>JBBEEQ010000011.1:12400000-13820000 GCA_037950945.1 Hypolimnas misippus
CACTTGAAGTACTATCAGGTAGATGAAGGTAAGGTGGTATTGAAATCAGTTCATTGTCTCCACTCTACTGTCCAATATTAAACGCGATATAACCGTAAATAAGTAACATCAAAGTCGCGTGTACTAGAGTGACACTCTAAAATGGATTGTGATTAATATATAAAGCGATTCTCGACCCCTATTGACCAATCCCCATCGTGTTTCCTCCATTCCACAAAATTTGTGTCTAATTGGCACAATTAAAGCCATGAACCAAAGAATTGAATTGAATATATATAAAAAAATATAAAAATTAAAATATAATATCGTTTAAGTATTTAGCTGTAAATATTTAAATGAAAGAACAGACTGATCACGTAATGAACCAACACAAGATCATCTGCATTAAATATTCCATTGATAATTTAAAAGAAGGGGATTGTGTTTAGAAGGAAGGTAAAAACGGTGGACCAACATCCAAGGTTAAAGGATACTTATTCTATAACCAAAATTTTCATTACTAACTTTTCAAACACTGTACTGCACTATATTCGAGCAACTTCTCAATGCAAATATGTTGATACGAACCATCAACTGCTCGGAATCGTAATGGAATATTGGCATATTTAGGACGTAGGTAAGCTTCGGTTTCATAAGACAGCGGACCGTTATACAGCAAACGCAATGTGACGGACGTTAAAAAAAGATTAAATTTTCAGTATTAAAAAACATTGTTCAGGAAATCACGGCTATTTCTATATATACTGTAAATAATATTTTAAGGTTATCGTTGACGCTATGAAAAGTTTCTTACAGGGTCATTCCATTGTTATTCTAGCCATCGATTGATCTGTATATGACGTCAGATAGATTATGTATGGTGTTTCAGAACTGAAGGAGCTTTAAATCACATTTTATATTAGTAATATTTCTTTTATGTTATTTTATTATCTTCAATTTATCATTCATACATTATTTTCATCATGATCAAACTCATGGAAAGTACTGATATAAGAATAAGCATGAAAATCTTTCCTAGGATGACGATGACTGTCATTTAACGGCCGGTTTTTGCATCACTCAAACCTTTTGTATAAAACATGACACGATTCTCTAGAGAGCGTTGCTTCACACCATATTATCAAAGTAATTTTAAGACACCCGTAATATTGCATCTTTAATTTGTCCATGATTCTCGGAAACAGAAGCATATCAGATCTACGGCCGTTAATTGACGGTCAGCGCTATTCTAATGAAACCCGAGCTTAACATAGATGCGTCTGAAGGGTGTCAGTTCGATGCATTATGTTGTTGAGATGTCGATTCTATTACCGACAATGCGGGATTTCAGTTCTAGTGACGTATTGACGTAAGGGATCATCCATTCGTTTGTCATGTATCGGAATATTAATCTGTACATATGAAGCTGTATTTGGTTGAATATGAAATCCTTACTCTCTTATCCTTATACTATATTATATATTAAAAATGCGAACGGTTGTATCTTTATATCGCTGGCAAGAATATTGTCGTATTTCAAAATTCTATCAAATTGAACTAAGTCAATAGATTAAAATCTTTTATATTTAATCGTGAAAATAGGCGCGATGATAAATATTAAATATAAATAAAATAATAACATCAAGGAATCTTTTGAAATTTGCAGCTAGACACTAACACGTTAATAAAGACATTTAAAAACCTAGTTCCTTAAAATCCATCGTGTCTAGTTGCATCGATAGTCTCAGATCAAGCGATGTTGGATGTTTGTTAATCTTTCCCGCAAAACTACGTATTGGATTTTAATGTAACTTTACAATAATATACCTTATACAGAATACCAACATATATTCCAACTTTTAATAAAATCTGCGCACGGATACTAGTACATACATACGTATAAGAAGTAAAAGTAAGTAAGGTAACAGCCTGTAAATATCCCATTGCTGAGCAAAGGCCTCCTCTCCTATTAGGAAAAGGTTGACAGTTTAATCCATCACACTTCTTTATTCTTTACTGCTTTCACCCGCGACTTCGTCCGCGTGGAATAGTAAATGTAAATCCAACATATAAGCCATCTTCATTTTGAATTTCAGTTAAATCGGTTCAGTACTTTCTTAGTGAGTTATTCCTGTGGGAGCTTCAAATTTTTTCGAGATAAAATGTAAATCCAAGATGTAAGCCATCTTCATTCCAAACAATCAAATCGGTTTAGAAATTTTTGTGTAAAAAAGTAAAAAGTACTGTAAAATGTAACCTATGTGATATTCCAAGATATAAGCCATCTCCATTTCAAATTTCAGCCAAATCGGTTCTGTAGTTTTTTCGTGAAAGAGTAACAAACATCCAGCCATCCACACATACAAACTTTCTCATTTATAATATTAGTAGGATTTATGGTTGGCGGATATACATGTGCCAGAACTTATCCTAGCTAAGCAGGTTTACCAATGTTTTGTCTTCGCCGCCAAGTTCCATACGAATTAGCGTGTGAAAATTCAGAGGTGCTAAAGTTTGAACCGGAGATCATCGGTTGAGATATGGTCTAACTACTAGGCCATCTCGTCTCTACCATCTTTAACCGACACGATGGCGCAGTGGTCACTACAACTGACTGAAGCGCTAACGGTCGCGGGTTCGAACACGGCTAACGTCTGTATTGGCCATGCAGATGTTTGTGTTAGAGTTGTGTGTGTTTCCGGACCCCGCCCCACGGCAATTTGACCTTAATGGGTGCCGTTGAATTATGCGTTTATTATTACTATCTCATTTATTAGTATCTTTTATACCATTATAATATTACTAAGCGATCAAACATTCCATACATAAACAAGAGATTATGGCTGAGTCGAAACGCATACCAGCATTAAAATTTTTCGCAGTAAATGGTACCGTCGCCGCCATCAAATGCAGTTAAAACGTACCATTATTTTTTACGACCACCTCCGGGATTTGGCAATCGAAACCTCTAAATTTTATTCGAAAACGGATTTGAATAAACGTTTAAACAATTTTTAGGAACTTGTATTGGAATGGAGTGTTTTTTTTTTTATTATGTGCTATGTTTTTATGTGATAAAAATTGTCGAGAGGTGTGACGGTAGGTATTGTTTTGCTCTATTGTACTAGCTTTTGCTTGCGGCTTCGATCACATGTATATTTTTGTTTAAAAAAAATAATAAAACATGTTTGCACTATAACCATCTAGAATACTGTATCTTTTAAATGGTACCATATTTTTAAAATACATATTCACTGATTGATCGATGAGTTTACTTCTAATATTTAATTTTTTTTTTTTTTATTAATATTATCAACACAATTGAGAAACCATAAAAAGCGGAGAAATAGGTGACCAAAGATATAAAAATACATAAAATCGAACATAGAACCTCCTTTTTTCAAACTAGGTTAAAGAGTAAACATTTTATTAATTATAACAATCAACTGAATTGTATTTCGAAACACAATCTTATGAACATTGACATCGCTTTGATCTCTGAAACTTGAACTTTGAATATTAATCAGGTATTTAATAGGTAGAAAACGTAAGCTAAGAAAGATTTTTAAAAAAATGTAACCTCTCAAATTTTCGCTCCTTCTATTGGGGGATAAAAATTTCTATAATAACTTTAGCTTGGCCCACAATCAATAATACACATACAGTCATCAATATAATGACACCGTAGTGTCAATATTTATTTAAAACACTATAAAATGACAAAGAATTTAAGTTACAATTGTTTCTGTAACTTGTACATAAATTTGTTTTTTTTTTTCAAACTTTAAACAGAGTTGAGAGGTTGTCGTTATCATAGAAATAGCACGACATCAATTTGATAGACTCTGTGATTCTATTAATTGATATTAATTTTATTTAGTACCAAAATTTGCATTTAGTTATTAATTTAGGCACATCAATACTTAAGAAAATTATAATATAAATTAGGCAGATTAATATCTGTGTTAATATTAGAAATAAGTAAAATTTGCTTATAAGTCTGTATGTTATTAAACTACTGATACAATTCGAAAAATTCTTTTTGTGTTATCCAATGATCATCCGATTATTAAGGAAGGTTATATAGGCTATATTACATCACGTCACGATTCACAGGAGCGAAGTAATTACCAGAAATGTTAGTGAAACCGAATTGCGCAGCTAGTTTTAATAAATTAGACATATAATATAGCTAAAGTTGCATAATAAGTTACCTAGTTAATCTGAATGCATCATTAGACGATTTTTTTTTTTAAATAAACCGACTTTAATGACGTACTTAGTCCAGTTATTTTGATATTAAACTATTGAACCGATTGTGATGAAAATTCTATGACATCAAACAGTATACTCTTTTAAATAAAACAAAAAAAAAACACGAAATCGCTCAAGCCGTTTTCGAATAATCAGCGAAAATACAAAAAAAAACACTGACGGATTACGAACATGCTCTTTTTTTGAAAGTCGGTTAATAATGTATCCGCGATGGGCCCATCCCACCTGGGACGGTATATCGCTTATTCGTTATGGCATTGTTATAGAACACCATATTATGATGACTATTTTTACGACTCGTAAAATATATAGTGCGGAACGACCTAGATAAGTATAATGGCCAAATTTTTAAACGTTACTGAGAAATACGCGAATGAATGCATGAAGTCTGTTTTAAGTCTATAATTTGTATAGTTTTAAATTTAAATTAGTTTTGTGTCTGCATTGTGCTGGGATTGTAAATGGATTGTATTTGTATCTAATATAGTCAGGGGCCTAATTTCGTTGTCGTCTATCGGGTAAACTTATATAGTATAAATTAACGCAAAAAAGCAATACTATGTCAAGTCACACGGACTTTATTTTGAGAATATGGCGTCTAAAGATTTTAAACGAATTTTAATAAAGTTCATATGTATCCAATTTTTTTTTTCTATTTTGAAAAATGGAAAATGAATTAAATGCACATTGGCATCATAAAAGATTAATTAAGTAATAACTTTTTCAAATATTTGGCATTATTTTATAAATAGAAAAATATCTAACACACTTGAAATTCTAAACAGTAAATTAAGCAACTTTTTTGGTATTTTTTGTGTAGTTTAGATTATTTGTTTTATTTTGAATAATGTTAAATAGATGAATCATCAGAATTAAAAAAATGTATATTTGGTAAAACCCAGTAAGTAATTTTTATTAACTTTGAAGGTTTTATATGTTTCTGTGGAGAAGGATATTTTTCGCGCGCATGTCTGTCTGTTTGTTTGTATTTCTGCTGCATTGTGACCTGTAGTTTTTAGGATCGTAGTAGTAGTTAGTAAGTTTAGTTTAGTAGTTCGACTGATTGTGAAGTTCGAGTTATTATGCAGTCAAGTTATTATTTTTTTTATACTTAATTTTTGTTTGGAAGCTTTGTAACTTAACGAGTAAAGCAGCTGGAACTCAGACACAATCATTTAGTTTTTGACATAACAATAAAAAACTACCTACGTTACAAACTACGCCATTAAAGCACGACTTTGTTAGACTTTTCATTTCAAACACAGCAATTACACCGAATTTAATAACCAATCGAAAATTCATTTCGAAAAGACAAACACAAAAGTGAGTTTATACAAAAAAATTCAAACGAAACGCTATAACGTTTCCATACGAAACCAAAATGGAGCATTACAATTCAGGGCCTATCCAAATACAACGGAGTTTAAAAAAAACAACCCAAAAATCGTCGGTTCCTGCAGCGTTGAAAAAGTTAGTTAAATTTAATATTGCATATATCATTCGATTGAAACCGATAAAACGGTACAGAACGGTTTCGAGGGAATAAAAAAAAACAACATCGAGTGACCCACGCCAAATGGACTGTGAAAAAGAAGCATAGGTTCCGTAGATCGGTGGGGGAATGGAAAAACCTTTTTATACATTTTGTGTGGTAGGTATAATCGATTTTAAATCGTAACCATATATGGACGCTGATAAACAATGATGTGTCAACCCACAAAAATTCGAAATCGGAAATATTGATGTATTCTGCTAATGCGTCTTGTATTTAACATTATTCTACAATTTTTGAAGTCTTTAATTATGATAATTAAATAAGTACTAAAAAGTTTCTTTATTTATTTATTTTTTTTATTCAAGTAGTCTCTTAAAAGCACTTTTAAATCGTCAAAATAAACAAAAAGTACTTAAATTAAGGAAAAGCTACCACCGGTTCGGAATGTAGATTCTACCGAGAAGAATCGGCTAGAAATATACTCGATCAAGATACTTGACTCGATAGATACTCTTTTAAAATTGTGTTATATTGTTTCGAATACTAAAATATTTATTGTTCCATATTGTACTATATGTAATAATCTCATATATTTAATAATCTTAGTATTACATGAAACATTTTAGTATACCAATACTTGCTTTAAATTCGTTCTACCTTTCATCAAAATAGAAAAGACGCGATGGATATGTTTATGAGTGAGATGGATATTTGGATGCTGATAAGCAATAATGTGTCAACCCACAAAAAGTGAAATTCGGAGATATTGATATATTTAGATACTGCATCAACTATTTAACATTATTTAATAAAATATTAAGTCATATAAACTAAATAAGTAGCAAAAATGTTTCTTAATTAATCGTTTCGAATTTCAAGATCATTCCTTATTTTGTAATTTATACAATAATATCATATACTTAAAAGACTTTTTATTAGATAATATATAAAATATAATCAACCTGCTTTTAATACATTATACTTTTTATCAAAAAAGGAAACAAAATATGGACAAATACTTATTAAAACAAATTGATTAAGAATAGGTTTGACAGCTTTAGACGCCATTTTGTCAAAATGAAGTTCGTGTGGCTTGACACAGTATTGCTTATCAGCGTCCATTTATACCGCTTCAAATAAATTTAGTAACAATAGATTTATAGACGCCATTTTCTCAAAAGTCTTTGTGGCTTGGTATGTTAATAAGATATTGTTGAAGTTCATATGTTGTTTGCTGTTGAAGGAAAGCGTTTGTCATACTGTTATTTTTTATTTATATTTAAAAACTTTTGAATTACAATGCGTTATTCCCTAAAGTGAAAATTTCATAATATTAAATAATAGTAAAATAGTAAATTACGATGTTCGCAGCCTCCTTAACATTATAATACATATAGATTTCAGTTGAGTTCTTAGGTTTAATGGCTTTTAATTGTGCCATATGAGCACGGATTATTTTGCCATTGTCATAGAGAAGACTACATATTTGAATGCGTCTGGAATCAGCAGGATACAAAACTCCTCACCATCTTACAGGGCCTCATTGAAATGGTTTAAATAAACGCATCAAACTCAACAGCCACCATTGGGATCTCATGATCCTGTGTCCGGAAACACATAAGACTCAGACACAAACACATAGACTACGACAAAAATCCATGGTCTATAAAGACGTTTGCCGTGAGCGGGGATCGAACTCATGACCGTTAGCGCTGCAGTCAGTTACAGTGACCAACGTGTCTGTTTCAATGAATAGATTGTCTGGGGTATTTTGGATTATTGCCGTCTTTTTCCTAAACATCTCATTTATATCTATTACAGTAAATATATCACCCGTAATAATACTTTAATCTACGCCTGTCAGGCTATAAAAGCTACCCTACATGTGGCAACTGCAAATGGATTAAATGATGATAGGGCATTCCACGGCAGCGAGCCGGGCGAATCAATTTCTATGCTAATTCTATTAGGTCTTTAGTCCAAGTAGTAGTTCAGCTACTACCCTCGTCGCTACAACCAAGGAACAGTGGTATTGGAAATGGCATTAGGCAATCTTTTATTTTTTAATGTTTATTTATTAATAACTAGCTGTTCCCTGCGTGCATTGCAATAAAATCTAAAGTGTATAGATTTTTCGAGCCACGAACCCATTGTCATCCCCAGAATGTTATACCAAAACTTCATCACAATTCAATGTATGGTTTTGGAACGCATAGAGGACAAACATACAAATATTGATAAAAGCGTTCCGTACCTTATGCTATATTTAATATTTATTAATAATTAAATAAATTGTAATATATAGCATTTTATAAAAATTAAGCCTTTCCCTATGTTCATCGTAAATAGTATACGAAAAAGTACGGGAAAGGCTTATTCTTTACTTCTATAAAAGTAACACTGTTAGATGGTGCAATAATATATGTAGGCTGTGTTTTTATTTTAAAAATAAACGAGTTCGATTCCTGGCTTAAAAATTAATAAAAAAGGTAATAATATAGTTTTAGTTCTTTTTTACAAAATCAGCCCTGAAGCTCCTTGCGGTATTTTCGCTATTTCTTATAGTTTCTTTATAGTCTTGAATCATGTATCTTTAATTTTGACGTTTGCGGGATCGATAGAATTTTTAAAATCGATAAAGAAATTAATTCTTAGGTAACGTATATAAAAAAAGAAAAAAAATATATTACGAATTAAGAACCTCTATTCTGTAGTGGAAAATGACAGGCCTTTATCATGCTATGTAGCAACACGCATACCACTTCCACATTCTCAACTCTAAGGAAACAATATATCAAATTCAAGCATACAATTCTGGCGTTTATTATAATACCATACGGGACGATTTCGCTTGCACCTTTCATACTAAATTTAGGGTCCAAATTTTACGATTGATGTAACTTTCTTTATTCAAGTTTTATCTAAAAGGAGTTTCATCACGAAAACTGAGATTTTATAGTGATTGTTCATCATTTCACTCTTTGACTAAAGACCTTACTCGGTTATACTTAGAAGTTTAATCATAGCGAGCTGCTTCTATGTTTTAAGACTTGAGAATTTTCAGTTCTTTCGGGACTTATTTGGTATATTAACTTTACGTTTCATTTGGAGATCTATGTTGAGCTGTGGATGTTAAATTTTCTGAGTTTCACGTTTATATGATTTTGGACGTATGTCTAAGGCGAGAAATGCACTTGTTAGTTTTACTCTCGTATGTGATAAAAAATAAAAACATAGAATACGTTATAGTTGAAATGTCTATGTTGAAGTGTGGGAGTTAAAATTTTGTGTTTCACGTTTTGTATGGTTTGAAATATGTATTCTAAGCCTAGAAATACATTTGTAAGTTTTTCTCTCTTAACTGTTAAAAAAAAACTTAGAATCTTACGTTATATTTGAAATATCTATGCTGAACTGTGTATGTTAAATTTTGTGTGTTTTATGTTATTTTAAGGTGAGAAATGCACTTGTGAGTTTTACTCGTAATTGATATAAAATAATATTTCTAGCACTGACTAGCCGCTAAGGCGAACAAACATATGTACTTTCAATATGTCGATAATAGAGTTGCCACAAAAAAAAAACGTTTTCAAATCACAACCAAAAATAAGGCTAAGCTTAAAGCATATATTTATGTGTAGCTCTTAAATATGATCTATTTAAGAGCTACAACGAAAAAAAAATGACGAGAAAAAGAGACGAGAATATGTTTCAAAACTTTCACACCTAAACCGCTAACCCATTTTAAACCAAGTTTGGTCCTTAAAGATGCAAATTGAACCTTGTAAAAGGACATAATCTTTTTTTATTAAATTCACGAGCAAATGGGGCACCTGATGTTAAGTAATCACCGCCGCCCATGAGCACTGACAGCACCAGAGGAGTAATTCATGTATTATCGGCTTACAAAAAGGCAGGACCGCGCCGTCCATACGTGCAAAGTCGTGCGACGCACGACGGCGCCGAGTCAAAAGGGCGCCGGGCCTATACTTAAAATTTTCAAATTTTTATTATTTACATTGGGTTTCGTATTGAAAACTTCGCGGAAAAGACTTGTTAATTGGAATAAAGTATTTTCTACTTACACCGCCATACAAAAAAGGCGCATATAAGACAGTTGCACGACGGCGCCGATTAGGCTCGGCGCGGGCCTGGTAGAAGGGAGTAGGAAGTAAGGGAAGGGGTGGCGAAGAAACTATATTACGAATAACAACAATTACTCCATAATATAAACACAATTCAATTCCTAAAACACATCAAGAACATATCGCCCAACCATCATAAATATTTGACAATTTCAACGAATCAATCATTAGATGTGTTCCATTGAAATCCACACAGGACATATCCTGTTCATATTTAATACAACGGGTCTTATCGCGATAACTAATGGTAGTAATATCTTTTTCTTGTCCGACGTTTCGACGAAGTTGCATTCGTCGTGGTCACGAGCTAACAGCCAGCTCGTACGAAGGCAACTGTCAGCATGCTGACTGTCTACTCGTCAGCTGTCAACTTGTCAGAATGCTGATGTGACCACGACGATCGCAACTACATCGAAACGTCGGTTAAAATGGTATTACTACCATTAGTTATCGCGATAAGACCCGTTGTATTAAATATGAATAGTATGAATCTCGAAAGTTTAAAATAAAACACCATATCCTATATGAAACAACCCTAACAGTTACCAAATTACATACAAACAGATAATGGGCTACCATCACGCAACCTCAGAATTAATCAACCAACATAACACCTCGTAAAGTACACACAATGAAATTCATCGCTTGAATTTATATATAACTTTCCCCCTTGACTTTCTGTATGAAACTTTTAAAAAGGTACTATAGTCTTTATTCCTTTACTCGTCTCATTTGGTAACAATATCTGAAACGATAATCACGGATTTTCGTACATTACATGGACGCTGATAAGCAATAATGTGTCAACCGACAAAAAGTCAAATTCGTAGATATTGATGTATTCTGATTATGCGTCATGCATTAAAAAAAATTTCAAGTTATCTAAACTAAATAAGTACGAAAAAAAGTATCTTAATTTCATATTTCGAATATTGAAGTGAGTTCCATATTTCGCTATATACATTATTCCATATATTTGAAAAACTTATTATTAAATAGTACTTATTATACCTATCTGCGTTTAATTAAATATATCTCTTATCAACATAAAAAGAACAGATGGATAAATACTTCTTCAAACTATTTTTAGACGTTATTATATATTTAAGTCTGTGTGGCTTGACATAGTATTGCTTATCAGCGTTCATATGTCATTATAATTTTTCATTGTAAAAAATGATTTAGTTTAAACATTCGATTGATAATTTATAAACTCTTACTCTTATGTGTAGTTAGGAGTACGCCTATTGGTTTTGAAAAATAAGACACGTAAAGAAAATGGACATGTATTGTATGCTTTCTCTCAAGATTTCACTCACGTTTATGGTTACTGCTTCGCTTCTGAGAATCGTAGCGTGATGTAATATAGCCTATAACCTTCCTCAAAAAACAGGTTATTAAACGCAAAAAGAATTATTCAAATCGGATCAGTAGTTTCAGAGATTACCCGCCACATATAAACTAACAAATAAATTTATATTATTAGAGATTGGATGAGGTTTTTGCTATTTAATTACATAATTTTAAGGCAGTTTTAGTTATAATATTTGATGAAGATCTTAGGACACAAAAAAAAACCTCCAATAACTAACTTCAAATGACCGACGATCAATGCACCCGATTGTCTTTGTATACAACAACATTCATTTTTGAAGTCGGTTATATTTTTATACGCAAACAATTATAGAGTCATATTTTTACTACATTGTCCGGAATAAAGGAGGTATTGTGATTATATTATTATTATTGTGATATTATTAAAAATAAAACACCCAGACCACGACAAACGTCCGTATGGTGAATACAGATGCGTGCGCGAGCGGGAATTGAACCCACAACCGCGCTTCAGTTGTAGTTACCACTGTGCCGAGCTGTTTGTTTCAATCATAAAGTTTTCAGATTTTTTACATTTCGTAGGCGTAGGATGAAAACATGGCACTATAACTAGGCTTTCCCCGATCATCCGTTCGTCTGTCTACCTGTCTGTCAGTGGGCTGTTGAAACATTCTAAAAATTGTGTATTGCTATTATAGCTACAACATATGGACGCTGATAAGCAATACTTTGTCGGGCCATAAGGACTTCATTTTGAGAAAATAGCGCCTAAAAATGTCAAACTTAATCTTAACAAATTTGTTTGAAGACTAACAAATAAAATAACTGGTCAAGTGCGAGTAGGACTCGCGCACCGAGGGTTCCGTACAAACTTATAGAAATCTATATAAGACTAACCCATCTACGCCATTTGTGGTCTTCATCATCAGTTCCAACATAAGTTACTATCAAAAATACCTAAATCGGTATACGCTTGCCTATAATATTTGAGGAGTTCCCTCAATTTCTCCAGGATCCCATCATCTGATCCTGACCTGAAGACAATGGGACCACCTTGGAAGTATACCTTTTCAAACAAAAAAAAAATTTTGAAAATCGGTACCCAAATGGCGGCGTAATCGGCGAACAAAAATAAAAAAAAATTAAATACAAGGTCGAATTGAAAACACTCCTTTTTAGAAGTCGCTTAAATATAATCAAATATTATGTAAATATGGATCACGTCCCAAAAACTATTTTGAAACTACTTAGGAGCACTTTAATTTAAAACACGATCATGGATGCAATCCATGGAAACACAAAATTTTATTTTAAGTACTAATACACCTTATACTTTCAAAAAAAAAAAGTTATAGCGCGATTCAGGATACATCTAGCGCCATCTCTTGACAATTTCAATGAACTAACTTGTTGACTTTGACATTAACAACATAATTATATTATATTTTATTCTCGTTTTATTTTATTTATATTCTACTACACTCCACTACCCCTGCACTACGTTCGTAAAATATTTAGATTTACATTATCAATCAAAATATCGAAATATATATTAGTGTTGCCAAGACGAAAATAATTAGTCCTTAATTCGAACAAAACTAATTGTTTATTTATAAATAACTAATTATATTACTAATAACCAGAAGACTTATATGTGTAGATAAATAAGTAAATTAAATAACTCGATCTGTTTGAATTTAATTTTAAAATTTTCGTACTAAGTCAATACGAGTACTTAAATCAAATCGCGTGAAGCTCTTATATTGAATGTTAATTACGTAATGACGTTATAAATCGACGATAAAACTTTTAAATGAAAAGTTTATTTTATAATTTTTAGCGCGTTTAAATAATAATTAAAATAAAAATTTTTATTAATCGAGCAGAATTATATCACAGTTAATGTCATAATGTTGTAATAGATGGCATTAGCTGTACGCTGAATCGCGCTATCATTTTGTTAGCTGCGATATATAGATTGCATTGCGTTGTTTATAAAGGTTTGCTGCTTTTTAATGTTTTCGTATTGATACAAATTTCTTCTCAGTGTTTGTAAAATTGTTTTTTTGACCATGCTCAACTTCTATGTTAATTTGTTACAAGTACATATAATTTTAATTCTAAGATTAATATATTTTCCGCTTGATCAATTTACAACTTAATACATTTACGCGTTCCTGAGAAAAAGTTTGAAAGACAGACGTACAGACTGACAGACACACGAACAGAAATTTACAGTTTTCGGATTTTTTCCTTTATGTATACTAAAGGACCTTGCTCCTGGCCAAATTTCATAATGCTTGGTCAATGGGAAGTACCCTATAGGTTTTGATTCCCTTGCGAAAACGTTAAAAACGCTATTATACTTAAAATATGTGATATAAATGACCGTATCTTTTGATTGCGTTAACTTAGAAGTTTGATTTTTTCACAGCTCTTAGTAATTACAACTCTGAGTACTTGACGTTGATAAAAATTTGTTACCTTCACGCGTTTCTGAGAAAAAGGTTGAAAGACAAACTTACAAACAGACAAACATACATACAAAAATTTACAGTTTTCAGATTTTTTCCTTTATTTGTACCATAAGATCTTACTTCTTGCCAAATTTCATCGTGCTAGGTCAATGGGAAGTACCCTATAGGTTTTGATTCCCTTGCGAAAACGCTAAAATGGTCAAAATATACGACATATTTTCCATTATCTTTTGATTGCGTTGACTTAGAACTTTAATATTTTCACGGCCGCATGTCATCGTAGACTTGAGTATATGATATTAATTTCAACATGATACGTCTATGCATTTCTGAGAAAAAAGGGTTGACATCCCGACAGACAGACAGACAGACAGACAGACAGACAGACAGACAGACAGACAGACAGACAGACAGACAGACAGACGGACAACAAAGTGATCCTATAAGGGTTCCGTTTTTCCTTTTAAGGTACGGAACCCTAAAAAGAAATAAAAGATTATATATTAAACTATTTACATCTTAATTAATACAAAAAAAAGGATTATATTTTACAAAACATTGTAGACCTCATCTAAGCCACTGCATCTGGGTAAAGTTCCCAAAATACTGGCAGCATTACCCCGTTGAATGGCCAAGCTGATCCTTTGACCGAGGTAGCTGCCAGCTCTTGGGTCCCCAGTTGACTCCCAAAGCCTCTTTGAGAAGTCTTTAAAAAGAGAACGAGCGTCTGGGCCCCACGGACTAAGAGTTTCCACTCCAAACGGAGCAAAGATAAAAGCCTCGTCAAGGCTTTCATATTTGCGCCGCTTGGAATGTTCGGCACTTGCTGCCGCTGCTCCCACCATCGATGCCGCCGACTGGATGTGAGATGCTGCTAGGGTGACAACACAAGTAGCATCCCACACCAGTGACTTACCCAGCCTCCAGGCTACAAGGGTCATACCGTCTGGTCTCTTACTTAAATAAAACTTTTTTATACCAATCTGCTTTTAAAAGAGAATGTGGATATATACGTCTTGAAAAAATTTGTTAAGGATGACATCTTTATGCGCCATTTTTCAAACAGAAGTCTGTGTGGCTTGACATGGTATTGCTTATCAGCGTCCAAATAAAATTCTTCATTCATAATATTAGCTTTAAAAAAAGAAAAAATATCATGAAAAAAATATAAAAACTTATGTCTCCAAAATATCCCCCGCAACGTACGGGAAGTTGCGTCATATTTTCTTGAATATGACTCTCGGCGTCGTTACAACAACAATAGTCATTTCCGAGACCACTTCCGGTATTTTTTTATTTGTTATTATTATAGTTCTTTGTAATTGGGGTGTGTTGCTTCTGAGGGTTCATGTTTATTGTTCATCTTTGTCGTGTTAATGTTTTATGAAATTGTGGAAACATTTCTGAACTGTATACACGTTGCTGTCTTGGTGTTTGAGATTGGAGTACTTAAAATATACTTAAATGTTATTAAAATTAAGTTACAATATTATTATATAGTTATAGTAGTTTAGTTTTGATAGGATACGGATCTTTAACAGAGTCATTGTTATTTGACCTCTGCAACATAGACATTATTAAAAATTTGAACTGGCCCCGGCCTCTGTATTTTGGTGTGTCTAAGATTAGTGTACTGAATCTATATTATTATTATTTCTAGTCTAGCTCAGTTTTGAGAGATTACTGATTTATAAACGGAATCATTGTTTGACCTTCGCGATCTAGAGTGCTGACTACCTATGGAGAGTATTAAATATTTAATGTTTTCAGTATCAAAGAGCTAATTGCGAACAATTATCGCTATCAAAACATGCTGGTATTTAATTTATGATCTTTGTACTAAAACACATCCTTTAACTGTTAAGCACTATTTGATAGCGACGGGTTTAAACAATTAGGCCTCAGGATTGGCACAGTAACATGCAAGGCACAGCGTAATTATGTTCGACGAGGACAGATACTCTGACTCCAAAGCTGAACACGTCCTGATAAGCAATAATGTATCAACCCACAAAGAGTCAAATTCGGAGATATTGAGGTATTCTGATAATACGTTACGTATTTTACGTTATTCAAAAATTTTTGGAGTCGTTAATTAAATAACTACTGAAAAGAGTTTCTTAATTTATTATTATTGTTTCATATTTTGCAATATGAAATAATCTCATATATTGAAAAAAAAAACTTATTATTAGATAAAAAACGCGTATAATGCGTACCAAACTGATTTTAATTAAACATACCTTTTTAATAAAAGGTATAGATAAATAGAAAGAGCCAGATGGCCTAGTGTTTAGAACACGCCGATTTCAACCGATGATCGCGGGTTCAAACCCCGGCTAGCACCGCTGATTTTTCTAATGCTAAATTTGTGTTTGATTCGTCTCGAGCTCGGCGGTGAAGGAAAACATCGTGAGGAAACCTGCATGTGCCGGGAGAAATTCCACAGCCCGCAGTGCAGCGGCGTGGTGGATTAAACTCTAAACTTTCTCCTTAATAGTAGAGGAGGCCTTTGCCCAGCAGTGGGATATTTACAGGCTTTTGTTACTTTGCTTTTTTTACTTATAAATATAAAAGAAAATATGGATATATAAATTTACTAAGAAGAGGCTTGACATCTTTGGACGCCATTTTCTCAAAATGAAGTCCGTGCGTCTTGATATAGTATTGGTTATTAGCGTCCAATTATCGTCAAAGAAAAGAAATGCCATTGACACTATATTCATTGAAAAAAAAATAGAGCATTATCATGTCGTTTATTTTCCCAGTTGCTTATTAAATTAGTCTAGATAATAATAAGTTACTGATTTATACAAAAAACGATTACCATGTGACCTCCGCAACCCTGAGGGCAAAACAACTTAGAATAATATTACAGCTATGTAGCTTTACGCGCACTCTGAGGCACGATGATGAGACCCACAAGGACAAACCAGAACTAAGAACAAATATTTATACAAATATCAGTACCGAGCGTGGATGGAACTCACAACCACGTTTGAGGTAAATTCAATACAACACCAGACCGATCGTCTAAAAAAAACACATGCAATATACAAAAAAAAAAACAACATAAAACTGAAATCGTTCTCGGTTAATCATAACAAGCAGACATTTAAATAGTGAATGACTAAACGACTCTGCTACACTCGGTTTTATTATTCTTACACAAACATAATTATTTCTAGAAATCATAACAAAGTTCAGAAACGTGAAATAGGTAGGAGTTTTTAAAAGCATTAGGATAAACATAACAGATAAAACTTCGACAGCTTTAGTATGTATAATTTATTACAAAATAATAAACCACGGTCCATTTCAAAGCATTATTTACTTGGCTTTGAAAAAGCCATCAGACAAATGCGCTATACATTTTAAAAACGCTTTTAAACTTGAGTTTAATGCAAGATAAATTAAAAGAGATTTTAAGACTTATAAAATATATATAATGCTGAGAAAATATTAGTCTTATTTTATGTAGAAATTATTAGTATTTTCTGTATTCCACAGCTGGGCAAAATTCGGCTTAACGCATCAAACGTAATTTTTTTTCAAAATGCTTAGAGACTTACCCGATTAACCCAAAAGTAAGGTAGTGTTGTTCATATGTAGTGTGTACACTGGATGACTTGATTAATTATTGAAATGTATGGTGTCATTTTTGTATTCTTAATCGGAGTTGATTCTCGACGTTGTTAATATAAAACATGAATATTTGGACACTGATAAGCAATACTGTGTTAAGCCACACGAACGTCATTTTGAGAAAATGACGTCTAAAGATGACAAACCTATTCTTAACAAATATGTTTGAAGAATCCATCTTTTCTTTTATTTTTTGAAAAAAGGTATAATTAATAAAAATAAGATTGATATATTTAATATATTATCTAATAAAAAGTTTTTTAAACGTTTGAGATTATTGTATAAATTGCAAAATATGGAATGCACTTGAAATTCGAACCAATTAATTAAGACACTTTTTTCCGTATTTATTTAGTTTATGTGACTTCAATTTTTATTAATAATGTTAAATAGGTGTAGCAGTATCAATATACATCAATATCTCACAATTCAACTTTTTGTGGGTTGACACATTATTGCTTATCAGTATCCATTTATTAACTCCTCTTTGCCTAAATATTAATATGTGAAGCAAAAATTTTGTACCCATTTTTACGAAACTTGCTCGACCGAAATAGTATGAAATTTTGCACATTTATTATACTTTATACACAGAAGAGATAAATGCTCGTCTTTGTTTTAATTATACATAAAAATTAAATCAATAAAAAACCTTTACATAAACTACTATGTATTAGACATACATACACGTTAATTTTTTTTTTGTTCATTGTTAAAGTCTGCGGTCAAATTGGGAATAGGTTATCCGTGGTCAATCTTGGAATCCGTTCAAAATTTAATGAACTACGGTCGAATTCAGACCGCTAGGTGATCGGTAGTTCGTAGTAAAATTATCATCGCATTTTTTTATATATTATACCCCTAGCCTAAGAAAGCCGAAAAGTTTGTGGAAGTCGTGTCAAAAACGATACAGCCGTTTAAAAAAATAAACGTAGATAGATAAATTGAAAAAAAAAATTAAAAAAAGAAAACATGTTTTTGTTATGTCACTTAATAACAGAGGTTTTTTTTCTAAAATATAAACAAACATTAGATTTTATAAATATTGAATCACTTTCGTTTAACATTTTATACTTAAAAATGACGATTTTAAAATACCGCGCCGTTATCAATTCCAGTAAAACTTAGGAGTTCGCAAAGTTTCAAACTTTATGCTAATAAGAAATAAGTGAGTCGACTTAACCCCGGTTTAAGTAATACAGAGCGCTTTTGACTTCACTTCAAGTTAAGAAGTTGGAAAAATTACGATATATTTTTATGAATGGAATAGCTTAGCTGTATTTTAACCCGACTGTCAACTAAAAAGGGTTGTGTTTTAAAGCATATTTACTGTGCATCGAATATACTGAGGCATAGCCTAGCTCTACCCCACTGACTACATTTCGTATACGAGCTAGCTAAACCGGGACAGTACCACACTCTCACAGAAGAGAGCCGGGAACCGCTACCCCATTCCTTGCCCAACGTCCTATTGCCTTTATTCCTTATTCCTTCCTAATCTGGCAACACATTCGTGAACCCTTCTGTGCTGTAAATGTCCATGGCGTTGATCAGGTAACATCACTTGACCAGCCGGTTCGTTCGTTATTTTTATTAAAAAATTTCATTTACTTTCATTCGGGCCACTTAACAATTTTAATAGCATGTGCATTTCGGGTTTATAGTAAACGTTTTTTTTTTATTTTGTACGTTTCACATCTGCCAGACATACGGATTACTTTTTCCAATTAATCTCTTATAAAACCGTATAAAAGAGAAATAATTCACACAGCGTACCGTTAACCGAAATCACTTATAAAAAACGCATAATCATTTCCATACCAAAAACGCAAAAGGGCGAATAAAAGTTTAATTAGTACTTCGTGGTTAATCTGTGTCACACCTCTTTGTTACGTTAAAGACGAGTTCTTTGTTTAAGACGTAAGGCCGTGTACGGACTGTGCGTTTTCAGGTATGGTCAATTTTTTGTTGACTTATTTGGTAATAAACAAAATGTTTCTTTACAAGATCTTAAAAGATAGGGACGTAATTTCGTTTGTTTGAATAACATACATACTTATGCCAGTTATCTCGATTTGAAAACCAAACTAATAAACGGATTTTGATCAAAACTCCATGAGAGCCATCTTTATGTATATATACCCTTTCATAAATTAAAATTAAAAAAAGAACGCAGATATATATGGAATTGAGGTAATGCCATCTCGTGTCAGCAAGGAGCAAAAAAATTAGTGAGCATAGCGCGTTTGAGAGTTCTAAACGGACATTGTCAATCGACTGATACTAATAAGCGAAAATTGGGTTTTATTAACGGATTCCTATATTTTATTTATTAAGTATAAGCGACAAAATTAAAACTTCGAATAATAAACATTACTAAATTGTAACGCAACTCACTATTTATCGAAATAATCGCACTAGGTACAGTACATTTCAGTGTACTCGAGAACGCCTAGTCTGCAAATGACTTTAAAGTAACGCGTCCTTTGTTTAAGACATAAAGACTTGTAACAATCAATTTATTAATATGCTTTTGTTAAAGAGGATTACTTTTTAATTATCTGCCGGAAATTCACTCCGCAGCTAATATAGATTAATTTAATGTCAGAGAAGTAGAATTAGGTGATTTAAAATATCGCAAAAACTCGAAAAGGATTCCCCATTTGGATTTCATTTATTGTTCACTTCAACATTATTTAGTGCTGTGGCTATTAAGATTAAAATAAAATTAAGAAAAACCCAAAGGAACAGAAAAAAAATCGAAAAAATGATAGTGGTTATTTTGTATAGAAATTGTCACTTCAGATTATTTTTAGGCCCCGACCTAGAAAACACCCCTCGTGTTATAATTTTCACGTGTGTATTTGTGTATGTGTGTTGTCTGTGGTATCAAAGCTCAGAATACCTATTATATATCAATAAAAAACTATTTCGTATGATTTTGATGAAGAATAATAGTTCAAGTTGATTAAAATGACAGAAGTTATGTTCGAACTAAGATATTTGCTAGTCCTTGATTTTTTTCATTATTAAAATACAAAATGTATGCAAGAGTATATTACCATATATCAAAATAAGTTAACACATATTTAGCATCCTTTATTTATAGAATTATATATCTAGTATCTTAAAAAGGTACTCAAAATCCATAATTAAAACGCTTAATAATTAGATTAGCATCTGTTTATTTTAACTCTGTACCATATACGACGAAACTTCAAAGACGGACATACCCACATGTTTTTTTTTATATTTAATTTATGCGTAACGTAATGACAGGGATGCATTTGTATATTTTAATTGCAATTGCAAATTGCACGGCGCAAATGGAAAACAATTATAGTGCCCTTATCTTCATTATTAATTTACATTTTAATGTATCTAATTCTTAATCTTTAATAATGGAACAAAGAAGGAAAAAATAAACATAAAAACGTATATAAATACATAAAAACATCACACTCAGCGAACCCTATTAAGATCTCATGATCCTGTGTCGGGGTACGGAAACACACACAACACAAACACCCAGACCACGACGAATATATGGCCAATACAGATGGTTGCTGTAAGCGGGGATCGAACCAGCCACGGTTAGCGCTTCAGTCAATTGCGGTGATCACTGCGCCAACCTGAAAAATGTAATGTATGTAATATGCATATGAAAAGAACTAAGCTTTTTGTAAAATTGATGACTAATTTTTGGCAATTTTGCCAATTATAATGTGATGCGTTTGCAAGCAGCATTTTTACATGAAAATAGCGGGGAAATGACCAAGTACTAGCCAGGTGATGGAGGTGATGTTAAATGATCACCGCCAATGGACATTTACAGCACACAACAAATGCGTCCCCAGTTTGAATGACAAAAAAAAATATAGGAAGCGAAATACATACGCCAAGGTTACGCGACTGTGTTATTATAGTATAGTAAATTGGAGTCGATTAGATCATTCAAACTTGCTCAGATTAAATGGAATTGTTGTTTTAGATTTTCGCGATTATTACTCATTGAAATAAAACTATTTAAATCGCGTATATTAATTATTTTTATCATCCCGACGTTTCGAGCACTTTGCAGCGTTCGTGGTCACGGGTCTACCCGTTTTATTTCAATGAATAATAAGCGCGAAAATCTAAGACAACGATAAAGTTGAACGAAGTTTTATTTCAACGGAAAAAAGTTACTTAATTTAATGGTTCGAATTTCCAGTGCGTTCCATATTTCGCAATTTATCAAAATAATCTCAGATACTTGAAAAACTTATTTTAGATAACACATTAAATATATCAATCTGCTTTAATTCATAATACCTTTTATCAAAACAGAATACAAAATATACGTCTTCAAACAAATTATTTAAAAATAGGTTCGACATATTAGACGCCATTTTTTCAAAATGAATTTCGTGTGGCTTGACACAGTATTGCTTATCAGTTTATAAAAAATACATGTGCTATAAAAAGATTTTGAGTATATTGCAGTAATGTGAATGTCAAAATTGGGAGATTTTTTTCTAAGAATTGTTCGCATTATTTACCCATTGTTTTCGGACAGACGGACAGACAGAAGCGTAGATTTAGGGTTTTTAGGGTTCCGTTGGCAACCTTTATACGGTATTATAAAAGTGAAACGAATAAAAAATTAAAATGTAAACATTAGTAAAATATATAGTGTGTGTATGAAGGGTAAATGTAATTTGATTATTAATTAAATTGCAATGTGCTTTAATAATAGTGAATACGGACTGTATAATACAGAAACAGCTAAAGGCCTACGGCTAAAATTATTTCAAACAAAATTGTGTTACACAAACTTAATGATTATAATATAACTATAATATAAAGGTTATTGGATGCTGATAAGCAGTAATGTGTCAACCCACAAAAAGTTAAATTCGGAGATATTAATGTTAACATTATTCAAAAACTTACCATTAGATATATTTTTTTATAATATCGACCCCCTTTTTATTAATCATCATCAATAAAACAGAAAAGAAAAATAGATATATCAAACTAATTTATTAAGAATAGGTTTGACATCCTTAGACGCCATTTTCTCAAAACAGAGTTCGTATAGCTTGACATAGTATGGCTTAAGATCATTTTGTGTTCCCATAGTACCGTCAAATTCGGATGACGTAACCTAGCAACCAACTCGCGACTATATGTATGTTGGTGAGAATATCTTTGGACTAACAAATTTATTGAAGAACTTATCGCAATTGGAAATGGGTACGAATTTTTAACATCAAACATCATAGATCTTTAGTTAACAGTGGTCAGGCTACGATCGTAGTTCATTAAATTTTCAACCGATTTCAAGATTGACCACAGATAATCTATTCTTAATTTGACAGCAGATTTTAACAATAAACAAAATATCTGTGTTTGTGTTCAATATATGGTAGTGTGTGTAATGTTTTTTTATTGAATTAATATATTTTTATGCATAATAAAAAATAGCTTGCATCCATCTATCCTTCTCTATATAAACTATAACCCTCCGTCCGCTAAATTTTCGTAAAAAGTGATACAGTTTTTGCTTCACATATTAATATATAGATAAAATATTACTGCAAATACCGCATTAATCCAAGATTTACCATCATATAAAAGTATCACTTAGTCTAATATATATATAAAATTAAATGTTTGCTCTATACCGTTCATTCAATAAAAGTAACAGCCTGTAAATATCCCACTGCTGGGCAAAGGCCTCTCCTATTAAGGAGAAGGTTTAGAGCTTAATCCACCACGCTGCTCCACTGCGGGTTGGCGGATATACATGTGTCAGAATTTCTCCCTACACATGCAGGTTTTCTCACGATGTTTGCCGGGGTTTGAACCCGAGATTATCGGTCAAGATCGACGTTTTCTAACCACTAGGCCATGTTGACTCAATTGCGATAAAACTTTGTCAACTTGTTGTTTGATAGAAGGATATACACATAATACCTTTCAGTAGTTCATATCGTACCGGCTAAAAAAATAAATTTTACGACGGTTCGTCCCGCATAGTAAAATATACATTTACGTGTGCGCTGCTGCGTCTAAGAGCTAGTATTACATTTAAATTATTAGTCCTGAAACAAAATAATTGCAATACGTTAAAAATTTAGTTTAACAATTATTATTAAAGCTTAATGCACACTAGCACTTGCAATGTCATTTAATTTTTTATCTATAGTAATAGATAGCGCGCGAGATTATTTAATTGCTAATCTCAGGAACTGTTATTCCAATCCGAAAATTGTTACATAGGATATTATGCATAATATCTTTTGAGTAAAGATATAGGCTATAAAACATCACGCTATGATTCATAGAAATGTTGCAATATCTACAGATAATAGAATAATCTTTATTGTCTATACTAATATTTCAAAGAGGTAAAGTTTTTTTGTTTGTAAACTTGTATACAGGGGGTAATATCTGAAACAAGCAAATCGATTTAAATAATTCTTTTTACGTTAGATAGTTGTTTATTGAATATAACTATAGGCTATATAATATCATGCTACGATTAATAGGAGTGAAACTGCGTGTAGTAGCTAGTTAATAATAAAACATATTCAATTAAGTAAGCACATTTAAATATTACGTTATATATTTAACCCTTAAAAGTCAAGCCTGATCGTTTTTTCTCATTTTCTTCTCAAAACTGACAGTCAAAAGATCATTTTTGAAAACTCATATATACCAGTGTGTAACGGACTTTACAGTCATTTTAAAACCAATAAAATGATCCTTGTCCGAATGACAGGACAAGATTTCGATGACCATATAAGGTGCTTATTAAGCTCATTAATTGACACAAAAAGATAGTGACGTCATTTTTATCGCGTATTAAAATTAGGTCAAGCGCGAGTGGTTCTTGTGATTAGTGTTCCGTACAATTATTTTAAATATTGGTATCTTCCTTTTTTGTTATTGTCATTTAAACTTTTTTATTAACGCAAATCGAAATTTTGCAATCGATACATTAAGAGTGCAGTTTTCATTTTTTTTTAACAGTATCGCAAAAATATTTTTAATGATATTTCACGCAATTAATTTCAAATACTTTTTGTACAATTTTATACCCAAAAACGAATCTAAAGTAAAGGTCTTAAATGTCACATTTTTTACAATTTAACTGCCTGTTACAATACCAAGCTTTAATCATCTAACTCAAACTCAAACTCAAACTCAAAATATACTTTATTCAAATGGGCTTTAGCAGCACTTTCGAATCGTCAAGTTACATGTCATATTTTTATTTTTTATTTTTATAAAGCTACCACCGGTTCGGAATGTAGTCTCTACCGAGAAGAACCGGCAAGAAACTCGATAGTAACTCTTTTAAAATCATTTATACATAATGTATTTTTATAACATTTTAATTATGTTATCCGGATAGAAAATCAACGCTTATCAAATCCCCGCCTCTTTGTCGTCAAAATATTCTTGTATGGTATAATATGCTTTATTTATTAAAGATTTTTTAACGTAGGCTTTAAACTTATTAAGTGGCAAATGTAAAACTGTTTTGTTTGTTAACCAGAATAGTCTCTGAGAAAAAACGTCAATTCAAAAGTGATTTTATACGTTTAGTTTAAAAATTATTATTAAGAAATATAATGAAAAATTCATGATATTTATATGTTTACAATTTCCCTACAGTTATTAAAAAATACAGTTGAAGTCCAAATAAATTAGTTCTCCTAAATTATAAGTTAATACTAGCTTTCCCTTGCGGTATCACTCGCGTTTATGGTTACTACTTCGCTCTTAGGAGTCGTAGCGTAATGTTGTTTCGCCTATAAACAAAAAAACTATCTAACAAAAAAAATATTCGAAACAAACAAACTCTTCCACTTTACAATATTAGTATAGATTTCATATATTTTTCTTCTTTCATACATTACGTTTGAAACATGTCGTGCGTTGATTGTCATAAAATTTTATTCGTATTTCTAATTTATTTATGACAGTTTAATTGGTTTATGGATTAGTAATTTATTTATAATGCTTTGTAAAGAATATTTGTTTTAATGAAGCAAAAGAAAATGATTATGTGTTTTAATTTTTCACTTTTTAAAGTACGGAACACTAAAAGTGAACATTCGTAGTGTCAATTCATTAAAGGGATCAAGTTCCTTGATAATAGTTATTAATCTTACAGTAATTCCAAAAACGCATTACATGAAGCGAGAATTATAAGAATATTTTATAATTATATTCGAAAAAAAAATTGGTAGGAACTCTGATGACGATGACTTTCTTAGTAAGTATTTTGTTATTTCTTATAACATTACTAGCGGCTCGTCGTGGTTTACCATACCCAAATTTTTAAACTTATAGCCACAACGGTTTAGGCTCTGCGTTAATCAATCAGTCAGTCAGGACAGGTAAATTTATATTGCAAAAATAAAGTGTAGTAACAAATAGTAAGAAGATTTGAAGAGGTATTAGTTCTTACCCCATATGTTACTCTTAGCTCCAAGCTAACATGGATAATTAAAAAAAAAGTTTCAGCATTATAGCCGTAAAAACATTAGAAATTTACCTTCACATATGGACGCTGATAAGCAATACTGTGTCAAGCCATACGAAATTCATTTTGAAAAAATAGTATCTAATCATTTCAAACCTATTCTTATTTTATTTTCTTTTCTATTTTAATAAAAGGTATAATGAATTGAAAGCAGATTGGTATAATAAAGAGTTTTATCTAGTAATAACTTTTTTAAATTATTGTATATTACAAAATAAATAGCGCACTTCAATATTCGAAACTTTAAAAGAAGAAACTTTTTTCTATACTTATTTAGTTTGAATGACTTTAAAAGTTTTTGAATAATGTTAATGACGCGTTATCAGAACATCAATGTTTCCGAATTTTACTTTGTGGGTTGACACATTATCGCTTATCAGCATCTGTATATTCATTCGTACCTTTACATTAATTAGAAAACAAAAACCATTTTCTTTCTTACAACACGTCTATAGCTTACAACTTAAGATTGAATCGGCGATAAGATCTTTAGCGAGTGCACAATAAAGGTATAAAGGCATCTTTTAGCGGTAATGCTAATTGCATTGAACCCAGATCGCACACAGATAAAAAACACAAGGAAAATACAGATAATAAAAGATAATGGCTCTTTTGTGTTATATATGAAACCTTTTTACTGAAAATGTGATATTCATACGATGATGTTTTACTAGCTGCTTCACTCGCCTTTATAGTTACTGCTTCGTTGATATGAGTCTTATCGTGATATAATATAGCCTATAACCTTCATCAATAAACGGTATATCCAACGCATAATGAATTTTTCTAACAGGGCCAGTAGTTTCAGAGATTACACACTAAATAAAAACTTATCGGATAATGAGACTCAGCCTTAAAACTGGGAGCCTTCATTGGGGCTCAGAATGGACGTCCGTCGTAAGGGTGTCTCCTAGTGAGATCGCCCCTAGGCTTAGAACGTCGTCGGTGTGGAGGAAGAAGCTAAAACCGAATGTATGTATGTAAGCGCACTACACCAAAACGGGAGCATTTATTTCCTAATTCTTCTTCCGATATAGAATCTTTTTGTGTAGTGTTGATTGTGATTGAACTAAACATTCATACCACGATGGGAAATCACGTCGTAGTAATGCGTTTTGGCTCTTTTTACCCGACTGCGCGATGCAAAAGAGGATAATATGTTTATTAGTCTATGTGTGTATGTGGGTTTGTATCTTTGTGGCACATTTAGACCAAACGCGTGGGCCGATTTTGATAAATGACTCGTCATTTGATTCGTCATAATGGCGCAAATGTCATAGAAAATATAATAATACAGTTTTGAGTACAAAGTACAACAAAATAAGACAGTTTTGAGTTAAACATGCTTTAGATATAGATTAATATACGTTTCAGTGAGTTTAATTGATATTTAAAACCTATTTTAGCTGTCAAATGTAACGTATAACATTTTATCAGTAAGTTTTTTAATGAGTTTATTCGCTGTTATGGTATTTAGATAATATTTTAAGCAATGTTTAATTTTTAAACACTGTTTAGCTAGACACGTGTTCAACATGGTTTTAATGCGTCTTTTGTAGTATGACAGTATAGGTTTAAATTTGGTTTATAACGATTCTCTATGGTCTTTTTACGCAGTCAGGTTTTTGATGATCTCTATTAATTGCTAGCTTATCGATAGAAACCATGGATAAAAATTTGTACAAATATTTGTAATAGAGATTACCATCTACCTTCCGTAACCTGAGGGCGAGCCAATAAGCAATTTAATTCGTACAATTTCCGTTACAGAAGCAATGATCATTATCACGTGTTTATGATAACAACCGGGACCAACAGTTTTACGTGCTTTCTGAAATTAGGTATACACGAATCCAAACAGAAACAAATATTTTGTTGTAATGATATGATGATCATAACAATAGTGTTATCCGAGGCATGATGTAGTCTCAAAAAAAAAATAAGAAAAAAAAATTAAAAAAGCCTGTATCTTTTCTGATCTTTCTTCTAATACATATTTATTAACTTTATATAAAACTAATTTCTAAAATTTTTATTTTTTACTCTTACTAAATGATGTAATCTATTGTTAATAATATTACTAGCTGGTCCCCGTGACTTCGTCTAGGAAAAAATTTAATAAGTAAAATTCATACATTTTAAAAAGTTGCCCGAATCACTTCTCATAATATCAGCCATCTCTGAGTCCCGTCAAAATTGGTTGTATCAGCGATTAGCCGGAACGAACAGACGGACAGACAGACAAATCTTTAAAAGTAATTTTTATATCAGTATCGTATATATTTTATTCCATTTAGTGAATAGCTTTTAATTTAAAATTACAAATAGACATTTCACTTTATTTATTTGTATAGATACATGTAAAAGTAACACTCTGTTTGTACGTTTGTTACGCTTATAAGATTAAACTGTTGAACCAATTATGATGAATTTTGGTATTGATACAGATAGGATAAGGATATACAACTTAGGATATTAAATAGGGGATGAAATTTAATATAACCTATAATAAAACTACGTTTTCAAGAGATTTAACGAAGTGACACTTTATTTCTTAACTAGCTTCCGCCCGCGACTTCGTCCGCGTGGAATAGTTACTACGGGCTAATATTGCATTATTTTAGAACAAATTTGGTTAGCATAAAAAAGGTTATAGTGAGCTAACCTTAAAAGATAGACATATGCTGTCGTGGACTTTTTTTAGAACTTTTAAAGGGGAACAATTCTGTCATACATGATTTTTGCGAAACTTTAATCGGTTACGCAGCGCACGCAGCGTAAGCTCCCTTAATAGGAAAATATCCCCCGATTTTGAAACATTCTTCATTTGTGCTCCACTCTTTTTGGTTTTAGCGTGATAATATATAGCCTATAGCTTTCCTCGATAAATGGGCTATCTAACACTGAAATCATTTTTCAAATCGGACCAGTAGTTCCTGAGATTAACGCGTTCAAGCAAACAATCACACAAACAAACAAATTCTTCAGCTTTATAATATTAGTACAGATAAGACAATATTGTAACGAAGGTTTTATATGTAATACATATTTTGATATAAACTAACATAAACAATAAAATCGTTTTAATACTATGGCTTTTAAATCAAAATAACTGAAATTAGTATGTGTTAAGCCTTAGTTATCTATTGAAATAAAAAAAAATTGAAGTGTCTGTTTTTAATTAAAAATGAACTGGTTTAAACCAAATACATGTGAATTTATATACGGAATTTACATTAAAAACACAATTTTAAATTTTTTGTCTGTCTGTTTGTTTTGACGACCGATTTTGGCGGGACTTTCACTATCTGATAGCTTATTTTATAAATACTAACCTAGGCTAAATTTGTTTTAGAAATTTTATTTTCATAGCTAGGAATCGAACTCGCTAATTTTGAAAAATAACATTCTATATTCTTGCACTATTTAATAGTGTCACGTATAAGGAACAACTTCGGGGAAGTATTAGTATACGGTAAACTATAGGTAAATTTTCTACAAAATGCTTATCAATTAATGCGAGTAAAATGCTCCTTCCTTGAGAGGCGACACTTGCTTTATATGAGACATGCCATCCAGTAGTCCACGCAAACAAAGCCGCGAATTCAGCTAGTTAATTCTATTAATATTTTACTATACAGTACTCTCGTGCGTATAAAAATATATAAACTAGATTCATATCTAAACTTAAGATCGATTCGCTACGAAGCATTAACTTTCGAGTTAATTTTAGCGAAATATCAACAGACGTACAAAACACGACTCTACGTTTATATAAATAAGGTATATAATTAATCGCTTGAGATGATAGTAAGATTAAATTTAATTCTAAATATGTGCAGATTACGTTTTGACAAGGGGAAAGAATGTTTAAAATGAATCTATTTTGAATTTCATTAATAAGTGACCTTGAATTCTTGCGGGAACGGGTCCTAGGGTTTATTGAAACTAGCTTTAGCTACGGCAATTCAAAACTTAAGTTATTTTACTACTAACTGCCCTTCGCGGCGTCACGCACATTTGTGGTTACTGCTTCTCTGCTATGAGTCATAACGTGATGTAATACAGCCTATAATCTTCAAAAAGGGGCTAACCAACAACCTATGAATTACAACGTGATATAATATAGGCTAACCCTTCTACAGTAAAGGGTCTAACCAACAACCTTTGAGTCATTATGTAAAGTAATAAAGCCTAGGTAACTTTCTCAATAAATGGACTAACCAACAAATAAAGAATTTTTCAAATTAGTCTTGTAGTTTTGGGGCCTATTCAATGCAAACAAACGAACAGACAATCAAATCTATCCTCTGTATAATATTAGTTTAGATTAAAATTATTTTACCTTTAAAAATATTAAGTATTATATAAACGCTATATAGGTAAGTTGAGTTTTCTAATAATTGTTTTCGTAGAAAAATGTAATCGATTTCGAATAGAACTTTAGTCACAACGTCATAAGTTTGCAGCAATTATTGGTCATTTGCTGTTCGTTATTGAAAAGTTCCATTATCTACCTCGAAGATATTCATCAGTTATTTTTTTAAAGCTAGCAAACGAACCAGCGCGACATCTGACGTTAGGTGATCACCGCCGCCTTGATTTTTTTTTTATAAATCAAATCAAACATTTTTATTTATAAGATTATGTGTTTTTCAGGCCAGAGGAGTCATATATCCATTGCCAGCTTAAATAGGAATGAAGCATGAATAGGAAATAAAGAAAGAAATGGGGATGGGGTTAGGCTTCCGGCTCTCTCACTCACCGTATTAAAAGCTGTTAAACACTTCACGCCGATGTTTTGAGTGAGGTACTACCCCGGTCGAGCCAGCCTGCATACGAGCTGTAGTCGATGAACCACTAACAAGACAAATCTTTCGTGTAAAATCTACATATAAAACTGTGCAGTAATATGTATAGCTTAAAGTATACATTAGAAAAAATCTGCGTGATTCGTAAGCGAATTCGATGCGGTGCGGTGCCGCGCGAAAACAACAAACAGTGTTACAGACTAGAATACCACTTATAAGATTTACATAACTTATTTATAGCTTTCGTAACTACGTATCCGTTACTAGGTTACAAATGTTTTGTATAGCTCTCGAGAGTCAAACTTATAATGTAATTCTTGTCTCAAAATGGCCTAAGTGACATAAAAACGCGGGGCGCAATGCGGCGCAGCGCGAAATGTAGCGAACGCGATCGTTGCCTTAATATTATCGCTTGAACGAGTTGTCATGCCGTCTGCAATCTTTACAATTCGGCATGATTCTCACGTATGTAGGACAAACCAACGCAACGCACCGCATCGCTTAGCATTCGCCTGTCATCTCATCGCTTTGGATCGCCCACATAAAACATCGCATAACACATAGGCTATACAATTTATCAATACTAGTGGTCGCCTAGCGATCGGAATTCGACCGTACTTCGTTAAACTTTCAACCGATTTCAAGATTGACCACAGATAATCAATTCTCAATTTGACCATAGACTTACAATAAACAAAAGAGTATATACGCGTGTATGTGTCAAATAGTGTATGTAATGTATTTTTTATTAATTTAAAGTATTTTTATGCATAGTTAAAAATATATCTGCATTATCTTCCTTCTCTATATAAATTATAAGTGCGCGAAATTTCATATTGGTCCAAAGTTTTTACTTCACATATCAATATGTTATACGGATACGCAAGCGAAGTCGTGGGCAGAATATAGTTCCTATATATTTCCAATACCTAAAGGTTTTGTGTTTCAAGGGAATATAATTTGACTAATCCGATATTGAGCTACCGATACTCCGATACTTCTCAAAGTATCGTTCTCACAGATTGTCATAGACACAGAGAAAACAAATAAATATTTACCTTAATAAAAATTCTCAAGTAGAGTATGAAATACTTTTTTTTATTATAATAACAGGCAACAAGCAAGCGGGTCACGTGATGTTAAGTGATCACGGCCACTCATGGCCATTTACAGCACAAGAGGAGCCAAACGCATTGCCACTTTGAAAACGAAGTACCTGGTTATTTTTGTTGATAAATCTTGTTTTTTGTAAAATATATTTGAATTTAATAGTAAATAAAAAAAATAGAAGCAATTTTCCATTGTCTAAAAACACGTAAAAAACGACGTTTTCCAAAATTAAAACTAGCTAGAGCAATTTATCGCCCCCAAAACCCAACATAATTAATTTCATGAAAATCGTTGAAGCCGTTCCCGAGACTTTATTATATATGTATATACAAGAATTGCTAGTTTAAAGTTACTAGTGGTCGCCTAGCGGGTCGGAATTCGACCGTTGTTCGTTAAAGTTTAAACCGATTTTAAAATTGACGTCAGTTAATCTATTCTCAATTTAACCACTGACTTTAACAATAAGCAAAAGTGTATGTACATATGCGTGTGAGTGTCAAATAACTACCGTAGTAGAGTGTGTTAAGTTATTTCATCAATTTAATATGTTTTTATGCATAATAAAAAAGTATAATTACATTCTTCTTCTTGAAGGAGTTCTCTATACTCCTCTGTCCGCACAATTTTCGTAAAAAGGTTAACAAAGTTTTTGCTTCACATATTAATGTATAGATAATATAATGTTTCTTTTTTTCTACTTGTCTTATTAGTAAACGTCTCATCTCTAACTCTTATGTGTGGTTAGAGTACTTCTCATAAGACTTAGAGATGAGAAATTATCGACTGAATGTTTGATCTGAATAATAAAAAATAATGTTCGAAAATTCGTGATTTTCGTGTTGGGTATCAGATCAAACTCAAACTCAAAATCAAAATATACTTTATTCAATTGGGCTTTTAAAGCACTTTCGAATCGTCAAATTAGATGATATTTTTAGATTTCTATAAAGCTACCAACGCTTCGGAAGGAATCATTTATACATAATGTATTTTTATTACATTTTAATTTTGTTAGCCTGATAGAAAATCATCATCAAACCCACGCCTCTTTGTCGTCAAAATATTCTTGTGTAATATAACATGCTTTATCTATAAAAGACTTTCTTAATACAGACTTTAAACTTATTAAGTGAAATGTAAAACTGTTAATAAGACAAGAAAAGAAAAATGAACTATAAATGAGGTTCGAATACCTCTATATAAATTTACTCTATTCTATCCACAACGCCTGTCGTAAAATGTCTCTTGTCAAATTAGCGTTGAACGCGAGTTACACCGCTTATTGTGTGCTTGATTCGTGTTCAAGAAGCCCCTTTTTAACCGACTGCTTTGTAGTCAAAGACGGTGATGTGTTTATTTATTTTATTTGACTGAATAAAAATAAATAAAGATATCACACTCAACGGCCTCCATTTGGGTTTATAAACATGTTTCGAAGGTCCGGAAACACACCACACAAACACAAACACCCAGACCAGGATTAACATGTGTATACCCACTTTGACGTTTGCCGTGTGCGAGGACCGAACGTTGCAGTGACCACAGCGCCATCCAGTCTTTCAAAATAAATAAAAAAGAATTAAATAAAATTATTTTTGTAAATCAAGACTGGATTATTAAATGATACACTTACATAATAAATTTGTATCTGGCTAATGTTTTTAAATAAATGTTTAAGAAATCTTTAAGGGTCTTTATAACAACAAAATAAGCCAAAATGTTTTTAGAAGTATTGATCGTCTGACAGTGTGATTTATCGATTTCAAAAATCATCAATATATACATGTCTTTGGAATTTTTTTGTGTACTGTTGTGTTACTGTTAATGCCCACTTTTTGTATTAGTGCTGTTGCTAGAATATTATACAACTAGGTGTCAATAGGCGCTATGCGTACTCGCGTTTATGGTTACTGCTTCGCTCCTATGAGTCGTAGCGTGATGTAATATAGCTTATAGCCTTCCTGAATAAATAAATTATCTAACACAAAATGAATTTTTCAATTCGTAGTTCCTAAGATTAGCGATTTATTATAATCAGTGAGCAATTTTAAGGCACAAAAATTCTTCCGAGGTCAGTCCCTAGTCTCCGCTCACCTTTATATATTAATGAATATAGTAATAACTTCTTAGAACTTATAAAATAAAATAATCAACAACGCTACAAAGTTAAAAAGGTATTTACGTACATGCAAATTACATAGAGTTATAGGTCATGTACACAAATTATATAATGTCATGATGTAACTCATAAGTCTCATTTATCTATGCATTCATATCGATTGTTCTGGCGTCTTGTTGTCTGCTGTCACGTAGACGAGGTTTAGACGGCCATTCATTATACGACAATTTCATATTAAAATATTAAATTAATACGTGAAGCAAAAGCTTTGTACTCCTTTTTATGTAAATTGCGCGTACAGAGAGAAGGAAATTTCGCAGACTTATAGTTTATATAGAGAAGGAGAGAGGAATGCTGATATATGTATATTAATAATGCCTTAAAACTACATTGAATAAATAAAAAAAAGCCTTACACACACTACCATATTTGACACATACACGCATAAAAACTCCTATGTTTAATGTTAAAGTTTGTAGTCTAATTGAGATTATCTGTGGTCAATCTTGAAATCGGTTGAAAATTTAATGAACTACAGTCAAATTTCGACCGCTAAGCGATCACTAGTATTATTGAATTTTGCATCAAAACCATTAATTAAAAAAAACGTATCACGAACAGTCGTCCTTATTTAACACGAGCAGAAAATTTTCAATCGATACCAGATCGCACTTGAGGAAAATGTTTCGTTACGAATAATGTTATTATAAACTTTACCCCGCAAAAAACTGTAATCATATTATTATATTTATAATAAAATCACGTACACACGTCCGTTTCGAGGAATAAATTAACAGATAAGTGTTAATCATACTTTAGAACCTGCTAAGTGTCACGCATCTCAATAATCTTTCCGATATTATGAGGAGAGAAAGAAAACCGTTATTGAAAAACACAAAGACTACCATTTCAATTGTAAATTATAGAACGAACTTGAAACTCGAAATATTAAATTAAGAAACCTTTTTACATACTTATTTAGTTTAGATGACTTGTATTTTTTTAATAATTATAAATGGGTAATGAATTATCAAAATACATTAATATCTCCGAAATAGATTCTTTGTCATCAGCATCTAAATATAGATTATAAGTTAGATGCAGATAAGCAATAATGTGTCAACCCACAAAAAGTTCAATTAGGATATATCGATGTATTTCAATACTGCGTGACAAAAAAGTCCGGAAAAAGTATCTTAAGTTGATGCATAGAATATTGAAATGTGTTCAATATTTTACAATAAGTATTAATAATTTGAAACTTTATAATACCAATATGTTTATATTAATTATAATTTTTGTCGAAATAGGAAAGAAAAGATGAATATATTTACTTCTTCAAAGAAATTTATTACGAATAGGTTTAACATCCTTAGACCCCATTTTTTCAAAATGAAGTCGTTTGTCTTGACACAGTATTGCTTATCAGCGTCAATTTAACGTTAAAAGTTTTTATACCCATTTCCAACTAGTAACTAAGTTTGTCAATTGTCTTGTTGCCATAAGATACTCTCGCCTGTTATAGTTAGTCGCTAGATGATTATTTGCCAATGTCGTATAAAGTTGTCGGCTTTTCAAGTGCCAAAATTAAGGCTTGTAATTTATCTATAGTCATATAATGTAATTGCAGGTTACCATAAAATATATATGTAGAAATAGGTAAACATAAATGCCAAAATACAAATAAGAATATTAAAAGAAATATTTTAAAAAATCTATCAGGCGTGTGTGCTGTCAATATAATTATTGAGATTAAAAAAAAATTATAAAAATAATAAAAAATAAAGCGACTTCGAAAACAAAAAAAGCTATAATTTACAATAATTCTCCTGGTGCCGGTAAATACAACGTAAGAGATTTTTCTTGGCACCGACTTCATATTTATTTTTTGCTTTTTAATTTACTTGTATTAAATTGGTTTTTTGAAGTCGGTTAAGCTTTTTTAAAAGTTTTTATTATTTCCTTATTAATATGCCTTGTTACTAAAGTATTTAATTATTAAAATTGTGTTAATCGTTTCTTGTGAAAAATGAACGTCATAATTATGAACTCTAGGGACGCTTTAAAGCTTATCTATTTCCACTGGGTAGTCATCATGACTTGACAAATATTAATCAACTAACCTTTGACTTTAAAATAAATAATTTAAAATTTCGCGTTAATGATGCGTATAATCGGAATACAAATAACGAAAGTCATTGTGATAAAGAAATATGGATGCTGATATGCAATAATGTGTCAACCCACAAAAAGTGAAATTCAAAGATATTGGTGTATTTTGATACTGCATCACCTATTTAACATTATTCAATAAAAAATAAAGTCATATAAACTAAATAAGTATGGAATAAAGTTTCTTAATTAATTGTTTCGAAATACCAGGTCGTTCCTTATTTTTTAATTTATACAATAATTTTTATATTTTTAAAAACTTTTTGTAAGATAATATATTAAATATATCAATGCTTTTAATTCATTGCAGCTTTAATCAAACAAGAAAAGAAAATATGGATAAATACTTATTCAAACAAACTTATTAAGAATAGGTTTGACATCTTTCAAAATGAAGTTCGAAGGGGCTTGGCACAGTATTGCATATCAGCGTCCATATAATATACACAATTTTATATTAAAAGTAAAATCAAGTAATATATAATTACCGGGAAAAGACCTAGGGTTTATTTAAATTGTTGAAAATTATCGCTATTACAACGCAACATTGTGACAGTTTGAGTTATTTTATTGTATTGTAACTTCTCATACTTTTAAATTGTCACATACTTTTAGTCGAGAATTACACTTCCTTTATTTATGTAAGTGGTATAAAAGTGGTCCAAAATAAGCCACTGACTAGTAAATTCTTTCAGGTGTGAAACAATGATATACAACTTATGTAAATGTTTAAGAAAGACTTAGGTAAGAATTACACTTATAAATTTTGCTCCCAGACTTTTATAATCTCAGATTTACATAAGTCATTTCTCATAGCTTTACACCTGAAATTTACTGTCAGTGACCAATTTTTGACATTCACAGCTTTCGTTACTACTTACGACGTTTTTCTTACTATACAACAGAGTAGTTTCATATCGCACACGAGAGTAAACCTCACAAATGTCATTCTCGTCATAGAGCAAAACTTATAAGTGTAATTCTCGCCTTATTAAGAGTCAAAACTACCGCTAGTTTAGACAAATAGTTCTTAATTAAACTAAAAGCCACAAAACAAAGAATTGAATTGAAATAGTTTTTAAGGTAAATCATTTTTACTTATCTCAAACATAAAAATTAATGCTTGTTTTTGAATATACTCTAGTAAAATAGCTGGTGCGTTCGTACGGTAAAGGAATTAGAAGATCAGGAGAAAGTATTCCCTAAGAACCCTTGTCCCTTCATCTGTTTTATCGTTGTGAACTAGCCACTCATTTTTGGCTCCTCCGGTGCTGAAAATGTTCATGTCACTTTACAAGTAAATCGTCTGTTCATTTAAAAGAATGACTTGGAAAGAACCTTCTGTTAAAACCTTATTTTGTTTCTATGATATCGTCTCCTCCAAATTGTATTATAGTTTTTCGTAAAAGTACAATTCCTCACGCGTCCGTAACATTTTTTAGACGAAGGAGGTCCTATCAATCACGTTCCCTTGAGAAATCTAGAGAGCGATGCAACAAAACCAGAATCCATGAAAAATATAACATTATATAACTATAAACATGCGGTATTTTATTCGATGAAACAGTCTTTATATACTGTAAAAAACTTTATATGAAACTTCTAATTAATTGATTCACTAGGAATAAAGAATTTTTTTTGTTTATATATTAAATTTGATGAATTAAAAAGGAAATTCAATTATATTGCTTGAAAGAGATTGTGGTTTATATTTTACACCAATATTTTTTTTATTATTAAATTTGTATTTAATTTTATTGGGTGTTTTAGAATTATATGCTATACTTTATACAATGAGTAGCATTATCGTAATTATTTTCCAAAAAATATAGTTCTTGTTAGGCAGGTATAATAATAAATAAATATATTAAAATCGTATTGAAGTAGTAGTGCGAAAAAAAAAGTCTAAAAGATAACTTTTCGTCTTATTGCCTCCACTGGTGACAGGAGGGCGCATTTTTCGCACAGATAATCAGAATTGCGAATTAAAGAGTAAACGCGTCTATATTGCTACTGTTCCGTCTTATTTACTTTTGTAACGACTTACGACGTATCTGTTACTAGGTACAAGAATTGTTTGTATCAATTATGAATGTAAAACTTACTGTCTCAACTTAGAACAAAAATCAGAAATAAACAATTGCACCTATATTATAATAGCGCCCCCCCCCCCCCCCGCGGTTTCTCTCACGCTTAACATAGGACTTTTATACAAACTTTTCTTCTATACTTTTTGGGGACGAATTTTGCAAAATCCATTCTTAGTTACCTACGTTCAAAAGGACCATTATTTGAAACTTGTACCAAGCGCTTTTCGTTTCTAAGATTTCGTGATGTGTGTGTAAGTTACCTTTCGCTTTTATATATCAATAAACAATAATGTGTCAACCCACAAAAAGTAAAATTCGGAAATATTGATGTCTTTTGATAATTCAATTTTTATAAGTGATCTAAATTAAATAATTAAGGAAAAAAGTTTCTTAATTTAATGTTTCGAAGTGTGTTCCATATTCCGTACTATACAGTAATATTAATACATTAAAAACTTATTATTGGATCAAAACTTTCTATTATACCAATCTGTTTTTAATTCATTATAATTTTTATCAAAAAAGAAAGCAAAAGACGAATATATACTTCCTAAAACAAATTCATTAAAATTGTTTTTACATTTTTAGACGCCATTTTCTCAAAATAAAGTCTGTGTGGCTTGACACAGTATTGTATCAGCGTCTATATATAGATTATAAGTTATGGTCATCTTGTATCGATATGCTATAACAATATGACACGTTAACTGAATTAGTTTTCCGTTAGTCCGGACAAACAAACAAATAAAACTCTCTTCTTTATAATATTAATATAATATTATAGCGGTAATTATGTACTACTAGCGTTTACGTGCGGTTTTGCTTTCGTTAATGTAGGTTTTGTTATGCTGGAACGAGAGGCGCGTCGTTTATTGGAAGTTATTGTACGACACTTCTTGCAAGTCAAACAATAAGTTGGCATACTATTATCGATGGCAGCGAATAAGATACGCACGAAACATTATTTTTTATGTTATCTGCTGTAAGCTTGTAACATGCCAGTATGATAACAATAATGTTAGAGAATTATAGTAATTCAGACTAACAGATGTTATATATACCTAATTATGATTTTGTGGATATATGGAAATATATGTATTGTGTTAACCGACTTTCAAAAATGGAGGAGGTTTTATTTTTGGTTTGTTTTGATTTTTCCTCCGATTAGGAACTGACTGACTTTTTTTTAATTGAAAGAGTAGTAGATCTCATAGTCATTAGGTCAGGATCTGGTGCTGGAGAAATCGAGAGAACTCTCCAAATATTACATACTTCAAAACAATGTAGAAAATATTTACTTTTTAGCTTACTTGTATTCATTTTAATTCGGTTTTGTAGTCCTTTTTTATTTTTATTAAGACGGTACAATTAAATTGTGTTATTTTTAAACCGATTTAGAATTACATAGAATTAATAAATCAAATTTGACAGACAGGTTGGCGTAGTGGTCACTACAACTGACTGAAGCGCTAACGGCCGCGGGTTCGATCCCCGCTCACGGCAAACGTCTGTATTGGTCATACGGATGATTGCCGTGGTCTGGGTGTTTGTGCTTGTATTGTATGTGTTTCCGGATCCCAGACACAGGATCATAAGATCCTAATGGGGGTCCGTTGAGTGTGATGCGTTTATTTTATTCGTTAAAAGACGATTAAAAAAAAATGACAGGATTAAGTAACATACTTATGTCCAAATAAACAAGCCATAAGAAAATAATTTAATTAAATTGAAATCAGCTTTTTGTTCCTTTTTTTTAAACGGTTTTATTTAGCCTGATTTATTTGTTATTTCTTTTCTGCTTTCTTTATTTTGTTTTGTGGCTTTTCGTTGTGCCAATTGTGCATATATTATTTCGCCAATGTCACGATGAAGATTGTTCAATGGGGTCGAGTATCCATATTTGTTATTTGTTTGGGTAAAATTTGCTAATTGAAATACCCCCGACCGTGTTGACTGATTACACGCACATCTTTAGTCTAGATCACAAAACAATTATGTGTATTCTATATAAAAAGTAATGGGGCGCATAAAAATTGAATTGACTATAAAATGTATATTTTCAAAAAAAAAACATTTCAATAGTGGGCGTAACAAAAACATGCCGTAATGGCATGTTTTTGTTACGGTTGTCAATTCGTAGCGTATTTTTTTATGTTTGTTATCTCATAACTAAATTCGTTTATTGTTTGAAGAGACATGTTTTCAGATTGGTGTACAAATTTCATCGAAATCGGTGTAGTAGTTTAATTATAGTCGAAGTATCTTGTAAAAGTGTGTCGTCCAAGTAAACGAAAAAAATATTTAAAAAAAACCAACCGATTTCAAAATTCGTAATAAAACTGTTTAACTGAATAATTTTTATTTTAATTTTATTTATCTACACTAATATCATAAAGAGGAAAGATTTAATTGTTTGTTTGCAATGAATCTAAAACTATTGGATTTAAAAGAATTTTTCACCATTATTTCACCATTAGATAAATAGATTCCCTTATAACCATAAGCTAAAGAAATTGATATATTTTTTGTTAAGTTACATCTACCCGTGCACACTAGCCGGAAGAATTCACTAGTCTTAGATAATTTAGTAATTTTATCCTTGTTTTTGAAATTGTTTCTATTCTCAATTTCTATATATTTATAACTGTTGAATATATGTGTTGTAAAACATTTTAAAAAGTAAGCATCGAGTTTCTTGTCGGCTCTTCTCGTTACTACATTCCGAACCAGTAGTAAATTTATCATTTTTTTTCTGTATCATGATTCAAAGTCTACTCGAATAAAGTATATGTACATATTTTGATTATAATAACACAAAGTCACAGTAAACATTCAGTACAACAGAATATTAATACGATCAAGGTTGTTAATTTTTCAAAACCTTCGTTCGCGTGCTGCAGTCGCGTGCTGTTCGTAATATTTTAAAGATTAATATTTATTAAATTAATTACAGACTTCGTTACTTTGTTTTAGTGGACGGTGTTGTGTCTTATTTTGAATTTGACGCTAATCACATTATCTTTGTATAATTTTAGTATGTATGTAAAACATTTTATAATTGGACGCTGATAAGCAATACTGTGTCAAGCCAGACGGACATCATTTCGAGAAAATGGCGTCTAAAGATGTCAAACCTATTCTTAATCAATTTGTTTGGAGACTTATATATCCATCTTTTCTTTCCTATTTTGATAAAAGGTAAAATGAATTAAAAATTGTCCAATGATAAGTTTTTCAAATATTTGAGATAATTGCAAAATATGGAACGCACTTGAAATTCGAGACATTAACTTAGGAAACTTTTTTCCTTACTTATTTAGTTTAGACAACTTGAAATTATTTTTAATAACGTTAAATACGTGACGCAATATCAAAATACATCAATATCTCTGAATTTGACTCTTTGTGGGTTGACACATTATTGCTTATCAGCATCCAATTATTTTGTTATTGTTTTCGGTTTAATGGAAATAGTACAAGAGAATTAGTGTTAGAGTTTAAGGTTTATGTAGGTACTCGCTTTTGCGTTGAATAAGTTTTAGTAGTTTAACTTCTTATTTAGATTTTTAAATAATCACAGATTTATAATCCTCATATCGCATGCTTTGTTATTAAAGTGGCCGAAGTAAAAAAAGTCGCATTATTGGGCTCAAAATGCGAAAAACGTTGTACACTTCGGAATTCGTTTATTTAGACTTTAATGTCACGAAATGTTAATGGAATATTTATTTCATTTTTTTTTAATCATAGATTATGAACCACAGAGTTATACGAAACTAAATTTTAATTACTAACTTAGCCAAGTCGTGTCACAGATTTTAAATTCAATCATTTTATTATTAAGCGTGATTTTAATTGAATAAATAACAAAAAAAGTTTTTTTTTTATAACAAATATTGCACTTGCTTTTATCGGTAGCAACATTAAAAAATTACGTACAAGAAAATTAACCGCGTAAAAACAATAACGTCTGACGGGCAATTAATCGTAAATCTTAAATCAGAGAGTCAATATTTGAGCAGCGCTGACTCCATGCAATACCTACACCGTTCTCACCCGCCCTTTACGACCTAACTCCAAATTGAGACCAATCAAATATTAACCTTATTCAAATTGTATACAGTTGAAATTCGATTTCAATGTAAGGTAGATATGTCGTTGTGGAATTAGAGGAGCTTGTTGCACTTTTGACGCAGTGTAAATTTTTGCAAGCGTTTTAATCCCTAAACACACGGTAGCATCAAACATTGCGCGTTTGATTTATATTCTGTGTAACGCAGAGTTCGATGGCCAAGGTCTTTAAAAATTTAATATTTTTAAGATAATAAGGTATAAATGGTTATGTTCGTGTTCTTAAGATTACGGCTATTGACCCAGATTGTACGTGGACGCTGATAAGCAATAATGTATCAAGCCACACGGACTTTTGAGAAAATGGCGTATAAAGATGTGAAATATTACTGTCATATGTACCTATTCTTGATAAATTTGTTTGAAGAAGTATATATCCATTTTTCATATCTTTTTTTGATAATAGGTGTAATGAATTAAAAGCAGATTGATAAAATTATTATTATTATTATCTAATAAAAAGTTTTTCAAGTATTTGAGATTAGTGTTTATATTGTAAAATATAGAAACCCCTTGAAATTAGAAACACTTGATTAAGAATTTTTTTTTCCCCAAATTCGATTTTTTTTGTTTGTTGATACATTATCGCTTATCCATCTTTTAATAAGCATTCAAAACAGTTAAAGAGGCGTTTTGATACAAAAATCAACAAACAATTGTCAAAATATAACAAATTGTGATAGCGATAGTTAAACGTAATTACTCTGCTGTTTATGAACTGCTATATAAACGTATATATGACAGTAATATTTCACTTCTCTTTCAAGTGTGTTTTTATTTATTGAAAAAAAAAAATGTTATCTTCCATTGTCTCTGACTTAAATAGTGATAATATTATTAGTATTTATAATTAGTAAATCGAAATTCAAATTCAAAATATACATTTCAAATAGGCTTTTTAAGACGCTTTCGAAGTGTGTGTAAGTTTAAACATTATTAATGTTCTATTAATATTCTATTCTCAATTCGCGGTATAAGAGTCAGATGAACGTATCTACGTTTTAAAATTTTTACTTTTTTCTAATTTAGCGGTACTCATAAAACGTTTTCTTGGTTTTATAGTAAAATAGTTCTAAGTGCAACGCTTTTTTTGAATTACTGAAATGTTAAATTACGTTATGCCATTTCGTAGAGGACATTCTCTACGGTTATAGTTAACAATAAACAAAAGTGGACCTCTTTGTTGTGTGTGTGTCGAATACATTGTTGTGTGTGTAATGTTTTTTTATTGATTGATTGTATTTTTATGAAAATTTAAATAATGTATATTATTAACATTTGAAAAAAGACTCTATAGAAAATGTGATTAGTTCTGACATAATAAGTACAGTCGTGCAGAGCCGCGACAGATTTCAATTAATATTATTTTTATAGAACAATTATTTTCTCTTGAACTATCTACAAGCTATGTACAATACAAAGAGAAGAATCCGCTTTACTCTTTTGTGGACAGTCTCATATCTCAAATTGACACAGGATATCCTTAAAATGTTTTCCGCAGGCCATGATCAGAATTGTGAATAAGAGATTCTATATAATGAAAACGTTTTGCCCGTTCTTGAACCCACATTTCGAATGCACGTAATCATAAAACTCTAAATAAATATAATCAGACGATTGTCGTCAGTATTAAATCAACATGGCTGACGTAAACTGTCTAATTTGTTATTTTATATTGTAAATGACTTATATTATTGTTACCGATCATATCAATCGAACATCGTTTAAATCTAAAATTTAACTCCAGCATGATTAAAGCCTTATAATATTATAAATAAATAACGCATCACACTCAACGGCCCCCATTAAGATCACATGACCTTGTGTCGGGGATCCGGAAACACTCACAACACTAACACAAACACCCAGACCTCGACAAACATCTGTATGGCCAATACATACGTTTGCCGTGAGCGGGGATCGAACCCGCTACCGTTAGCGCTTTAGTCCGTTGCAGTGACCATTGCGCCAACGCGTCTGTCAAACATTATGCATAAGCCTTGCTTTTATTCTTTTGTTTTTATTTTATTACTTGTGCAATAAAGTTTTTTTTTTTAAATTGACCAGTCTTAAGCCAGTTCCTTTCAATATATAAAAGCTTAGTTATCCGGAAATATCCCGTTATAATTGATAACATTTTCAACGTTATTATCTAACCCTATTCTAATGTTTCGCAATAGATATTTACACACAAATAACACATAGACAAGCGCTAATGACCCACCCACACGTACCATATTAGGTGACATAAATAAATTATAAAAACCAATTAGGGTTATCCTCAGCCGTCATTATTACGGATAAAAATTATAATTACATGTAGAACCGGAAAAACTCGATTTCTTCCGAATGATCGTAAACAATGGAAAAGACCGCGCAAGGAATTATTATTAATCTTAACTGTCGGAAATAAAATTGTGATTGAGATTTTTTCTTTGGCTTTATTAATATTTTATAAGTAAGCTTAAAATGGTAGTGTCTTAACCCAATAAACGCTAATATGACAGTAGCAGCATTTTAAACCAAAATCTTTTATTTTTTTTAATTATTAGTGAGATATTTAAATACAAAAGGAAATGTTTTCCTATTATGGATAGTTTTAAAAGGGTGTACTCGGACGAGTACAGCGGTTACAAACTAATTGCATCGTCCGTATATAAAAGTTAACTTACAAAAACTAACTGTACTCAAATGAGTACGACGGCGATAAATGGGTTAATATATTATATTTTTTTATCTATACTAATATTATAAAGCTGATGTGTTTGTTTGTTTGAACGCTCAAATCTCAGGAATTCCTGGTTCAAATTATTTTTTTTTGTGTTAGATAGTTAATTTATTGAAGACGGCTATAAAGTATAATTCATAACGCTACGATTCATAGGAGCGAAGCAGTAACCTTAAAAGCGAGTGAAACTGACACAGCTAGTTTTTTTATATTAATACTAGCTGGTGCTCGCGACTTCGTCTGCGATGCCTGTGATGCCTACATGATAGTAGCTTTATGCATGCAAAGTGTCAGCCCTATCGGTTTAAAATTGACAAATTTTCATCCGTTATTTTATCCCTTCGAGGGTAGAATTCATCAAAATCTTTTCTTAGCGGATGCCAACGTCATAACATCTACCTGCATGCTAAATTTCAGCCCGATCCGTCCAGTGGTTTGTGCGTTGATAGATCACTATGACAGTCAGTCGCCTTTGAGTTATATACATATATTTGAATGATCACTGCATGAGTATTTGAGAGTAATGTTCGTTTGTTACGTTCACGCCTTAAACGCTGAACTAATTTTGATGAATCCATCTAACCAAAATAGACACAACTTGAATACCCGGAAGAAGCACATATGCTAATATAAATCAAATAAGGCAAAAGGATAAAACAGGGGATGAAAGTTTTTACGAAGACGAATTTCATTTGTTTTATTATATGGTCATTGGTTAAGATCGACCTATTCATTGGACTGTTTAGATTCTTATCTGTGAATATGTTAATACAACATAAATAAAAATTAATTGACACATGTATATCAGCGCATCGCTGCAGAATGAATACACCTTTTTGAATAATTGTTTTTTTTTTGTGTTTGTAACTGTCAGGACAAGGATTTTGTGAAAGAAAATATTCGTAAAAATAAAAAATGGTGTAAAAAATCTCCATATAAAGAAATTTGTAAGTATACTTACTGTCCACCCGCGCGAAGCCAGGTCACACTGCTATTAGTATTAAATAATATATTTATTTTTATTGTTGGTAGAAATGCGTGAAAATAACTTTAGCACTTGAAAACTCAGCGGTGCTAGACGGGATTTGAACCCGCGCTCATAAGTCAAAATTGATAAATTTTAACCAAAGTCTTCTCCGATTTTAGTATTATCAGATATTACTAACAGAACCCATTATATTTAAGACCAAAATCAAAAAAAGGAAGAATCCTATATTAATCATCTTTTTTAATTATTTTTGAAACTGTAATGTTGTCATCAATTGATTAAGATATATACCCAAGTCCCAAACCAAAACCAAAAAAAAAAAAAACATACATCAAAGCCTTCCGCGTGTATATCTATAAAAAACAACATTTCAAATTGCATATAAAATTCTCGTTATGACAAGATCATGACAAAAAATTATCACTTTTAAAAACTAGCTCGACGAGTTTCAATGGAACGAGTTCTTGCTGCCTTGGCACGATGGTGTTTGTCTACTTGTAATTAATTTTATTGGCAATTTCAGATTAAGACCAATGTCAAGCTCAAGGATTCATCGGAAACTTCGATAATACTGTGAACTAGATATGCAACGCGGTTTGGCTTGAGTTTTGTTTACGATTATTATTACTCTTATTACTCTGCTCGTATAACGCCTAGCGTGATTTTTTTAGCGTACTGTTGACACCGGCATGCCTCGCACTGCCGTTTAAAGTATATAGATTTTTTGAGCCATGACAAATTCTGTATTAACGCAAGCGAAGCCGCGAGAAAAAGTTAGTAGATTGTACAATTTAGTTATATATACTTCATACTAGTTGTACCATGATGGCCTAATGGTTAGAACACGTCGATCTCAACCGATGATTGTGGGTTCAAACCCTGGCTAGCACCGCTGATTTTTCAAGTGCTAAATTAGTGTTTATATTCATCTTGAGCTCGGCGGTGAAGGATAACATCGTGAGGAAACCTGCATGTGCCGGGAGACATTCTGTCACGTGTATATCCGCCAACCCGCAGTGGAGCAGCGTGGTGGCACTTAAACCTTCTCCTTAATAGAAAAGGAGGCCTTTGCCCAGCAGTGGGACATTAACAGGCTGTTACTGTACAGTACTGTACTTTAGTCGATTCGCATCTGTTTAGTGCTGCAAATGTCCATATGACGCATGTTGCAATTTAAAATCAGGTATCCCGTTGATCGTACATCAGCTATTTTCATAAAAAAATCCTGAATTAACACATAATGAACCAAAATATATAGATTTTTTGGTCAGGAACCCTTGTGGGTGTCTCCAGAACATTCTACCAAAATGTCATCACAATTCGATCAATGGTTTTACACAAACACATATTTTTTATTTACACACATATTTTTTGTTAAAAAATAGGCTACCTAATATCTAACACAAAAACTAAAAATCCGATCACTAGTTGCTCAGATTAGTTCAAACAAACAAATTCTTAAAATTCAATATGTACTATTTGACGATTTTGTTTGCGTTGAAATTATCATGACTTATTTCATCCCTATATTTTCTTCATTTCCGCGACAAAAACTACTCCATGTCCTTTTCTAAGATCCAATCTATCTCTCTGCAAAATTTCATCAAAATCGGTTCATCTGTTTAAACGTGTAAACGAAACAAACAGACAGAGTTATTTTCACAATTATAATATTAGTATGAATGTATACATATGTGACAATTTGTTGCAAGAAAGGTATATTTGATACGGGATTTCCAATACAAACGCTATTTCATATAAAAAAGTTAATTATGTGATAATCGTGTACAATTTATTACACAGTACAAGTGCCATTATGTCTATTTACTTCTAAGAATAAATACATTCCACATAGTAACCCGTTTCCACTTTTTCTTTACACGTGTTTTCACTAACGAGCGTTATATATTACTAATTAATGTTACTTAAGATTCAATTTTTTTTCTAATGAACGTATTAGGTGTGGAGATTATTCTAAATGGTTACTGGCTTGCCCTCAAGGGTTGCGGAGGTCGGATGGATTCAAAATTGCGTCTATGAAAAGGTTAGGTTTTTTACTTTTAAAGCTGTTTATTATGACTTACTCCGCGTTAGAATTTCACTGATATAATGAAACGTAAACACGAATAAAGGATAAAGGGGGTTAAGTAAGAAAAGGAATGTGGGGAAGGCGCTAGTCTTCCAGCTATTAATAATTTTTCTCCGTGGTGACAGACGTACATTTACTGACTTTGGTATATTTTTATACAAACTTGAATGTGACACATTCAAGATTAATTTGATTTTCATTTTTTTATTTTTAATATTATGGCGTCCAAAACCGGTCGCGTTCAGTCTAAATAGTGCCACAAAATTACAAACCTACATACATACATACATACATACATATATAGACTTATAAACACATTAATCTCCCTTATCGTCCGGAGTTGGATAAAAAGGAATAAATATCTTTCATTCCGAAAAAAAAATCCCGAAGAATAGTAACATCGCTTTTAGACATCACAAAATCTACTTTAACACGAGCGAAGTCGCAAAGAAAATAAAGTTCAAATTGAAGCAAAGAAAATACCGGTATTAATATTAAAACGAATTAACGTACAGAAATGGCAAATCATATGCTATTGTGATTATTTATCGTTCATAAACAAACGCACAATGTAATGCCCTTGGCGAAGACAGTGATGTCGCATTAATTTACATAAACGGCGACGAGTACACGGAAGGCCTCGAAGGTACAAATTTTGCGCATAAGGAAATAAGTGCTGAGGTCATATGCGCTTTATTAATTTAATCTTAAGGTTTACTAATGGTATGCTTTCTACTCTTTCAATTTCAATTGGACGCTAATAAGCAATACTGTGTCAAGCCACACGAACTTTATTTTGAGAAAATGGCGTCTAAAAATGTCAAACCTTTAATCAATTTGTTTGAATAAGTATTTATGCATATTTTCTTTTCTTTTTTGATTAAAGGTAAAATTAATTAAAAGCAGGTTGATATATTTAATATATTATATAATAAAAAAGTTTTTTTTTTTTAAATATATAGGATTATTGTATAAATTATATTATCCATAATAACCTATAAATTCGAAACAATTAATGAGGAACTTTTTTTCTACTTATTTAGTTTATATGACTTTATTTTTTAATTGAATAATGTTAAATACGTGATGCAGTATCTAAATACATCAATATCTCCGAATTTCACTTTTTGTGGGTTGACACATTATTGCTTATCAGCATCCAATTATCGAATGATTTTTTTGATGCAGATATCCAATTCGTTAATAACGTCGGGTCGTTTTTGAGTCTTACAGTATTATACTTAACTAACTACCCCTGGCGGGTTCACTCGCGTTTATAGTTACTGCTTCTATGAGTCGTAGCGTGACGTAATATAGCCTATAACCTTCCTCAATGAACGTGCTAACCAAATCTTATAATATATTACTCAAAGGTGACTGACTGACTTAGTGATCTATCAACGCATAGCCCAAGCCACTGGACGGAACGGGATGAAATTTGGCATGCAGGTAGATGTTATGATGAAGGCATCCGCTAAGGATTTTGATTAAATATACCCCCCAAGGGAATATAAAAGGGGATGAAAGTTTGTATGAAACTTTATCAGTTTTAAACCGATTAGGCTAATACTTTGCATGCATAAAGCTACTATGACGTAGGCATCAGAAATCGCAGACGAAGTCGCGAGCATCAGCTAGTATTGTAAATATTAAAAAAGTATTATTCGAATAGGGTTAGTAGTTTCGGAGCCTATTCAGTGCAAACAAACGAACAATCAGAATTTTTCTCTTTATAATATTATGGAAGAAATTTACTGTCTTTATCTTATTTTTGACATTAACAGCTTTCGTAACAACTTATGACGTAGCTGTTACTAGGTTACAGAATTGTTTTATATCGCTGTCGAGAGTAACCCTTACAAATGTAATCCTAGTCTCAAAAATTACTTCAAAGTCACGACAATTCAAGAGCCTGCAAAATTACAATTCAAAGGCCTACTTGAATAAAGTTTATTTTGCTTTTAAATCTGAAGCTCGTTCAGCTTACTTCAAAGTACATATATTAGTGGTGAGAGCTTTAAAAGCACTGGATATTCTACTTCTTAATAAGTGCCTCTCACCATTTCTACTGCCACAGAACAGTGACTTGCGTTTTTGTGTTTAAACCATTAGTATTTACACTACAAGGAAAATATTACTTGGAGTAATTTATGGGCAAGTCATATGCACACGTTAAAATGTCGCGTCGTGATGTTTTGATTTTTTTTAATAAGACTTCTGACATCTGCTATTTAATCTGTTACATGTTACATGAAAAAATACAATATAATGTATACAAAAAAAAAGAAGCTTAACTGTTTACAAATCGTTTTAATTACTGTGTAAATCATATCCGCGCGGAATGCCAAGCATACTAACAGTGTTTCTCTTTTAAATCGGATATCCGATTTTCTGGGCGAAAAATCCGCCCCCCTGTCACTAGTGGTGACGCGAAGTAATATTTTAAAAATAATCAAAATAAATTTTATTAATCTAAAATGAAAATTCATATTATTGTATAACGATGCGACGTCACGTCATAATTTTATATCAAAGTAGTTTGTGATTATTTATTATTTAATTCCAAAAAGTAATTAAGTATTTTCAACCTACTACTTACTCATTTGTTATTTGAAGGAATCAATTTTGAAAATTATTTTTATTATAAGGGTATTCTTTCAGATTGATGCCGTAGTAGTATAGTACCCATAAACTGTGAATTTTCAATATATAATATCTTAAAATATCAATTATGATACCTTATAATGGTATTTCCATTTCAAAATATAATATGTATTGATATTTTAATATGTAATATCGATACCTCCCACGTAATTTATTGTAAGCCACAAAATTGCCGTTAGCGTTTTTACTGAATACTACACGAATTTGCATTGCTTAATGCATTCAAAGTGAAAAAATACCAAAAATCTTTTTTTTTTTTTCAAGGAAAGTTATAAAAAAATACGCCTTTTTTCAGGCGTATTTTGTTATAACTTTCAAACTAAAACGGATTAAAAGTGCTCTACTGTAAAATTGTAATTTTGGGGTTACAACAACTTACGTGGGAGGTATCGATATAATTATTTCCAATATATTTAGTAGATATTATATTTTAAAATAATATGAAATGCCATTAAATTTGTTATAGCTTTAAGATTTTTGCTTTTGCAGTTGGATTATTCTTTTTAAGTTTTAATTATTACAACGCACATAGTATTTCATGACGCGACGTTATTTTATTTCACGACGTCATAACGTGCCATTACGTGACGTCGTATCGTGTTCATATATTTCGGCTCTGAGATATTGCATTTTGTTGTTTCAATTAGCACAAAAATAAATTTACTAGTTAAACTTAACTTAATAATCTATTTATGTGAAAATTAAAAAAGCAATATAGGACATACAATTTATATACATACATACATATTTACTATCAAATACAATAATTCTCAAGGTCAGTCAGCTCAGTCAGTAACTAGCTACCCCTCGCGGTTTTACTCGCGTTCATGGTTACTCCACTCCTATGAATTGTAGCGTGATGTAAAGTATAAAATATATAGTATAAAACCTTCATAAATATACGGATTAATATATAAAATTTACCTCTTTATTATATTAGTATAGATATTTTTCCATTGTGTCTATACTCCTTGGGATATATTCTGTGTATATAAATGAATATATGTGTAAAATTGACTTACTAGGCTTTGGCTATGTTTCGAGAAGATATCGCTTGTCCTAACTGTAATTAATTTTTCTATATTAGCAATCCGAGAAGCCTTCAGAGAATAGTTTTCTCAATATACGAGCTATGCAATGCAACAATAATTTTACAAATCAGACATAAAAACTTACAAAGAAATTTCATCCGTTTATATTAGTATAGATATTGTATAGGATCAAAAATGTGTCTATATTTTGCTCGATAAATCTTTTTGTGTTTTTCATGGAGGCGAAAATTCACAAGTATCAAAGCTATTCAAACCGAACAAAAATAAAATAGTTGTTTTCTGCATTATTAATATTGTGTTGCGCAGATACCTTTCACAGTCTTAGTCATTGAAATGCGTACTTATTGCAATAATATATTTACAACGCAAGATAAATGAGAACCTTATTCAGAGGCGTATTAAAATATTGGAAAAATATAAGGAAAAACCAACTTTTATTTAAACCAATATATAACCTTTAGTAAGACATTTTACTAATAGTAAATACTTAAAATAAATTATAAAGGAAAATTTAACACGTTTTTATCAAATCTTTATACAAAACTGAGAACAGATTTAAAGATCTTTAAGGCTGAACAAATTTTCATTAAACACCGATTCTTAGTAAAAAAAATCAATCTTAATTATATTAAAAAAAAAAACATTTTTTCTCTTTTGTAACTATAGTGGTAGAAATAAAATCACTCATTAACAAATTCTATTCAAATCTTTGATTAAATTGAATTGAATTGATTGACTAATTAGTATTCAAATTTATGTATTATAATTACACATTATTTGCAGTGAGTGTTAAAATGATATGATTTTTCATTAAAAATTACATAAAAAATCAAAATCACGTCATAATTTTTAACTATACACGTCGCAACGTTTGTATGTGTGTGTATTGTGTTAAATCTATTGAAATCAGCGCGTATAAAGTCAATACCTATAAACCATAACATGAAATCTACAGATAGATATTGGGCCTAAAAACCCTTTCGTCTAATTATCTCCAAGTATAAACCATACTATCTCCTCACTTTCCAGTAGAGTTTATCACTAACAACATTATCTATAGCCTACAAAAGTATAATCGGCGCACGCGTCGAGTGCCATGACCTCGCTCAATGCTACGCGCGATGTGAACAGTGTGTATGTATGACCCACACACACATAGCTGCCTTGTTTACATCCACACCAGTAAAGATGTTGTTGGTTTCGATGGTTTTGATACTTTATCGTTTGATGGTTGAAATGTTTATACTGTTTCGATTTGTGATGTGTTTGATATACTTAAATTAACTTTAATTTTTATGAAACCTGTAGGAACCAAGTTCCTTTTGGTATATATTGAGACGACAATTTGAAAATCAAGTTATAAGATTGTAAACGAATGTAGAGAAGCAGCATCTCCTCGATGTCAACGCCGTCTCGCTGTCTCTTTTTAATAGCAAAAGTGTCGGTCGGACCTTTATGGCATTCATACTTGAAAATTTGTTCCAAAAATTGTTTAATTTATAAATGCAAAATAAAAGAGAAATACGACACAAGAAATTTTATATCACTTTCAATATACTAAAAAATAAATGTATTCAAAGTAATAAAGTAAATCTTAATAGTTCGAATCGAATTTAAAATAAAAACTCAAATATTTAAAAGTAAATCAATGCTCAAAACTAATCATCTGCTTTGCCACAGTAAAATTGGACGTGCAAGACTCACACACGAGCACCCACACAAACGCGCGAATGTTTACAGATAATAAAATATTCGCGAGTGTTCAACTCCTGCGCACTATATTTGTACACTAGTGGCTTTGCCCGCTCGATGCTCCCCTTGATTTTATGATCATTACTCTTTTCTGACTGTTAATGCGTTTTAACGGAAATGACGAATCTCACGTTTGTGCGGTTGGAATTAAATTGTCATTATTGATAAGTCGGTCGTGTTCGCTTCTAATTGGAACATTTATAGTGTACCATTTTCAAATTCCATTTTGCAATAAGGGCCTTTTTTGAGGTCGGTTTTAAAATGCGGTAGTACGAAATAAGTGTCGAATTTGTATACCTACTTTCAATAGATATATGTATTACGTCTATTAATTGATTGATTAATATATAAATGAAAAAAAAAGATAAAATATTTAAACTGTACATAGATTTTATAATGATTTGTATTAGTAAAATCAATTTAGATCACAAAAAAAAAACCGACTTTAAAATCAAAGTACGTAATTTCGTTAACACGAACAACAAACATACTAGGTATTTCGATTTTTAAACGAAATTAGTGAACTGATGTCTATAACATTTCTATGGGACTAATCCGAAAGCATGTCCTTTTAAAGGACAAATATTTTTAATATCTATTAAGAATTGATGAAGCTGTGAGCAAACAAACCTCCTTGTTTTTCAAGGTCGGTTGAAAATAACAAAAAAGTGATAGACTGTACTATACAAAAATAATTTATCGAATCAAGATCGTCAGGTTTGATTGTATTCCATCTTCTGACAAGCTAATCTAATTTTATAAATTACTATAAATTTTTTTATGAAAACGAATCGTTCTTATTTTACAATACGAATTATTTCAAAATACATTCCCTAAACATTGAACAGAATAGTAAACACTTTAGCACTTGAAAAGTCAGCGATGCTTGCCCGTATTTGAACCCGCGACCTTGAAAACTTGTTTTCACTGGAATCTGGATATCAGATAAAAAACTAATAGCCCTATATTTTAACATCCTATTTATCAGAGCAAAGTACCTTTAACATTGGGTTGACTTCGAAAGAGATTTTCTAATTAATGTAACAGATACCGGTACAGTTAATAATAACTCGGCGATTCTCCGATTCATCTGCTTGAAATAATTGGAACTCTACACAAATTTTAACACCTAGTTACAATCCCTTTAAGTTTAATTTCGTGAATATTAATAACCTATATCTTTCTACAAAGTCTAATCTATATTTATACCAAAATTACAAAAATACGGACAGACAGCACATTTATTAAATTATCATGAAATAGTATGGATTAATATCTGATCTATCGTTCCAGCAAGAAACATCAACCACAGAGACACAGACAACAACATCGGTTTCTATCACTAGATGCAACTATTTACACGTTGGTGCAGTGATCACTGCAACTGACTGAAGCGTTAGCAGTCGCGGGTTATATCTCCGCTCGCGGCAAACATCTGTATTGGCCATACGGATGTTTGTCGTAGTCTGGGTGTCCTGGGACCCCCGACACAAGTCCATGAGTTCTTAATGTGGCCCGTTGAGTGTGATGCGTTTATTTATTTATTTATTTAACTATTTGACCACAAGTTGTAGTAGTCACTGCAACTGACTGAAGCACTAACGATACTAATGAAACCCCCATTAGAAGGTTACTCATTAAGTGAAGCATTTATTTATTGTTTATACCAGCACGAGAGATAAACTCAGAGACCTCCCAACAAACTTTTGGAGCCTATTCGGGAAAAGCTTCACCTTTAGATCTATCTGTTGTTGGCAACACTTTATCTTATATATTTTACTGAGGTAGACTTTAGCTGTAGCCTACTGACTACAGCTGACTCGACCGGGGCAGCACCTCGCTCTCATAGAAGTTCAGCATAAAGCTAAAATAGCTGCGTTTCATACGGTGAGTAAGAGAGCTGGTAGCCTAATCCCCTATCCAAATCCTTTCCTTATGTCCTATTCCTTTTCATTCCACATTCTTTTTTAAGCTGATAAAACATTTGCGGCTTCTCTCGTCGCAAAGGACCATGAGCGGTAGAGATCACTTAACATTAGTTGTCTTGTCTATTTGTAGTTTGAAGGCTATGTATATCTGTGTGTCTGCCTGTGGCATAGTAGCTCTTAAATGGTTGTAATGATTTGAATTTTTTTTTTTTTTAATTTAAAAAAGCATTTTCTAGCAATAGTTCTTAGATATGTTCTTCCAAAATCTGTCTAGTCATTTCAAGGTCATGAGCTCTTTTCTTCTTAGCTGCGGTAGAAACCTTAGATGCACAATAAGTATTTCATTTATTTTTAAACATATGTATGACCTTAAATTTTAAGCACCTATGCATGCAATACAACTATGCAAAATTATGGAATTCTTAGTCTGCTGCTGAAGCCAACATCAGCAGAATACACAAATTACAGCAGAGGTACCGATTTGGTGCCCCTTGATACGGTCTCAATAAATAGATTGTCCGGGGTTTTTTAAATTTTCAATTTTAGTCAATCGTATAAGTAAGTAGGTATATAAAAAACCAGATTTGCAGTCAAACTCTATTTCATTTAAGAGCACATACAGACATCACAATCTTAATCTCTGTTCTCGATTCGCGCCATTTGTTGCAATCATATCGTAAAACATATGAGTAATCTTCGCCACGCACGGCCCGTCGCGTTTGACCGACTTAATTCATCTGCATCTAAATTATCTATACATCTGAATCTTGTATCGATCAGCTTACTAAATTTCGATATAACGTATATTATATCATTAAAAATTGGATATCACTTTCCAAAAATAGTCTCCCTTATGTTTTGGTTCAAATATACCGTTTTTCTGAAAGTTTCTGTAGGCTGATGGTGTAATGGATGTTAGTGGATTTTAAATAGGGGTCACATGTGTAAAGTATAGCTTGACTTTTTAAGAATCAAAATTTATTTACTTCCACTATGAAAAAAATTAAGAAACCTGTATGACTATACTTGAATGTATCTTAAGACCTCTACATTTCTCTGCTTTTCGCATCATTTCTCAAAAAAGGAAAATGGTCTTTGACCCGTAGTGAGAAATTGGTTTTTTTGCTTCCACCAAGTTTTTTGACTCAATTGTATTATTTCGACAATATCAAATATACCTATTTGAGATTGGACAAACTTAAAAAATTATAAGACTTATAAAAAGGGGAAACAGACTTTAAAAGCAAAACATACTATTTCGTTTACTTAAATGATATGCTTATTCCAAATATTCTGTCATGAAAACAAATTTTGATGTAAATTTAATAAACATCCCAAAAATATGCTGATTCTTTTAAACCGACTTCCAAAAGTAGGAGAATCTTAATTTATCGGGCACTTTTATTTACGAAGTCTGGAAGTCGATTGTCTCTTATCTTGGTAACATAGAAAAAGTAATTACACGAATTAGGTCTTCTCAAAACCAAAGGCTACTAAATCAACTTTACGCATATACTGCTAACTCAATACCCAGAAAAATATCTGTACAAATATTATGACAGACACGTTGGCGCAGTGGTCACTGCAACTGACTGTAGCGTTAACGGTCGCGGGTTCGATCCCCGCTCACGGCAAATGTCGGTATTGGCCATACGGATGTTTGTCGTGGTCTGGGTGTTTGTGCTAGTGTTTCGTATGTTTCCGGTACCCCGACACAAGGTCACAGGATCTTAATGGGGGCCGTTGAGTGTGATACGTTTATTTATTATTATAAAGAGGTAGATATTGTATATAGCACTGATCGAATTTGAAAGAAATATTTTTGCGCTAGATAGCCCCTATATGGAGGCAGACTATGGGATATATAAGATCACGCTACGACTCATAGGAGCGGAGCACTAACCAAAAACGCGAGTGAAATCGCAACGCACAGCTAGTTACGAATAAACAACAATTTTCACATTAAAAAGTAACGTGTAAAGTTCAAACAAGAGCATCTGTTCTCAGAATACCTATCATTATAAATTCTAGACACACGTATCTTTTATTCCTGTTAATGAGTTTGTGGTTTCCGAGTAGCGATAGGTGCTTTTCATGTGTACATAAAATTTCGTAATAGGTGGTTTGAGTTTTTGTCAAAATTTTCGTTATGAAAATTAATTCGAATGTTGAATTTGAATTTTTCTGTATTTTTTTGTGTCTATATTAATATAATATACAGAGTGCGATTTTTCTATGTATGAAATAAACTACGAAATCAGTGAATTTGTTAATAGTAGTTTTCTAGATGGACATAGGCTAAACTTTAAGTATATATGCTTGTTAATGTCAAAGTCAACAAGTTAATTCATTGAAACTGTCAAGAGATGGCGCTGGGTGTATCCTGAATCGCGCTATAACTTTTCTTTTTTGAAAGTATACGGTGTTTTAGTACTTATTGAATAAATTAATCTATCCATCGTAAGCACCATGTTTTTGCTTAATTTAAAGTGCTCCTATTTGGTTGTAAAACAGTTTTTTGGGACGTGATGAATATAAGGATCCTATGCGATATAAATTTAATCGAAATTAGCAATATGGCTTTAAATAATTCGTAAAAAAGTATCGTCCAAGCAATCGAAATTGCGAATTTTATTAATGAAATCAATTTCCTTTCAGTAGATAAATTTTTTTAAATATATTTGTTATGTATTTTTGGATTACTGTAGAAAACTTTATACGATTACGTCTAATAAAGAAGTTTAAGTAATAATTTAATTCATTTGAATTTATTGTTACAAGTATATAATATGTTAGCTTCCATTAATCATTATCTTGTGGTTTCTCGTTTAAAGTAAATTCGAGTATGTATATTGATTTATATTCATATATTAATACATGTTACAATAAAAATACATATAGACAGTAAACGAGCGTAATGCACTAAGTTCTCTATTAGCTAATATTTTTAAATTAATTTTACTTACCGTTATAAATGAAATTTAATAAAACCTTTAATGTACATTCATATTTGAAAATTAAATCTAGACGATAAAAGATACAAAAATAAATCAAAAAATAAATGACTCAAAATTTATTTTTATAATTACAAAATAAAAATGAAATCATCATTTCCATTTATATAATTCGCTGTCATCGCGCGTTGTAATTAAAATGATATACACAGTTGTTTTCTAAACAATTTAAGTTGGATTGCGGAAAATATAATAGAGAATATTTCTCGTTTATGGTATGAGAGCTATTTACGGCAATTTTGTTCTGTTTTTGCCGAGTACTGTTATAACACGTGGATATAATGAACATGTCCTTAACTAACGGTCATTCGAGGCTTTGCCCGCGTAAAGTTAGTAAATTGACGAATTGATTTATCTTTAAGGTTAAAATCTTTACAAACTTAAAGTGTCCTATTTATTTATATCGAATTAAAAGCCTAAAAAATAAGTGTCAAGATTTTATCATAGTTTCTAAACAGAGTTTCATTTTGAATAGTTAAATTTATAAAAAATAAAATTCTTTTTGAGTTAAATAGCCCGTTTATTGACGAAGGTTAAAGGCTATATTATAGTTAACAGATTCAGATTGGGTCTGTTAAAAAGCGATTTTTTTTCGTGTTGGTCTTTTTTAAATTTATACTAGTATTATGAAAAAGTTAAATATGTTTGTAAGTTTGTATGTAGAGGTAATTTTTGAAACTACTGATCCGATTTGAACAATTTTATTTTGGGTTAGATAGCCCGTTTATTGAGGAAGGTTATATGCTATGTTACATCATGCTACGATTTATAGAAGCGAAGCAGTAATCGTAAACGCGAGTGAAACCTCGAGGCGCAGCTAGTCAACAATAAAGCTGAGCTGTTTCTTTCGCAGTTTATTCTCAGACCATAGGTTTACATTTCCCGAAAGCGTGATAGATTAATTTGCTTGACGTTTGAATAGAGAATGTGAATTCCAATTTTGAATAAACGTTTTAATTGAAATTTTAAAATATGTCTCAATTCGTGGGTAGTGTAGGTATTCTTTAATGTTTATCGGACTACATACCATACATACCATAGAACTTCACCATTTTTGAACCAATTTAATTTAAGTTTGGTCACATAAAATTTTAATCAAAATCTGTTCAGAATTTTGGTCAATAAAACAAAATAACTGGAAATGTGTCATCTAAGTATGTATTTTGCTTTTCTTTTAATGTTTGAGTTATGATTTTAAAACAACCTAGAGGTTTTTAACATACAATTAACTTCTACTTACTAATAAAGGTTCAAATTAGGACCAACGCCCAATTTGTCCCATCCTTGAGCCGGCTATGAGCATATAGGCAACTTTTTCACCCGCATGTAAAACCACGGGGCACTAATTATTATTAGTAAACTTTATAATAAACCTGTATTTTAGTAAAATATTTCAAGCTAGTAGTGCTTCTCGATTTTACCCACTCTAAAGTGCACACCCGTGTCGCCTGTCGTTGTTCTCACTTCGTGTTCGATGCCATATCGACGTTTATGGTCACTGTTCAGCTATGGTGATGTTATATAGCCTTCCTCAATAAATCTATCGAACGATAACATAATTTTTCTAATCTTATAATTCCTTTGAACGTAAAGCATTTAAGGTGTAGTGGTGCTGAATGTACCTATAACACTGACGGCTGCGGGTTCGATCCCCGCTCGCGACAGATATTTATATTTGTATAAATATTTGTTCCTAGGTTTGGTTGTTTTTCCTTGTGTGTCACCCCACCGTGCCTCGGAGAGCTCGTAAAGCCATCGGTCCTGGTTGTTATCTCAATCATTTGATAATGATCGTTACTCGTAGTAGGTAAATTATTCTAGTCTAAATGGTTACTGGCTTGCCTTTAGAGGTTGCAGAGGTCAGATGGCAGTCGCTCTGTGTAAAAATCAATAACTAGTCAATATCTGGACTAGAATAGAAAGCAAACCTTGGTGTAACCGGGAAAATGCTAGGTATATGATGTATAGCTTTTAAAATATTTTTTTTATTTTTCTTATATATATATAAGTTAAAAGTTTTGAAAGTTATAAAAAAGATTTGAATCAGATTCTTATAACATAACATGTACATAGGTTAACTAAACACAAAATTGATTCAGTCTGAAAACTGTAAATTTGATATATTTTGATTGTTTATGTAGTAAAAATAATATTTTGTTACGTTTAAGAGTATTTTACTTCATTAAATTCTAACATACATACATATATCTCAAAAATATAACGCTTTGTTATCAAAATGCAAAACAAAAGCGAAAATCAATTAAATTATTTATCAATATTGTCTACTGCGGTACCGCAGCTGCGTTGTTTACGAGCCTCAGAATAACATAACGTTCAGACATCCCATTTTAATTTTATGCCTACAATGTTATTAGTGTATCAAAAAGTATATGTAAAAATATATTTTACATGTTAGTATTGATGAATTGCACGCTGATAAGCAATACTGTGTCAAGCCACACGGACTTCATTTTGAGCAATGAAGATGTTAAACCTATTTTTAATAAATTCGTTCGAAGAAATATATATCCATCTTTGCTTTTCTTTTTTGACAAAAGGTATAATGAATTAAAAGCAGATTTATATATCTATAAAAAAAATTCAAATATTTGATATTATTGTTTAATTTCGAAAAATTAAATTAAAAAACCTTTTTCCATACTTATTAAGTTTAGATGACTTAATTTTTTCTGAATACTGTTAAATAGTTGACGCAGTATCAAAATACATCATACCTCCGAATTTGTCTTTGTGTGGGTTGACACATTATTGCTTATTAGCGTCCAATTAGCGATATTAATTCTGAAAATATTTTTTAAATATCATTATTAGTTATAGAATAGTAAGTATACACAATAAGTATACACAATAATAGTAATCAAATAGCAATCATTGTGAAAACTTTACTAGTTTAGAAGTCAATATAGAAAATAATTTAAAAGCACTTCTTTTCACTTAAAACAACACTTTATTATGATTTCATCAAAGATTAGTACAAGTTTATAGAAGTGACTGATTAAGCGTTAGTGTTCTTGAATTTATTGAAAAAAATTAGCTTTCGTAGTAATTCGAGTTATTACTGATACCAAGAATTCTAAAATGAAATGTTGTTTCTCGAGAAGTCGTTAAAACTGATATTTATCTATTTTATAATTATTTCAATTGAATTTAATACGTCACTGCTTCAATAATCATCTTTAATAATTTATTTTTTTACAGATGGCGCCACGGTCGCTTTCAGAGAAGAAGGCACTCTTATTTTAAAAAATATTATTAATAGTATCGATTTAAAACTGCCCAAGTTGCCATTTTAATACGACATTTCAATAATTAAAAGAATTCGATGTAAATTATGTTCACAAGATAGATATTTTTTGCAGATAATAAAAAAAATCTTTGTTAATTTAAAACTATTAGTAACATTTTTATTTTAATGTGACATAATTTATTACATATTTTTAATCTATTTTAATAATAAACATCAACTTATAATTAAGTGCTAGTCTTAATTAAGATCATTATTTGATTTATATTTAAAAGTAGTTTTAAAATAAAATAAAAATTAATCATTTACTATTCTTTGAGGTTGCTTTGAGATCGCCGACACGACCGCTGTATCTTTCCTCGGAATAATAAACGGTAGTTCATTGGAATGGAAGAAAAACCTATTATATTGAATAAATTATAGTGAGCAATTTTATTACTGTTGAGTATGTTCGGAGAAGCAACGTGGAAATTAGACTCAAATTATAACGTTACTAATATTTATGTTCTATTTTTAATACGAAATAGTAATTTATTTAAAATTTACGATATCACCTACTAATAATGGATTTGTCTATTACATTTAAGTTTATCCAAAAGGTATAGAATTTGAATTAATTAAATGTTTAAAACGAGATTTGAATTTTAATGAAACTATATTGATATTAAGTGGCTTATGTTTATGATTGAGCAAGCGATCTCTTTACTTATTAATAATATGATATATATGTAAATTTTCTTCATAAGATAGATGTAGACGATTGGCTGTAATAACGTAATAGATAAACAGTTCTTCTTACGTTAGCATTCAAATTATTATGACTGAAATTAATATGGAGTTTTTAAATCTTTTTTCTAAAACCTCTTGGCTTTGTACCAGACATATACAAACACGGAGCCGATTTTGGTAAAAATCTATTGGACCATTCTGAAAGTATAACCTTACATAGTTAGATAACAAACATAAAAATAAATGCGAATTGAAGGGGTTTCTTCATTAAATTGATTGAAAAAATATTGCGCAATTTGAAAATTACAAACGTTACGCACGATTTCAAGGAAGCATTCGTTCCAGATAATTTAAATAGCGTTGATTTAATCTACAAATCTAACACTATTATTATTTCGAACGATGTCTTTATGTAATACCTGAAATGATATAGCACAAACCGTGTACAGTGAGCTGTAAAAATATTAATTTCAAGAAAAATAAGCCTTACCGTTATGGTATTTAAGACGATTATCGTATATAAAGATATCGTAACCATAACCAAACGATGATTCGTTTCGTTAATTACAAAATTATAGAGCACACAATCAGTTGGAATGAATCATTACATAAGTGGACTTTCCGAGTTTTTTTTTTCAGTTAAATTCAACAGGAAAATCTAGACTTTCTAAGAATAAGCGATTATCTTACAATTGTGAGGAAAATGAAACATGACTGACAGCTAAGTTGACTTGTGACCCGCTGTCGAAATGATTTGATAAACGTTTCCCTTTAAAAGTTTCGATGTTTTTGAGGAAAAAGTTACCATTATCTAATACGTAAAAACGAGAAATTCTTGTATATTATATAAACAGATTTTTATGAAAATTAGTATCCAAGAAGTATCGAGGATGATAAATCGACTTAACTAGGATTCATTTTTAGAAAACGTTGTTTTATCCGTGTTTTCAGGGAATAAAAAATGCTCTATTTTAATAAGTACTAAATCGCTCGCTTGCTATGTTCACTCTATATGTATCGCTATGTTCCCTGTATGTAACAAGTTTGGTAAAAATGGATTTTGACAGTGACAAAACGGTATTAGAATAATTTTATTTTATAAAAACAATAAATAAATCTTACAATATCTTATGTCTAAATCATTTAAGAACGTAAGTCACAGTTAGCTCTTTTTTTTAAGTTTCACGTCGGCGCAGTGGTCACTGTAAATGACTGAAGCGCTAACGGTCGCGGGTTCGATCCCCGCTCACGACAAACGTATGTATTGGCCATACGGATGTTTGTCGTGATCTGGGTGTTTGTGTTAGTGTTAGGCTCTGCGTTGATGAATCAGTCAGGACAAATGATTTTATATATATAGACAGACACTTTGGCGCAGTGGTCACTGCAACTGAATCAAGCGCTAACGGTCGCGGGTTCGATCCCCGCTCACGGCAAACATCTGTATTGGCCATTGTGAGTGTTTCCGGACCCCCGACAGAAGGTCATGCGATCTTAATGGGGGCCGTTGAGTGTGATGCGTTTATTTATTTATTTATTTAGCTTTAAAAGAAGTTTTTTGTCTCTCATATGAAGTTCGACAGTTTGCATGTAAGAGCTATCACATCTAGACCGACGTTACAATTTCAAAAAAATACGATTAACCAAATCCGATCATACATGTCATTTATATTCTTTTGAGGGTATATACATATGTATTTACTGATTTCTAAAGGATATTTATTATAATGTGATATTGCTTAGAAAAGTTTTGATGATATGGATGTTGATAAGCAATACTATGTCAAGCCACACGACTTCATCTTGGGTAAGTGGCTAAAGATGTGAAATCTATTTTAAATAAATTTTTTTTAAGAAGTATATACTGAATTATTATTTTTTATTATGATGAAAGGTATAGTAAATTAAACGCAGATAGGTATGATTTCATTTACTAATAAGTTTTCAAACGTCGGGGTTCAAACCCCGGCTAGCACCGCTGATATTTCAAGTGCTAAATTAGTGTTTAAATTCATCTCGAGCTCGGCGGTGAAGGAAAACATCGTGAGGAAACCTGCATGTGTCGGGAGAAATTCTGACAAGTGTATATCTGCCAACCCGCAGTGGAGCAGCGTGGTGGATTGCGCTCTAAACCTTCTCCTTAATAGGAGAGGAGGCCTTTGCCCAGCAGTGGGATATTAACAGGCTGTTACTTTACTACTTTCAAGTATATGAGGTTATTGTATATTTCAAAATATGGAATACACTTCAATATTTGAAACATTAAATTATGGAATTTTCTCTACTTTTACTTTATATGACTTGAATTTTTTTAATAACGTTAACTACATGATACATTAACAAAATATATTAATATCCCCGAATTTGACTTTTTGTGAGTTGACACATAATTGCTTATCTGTATCAAATTGGGAGGTGATTCATTTTTAAATTCGATTATAATTTTATAAAACTGCCTTTTTTATTTTGTATTAAAATTCTCAAATGTCAGTCTTAATGCTAAACATAGAATGCAATGGGGGCTCTCCCCCTTGATTCGCGCCTGTTTACTCCGAGTCTGTGCATTTTGAAGTTTACATCTTGTTAAAGTTTCTTGTAACAATATTTCGCAGACTGCAGATCATAATTCTGTAAAGTGAAGACTGCAAATTGTAAAATTCAGAGCGAAGAGCTTCGTGTTTTTATTAAATAAACCTTATTTTCTATTCTTGAGAAGGTTAGAGAAATATTTCATACATATATCTTTATATTGCTATATGGATATAACCCACAAAAAGGCAAATTCAGAGATATTTATGTATTTTGATACTGCATCACCTATTTAACATTATTAAAAAAAAAATGAAGTCATATAAACTAAGTACGGAAAAAGTTTCTTAATTAATTGGTTCGAATTTCAAATGCGTTCCATATTTTGCAATTTATACAATAACCTCAAATATTTGAAAAACTTTTTATCAGATAATATATTTAATATATTAGTCTGAATTTAATTCATTATACCTTTTATCACAAAATAAAAGAAAATATGGATATATACTTCTTCAAAGAAATTTATTAAAATGGGTTTGACATTAGACGCCATTTTCTCAAAATGAAGTCCGTGTGGCTTGATACAGTATTGCTTATCACCGTCCATATATATGTCACACTTTGTATTAAAGTGACTAAATTTAAACATTTAAGTTTATGGTCACAAAACACAGTACTAGTGACTACAGCTCGCATACAGGCTCAGCCGGAGCAGTACCTCATTTAAACAAAAGATCGGCGTGAATTAGCTAATATAGCTGCATTTACGGTGAGTGAGAGAGTCGGAAGCCTAACCAACGACATTCCTTTCCTTACTTCCTATTCCCTTTCACCCTATATACCTTTTTAAGCTGGCAAAGCATTTGTGGCACCTCTGGTGCTGCAAATGTCCACACCAGGTATCCCAGCTCGTTTGCCAACTAAAATAAAAATAAAAAGCAAAACATGAAAACGAGATGATTACATCATTTTTATTAAGGCTTTAGACGCTAAGGAACACAGTACATAATACACCGTAACTGTTTAAAAGGATCGTTAAAATAATTACAAAACTTTCAGCGATCATTGCTCCGACTTAAAAGTAACATCAAATGTTATAGTCGACGACTTCTGCAGAAGCCAAAAATTGTTTATTGCAACAAATAAACACGGTAATAGGAATAATAACTCCCAAACGGTGTCTTCCCACTGTCACTGAAATAAATGTAAACTTTATTTTTAATAATTTTGCTCTTAGTGTTACTTTAACGGTAAAGACAATATTAATATTGTGAGGTGAAGAAAACTTGCACAGTCGCCGCTGGTGGGCGCGTGATATGCTAGTCAGATCGTGACCACGACGGATGCAACTTTGTTTACGTCATGGTCGGGTAATAGAACAGGAAAAAAATTAAATACGAATAATTGAAAAATATAATTAAATCTATAAAATTATTTTGAATAAAAAAATGGTAATTGATTTCACTAGTTGTTGCGCGCTAAGTTAATTTAACAGTCCGTTCGTCCGTTTGTCTGTCATCGAGTTGTATCTCCTGAAAAAACACAGAAACATTGTTTGTTCAACAGAATGCTCGAACAAGCAAACAGATAATAAATTATAGTTTTATAATATATACATATAGAGGCTGTATTCTGAAACGCAATATAGCCTAATGACCAGAGACAATAGTATCTTGAATTGATATTATTAAAGAAGACGTCAACTAGTCTGAAAGACTTAAGATTTACCAGAGTGGGTATAATTACATACATATCACGTATTAATACGTCAAGCAAAAACTGTATACTCCTTTTTACAAAAATTGCACGAACAGAGGAGTATGAAATTTTGCATTATAACATCGGGAGTGAGGCTGATAAGCAATAATGTGTCAACCCACAAAAAGTCAAATTCGAAGATATGGATGTACTCTGATAATGCGTCGAGTACTTAATATTATTCAATAATGTTTCAAGTCATCTGACCTAAATAAGGACGGAAAAAAGTTTCTTAATTTAATGTTTCTTATATTGAAGTATCCATATTTTACAATATACAAAAAATCCACATAATTGCAAAACTTATTAATAGATGTAACTTTTTATTATACTAATCTGGTTTTAATTCATTATACCTTCTACCACAACAAAAAAGGTTATACATATACTTCTTCAAACAAATTCATTAAGAATAAGTTTCCCATCTTAAGACGACATTTTATCAAAATGAAGTTCGTGTGACTTGACATAGTATTGCTTATCAGCATCCATTTATAACTATATAATCCAAAAGTAAAAAATATTAATTTTCATATAACATAAATTTAATTTAATTTCAAAACGACACTCAAGTGGCTCAAAGAGGATCACGACAGCTCGCACATTTACGGGCAATAAAACAAAATAATATTTGGAACATCAAAAGCGCCGGTTTTAAAAAAATAACCACCGACCGGCGGTTCCGCGGTATTTTAACTTCAAAAAATATGCGGTCGTTCTATCGAAAAATTTTAATCTCTTTGAATACACCGGCCGTAATAAATAGAATTAACTAAATATGTGACAGATTATATCTTAATAACATATTATTGTGAACGAAAACGGGTTCTGTTTAAGGAATAATCGGTGACCCGTGTGAATACTCTGCAACGTTAGTGAATTATGTAACAATTTTTTATTTATACTTCGATATTATAGAGCGAAAAATAAATCTTTAAATCGGGGTATACGGTCACTTAATGCAGTGTTTCTAAAAATAATATATATGGTTTTCATTCATGTGTTCAAATAATTTGTAATTCGTAAATGTATAATCTGACAATTTTTAAAAGAGTAACAATCGTTTCTGGGCTTTGGTATTCGCATCTATAATAAAATCCCGCAAACAGTTTTACGTTTGCCACTTAATAAGTTTAAAGCCTACATTAAAAATTCTTTAATAAATAAAGCGTATTATAACATACAAGAATATTTTGACGACAAAGAGGCGTGGATCTAATGTGCGTTGATGTTCTCACAGGATTTAAAAAAAAATGTTATAAAAGTCCATAATGTATGAATGTTTTTTTTTAAAGAGTACCTATTGAGTTTCTTGCCGGTTCTTCTCGGTAGAGACTACATTCCGAACCGGTGATAGCTTAAAGAAAATCTATAACCAATGGACCTGTAACTTGACGATTCAAAAGTGCTGTAAATAGCCTATTTGAATAAAGTATATTTTGAATTTGAATTTGAATTTGAATCGAGTTTCTTGCCGGTTCTTCTCGGTAGAATCTACATTCCGAACCGGTGGTAGCTTCCCATTAATGTAAATAAATGCTTTTTCTGTGTGTTGTGCTCATGAAAGCCTACTTGAATAAAGTATAATTTGATTTTAATTTTGATTCAAATAATAAGACGAAAAATTTCACAAGAAAACTTGTACGTATTGAAAGAAGTTCTAAAATATTTATATTCGCTAATATGTTATGGTGCAATGTGTCAACTAACACCATGTCGTCGGGGATACTGCAAAACCGCGTATAAAGTCTAAATTTGAACGAAATATAAAAGCTCTTTATTAATAAAAAATATAGCATTATGGGCATTTTTTCATTAGACAATATTTGTAGTATCACTATTGAATTTAAGATACGTCAAAATTTATTTATATTAATTACTAATTCTACAAATATCGATTATATAATTTTTAGCTAGCTTGTATCAAGAACGAAATTTAACTATCCCGGCCGATATCTTAACACGAATACATTTTCTTGGTGATTCACACAAAAAAACTAACATACATACATAACAGTATACATACGTAAATACATAAGGATAATGTATATACGTTTAACTAATTACACGTAATGTAAATACAGATAATTATTAAAAACGATGTGTAGGAAGTCGACAAGAGCGAACACGCGGCACTAATATTTCCCATGGCCTGCGCATGCGCACGTTGCATAAAATATATGCATTGTTGAGTTAACATTGAAATTACTTTTAAAACTGTAAAAAAATGCCCGTACCTTTAAAATTCGCATTATCGATTGGTGTAAAACACCTTATGCGATATTTATAATATATATTTTATTCATAATTGGACGCTGATATGCAATACTGTGTCAAGCCACTCGAACTACATTTTGAGAAATTGCGTCTAAAAATGTCAAACCTATTCTTAACAAATATGTTTGAAGGAGTAATTATCCACCTTTTCTTTTATTTTTTGATAAAAGGTATAATGAATTAAAAGCAGATTGCTATATTTAATATATAATCTAAAAAAGATTTTTAAATATTTGAGATTATTGTTTAAATTGAAAAATTGGAACGCACTTGAAATTCGAAACAATTAACTAGGTAACTTTTTTCGTACTTTTTTAGTTTATACCACCTTAATTTTTTTAATAATATTAAATAGGTGATGCAGTATCAAAATACATCAATATCTCAGAATTTGACTTTTTGTGGGTTGACACATTATTGCTTATCAGCGTCCAATTTATCGTTGTTAGATGGGAATAACATTTGTAAGTTTTAGTCTGGTAATTTATATAAAATAACTCTGTAACCTAGAAACAGTTACCTGTAGTTTAGTTCTTTAGTTGTCTTATTAAATAAACGAGTATCGCGTATTTCAAACCACACATAAGAGATGATCGACTGAACGATTGAACGAAATCGTTATTTCATAATGAAAAATTATAATGAAAATATGGATGCTTTATATGAAAATGTGTACACCAATATCTCCGAATTTCACAAAAAATGAAAGATATTGGTGTATTTTGATACGGCATCACCTATTTAACATTATTCAATACTAGAGGCCCGCCCCGGCTTCGCACGGGCATACACACACACACATACACCCTTCTTTTTTGCGTCGGGTTTAAAAAAAAGTAAAATTATAAAGGAATTTTGAATTTTTTTTAATGAATTTTTTTATTCATAGTTTTTATTAATGTACTCGCGGCACTTTATTTTCTTACATTGACTCCCCCCGTACCCGTAGTAAGGATCCCTATTTTTTTTTAAATATAATATAGCCTATGTTACTCAGGGATAATGTAGCTTTCCAAAGGTGAAAGAATTTTTGAAATCGGTCCAATAGTTTCGGAGCCTATTCATAACAAACAAACAAATCTTTCCTCGTTATAGTATAGATATAGAAAAAATAAAGTCATATAAACTAAATAAGTATAGAAAAAAGTTTCTTAATTAATTGTTTCGAATTTCCAGGTCGTTCCTTATTTTGTAATTTATACAATAATCGTTTATATTAAAAACTTTTTATTAGATAATATATTAAATATATCAACCTGCTTTCAATTCATTACAGCTTTTATCAAAAAAGAAAACTAAACAAACTTATTAAGAACAGGTTTGACATCTTTATTTTACGAAATTTACCAATTACGAAAATTATTTAAGCTTTTCATATTCTTTCCATTATTACAGCATACCTGAATTTAGTTAAATATGACATATATAATATTATGGTTTCATTTACTCAATTAAAACAACATTTTAGGGGAACGTGTCGCAAGAAGGATGCATTACCGCAACGGAAATTCCAAGGGGGGTTTGAGGGTACGGCGTGGAGGAAGGAAGGGCCGTGGGAACTGTATTGTGACAGTTTTTAGGGTTCTGTATAGTAATGAGAAATCTTTATGATTACTTGATATATTCTGATTCAAATTATTTTTATTTTAAAACGAATTTGTAATGCAACTGAGCCCTCGTAAATTTCGTTTCGAATTGTTTATTTGTTATTTCGTGTATACACGTGGTAAATAACAACGCACGTATATGTGGGATGTTTGAATTAAAATTTAACCGACTTCCATAAAAGAGGGGTTCTCAATTCGTCGTGGACTTTTTTATGTTTACCTATTAATCTGAAACGGTTGGCTCAGTTTTTTCTTGAATACATCTCCCATTGGCCCCATAGATTTTTCATTAAAATCGGTTCAGTAATTAAATAGATATGTGATCTGAGTAAACGAAATTACCTATTTTACATTTTAAGAATTTTGCAAATCCGTCTATATATGTATAGTATTTCTACAATACCCCGAACGAAATTTACGAATTTTCGAACAAGTTTTTTTCATTATAATTTTGCATTATAAAAATGATTCAGTTCAATCATTCAATTGATAAGTTCTAATCTAACTAATATGTGAGGCTAGAAATACGCCATAGTTGTCCACTAAATAATACAAGTAAAGAAAAATGGACTATACATAAAAATATATATAAAAACCCAAATTAATAACCACTTTTTAGAAGTTGTTTAATAATCATTATACACAGACGAAGTAGCGAAAACCAAGTAGTAAAACAACAAGGAAATACATTTAACCTATTAATTATTAGGCAAGAATTACATTTGTAAGTTTTACTTTCGAGAGCGATGTAAAACAACTCTGTAACCTAGTTACAGATGCGTCGTAAGTAATTATCGAAAGCTGTGAATGTCAAAAATAAAGTTTTGGCAGTAAATTCTTTCGAATGTAAAGCACAAACAACTTATCTATACAAATAAATAAAATGAAAGCTTCTGTTTGTAATTTCAAATGAAACGCTTTTGACTAAATGCATATAAAAGTGCACTTGGTGCACATCAAAAACGCAATTTTTAAAATTTTTATCTGTCTGTTTTAGTGTTGCCCAAATGCAAGAACAAGACGAGACTTAGCCAGTCTTGGTCTTGGTCTTGCGCCCATACACCTGGTCTTGGTCTTGGTCTTGGTCTTGCGCTCCCGGTCTTGGTCTTGGTCTTGGTCTTGCAGCAAGAGTCTTGCAAGTCTTGCAATTACCTATTAGTCTATTACTATTTATTAAAGTTTACTTTAAATGTTAGAAAAACGTATTAGAATTGGAACTTGGAACATTGTGAGCTTGAATTAACATAGCCATAGTAAAGATCAAGCAGATTAATAAATAACTGAAGATTTGATAAGAAATTTGAAAAATCAACTGACCTATATGTCGTTTTCATGGAAGTAACTGTTTCTTAATAAACATTTATGATTTATAAGCTTACATTTGCTACAACATGTAAAAAAAAAAAATTAATTACAATAACTTGACTGTATTTTAAAGAACAATACTTATCTGTCTAGAAAGAGATTGAACCCTCAACTTATAAGAAATTTAATAAAAGAGTTTTACGATTTATCATTTATTTGAATAAAAAATAAAATACAACACAAATCAACAGCTTTATCATTAGGTTATGATACTTTATATCAATTTTTTTGACCAAGAATTAATACAAAGTAACCATCTGGCTGACTCATCACTTAACCTATTTCTATGTTTTCTAATTACTAATGATGCGTTAGAAAATAATCTCTCAGCAGGTACTGAAGTTGCCGGTATTGAGAGAAAATCACGAGCCATTTTCGATAAAATCGGATACTCTGTCTCATGCGTCCTCCACCAATCTAAAATGTCTTCCGAGCTGGCAGTTCTTGGTTTTCTCAGGTACTCCTCCAACTCGTCTATCACTAAGCCTTGAAGACAAGATCCAGATGACGTCGAGGGACATTCATAGAGTTTATCAAAGTCTATTACGTCTTCATCTTCATCACATACTTTATTTTCTTTTTCTGGTAATTCCAGAGATTTGTTCAGTGAGTGTAGACTTTTATATTCTTCATAAAGTTCATTGAACTTGCGCAGACTTTCTGTTTTAAGTTGCTTCCCCCACATTGTCAGGTCAAAAGTCTGAGCCTTATGCCTTGGGTCTAAAATTAAAGAAGTACAATAAATCCAGTTGCTCTTCTTGTAATGTTTAAGCATTTTGTCTCGAGCTGCTTGGAAAGCTAGAATGAGCCTTTCATCCACTTCAGATCGATTAGGTTTCTCATCTAACTGTTTTACCATGGATTCAATTTTATCTAGCAAGAGATTGAATGATACAATGACTAGCGGTAATGTAACATATTTGTCTCCACCAAGTTTTGTACTTAAAAGTTTAAAATTTATTAGAAATTTATGTAATTTTTCGAGTACCTGCCATTCATTAGCTGTGATTTGAAAATCATTTAATTCGGTGACAGAACTGCACAATATGTCAACTTTGTTACAGATGTACGCGAGTCAGCAATATTTGGTGCAGATTCTTCATCTTCCTCATCCTCAGTTTCGTCTGCATAGTCTTCGTACTGCTGATCTTGCGCGTTAGTGTCAGACTCACAGTGTAATGCTAAGGTCTTTAATAAATCTTGTACACCAAGGTTTAAAATGTGAGCAAAGCACCGGAAATGTTGATTGTCTGAATCAAAGTGTTGCGGCAGCAGTTTGCTCAGTTCATACATAAATTTGGTATTTGCAGTTGCGTTGTCGACCGTGATACCTTGTATTTTATCAATTATGCCATATTCCAATAAACATTCATGGAAAATCGTTGCAATATCTTCCCCAGTATGTCGACCGCGTGATGGTATAAAATCAAGAACTACAGATTGATACTTCCATTCGTTGTCTATATAATGAATAGTAACCCCGTAGTAACTCCTACCAGCAATTGACGTCCACCCATCAATGGTAAAAGACATTTTAGATGATAATTGTTGAAGTCGTTCCTTGAGATTCAATTGGAGCTCTTCAAATCGCTCTTTGACTTTCCTTCTAAGTGTAGACCTTTTAGGAAACACCATATTAGGGCAAATACGTCGAAAATATACTTGTGTAGCTTCGTCATCGAAAAATGAGAAGGGAAGATATTTTTTCACCACCCAATCAACTGTAGCTGTCGTGATGTTGTCACTGCTGTTTTCCGACTGAAACAAAACAAGAAATCTTGTGTTATTATTTAAAACATACTAGGTTTGAGCGTATAAGAGGAGGAGGTTTGTTGTTGTTAAATCGAGAAAATCGTTAAATTGATATTTGTTATATTAAGGTTGCACTGTACTGTAATTTACCAAAATAAAGTACTTAGTTGTTACTGGCCGATTCAATGAAAATATGGGTGTTAGTGGTGTTTTCATCTAGAAACTTCATCTTTCATCGTTGCGACATATTAAGTATGTAATTATCGTCTAAAAAATATTTTAGACGATAATTACATACTTAATATGTCGCACCCCTAGATGAAAACACCACTAACTCAAAAATACTTACGTAAGTTAATGGCGTTTTTGAAAGTATCGCATGAATAGCTACGCGGAGTTAAAATTCTTTTAACTGTTAAAAAAATATTCTTACCTGTCCACTTCTTCCAGCGGTTACTAAAAAGCTTGTGATATCTCCACTTAATTTTGGTTTAACAGGAAGAAATATTTCTGATTCCTTTTTGTGGAAAGATATTAGATGTTTCCTTAAGCCTGAAGTGTTTCTGTTTTTCATTTTTATTTCAATCTTTTTATGTTGGCACAATTTACAGAAGGCAGTTTGGGATGCATGAATTATTTCGAAAAACTCTTCAAATTTGCTTTTGGGTCTTTTAGATCTGTGACTCAAACTCTCGTTACTCGGACTAGAATAATTTGAATCTTCGTCACTCATATTAAATTGTACACGTGATACGTTTTTAGAAAACAACGAGAATTAGTAAAAACAATTATTAAGTTAGACTCGAAGCACAGCTCAATTGGAAATGACTGGAATTAAAATAATTCCTTTATTTATAGTACGTTTCCTTGCTTTCTACCGCGCCGCCTCGCCACGTGCCGGCTCTATGAAAAGGATGCCGCCGCAAATGAAACAATGCCGCGTGCGGCGTACAAACACACACTAAATATTACCTACTTGTACAGACGCGACGCGTGAATAAAATATATGTAAAGAATTAGTGCCAATCACTATTCTTTACATATAAGTGAATGTTTTGGCGTACATCTATACTAATATTATAAAGCTAAAGAGTTCGTTTGTATGTTTGATGACAGAAGTTTTAAAATAAATAAATAAGTTCTGAACGTCACTATACCTCCAAAGTTACTATTCCTCGTGGACGAAGTCGCGGGCACAGCTAGTAAATACTTACTCTCATCATCTCTCTCAGAGATATTCGGGCTGATAAGTAATACAAAACTCTTATCGCAGGCTTTTTATTTTATTAGTAGATAAGTACCTACGCTTTTTATATTATTTTATTAGTTTTGTAGAATTTTTTTACACGTTTCAAGTATATTTAAAAGCGGCTACAATATTTATTAAACGGGTGATATTTGAACACTTTTTTGCTATTTTTTCTTTTAAAAACTTAAGAAATATAATGACTAAATGTACAATAATAGTACCTAAGTAATTAGTTTAAAACCATATAAGTAATCAATATTATAATATATACTTACTAGAATGAATTAATATGACATCTACTACCTATCCTTACCATTTTATCCTAATCATAATACTACTTGCGTGATCAGTATAATGTATTCATTTTCATTCTAAGCACTCTGAAACTTATTTATTCTTTGGAACACCTGTAGGTACTCTTAAAATTCGAAATTATTTTGCATGAGTATACCTACGCCCTATGGCGGCAATCAAATAGTGTCAAATGTTATGATTTCGGCGTGGCGGCAACGATTGTTTTAGATTTCAAAAGAAGCCGCCGGCGCGTGTATCATAACCATGTACTTCCGAAAAGCGGCAAATTTCTTTGAGAAGTAAGTACAAAACCTTTGATGCCGCATTATCAAAGTGCCGATGGTTAAAACATAACTATGCATGCACTCAGTTTGATTTTAATAGATATTTTAATAGATATGTTTATGGTATTAGTCGTAATGCGCATAGGTCCAGTTTTTCATATTTTTTGATACAGTTTTTTGCGTCTCATAGAATTCCTAAGCGTACCTACCTATACACCGAACTGTTACACCTAACTACTCAGTGAAATAGCGCTAAGTCCTAGCTGCAAGACGCAAGAGTCTTGCAGGCTATGTCTTGTTCTCGCTCAAGTCTTGCACGGTCAGTCTTGGTCTTGGTCTTGCTAAAAATACGCGGTCTTGTTCTTGGTCTTGGTCTTGCAAAAACGCAAGAACAAGACCAAGACTGCAAGACCAAGACTGAATTTGGGCAACACTAGTCTGTTTGTTGACCGCTTTTGATGGGACTTTACAGTCACAGATAGATAATGTTATAAGGAGTAACTTAGCCCACTTTTATTGAAAAATAATTATAAATAAAAGAAAAGTATTACCCGAAAACAAAACTGTAACCAATGAAATAGTGAACAATATCCGATTTAAGTAGGGAAGGTAAACATTATATAAATAAAATTTTTCTCCAAATGAATGCGGATGGAACTGCGTATGTATAAATGTTTATGAAAGAACAAAACTGACAAGTGTAAATCTCGCCTTACAGTCAAATATACAAACGCAAAACGAGCAAAACACGAAAATTTCGGAGTCACACCGATGCAGGGAGAATATAGATTATTTCCAGAAGGGATAATAAGACAAAACAACTGGGTATCGTAAATGACAACAGTTCGGTGCGCGCGCGCCACGTGCACACTCATCGTAAATTTCATCTTGTTTTGTTTTAACGCATGATAATTTTCGCCTCATATGTTTTCGGAGAAAACCAGGGCTATGTACTTGATACTTGAGTGTTTTTAACATTTATATTAATTGCAATTTATGTATTCTCTTTAAGAGATAATTAGGTTCTGAGTATAGAATTTATTATATTTTTATTCGGTTTATGATTTGTGAAAAATATGTTAAAGCTTTATCCAATATAATTATATAAAACAAATGGTTAAACATAATATACGATTGGAACATTTTTTTAAATGTAAATATCAGGTACATAAGAACACAGGTAGCTTGATGTCAAGTGATCACCACCCATGAATTGTAATACCAGGTAAGTTAGGATGAGGAAGGTGAGGCTCATGGTTCTCTCGATCATTGTACGAAATGTAACAATAGCTACTTCACATTGGTTTCTGTCAGAGTGCGGTACCCGGTCGAGCTGATCGAGATATAGTCCTTTAGCTATAGATTTTATCACAGTAAACATTATGTTTTATGATACAATTCAAACCATAAATTGTAATAAATTTTGTTACTTCTTAAATTACCAATTCTACTTGTAAAAGAAACAATTTACAAAAAATGTCTTTAATAAGGGTAACTATTGAGTTTCTTGCCGGCTCTACCCAGTAGAGTCCATATTCAGAACTAGAGGTAGCCTCAAGTGGAACTGACATGACTGAGTGAACTAACGATACACAAATTGTAGATGACTATTCGAATAAAGAATATTTTGCGTTTAAGCTTACTTTATGAATAACAAAATAATTGATAAGTATATAGGTATCCTTTACATCACCATTATTCTGTAAATTAAACTTTCTCCGAACGAAAGTCACATCAAAAATTCATAATAAAAACGGAAAAGACATTTAACCTAAAAAACTTAAAAGACACAAAGACATCAATTGAGACAAAAAGTGGCCGTATAACTCAATATCGTTACATCTTTTTATGTTAAAAAATTGAAAAAAAAACATAATCCTTACTCGTAAACTAAATATGGAGGACATACGTACATTCTTTGAGATATATTTGACGGGTTGAGAGCTAAACTGACTCAAACTCACAATATATGTCAGCATTGACGTGTATTCTTTCAGGATTTTTTTACGGTACAATATGTTAGTTGCCAAATTTTTCAGTGACATCTATACTCATAATAAAATGCTGAGAAGTTCGTTTGTTCGACGCGCTAATTTTAGAAATTGCTTGTCTGATTGAATGAGTTATATTTTTGTCAGGTGGCCCGTTTTTTCGCAATGTTATTCCTACTGTTATATTTTGATTATTTGAGATGTAATTAATTAATACACTCTTTATATTTTTTGTAACACGTTTAATCATTTTTCTTAAACTTAAAAACAATAAAAATAAAACACGTCCCTGCTTTCTCCATCACCTCCATAAACAACGCTGCCCTCTGATACACGCTCTTTATTTTCACTATATAACACCATTAATATTTTAAATGCCAAAGTAACTCTGTCTGTCTGTCTGTTACACTTTCCTGCTTAAACCTCTCAACCGATTTTGATGCAATTTGGCACAGACAATCTTTAGACCCTGAGAAAGGACATAGGCTACCTTTTTTTGCGAAAATAAGGGATGACTAGGTTGAAAGTTTGTATGGGATTTCTTAATTTAAAAACATAAAACCATGAGACTTTATATTTAAGCACTTGATAAGAAATAAAAAAAAATGTTCTAACGTTTTTGAAATTTCGACCTGTGACGGGATGAAATAGGGGTTGGAAGTATGAAAATCCTATGTTAAGCGCGAGTGATACCGTCAGTATACAATATTATATGTATAAGAGTAATTATTTTCGTTTAAAAATATAACCCACTTCAAACAGAAATGGTATTGTATAGGTTTATAAAGATTTCCTTTGTTTATCTCCGAAGATCTCTATAAGATCCTAATATATTATAAACTAACAACTTTCTTGAAGAATATATATTGAAATAGTTTAATATATAATGTATTTGCCATTAAAAACATAACTCGTTCTTCTACCGTAAAAGTCGAGATCCATGTAATACCAAGTCGGCTAATTTATTTGGTCCCTACTTAAGGACCCTTCTGCCTTAAGTTATTACGTAATTAGCTAACCTAACAAAATCTTATCGTGACCAATTCAATATTAAAAATCTTATATATTTTAAATAACAGACACGTTGGCGCAGTGGTCACTGCAACTGACTTAAGCGCTAACGGTCACGGGTTTGATTCCCGCTCACGACAAATGTCAGTATTGGCCATACGGATGTTTGTGTTTGTGTTATTGTTGTGAATGTTTTCGGACCCCCGACACAAGGTCACGCAATCTTAATGGGGGGCCGTTCAGTGTGTTGCGTTTATTGATTATTATTAAAATCAATAAATTGTTATTATAGATCTCTAAAACTACTGATCCGATTTTAAAAAAAATTCTCTGGATAGCCTGTTTAATAAACACGAATATAGGCTATTTAACATCATGATACTTATAACCATAAATGCGAGTGAAACCACGTGAAGCACCTAGTTATAACCTATGACTTTTTAAATGGTAGTTTTTCATCGAGTGCTTTTAAAAGCCTACTTGAATAAAATATATTTTAATTTTGAAATACCGTTAGACACTGTCAACTCATTAACTTAATCAATTAATTAATTTAAACACGGGATACAATCCCAGTTTATTTTTCACTGTACACAGCTACCGATTTCGGGGAATTTAATTTGGTCGGGCTGGATTCGAATGCGCTACCGTAATGAGATTTTCGTTTGAACGGAAAATGTTATTTTGTTCGTCAAAATCTCTTTTAGTTTAGTAATGATTGCACAAACGGGAAAAAATTATACTTACGTTACGTTAATTCATGATTACACATATGTTTGACAAAATAAATAAATACATTTAGCAATTTTATAATAACTCTTTATTAAATACACGTATTATACAATTATTAATAACAGTAGAATTAATCAATAAATATAAAATCAAAAATTTAAATAATTAGGAACAGAGTTACATAGATGTAAATTTAACTTAAAAAAGGTTTTTAAAACGATCTTCTATTTCGACGCATTAAAAAGAATAAAATAAACTTTTCCTTTTAAAGTTTTACTATTAGCTAACGTCATTATACAATTTATATAATAAAAATGATTATGGTATAATGAAAATAAATAGGATTACATTTTGTAGACACATTATCAGGCTTCTGTAGAACAAGAATAAGGCTCCCTTTCACATAAAAATTGTTGGTATCAAAGCAAAAAAATTATATATCTTTACACAGCTGGCCAGCATAATAAAATTTATTTTAATGAAATTCAGACCGTGGGCAAAAGTCAGTATCACATATCATCATCTACCTAGCATATTTCCCTGTACACTGGTATACTAGTGTTTGCTTATTATTCTAGTCCATATATTAACAAGTTACTGATTTTTAAATAGCGATTACCATATAAACTCCGCAACCCCAAAAGGCTAGTTAGTAACAATTAAGAGTAACATAACCTCCCTTCTAGGAATAACGATCATTATCAGGTGATTGTAATAACAACCGGGAAAGACAGCTTTACGTGCTCTCCGAGACACGGTGAGGAGACCCACAAGAACACCCAGACGTAGGGACAAATATTTATTTATATAAAAGGAAAAGTAGTACAGTAACAGCCTGTGAATGTCCCAATTCTAAGCATAGGCCTCCAGTCGTATTAAGGTTTAGAGCTTAATTCACCAAGCTACAACACGAGCTACAAAACGATGTTTTCCTCCACTGCTGAGCTCGAGATGAATTTAAATACAAATTAAGCACTCGAAAACTCAGCGGTTAGAACCCGTCGGTTGAGGTCGACGTATTCTAACCACTAGGATCAGCTCTTTATTTATATAAATAATAACTTCTGCTCCAAACGGAATCGAACTAGCTGGCGTTAGAGATACATTCAGTACCACTACACCAGGGTATCAAAAGCCAGTATCAGATATAACGATTAGCATTAAACTACTCTTCCAGAATAACTCCCCGTTTATGAGATAATAACGTTGTAATAAAGTCCTTGCGAGCAATCAAGTATTATCAACTACAATATTAACAGGACCTCAATTTTCCTAGTCCCTTACTACAACTACAATCAATTTATAAACAGGTCAGTGACCTCCAACACCTATTGCGGCGCACGCGCAGATTAACTCGAATTATCTAATAATAAGAGTAACGAGACTGCCTGCGCAAGCGCACTGGTGGGGATAGGGTTGCCAGATTATTTATAAATATTAAAATGTATATTAAGTCATTTTTGTGGATAGGAAAACAAACATTTATTAAATTTGTGTTTTTTAGGCCTTTCTGTACATATTTTGTATTTTTAATGAATATAAATTAACAAAAAGCGAATTGTCGATTCAAACAGCGACCATCAAATCTCAATAATCTAAAATTGAGAATTGAAAAAAAAATCTATTCGTTGAGACTATTTCAACGAATAGATCTTAATGACTTATTTTTTGTTAAAAAAAAACAGGTTTTATATAGTATTAAAAAATCCTACTCTCATTAAAATCGATTTTTATATAGTTTTATTAAAAAAATAATATTAACATTAACTGTGACAACCCTAATCGCTAACTACGCAGTAAATGACACGATATTGTCGCAAAACAGAAAAAAAAAACAAACTGAGCTGAGTCAGACCGACTTTGTGTTAAGTATAATGTTAATTGCTATATTTTACGCGTTTAGGTATCGGTCATGCTTTTACGATTTACGTTTTGACATTTGTACATTAACGCAATAATAATGGATTTTTATTTCTTGAGTTTTTTTTTACTTTTTGTAATATTTCCGTATACATAACGAATGTTTGTTAAGTGACGGACTCGAACTGCCGTACGCACCAGCGAGGGGTGCGGGGAGGGCAAGACTAGACTTTACCCTCCTGAGACGAGCTCCGCCAGCCACGAACGGAGCGTCGCACGGGAGGGGCAGCGAATGTGCATGCGCAAGCACAATTTCTGTGCTGAGGAATGCCATCGCAGGGATTTTAGTGTGTATAAATCGCCACATAACCCGATTTCCCCCCAGGTATCGTGTATCTTTTCGAAGATTTCCCCTGCGTAAAAAAAAGTTACTTCAAAAGAAGGAGGTTCTTAATTCGGTTTAAAGACATTTATTTCTCATAAAGAACACAAAAGTTCACTTATAATAAGAAATTACAATAATTTTGCTTGAGGGTACATTTAAAAGTCTGCCTTATGAATTATGTACAGTAAAATAAAATGTTGCGGGTAGTTATATTACACAAACATGTTTAGGTAGGGGTTACATTAACTTATAAATTATTTTGCACATATTCCATTACACGTTTTTTGAATATAGGAAAACTCTTGCTATTAATGATTAAGTCTGATAATTTATTATAAATTTGAACTCCTTCAAATAAAATGTTTTTCTTTCCATAGTTGGTTCTGGTCTTTGGAAGTTCTAGTTTATTACGTTTTCTAGTGTGGTATGTATGTGTTTTTTTATGAAAGTGTAAATGTGAATGTGTTTTATTTGTTATTATTTTTCTAATCAACATGCAGGTTTTTAAAGTGTATAATTGATTTATATTAAGAAATTTTGTTTTTTTGTATAATTCAACGGATGGCGTCATATAATCATATTTATAAAGAACTTTAATAATTTTATTTTGTAAAGTTTGTAATGACTTTATGTTAGACTTCGCAGCAGTGCCCCATATTTCAATAAGATATTCGATATGAGGTTTTACTAAAGAATTATAAATAATTGGACGAATTTTATTAGGTATACATAAGGAAATTTTACGTAGTGCTCCTATCAAAGGGGATATTTTATTTTTAAGATGATCAATATGATATTGCCAGGTTAACTTGCTATCCATTATAAGACCTAAATATTTTTCATGATCAGTTTTATTTATTGGTTCGTTAAAAATCGTTAGTTGGTCATGATTTGGTATATTTTTATTTTTAGGCGCGAAGACCATATATGATGTCTTTTTGGTATTAATAGTTAATAAATTAGAAAGAAACCATTCGCTAATAACACTCAAATCACGTTGAGCTACGTCAATTATATTTTTAATGTTATCACCAAAGTAAAATAAGCTTGTGTCATCCGCGTAAAGAGTTATATCTCCAGACAAATCAATTGTGCTCATGCTATTTATATAAATTAAAAATAATAGCGGTCCCAAGATAGAGCCTTGTGGTACTCCATATGTTAACGTTGCGGGCTTACTTTGAAATTTTCCGATTTTAACAATTTGCTTGCGACGATGTAAATATGATTCTAAAATTTTGATTGCCGAACCTGTTATACCTTCTTTATGTAGTTTTTGTAATAATAAATTATGACTGACCGTGTCGAAAGCCTTTTTTAAATCGATAAAGATACCTAGAACGATTTGCTTACTATCCAACGCGTTTTTAATTTTGGTGACAATATCCACAGTTGCTGAAAGTGTATTAGATTTCGGACGAAAGCCATATTGTTGACTAAAAAAGAAGTTTTGTTTATTGAGGTAATTATAAAGACGGACATATATTAATTTTTCTAAAATTTTTGACAAAACTGGTAAAACAGATATTGGCCGATAATTCCCAGGATCTGTTTTACTTCCGGATTTATAAACTGGCGTAACTTTAGCAATCTTTAAACTTTCGGGGAATTTTCCTTGTGTAAGACATTTGTTAAAACAGTCAGTAAGATTATCTAGAATAAAGTATTTTATACACTTTATATCTTTTACGCCGATATCATCGATGCCTTTACTTGTGTTTGCGTTCAATTTGTTAATTATTTCACTAACCTCTTTTTCTGTGGTGGGTGCAAATGACTGAATAGTGTTATTTTGTGAATGTGAAAGACTGAAAGTAAATTTTTGATGATATGATTGGGGTATTTTACGTGCTAAATCCGAACCAACGGTGGAAAAGAAATCATTAAAAAGTTGACAAATCTCATAAGAATCATTTACTACTATATTGGAATCTCGAACAAGATTAGGAGGTACGATATTTATCTTATTTTTGTTGTTGACGAGAGTGTTAATTAAATTCCACATTTTTCTTGGCTGCTTTTTACATTTTTCAAAGGCGTTGGAATAGAAGTTAATTTTAGCATTCCGTGTAGTTTTGAAAGCTTCGTACCTTTTGGTTTTGAATGTTGTTTCCCTTTCGGCATTTATAATATCAGCTCTATGTTGGTTCCAGGCAATATTTCGATCACGCAAACTATTCAAGACCTCTTTGTTTATCCAGTCTTCTCTGGGTTTATTTAAAATTTTTATTTTTGTGCATTTATTTTCTTGAATTTTAGTCTTAATTAAATTTTCTAATATTTCATAATCGTAGTCTTTATTTTGGATCACAGTTATTTCCATTGATTTATATAAAGCAGTATAATCAGTTGCCAAGTATTCATATGTCTCTTTTTTCTTATCAACTTTAATCTGTTTGATATCTAGGTAAATCTGCTTATGGTCAGACAAGGGGGTATCAAGGAGAACCATGTGGAAATTCACACCTTCCATATTTGTCAAAACGTGGTCTATAATAGATTTTGTTGTGTGTGTTTCTCTTGTACAAAAGTCTTCATTGAGATTGTTAAGGATTGTATATCCAGCTTCATTTATCATGTTCTTATAGTTATTTGTATAATACTCATCACTTAGCAGGTTAATATTAAAATCTCCAAATATTAAGCATCTACGTTTTTTCTCTAGCTGTTGACTGTAGCTTTCTATAAAATCTTTTGTTTTTGTATTAGGTGGTTTGTATATAGCTCCAATATTAATTGCATATTTCTTTATATATACCCAAATGTATTCGTTTTCTTCTCTATTAATAACTTCAATATTTTCATGCTTAAGACAACTATGAATATATATAGATACTCCACCCCCAATCCGAGCCTTTCTATAACTATATATGTGCGTATAATTTGGAATCTCAAGTAATGCTGCATCTGAATCAGACTTTATCCATGTTTCAGTAATTAATATTATATGTATAATGCTTTTTATTGAGTGTAGTATGCATTTTACTTCATCTAATTTATCAATCTTTACAAGACTTCTTATATTTGTATATAAAAATTTTAGTGATGATTTAGTTTTATGGATGTCCTCGTAACAATTCAGTTTTTGATAGCTAATATTAAGTTTTTCGTTATATTGACTATTTATTTTGACAGTTTTGGTCCCTGGCGCGCACTGTTTTTTGGATTATACTTTACAATTTTCGGAACATCATTTACATATTTTATAATAAGGTCTTTTTCTCCATTTTTTTGTCGGGATACCAGTTCATCTTGTAGTTTTTTCATGTGTTGTTGTTGACACTGAGTTTGATCGGCGTAAATTCGGATTTTGTCTAACTTATGTTTGCGTTTATTTTTAAGTATATATTTAGCAGTTTCCTTTTTCTCAAAGCACACTTTTAGAGATCTATCTTTATTAGGGTTGTATTTTCCTAGCCTAAAGACTGTAGTAGGGTTTGGGCAGTCCTCATAAATAGTTTTAATTAATTTCATAGCTTCATTCTTGTCATAATCACGTCTGATTGTGCTATTAGTACTTTTTGTTTCGGGAATCCCTACTAGTATAACATTTTTTCCTCGCTGAGAGCGTTCTTGTAGCTCTGAAATGGTTTCCTCCCATGACAGGGGATATTCTTTAGAATATTCAGTTTTAGCGTTATTTTTTAAATCACAAATATCATTTTCAAGAACGTGTATTTTTTGCTCTATAGTATCAGTTAGTGATTTCATTTCTTTTAAGTCGACTTTCGTTTGGTTTTGATCCAATAATAAAGATTCTAAAGCAGCATTATTAGACTTTAATTCATCTTTTATTTCTTTTATTTCATTACGTAAAGATAAGGAACATTCCTGGTGCGTTTTTGTGAAATCTTGAAAAAAAGACATCATCTCCTTCCGAAATTCGTTAATCAAAGAGGCACAATCACATTCGTATTTCCTTTTTCTAAGCGTGATATTGTAGTCATCCAATGTTCGTAAATCCGGTGATGACCCACTTCCGCTATCGCTTATGAGTTTTCCGCTAACGCTTAGTGATTGTGAACTCATGTTTACTTAGATTTGCCGATAGCGTAATGAGTCACAGCTTGACGAAGCGACAATTGAGTGAAACGAAAAATAGCAACTTACTCGTTTACTCGGGGGGTGAGGGGAGCTGCACATGCCCTTATCAGGATAAAACGCAGTAAGTCCTAATAAGCGAGGCTGACAAATTGTGTTCTTTATGTTGTTCTAATTAGGTGCTAACTTCAATGTCTTGTCTTTTTAAAAAATATTTTATTTTTAATATAATCGGCAACACGTCTATTCAAAGCGGCAGACTAGATGTAATCTTAATTTTGTAAGCGGCAGAATAGATGTAATTCGTAATGTATCCCACATATTTATTTAATTTTAAATAAATAAATAAACACATCACATTTCAACGGCCCCAATTAGGATCTCATGATGTCGGGGAACACACAAAATACACACACACAAACCACGAAAAAATATCCGTCTATTATAGATGTTTGCCGTGAGCGGGTATCGAATGCGCAACCATTATTTCTTCAGTCAGTTGCAGTGACCACTGCTCCGACCTGTCAGTCAAAGTCAATTTTATTGTTTGAGATATCCATACAAGGGTATAACACAGAATAAGATTATAATTTGATGCTGATAAGCAATAATGTGTCAACCCACAAAAAGTAAAATTTTGAGATAGTCATGTATTCTGATAATGCATTTCGTATTTAACATTACAAAAAATTTCAACTGATCTGAACTAAATAAATACGTACGGAAAAAAGTTTCTAAATTTAATGCTTACAACATTGAAGTGAGTTCCCTATTTTGGGATAATTTAATATATTTGAAAAACTTATTATTAGAAAATACTCGTTACTAGCCTATCTGCTATTATTCATTATACTTTTTAACATAATAGAAAAGAAAAGATGGATATATACTTCTTTAATCAGATGTTAAGAATAGGTTCGAAGTCTTTGGACGCCATTTTGTCAAAATAAAGTCCGTGTGTCTTGACACAGTATTACTTATCAGTGTCCAATTGTTATGACCCTAAGTCTGCGTTCAGTAAGAAAATCAAAAAGATAAAATAGAATAAAATTCGAAACGCGAAGTTTTTATTTATTTTTTATTTTATTTGATATTATAGATAGATATTGATATTATAGACTATACTTATACTTATTATTTAAAGTGGTAAAATTTTGTTTATAAATTTATATGCGGAGGTAATCTTAGAAACTACTAATCCTATTTGATTTTTTTTTTGCGTTGAACAGTCTGTTTATTGAGGAATGTTATAGGCCATATTACATTACGGTGCGACTAACAAGAGCGAAGTGGTGACTATAAACGAGAGTGAAACCACGACGGGCAGCTAATACACTAGATGTCCCTTGCAGTTACTGCTTCGCTCCTATGAGTCACAGCGTGATGTAATATAGCCTATAGTCTTCCGCAATAAATAAACTATCTAACACACAATAAATTTTCAATTCGAAAGTAGTTTCTGAGATTATCGCGTTCAAACAAACAAACTCTTCAGCTTATTATATATTAGTATAGATACCTTATGGATTCCCTTGTAACCTCAAACCAGCTCTTTGTATCGATCGCATTAATAATGTACAGGTTCTAATGAATTTGTTGATTTAATACTAGATATGCTGAAGTGAATGTTAGCAATACAAACATAATTTCCTTAAGTCAATAGAATTAAACGTTATGTCTCCAATTACTGATGTTTGTTCACGTAAATACCTATGGTATACTGAAGGCGAGGTTAGGACGGCTGTACACTGGACTGTCTTAAATTATACATAGACTTTAAAAAGTGTGAGGGTCTCAATTTGTAACCGATTTTGATTTTTTTAAGTGTGTACGTTCATCTTGGTAATAGAATTTTTATTAAAATCAGTCCACTGGTTTGGTTTTTTAAATCAAAATAACAAATATAAATGTATCGTCACGTAAATACAATTGCGAGTTTTAATTTTGAAGTGTTTTTTTTTTTAGTTTTAATTATTAAGTTTATTTATTATTTGGAAAACACAAGTGTAAATGAAACAAGTAAGATAACAAAACTTTCAATAAGCTATATATGGAATATATATGACTTATTCAATTTTTTCAACAGCGAAGCTATAAGTTAGAACTTATGTAAAAAATATTAATGGATATCGTGTTTGATATCTAATTGTATATACCCTCATTAGGACTGTCTTGATTGAGTAAATATTAAATACAAAATATGGATGCTGATAAGCAATAATGAGTTAACCCACAAAAAGTCGAATTCCCAGATATTGATGTGTTTTGATAATTTATCCATTTATTTATTCAACAATCCTATTAATATTATAAATGTGAAAGTTTGTTCGTGTGGATGGATGGATGGATGTTTGTTACTCTTTCACGCAAAAACTACTAAACCAATTTGGCTGAAATTTGAAATGAAGATGGCTTATATCTTGGATTTAAATTTACTATTCCACGCGGACGATGTCGCGGGTAAAAGCTTACATAATTTTACATAATTTAAATGTAGTAGTATTAGTAATTTAATAATATTAATCAATATATTAATTATGTTATGTGAAACTTTGCGCCATGTGTATAGGCGTCCTTTTCAGTATGAAACTATAATACATGAATAAGTGGGGTATAATTATCTTCAAAACGAAATTCACGACAGCATTTGGTACATAATACTCGACGCGCCTCGCGGTTTCAACTGCGGGATAAAAGTATCATTTATCATTATGTGTTAATTCAGGATTTTTTATGAAAATAGCTGGTGTACGATCAACGAGTTAAATTGCAACATGCGTCATATGGACATTTGCAGCACTAAACAGATGCGAATCGACTAAAGTACAGTACTGTACAGTAACAGTCTGTAAATGTCCCACTGCTGGGAAAAGGCCTCCTTTCCTATTAAGGAGAAGATTTAGAGCTTAATCCACCACGCTGCTCCACTGCGGGTTGACGGATATACACGTGACAGAATGTCTCCCGGCACATGCAGGTTTCCTCACGATGTTTTCCTTCACCGCCGAGCTCGAGATGAATTTAAACACAAAAAGCACTTGAAAACACAGTGGTTCTAGCCGAGGATTGAACCCGCGATCATCGGTTGAGATCGACGTGTTCGAACCACTAGGCCATCTCGGCTCTCTAAGAATCGAATAAAGAAAAATACTAATACGTTATGGGGGAAGGGGGGATAATTGCTCCTTTTGGATTCGCGCCTGGCACTAAAGGATCAGAAAATGAGTTGCCAGAAAAGGCATAAAAGGGAATAGGATGTAAGGAAAGGACTGTATGGAGAAGGTTAGGCTTTTGGCTCTCCAATAACCGTACGAAATAAACTAATGTCCCCATAAGATTTCACTCTTGCTTCTGGTAACTGTTCCGACTCTTCCTCAACAAAATGGATATCTAAAATAGAAAAAAAATAAAAATCGAATTACATAGCTTCAGTTTTTTATATTTTCGTAAAATAAAACTCCAGACTTAAAATTTAAATGTTTCAACTTTCAATCTTATCATAAAAAACAAACGTTGAAATATTAAAATAGCTCGACCGCAAACGATTAAGCTTAGTTTAAAGTGTAGCGTGATTTAGCGGAAACATTGGACATGCAACTTCTGTGTCACTCAAGAAAGAAAATAATTTTAACTTAAATAAATAGCGATTTAATACAAGGCCTGCGCAAACTAGGACAATGTTCGCGATTATTTTTGTCTCTTGAAATAGAAAGTTTCATACTTTATCGCATCATATGCAAGAGGTATTAAGTAATTTGTAAAAAATCTACCGAATAGAGATGAGATGGCCGAACACGTCGATCTCAACCGATGATCATTTCAAGCCCCGGCTAGCACCAAGAAGTTTTCATATGCTTATGTGTTGAAATTCATCTCGTGCTTGACGGTAAATAAAACATTTACGAAACCTGTATGTACCGGGAGACATTCTGACTCATGTATATTCGCCCCGCAGTGGAGCTGCGTGGTGGAAGCCCTAAACATTCTCTTTAAGTAAGTAAATGTCCCACAACTGGGCAAGCCTTGTCTGCTATTAAGGACAAGCTTTAGAGTTTAATCCAACTACAAATTGACGCTGATAAGCAATACTGTGGCAAGCCACACGGACTTCATTTTGAGAAAATGGCGTCTAGAGACGCCAAAACTATTCTTAATGTATTTGTTTGTATATATCCATATTTTCTTTGTTGTTTTGATAAAAGATATAATGAATCAAAAGCAGATTGGTATAATAAATATTTTTATATAGTAATAAGTTTTTTTAAATATACGAGATTATTAAATATTGCAAAATATGCTACACACTTTTACATTCAAGACAGTCAATTAAGAAACTTTTTTTCGTACTTATTTAGTTCAGATGACTTCAAAGTTTTTTTATTAATTTTAAATACGTGATCATCAAAATACACCAGTACCTACGAATTTGACTTTTTGTAGGACACATTATTGCATATAAGCAATTCAAAAAATCTTTTATATCACAATAAAATAACTATAGAATATGATGTATTTACAAAATTATTTACATATTATTATTTTACGCACTCTTCTCATTTTTGGCATAATCGGATAAAAAACCATACACTCAGCTCGCATTCATTTAAAATATTAATCTGACATAAATTGTACATTAAACCGAGCCTTTGATGTCAGAAACAAGCGAAATATGCAAATGGGCAACGCTAGTTAGCCTTTTACCGCGGATTAAATCGAAAAACTCCAAAAATATTATAAAACTATAAAGCATTTTTAACGACTAAAAAGCGTGCATTTATGAATGCTTATGTCTATGTTAGTTTTTATGGCCGCAATTTTTTAAAACAACTACTCATCTGATTTTGATGAGATTATCGTTGTTGGAATGCATATTTTTAAGGATGGTTTTAAAGTAACAGCCTGTTAATATCTCACTGCTGGGCAAAGGCTTCCTCTCCTATTAAGTAGAAGATTTAGAGCTTAATCCACCACGCTGCTCCACTGCGGGTTGGCGGATATACATGTGTTAGAATTTCTCCCGGCACATGCAGGTTTCCTTCACCGCTGAGCTCGAGATGAATTTAAACACAAATAGCACTTGAAAACACAGTGGTTCTAGCCGAGGATTGAACCCGCGATTATCGGTTGAGATCGACGTGTTCGAATCACTAAGCCATCTCGGCTATCTAAGAATCGAATAAAGAAAAATACTAATAATACGTTATGGTGGAAGGGGGGATATTTGCCCCTTTTGGATTCGCGCCTGGCACTAAAGGATCATACATGTGTCAGAATTTCTCCCGGCTTATGCAGGTTTCCTCAATATGTTTTTCTTCACCGCCGAGCTCGAGATGAATTTAAACACTAATTTAGCACTTGAAAAATCAGCGGTGCTAGCCAGGGTTTGAACCCACGATCATCGGTTGAGATCGACGTGTTCTAACCACTAGGCCATCTTGGATCCATAAGGATGGTTTTAGTATTTAATATATTATATGTCGTTGTTATAATACAAATATACTTAACAACTACTTAGTATTCATATTTAATATAACGGATCTTATAGAGTCAGCTCGTGACCACGACGAATGCAACTTCGAAACGTCGGGCGTCGAAAAAAGGTACTGGTACTACCATTAGTTATCGCGATAAGACCTGTTATATTAAATACGAATAGTATAAATCACGAAAATTTAAAATATATATGTACTTAATAGCTGCCAACCCCGGCTTTTAACGTGCTTATTAAAATAACTCTTTTTATATGGAGTTTATTTAACCCTAAACACTCAATTTTTCATATGATTATTCAAACATTTCCGTACAAATTTTGTCCTGACAATTATTTAAAAAAAAATAATACAAAAATTGACACAGCTGTTTAAAAAAACTGTAATATTTAACTGAAATACTAATTACTATATGTAAATACATATAAATAAAATCTGCAAGATATTAATTAAAATCTTTATTGACGCAAATAGTGCTCGTAAAGAATACTGCATTTAATATAAAATTAAAAACATTATTTATAATGTGTCATCGGAAAAACCACGGTTATTAGCAGCGGTTATCTGTGGGTCTGTCTATCAAACAATATATGTATTATCCTACACCACATTTTTTTAATTAACCTCAACACAAAAATGTGGTCGATAGATAATATCAAAGTGACTTAGTAGATAGAACATGTCCTTGATGATCGCCGGTTCGAGTCCTCGCAGTAAAGTTTATAAGTTTTTAATTCATCTCTAACTTAATGGTATAAACAGATAGAGAAGAAATCTATGGGTTGGTAGAGTTTCTGAAAAATATACAGATATACATTTTTAGGGTTTCGCAAGATATTAATTAAAATTATTTTTTTTTTAATAGAAAATACCTGGCAAACGAGCGGACGGGACATTGTCCCTGCTGATGCTAAGTGTTTATCGTTGAGAATAGACATTTGCAACCCAGAGGAGCCACAAAGACGTTACCAGCTAAAAAGTAATTAAGGGAAAAGGAATAAAGAATGGAAAAGGCGGAGGGGGTGAAACTTCCGACTCTCTCACTCACTGTACGAAACGCAGCTAATTGAGCTACTTCACGCTGATCTTCTGTGAGAGTGAGGTACTGCCCGTTCAAGCCAGTCCGTATACAAGCTGTTATCATTAGGCTACAGCTCGGCTTTACCTCAGTAAGGGCGCCAACGGGTTCCGTTTTACTAAGACTCTGCTATCCGCCTGACCGTCCGTTTGTCAATGGCTGCATCTCATAATCCAAACGAGGTACAGTTGAAATTTTCACAGAATGTGAATTTCTATAGCCGATAAATAATAAAATCCAAGTGCGTGTTGTACGTGAAAAGTTATTTATTTCTACCCAAACATATAGCGACATCTAGTAACTAATATTTATATTACAACGAGGGTAAAGATTTTTTAGCTTCGCAGCAGTCTGGTAAAAAAAATACACAGTGTTATATCTTTTACATTGGTTTATACTTTATAGTGCAAATCCGACTCACTTCAGTTTTTTAACTGAACCTAGATGGTCAAATATGAAAATATATAATTAACGTTGTATAATTAACACTGTTGACGGAATGATTAGAAATCAAAAGTACATGAAACATTAGTATACTAAGTCTTAATACTAATAGTGATCTCTTAAAAACAACTTAAGGACTAAAAATCTACATTGATAGATAAAAAGGAAGTGCAAACAAAGTTTATTTAAAAAGAACAAATAAGTGTACACTAAAACAATAAATACATACACACAGCATATATGAATATATAAATCATATTATATACATTATTCTTAGGGTTGTATTAAGTTTCATATCAGCTTTCTTAAACGAAAGGCCTAAAATCCCTGGTCGAGGGCATAACACATTTTTGACAAAAGTCTGCGCAAGATATTTAAGGATTTTGTCCAAAATTATTATTCTACTTGTATCCTTACTCCAAATGTTAATATTTGGAGTAAAGAATAAAATATAACTTAAATACAATACATTCTAAAATAAACAAATAATTCTATTTAAAAAAAGAAGAAAGAGAAAAAAATTAGAAATTTAAGCGTAAAAAAAATATACATATTTATCATTCTTTCTTCAAATGATAATCAAAAGCAATAACATAAAACCAGCACGTAACCAAAAAAAATAATAATTAAAAACGCAATAAAGAAAGATACCTTATCAAAATCCATAATCGCAAAGAACAATACATATCCATATATTCTCAGAACGCAATGCGATTCTCTCAAAAAAAAAAAAAAAGAAAAAAAAAATCTCCGTAATCATTTATCCATCAAGCACAATACCCGCTAACCGTCATGGAGGATGCGAAATAATTACACATCGCCATTCAAATTTTACAACGGTATTGAAAATGACACACTTTTGAATTCGTATCTTCCGTTTGATTGTTAGTGCGTTGTACTGAACCCAATTTGACGTACGTTGACACTGCGATTAATTTGCAAATTTTTTTTTCGTCGGTATAATGATTTTTATTTAATTTAGTCGGTGAGTAAAGGATTGTGGAGTGTGCTAAGATATGAGCGATCCGTACTAAATAGTATGTATGAGTTATATTGAGAATCCATCACAATTCCGTGATAGAACGTATTATGAAGCATGAGAAATGCTTTGGTGTTTTGCTGTTTTGATAATCCTATACAACGCTAATAAAATTCTAAATTATTTTTTCCTAAGTATCTAGTACACAAACTTCGGTCTTCCACTTATTTCACTAAGTGGGTGATATTTGGAAAATCCTTTCTTAGGGATGCCTATGTCGTAATCTGCGTGGCAAATTTCAGTGCAATCCGTTCACTGGTTCGAGCTGTGTTGATACATCAGTCAGCCTTTCATATATACAGATTCTTCATTCCTTAATTTTTCACTTTCAAAAATAAAAATCAAAAAGTTTTTACTCATAATTGCAATTATTATTCTCTTATTGAACGTTAAACAAATTTTGCTAACATACTTTCAGAGAAGTTAATTCTCCACTTTGTAAAGAAACAACAAAAAAACTCAGCGGGATCTTTTTTATTGATTTTTCAACATAAAAAGATCCAGCTTCTAATTTTGAGTATAACCAAATTAATTTAAAAAAAGATGATCAAAGAAATTGGTTCACAATTAACGAAGGAATCTTGTAAAATAAACACTAAAACACAATTGAACTTTCTCGTTTTTTTAAGTCGATTAAAAATAAAGAATATAAACCATGGTAGTACGAAATATCAGTGACAATACTAATATTTTAAATTTGCACAATTTCCCCGAGGAATCGCTATTTTGATTTCATAAGCAATAAATAATCAGCTATTCTTATTTTACTCGCATACTCAGTTTTTATAACACTAGAGTTATTTTAGATGACTATGAGAATAAGTGACATAACAATAGGATTATATATTTTAAACTTTCACGATTTATAGTACTCACATTTCACACGAGAGCGAGCTCGGTACCACAACGAATGCAACTTCGTCGAAACGTCGGGCATAAAAAGGTATTACTACCATTAGTTATCGCGATAAGACCCGTTATATTAAATATGAATAGCAATATGAGTTTCTATTAAAAAAAAATAATTTGATTGGCAAATTTTAAGTATTTTGAACTTCTATACATATACTCGCCATTATATCCTGGCTGACTGACTGGATACATCAATGCAGAGCCTAAACCGAAGAGGCTATGAACTTAAAATTTTCGCAGTTGATGTCGTTTATGTTTTAAGCATCCACTGGAAAAGGATTTTAGAATATTTTACCTCTAACAGGGGTAATTAAGGGTTGAACGGTTGTATGAGAGTCCGTTATTTTCAAAGTAAATAGCACGAATTTAATAAGGTTACTTTAGAAATTAATAGCATACATGTAATTTTGACTCTAAATGGGTTAAATCTATATGTAACCCGACCAAAGCCAGTGCCAGTGAGTTAGCAATACTTCAATTATTATAGCCCTGAAAAGCTGATGTCTTATGTCTGTAGATACTAAAAGTCATCTTGTACTCGTATGATAGGCAAATTTTGAGATTATACAATTAGAATTATACTTGGTACGGAAGTTCCAAATTAGCTAGGGATTTTTTCGTGCATGTTTTCCGATTGGTCGAAAATGGCTTGACATATTGGGTTCATTCCTTTTTGCTTAGTACCGTTTTTCATTGCTCTTATAGAATTTTATTTAAAATTGATTCTTTCTAATTGCTTTAAAATAACTACGTCATCCAAGTATAGGAAACAACATATTTTGGTCTTAAAATCGTTTTAAACGTCTCGTTACGACTATAAAGCAGGATTCTTCTACAGCAGGATACGGGACACCACCAGTCTGGTACTGCAAATCCTGATGTCACCAATGATTACGGTGATCATTTGACACCACGTGACTTGATTACTTTAGCCTTCTATAGCTCTTTTTAGCCTTCTATATATATAAAACGATTATTAGACATATAAAAAACGTACACGATTAACTAGTAAATTGTAATACACACATTAAACAAATTTTATCTAATCTTTAGTACATACGACAATTATAAAAGATCGCATCGATAATCTTTATACGCCTCTATCCATTCAACTCAGTTCATTACACGTCTACTTTCTCTACATTATCTTTTAAAGTTTCTTTTCTAAATATATCTCGCAGATAGCATCAGAAGTTGACATATTAATTAAGGATTCAACTATTAAACACCGAGCAATAACGCCGGCAGTGGAAATGTGAAAGAGATTAATATGATCCGATGCAATTCGAATTCCTTTGGAACGCGTTTTAGGGTTGTGACTCAGAGACGGGGCTAAGCTGAAGATATTTATTTATTTATACACCACAGTGATTTGAATTATTACACTTAAATTAAGAGATAAATTATTAAAGACTTATACAACTTAAAATAAGATACATATTACAAAAATTATAATACTAATCTATGTCATTGTTAACAATTAATTCAATAAAAAAGGTACGAATTAAAATGAAATCTTGAAAATGTCTTGATATCGAATCTCACGAAATTCTATTATGTTTAAGAGATGATAGGATGTAATAAAAACAACAGGTTAACAAACACTATATTCAAAAGTTATGTTTCTTATTAATAATATATATTATGGGATCTACTAAATAATATCTGCGCCCTAAAAACTACACAAAATAGTTTAACAAATGTAACAATTATTATTAAAAAAAAAATTAAAAAGATGTAAAATATTTTTTTTTTGATGCGCGTCTAATTGAAAATTAATGGCGTTCTTAAACTCTATCTGTCATCTGGGGGAGATTACACGGAGCTATCGCTATCGCAAGGCGATACATTTTATCAGTTAATTTGTTTTATTTTAGTACAAAAAAAAAAAATTGAAATAAATTATTAAAATATATTGCGTTTTGATAGCAGTAACACACCGCAATTAGCCTGCTTGTTCTTGTGAATGCGCTGCATTTAAGAACAGTACATATCAGTATATACATACCTTATAATAATTCATAAATGGCATGTCTATGATATATTTTAATATAGCATACATATCGCTTCCACTAGCTAACAAGCTCGCATGCTTACAAGCACGATGCGTGTGACAGTTGAAAGTTTGCCAAAACGTTAGCAAGAACAACTCGACGCCGCATTAGCGCAGCGTTGGATTCCATGCAAGCAAATATTCCGAGTTCGCAACGCTCCTTTAGTTTTATGGATGCCTGGTACACAAATATTTAACCGTTTGCATTTGTTATCTATATTTTGTTTATGTAAGGAAATTTAAATGGCGCTATGATGGTAGACTTTTGGCTGAATAATTTTATGATTTTCTACTCTGTTTTGGTATTATTTTAATTTATTATGTGTAGTAAAATGATCGTAAAAACAAATGTGTGATTTTTTTTTTTGAGTTGTGGTGTTATTTTGGGGAGAAAGAGCAATAATTTAAAATAATACCGGTACTGAATCGTCTAATTACTAAGAAATAATTCTAATTTTTTTTATATAGATGTTGGAAATTCTTAATTCTGCTATATGCGTATGTATCACGTATAGTTTACGATATGAGTAACAATTGTATAACGTTTTGAATATTCTTGTTTTATATAACTGTTATAATCGATATATAATATAAATTAGTTGATGCTTGCGATTTCGATGTATGTTGCCTACGTCATAGTAGCTTTATTCATGCAAAGTCTTAGCCTAATCGGTTTAAAATTGACAAAGTTTCATACAAACTTTCATCCCCTATTTTATTCTCTTGGTGTTAGAAATATTCAAAATCCTTTCTTAGTGGATGCCTCCGTCATAAAATCTACCTGCATGCCAAACTTCAGCCCGATCCGTCCAGTGGATTGGGCTATGCGTTAATAGATCACTATGTCAGTCAGTCACCTTTGAGTTATATATATTAAGATTGAACAAAAATTTTATCTCCACTAAAGTTGGTTTATATATTCATATTTACTTCTAAAAGGCTTATACGTGTAATATTTCTTATATACTAACTGAAGATGATTTTCGTTGTAATATTTTTATTAAAAACCAAAATGAAAAAATCCAACACGGATCTCGCGTCCACCATCTTAAATCAAAACAAAATTAACAAAAAAAAAAAGAATTTTATTACCGATAACAGATAATAAAACGATTTAAAGAATGAGCATATCCGCCGAACAAAAAGGTTATCTAATAAAAAAAGTAATAAAATAAGGGCAAATGCGACGGACGGACAATAAACGTTTTATCTATGTACATTAGAGTGAATTGATCGATGGCGCACAGTAAGCAAAGCAGACGTACTACGAAACAAAAAAACGCCTGTTAGCTGTGAAATGTCTGGGATTAAGAGTGGTTCCGTGTGATATTTGTTATTAAATGAAGAAAAATATAGACAGAGGGGTAAATTCGTCTATGAGGTTTAACGATCTATTATAAAAAAAGGAAATTTCAGAAGGGTAGCGGTTATAATTTTAACACAAAATTAAGTTTCTACGCACTTTAATCGCTTCTCATAAATAATTCACAATAATTATACACAACACATTTCACGTTTCACATTACGTTCTTTGCAAATTAAAAATATTACACTACTAATATCATCACTCAATAAACAGTTCAACAGAATTTTGCTGTTTACACTCACAATTTTTATAGGATTACTCGCGTTTTTGCTTCATGGACCCAACGACACAACGAGTAGCATATCGAAAAACTGACCATCAGTAGTTTTTGAAAGTCAATTACCCTTCTTATGTCAATGTTATAATATAAATATAGTGGGTATGCCTGAATTTCTTACAAAAGTATACTACATTGATATAGTAGTTAGAAGTTATATATTATAGGTGACAAATATTACCAATGTATATAATAATAATATATATAGCGCCCGTAATTGCGAGATGGTTGTTTTTCTTTATACTGACAGTATTTTAACTTTTAGTTTCGTCTTATCTCTACTTTTCTTACTACGTAGTAGAGTGTGTATAAATATTTTTTTTTTCTTAAGAATAGGTTCTTTTAATTTCGTTTTGTTAATTATAATATCTATTTTTATTTCCTTACCTGAAAAAATCAATCAATATAAAACTTTTTTTAAAAAGGGGCACCGACGTTGGGAATAAAATACGTAATTTTAATTTTAAACTCAAACAGCAGAAAAGTCGACAGCGAATTGAGAACACCTTTTTTTTGCATTTCGATTAAAAATTGATTACTAGCTCTCCAATTGCTTGTTATACAAACACACACATCATCTAAATTTATAATTTTAATATGTTAATATACATATGTTTCTAATTTACATAATGCTTTGCATCACAAAGACGATAATTATATTATTACATCTGTCTGTCTTATATAACCATTATTTATAAGTAATTAAGCTTCTAGGATTTTTATACTACATAGGTACACTGTGGTATAACCGAGCTACAGCTCGTATACGGGCTGGCTCAATCAGGGCAGTACCACACTTTCACAATCGGCGTGAAGTGACTATTATAAATAAATTTCATACGGTAAATGAGTAAACCAGAAGCCCAATCCCCTCGTTCTTCATTTTCATTACCTTCTGTACCCGTATATCCTTCAATCCATTTTAAGCTGGTAATGCATATGTGACTCTGGTACAGCAAATCTCCCTATGTGGCGATAACGTAGTTCAGGCGATCCAGCTACTCGGTCGCCTTTTTTATATTAAAAAAAAAATGAAAACAATGATTTTATATATAAAAAAAAATATTTTTTCTCACGTGCATAAGGTGAAGGAACTTATGTTAAATTAGCATCACTAATAGGCATTTAGCGAGCAATTAAATTGAATTATTATATTTAATTAACACTAAAACAAAAAATATATTTGTAAACTGATCTTAGCTCGGTATTTTTTTTTTACATTTTAATTTACTGAGGTAAGTCAGTTATAATACGATTAATCTTAACTAAAAACCTTATTTTCCTACGATAGTCTATGTATGTTACTATTCGGGTATTCGATTTTAGTCTGTGTGAATACACACAGGATTAAAATCGAAAACACATACATGTAACGTGATGCATCGCGACATCATAGCGTGACACGACGCGACATTGTAACGTTTTACGGCGTCGTAACGTGACACGATGCACGCTTCGTATTATGGTTATGTGTTTAGGTCTAAAGTGGCATAATAATATGGTATTGCTTCCTAGGTTTGAACCAGAGAGCATAAGACAAAAAAAATAGCACATATTGTTTTCAGGTGAGATGCCATGATGGTATGGGATCACCAATAAGCGATAGTTCCGAGGATTCATTAAATTAAAGAGTCATTAAATTCACACAGGAGGGGCAGCGGATGCGCATGCGCAAGCGATCCCGAGGCCTATCCATTTCCGTGCTGAGAAGGGCATTGCAGGGTTTTTAGTGAGTATAAATCTCCGCATTACCCAATCTCCCTCCCCGAATCGAGTATATTTTTGAAGATTTCTCCTGCCTAAACAAAAAAAAAAGTATCATTAAAATAATATTACGAAAACGCTAATGATATATTCAAAGATTTCAAGCGAGTATCAACGACAAAAAAGACAACCGCAATTTTAGAAACTTGAATCATTATATTCATACAATGGTTTTAATATCACAATAATTCCCTAAGGATCTCTAAAATGTGATTCCGACTTATTATCGTGACTGCGTAAATTGTTGCAAATGATACGGCCTCGAGACGAACGAACAAACAGACACTTAGTGGATAAGGGTGCTGACCCTGGCACGGTCACGAGCTGATCGTGTGTAGGTGGCATTATTTTTATTCTGACTAATAATGTTTCAGTATGGTTCGACGGACACGCTGATATTGATGTACACCATTGATATGATATGGACGCTGATGAGCAATATTGTGTCAAGCCACACGGGAGTCCATGTTCGACCGCCGATTTGACATCTTTGACCGCCATTTTGTCAAAATGGCGGTCAAAGATGTCAAATAGATAAATGGTATTGTCGTTAAAAATCTGTACATTATACTTAAAATATAATTAGTGTATATGTAAAATTATATATCATTATATATAATTATAGATTTGTGTGAAATTCACAATGGGCATAACTTTAAATCTATGAAGAATATAGGTATTGAAATAATAATTTTGTCTGGTTAGAAATATGGATTCTACAATCTTTAAGACGCAGTATTTTAGTATTAAGCTATGAATATAATAATAATTCTATAATTTTTTTTATATGTTCAATAAATTGTCTATTACCTAACCATAATAGAGGATCAATTTATTTAAATATTTTATATCGCATAAAGTTAACTTGAAATGAAAAGACACAAATATAATTAAATTTGCGTAAAATTTTAACGTGTCATAAATTTACATAATTTAATTATTATAAATTTTTAATGAAAATTTATTTGGATGATTTACGACCACGCAATTAAATTCATGTTTAAAAAGCAAAAGTATTAAAATTTTTGTAAAAAAAAAAACAATTATTATTTTAGAACACATAAATTTTATTTCAGGATTAATTTTCATTATAATTTAGTGTGTTCTAGATAAGTTTCCAGACATTTTCTTAGTAAAGTACTTAATAAAATACTATAGCTATATACTTAAGAACTTCCTAATAAATTGTTATATTGTAATCGTTTTTTTAATAAACTACAAATATTATTAAAAGTCAAATTTATTAAAAAAATTAGTCATTATATTATAATTCCTCATTTCATACCATAAGGAGTAAATTTGACATAATATTTACAGAAAAAAAACCCCAAAAATTTTATTATAAAATCCTTAAACAGACGACCTCAATTGTCATTTGACGTAACGTAAAAATGTGATTTCGTAAGACCGACCGAAAACAGTATAATCCTCAAAAAACCTCAAGATAAATATCGATGCGCGCGCGCATCAAAAGGAAGTGCAGTTTAAATTTGGAACGTAACGCAAACACTGTCAAGGCCCACAAATGGCGGTGGATTGGCGATGTTTAAATCCGAATTATTTGTATAAGCTGCTGTGTCATGATCCAATTTTATTGTATTTTTTTTTTTAGTTTTGACACGGTTTTTGAAAATTTCGAATTAAATTTTTAAATACATATAGTTTGTCAGTTTGAATTTGTTTGGGAAGTAAATACTAAAATTTATTTATGCATTTTTTAAGCCACCTGAACGATACAGTTCGACCAGTTATTTCGATTTTTATCAAATTATTCAACCGATTTAGATATATTTTTAAGGGATTAATCTGAAAGCATCTGCTTTTAAATAAAAATTACGGAGGTTTTATGAGGTAACAAAAATTACAAAATTTAATATCCAATATAACACCAATAGACAAAAAAGAGGGTTATGTTTTACGTGTGTATATAGGTAATATACACACGTAAAACATAACCCTCTTTCTGGGATAGTTAGGTAAAACCCATCGTGTTATTGGGAAAGATTCGTTTTTGTCAAAGACTTTTTTGCGCAACAAAAAATGTGAAATAAGAGAAGATCTTTCATAAGCAGATTAAAGCTTGAGTCATATTATTGGACTTACACATTGGCGCAGTGGTCACTGTAACTGACTGAAGTGCTAACGGTCACGGTTTCGATCCCCGATATAGATGCGTCTCTCATAGTGATTGAGAGAGCCGGTAGCCTGACGCCTATATCTTTCCCACTCACCCACTTTCTTCCTTTGATACTGTCCGTGGGCAGCTGTGATGACTTAATATCACGTGACACACCTGCGCGTTTGCCCGTCAGCGTATCGGTACTAATCGTACAGTAATATATAACTCTGACGGTTCTAAGTTTGATCCCTGCTTGGAGCAGATATTTGTATTTGTACAAATATTTGCGTTAAGGTCCGGACGTTTGCCTTCGAGACCCGAGCACCATACTGTGCCTCAGAAAGCATGTATATTATATCAACGATTATCATTATAAAATTAATTTTCATTTAATGTGGGGCAATTATTATATTCCTACTGGTTACTGTCTTACATTCACGGGTTGCAATGGTCAAAAGAAAATTGTTGTTTTTTTTAGTAGACATTTATGGGGTATTCTGGCCACACATTAGAGTTAGATAAAAAATTATTGATTGAATGATTGAACTGAATTATTTTTTATAATTAAAAATCATAATGAAAAATACATTATGATTTTCGTCCGGGGTATTGTTACCAATTAAAGACAAGTTAAAAAAAATAGACTATACAGGACACATATCCGATAATACGTTTCAAGCTTAAAACCGTTCTTGTCATACATTAAACCTAATTTCTTATTGAGAAACGATCAAAATTTTTACGGATACTGACAAGGATGTTGGGGTTTAACTGAGCATTATCATGATTTTCGTTTTTGTTAATACTGTTAAATAATCATCAATCTTGCTTAGAAGAAATATTTTAGAGGCACATAGTTATTCCATTTAAATATTGACTTAATATTTTGAAGATTTAAATTTAATTTTAATTATATTTATGTATTCTGAAAATGATAATGTATGCCTTATTTTAAACGCTACTTAAAATACCAATAAGCTTAATAATTTTATTATAATAAAATCTTTAGTATATTTAAAATATCATTGTGGTAGCGTTCAGACTACAGCTCGTATATGGACTTGAATAGGGCAGTAGCACACTTTTACATTGTAAATTGACTTGTAGGAAATAATATTATAAAAAAAATTAATATTTTAAAATTAAATGGGTAAAATTTGAATGTAGGGGGTAATCTTTGAAACCACTTATGCGATATGAAAAATTCTTTCAACGTTAGATATTGCATTTATTGAGAAATATTATAGGCTACGACTGCTACGATTTATACCGCAAAGCAGTAACTACAAGTTCGAATGAAACCAAGCGGAGGCAGCCATTAATCCCACTAAGTTTCTTTCGCGGTTTCTTCTAGGCCAAAGGTGTAATTTCCCGAAACCGTGAAAGATTAATTTACTTAACGTTCAAAAAGAAAATGATAATTCTAAATTTGAATAAGCATATCAATTTTTCAATTAAAACGTTTCTCAATGCGTAGGTAGTGTAGGTTTTTTAATGTTTATTACCTTAGAGCTCCTTTGTTTATGATTCTGTAGTACATTAAGCTACGACTTATAAAAGCGAAGTAATAACCTTAAGAGCGAGTGAAACCTCAAGAGACAACTAGTATAATATCCCACGCTTAACATTAAAGTGACTGAACTTAAATCTGTGTAACACTAGCTAAGTTAATATTTAAAATTTAGTTTCATATAATTCTTTGGTAAATAATTTATGATTTAAGAAAAAAAAATCTACCAACATTTTGTAACATGAAAGTTTAACCCTTTAATGCACGGTGTATCAAAAATGAAACGTTTATTCAAAGCCTACTGTCAATTAAAAATGTTACTAAACGTCCAATTTAGCTGTATGTTTATATTTCACATGGCCTGTAATACAATAATATATACTGATTCTTTTTTCTATTTCATAAATCTACTAGTTAATCTGTTTACATAAATTGTTTTTTATTCTGGTGAAATAAAAAAAATCATGCATTCAAGGGTTAAAGAAACGGCTGAATTACCAAATGCAAAACATTATTTGGTTTATTATAAGTTACCGTATTTATATATGTATATTTATTTACATGACTAGCTACTTCGTCTGCGAAAAAATAATGGAAAGAAAATTTCTAAAATAAAAAGTAGTCTAAGTTACTCCTTATAAGATTAGCTATCTGCTAAAATCGCGTTAAAATTACTCTAGCCGTCAGGTAGACATAAGTTTTTAAAAATAATATATAATTTAATATATACTTTCATATGCATTTAGTGAAAAGCTGTCCATTTGAAATTACAAATAGACATTTTAATTTTATTTATCAGACATATAGCGTAAACAAGGCAAAGGTATAGTAACACCAAGTTTCTCACCCCATGACCATGAATCCTAACAGCAATATATGTACTTAAAACAATAACAACCATTTGTATCCATTTACTTTACATAGATGAAACAAAGAAATGCTTTCTGGCACGACTATAAAATTAACATAAAACACGCACTTGATGTCTTCCGGATTTTTTCACTATTTAGTCACGAGGAATTCCAGCCCGCATGGCTTTGACTGTCAATGCCATCTAATAATAAAAGTCTTACGCGGTACGTTTGCGCGAAATTAATTATTTTCAAGGATTAAGTTTGAAAAAGTTGGTAACACTGAATTATGAAAGGATACTTTTGTTCTTTTGATAGAAGGTTATTTAGTACTAGCTGCCCCTCGTTGATTCACTCGCTACTGCTTTGCGCCTATGAGTCGTAGCGTGTTGTAATATAGCCTACAACTTTCTCCAATAAACAGGCTATGTAACACAAAAAGAATTTTTCAAATCGGATAAGTAGTTTCGGAAATTATTATGCTTACAAATTTACAAACATACTTTACCTTATAATATTTGTATGGAAACTTTAAAAAGTGCTATATTTTTAGTTTTTTTTTTCAAATAAAAAGTAGTTGTCAAACGAGGCGGAACATCTGATGATAATAACTTACACCCATGGACATTTGTAATACCAGTGAAATTACAAATGCATTGCTTAAAAAAGGTAAAAGGGATGGAAAGGAATAGGTAATATGATCGGGAATGAGAGAAAGAGATAGGCTTCCAGCTCTCTCACTCATCTGACGAAACGCCTTTGATACACTCCAATTTTCTTTGAGAGCGAGCTCCCTGGAAAAGAGCTCTAAGAGCCCAATAAATAAATAATAATAATAATAATCCACACCTATAATCCGAGATGGCCTAGTGGTTAGAACTCGTTGATCTCAACCGATGATCACGGGTTCAAACTCCGGCTAGTACCACGGTTTTCAAGTGCTAAATTACTGTTTAAATTCACGTTGAGCTCGGCGGTGAAGGACAACATTCTGAGGAAACCTGCATGTGCCGGGAGAAATTCTGACATATGTATCCGCCAAACGGCAGTAGAGCAGTGTGGTGGATTAAGCTTTAAACCTTCTAGTTAATAGGAGAGGAGGCCTTTGCCCAGCAGTGGGACATTTACAGGCTGTTACCTTACCTATAATCGACAGATATTGGCGCAGTAGTCACTGCAACTGAAGCGCAACGTTCGCGGGTTCGATCCTCGCTCACAGCAAACATCCTTTTAGGCCATACGAATGTTTGTTATAGTCTGCGTGTTTGTGCTTGTGTTGTATGTTTCCGGACCCCCGACACAGGATCATGAGATCCTAATGGTGCGTTGATTGCTAACCCAAAACAAATTATATCACAAACATAGTTTCCCACGAGCATCGCCGCGACGCAAGTTTACATTACAACAGATAATTGTATATCGCGTAAATTATGCACATAATTATGAACTTGCGGATTTTATCTACTCCGACGTTACTTGAGGCCTGTGTATCGGTATTTTAATATCGTACCGCCATTGTTTATGTATATAATTGTATGTATTACCTTTTCTTAAATTTGGCAAGTTGGGTCTAGGGACCTTGTCTATGGTGTCTTATATCGAAGCTATCTGTCTAGCATATATGAATGCTGATACGCAATAATGTGTCAGCCCACAAAAAGTCAAATTCGGAGATATTCATATATTTTGATAGGTTTAACATTATTTAAATAAATCATGTCATATAATTTAAATAACTACGGAAAAAAGTCTCTAATTAATTGTTTCGATTTCCAAGTGTGTTCTATATTTTGCAATTTATACAATAATCTTAAATATTTGAAAAACTTTTTATTAAAAAATATATTAAATATATCAATCTGCTTTTAATTCGTTATGCCTTTTATCAAAAAAGAAAAGAAAAGATTAAAGAGAAGAGATTTAAAGAGAAGAGTCTTTGGACGCAATTTTCTGGAAATGAAGTCCGTATGGCTTGACACAGTATTGCTTATTAGCGTCCATGTATAGATATTTACAAGTTACTGATTTTCACACAAAGCGATTTCCATCTGATCTCGGAGAGCAAACCAGTAACCTTTTAAAACCAGGATATCTCAATATACATAATTTGTTAATAATCTTGTCGATGTCTCTGAAATAAGTCTTTTATCAACCTATTTTGATGAAATTTTATAAAACAAGATAAAGATTATTAATATAGGTCCAGCCATTTTAGTGTAATCGGTAAACACACCTAAGAAAAATCCCAGACGAATTGGAAGTCATTTTATTTAGAAGTCGTTTTATGAATTAAAGGAAATGTAAGAAATTTAATTTAATTTTTTTTTGCATTTAATTATGCTTTGTTATAACTATTTAACGAACAATATTTCAATTAAATTGTACTCTATAAAATAACTGCAATTGAATGTATGAAATTCTACTTTCATTATGAAAAATTTTAGCATTTCTAATTTAACTAAAACCAAACAGAATTTAACAATCATTTACAAACATAAATGTTATTTATCAACTAAATACTATTAAATGTAAATAGGGGAATGTTTCTAACGATAATTCAAATATAAATTATACTACTAGCAGCTAAACAATTTCAACCACATTAACATAGTCATACGGATTTCCTGAGATTTGTTTTGTGATTTAGATATAGTTTGGTTAAATTTTAGTTATTTCACTTCAATATAATTATATTAAATTTTAGAGCATAATAATGTTAAACGTTATAAAGTAAGAGAAAGCTATATTAACTAATAAACAGTCCCTCAACGTTTCACTCGCGTTTATGGTTACTGCTTCGCTCCTATGAGTCAAAGCGTGATGTAATATAGCCTATATCCTTTCTCAATAAATAAACTATCTAACATAAAGATAATTTTTCAATTCGAACCAGTAGTTCCTGAGATTAGCGCGTTCAAACAAACAAAATCTTCAGCTTTATATTACTAGTACAGATTGCATTCATAAGCTAATTAATTAATTATAATTAAATACTTTTATTTATAAATAAATTACATTACTATCACAAAATACGTCATAAAGAACAAGACAAAAATGGGAACACATATTACAAAAAAAGACCCAATGAATTAAGAACCTTCTCCGTCAAAATCAATATATACTTTATTTAAGTAGGCTTTCACAAGCACTTTTGAACCGTCAATACAGAAACAAGAAAGAAAACAAAAAAATAATTAAATGAATTAACCACCGGTTCGGTAGGTCCTACTGAGAAGAACCGGCAAGAAACTCGATAGTTACTCTTTTAAAAAGTTTTACAAAGGGTAAACATTTATGAGCTACAAATATAATCAATACCCTGTGTGAACCTAGCTTATACTAAATCCAAGCATCTTTATCGTCTATGTAATCTTGAACAGAATATTATGCTTTAAGGACTTTTTAATATGTACTTTAAATTTATTATTTGTCGCTCGATAAAAAAGATATCCTTCAATCCTACACATATATGGACGCTGATAAGCAATACTGTGTCAAGCCACACGGACTTCATTTTGAGAAAATGGCGGCTAAAGATGTCAAACCTATGCTTAACAAATATGTTTGAAAAAGTAAATATCCATCTTTCATTTTATTTTTTTATAAAAGGGATATAATGAATTTAAATCAGACTGATACATTTAACTTATTATATAATAAAAAGTTATTTAAATATTTTAGGTTATTGTATAAATCGCAAAAAATGGAACACTTGAAATTCGAACCAATTAATTAGGAAACTTTTTCCGTATTTATTTAATCTATATGACAACAATTTTTTTCATGTTAAATAGATGATGCAGTATCGAAATACATCAATATCTCCGAATTTGACATTTCGTGGGATAACACATTATTGCTTATCAGCATATTCTAGACGGATATCTATTCTAGTTTCATAAAACAAAACATAGTTTCCCACATTCATCAGAACGCATTATTGTCACTAAATATTAGCTCGAACCTATCTCCACACCTATACAAACTGGGCCCATTTTATCGCAATTTTCCAACAAATATACTTATTTGGACGTTCCGGTCCCTATTGGGTGTGATTCTTCAAATAATATACAGTTATGACCGTTGGTTGTAGGTATATATAGATACTCATAAGCAATAATGTGTCAACCCACGAAAAGGCAAAATTGGAGATATTAATTCTGATAGTGCGTCACGTGCTTAACATTATCCGAAAAAATTTAATTAATCTTAACTAAATAAGAACGGAAAAAAGTTTCTTAATTTAATATTTTCATTATTGAAGTTAAGTTTTTTTTTTTGTAAGTTTAAGTGTCTTCCATATGTTGCAAAATGCTCTAATGTATTTGAAAAACTTTTTATTTTACCAATCTGCTTTTAATTCGTTATAACTTCTATCAAAATAGAATAGAAAAGATTGGTATAAATTTCTTTAAACGAATGTATTAAGAATATGTTTGATATTTTTGGACACCATTTTCTCAAAATGAAGTCTGTGTGGCTTGACATAGTATTGCTTATCAGCGTCCATATCTGATTATACTGTATTTTTTATCTAGCTGTGACTGCGACTTCGTTCGCTTGGACTACTGGATGCTTGGCATGTCTCATGCAAGGTTCTGCGGTGTGTTTCAAGAAAAGCGATTTTTATATTAATTAAAATAAATAAAATTTCTTAAATAAAAGAAGCCTCGTCTACTTTTTATAAAATTAGCTATCTACGAGTGAAAGTCTCGTCGAAATTAGTCCAGCCTTTTCGATGAATAACCGGAACAAACAGACAAACAAATATTTAAAAAAAAATTCTAAGTAACGTATAATGTATAGACATTCATATACGGTTAGTGAAAAGCTGTTTATTTTAAATTACACTCAAAAACTTCCATTACATTTATTTGTATAGATTTAAACGTACTCAAAATATTGTCTCATAAATCAATGCCTTAGTTATCATACTATTTAATTAAAATTACTGACTTAATATTATTACATGCTAGCTGACAGAAAGATGTAATTGTCCCTAAAAATTATTTATGTCCTTCATTATAATTGAGTTAAAGATTTCTTGTCCAAATTTCACGCAAAATATTAAAATCAGAATCAAAATATTTATCATTCAAAATATGAATTTACATTATCATTTTGAACGTCAAGAAAACGAATCGGAAAAGTATAACCTCAGACCTGAACAGAAAACGCGAAAGAAACTCAGCAGGACTTTTTTTAGTTAATTTTTTAACAACGTCAAAATTGGTTACTATAGTTTTAATTATATTCGTACATTATGTTATTTAATTATTTATAATTATAACACGTTATTAAATTCTGTAGTTACATAGTTCTAGTTTTGTTCACTGTAAAAGAACATTTGTTCAGTTTTAAAATCGGTGGTTCATACACTTAGTTATTCATACAGTTAGTAGATTTTCTATAACATTTCAGCCATCAAAATATAACAAACACAGTGGCCTTTGCGTTTATATTATACGTATAAATTTCTGTACACGAATCCAAACATTTCTTGGCATCGATCGTCTCCGTTGAAAATAAAATATTTTTACATCACTACAGTCCAATGTAGGTATAATTGATGCGTATGCTATATGCATTATTATATTTATTTCATTGAGGAATTAAGGTCGTGTTACATTGGGATCGAGCCTTGACATCGTAAAAATCCTTGTGCCCCTTATATATTAAGGATAGTCTAGATTAATGTACAACGCCACGTGAACACGCCTTTTGTTATAAAAATTTTTTTTTATAGTCACATTTTAAAATATTTGGTTAAATAAAATAGTGGGTTGTTTTTAATGCAAAGATTACATTGTATTTCCCAATACGTATTAATAATTTAAAAAATGAGAATGTATAGCTTTTAGTCAATTTATGTTTACATTGAATCTTGAGACTTGAATGAAGGACGGAGGTAACTTTAAAAAAAACGTAAAAGGTCGGAATGAGAAGTTTAATTATTTATTTCAGATAATACATACATGTGTTAGTAACAATGAACTTTACTATAAATGTTAGTAACTATGGGAGTAATCAAAAAATAAATAATTATAAATGAATAAATTCAATTTAGTTCGTACACTTATATGTATGCAGGTATACCCAGATTAAAAATAATAATTATATTAAAACTCACTATCATACTACAAAAGATTAAATTAAATGTTCAACACTAGCTAAACAGTGTACTCAATAGCGAGTTAAATTATGAAAAACTAATTAATAATATTATATATTTTAACTTTCGCGATTTATACGATTCATATTTACTATAAAGCGTCTCATCGCGATAAGTAATGTATTAATACCTGTTTTATAGCCCGGCGTTTCGACGAAGTTGCATCCGTCGTGGTCGCAGCTATATAGCGTGGTCACGGTAAGACGCGTTAAATTAAACGGATGCTGATAAGCAATAACGTATCAACCCACAAAAAGTCAAATTCGGAGATATTTATGTATTTTGATACTGCATCTATTTAACGTTTAACGCATAGGGGGAGGGGGTAACTGCTATGCTTACTTTCGATGACAAGGGGAGCGGGGGGGTAAAAAATGGTAAGAAATCTGCTTACGTAATACTTGAACGGCTCCTTATTACAAAAAATTTAAGTCATATAAACTAAATAAGTACGGAAAAAAGTTTCTTAATTAATTGGTTCTTATTTCAAGTGCGTTCCATATTTTGCAATTTATACAATAATCTCAATATATTAAAAACTTTTTATTAGATAATATATTAATTATATCAGTCTGATAATTATTCAGTACACCTTTTATCAGAAAATAAAAGAAAAGATGGATACATACTTCTTCAAACCTATTTGTTAAGAATAGGTTTGACATCTTTAGACGCCATTTTCTCAGAATGAAGTCCGTGTGGCTTGACACAGTATTGCTTATTAGCCTCCAAATATGAATAATTAATAATATGTTACACGTTACATTTGACAGCTAAAATAGTATTTAGATATCGATGAAACTCTTTAAGCATGTGTTTATATATAGTTAAACTATTTTTAAAGTATTTTTAACTCAAAACTGTCTTTAAACGCGGATTTCTAGTATTGACTTTAAAAAACACGCATTTAACGTATGTTTAAACCTTTGTAGGAAGGCAGTCGGTGTTTTAATATTATGAATTCAAACATTTTAAAGGAGAATAAAAGAAAAATCTATTATTAATTTTATTAGGCTGAATATTATTGATGCATTAGTTCTTGTGTTATTGAAATGAACAATATCTTAATTTTAAAAACGGAACCGGCTTATAAAGCGCTATGTGTTATTTACTTGAATGACATACATAAGTACTTAATCTATTTTTTTAAATAAATTCTAGAAAACAGAGAATCGATTTTCTCTCTTAAATGAAAATAGTTCTAAGGTAAGGCACAAACATTAAAAGCTTATAAATTGTAAGACTCCTTCTTTTTTGAAGTCAGTTAAAAATAGTTTTGAAACTTTTTTACATGCAATTGCCGCAACAATTATTAATTCCTTAACTATTTATTAAATTGCAATATATTAAATATTATACAAACTTAAAATCTTCATACATTCTTAATCATAATTAACGTACCTAAAATAAATAAATTAACCCAACAAGACACTCTCACATTAAAGGTGCCGCGATCAAAAAGGAACACAATTATACCATCTTTAGTATTTAAGCATTAAGTATGTGATTACCTTCCCTCATCCATCAATTACCTCGAATCGTACGGCCTGTAATCGTCGTAGACAATCGGTAAGTAAATAAATGCAGTCCGCATAGCTGAAGGAAACAGCTCTCATTAACTGCGGTCCTGGTACAAGTTGAAGGCTAAAGCGAGAATATCTATATAAATGAATAAAATTGGAGCGTCTGTTTGTAACATCGTATTAACAGCTTCTAATTATATGCATATGAATGATTTTTGTCTCTTTGACGATCTGTCTGTCTGTTTGTTTGTTCCGGCTAATATCTGTAACGGCTGGCCCGATTTTGACGGGATTCACAAATAGCTAATGTATGACATTAGCTATCTGTGGAGCTAGGAGTAAATTAGGTTACTTATATTAAAAAAATCATTTATTTTAATTAATAAATAACAAAATAATAAAAAAGATATACATGAAAGAAAAAATTTAAACCAATGAAGTATTGAACAATTCCGATTCAAATAGTGAAGGTAATCATTATATAAATATAATTTTTCCTTAAATTAGCGCGGGAAACTAAGTGACAGCTAGTAATTTAACATAATTATTACAATTAATGTTATGAAATGGATCCTATAGCAAATATATAATCTTACAATGTAAGACTGCAAATTGGACCCTTTTAATTAGCCTCCGCTGTGCGTCTGTCTGTCTGTCCGTCCGTCCGTCCTTCGTCGGTAAGCGGATTGTGTCTTGTGAAATGTAATAGGAAGAGAAACGTTACGACAACGCACCGTGAAATTTGACTATATATATCGTAAAAAACTACGACGCGACGTCGTAATGTATACGTGAGTTGCCCGTAGATTGTGATTTTTCTTATGCCTGTATTTACAAAGACTTCATTATTTTCTTTTTCATTTCATATTAATTCGAAAGAAGTATACACTCTGTGAACATTTCAACTCTCTACATATTACGGTTTATGAGTTACATCCCATTGATAGACAGACTGACAGACAAACAGATAGTGAAGGCTTAGAAATAAGATCCCGTTGGCACATTTTGGTTACAGAATCACACTTACACTTAAATTACAAATTTGTGTGTAAAATGTTTCCGTCACATCGTTCTTATGCTTGATAAGGCTTTATCAATATAAATACCATGAGGGTAGGCGAAGAAACCTGGCGCGCTCGGCTTCGGAGGGCGTCCGGTACACCAGTCAGCTCGTGACCACCACTGATGCAACTTCCTCGTAACGGCCAATAAAAGGGTATTATTACAATTAGTTATCGCTATAAGACCCTTTATTTAAAATGCGACGCGCGTGGTGTGTCGACCAAAAAAAAATTCGTCAAGCAAAACATAATCTATCATTCACGCCCGCAAAAACTTGTAAATAATATAATTTAAGAAGAATCTCAGAGGGAAATTGCGACAAAATAAACAAATCACTTTAAATCACAAAATAAAGTTTATTCATAAACTTATTTACTTCCACGTTTACACTTTACAATTTAAATCACATTAACGTATTCAAAAATCGCTTCAAAATTATATCGCTTTCCGCCATATTGTTTTTTTAACGATGTAGCCAACATTAATTGTTACAAATTAATAACGATCATTATTCAGTGTTAAATAAAACCTTAGACCATACATTAAGTAGTTTCACATCAAAAATACGATACAAGTCTTTAATTGTAGAGTCGTTCGCTTAAATATTCAGTGGCTCGCGTCTATTCATTTAGAATTTAAAAAAAACAGCCTTGCATGTCTAGATACATACATTAATAGATTAAATATGTACATCTGTGAGAACAATAATTAGTTTAGTTTAACCTGGTTATTGAAACTGGATTTATATTTTTATTTAACGTTTTTTTTTATTTTTTTAAAATGGGGCAAACGAACAAATATTACCACTTGATGTTAAGTTGCTACCATCTCCTATGGACATCTGCAACACCAGGGGCGTTGCGGGTGCGTTACCGGCTTTTGATGGAAAGGTGTCTATACAAAGATGTGTTATCACATCTTTGTATAGACACAGGGTTAGCTTTTATTTCTTGACATTTAAGGATAATGTGGCCAGTAGTTTATAAGAATGCAAAGACAGTTGAATTATAATTTCTTTCAATACACTGTTTCGTTCTTATGAGTCATAGCGTGGTGTAATATAGCCTATAATATTCCTCTATAAACTAGCTGACCAACGCGAAAGAAATTTGATTCAATCATAGTAGTTTCGGAGTCTTTTCAATGTTAACAAACAAACAATTAAATCTCTTTATAATGTTAGTGTAAAATAAAAGTAAAGCTATGAATGACTCTACATGACTTTAAAAATTCTTGAATAATTTTAAATACGTAACGCATTAACAGAATACATCAATATCTCCGAATTTGACTCTTTGTGGGTTGACACATTATTGCTTATCAGCATCCAATTAGAATGTTTCTGTAATAATCATCTAAACTAAATAAGTAATAAAAAGTTCCTTTATTTAATGTTTCGAGTATAATAGTTGCCCATATTTTGCAATATAAAATAATCTCATGTATTTGGAAAACGTATTATCAGGTATAACTTTCTATTATAGAAGTTTGCCTTTAATTTATTATACCTTTTATTAAAATAGAACAGAAAAGGTGGATAATACTTCTTCATACAAATTTATAAAAAAAAATAGACAGTTTCAGATCATTTTCTCAAAATAAAGTCCGTGTGGCTTGTAATATACATATAAAATTAATTCATATCAAATTTCGAATGTTTTTATAGTGTAATAATTTACACACACGTCTAGTTATAATTCTTGTCTTTATTATTTATGATGTTTATTAATAAATAAAGTTTTAATATCATATTTACATATTACAAAAACAAAATATGAATACTATTTTGAAAATAATTACTTTTAAAATCATGACCGCGTGAAATGGTAGTTAGAATGCTTAGTACCATTTGTGCGTTTTTAACCAACTTCCAAAACGTTCTTAATTAGTCAGGGACTTTTTTATACATGTTCAGCCATTACACTAAAAGGGCTGGACCGATTTTGAAAATTAAAAAATGATAACATCGTTTAATAACTACATGGGTTAATTATTTCTATATTATTTATTCAAATTTGAATTTAATATTCATACTTAAGATAGGACAAGGTCTGTCGGATCAACGTCTATATTATAATTTCAAGCAAATTTTGTGCATCTAAAAATAAAAAAGACTTTAAAATAAAAACAAAACAACTAAAAATTATTTTAATAAAACTAAAACAAAACACAGCACATGAACTAATAAAATAGTTAATCCATCCACTCTAAATATTTAACTTAATTCGCATGGCAACTGAAAGGTGTATCGTGGAACACACATTTCTTTGCCATACGGATGCCACTTTCCATTTACATTCAGTTACGCCCGTATGGCAAAAGGATACGGTCGTATTTCGTTTGTAGCGAACGTTAATTAGAAATAACTGCCTATTTTCACGGATAATTGCACTGGAAATGTGGCAAGTGTACTTTTTCCCGTAGCTCGAGGCGAATGCATTTCAAGATATGTATTTACGGAGTAGGGTTTTGATGGCAGGCACGAATTTGTGTCTAAATTTTTAAACGACCCCTCCATTTCAGCTCTGTCTTTGATATCGTTATATAATTTATATTTCGGATACGTTACATTTTAAGTGGTCCCATTTATGTTTCTTACTTAAATAAATTCTATATTTGAGTTATATAATTAGTAATAGTCATTAGTAACGAGACTTAAAAAAGGAACGGATTTCAAAGGAAAATATATGTAATTTGGTTTACTTGGATTAAAGAAAATGTTCCCGACGAATTGAAATACTATTTTTTTTTGTGAGGATGTTGGTGTTTTCTCTTATTTGTAAAACGATTGAACATGTTTTGATGACACTTTATAAAAGTATAGCTTATAAGTTAGAGTGAAGTAGGCTACATAATTACTTATATATATTTAAGAATCTTTGCAATTTAAAGGTTATATTTGTTTTTAATATACATAAAAATTGTGTATGTATAGATACAAAAATTATTCGGCGAGAATTACATTTGTAAGTTTTATTCTCGTAATTGATATAAAACAACTGTAACCTGGTAACCAGATGAGTATCTATAGGCTGGTAGGGCTGGCAAAAAGCCATTGGCCCCGAACCAGAGAGGGCCCCGTCCTGAAAGAATTTTATTATTTTAATAAAAATCTTATTAAAAGTAAATTGTTATTTCATATAAACGTGTGCTCTTGTTAATAAAACTTACTTTAAAATTCACACAATATTATTAATAGTCTTAGGTAACTTCTTAAGTGGTTCATTTTTTACTGGGAGGCCCCATCAGAAGAATTTTCCACGGACCTGAGATGGTATAGTTCTCTCTGCTGGTAACAGTTACCTTGCTAAAATAAAGGCACTGTAAACTCTTTCAGGTGTAACGCAAAGACAAACAACTTATGTATATATTTATAAAAGTCTGAGACCAAAACTAATAAGTGTTCTCGCCTAAGAGTTTAATTTTCGTAAATAAACGTCAACTTAGTGGCTCATTACATTGCCCTGGTTTAAGGGGAACAGTGATTAAGAGTAATTTTATGCTTTATTATATACTTACCCTATTTAGACGATTAAAGAGATCAGGACATTTTAAGGAGCTAAGTACATCTGTACATTCAAACATGAAACGAAAAAGAATTTACAGTGTACTTATAATCAATTATTATTAACGCAACAAATAATCTAGAAGGACACCCTATGCTGACAGATAAGTAAAATAAAAAGTACACTGAATCTTATATGAACGCTGATAAGCAATACTATGTCAAGCCATACGGACTCCATTATGAGAAAATGGCGTCTAAAGATGTCAAACATATTCTTAACAAATTTGTTTGAAGACGTATATATCCATTTTTCCTTTTATTTTTTGATAAACTAATAAAAATATCTAATAAATTTTTCTTCAAAGATTTGAGATTATTGTACAATTCGTAAATTAGGAACGCACTTGAAATTCGATACAATGAATTAAGAAACTTTTTTCCGTACTTATTTAGTTTCTATGACTTCAATTTTTTTTAATAATGTTAAATAGGTGTGCAGTATCAAATTACACCAATATCTCCGAATATGATTTTTTGTGGGTTGACACATTATTGCTTATCAGCGTCAATATATAAATCATCTCTAGCCTATATGAAAGTTAAACTACAAAATAGACAGACGAATTCTCGTGGCGTATTATAATTTTTCTAACAGAAATTTCTTACATTATGCGCTCGCGTTGCTGACTATCATATAATATAATTAAAACAATTTATATATTTTAACTTAGGCTGATTAAAGGTGACCTTTTATTTTCTATATAATACAAGTTTATAATTCCCAACTAATGACGGATTGCACAATTGTAAAAACAATTGAATAACTCGATAGATATCAATTAAAAGTGTAATTATGAACTTGCTAGAAATATCAGCGCAAAGGTCACTTGATCCTAGAGACATTTGAATGCCAGATAATTGGCAAGAGCGTGTCACTGTCACTGGCCTGCCAATTGAAAAAGCGATTAAGCGGAACGTATGCTAAGACACAGGTGTCACGGTTCGCGCAGCGCAGCGCAGAGCAAAGGATAGTGTTTGCTCAACGAATGAGATCAAAATTATACTGTTAAATTAATTCGTGTGAACTATTTAATACTGCAAAGAAATACGATTATTTTAATTGATTTGTGAATTTTAAAACTATTTTTGTAAAATATTTACCTTAAATATAAACTTATTTTTTTTATTTAATTATAATAACATTACATTACTGCGTCCAAAGGCGGCATGAATGTTCGCATATGATCTTCAATTTTCAGAGCGAAAAATGCGCAAAACATACGTCACCACGGTAAATCATTCACATACGCTATTAATAGGGTCCATATACACGTAACTTAGAGAGTCGCCTAGCAACGTGTTGTTTAAATTAGAACATGGCGATATTAGTACTCGATTTAGGAAAAAAAATAGGTATCAACAAAATTTAGATAGCTCTTTATCTTCATAGAATTGCATCACATTACTAAGATTTTAAAATTTTTTATAACTGTTTGTGTAGAAAATTTTGTGCATTACTAGCGCGGATGCATGCCATATTACAAGAAAAAAAAACTTAGCTTTCCTTGTGTCTTTTTATTGTTCACTCTTTATAGACTAGACTCTTTAAATATACATATCTGTTGTCCGGCTCTATCAATTCTGTAATATATCGTGTTGCATATCAGCGTACGCTGAGCCTTGCACTCATGTTAGTTCAACGCAAAGTTACAGCCGGTTGCGAATGTAGATATTAAGAACTGAAAGGAGTCACTTTCAAACTAAAAAAGATTTTATTTTCGAACAAAGTCAAAATCGAATTTAATAGTAAAGATATCTGAATGAACTTTAAATGATCGTCGATTTCAATTACACTTATAAGTTTTGCTTTCAGACTTTTATAAAGATTTAAAAAAGTTATTTTTCATTGCTTTACACCTGAATGAATTTAATGTCAGTACATTGTTTTTGACGTACACAGCTTTCGTTACTACTTACGTTTCTGATACTAGATTACAGAGTCGTTTTATATCGTTCAAGATAGTATATGTTATTTTCGTCCAATGAATATTAGAATTTTTCAACTAAATGAAATAAGATGAAGGGGAATATGAAATAAGGGATACATGAGTTAGCCTTCCTCTCACTCACTCACCGTGACAAACGCTACTATAGTTAGTGTGGTACTTCCCCGGTTGACGCGCAGTTTGTGAGCTAAAGCTAGGACTCCACGGTAATACGTTTAAGCATAAGGATCAATAATTCTTCTATTTTAGGTATAGTATAAACAAAATCTTAACATTTATTATGAAGTAAAATTAAGTAAGATTCATAGTAATTCCCATTTTTATCTCAATTACGCGTAATGATACATTCGCAGGGACTTTAATACTTCCCCCGCTTTTGTAAAGTAACGAGTATTTACGACGTCGTGAAAAAACTTTTTTTTTATCGTTCTTTTTATTTATTTTTGCTAAAGCCGTCTCAATGTCATGTATTTTTTATCTATATGTGTATTTATAGTTATATATGTATTCTGTAATAATTTTATTCTTTCTTGCTGTAATAAAACTGTCTAAATGATAGCTGATTTCGCTCATTGAGGGTTCCGTGTTACTGACACTTCGTTCTTAATTTTTCAACCGACTTAAAAGAACGACGGGAGGTTCAATTCGTCTCAAACTGTTTTATATATGTATGACCAATTTTGTTAATTATTTTTTTGTTTAAAGATATACTTTTAGACACATTAATTTATCATAGACGTTTTTACTATAAGCAAAACACAAAATAGGTGAAAAAAAATGGTGACCGCGACTTTGTCTGCACAGGTTTATTTACTTTTATTTTTTATTATAATAGAATTGCTTCTATTTTTAAAACTCATGCTGTGAGGTCACATTAAACAGTCTCTAGACTCTTCTCAGACTCTACACTATCTCTATATCAAATTTCATTTAAATCGGTTCAGTATTTAGGCGTTACTATATAATTTATAACATAACTGTAACTTCTAAGAAAGTATGGCTTATAAACATTTTTTGTTACAATTTAGTTTCTTAAATAGGATGAAACTCTAAAACTTTTAACATGGTTCAAATCACGACGCTGAATCTCAATACAAATCCGTTAAGACGGCTAGAAATATTATCACATGTGTCAATATATTCTCGACAAAAGCGCAGACATATTGGCCTGTATCGATATTTGTATTTGAATTTCAAAGCTCAGAGCGAAACTAAGTTTTTATGCATCGCTCTAACCGAGCTTACGGTGGTCGGTCGGTGGGCCTACGTGACCAGACTGACTGACGGACCAGCAAAGACTAACTTCGGATTTACGTAGATATTGCGATTTGACAAAAACATCCGAAATTGGAATATTTTTTTAATTAATAGAATTAAAAATTTACATAGCCTCCCGTCGGCCAGGTTCAAATTTGTACTAGAACCTCAAATAATGAATGCTTTTTAGTTTAATTGAAGTCGTCTTATTGCCTCCACTGGTAACAGGAGGGCCCATTTTTTGTCTGGAGAATTAGTAATAATTACGATTTTTAAATAGTTAAGTTTTTTTTTCAGACTGCGCAGCGCAAAGAAGGATAATGTGTTTATCAGTCTATGTATAAATAAATAAATAACGCATCACATTCAACGGCCCCCATTAAGATCTCATGACCTTGTGTCGGGGGTCCGGAAACACTCACAACACTAACACAAACACCCAGACCACGACAAACATCCGTATGGCCAATACACACGTTTGCCGTGAGCGGGGATCGAACCCGCGACCGTTAGCGCTTTAGTCAGTTGCAGTGACCATTGCGCCAACGCGTCTGTCAAATGTATGAATGAATGTATGTTTGTGGGTTTGTACATTTGTGGGCCGATTTTAATAAATCACACGTGGTATTATTCGTCATGACGATGCAAGTATCATAGAAAGTATAAAAATTTGAAAAAATCAAAATGGCATATTTTGATGATGATGTAAAAAAGAAATAAATGAAAATCGACGAACTATGTCGAGTAGGGTATCGTTGAATAGGTATTTAAAGATCATTTTTTATATATTTTATATTGTAATTTTATTTTCAATAAAAAAAGATTTATTACTTTAAGTTAATTTATCTTGTGCAGGTCAGGGAAAATATCGATGGGAAACATATGTTCGGAGTAGTTCTCAGAAGTGCATACATAACTGTATACTTATTTTCTGCAATAGAGTATAAAGCTCTGAATCCTTTTTAACAAGAAAAGGCATTTACAGCAGTGGGCAATTTTCAGAAGGGTTAATACGCGAAGGTATCGATTTCAGAACGTGAAACATTTGGACAGTTCATTTGTTTTATTTAAGTACAAAAATCAGAAATCAACTGTCAAAATATATAGACGCTGATAAGCAATACTGTGTCAACACGGACTTCATTTTGAGAAAATGGCGTCTACAGATGTTAAACCTATTTTAAATAAATTTCTTTGAAGACGTATATATGTATTCATATCTAGCTTTCTGTTTTGATAAAAGGTATAATGAATTAAGAACACATTAATACATTTAATGTGTTATCTAATAATAAGTTTTTCAAGTAACCGAGATGATTGTAGAAATTGCGAAATATGGAACGCACTTGAAATTCGAACCATTAAATTAAGTAACTTTTTCCGTACTTATTTAGTTTAAATGACTTTAATTTTTTTGAATAATGTTAAATAGTTGAAGGAGTATCAAAATACACCAATATCTCTAAATTTGACTTTTTGTGGGTTGACACATTATTGCTTATTAGCGTTCATATAGCATAGCGTAATTAACAAATATCTGCCTTACTACAAAAGATTTAAACAGACGTTAAACGCGTGTTTAAAAAAATCCATACTACAAATTCGCTTCTAAAGACGGTTTTGAGTTAAACATGATTTAGATATAGAATAATATACGTTTAAGTGAGTTTAATAGATGTTAAAAACCTATTTCAGCTGTCACATGTAACGTATAATATTTTATCAATAAGTATTTTTATGATTTTATTCGCTGTTAAGCAATTCAGATAATATTTTAAGGCATGTTTAATTTTTAAACACTGTTTAGCTAGACACGTGTTCAACATGGTTTTAATGCGTCTTCTGTAGTATGACAGTAGGTTACTAGTCAACTTGTAGTGTATACAGTCGTCGTCCGAACATAGTTTTAGTCTATGACAAACGAACCCATATCGAATACAAATTGTGCACTGCCGTCGATACGAAACGAAAATAATATTGTTTCTTTGGCAAATATTTACTTTTTCGTTATTTCGTCTGTCGTTTTACAACGTACGGCCCTGAATAATGCAGTCCGCGATGATGATAACTAAATTTTACGACTTAATCTATACATGTAATAAAATTGTCTGACTTGGGGTTTTAAATATCAACCTATGCTAATATTATAAGGGGCAAAATTTGTTTGTAAACTTGTTTGTGGGTAATTTCTGAAACTACTAATTCGATTTGAAAAAATCGAATTGCGTTGAATAGCCTGAGGATTGAGGAAGGTTATGAGCTATATTACATCACGCTATAATTCATGGGAGATAATAAGTAACGATGAACGCGAGTGAACCCGTTAGGGGTAGCTAGTATTCATGTGGATGGATTGAAATGATCGTCATTAATATTAATATAGAAATTATTCTAGAGATATCATAGATAGGGTTTTCTTTAGCTGATGGACTGTTTGTATGGTTATCGTGTTTTTGATTTTATCGTTTACTAGTAATTGCTCGCGGCTACGCCCGCCTATATTTTGGATTTCAGCTAAACAAATTTACCAGCGAAATTGTGACCATTCCAAGATTTTACAACCCACAAGCGTAATTTTAAGGGATGATTTGGAAGTTCTGGGATACATATGTTTAATTATTTGCCCTAAGTATTGTTTGTGCTGAATTTAAGGATATTGGACCAAAAAAATATATTTTCTTCATACAAACTTTACTACTCCCTTGCACCCCAGTGTGGAATAATAGTACCCTGTTTTCTATTTTATATTGCATTACAATCACCCAGAAGTATGTGTATTAAGTTTTAAGTTATTACGACCACGAAATAAGATTTTGCATACAAACGCTTTTACCGCTTTTCACCCTCTTAGGGATGAATAATCAAAAAACCCTTTCTTAGTGGACGCCTACAACCTAAAAGCCACCTACTGCCAAAATTTCAAGTTCGTAGCCCCAGCGGTTTAGGCTCTGCGTTGATGAATCAGTCAGGACAAATGATTTTATATATATAGACAGACACGTTGGCGCAGTGGTCACAGCAACTGAATCAAGCGCTAACGGTCGCGGGTTCGATCCTCGCTCACGGCAAACGTCTGTATTGTGAGTGTTTCCGGACCCCCGACACAAGGTCACGCGATCTTAATGGGGGCCGTTGAGTGTGATGCGTTTATTTATTTATTTATTTATTTATTTATAGATTACTAAGAATTAATCTTGCTTTTGTTTGTATGGTTTTTGAAAATATAGTATACATTACAAAAGATTTCGTTAGGGTACTCATAAATTGGCGGTGTAAAATGTATCTTATGAGGCCTAGTATAACCCACTATGTATAAACACTAGAACACCATTTTTACAAAATTACATCAACTTCTTTGCAAGAAATATGAATATGACCCGTTAGATGGACGCAGATATTTATGAATGAAAAATAAAATTCATAAAGATGTCTGATCTTTATGAATGAAATTCGATTGTTAAATGGACGCTGATAAGCAATAATGTGTCACCCCACAAAAAGTCGGATTCGGAGATATTGATGTATTTTGATACTGCATCACCTATTTAACATTGTTAAAAAAAATTCAAGTGATATAAAAAAAATAAGTACGGAAAAAAAGATTCTTAATTAATTGTTTCAAATTCCAAGTTCGTTCCATATTTTGCAATTTATACATTAATCTTAAATATTTGAAAAACTTTTTATTGGATAATATATTAAATATATCTGTCTGATTTGATTTAATTATATCTTTTAACAAAAAATAAAAGAAAAGATGGATATACACTTCTTCAAACATATTTGTTAAGAATAGGTTTGACATGTTTAGACGCCATTTTCTCAAAAGGAAGTTCGTGTGGCTTGACACAGTATTGCTTATCAGCGTCCAAATTAAATAACATCATTATCATCTACTTCATCTACCTTACATTTTTCCCGGTTACACCAGGGTCTGCTTTCTATTCTAGTCCAGATATTGACGAGTTACTGATTTTTACACAGAGCGACTGCCATCTGATCTCTGTAACATCTTAAGGCAAGCCAGTAACCATTTAGACTAGAATAATTTCCCTACTACGAGTAACGATCATTATTAGGTGATTGTGATAACAACCGGGACCGGCAGCTTTACGTGCTCTCCGAGGCACGGTAAATTGAATAACATCAATTGAAAAATATAAACGCATTACATTAGGACAGCCGCATTTATTTAGATATTATTTTTCTGTTGTATTTGTAATTGGTAGGACAATGTTTAAAAGAAAATGTTTGAAAAATCGTGCGGAAATGATTCACAACTGTAATTTACGAATATCTGTTAAGGATTTTGAAGGCATTCAACTCTTTTTTAGTTATGAATGGAACTTGTTGGGGTTTTATATATAATATTTTAAATTTCATCTTGTAATGACTTATCATTGAAATATTTTGAAGGACTTTAAATACCTAAGCCAATATCCCATTCGATTCTTTGCATGAAAACCGTAGCTTGGACCGAGCGGGACAATTTTCGGCGATGTCACGTAGAATTGAGAAGCTGGAGAAGATTGATGGATGAATTAATAATATTATTACACAATTGTGACTGAGCCATCAATCGCGTCGGACATGACGTGGGGTACGGTTTGATACGTTAAATCGATCTTCTGAACCTATATTTTATAAATTGAGTATGTTCGTTTGATATAAATAAGTAAATAATAATAAACGCATCACACTCAACGGCCTTCATTAGGGTCTTATGACACTGGGCCAGGGGTCCAGAAACATACACAACACAAACACAAACACCCAGACCAACAAACATCCTTATGGCCAATACAGACGTTAGCCATGAGTGGGGGCCGAATCTGCGCCAACGTGTCTGTTTGAATGTGTTAATCTTAAGCACAATCAAATCGGTAAAATAAATATTTTTGAACGGTTTTAACAAAGGTTTTTGGATATTAATTTTCATCACAGACACAATTTTAAATAATAAACGGCAATCAAACTAGATAAGTCCAGAAACCCTTTTCAAGATATATCTCGATTTATTTATTGCATTAATCGTTACAACATGTTCTAATTTGAAAAATTCACTTTTGAGTTTTGATGATTTCATTAAATAATTACCTCGTAAAGGTTTAACTAATGTACAAATTGATAGCATTTAGTAAATTAATTTCCTTTCGTTTATCTTTTAGTTTACCATATACTATAGTGCAATACTTAGTAGCGTGTGACTTCAAGGAAACATTCGTTGCAGTTCCGAATTTTTCAATTTATTATCGAATTTTTTAATTATGAACACAATCTTTTCTAACTCTTGATTAAGTTCTTCAAATGGGGTTCTTCAAGACAAAGTACATTCCACCTGACTGTCGTACCGTGAATGGCTAGTTTAATCACAAAAAAATATTCATGCGGCCTCTTTTAAGTTTAGAATTAATACCAAATGATTGATGTGACCTATTAGTAAGCGCGTAAGAATGGTTTCCTTTAGGCAACACTGATCGCTATCATGTATAATATGGAGATGATGGATTTTTCTTTGAATTAATTCGGACTTAATCACGATAGATATAAAATTACACTATTTCTTTGATGACCAATTTGATATGAGCTGTGCAGGTTATCGCTCTGGAACAGATATTTACACAAATATTTGTTAGTAGAACTGGGTGTCCTAGTAAACCGCGACGTGTCTTGGTGAGCATGTCAGGCATTAACAAGTAGGAATCAGGATATTGATCCTTGACATACAGTTAATGGTCATTACGCAGGGAAATTGTTGTCGTATAAATGGTTACTGAATTGTGTTTGAGAGTTACGGTAACCAAGTGGCGGTTAATATAAAAATGGATTAAAAGCACTCAATATTGGTTTCAGAAGGTTTGCCAACTTAGAAAGAGCTGACTAGACGAAAGGTCGGTTGATTATACAACAGGTCTTGTCGACCTAACCTTTCACTTAAATTTAAATGTGCAATAAGATTTGTCTATATTTTTTTTTTGTTTCCGCAGGGGAAATCTTCGAAAATATACCCGATTCCTGGGGGAGCTATGTGGAGATTTACACTAAACCTAAAAACACTACGATGGCTTTTCTCAGCGGCCAAGTGAAGAGGCCGCGGAATTGCTTGCGCATGCACTGCCTTTCCGATGTGTTGATCTACTTGTAGCTAGTACAAGTGGTCTCAGGACAGTAAAGTATGACCTAGCTCTCTCCGCACCCTTAGCTGGTGCGTACGGCAGTTCCACCCCATCCCGGCTGCCGTCTTCCTCCTTTTAAATGAATATAGCAGACAAACACGCAAGGTACCTTATGTCAAGGAATCATTACTTCCATGCATATTTGCAGCAATAAAGGAGCTACAAATGCTTTGGCAGTTTTAAAAATGAATAATAAAGGAGATAGGTATTAATGAAATTGGGAGTAGAGTCAGACATCACATTAGCAGAGTTCACATTAGCTATGATGAAATCTGTTAAATTATTTACATATTTATCTATACTAATATATAAAGCTGAAGAGTTTGTTTGTTTGTTTGTTTATTTGCTCGAAGGCGCTAATCTCAGAAACTACTGGTCCGATTTAAAAAATTATTTCAGTCTCAGATAGCCCATTTATCGACAAAGGCTATAGGCTATATATATTATCACGCAAAAGTAGCGGAGCACCAATGAAGAATGTTTCAAAATCGGGGGATATTTTCTAATTAAGAGAGCTTACGCTGCGTGCGCTGCGTAAACGGTTAAAGTTTCGCAAAAATCATGTATAATAGAATTATTCCCTTTTAAAAGTTCTAAAAAAAAGTCCGCGACAGCATATGTCTATCTTTTAAGGTTAGCTCACTATAATTTTTTTATGCTAACCAAATTTGTTCAAAAATAATGCATTATTAGCCCAAAGTAACTATTCCACGCGGACGAAGTCGCGGGCGGAAGCTAGTAATAAACATACCCCTAACATTACTCTTGATAGCTGCTTCGCTAATAAAATTTCAATTTGTTTAAATATTTTATTACTGTCACAGCAAGTGGAGTCATAGAAATATCCACTATTCAATAGCTTTCAGTTTAAACTTTAAATATTGTCCCATGTTTTATTTATAAGTCGCAGCAGCACGTGTTTGTGATTCGATAACCATTCAAACAGTACGTGATTTTTATATACAGGTAATTTAGTTTATACAAGAGTCAGCTGGCGCATGTACAACGACTGCTAGAGAGACGGTCATTTTTATATATTATAAAATAGAAAGGACGATATCTGTATGTGTGTACTAACATCAGCGTCTTCGGCATATATTTTGGAATTTCATAGAAGCGATTTAGAAAACTGGTAAAACTGTTTTATATTAAATTATTAGCATTAAGACGTATGTTAAGCTTTAAGTTGATACGACCATTAATAAGATTTTCTCTACATACGTTTTTACCCCTTTTTAGCCTTTCAGGGTTGGAATATCGAAAAATCCTTTCTTAGTGGATGCTTGTAACTTAAGAGTCACTTGCTGCGACGATTTTAAGTTTGTAGCCCCGATTTAGGCTGTTCGTTGGTGAATCAGTCAGTCAGTCACACCGTCAGCCAAGACAACTGATTATATATGTGGAGATGTTGTTATTGATGTAGGGGTTAAAATACATGTTTTTTTTTTATATTCACGACATTGTTGGCATGTATTCCGTTAAAACAATATTAATAATAAGTATATAGGTATATAAATAATATATTTGTCATTTATTATCGTATCACATCGCCCATTTACGAAATTTTCGTTGTATCTTTAGTAGAGTTGATTACTGTAACGTTACTTTAAACTGACACCATCTGTAACCGCTTGGTGATTTAATAATGAAGTAAATTTTTACGAATTTTAGTCGCCATGAATTTTAGATATATCTGAATATTATTGCTCAATTACGAAGAATCAAAGAGTATGTACCTGAAACCTAATTCTATTAATTATCTATATAGACCAATCTTTGATTAACTTCTGTGACAAATTCAGGATATAAAATCGATTTTGGATTTTTATGATCAGGTATTCTTCTAAATTAGTCTCCTTTATTGATCTCCTCTTTAAATCCTTAAATCACATACTCGACTGGGAGTTTTAAAGATATTCGCCTCCTAATCGTTAATTGTACCGTTTTATTTTAACAATCTATCCTTTATATTCATACTTCGCCAGTAGTTCCTAAAGATTTATCATCATCTCCTTAATTTAGCCCATCAAATCCTAAGCTAAGGAAATTGTCTTGCGGCTGCTGTATCATCAACCAACACTCTTAGATAATTCATTTTTCTGGACAATAAATTCTTCATATTGGCTATTGCTCTGCTTTTCTTCTTGAAGACTCTTGACTATATGATTAAGTACGTCAAACAGCTCCAATTATTCCCACTAATACAGATGTACCATATGATATTAATTAACAGAATAATAGGAGTCTTCTAAGGCAGATAGCTAAATCAATAACCTTGACTTCAGAAAAATCATTTTTAAACCTTTTAAAAATTTTAAAACTCTTTATCATGTACCTGGTTGAGTACGTCAAATGGATCCAATTATTCCCACTAATGATATTTGTATCATAATTATTCGCAGCGTAATAGCTATCTTCCAAGGCAGCTAGATTTACGACCGTGACCTTTTATCTCATCAGCTACCGAAAAAGCAATTTAAGAAACAGCACAGCATAGACCATTACTGTACGTGTCTCAAATCAATCAGAGACGTGGAACTGATGACCGTCATTACGTTTAATTTAAATAAGCAATGTGTATGGACGCTTTGTATTGGGTACAGTCGGCGGCGAGTTTAGTTAATAGATGGATTTTTTTTTTATTATTATTTTTTCTTTTATTTTACATAATTCGCTTTTTTCGTTGTTGGCTTCTTATCTCACTTTTATGTGGATGTGGTGTTTGTTAACCTTAGTTACATAATCTGTATAAATAGCGTTATGGTAAATGTAAGCGTTAACTCTTTCGATCTGTAACTTGACAAAAGAAAATTTTTAATTCCATGTTACTTGATGATGTTTTCTATTCCAATTTCAATTACATCAATTTGGAATTTTACTTAAATTCGGTAAGTGAAATTCCGAAGCTATTTTCACTGACAAACATTAGACACACAAAATATGACACAAATTAATATAATCAGTAAAGTTAGATTGAACTTAACTGTCTTACATATAATTCCCGAATGTATTGCATGTATAATAATGAAAAAATATAGTTCTATGTAAGCTATTTAATAATTTAAAAGATTGGATAGTTACGTATGGATGTAAAGACAATTTAATATTTTAAATAATGATAATCATCTCCATATCTATATTCTATTGTATTGTATTATTTGCTTTGGTGGTTAAGGATCGTAGCTATTAAATAGCTATATAAAACAAAATTAAAAAAAAAGGGGAAACTGAATTCACAACCAAAATACGTAAGTTTTTTACTAGAATTACAAACTTATTTCAATTATTTTGATATTAAAACAAACTTCTGAACCTATTTTGATGAAAATTCCATCGGAGCAATCTGGAATTAAATTTACCCTTTCAAAAAAAAAATTAACGATTTATGTAATCGGTGAATATACATTAAAAAAACCCCCGCCGAATTGAGAATCGTCCTCCTATTTTGAAAGTCCATTAAAATATATTATATGAAAAATCGCATTTAGAAGTCAGCGTGATAAATTAAAAATTATAAAAGTACATTTATAATCGTAGTCGACTGTACGTAGGTTGCGCAAGTATAATCAAGCAATTACAGTAGGCCTTTATATAAATTCAACTTGATATTGTATACTTATACGACACAAATTACGATTATGATTATTTTTATTATAACCACTATCATGTGTAATACGTATTATAATTATGTGTCATTTATTTCGGAGGTAATACACGTGATGGGGTACTTTTATTGATATTTATTTCAATTATTTCTTATTTACTTTAACGAGATTTTTTAAAATCTCTCTGTTATGACAGACGCGTTGGCGCAATGGTCACTGCACCTGACTAAAGCGCTAACGGTCGCGGGTTCGATCCCCGCTCACGGCAAACGTGTGTATTGGCCATACAGATGTTTGTCGTGGTCTGGGTGTTTGTGTTAGTGTTGTGAGTGTTTTCGGACCCCAGACACAAGGTCACGCGAATTTAATGGGGGCCGTTGAGTGTGATGCGTTAATCTATAATTTAATTTACTTCACGTTGAATTTTATAAGCCTGGTGAGTCCTGGCCTAGCCAGCCTATAAAATTTGTAGTTATAAAAAAGTGTACCATCGAGTTTCTTGCCGGGTCTTCTCGGTAGAATCTACGTTCCGAACCAGTGGCACCTTCATTAAAGATGTAATTTTTTTTTCATGTATTGACGATTCAAAAGTGCTCGTGGGATTCTACTCGAATAAAGTATTTTTTGATATTGAAGTCTTACAATGAGGTTCTACTACAATAACTTTTAGTTTCTGTTTAGTAATAATGTAAGCTATGTTATCATTAATCCAGTGTCATATCCGGTGTGTTGTCACCTACTTAGCGTCATTCTTATCGTCGTAACGAGTGTTTGCTCTGAAGCCATAGATGTGATCATTTATTTAATTCATTATAATTTATGGGCGCACAATAATCATCTTTCTGAAACCTTTTAGGCATCTTTATGACATTTCTATGAACAAAATTTTGGCATTTTTTTGCCAGTTTTGGAAATAGTTACTCATATAACAATTGTTAGATTGCATTTCGTATTTTTTAATTGTAACTTCCTATTCTATTTAAGTTTTATTTTATGTGTATCACAAAATATATATATAATTGGGAGCGAATTGACAATATAATGGCCAAAACACATAGACACGACGCGATGATAATGTGATATATTATTTAAAATTAAACGAAAAACTACAACGATTCATCGTGCTTTTTTACGATGGACGTCGTAGTAGTAGAATTTCTACGGCATGACATAATGTTTCCCAATATCGTAACGTGATACGATTCGACAAAATAACGTGCACGTGTTTTGGTAGTATGATAGGTACATTCAATGTTTAGCGATGACATAGCTAGATGCTGATAAGCAATAATGTGTCATCCCACAAATCATGTCAAAGTCTCATATATTGATATATTCTGGTTACTTCGCGTATTGAAAATTCTTCAAAAATTATTTAAATTCATCTAAACTAAAATCCAAATCATAAAAAAAAAATAAAAATCCTTAACGATATGAAATAATCTCATATTTTGTAAAAACTTGTCATTAGATTTAAAAAATTAATATACCAATTTGCTAAGGCATAATTAGAAAATAACAGATAGATATACATATGTATATATTTCGGTAAACAAATGTATTAAGAATTGTTTTGACATCTGTAGACACCAGTTTCTCAAAATAAAGTACGTGTGGCTTGACATAGTATTGCTTATCAGCACCCATCTATAGGAGTCATACATCCATTTATATAATCGTCCAATAAAAATATAGGACACCTTAATTACTTATAAGATCAATTGAATGTCATTGCTCTCCCATTAAGCCGCATCAAATTCGCAACAGCATAATTACAATACAATTTGAATATAATCGTTTATAATACAATATTTCACAGATCCAGGTCGAGGTCACTGACCGGAGTATGCGCCTACGCATGACGTCAGATGTGATAAATTAATTCATCAATACTCCTGTAGCTATGCGATGCTCGTAAGCTTATGAACATGACTTTGTGCATTAGGTTAGGTTAGTTAGCAACATGCTAAGAAGTAATTTAAAAATATTTTGTACATTTTTATGAATGAATTATTATTATTTTAACACGCTTCTTTTATAAATAAATTTAACCGATCTAATTATTGTATCGATTTGAACATTTTGTTTAATTTTTTTTTATAAAAATAGCTGGCAAACGAGCAGGTAAGATACCTGATGTTAAGTAATCACCGCCACTTATTTGTACCACCAGAGTATCCTCAAATGCGCTGTTTCCAGCTTGAAATGGAATGAGAAATGAAATGGAATAGGTAGTAAGGATAGAAATGAAGGAGATGTTGAACCTTCCATTCCACTCCTCTCACTTATCGTACAAAACACAGCTTTGTTAACTTAAGGCCGATATTTTGTGAGAGTGTGGTCAAGCTCGCCCGTATACTAGCTGTATTCAATGAGCTATAGCTTAGATATACCTTAATATAATAAGTATAAAGTTTATTTGTTAATCATTTTTTCTTTTTTGTAGATAAATAAGTGCTAAAGGTGTGGTTAAATTCATCTAGAGCTCGACGGTGAAGGAAAACATCGTGAGGAAACTTGCATGTGCCGGGAGAATTTCTGACACATGATTATCCACCAACCCGCAGTAGAGCAGTGTGGTGGATAAAGTTCCTTAATAGGCGAGGAGTCCTTTGTCCAGTGGTGGGGAATTTAAGGGTGCTACGAAATTAGAAAAAGGTGGATCTTGATGATTTTATTTTCAATATTTTTTCCGTGTTGGACACGTTAAGATGACGTAAATCTAATATACATCTCATTTTTTCATAAAACTTTTTAGTAATTCAGTTTATATGTATATATGTTAGAAAAACATATAAATACACTTTTAACAACATACCATACGAGCAGAAATGTGAGTGAAGTGAGAAGTGATATTTATAAATAAATCAATTAAAGTTTGGTTGAACTTCGATGAAAATCAACCACAGACTATAACGATCCTAAAATAAACTACTCTCAAACACTTTGTTTAGCGAATAATAAAACAAAAGGCATTCACAATCGAGATAACGATATTGAACTGTGACGATCATGATTTCGTAACTACGGGTCGATGCCCTCTCTACTCGGTCAAGGATATTAGTTCATAGCCGTACCGATAGATGGCGCTGATATGATGAACGAGACTTTCTTAATATAAAATCCATATTTACATAGTATTATGTGGTAAGTTTGTATAATGTTTTTGTGGAATAGTTGAACCGATTTTGATTAAATTGATTTAGTGATAGATTAAACTCTAAAAAGTATGTATTTTAAGTATGTAGTAAACATTAGTATTATTATATGTTATTTTTTTTTATACGATTAGGGAATTTTATGGGGGCAAATTATGTAAAACTATCGCTATCATATCATGCATTTTGACAGTTGATATCTGATTTTTGGATGAAAAAGGAGACCCCTTTAACCATCAAAGAACTCACCTAACAATTGATTTATATACAATTAAACTCCAGATTTCATCGGAAATATCTACTTCGGCATGTCATCGGTATCGATACTTACGAAAAACATTAACCAAAGATTATATAATTTTTGTACAAAATTATCTTAGAAACTGTCGAATTAAATCAATTGAAAAAAAAAACATTTTTTTTTTATTTTGTACAAGGAAACACGGCCGTTTGATTTAAAAATAGCAATGTTTATATTTTTTGTTGTAACAATTGTGCAATCGATTATTTCTATAAACTAAACACACTGTACAACACTTCCAACTGAAAAGGAATTCCCCGGTTTGTTTTTGTTCAATTTTTTAAAGGATAAAGGAATTAATTGAAATTGGTATTCTTCGGGGAATAATAGTTATTGTGATAAATGGACTAAAATATAATTTGCCGAAATCAAAGACTTCATTGATAATAATATTTTACATATTGTTTTCTGAACTTTTTCTATTATAAATTAATAAAATCTATAATATTCGGTTTAGAAGTCATATCATGACAGTATATAACATTTTTTTTTAATTTGAGACCTTATTTTCAAGTCAAATATGTATCTTTTACATATAAAATCAGCTCACATTTCTAAATCTCCTATTAATGGCAGATAAGAAGAAATGGGACATAGAAAAGTTCACAAAATATTTTTTTTAATGTAACATATGACGTTCTTGCACTTTACTACGTGTATTTCAGGATCAAAACGATTTTCGTACGCAATGTCGTAAGTACGTATTGCAAATAATACAGGCACGTGAAGCCCGAACACTACGCAGATATGTTTACCAAACACACAATGGTATAAACAGAAATTATTTCGCATAAACTCACTCTAAAATACACGAGTGGTTTGTATTTCGCGATTTTACGATGCACTCGAAGAACGTATTCGTACATCTTGCACTTTTTAGAGTGATGTTTTGTTTGAGTGTTGAAAATGTCCTGTCGTATACAATGTGGTAATTGAATTCAGTGACGATTAAATATTATTTTTCAAAATAAAGAATGAATGAATGAAATGAAGGTTATTTTTTAATTGCAGTGAGTGAATTTTTTAGGTATCGACTTCAACAGAGGTTTTTAATGTTTGAATTTTGGTGATTAGTTTTTAATGAAAATGGTATACTTTTAAATTAGTAGTTTTGTTTTTGTACATTAATGGTAGTCATCCGAGTAAACGAAATTGTAAATTTTGCTTTTGATATATTTTTTTTAAGTCTTAATTATTTCTATAGAGTTTTTGATCGTGACTTCACAATCGTAAATTTATCAAAGTAGATTCAGTATATATGCTCTAAAAAAAAGATTACGAAGTTGTTATTTTTGAGAAAATCTAATTCCTATTTCACTCTTTTGATTTTATCAACTAGTCTATATTCTACCTTACATGTCAAACTCAATACAATTTTTTATTAAAATGGGTTCAACGCGATAGTCATATAATCATAACCAACAAAGTTATTTTAATAAAAGTAATATTAGTATTAATTCGGTCTCTAACCAACACGTGGGTGTAATTGAAATACTAAATTTATATTTGGTTTACAAAAACAAAATTGCACTGTATTTATTAGCAAAATGTTATTGCTTTTACTGAAATAGATTTAGTTGTTTCCGTGTGATATTAAAACAAATAGACAGATAATATTTTCAATAATTATTGCTTTGCTGTTATATCGATATACGACATCGCTTACAAAATAAACGGACGCGGTTTCTAACAGTTTTATTATACGTAAAGATTATGGTATTTTGGCAGTATTGAAATTTTCCGTATCAATAAGATCAATTAATATACATATCAGATTAAAGAAGAACATAATTATTATTGTTATTATATGGACGCTGATAAGCAATACTGTGTTAAGCCACATGGACTTCTTTTTGAGAAAATGGCGTGTAAAGATGTCAAACCGATTCTTAATAAATTTGTTTGAAGACGTATATATTCATCTTTTCTTTTCTATTTTGATAAAATCTATAATGAATCAAAAGCAGATATATTTTTAATATGTTATCTAGTAATAAGTTTTTAAATGTTTGAAATTATTTTATAAATTGCAAAATATGAAACGCGCCTGAAATTCGAAGCATTGATTTAAGAAACTTTTATCCATACTTATTTAGTTTGGATGACTTGAATTTTTTTTTGAATAATGTTAAATAGGTGATGCAGTATCAAAATACATCACTATCTCTAAATTTGACTTTTTGTGGGTTGACACATTATTGCTTATCAGCATCCATATAACAGGCTATAAAATAAATTAATTAAATATGAAAAATGAAAAATTAACTTTCAAACTGATACATCATGAATGCTAAAGTCCATCTACGTGATTCCGTATCGAAAATGTACATAGATTGTAAGGATGATTCCACTCCAAAGTAGCCACCCTAGGGGGATAATCGGAATCGCGGGTCCGTTTGGCGAAAACGGAATTCGTATATTCATTTTCTTATAATTATCTACCTCATGGTATATTGAGTATTAAATACACTTTTTTTTAGAATTTCGATTATCCCCCTTAGGGCCACTTAGGGGTGGCTAAAGGGAATCATCCGATTGTTTTTGTAATAGGTATGAAAGGAGGCATAAATCAATTATTAGACGAGAATTATATTTGTCAGTTTAGTAATTGATATAAAATATTAAAAAAAAACATTTAGGTTTTGAATTTTGAATGATAAACAACTCATGTGTATCTTTATGAAAGTCTGAGAGCAAATATATAAGTGTGATTCTCGTAATACCCGGCTTCTTTCTTTACCCGGCTTCCGGAGCGGACGTGATGCGGCGCGGTGCGATGCGAAAAAGTTGACACCTGTTGAAGTGATGTGACATAAAAATGCAGAGCGCGATGCGATGCGAATCGAAATGTAGCAGGCCGCGCGAACAAGTTCTGTTATCCGTCTGTGACGATTCCGGTCGATGCATTACGCCCTATCGTTTTGAATTCACCTGTCATTGTTTTGCAATCGCGTTCGCTTGAATGTCTACCTAGAACGTCGCCTTATAAGCAATTTTTAATATAATCATAAAATTCCTCATAAATCTATGAACACAAGCACTAAAACAAATAGAACATAACACAAATATATAAATCAAATAAACAACATAATATAATCTAGAAAGCAATCAATGAGCATTTGGCTCCAGAGTGGGCCTTGAAGTCTGGTAGCAATGCCAAGTCCTGATACACGGACAAACGATCAATTCAACGACTTCCTTAGTTAAATTCCGAACACGTTTATTATTTTCTATCATCACACGAGATAGCCATGAACTTGGCTGGCTACCAGAAACTAAAGAATCTGTCACTAATGACGGACTTCCGGTTGGAGACAGCCGTTTTCATAGTGAGGCGTCACGTTAGTGCCGCGCTTAGATAGTCAGGCAAATCATTCGTTTGCTTTTTAATTGAAATCGAAATATACTTCATTCGAATAGGCTTTTAAAAGCACTTTTAAATTGTCAAAACAAACACAAACTATTTTGAGCGTGATGCGTTTATTTTAATTAATTTATTTATTTATTAATATACAAGAAAATGTCGTGAAGGAACCTGCATGCTACTCTTTACAACGAGATGAAGTCTTTGTCCATCTGTGGGATAATCACAGGCTCAATATAATGGGTTTAATGTCGAAATACTTTAGCTTTAACGTTCCAAAATACGTTCGGTGTGTAAACGTCCTAAGGCGATTTAAATACGAATTAATGAGACACTATATTGCCAGATTGTAATGTTTTGAAACGATACAAAATAGAGATGATGGCATCATTATAGCGGGGTCTGTTTTTCGAAATAATATTAATGCTAATTCATCGTCTAATACATAATTAGGACTATAACGCATAGTTTCAAAATTGCTTATGGTTCTAATTTTATACATTCGTCAGTTGATATTGTCCATTAGAACATTTGAATAGATGGGTGCGGGTTCGATTCCGGGTTAGATCTGTTTATTCTTTAGGATTTAAATCGCCGAACCTTTCAGCTATTCGAAATATATTGGCAAATATTTTGAAAAGTGTTTCTTCGCTTTATACTTTATGGAAAAAATTCTTTGCTCAGTTGTTGGGCTTTTAAAGAGTTTTTGTAGAAAGTTACTAATTATAGTCATGAGTCATAATAATATTTTAAATAAAATATTGAACGTTTTATTCCAAAAATCAAAATCAAAATATGCTTTATTCGAGTAGGCGTTTACAAGCACTTTTGAATCGTCAATACAGAAATAAAAAATAAAACAAAAACACTAATTAAATAATTAATTTACCATTGGTTCGGAATGTTAGTCTTTTTAAAAGTTTTACGATGGGTACATACATTTATGAGTTACAAATATATTAAATACCCTGTGTGAATCCAGCTTATACTAAATCCAAGCATCTTTATCATCTATATAATCTTGAACAGAAAAATATGCTTTAGCTACTGACTCATTAATAGATTTTTAAGTCGAAACAATTCATTAAAATAGTCAATGAAAAAGTATTAAAAATACCATTATAGCTACAATGAATAATTTTCAACAAAAACTCTTCAATGCCCTTCAACTGGTCGAAGTTTTTTGTTGAAACTCTTTATAATAATCTACATAAATGTTATAGGTATTTGCAAAGTTAATAAACGTGATATAATGAAATAAATTTCGATACGATTCGGTGATTTCCACATGAATCACCAACAGGCATGATGTTTCATCACTAGAGATAAATGTATTGGCATTTTTTTCCCTGAATTATATTTCGTGGAAATGATTCTGAGAATCGTCACCGGAAAATGTAACATTATTTTGACGTATCAGCTGATATTTACATAATGTGATGACAGATGTTAGATATTTTGTCAATAGTTTGTTGGCACAAATGTTGTCTTTAACCGACTTACAAAAAAGGAAGTTCACAATTCGTTGAGGGTTTTTTTTTTTAATAAAAAACAAGGATTATGTTTTTAATGGCGCCGACTTTAAAATGTTGTGGAAAATATTAATTTGTTATCTTTCAGTATCTTATTTATTAAATAAGTTTTTGTATTCCGTTGATTTTTTTGTTAATTTTGTTTTTATAATTTATATAACTGCAACGATCATGAAATAAAAAATTAAAATCAAAATATACTGTTTTCAACTAGGCCTTTACAAGCACTTTTGAATCGTCAATACAGAACAAAAAAAAAATTACCACTGGTTCGGAATGTAGATTCTACCGAGAATAACAAGAAACTCGATAATCGTACTATTTGATGTTATAAATCTGCACCTATGTATTTCCAACTTTGAGAAGACTAGACTAGGCTAGACTGAAAGATGGATATTCTCGACTATCGTATTTTTATCGTATGTTTATAATATTCCATTATATCGATGTTTTGGTTATTGGAATTCACCTTTATATCTCAGTTTGTTAAAATTGCGAGACGGAATTTTGATGAGGTCCAGGTTTGAATCCTAATTATTTTCTCGGTTTGGTACAGCTGATGATTTTTAATCTACGTCCAAAAAGGATGAAGGATTTTCATTTATTATTTTATGTATGTTCAATACATGAAAAATAAATGAAAATCCTTGACGAACAGTACGTAACCAAGTACTCTTAAACATCTTAGCCGATTTCTTTTTTTGATTGAAAGGGTCTCGTTGGTCTGATAGAATTTTCATCTTAGACGACGACTTACTAGGTTACCGAGTTGTTTTATATCGCACTCGAGAGTAAAACTTGTACACGTAATTTTCTTCTATTTTTTTTTCACTCACTCGTACTACACATTACAAGCAAATATTTGGGGCGAGGTAACGCTTTAGTTCAGGCGGAAATTTTCCAATAATGATTACATCATTTCACGACATCACATCTGTTTTAGTTTTGGCAAAATTTCCAAAGTAGTGTTAAAAAAATTACAAGAACACTTCAAAGAAATGTGAGTTATTAATTACATAGAATGGACATTTAGTGAAATCTGCGTCATGAAGAAAAATTAGTACATAGATTGACGTTCAGTTACGTGTAATTTTTAAGCCTAGATGGTCTAGTGATTATAATTTTGATCTTAAGCGATGATCGCAGGTTCAAATCCTGACTAGCACCGCTGAGTTATCAAATGCTGAATTTGTATTTAAATTCTATTCGAGCTGATGAAGGAAAATATTGTGCCGGGAGAAATACTGACACGTGTATATCCAACTCGCAGTGGAGCAGCGTGGTGGATTAAGCTCTAAACCTTCTCCTTAATAGGAGAGGAGGCCTTTTGCCCAGTAGTGGGATATTTACAGGATGTTAATAGTACTTTACTTTACATGTATTTTTTATGTATTTAGTTTTATTATTAAAGTAACTACTACGAAAAAAAATTGTTTTATTTTTAAACGCAAATTAGATCTGCGCTCATTGGGACCGAAACACATACGAGTACGTTATAACGTCGTGTCGTGGCACGTTACAACGTTATGATAACGCTATATCTTTACGTGAAGCAAAAACTTACCGTACCCCGTACCCCGAGAAGTATAAAATTTCCCACAATTATAGTTTAAATAGAGTAAAATGCTTTTTTTTTTCAATTATGCATGAAATATACATTAAATTAAAAATAAAAATACACTCACACGCATATGGACGCTGATAAGCAATACTGTGTCAAGCCACACGGACTTCATTTTGAGAAAATGGCGTCTAAAGTTGTCAAACCGATTTTTAACAAATTTGTTTGAAGGATTATATATCCATCTTTCCTTTTATTTTTTGATAAAAGGTATAATTAATAAAATTCAGACTGATATATTTAATATATTATCTAATAAAAAGTTTTTCAATATTTGAGATTATTATATAAATTGCAAAATATGGAACGCACTTGAAATTCGAACCAATTAATTAAGAAACTTTTTTCCGTACTTATTTAGTTTATATGACTTAAATTTTTTTAATAATGTTAAATAGGTGATGCAGTATCAAAATACATCAATATCTCCGAATTTGACTTTTTGTGGGTTGACACATTATTGCTTATCAGCATCCGTATATACTTTTATGACTATTATTAGTATGTGGTCAAATTAGAAGAATTACACTCGTATGCATTGCGCATCCGGGTAAAAAGTTCCACATTAAAGCCATATTAATATCGGTATCATTTGTAGCCCGAGTCTACATATATCGTCACTCAATTTTACCGCACGCTTGGCCGGCTATCAGCCCAGCGATTGATTTAACCGCAAGTTAATAACACGCAAACCTAGCTTCGATTTCAGTTATCTTTAACTGCATCTGGTTAACTATTGGGTATTGATTTTAACTGAACCTAATATGAACCATCGGTTGTGTATCTCAGTATATATACAGATATATACAACTGATGGTTATATAAATTATATATACAAGGTGAATTTTTTAACTGGGCGTGGTAGGCCATATCCGAAACTATAAGGAATAGCGAAAAATACTGCAAGGTCCTTTTGATGAATACGATAACTGCGTTATAAATAACGCAGAACAATAGTATAAATACTATATTACTTAAAAATATATATATTTCTAGCCAAGTATCGACCCCGTTGATTTTGCAAAATAATACACCCTATATTATTGTACTATCGGATACTGTTGCTTCTGGATCAACTTCTGGGATAGTAAAGAAAAAGATTTTTTTCCAAAATGCTATTAAATTATATGTTTATTTGTAATTATTTTAGGATTAATTATAATGAAATATTTTATTTCAACCGACTTCATAAAAAGAGGTTCTGAATTCGTAATATTTGTTACCCCATAAGTCCGTCATTTCTCAATCGATTTTAAAAATTTTCGTTTGAAACGAAATCCGTTCGCTAATTTAGTTTTGAAATCGAAATAACTGATATGTAATTCAAGTATTCTGAAACCCGTTATTTTTAATCTGTGAATTAGTTAAATTTTCGTATTCCACATGTAAAAATATTTATTCTAAAGATGACTTACAAATGGGAACATTTTGATGATTCTGTATGCGCACCTTTCGATGAAAGTATAAAAGTCATCTAAAGATTTCATATCATTTATAGTTCAACATTTTACGATCCTACTATAGCAACTCTAGATTTTATCGGCCGATGGTCAAGATTCTTAATAAGCATGATGGTGATGTGTTATTTTAATTACATCAACAGAATGTACATAAATGTAATATTTAATATTTATTTAAACCAACGTACCGTATTTTATTGCATCTTTTGAGCCGAGGTAGCCTACTGGTTGGAACACGTTGATCTCAACCGATGATCGCGGGTTTAAAACTCGGCTAGCAACACTGAGTTTTCAAGTGCTAAATTTGTATTTAAATTCATCTCGAGCTCGGCGGTGAAGGAAAATATCGTGAGGAAACCTACATGTGCCGGGAGAAATTCTGACACGTGTATATCTGCCAACCCGCAGTGGAGCAGCGAGGTGGATGAAGCTCTAAACCTTCTCTTTAATAGAAGAGGAGGCCTTTCCTTAGTAGTGGGAGATTTACAGGATGTTATTTTACCATTTTATTTTACTTATAGTCTTTTGAGTGCTTATTCAATTTTAAATCATCGTTTTAAGTTTTTATTTCATCTACATTAATAATATAAAGAGGAAAAATTTGATTGTTTGTTTGTTTTCATTAAATAGGATCCGAAAGTACTAGACTGATTTGAGAATCTTTTTTCGTTGGTTAGTGCACTTAGTGTGTAAGGTTGTAGGCTATATTACAACACGTTACGCCTCATACGAGCGAAGCAATAATCATAAAGGTGAGAGGTAGGCAGTACTTTATATTTGAGTTGAAGTTTTTATAAACGAATAAGTATTTAGCACCGAATTTCGTAGAATTTCCAACTAAAGAATTATCTCATCTTTAGCACCATATTTTAGTCTAGCACTATAAAAGAATCAGACATCTTCAAAATTCAGTCATTTCATCTCTAATCCTTTACTGGTTGGCGCGAACCGCGTCCGACGCAAATATTTACGGGGACGCCACAGCTGAGGTCAATTTTCTGTATTCTAGTTTTAAAATATCTAAAATCTTCTCACATTTCCAATTGAATTTAAGCCCAATCGTTAAAGATATAAAGTCGATTTTGGAATAATGGTTTCAAAGCCATAAAATTGAGGAGGATATCGCATCAACGTCGAAAAATGTGATTTATCTACACGCATTAAGGTGCATTCCAGAATATGATCACTACAATTCAGTTCAGAACCATACCGTCTTAAGGGCCTATTTCGTTTTGATGAAAAGAATACTCTACAGTCTGAGGATTATGGTTGAATTTCGTATGATCTTTGAAGGTTTTAAGTGCAGTGCACTTTGCCCGCGGTTCAGTGATGCACCTCGGAGCATGGATACCGAGTTATGGTTATAATAAATATATGGACGGTTAATGTTCTAGATTATCTATATGTGTGTATTATGACGGGAACTGTTTTATGTCGGACGCACGGACTTGGATCGTTGAAGTATGAAAGGGATTTTTATAGTGAATTTTATATTAGAATGATGTTTTTCTATTACGTTTAAATTGATTTTGAAAATGATTTCGATAGACATGCGAGGTATAAAGACGAAAGTGGTTATCAAATGAATTATGCAGATAAACTTAATACATGGAATTGAACCATTAGTCCTTAAACTGGGGTTGTCATTTAAGAATTTACTTTTATTAATTAGGATAAGACAATTGTTTGTTTTTTTTTTGTTTCTAATCATATTGTGTGATAACGTGACATGTTTGCCACGTTTCCACGATAGAGAAAAATTCTTCAAGTGACCATGAAAATCTCCAGAATATAACAAACAAAAACATTTACAAGCTTTGGGTAAAAAACTTTGATATCCTAGCCAGGACCGTTCTGGAATTGTCCAGAAAAATCAAAACCATTCACGACACTGACGTAAAACGACAAAGACAACTGAATAAAAAAATCACAACAAAAGTGTAACAGACCTCATTGTTTGACAATGTATGTCTGCGGTCTGCGGCTTATCCATCATTGACGCAAGTTTTTACTTTATTCTTCTACTTTTACAATCCATCTTTTAAATGTGAATATATTGAAAGGTATTTTGTGTATTTTTGCTTCGCCTTGCAGTTTCTATAGCGGGTATAATGTGGCCTATGTTTTAATAATATAGCCTACATATTAATTCGCGAGTTATGCTATCTTTTTTCCGAATTTCACTTAGATCTGTTCTGTGTGGTGTGAAGAAGGGACAAATATACTTATGTTATAAAAGATGTAATAATATTAGTTTGATTATCAAATAATTAATTGTTTAATCATTCTCAGATTAATTAATTCTTGGTTAGTCTGATGGAATACGATAGCGCACTGATGAGTGAAAATACTGAAGCGCTAACGGCTCTGGGTTCGATCCCCGCTCATGGCAAACTTTTCTATTGGCCATACGGATGTTTGTCGTGGTCTGGGTGTTTGTATTGTGTGTTTGTATATACAGGGTCACGAGATCCTAGTGGGAGACGTTGTATGTGACGTTTTTTTTAATATTATTTGCGATTTCATATTTATTTAACATAATTCTATAACATTAAGGTGAGAAATGTGGATATATTATTTATATATTTTTGAAGACTTCAAAAGTAAATAATAGTCATATATTATATATATAGTCCTCGTCATTATTTTTTTAACTCTTGTAATAATATATCGTCATCTCTGTCTTGACATCAACAGGCTGTTGCTAGGCAACTCTCCAAGTCATACATACACAAAACCCATCAACACTACGTATAGGAATTATATTTTAAATCGCTAAGATTTATAATATTCATATTTTAAATACAGGATCTTATCGCGATAATTAATCGTAATAATACCTTTTTATCGCCCGACGTTTCAACAAAGTTACCTTTGGACGCTGATAAGCAATACTGTGTTAAGCCACACGGACTTCGTTTTGAGAAAATGGCGTCTAAAGATGTCAAACCAAACTAATGTAATTATTACATTTATTTGAAGGAGTATACTCATATATTCATTTTGTATTTCTATTTTGATAAAAGGTAAAGTGAATTAAAAACAGGTTGGTATTAAAAGTTTTATCTTAAAAATAAGATTTAAAATATATGCGATTATTCTATAAATTTCAAAATATAGAACGAACATGAAATTTGAAACATTAAATTAAGAAACTATTATCTATTATAGGTACTTATTTAGTTGTTGAAAAAGTGGCGCATCATCAAAATACATCAATATATTCGAATATGACTCTTTGTGGGTTAACACATTATTGCTTATCAGTATCCAACTGTCGTGGTCACGAGCTGACTGCGTATAGGACTGTCATCTAGTTTTTCACATTTTTTGCAATCAACTGGGCCAAAACTTTTTTTTCGTGATAAATAAAAAATCTGATTCCATATCAGATTTTTTATTTATAAATATCGTCAGCATAGCAGGGTTACTAGCAATAAAAAAGGAGATATGAATAAACGCGTAACCGCGTCAAAAGCGTTTATATTTAAAAGGGTACACGCAACGGAACACACGGATACGGACGGTGCAAGGTGATTTTGAAATTGCATGCAGGCGTAATGTAAACATTACTGGATAATGTAAACAATGCTTGTTTACAACGTACAAATATACTTGCTACCGAAATTATATGTTACTAAATTCTACCTAAAAACGTTTCTGCGGAAAAACGTGATGTATGTGTGTGTGTGAAGGTGTATTATCTATGTTTATGTATTTGTCGCAGCAGTTAATAAGCCGTTCAGTTAACAGCCTAGCCTCTTTACTGTACGGCTAACCAAGCTTAGCCGGGACATATACCGATTAATGTGTCGACATTTTGAAATCTAATACAATTGATATTTACCTGTGAACTGTGAAATTGAGATTGTTAATAATTCTTAGTGTAATATTTGTTACCTTAGAATACGAAGATGTGTTTATGAGTCTATATATGTATGTATGTGGGTTTGTACGTTAATGACACTATTAAGACCAAACGTAAGCCAATTTTGATAAATATGTCGCTTAATTCGTCTTAACGGCACAAATGTCATAGAAAGTTTAGTAATTTGCATAAATCAAAATAGCCGATTTTGGGCGGCATAATGTGAAATAGAAAAATAGTAAAATCCATCAACTGTCTTCAGTGAGGTATCGTTGAATAGATATTTAAAAATCATTTTTAGGTTTCTTATATCATTTTTCAGTCAGAATTACCGTTTGGAATCTATAACGATTTAAAGTTGGTTAGTAACAATTCTCTATGCTTTTGTAACGCCATCTGTTTTTAATTTTTTCAATTAATTACTTGTATTAACTGATTTTAAAGATTTATTTTTATTTCCAAAGTATTGATTAGTGTATCCTATTGATAGATAGATGGTTACAAAACACATTGAGTGTTTATGTGAATTGAATTTGACTATTTTATTTATCATCATAATAAAAAAATAGAATACTATAGTACGCAAAGTCGCAAATAAAATCTTGTTGCGTATATAAAAACCCTCGATATTTAAAGTTTATTATGAAATACCGCAGACGCAGCAATAAACTTTTAAGTGCCTAATTAAAATATTTATGTTCTTTTGATTAAAAATTATACAATTTTAATTAATAGCTGAAACATCTTTTTATTACCCACCAAAGTCCCACAGATGGGCAAAGGCTTCAAATCAGCTTGTCTTATTAAGAGTACAATTCTCTGTTCTTTTGCGATCTTCTTTCTCATTATACAAACTGCAGACTTCTTTCTCTCTTCCAGAAAAAAAGAAATTACTATTGGTTGGTGAGAAATATTTTTTTTTTTTTAGTTTGTATGTAGGGGCTAATCTCTAAAACTGCAGTACCGATTTGAAAAAGTATTTTTGTGTTGGTTAGCTTGTTTATTAAGCAAGGTTATAGGTAAATGCCAATGTGGTGATCACTTTAAGCGTCCCGTCTGCTTGTTTGCCAGATATTTTTTCCAGCTGTCCCTTGCAGTTTCACCCGCGTTTATGGTTACTGCTTTGCTCTTATGAGTGGTAGCGTGATGTAATATAGCCTTAAGCCCTCCTCAATAAATAAACTATCTAACACAAACGTATTTTTTTAATTTGAATCAGTACTTCAGTTTAAAAGGCATACTTAGCCCTAAAAGCGATTTTTTTCAGTAAGCCTATCAAAGAATAAGTACAAACAGAAAAATAAAATAAAGGTAGACACGCTCAGTTATACAAAATAGAAAAAAAAAAACAAATCAACAATAAAAAAAACTCACCCATTTCGTATCTCTGCATATATTTATAAAAAAATGCATATAGTTAAGATTAAACCATTTTTAAACTATTAAAAAAACTTTAAACCAATAGCAAAATTGAACCGCGGTGAACTATATCTTTCACAGTTTATTCACTTGTGAATACCGTTGCCGTTAGAGCGTTGAACTCCGACCTTCATGATCTCTGGGTAAAACAAACGAACGAGAGATTTTGTATCGATTTTGCAAGATTTTTGATGAAAATATTATTATGGTGTATACTGTATATAATCTGTGGTGATGTTTTGGTATATATTACTGCTATTTTAAAATAACTCGCATATATATATATTTTCATAAAAGGTATATTGAATAAAAAGCAGAATGATATATTTAATCTGTTATTGAAACATAAGTTTATTAAACATTTCAGATTATTATATAAAATGCAAAATATGGAACGCACTTGAAAATCGAAACATTAAATTAGGAAACTTTTTTTGTACTTTTATAGTTTAGATGAGTTTAAAAATTTTTTGAATGTGTTAAATACGTGACGAACTATCAAAATACATCAATATCTCCAAATTTGACTTTTGTGGGTTGACACATTATTGCTTATCAGCATCCATATATGGACGATGATAAGAAATAACGTGTCAAGCCACACGGACTTTATTTTGAGAAAATAATTAGTATTTAGTAATATATCCATCTGTTCTTTTCTTAATTGATAATATGTATAATGAATTTAAAGCAGATTGGTATAATCAAAAGTTTTATCTAATAATAAGTTTATATACGAGAAATATGGAAAACACTTCAATATTCGAAACATTAAATTAGGAAACTTTTTTCGGTTCTTATTTAGTTCAGATGACATGAATTTTTTTAATATTGTTAAACACGTTAAGCGTTATTAGAATACATCAATATCTCTGAATCTGACTTTTTGTGGGTTGACGCAATATTGATTATCAGCTAGGGGGTATTAAATCCTGGAACGGTAACAATTTCCCTGGTAGATTTATATAGCTGAAATTCCAAAATATACGCGGGCGAAGACGCGAGCAACTGCTAATATTATAGAAAATTAAATAAAATTCGATATATTAATAAAAACTCATTAAGTACCTCGTTATGAAATATTTTTATTAAAAACCTTGTTGGTGTATTTTAAAATAAATTAATTTAACGTTACCATTAAATTATTCCCGTATTTAATATTGTAATGGCTTCCAAAATAGCTTATTATTATTTTATTCGGCCGGCACAAGATGTTAGCGTAAAGCGAATTTTTGTTTACTAATTTATTACAAACTAGAATAATTAATTAAGAAAGAAAGAAAGAAAGAAAACTTTTTATTAAAGTCACAGAATAAAGAACAAATGGTTATCGTGCCAAACGGAAAACCACCCGCATATGTTGAATCCGACTAAGATCAACTCCTCGCTGGTTTTCAGTGGTTACGTTAAAACCGAAAATACAAAAAAATAATAACAAAAAATGAGCTAAGGACCATCTAGATTATATCAGCTGCCAAACAAAAAAAAAATGCATCAAAATTAGTTCAGTACACACGTCAAATTTATGATATTATCTCGTTTTGGATCGGGGGTTAAAAATAGAGTTTCCTTACAAGATTTTAATAATTTAAAACACCACAAACTCGTCGACTTAATAAGCTGCGAGATGTGACAATAGATCTCTAACTCTTGACGTCAAATGGATGATGATAAGCAAATGATTGCTACTGTAATACACATTAGTGTCAACCGACAAAGTGTCAAATTCTGTATTAAGCATTATACAAAATTTTTTCAAGTCACCTAAACTAAATAAATACGAAAAAAGTTTCTTAATTCAATGTTTCGAATATAGAAGTGTATTACATATATTGCAATATACAATAATCTCATTTATTAAATAAACTTTTTATTAGATAAAACTTTTCATTAAACCGATCTACTTTTAATTCATTATCCCTTTTATCAAAATAAAAAAGAGAACATCCATACTTCTTTAAGCAAATTTATTAAGAATATGTTTGACATCTTTAGACGCCCAATTCTCAGAATGAAGTCCCTGTGGCTTGACACAGTATTGTTTATCAGCATCCAAATAGGATATTTATTAATGATACCTTACTTCAAAATCAATCATGCCGATTAGCTAACGAACATGTCACACTAAAAATCAAAGTCGGAGATTTTAAACGACCTCAACATAACATGGTATTTAGCAGGATCACATCTTTACGTACTGTTAATTAAAAGGTTCTTCTTCAATTGTAGGTACACATCACCCTCTTTCTGGGTCACTCGGGTAACAATAAAACAACAAACGATCTCGGAAGTATAACTTAAATTACAAAAAATAATCGTTTATTGGAATTAGCAATAAACATGCACATGCATTTTCAATGGTGATCATTATTCTCTTAAGTTAAAATTCGTGATGTGGCGTAATCGAGTAATTTAAATCATAAATATTTAATGATTGTGTGATGAGTAATACGATGATTTATCTGCGGGAAATATTGTCTCGCGACTTCGTGTATATGTCCATTGGAGACTGTTGTAATGTCTGTTTTTTATTATAAAAAAGGGAGGCAAACGAGCAAGTATCATAAGGTTACTAGTGCCCATGGACATCTGGAGGGGTTGCGGGTGCGTTGCCGGCCTTTGACGGAAATCTATGCACTCGACGCTTGAAAACCCCTGATTTATTCTAAAATATCCAAGGCTAAACTATATATATGATGTGGTAGTTCACAGAGATTATTGTGGTATCAATGACATGAGGCTTACACGTTTTACATATGGAAATTACATTTCTTTTTTGTACTCTTTCTGACTGATGAAATCTATGAAAATCTGACTAATCTGATGAAAATCAGCGCTTAAGGCATCTATTAGTTCTCCAGCACAAGCTGAGTCTCATCCTTTTACCATTTTTTTTGTAATTTTTACAAGATTTAGGTAAATTTTACAATTAATGGTAATAAATTTGAATTCAAATTTGAATTTAGATATATAAAATTGTATAAAGATGGAGGACATTGGCTACGTTCTGTACAATGTTCCTAATTACAAATTTCCAGTCAAACATCCTTTATTTGTTATAGTCACTAGATATATAGAAATCTACATACGTATATTTGGGTTAGACAAAATTGATGTGTCACCAAAATCGACACATCTGTGGTGGGATAGTCCACAATAAAATTTTTCAGAAGTAGTCTCTTAAGTAGTTTTAGTACCTACATAAGTAGTACATACATTAAGATATACAGACAGGATTTTATTTTATATATATGTTAGTTCTATAACGTACATATAAACGTTTCCTACAATGTTCTACAATATAATCATTACACGCAATTCAAAATGATATCCATCAAATTTCAATAACAATTTATATTTCAATATTTTTCCATGAAGATACTAATGTATATATGAATATAATGACGTGTGCATATATCTACTTAATAATAATTACAATACATCTTTATATATATATATATATATATATATATATGTTATATCAGTACAGAATATATATATATATATTATTTTCTAATATATATATATATATATTCTGTACTGATATAACAAATTCGGATGAAGCGTTATGTGTGTGTAATTACGTTTTTAAGGCTTTTTGATTTTGAGCTAACGCTTAACTATACGCTACTTAAAAAAATCAGCTTCTATAGATATAGAATAAGGCTCTCTTGGGACTTTTGCTATCGAGTTTCTCGTCAGTTCTTTTGAATAGAAACCACATTCCAAGCCAATGATAGCTTTATATAGATTTAAAAGACTCCTATTTTATTTGATATTAGCGATTTAAAAAGTAGTACAATAGTCTATATAAAATTAATTGAATTTTAATTTTCTGTTATCATCTTCGTAAATTTTTATAAATAATAAATAAATACTGCATTATATAATTATATTTTGACAATAATCTATATATAATAACTTATTCTGTCTTGATTGATTCATCAACGCAGAGCCTAAACCGCTGATGATACAAACTTAAAATTTCGGCAGTAGGTGCTTTTTAGCAAATAAGCATCCACTAAGAAAGGGCTTTTATTATTTCACATCTAAAAAGATTAAAAAGGGTAGAAACGGTTGTATAGAAAATCTTATTCCATGATAGTATTAACTTGAAACTTACTACACATACTTCTGTATGATTGTAATGAAATATAAAACACAAAACGTTGCATTTTAGTACATTTGTGAATCACTTTCATCGAATTCCAAAATATACGCAGGCAAAGCCGCTAGGAACTGCTAGTATTATATTCAATTGGCATTATGGCATAGATTAAGGGTCTGATTCGTCGGTTACGAATAAAATCCATGATAGCTTCATCGGAACTTACCAGCCTAATAAACGATGATTTTTGGGTTTCAGAAGTCTCGAAAAGAAAAAATATATAAGCAAACCCTATTCGTTGGATATCGTTATATGACATCTTTATGAAGAACCGGTAAAACGAGACCTTAATAATCATTTATAATTTTCCGCTACAGTCTTCATATTTGGACCGCATCGCCTCGTCCAATAGGATTATTCACTATTGGATCGATGTAACTAGGTTTGCAATTCAGACCATTAATGACACAAACTATACATAATGTAGCTACAACATTTTAGTGGAAATGATTCAATTTATACGTTCAATTTTGATACCTGTAAATTATTTGATCGAATTTGAAGGTTGGGGTCAATGACATTTAGTTTTAGTAACAACTGGAAAATGTTTGCTATTAAGCGAAAGATTTTGTCTTTGTGTAGGTATTGATGTTACAAGAATTTTATTTTTGCTAGACAAATAATTGATTTGTAACATTATCATATAAATAGTCTTAATTGAAACTATTTAATTATTAAACAATAGCTGCCTTACTACAAAAGATTTAAACAGACGTTAAACGCGCGTCTAAGACAGTTTTGAGTTAAGCATGCTTTAGACATAGATTAACATATGTTTAAGTGAGTTTAATAGATGTTTAAAACCTATTTTTGCTGTCAAATGTAACGTATAACATTTTATCAATAAGTTTTTTATGAGTTTATTCGCTGTTAAGCAATTTAGATAATATTTTAAGCAATGTTTAAATCTTAAACACTGTTTAGCTAGACACGTGTTCAACATGGTTTTAATGCGTCTTTTGTAGTATGACAGTAGATCTTTAATATCTGAAACTTGAACTAGGATTTTGTTGTAATCGAAAAGGAAATGTTATGAGTAAACATTTTTTTTTATTTTATTTATTAGGAGAACTTACAGCTAAAATAACAATCCAGTGCGTAAACTATATATCTATAAGTCAATACAAGTTTTAACAATTAGCGACTATGTTAAATAATTAAACATTTAAAAAATGGGCGCGGTATACCTATTACTACTAATGTACAACAACAACATATGTATGTAGATTCAGAATTGAAATAACTTACTGTGCATCACTATAATTACTTAGCTCCAAAAATGATGTTATTAACGGCGTACACTATATTGCCCACAAAGAATCTATATTAGGTTGTAAATTGAATTTATATGACGGGAAACGCATTATGCAAAAATCACCTTAATAAATTATGCTGTTATTGTAACAGATAAAATAATAACTGAATAAAATCTAAGAAACTAAACAATTGAACAATTAAACGCTTTGACGTAAAAAATCACGTCAATCCCGATTAAAAATAAACACAATGACCGAATATAATAAAACTCGTAATCATTTAAACGGTACCATGTGAGAAGAAATAAAAACTCAATTATCTAATAACAAAGATTGATATCACTTATAAAAAGCGCTTGATTCTAATTGAACCGACGGTCCGTTTGTCTAACCTTTAATCAATCATTGTTTAGCTCATCTTGAACGGCCTCTTGAAAGAACAAGAAGTAACCCAGAAGGCAGGTGGAATAAGGAAAATCATGAAGTACCCACGGCACATTCGGATAGTCAAACAATTCGTAGAAGCTAATACAGCCTTTAAGTTTATTGGAATAGTGGCGACAATTCTGTTAAGAGTTGGAACCTTCTTGGTGAATGATCGAATGTGTAAGAGGACTAAAGAAAACATTGTAACATCAAAGAGCGATGCGTTACAAAGGACGTCGGCTATAATTTGTCATTTCACTTTACGGTTTCACTCAAAAATGCATCCGTCCTGAAACGGTGATAATTCTTCCAAGAAGAAATCATATTTTGCAGCTATGGAATAAGCGTTTTATAAAATAAATGATGTTTATTTAATACTAGTTGAGTGCCGCGGTTCATCCACGTTAATTTGAAGTTTTTGAGTGGAAAAAATATATTTATTTAATTTACCTTACCTTTATTGGATATTGTTCACTATTTCTTCGTATTTAATTTTGTTTTCGCGTTATCCTTTTTTTTTTGTAAATATAAGTAGCCTAAGGTCTTATAACATTAGCTATCTGTGAATGATAGTCCTGTCAAAATTTGTCTAGCCATTTCAGAAATTAGCCGAAACAGACAGACAAAACTTTAAAAATTGTGTTTTTAATTTAAGTACCGTATATACTTCGATATGTATTTAGATGTTATAACCCAAACTATGGAGAAAGATCATATAAGTAACCAAATTAGTAACGCTTTCTTGCAGAATATTATGAAAACTGATAATGATAACAAAAATCTGTTTTAATTTTTTTTAAGTGCGTTTTTTTATAAAACTGTAAAAAATAATAAATGCGAAATCTTAATATACCATAAGTTAATACCAAAAAACACCACCTAACAAGATTCACTAAACCATGTCAAATGGATGTTTTATAACTGCACTCGAAACAATGTATTCAATAAGCAATTATTATCACCTAAATACATATAAATTATTTAACCTCTGTTTAACACGTGACCTTATTCCCAACATTTATTACATATGCATTACGCGTACTATTTCAAAACTCTTTCCTAATGGCCCAGCTGAGCGTCACTGACCTTACCAACCGACCAAGGTGAAGGAGATTTGGCCTATCGGGAGCTTGCCAAGGTCGTGTCAAAGTGCCAACACGCCCATTAGAATTGCTGACGTAAAGTTACGATACCTAGAATGTGGAAAAAAAATATTCTATGTACTCTGCCAAATGTCAATGGAATGTGAGATATTGGATTCGGTGAAATGTATGTGACGAAACGTTTTCAAGTGGGTCTCAGGATTTCATTTTAATTTTCGAGGATACCAGATGTAGGATACATCTTGTCATCGAAAATGTTATCCGTAGATACTCATGAAATTTAAATAAATAAAAAATCAATTTAATTCAAAATTTATTTTGAATTTCGAAATGAATTACAACAAGAAATTTTATTTATATATTAGATTTTATTTTGATGTTATAACTATTTTTGTGTTGTCTTAGGACTAACAATGGAATTCACACTATTTTAGGGTGTTTTCAAAATTTAGTTACGGTTGGATTCTCGACATTGGCGAAATAAAATCTGTCTAATTGGCACATCTAAAAGCCTTAAACCAAAGAATTGAATTGAATTGATGTATTTCAATTACTGTTGATTTAATTTCAATTTCAAAATGAATGAAAATAATGTAGTAAGTACTGTTGATTCGTTTTAAATTTCGGAAGAAATGTAAAAAATGAACTTCAAATTTTATTTGCCAGATGAATTTTGATATGTTTTTAGGATTAACATTTGTAAACTTATTTTTAATTTCGTATATGAATAAATGTAATAATAAATTTGAGAAGACTTTATTTGTTTTCTAATTTCGAGAACTGGCAGTTTTCTTTTTTAATTGCAGGCATGTTAAAGTAGGCATTATTTTACATGATATTAGTATAATTACAAAATTTTCAATATATCATTTTACTTGAATTACCAATAAATTGTGTCTGACAATGTCGACTAAGAATATGATATATAATTTTACCGAGTTTAATTAAAACCATTATTCACACAGACGGCTGGACGTAATTTTTTCATTCACAGTAAACGTATTTGACCTTAGTAATATTTTTTTGTGTAATATATTTTAATTTTATAATATAAGTTTATATTGTACAAAAATGATCACAACTACGTTACTAAATAAGCCACAAAAGTATAAACCCATACATACATAGACTGATAAACGCATTATCCTCCTTAGCGTTACAATCGGGTAATAACTTGCTATGGTTAGATAAAATATATATGTATCTATATCAATATTGCTACCCCCATTTCGAAGTCACTATGGTACATACATAGTACATACACAGTTATATCAGATGTATCTATGTCACAAACAAGATTTAAACTAGATTCATTACAGGCGTTAAAAGCTGGACTGGCATGAAAGATTTACACAGAAATGGCAGCTCTGGGATGTCTGGAAGACTGGCATTTGTGACTGCGTACGTTAAAATATGTCTTAAATGAATTTTATACTAACTAGCGCTCTTCCAGTGGCTTCGTTTACTTTGATTTCTGTTCTGTTATTTATTACTACGTGTATGAGCACTGCGATGACTCGATCTTGAGTGGATAGCCTATAACTGAATGTGAATGGAGGGAGAAACCCCCCTAACCCCTGTCCCCTGGTATACATATATACCCATCCCTCAAATATTTTCATGACTCCAAACAAACAAACTCATTTTAAAATGAATAAATAATTTACTAAAGAGCCAATGTGTTGAACAAAATCAACAGATCATTCGTTTCTAATTTTTTAAATGTATTTTCAAGAAACTTGGCAATGTCATGTAGCGAGTCTGGAGACTAGACAGTTGTGAGAGGTCATGACTTTAAGTGTTTCTTACGATTACATCATACTTCGTCCCAATAAATTAAAGATGTAATAGCATTAGAAAAGATAAAATAGATAAATAATAATAAAGATAGAAGAAATAAAAAGAAATAATAAATGCAATGTAATTACTTTAAAATCTTATGTTTTTACATTTATTGTATGTTCTTATACTTTAAAATAAATTCGAATATTTTTTGTATAGTTGTATTTTATGTAGTTGAATAATATATTTACAAAGTTAGGCGCAGTGGTCTCTCCAACTGGCTTAAGCGCCGACGGCCACGGGTTCGATCCCTGCTTGTGGCAAACATCTATATAAACCATACCAATATTTGTGGTCTTGGCGTTTGTGTTTGTATTCTGTGTATTGTTGAACTAAACACAGGATCATAATATCTTAATAAACGTTGAGTGTAAAACTGTTATTTAGTATAACAAAATTAACTTTTAAAATCCGAAATAAAAAAAGAATACTTAAAAGAAAAGATCAATAAAAGAAAAGACAATTCTTTCAAATGATAATCTCAAGTGGTTCAGGAAGTCAGTGTGACCTTGGTGGCATCGCCCGGGTGAAGGTTACAGCCGGGCGACGACCGGCCGACGAACTATGCCTAAATAAATAGATGCCTGACACATTGATATAGAAAAATCGATTTTTGAAAATGGAATTGTTTTTTTTTTATTGTATAAATAGTTTGATTGTTGCTATTTGTTTTTAGAACTATTAAATAAGGGAATCAGTGTTGAAAAGTTAATATTTTTTCCATGTCACTTCAAATTGAGAAGCTCCTCCTTTTTAATCGGTTAAACATAATTAGATGTATTTGTACTCAAATAATTGCTATTTCAAATTCTTACAGAAAAAAATATATATGATTTTAGATCGTTGCCTATCCCGAATAGGGCTGAATTATAACTAAACAATCGTTTTCAAAAAGGAAGATTAAAAATTAAGACTTTTTTTTTTTGTGTTATATTTTATGTGTATAAAAACTAACTATCGTAATGATTACTAATAAAAACTATTTTATCCTTTATTCATTATTCATTAATTATTTTTATAACTTCTTATGTTATAAATAAATAATAAATTTAAAATATTTGTCACTCTTAGTAGCATCATTTAACAAAACAAAACGCCGATGTTGCTCTGTTTATAATCTAATTATGATTCAAAAATGTACGTTTATATTATTTATTAATGTTTATACGATTTATACCTATGTATATAAATACTAAATGGTGCCCGCAACTTTCTTCGGGACTATTTACCCCTATATAGTATTATTTTACCCCAGTTTTAACCCTTTACTATTGGATGCAACTTCGTCGAAACGTTGGGGAATTAAAAAGGTATTACTACCATTAGTTATCGCGATAAGACCCGTTATATTAAATATGAATAGTATGAATTGCGAAAATTTAAAAATATAATAAATAATATGTTACTAATAATAACTTTTTCAATAACAATAAATAATTAACTTACTCCGATTCTGAAACCGTTGATGAGATATCGTAATTTAATATTTTAAAATTCACTTCGAATTAACTCCGAAAAAAATTGAATTCGAAATTTAAAAATTGAAATATAAAAAGAATTTATGAAAAACTGACACGCGAAAAGATACTTTCGTAATTTTGACATATCATTTAGTTTTATAATTCAATTCAACTTTGAAAGGACGAATTCGAAATTTGAAATGTGAAATATGAATGAGAAATTAACATGCAATATGGAATAAAATATATTTTTATAATAAAACCATTCGTCGGGTTTTGATATTTTATTTTAAATTGATGAAATAAAATAGGAATTTAATTCATATTCTTATTAAACGAAAGGTCGTTGATCGTTGGTTGATACTTGTAATAAACTAGATGCCCCTCGCGATTTCTCTCGCGTTTATGGTTACTGCTTCGCTCATGTATGTCTTAACGTTATGTGATAAAGCCTATAGCCTAAGCCTTCCTCAATAAACGGGCTATCTAACGTAAAAAAAAAATCAAATCGGATCATTAGTGTCAGAGATGACCCTACATACAAACTTAGGAACAATCTTGACCTCTTTATAATATTAGTATAGATTAATAATTATTATTAAAATATAACAATATCTAAATAGTATTATTATCATAATTATTCTGATTCGAATTGTATTATTTTATTCTTAATGAACAACCTTTGTAATTATAAACTTATTTTATTTTGACTAAAATTTTGTGAACTATAATATATTTTTTATAATACTAAAATATTCGACGTTTATCTTTATATAACTTTAGTTTATATTATTCATTATAATTTACAATTAATACATTCATTAAACAGACTTAATTTTTTGTAATTCAACTTATTTTATTTTTAATTTCAATATTTCTTGTTAATCATTATGTAACGTTGTCCACGTCATTTTAATTTTATAAAGTTATAATTTAGTTTTTAAATGATTATAATTTTTGTGAGACTGTGTTACATAAGCCTATAATCCGTACTATTAATATATAACATACTACATATATCCGCACTAAGTCAGTCGTTTAGAGAAATATATTAAAGTTTTTTTTTCTACAGAAATACACAATAATATTTTTTGTCATTTGTTTGAATACGATAGTATAAGAAACTATCCGGTTAGTTTAGCCTTAAATTGCTGTGTTTAACGAGGAATGTGATGTTTAATAGGCTATAAAACATCATGCTATAAACCTCATAGAAACGAAGCAGTAACTATAACTACCAAACTATAACCAACCAATCTCGAACCAAAATTCACATCTAACAAGAATCACATACGTTCTCTGTGGACAGTTAAAAACTACAACGTGATACTTAGTCAAAAATCTTAGTCGATAATTGATAATACAATAATTCAAATTAAGGATTAAAATTGAAAATAAAATTCAATTATCGAATTTGAAAATAAAAATTCAACAATCGAAATTCAAAATAAAATTTCGTCTACATAATACAGCGATGTATCAAAATAACGGGTGTGCAATAAACATAATGGGCTGAGTATTATATGCATATTATTGTCTATTGTAGACAATTACAAGCCAATTATGTGGCCATTGTGTTCCGTATATTATTGCTTAGACGATCAACAGTAATAATATAACCACGCCTCGTTGAACTTGTTTACGATAATGTTTTTAGATAAATATTGATACTGAATTAAGGGTTATTTGTTGGTTTCGTTTGTGTTCGATTGAATTTTTTTTATCGATTTTCTAGTTCACGGTTTTTAATACACTCTTATTGTAGTATTGGGTATGGATTTTCTGTAAATATATTATTTTTTATAGTCTTGATATTGTTAATAATACTTTGTATTTGTATACCAATTATGTATATAAAAATATTTTTTTTAGAATAATCATATTTCGAAAATCTGGACATAGGAGATCAATAATTAAGAATGAAATCTAATGGTGTTTATGTTTTGTGTGTTTGTGTTGTGTATCCGGAACATGATCATGAGATCTTAATGAGAACCGTTGAGTGTGATGCGTTTATTATATCTATATATTAATGCGTGAAGCTAAAACTTTTTGCCCTTTTTACGAAAATTCCGCGGATGGAGGAGAATGAAAACTTATATACAATAAAAAAAACATTACACACACTAACATATAATTGACACACACGCAAATCAAATTATTAATAGATTATCTGTGATCAATCTAGATATCGGTTGAAAATTTAACGAACTACGGTCGAATTCCGATCGCTAGGTAACTAGTTTATTATTATATAATAACCATTACAAATTAAAACAACTTACAAGTCTTCCTTCGCCAGCTTACATTCTACAATTATATGCCAAGGGCGAGCCAGATGTGATCTGTCTTATGTCAGCTAATAACATAGTAACGCCGAGCCCTTTCGAAATCGTTGATAAACTAGCGAGTTCAACACAAATAATATGTTTTATATAAAATATTATTAGATGAAATACATTGAAATAATGTTTTTATAAGCTGAAATTGCCTCGTTGTTAGAACACGGCGATCTCAACCGATGATCGAGGTTCAAACTCCGGCCAGCACCGCTGAGTTTATGTGCCAAGTGTCGGTGGTGAAGGAAAACATCGTATGTCTTGTGGCATTTATCCGCCAACCTCCAGTGGAACGGCGTGGTGGATTAAGCTCTAAATCTTCTCCTCAATAGAAGTGACCTTTACCCAGTAGTGGGACATTTACGGATTGTTACTTTACTTTTAACTTTATTGTTTTTATATAAAAAAAAAAAAACTTTTATTCCCCACTTCGGTCGTGTTAAATTGGGTCCGCACTGCACGTTTTTCTGCAGGATAAACCTTATCGAATAAATAGTGACGCATACATTGTGTATGGTCTATTTTTCTTTACTCGTCTTATTTAGCAGAAAAATATGGCGTACTTCTAACCAGATATAAGATGAGAAATTAGCGATCGAATGATTGAACTGAATCACTTTTTATAATGAACAATAATGTTCGAATATTCGTGATTTTCGTACCGGGTGTTGTTATCAAATAAGACAAGTAATGAGAAACAGACTATATAAAAATATTGATACGACGTTTGTACAGCAAAAAAACGTTAACTGTTATTTGTATGCATAACCAATTAATATAAGCCAATGATACTATATAATGATACTATTGATTAGATATGGATTTTGGTACATGTTATGGATTTAAGTCATGGATTTTGGTACCCAGAACGCCGACTAGTTTGAACGACGTTGCCTAGCAACCAGCTAGCGGCTAAGTATGACGGGCGGGAATATCTTTGGACCAAGTCAATTGACGACGACAATCGTCAAAGGTGGAAATGGGTACAGATATTTTTATAAAATACTAGCTGGTGCTCGGAACTTCGTCCGTGATGTCTGTGATGTCAACGTCATAGGAGCTATATGCATACAAAGTCTCAGCCCGATCTGTTTAAAATTGACAAAGATTCATACAAAATTTCAACCCCAATTATATCCCCTTGGAGGTAGAATTAATCAAAATCCTTTCTTAGCGGATGCATGCCAAATCTGAGCCCGATCCGTCCAATGGTTTGGGCTGTGCGTTTATTGATCAATATGTCAGTCAGTCATCTTTGAGATATATATATTTAGATTATAGCTGTAACGAGACATTTCGACTCAACAGATCACTAAAAGTTTCTCGTGATTAATTAAGAGTTACATATTTTAACAATGACAGACGGCTCGATTAGAGTTGTTCATATTTTAAGTAAAAAAAAGATACCGAATTTTATTGTGATTGACCTTCAATCAAGAGGTTGAAATTCTGCAAAATACTTCATGTTCCCTACCTCAAGGTTTCATAAGAAAGTCCTGTAATTGTCACACGGCTGTGTAAAATCCTCATCTCCTATTGAGGAAAAGGCTTAGAGCTTAATCCACCACTCTGCTCCACTCCTGCTCCACTTGTATCAGAATTTCTCCCGATGTTTTTCCTTATCACTAAGCTTGAGATGAATTTAAACTCAAATTTAGCAATTGAAAACTTAGGCAAGCCAGGTTTTCAACTAATAATCAGCTTAAATTGACGTGTTCGAACTACTACGCCATTTGACAAAGGGAACCGACCTTAAAAGCAATATTACGTTATTTCGTTAACATAAATGACATACTCATTCAAATTATTTTGATTTTAAAGTACTGAATCGATTTCGATGAAAATTCTAAAAGTACAATCCTTGTTAACAAAAATAGAATTATAAAAGTCAGTCAACCCGTTTTCGAATAATAAAAAAGACACCGACTAATTGAGACCTCCACCTATTTGGTAGTTAAAAACCCATTTGAACGCGAACGAAGGCACGGACTAAATTTAGTATATTTGGACGCTGATAAGCAATACTGTGTCAAGCCACACGGACTGCATTTTGAGAAAATGGCGTCTAAAGATGTCAAACCCATTTTTAACAAATTTGTTTGAAGAAGTATATATCCATCTTTTATTATATTTTTTGACAAAAGGTATAAGTAAATAAATTTAGACTAATATATTTAATATATTATCTAATAAAAAATTTTTAAAATATTTGAGGTTATTTTATAAATTGCAAAATATGGAACGCACTTGAAATTCGAACCAAATAATTAAGAAACTTTTTTCCGTACTTATTGAGTTCAATTTTTTTAATAATGTTAAATAGGTGATGTAGTATCAAAATACACCAATATCTCCGAATTTGACTTTTTGTGGGTTGACACATTATTGCTTATCAGCATCCATTTATAATCTAAATGTATATTGCAACGTCTCTAGGTGTTTAACGCAAATAATCGTTAAGACTGTCTGGAACAGTGGTCAATGTACCTAGTTGTCGAGTAATCGATTTCGGGGTATAGAAATTATATCGAAAGTTAGTCGCGTGTTAGAATGGATGCTTCTTTGTAACGTGCGACAGAATATATATTTTTTCCAGGTAGTTCATTGGCATTTTTATTTGAATTCCAAAAAGGACTGTTCTCAATTTGTCGGGTTTTTTTTCCAGATTATTCGAAAACCGCTCTATCGATTTAGTTAATTATTTTTGTCTGAAAAGATATACTTTCCCATTTGGCCCATAGAATCAAAATCGGTTTAGTTTGATTTTAAAATCAAAATAACTGGAATAAATTATAAAGCCCATAACTTTTTTTTTTAATGGGGCATAGCTTACCTTAACCGTTACTACAAGAAAACGTTCTATCTAAACTATCCCGAATTATTGGATATACTTTGACCTGCATTCAGAGATTTCTGAAAAAATGATCATATAGCAAGAAAATGTGCAATTTATACAAAAACTTTTTAAAACGCCACTCGATTCTATTTCTTTTGAGGTTTAAAAGACACTATTGGGCTATCTCTGGTAAGAATAGTGTCATTGTATGTCAGAACACGATAATTTCAGAAATTATCGGTTCGTCTTAAAAAATTCTTTATGCGCTTGATAGGAAGCATAGGCTATAAAATATTACGCAACATCTTTTAGAGCAGATCAATATTGAGCAAATCAAAATTTAACGCGGGTAAAACTGTACCGCCGAGAATTACTCTTATAAGTTTTGCTCTACACTTGAAAAAATTTAGTATCAGTGCCTTCATTTTTCTCAGCTTTCGTAAGGTTACATAGGTAACTTTTACTAGGTTACAAAATTATTTTATATCAATTACGTGAGTAAAACTTACAAGTATAGTTCTCGCCTATGGAATAGTAATGTCCGTCAGGTCGTATGACTTGTCACAGAATCGTATTCTATCAGCAGCCACATGACATCTAGCTAATATTATAAAGAGGGAGGATTAGTATTTTCTATGTATATGTCGTTTTGTATATATGTTTATAACGAAGAAACTCAAAAACTACAGCACTGATAGTGATACGATGAATTCAGTTAAACTTCTTTCAATCGCAACAAAAAAACATAGTCCCCGTAGGAATGCGATGTGAACGGCGCAATATAACCAAATTCCACGTGAACGAAGACGCGGAAGGAATGCTAATAACAAACAACTTATTAGAAGAGATAGGATTGATCTAGAAACCACAAATCCTCTAAACAACGCAATCAACCACTATCGTTCTATTTGCTAATTGATTAAACATTATGAAATAATAAGAGATATCCGCATTAACAATTGATTGTTTTTTTATTTCGCTATCAGCGTTGTTATTGTGTATAGTTTCCGCGACTGCAGTTATCTTATCAACAAGGTCGCCCGTATTGCCCATATGTGTAGAATTTCTTTGGAATCGCTCAGTTGTTTGTCATCTATTGTATTTATTTGTTTTGGTTTCTAGTACTTGAAACTGTGACTATGGCTCATTGATTACACCCTTGACATGCCCTTATAGGAAATCAACGTATAATAGCTAGTGTACTTTCGTATTCCCTTACTTCTAATTTCCCTTCAAAAATGTGGCATTATGGCACTAAAATTAATGTATTGATTTTAAACCATGGCGCTATCATAGATCTTCTTGAAATACATTTCTTTATATCTTAACTAATACATATATCAGATTAAAATTAAAACATAGAGAATAATTTAAAAATAAAATGATTTAATGTGTTTTTAAGATTAAAAAATGTCTCTACTCTATAATACTTTTTTGTCACTTTTGATCGTATTTTGAATCCTTAATTTCAAAAAACAAAGTTAAAACTCGTTATAAAAAAGTCCAAATCCGATAAGCAGCAGAATTAATTCCCATTTCAAATCGTCGGGCATTGAAAACATTACCATACTTGAGCCCAATTATATCGGAACACACATTATAAATAACGCATCAAATCTTTAATCTCGGGGTAGTGTCATGAACATCTTTACGGACCTGTCCTCGCCATAATTCCGAATAACAGTTATCAAGTATAACAAATCCTAAATCGTCGGTTTTCGCAGAAGCGTCCCGATCCCTAACGGTAACCTCTCCTGATGTTTCAATTTCAACTCTTTCATTAACGTCATACGGTCCATTACGATTACGTCGATTAATTTTATCGTTTTCTCGGGGTTTAATTAATTCTTACTCATTGGTAACGGACGTCGGTGACTCAGTTTTGGTCATTGACTCAGGATGTTTTGTGGTATTGTGTGAGGGATTGTCTTTTTTGGGTGACTTTGTGGTCAGCCGGTCACAAAATCGTGGTCCTGTGAATATTTCGCAAGTGATTTCTGCACGGTAATGATGATATACGGGATTATTTTTTCTGCATTGAATATAATCTTACTATCTGGCGTAACTATTTCCAAATCATTGGCATTTTTGTATAAGCAACAATTATGAAAACTAAATAAAATATGCTATAATAATGTCAATTCGACGTTAATGTTAACTATAAATAATTTGTTTTTAGAGTAAGCTTATGTACGAACCACAATTATTTCGTCATTTCTCTAGATATGACGCTTACTTTCGAAAAAATTCATGTTTGAACTTGTTTTTTTTTAGTTAATTTTTTTGTTTATTTTAAACTAAACTAATTTCCATATATTTTTGTTAATCTTATCATTGAAAAAATCAAATATTATGTGTAATAAATTAAGCTTAATAGCATTTAAAACACCGCTTTAGTCATCATCCGTAGCGTCAGGGCCTTTGCTTTAGCATGTCGCGACAGGTATCAGACTGGCTTCTAATGTGATAAATCCTTCAACACGTTCAATGACTACTGTTTGACGTCCATTGCCATTTTTATTATCAACAGTTTCATCGTCGTTTAATATAAAATCAGCAATGTATGTTATAAAAGGGTGCGTCACTGAGTGGCCTGTATTAGCAAAGGTCAGACGTGCGAATTAAAAAAAAACAATAATCGTATGATCCAAGAAACGCGTGGTTTATTTTCTGAGTAATGGTTGTGTAATTTCCTTTATCGATTAAATTATATTAATTTATTTAACGGCCGTTTAGTATTTATTATTATAATTATTAATAATTTTTCGTTTTATCAACAACTAAGTTCCTAATTAAGAGACGTAAAATTTCGTTTCTGATCTTTATCAAGAAACATATAATCTGGATTCTTACGAGGTTTAATTTTAATGTATTTAAATTTTTGAAAATTAATTATCATGAGTTAATGTGGAATTATTATATATACCTAACGTTTTATACGGGATTAGATTGCAATATATTTTATAATGTACTAGCTGACGCTCGCGACTTCGTCTACGATGTCTGATCCCTTCGTCATAGTAGCTTTATGCATGCAAAGTCTCATACAAACTTTTTCCTTATCCCCTATTATATACTCTTCGAAGTAGAATTAATAAAAATCCTTTCTTATTTCCTCTTGTAAATGCTGTTTGTATAGACGTAAAAATACTTATCGAAACACCATCGATCCATCGAATTTTTATTCGTAAACTAGCCACTTTATTAAACGAGAAGCAATAAAACTGCATTTTTATTAATTAAACGATATTTATAATAAAATAATTAAATAACTTAATTTATTTACATATATTATAACTTAATTTAAACGTTTTTAATTACTTTTGATAAACTCCGAAAGTTCAGCAGGCTCTTTAGTTAAATATTTATTTTCCGACCTTAAAGTACTAATTTCAATGTTCTTTTACTATATAGACCTTTATTCTGATCAAGATCTAGATTAAAGATTTTATAAATAATGATACATGGTGAAAAAAAGACACATGAAGCTCAATACCTAATAGGATCTTAACGATGTTAAATAAAAATCAACAAATCAGGTAGTTTCTTTTGCAACTTCTTGAGGTTTCAATTTACCGAAACCACGGTAGATTAATATAGAAATTGTGCTTGACGTTCAAAAAACGAATGCAAATTACTATTTTTATACAAAATTGGGATGGAGAAGCTTTTTAACAATTTCTTTATAAAACTAGCTCATAAACGAGATACTTAGCTTTAGCCTTCTACATCTTGTATACGGGCTGGCTCGATCGGGGCAGTACCTCAATCTCCCAGAACCACGTGAAGTAGCTAGTATAGCTGCGTGTCTTACGATGAGTGAGAGAGCCGGAATCCCTTCCGTTATTTATTTTTTAAGCTGTCCACGTTTTTGAGGCTCTTCTGGTGTTGCCAAAGTCCTTAAGCGGGGGTGATCACTTTAAATCACGCCAGCTCGTTTGCCCGTTTTTTTTTATACAAAAAAGTGGCCAATGTCTCCTATGGAAATTTGCAGCACCAGAGAAGTGAAAATGGCGTAGAAGAGATTAAGGGACGAAAAGGAACAGGATATAAGGGACTACATGGGAGTTATGGTTATTAAGCTGGTATTTAAAAACCTTTTTAAAAGTGACAATGTGTTTGTGGCTTCTCTGGTCCAGCAAATATCCATGGGCGCCGGCTAAAATAAAATGTAGTAGTAATGTAAACGTAACAGCCTGTAAATGTCCCACTGCTGGACAAAGGCCTCCTCTCCTATTAAGGAGAAGGCTTAAAGCTTAATCCACCACGTTGCTCCACTGCGGGTTGGTGGATAAACATGTGTCAGAATTTCTCCTGGCACATGCAGGTTTTCTCACGATGTTTTCCTTCACCGTCAAGCTCGAGATGAATTTAAACACAAATTTAGCACTTGAAAAATCAGCGGGGGTAAAGATCGACTTGTTGTAACCACTAGGCCATCTCACTTGCTATTTTGTCAGATATTTATGTATACTAGAGCTCGTCCAGCGTTCGGACCGTATTCGACCGTAGTTCATTTAATTTTCAACAGATTTCAAGATTGACCATGGATAATCAATTCTCAAATTGACCACAGACTTTAATAATAAACAAAAATGTATCAATGCGTGGGTGTCTCAAATACACGGTCACTACTATGTAAAATGTTTTTCTTTTTTTTATATATTAATTGTATTTTATAGGCATAATTAAAAAAATATTAGCATTATTGTCTCCTTCTCTATAGAAATATAAGTGTGCGAAATTTCATACTCCTTCGCGCAGTTATCGTAAAAATCGGTACAAAGTTTTACTTGACGTATTACTTAGATATATGGACGATGATAAGCAATAATGTGTCAACTCATACACCGTCAAATTCGGAGATATTGATGTATTCTGATAATGCGTCGTGTATTTAACATTATTCAAACAAAATTTAATACATCTAAACTAAATAAGTACGGAAAAAAGTTTTTTAATTTCATGTTTCTATTATTGATGTATGTTCATACCAAACTTTCGTCTTCATAAAGTCAGTTCATCGTTTCTGGGGTTTGGTATTCGCATCTATAATAAAATCCCGCAAACAGTTTTACATTTGCCACTTAATAAGTTTAAAGCCTACGTTAAAAAATCTTTAATAAATAAAGCATATTATACCATAAAAGAATATTTTGACGACAAAGAGGCGTGGATTTGATAAGCGTTGATTTTCTATCCGGATAACATAATTAAAATGTAATAAAAATACATTATGTATAAATGATTTTAAAAGAGTTACTATCGAGTTTCTTGCCGGTTCTTCTCGGTAGAGACTACATTCCGAAACGGTGGTAGCTTTATAAAAAATAAAAATGAAAATATGACATGTAACTTGACGATTCGAAAGTGCTGTTAAAGCCCATTTGAATAAAGTATATTTTGAGTTTGAGTTTCAATATTTTACAACATGCAATAATTTAACATAATCGAAATAGTTATTATTAGATAAAACTTTTTATTATATCAAATTGCATTTAATTCATTATACCTTTTATCAAAATAGAAAAGAGAAGATGGATAAAAACGTCTTCAAGCAAACTTATCAAGAATATGCTGGACATTTGTGGACGCCATTTTCTTAAAATGAAGTCCGTGTGGCTTGACACAGTATTGCTTATCAGCATCCATATAAAAATGGTTATAAATGTTTTGTTTCTTTTTTAAAATCGTGATAATTCATTCAACTGCCACTTAAACTAACATTATAATTGATAAGTGCTCGTTTTTAAAATGGGTCGTTTGCCACAAAACCTTGGATGTTCTAAAAATGAGTCAGTCGCTCAAGATTGTATACAAAATTATTAAGATAATAAGCGGATACGTATATTTTCGTCACGATCGAATTGACAGTGATCGGAGCGCGCGATCTTAGGCCTGGCGCTGTGTCGCGTTAGAAATATCGATGTTTTAATTATTCTGTTAAACTTGACTTATCGATATTATTTTTTTTATGTATAAAAATTCTTGCATTTTTTTATATCGAAAAAATAGTAAAGGAAATATTCTATTTTTGTTTAAAATTTTTGCTAGTATAATATTTAAATAATAAAGTTAATATGTTTAGTTTTGAATACAATTAAATAAGTATTTCAGTCGTTACTGCTTAAGCATAATTAAAAAAAAACATTATTTATTTAAACCTGAGATTTTGCAATAAGTGCCATCACGAAGATAGTATATTATCCTGTTATTGAAACAGTATCAGAAATAACAGTCCCTTAAATTGGCCAATAAAAGATAGTTGCAATGTCTAAATGTATACAGTAGGCATGCATAATACTTCAGAACGGCTGCATATATCTTGGTAATTTTTTATCGGTGTTTCTAATTGCCAGGACAAAGTTTGTATGAAAAATAAAATGTTTGAAAAATTGTCCAAAAAAAAAAATTGGGTTAAAAACTCTCCGTATAAAATGTAAGTAACTCTTAGTTTTTAAAAAATATTGACATAATTTGTAATGTCCCCTCTCTACACCTTTACAAAATATCGACAAACAAAACCATATCCCATCACTAACCAGCTAACCTTTACTCAGCTGTATTTTGCTTTTGCAAGTTTAATCATGCTTCGTGGCCGTTCGTGACGCAACGTTTCGCAAGCTTAATCATTATTTTATCTTACAAATTGTATTCATGTTGGGACTGTCGACTGTCGATACCTCAGTCGATACATTGTTCGCAACGAGCGTGCGTCGTATCGATAACAAGAATAATAATTTATCGATGTGTCATCACTATTGTTATGTTCGTAATTGAGGTAGCCTGCAGTGACTTTGAAAATGTTTTTTTTTTGTAAAATATTGGCTCATATTGCGACATTTTGTATTTTATGCGTAACAAAGAAAATTAAAGACTAATCATTTTAAAAAGTTTTCATTAAAGTACATATTCAAATTACAATTCAGTAATATGGCATTATTAAATCATTAGGTAACTAAATATTTATATACGAGTTTTGGCCTCGTGTTGAATATACCCTTTCTTTAAGCGGGGATGCCAAGTATCTAGTCATTATTATTGAATATTATTAACGATCACGGTGTAAAAGCGTCATAGGACGCTTGACTACAAACTGATTTAGGTCTCTTTATTATTAATAATACCCTCGGTGTAAAAGCGTCATAGGACGCTTGACTACAAACTGGTTTAGGTCTCTTTATTATTAATAATACTCTCGGTGTAAAAGCGTCATAGGACGCTTGACTACAAACTGTTTTAGGTCTCTTTATTATTAATAATAGGTATCTTTACTATTAATTAATAACCCCCGGTAATTCGGCCCTTATCCTCAACCTCGCCCTTAACCCACCTAGAGTTCTGTAAGTATACGTAGTAACTAGTTACGAAGCTTGTGAATATCAAGAATTAGGCACTGACAGTAAATTCCTTCAGGTGTAAAACCATGAGAAATAACTTATATAAATCTTGATGAAAGTCTTAAACAAAACTTTTAAGTATAATTCTCGACTTAAATATACAAAAAAGAAGTAAAGGAACACACTGTAGATAGCCCACGGCTGGGCTAAGGCCTCCTCTCCTATCAAGAAGAAGGTTAAGCTAAATCCGCCACGCTGCTCCACTTCGGGTTGACTGATGTACTTATATGTGTCAGAATTTCTCCCGGTACATGTAGGTTTCCTCACGATGTTTTCCTTCACCACCGAGCACGAGATAAATCTTAGCACAAATTTAGTACTTGAAAACTAGTGGTGCTAACCACTGAGTTTTCCGCCAGGGTTTAAATTCGCGCTCATCGGTTGAGATCGACTTGTTCTAACCACTAGGCCATATCGGCTCGCAAGTAAATAAATAAACCGCGCTTTAATATATAATACGATGTATTTCACACGGAAGTATTACTGGGTTATTGCGAATAAAGTAATGTATATATTTACCGCTATTTTGTCATACATTATTACGGATCTAGGTTTTGTAATATGACTCCATTCCTAAAACGTCTGTGATCATTAATATGCTTGAATTACGAGGGGCGATTATTGCTAATTGGTTGCCTTAAACGTCTAAAGGAAAATATTCAAATTAATTAGTTTTTACTGTATATACATTACGATTCAGACTGCGGAATGATAATGTCTTTTGTGAGACAAAGTATATTCTATAATAAAATCCCGGAAACAAGATTAAATTTGCCACTTCACAAACTTAAAGTTTACATTAAAAATCATTAATAGAAAAAGCATACTATTCAGCATATGATGATAGTCTATTTTTTAACTGACTTTAAAAAAGGAGGAGGTTCTACGTTCGGCAGTATGTATTTTTTTCGAATATTACAAATTTTGAATAAAAATGGTTCAGCTCATCATTCAATCGATAATTTTTATCTAACTCTTATGTGTGGCTAGAAACACGGTATATTTGTCTGTTAAATAAGACAACTTAAAAAAAAATAGACTATACATTAATGATAAATCAGCGTGGAATAATAGTGCGTTGACATTCTCTCAGGATAACTGTAGCTAATTGTATCCAACAATATTGTACAAAAATATTTTAAAGAGTAACTACCAAGTTTCTCGTTGGCTCCTCTCAATAGAGTCCACGTTCCGAACCAATGGTAGCTTCACGTGGAACTGACATGACATACACATGAAGTATACATATTTTGAGTTTGAGTTTGATTACTGAGGTAGAGCCTAGTTGTTTCAAAATCAGCAGGTTCGATACCTGGCTATGAAAATTAATTAAAAGAAAATGATGTAGTTTTAGTTTTTAACAAAATCGTCCTTGATACTCCTTCAAGTATTTTTCGATATTCCTGATAGTTTCGGATTTGGTCTACCACGCCCAATAAAAAATTCATTCTGTATATGAAATATTCTTTGCTTTCATGTTTGTTTAATAAAAATTGCGACATATAGAGATATCTATGTAGATCTTAAAATGGTAAAATAAAAATATCCAATACTTTATGAAATTTATAATTCTTATCATAAGTCACTGTTACTTTTAAACCACCGTGCACCTTGCACGGAATATTGATGTCGTAAATCTCGACGAAGTGGTTTATATGCTAAAGGAAATAAGGCCATGTACGGACTGTACGTTTTCGAGTTCGCAGTTACTGAAATGTACTGTATGTATTTGTACTCGTACATTCATTTATCCAAATCCAACCTCGTCGCAGTCCGTACCTGTCAAATATTATCTTTATGTCCTAAGCAATTTACGCATCTTTATAAAACTATGTAATAAGCTGTATGGAGTCAAAATCACAACTCCAAAACTCGAGTTTTTTGTAACATTATCATATACAGACTTCTGTTCTGGAGAACGTTCATTGAAATGTACTGTTCTTACATGCAGCCATTTATATGCATTGAAACCAATTTTCTCGGGCTCAGTCACATCACAGTACATATTTACAAGCTTATACGTTGTGCGCGTGCGTGTACGCTAAACAAAACGCACGACGAGTAATAGAGAGAAGAACGCCTAGTGCATACACAGCTTTAGTCTACTCGTGAGAGTTCCACTAAATCTCTACCTTACAAAATTATACACTGTCAATTATACATTTTATGGCTTAGAGTTTTTAAGTAACGAAGTGAGTTTCGTTTTGACTATCGCAACAAGAATTATTATTGAAAAAAACTAAAAAAAAAAATAAATGGACTTCCAAAACGAAACAAGTAAACTAAAAAGCAAAAAATAAATCTTTTCTAAAACATTTTGAAGGCAGGGCAAAGTAAATCATTTTTTTACCGGTTATTTACTGGCATTATCAGATCCTGATTTGATAACAATGGTATAGACTTAGAAGTAAACCCATTCAAGCCAAATAAAAATTTTAAAATCGGTCCACAATACTTAGAGCCAAACACAGAAACTCCTTTTTTATTAACAATTAAAATATAACCAAACCGGATACAAATATTATTTCAGTTTAAACACAAATGTAAATAACAAGTAATATTGGAAAAAATCCGTTTACGTGAACTGTTACAGTAATGTCTGACGACATCCTGACTCAGATGTGGCGTGATCGTTACTAACTCACGTGGAATTATTCTTGATTTATCTACCTAAAATATTATAAAACTCGCATTATTAGTAGTAGTAAAGTAAAGTAACAGCCTGTAAATGTCCCACAGCTGACTTCCTCTCCTATTAAGGAGAAAGTTTAGAGCGTAACCTACCACGCTGCTTCACTGAGGTTTACGGATATACATATGTGAGATCTCCCTGTACATGCAGGTCGCTGAATTATTTACCCCTGTTCATTATTATTATATTCCTATTTCAACTCCTTTCAGCGCTTTTTTGCATCAAAATGTACTCAATGTCCTTTCTCAGGCTCTAGACTAATATATACAAATAACGGGTTAATGATAAGCCATACTCGATGACTTTGCTCATTTGATTTTTCTATTTTTTTCTTCATTTACATCGCAGGATAATATAGCAGCACCAACAGGGCGAGAGAGTGCTCTAGGTGCTCGTGAGCACTCTTTAGGCGAAGACGGCCTGTCTAGGCGGGCCAATCGTTGCATAACCAGAGGAGCCGAAAATGCGAATCCAGCTTAAAAAAAATAAGGAATGAGAGAAAATAGAAACTGAAGAAAGGAATTAAGGAGGGGTTAGGCTTCTGACTAACCGTACAAAACTCAGCTATATTAGATACTTCATTCGACCTTTTGTGAGAGTGAGCTCGCCGGTCGAGGCAGCCTGTATATGAGTTTAGTCAGTAGGCTACAACTAGGCCCTAGCTTAGTAAAATACATAAGAATAATATTTATATTAATTAGGTACTTTTACGATCCTAATCTTAAATCTTAATTTTAGGACGTAGGTACTAACAAAAAATTTGCAAAATTCGATCCCTAATTGAGTTTAAACGGGGTTTGGAAGTTTGTATGAAAGTCCTATGTTAAACGCGAAGGAAACCGAAAGGGGTCGCTAGTATTACTATAAACATGAATATGTAAAGACTACTTATTTAAGAGCACTCTAGCGGAAAATCTTTATAAATCAGAGAACATAGCAACGAGTAATATTCACTGTAAATAAATCGTAAATTACTTAAGTATATAAGGTGTATATAAACAAGAATAGTGTCTTTATACATAGCGCGTACTCCGTCACATGTGTAGGATTTCCGTAAACAAGTTTTATTGGATGTGCGCGATTATCTCTGAATCCTTTGAAAGGTTAAATGCTAAGAACACTAGTCCTCTTTCTTGTGAGAGTACACTTTTATAACATAACGATAAAGAAGTAATGTGTTATCTAAATATATATAATTCAAAGATAACTAGACTGACATAGTGATCTATGTCTAAAGCACAGCAAAACCACTGGACGGATCGGGCAGGAAATTTAGCATGCAGGTAGATGTTATGACGTCGGCATCCGCTAAGAAAGGATTTTGATTAATTCAAGGGGATAAAATAGGGGATGAAAGTTTGTATGAAACTCTGTCAATTTTAAGCCGATGGGGCTGACACTTTGTATACATAAAGCTACTATGACGTAGGCATCACACACATCGCAGACAAAGTCGCGAGTACCAGCTAGTCTTATATATAAAATTCTCGTGTCACAATGTTAGTTATCTCCTCCGAAATGGCTCTACCATCAAATTTTACGAGTATATGCATATACGGTAGGCCTGAGAATCGGCTACTATCTATTTTTCATACCCCTAAGTAATAAGGGTTGATCACCATTAACATTTTTTTATGTACCAACCCCTATTTTTTTTTTAGTAATTTAATCATTTTTCATCCTACTCGATAACTGATCAACGGGTTGGCTAGTAATTAAAACCTCATGCCAGTGAAGATAATGTTATGTGTTATCCATAGAGTATATGTATTAGGGAAACTACTTGGACATATGTAAATAAAGATGTCTACCTTAAACTTATCAAAATTGATTCAGTCATAATTTTTTTTTTGTTTGAAAGAGGATACTTATCATGGGTCCAATATAATTTTTGTCATTTTTGGTTAAAAAATCAAAATAATTGGAATAAACATTTTATCCAAGTGAACGAAATTACGTATTTGCTTTCGAAGTCATTAACTTTTTTAAAGTTTTTTTTTCGTAAAAAGAATACAATACATTCAAATATCGATTGCAAACCGTCAATCCAACTGTTTGATTTATCGCTTCATACGCTAAATACTTGAAGAGTTAAATGATATTATCCGTTGACTATAAAAAAATGTTCATCGCGATAAGTATCATATAATAAATGTATGCAAACAATAAAGTTTAAATGTAAATAGGAACCTAATAAAATTTTATGGCTGTCATAATTTATATAATAGACTGTGGCTAAAACGTAAGGACACACGCAGACTGTAGACTTTGAGGAACGAGAAAAAAAAGAAAGCCACGACTCAACTACAACAAAACAATAGAAATATCACAATTATCGACTGAATACGGACAGAGTCACAAGCAAATGCTAGTAATGTATTTTAAAAATGTATAAGTAACGCCCTTTCTAATAATACCAAATACAGTGTATTTATCTCGTTTTATTTTTATAGCAGGGTACTTTATGCCCGCTAGACGACCGCTCTGGTGTACTGGTGCTGAATGTACCTCTAACGCCGACGGGGCAGATATTTATAGTTGTATAAATATTTGTTCCTAGGTCTGGGTGTTTGTCCTAGTGGGTTTCCCCACCGTGCCTCGGAAAGCACGTAAAGCTGTCGGTCCCGGTTGTTACCACATTCACCTGATAATTATCGTTACTCTTAGTAGGGAAATTATTCTAGTCTAAATGGTTACTGGCTTGCCTTTAGAGGTTGCGGAGGTCAGATGGCAGTCGCTCTGTGTAAAAATCAGTAACTCGTCAATATCTGGACTAGAATAGAAAGCAGACTCTGGTATAACCGGGAAAAATGCTAGGTAGATGATGATGATGACTTTATGCCCGCTAAAAGGCTCCAAATTAGATATAGCCGTCATACAGCGTATAACCAGCGGACGATCAAGATGCTTCTAACGAACCTTGTCCAGTTCTCATAAGTAGCTTAGGAGCCTAAGGAAACAAAAGAACATATATACATACATAGACTGTCAAAATCATACATCTTTATGCTGATTAAAAACGTGACAGAATTTTTGCCTGGTATAAAGTCTTTAGTCTGTGGGAGCTCTAAGTTTTCTAGTGCATCTGTCTCTATGTTCTTCAAGATTACATAAATTGATTTTGTCCTTTTTTTTAACGACAGCGTTAGGTTGTTAATGCATTTTATATTAATAATATAAATAAAAAACGTAAAGTTTATGTATTAAGTTTTCACAGCTAAATCATCGAAGCAATTTACTGATATTTTATACATTTTAATGACACGTTAAATTATTTATAATCATATGGAAGTCATCAGAAAGAGGAGCTTCTCTCTGTTCGTTAGGGGCTCTTATGTTATGTTCACCGATTACTCGAAAACAATTTGTTCGATTTAATTATTTTTTTTTTATTAAAATGGTATATATACTCTCTCATTGGTTCCATAGAAGCTTCATCAAAATCGCTTCAGCAGTTTGGTTTTAAAATCAAAATCACTAGAATAAGTATGTCAGTCAAGTAACGAAATAACATAATTTGCTATTAATATATACAGAACATATTTTGCTATTTTATAATTTATTATGTTTATATATAAATATATTTTAAAATATCGTATTAAATATTGTCAAAAATTTGTAATTACAGTCAGCTAGGTCTGTCTGCGATTGCTGAAAATAATTGGAAAATAATAATGCAATTAAAATTCATATTACATGTCTACAATATGTTCGAGATATTACAATCATTAAATTCAAGATCCAAATAAGCGAAGGCACGATGCAGTAACTCAACAAATAAAAGAATCGATACGACCCATAATAAAAATAATCACACACAACGTAAAGGAAACAATTAAATACAACCTTTTTGACAATGACTATAAAAAGTTACCTTTTTATTAAAAAACTACAAACTTAAGTGCGAATTGTTTATGCACATTAAGTGCTCTGTAGTAATCTATAAAAATAATTAATTTGATGTGTCTGTTTGTAATTTCAAATTTGAACTAAATTAATTATTATTACTTAATCTGGTTTTAACTATAATAAATGAAAGTTTAAACGGTTCTCACATCATATACACAATTTAAAAAAAAAAATTGTCTGTCTGTCTGTTGAATTTTAATTGTCTATCGGATTATTTTTTTTAATATAAGGAATAGCGAAAAAATACTTAAAGAAGTCTCGATGGCGATTTAAATGACAACTAAATTTTCATCGTTAGTTTAAAAAAAAAACATAGCCAGGAATAGAATCCGCTGATTTTAAAAAACAACTTGTATTGTTGCACCGTCTCATAGCGTTACTTATAGGGATCAACTTCTGGGATGTAATAGTATACGGCAAACAAAAGAAAAAAAAAATAATGTTATTAATTAATGCATTTAAAATGCTCCATTATTGAAAGGCATCAAAGAGTGCCAGCCTTGCTTTATATTAGAGATGCCATCCTGTATTAAATAAAATGGTTAATTACATAAATGTTTTTTTTTATTACAGAACTCTAAAAAAATATCACCGTACAAGACCAATTGTCTCACATATAAAGTCGATTCACGAACTTTATAAAAAAAAAAATAAGAAAAAAAAATCAAGATAATAATAGGTACACAGGTCCGTCGATGCGTCACATCATGACGCCATATTTATTTTATTACATTAAATACTAGTGAATGGTATATTTTTTACACATAATTATGACGTTTTCCGTTTTACTTATCATTCGATCTCGGTCAATAAAAATTATTAAAGTTCAACAGTCGTAAGTTATTCACCCGATCCTGCGATCTTAATTTGCATTAAACCACACTTTCCTTACTGAACGGTCTGCATTCTGATTGTTTGTCTATCAATACGGATAAATAAAATTGAATTATCTGTTTGTAATTTCGAATTAACAGCTTTTTAATAAATGGATATGAAAGTATATACGATATTTAAATAAATTTTTTTTGTCTGTGTGTCCGTCTGTTTGTTCCCGCTAATCTCTGAAACGGCTTGACCGATTTTGACGGGACTTTAACTCTCAGATAGCCAATGTTAAAAGAATTAACTTAGGTTACTTTTATAAAAAAAAATTCGTGACAGCAAAATTGAAACCAATGAAATATTTAATAATATCCAATACAAGCAGGGAAGATAAACATTATGGAAACATAATTTTGCCTCAAATTAACGCACGTGAAACAGCGGGGCACAGCTAGTATTGACTAAAATGTTTATTGTTTATGGACAAAATTATTATGTAGTTTACGTTCGCGGATTCGTTGATACTCTTTGTCAAAAGTATAAGTCATTTTATACGTATATTCGTAAAAGCAAATGTATTAAAATAGATTAATTAATATTCTTTATTTTTTTAACAGCAATATATTGCACACATCCGGCGTTAAAAATCCACAGATTTATAATTTCATAAATATGAATCCTTACATGCAATAAAAATATAAAACTCACATATAACTAAATTTTACTATATCACATGGTAAATCAAAATAAATAAAAATAAAAACAAATGCATTCAACACCTAATAATATACGACAAAAAGCGAAAAACAAATACATTTAACACCTAAAAAAAAAAAACACCTATCTTAAAAGATAACATATATTTTATAAATGTATAGGTTGTATTTTATGTATTTTAAAATACAAAATATAGACGTAGACTATAACCGGTATACGTGTATGGAATCGAGCCCAAAGACTTTTTGGGCTGATCTAGATGTGTAAATATCAAAAAATTAAACCTCAATGCCCAATAAGCTCTGGGCCCCATTCCATATACATAACCGTCAATACTCTTTAATCTGTCATCTACAAAATTTTCACACCAAAAAAAAACCTCAATAATTCTAAAGTCACTTCAAGGCTCATTAAAACAAGTCCGAGCTAGTTCGTCGACATAAACGTGTCGTGACCTGCGCGAGCGCAGCGCTGTCTCGCTGTTTCGCTACTATTTTTACAATTTTTGTTCAAGTCAAGGGCTTTAGCGAAGGCCGGGATTATTATACATAATTTGTGGTGAAAATACGTATTATTTTGTAGTTTGAGTCAATGTTTTTTTATGTTTATTTGCTCTGTTATTTTAGAGTATCTTTTTAATGATTGTTTCATATTTATTTTAAAGATAAATAAAATTTAAATGTCTGTTTGTAATTTTAAATTGAGAGCTTTTAAATAAATGCATATGAAATACGGCACGTACATGGAAAACATAATTTTTTTAAATTTTGTCTGTTACTTCCGACTAATTTTTCGAACAGCTGGACCAATTTTAACGGGACTTTCACTAGCTGATAGCTAATGTTGTAAGGAGTAACTTGTAAGGAGTAAACAGGAATTGCACCACGTAATAGTGTAACGTATCAACGGATAAACTTCTGAGAAGTAATAGTATACGGTAAACTAAAGGGTCTTATTTGACAAAATGCAATTAATTAATGCGAGTAGCGCAACAGAGAACACAGACACATCATTGCTTATCAACATCCAAATATTGTAAGGGTACACTAGGGAAGGATTTTTTAAATCCATCCTAAGATCTTTTAAAAAAGGTTGAAATTTTGTTAGGTATCAAATTCCTAAATATACGCGGGCGAAGCTGGGAGGAACTGCTAGTTTAGTATAGAAATAGTATAACCCTATGGAAGGATATCTGCTTTTAAGGAACGTCTGTGCAAAACTTCATGTTTCTAGACCCAGCGGTTTAGGCTCAGTGTTTATCGATCAGTCAGTGAATATGTCAGTCAGTCAGTTTTGATCCTAGCTATATCCTTACCGAACACCCCTCATAAATAACCCACTCCATTTAAAAATAAAGAAATCAACAATAATAATATTAAAACGAGGTAAAATTTGTTTGTTAGTATGTAGAGAGTAAACTCTCATATTACTGATCCAATTTGAAGAGTGATTTTGGCGTTAAATAGCCCATTTCTTAAGGATAGGCTGTATTACATCACGATATGACTCCTAGGAGACAGTAACCATAAACGCGAGTGAAACCACAAGGGACATCTAGTCGTTTATAAACAGTTTTAGCACAGTTACGTAAACAGGGCGACCGCAATCCGATCGATTAATTGATTACATTATCACAGAAAACCAATCCGACCACAGTTAATATAATAATCATTGCTAATGACGGTAAGTCTATCAATATTGTATTTTACTTGATTATTCCTGCGGCTTTATCCAGTTAACGGATCGATTCATGTCGAACAATTTATCACGTTACTAGACGTTATGCGCGGTTTCGTTCTCGTTATGTTACGATGTTGTCATTGGTTGAGGCATAAGTGCTGCCATCTCTGCTCTTTACTGGACTGTACCTTTTGTCATAACTGCGCGAATGTCATAGAGAGCGTAAAAATTTGAAAAAAAAAAAACAAAATGGTCCATTTTGAATGTAAAAAAGCAAAAAAATGAAAATCGACAAACTATATCAAGTGGGCTATCGTTGAAAAGGTATTTAAAAATCATTTTTAGGTTTCTTATATCGTTTTTCAATCAGAATTACCGTTTAGGATCTGTAAAAATTTGAAGTTAGTAAGCGACGATTCTCAGAGGCTTTTAAATATAACTTATATTGATACGGTGCTACTGACTGCAATTTTTTGAATTTTATTAATTAATATTACTTATCAAAGTAAATTTACTTTCAAATGCTATATTTTATTTGGAAATATATTATTTATCCTTTACCACTATATAATATAACTAAGGCATTATTTATATGACGGAGAAGTTCCTTTAAAACAACTGTTTACCAAGCCAGCGTCTCTGTTACTTTTGTTTGATTCCCACTTCCGAGAGTCCATTGTCACAGGTGGCAATGGGTTATACAGGCTGTTACGAATATGGAAATAATATACTTAAATCTTTATAGTAATCTCTTTTATCTACTGAATGATATTTATTACTACTGATCGCCCCTAATTTAACCCGAAAAGGGGGTTGATTTCTAAACATACATTATTAGTACACGTTCATACATATCATCTATTTTAAATTGTATGCTCATATAGAGCATACAATTTAAAATTCAAAAACATAGGATTTTCAAACAAACTTCCAACCCCTGTTTTACCACATTTAAGGTGGAGTTTCATAAATTAAAAAAAATAGCGGATGTTTACAGCCTATAATGAATGGTCAGCCAAATTTTAAGTCTATAGGTGCTATAGTTTCTGAGGTTTCGTGATTAATCGGTGAGTAGTATTTCGCTTTTATATTTCATTAAAAAAAAAAAAAAAACAAAATATTTTGCTTTAGCATATTTTCGTTAAAATGGAATTAAACACAATATACAATATACCATCACCTTATAAAGCCCGGGAGTCAATCAGACCGCATACATTAATAATATAATCACCCTATATATACAAAAAAAAAACATTATTGGAACCAAAGGCGAGTCGGACGCAATTAGTTCGTACACTGAAATCGCATTATTGGGATGTGCGAAAAAGGATCACCCTGTATTTTAAAGGAAAAAAAATACACCAGCACCTCGTTTGGGATTACACTTTTAGACATTTTTTTTTTCATAAAAATATGAATTTACAAGCTTTTACGAAATGAAAAATTTTCGGTATTATTCCATTATAGTAGGCAGCTTTCTGTTAGTTTTGAATTCACCGGCGAGTACTTTAGTTCGTTCAGAAACAGCATAATAACTGCGCTAAGGGTTATTATAATTACTCTATTACTTAGCAACTTATATTGCGCGTTTAGTTATATTTTATTAATTAATAAAATAAATTCTTATTTTTTTACACACACTGTAAATTACAAATACATCGAAACACGCAAAGAAATGGAGATTATTTTGTCTCAAATTATAACCTAATAAAATCATCATAAATTTAAAATATAAGGTAAAAATTACATTTATAAATTTTGCTCTCAGATTTGCATAAAAAATTTCGTTGCTAATACTTGAAATTATCATTGCTATATACTTGAAAGAAAATATTGTCATAAGTAGTAATAATATAACACTCACAGACCTTATAATACTGTGTCGGAGGTTTGAAAACATCTAGACAAATAACGCTATGGCCCTTACAGTCAAGAGCCGTAAGCGGGGATCGAACCCGCAACCATGCGCTTCAATCAGTTGCAGTGGCCACTGTACCAACAATAGATATCTAATATAAATTATATTCTATCTATATATTAATACGTGAAGCAAACTTTGTACCCCCTTTTACGAAATTAACGCGGCATAAAAAGTAAAATTACATCAATAAAATGACATTACACACACTACCATGTATTTGACACACACACACACACACACACACTCACACACACACACACACACACACACACACACACACACACACACACACACATATGTATATACTCTTATGTTTATTGTTCATATCTGTGGTAAATTTGAGGATAGGTTATCTGTGGTCATGTTCAAATTTGTAATTTAAATTAATTATGGTCGAACTTTAACTACTGGGTAGCAACTAGTAAAAATAAAAATCAATGTTTATATAATGTCCTCTATACGTTCCGAAACCATTGATCGAATTGTAGAGAATCTTTGGTGGAAGTTTTTGGGAACGCTCATGAGATCCTGGCCCCGAATCTGTAATACTTTAGTTCGAAGTACAACGCATGCCAGGAACAGCTGTTAAACAATAAACTCTACAATCATTTTCAACTAAAAAGAACAACTTAATATCATTTCACATTTACACTACATTCCCACTTAAATTGATATTCGAAAATGTTATATTAAATAAAAGTTTTCTCAGACTTAAGCCCCTTAAAAGTTCAACTGAAACTTTGCAATCAAATTTCAGTATAAGCTAATTGAACTTTAGGGAGACTGAAAAAGCTTTGAACATTTAAGCTCAGTTAATAAGTCTTTCGCTCCAACTATTTTCTACGAGCTTGCGTGAAAGCCATTACTACATCTTATTCAGAATATGGGTAAGTTTTTTGAAGATGGCAAGTGGAAGATGGTAATAGACTTATGCTAAAACTAGCATCTGCTCGCGACATCGCCTACATAATTCTTCTTCTTTTAGTGTCATCTCCTAACGGAGGTTGGCAACCTTTGTATTGGGGTAGAGTCAAGCTATAGCATGACTATAGCTCTTATACGGGCTAGCTGAACCGGGCCAGCACCTCCCTCTCGCAGAAGATCAACGTGTTCATGTAGCTGCATTTGAGTACGGTGAGTGAGAGAACCGGAAGTCTAACCCCCTTCATCCTCTCCCTTCCTAACTTCCTATTGCCTTTACCCTTTATTTCTTGTTCGGCTGGTCACACATTTGTGTCTCCTACATTGTTTTACAACAACAATGACACCAAAACTGACAAGTGTAATTCTCACCTAAAAACCGTATGCACCTATATCATAGATATACCATATAGCCTATCTCGATCGATTGCAATGCAAAATTAAATGTGAAAAAGAAGTAGTTTTTTAAGGATAATCCGACAAAAAACAAACATAACTTACCTCATTATAATGTTATTGTAATTTCCGAAATCAATAAAATCAATAATTATATCGTTAACTTCGTAAGCGTTTGACATTTAGAAAAAAAATCCAAGTAATTTCGTGATCACACGTTTTTTTTACTATTTTTCGGCTGAATAGCATCCGATGTACCAAATATGTATGACTTAGCTGTCTCTACAAACTTACAAACAAATTTTACCTCATTATAATATCAGTATAGATGTAACAAGTAACCTTTAGGAGCCCATATGTCATCCTGCCAACAAGAACATTTTTTTTTTACTTTAAAATGTTATCTCATTACATAGAAGCTGTTACTCACAGTTTTACTCACGCTTATGTTTATTGCTTCGTTGTCATGTGTCGTAACGTGAAGTAATATAGCCTAAAACTTTTCTCAATGTAATATCTAAAGAAAAAAGAATATCTAAATCAGATCAAGTTGGTACTTCGTTTCTTGCTATCAAAACATATAAATATATGAAAAATACTTTAAATAAATTATAATCTTAACCACTTTAGAACCACATCCGTTGCTAATTATCTATAACCATATTTGTAACACATAAGGTGAAAATTACATTTGTAAGTGTTACACTCGAGAGCGATATAAGATAACTCTGTACCCTCGTTAAGATACATCGTAAGTTATTAAGAAAGCTGTAAATGTCGAAAAATACAGTACCTTAATACTGACATATTTTTTATTGGGTGTAAAGCGATGATACGGCTCATAGGCATCGATTATCGAGCTTCGGTTTCCTTTTGAGAAAAAACAATTCGCCAATATGTGCAGTATGCCATATTAAAGACCGTGTCTTGGCGGAGTGTGTGCGTGTTGAAGCCGAAAGATACCAGTTCTTAAACAGAATATTATCTATAATTTAAATAATGTGGAGATATTCAACAGTATCCTGGCTTCACCTGCCTCTAGGAAGGCTAGGTTATAAACTAGTTAAAAAGTATTTAAAAATAAGATGTAGATTTAGTTTTGAACGATGGGGATGACATGGTCAATGTTAACAAAACCCTCTGTTAAATAAAATTTAATAAAAGCGATGCTAAACAAGTTATGTAAATCTTTATGAAAATCTGAGAGCAAAATTTATAAGTGTAATACTGACCAAACTGAAAAACTGAATAAGTTTAACATTCCAGCTAACGTTCGTCATCCTAATCGCGTATATCAAAGATGGTTAAAAAGGAATGTATCGTTCAAAATATCCTAATCCTCAAAACTATCTAAACAACTAATATATTAGTCAGTTGAAATCTGAAAGTGATAAAAAAAATCTATTATTAATCTAGCATTAAGAGAACGATTATGTTCATTCTGAGAAACATTATAATGTCCAATAATATATTTAATCCTATTCAAAACTATTTAATTTTAAACTCTATTTACATAACTGTAAAGCTGTGTTTCCTATATAATTTTTTTTTATAAAACCTAAAAGCTATTCAAACTGTTTCACTTTTCATCCGAAGACTTTCTTAGAAATATTCTTTATTTTATTTACTGAGAAATTTGAATAAGTATTCTGCTTCGGATTATTTTGCTATTTTAATTAAATTATGAGTGTTCTTAAAATAGTTATAAATAATATTTTTCTATGCAGATAAATGGAAATAAGGTGTGTGTTTGTAATACACGATACATCAAAAACGTAATTTCGAAAATTTTTGTCTGTCTGTCTGTTTCTTCCGGCTAATGTCTGAAACGGCTGGACCTATTTTGACGGGACTTTCACTAGCAGATAGTTAATGTTATAAGGAGTAAGTTACGCTTGCAAAATTTCATGTTGAAAAAAAATGTTGAAAACATGAAATTTTGCAAGCCTAATGTAAACACATTATTGCTTATCAGCATCGAAATCTATACTAATATTATAAAGCTGAAGAGTTTGTTTGTTCGTTTGATTGTTTGCTTGAACGCGCTAATCTCAGGAACTACTGGTCCGATTTGAAAAATTCTTTCAGTATTAGATAGCCCATTTTTCGAGGAAGGCTATAGGCTATATTTATAACGCTAAGACCAAAAGGAGTGGAGCACCAATGAAGAATGTTTCAAAATCGGGAGATATTTTTGTAATGAGAGAGCTTACGCTGCGTGCGCTGCGTAAATGGTTAAAGTTTCGCAAAAATCATATATGACAGAATTGTTCCCTTTTAAAAGTTCTAAAAAAAAGTCCGCGACAGTATATGTCTATCTTTTAAGGTTAGCTCAATATAACCTTTTTTATGCTAACCGAATTTGTCCTAAAATAATGCATTATTAGCCCAAAGTAACTATTCCACGCGGAGTCGCGGGCGGAAGCTAGTGTAAGTATATAACTGCCATGTTAAGTTGACATATTATTCAATAATTATAGTTTTTTTTTATTAGCTATATGGCTTGTAATCAATTATTTTACAATTAAAATTTTATAAAAGTAAATCCATAGTAGTATTATAAATGTGAAAGTAACTCTGTCTGTAACGAAAAGCGTGAAAGTTTTCATAAATAATCTATCGTTTTACTAAAAAATAAGGTTTTTTAAATAATTATTTGATGAACAAAATAACTTATTCAATGAACTAATCCTGCGCAGACGATATCGCGGTCACCGGCTAGTATTACATAGTACGTTCTTCCTTGCACGAGTTACCTGGTAAATAATCTATATATGGACGCTGATAAGCAATACTGTATCAAGCCATACGGACTTCATTTTGAGAAAATGGCGGCTAAAGATGTCAAGCCTATTCTTAATAAATTTGTTTGAAGACGTATATATCCATCTTCTCTTTTCTATTTTGTTAAAATGTTTATTTCGTTATAATCAAAATGGCATTACAAAAAGTTTTATCTAGTAATAATTTTTTGAAACATATTACATTATTGTAGGTATATTGCAAAATATTGAGCGAATAATGTAGTAATATTTGAAACATGAAATTAAAAAACTTTTTATCATATATATTTTTCTTACATGACTTGAAAATATTTCGAAAAGTCCTAAAATACATGACGCATTTAACGCATCAATATCTCCGAAATGGACTTTTGTGGGTTGACACATTATTGCTGATCATCATCCATACATTCTAGTTCTTTACGCAAAGAAATAAATAAACATATCGATATTTATCGATAAAACTTTCACCGGCTATCATCTTTCACAAAACTTATCACAAGGGCCGTCGACACCGAACCACGTTAGCCTATCACTTAACAATCCATGATTACCAAACTGATATTATCGTGCGATTAATGACAAACCCTTTAGCCAATGTCGATAACTTATAACCGGCTAAAGGACATTACTAAAATATACCACCAAACAAAACTATACCCTATTCTCAAACCGTAAAATCCAAATTCGTCTGTCTCTTAAAGTAATGTAGCGAAATTTTCTTACAAGCGAATTTGATATCTACGTTGATAATGTTAAGGTTGATTTTCATTTGGATAACAGTAATAGGCTATGTGCGGGTAGTTGTAATTCCCTGGGAGACAATAGGTAGTTGGCGTTGTATCTCCTGAACGAGACAATTTAAGGAATAACAGGAATATTAAATACATCAGTGGGACTTTATAAACAGTGGGTAATGTTGGTATGGGTTCTGCTATTAGAGAACTGTTTGAATACACGAGCCGAGATGGCATAGTGGTTAGACCGCATCGATCTCAATCGCAGGTTTAAACCCCGGCTAGCTCCGCAGAGATTTTAATGCTAGATTGGTCTGTAGTGAAGGAAAACATCGTGAGGAAACCTGCATGTGCCGGGAAATATTCTGACATACTTATCAGTGTGGTGAATTTGGTCTTCTCCTTCTTCTCAATAGGAGAGGAGGCCTTTGCCTAGCCGTGGGACATTTACAGGCAGTTACTTACTTTGAATGCTCGTATTATACTTTCCAATTCGACTGATTTCTTAAAAGGTGTGAGGTACTTTATTTTAATTAGCTACCAAACGAGCAGGCAGGGCACCTGTTATTATGAGATCGTCGCCCATAGATATATGCAGCATCAGAGGAGCCAATGGTTTGTCAGATTAAAAAAGAATATGGTATGAAATGAAACAGAAAGTAAAGAAATGATGGGGGGCCGGGCTTCTGTCTCTGTCACTCAACGAAAGAAATGCAACTATTTGACGCAATCTTACAGTGACGTACTGGCTCACTTCACTCTTAAGGTTTATTAATAAACACGCTGCATGAGTGTGAACATAAACCTTAGACGAGAATTACGTTTGTAAGTTTTACTTTCGTAATTGATTGGTAACAAAAGCCGTATCAAAAATAAGGAACTAACTGTACGTTTTTTTGAAATGTAAAGCATTAACAATCACTTTATATAAATCTTTATGAAAGTCCGCGAGGAAAACTTATTCTTATAAGTGTAATTCGCGCCTTATAATACCAAAATCTCAAAAAGCCTTTTTTAAATACAGTTAATCAGTTAAAACCGGATTATTTTTTATCTTATCTTTTATAATCTAAATTATCTTCGAGATTATAAATTTAGGTTGTGTAATTATTTTTTTTATAACTCATAACTTTAACGATCAAAGGCTAAACGCTTAAACCTACCTATCTCTTTGAGAAGGTTACATTTTTATTCTTATTAAAAAAATTACATTAAGGCGCTACCTCATCATTCGTATTTAATGCAAAAGTTCAGACTCAAACGTTTAATATCTATACTGATATTATAAAGCTGAAGAGTTTGTTTGTTTGAACGCGCTAATCTCAGGGACTACTGGATTGAATTGAAAATTTCTTTTTGTGTTAGATAGTTTATTTATTGAGGAAGGCTATATTACATCACGCTACTACTCGTAGGAATGAAACAATGATTGAAATAAAACTATTTTAACGGATTTAAATCGCGTATATTAATTATTTTTATCATCCCGACGTTTCGAACATTTTCGGTCACGGGTAGACTAAGGTGACATCTGTCTATTTGAGGTTTTAGAAAATATTATTTACAACTACCGCCAACGGTTTCTTAGATGGTATCTCGAATAACGTTCCGGTTGCACGCAGAAGGCACTAACTGTATTTTTTGGTCTTGCAGTCTGTTGGTCTTGGGATTTTAAATTTTTACTAAGTGGATCCCAGCTGTTCGAAAGTCTCCAACCATCTTCTCTATTGAAGTTCGGATGTTTTTGAATTTCAATAGCCTCGCGTATCATTCTAGGAATGAATCTGTGTTCTCTAGCGAGGATCTGTGGTTTATCAAATCGTATAAAATGGTTAGGTTTATCCAAAGCATATTCACAAACTGGAGACTTTGAAGAACGCCTATTTTTGACATCTCCTATGTGTTCCTTGACCCTAGTGCCGATGCTTCTCTTTGTTTGGCCTATGTAAGATAAACCACACTCACATTCGAGTTTGTATACTCCCGCAGTCTGTAAAGGAATATTACTCTTGATAGGTCTCAAGAACCTACCCGTGACCACGAACGCTGCAAAGTGCTCGAAACGTCGGAATGATAAAAATAATTAATATACGCGATTTAAATCCGTTTAAAATAGTTTTATTTCAATGAATAATAATCGCGAAAATCTAAGACAACGATATGAAACAATGATGTTAAACATCTCTCTTAATTCTGCATCACGATTAATATTTGACAGACTATTTTGAACATTTTTCGCTCTTACATTGAAAGTTTAGTAAATATGTCAAAATTAATGTTTCCATGAAAAAATTAAAGAAAAAAATTATGACGTAATTAAATACTAACGCTTTAGAGTATACACGGGTCACCTAAAAGTTTGTTATCTATACTAATATTATAAAGAGGTAAATTTTGTTTGTATGTTTGTTTATAGAGGGTAATCTCTGAAACTGATCCGATTTCTGAAATTCTTTTTGTGTTAAATAGCCTGTTTATTCAGAAAGGATACAGGCTATATTACATCACAGGAGCAAAGCAGTAACAATGAACGCGAAGAGGTCCTAGGTATTGATATTTATAAAGTCTACCAAGCTATTCCACTTCAGAACGTTGAACCTATGAAATAAACCCATGTCATTGATGTCTAGACCAACGCGTATGAAAATATGATATACAGAATGATACGAGATAAAATATAATAAATTGGTTTAGTACCTATAATTGGATGATAAGCAATGCGTCACGTATACTAAATAAGTACAGAAAAAAGTTTCTTAATTCAATTTTTTCAATTTTAAGTGCGTTTCATATTTTGCAATTCATACAATAATCTCAAATAATTTAAACAATTTTTATTAGATTATACGTTAAACATATCAATCTTCATTTAAAAGGATATATTTTTCTTTAAACTAATTTATGAAGCATAGGTTTGACATCTTTAGAAATGATATCCGTGTGGCGTGACACAGTATTGCTTATCAGCGTCCAATTATTATAACCGATTTTGGCATCCTACTTAATTGGATGCTGATAAGCAATAATGTGTCAACCCACAAAAAGTCAAATTCGGAGATATTGGTGTATTTTGATCCTGTATCATCTATTTAAGATTATTTAAAAAATTGTAGTCATATAAATTAATTAAGTAAGGAAAAAAGTTTCTTAATTAATTGGGTCGAATTTCAAGTGCATTCCATTTTTTGAAATTTATACAATAATCTCATATATTTAAATAACTTTTTCATGGTTAATATATTAAATGTATTAGTCTGATTTAAATTCATTATATCTTTTATCAAAAAATAAAATAGAAGATGGATATATGTATACTTCTGCAAACATATTTGTAAAGAATAGGTTTGACATCTTTAGACGCCATTTTCTCAAAATGAAGTCCGTGTGGCTTGACACAGTATTGCTTATCAGGGTCTAATGATATTGTACTATCAAATCAAAGAGCTACAAAACCACAGATACACACAACCTTTAAACGTAAAACACAAATTTTGCATCGATAGTCAAAACAGACGCTAATTTACAAAGGTTCACTTCGACTGGAACACGAATTGAATAGTCGGATACATTATGAATAGCCAACAATGAATCTACGTAAATAAATTAATAGCCACATGATACAATTCAACAATTAACGCAGCCCGTTCTCCTCAATTACGCGATAGTATCGGACAATCGCTATCCGAGGGACAGATCGACATGCAGCAGAAATAGATTTTGTATCTTGATGCTTGGTACAGGGTACAGTCGGACGCGTATGTTGTGTACCAGACTGTATGCAGTCAGCAGTTCTATCTTAAAGTCTTAAGTAAGAATCTTTACTAACCAACTTTAAATCTTTTAAGATTCTATATATAGTTCGTCAATTGTCGAACCTCTGCGGGCAAGCCACTAACAATATAGACTTTAATAATCTCTTTACTAAGAGTAACGATCATTATCAGGTGATTGTGATAACAACTGGGATCGATAGTTTTACGTCCTCTCCGAGGTACGGTGGGAAGACCTACAAGGACAAACACCCAGCCCTAGGAACAACACCTAGCAACTGTCGGCATTAGAAGCACCAAAGCACGAGGCAGAAAAAATAGTGCGTTCCCTTGGGCTGTTGGTGTTTGAGATGGGGATCTCACGCACTCACTTTCATACGTCCCCATCGAACTACAGTATGAACCAGCGAGGGTGCGGGGAGTGCGAGCCCACACTTTACCCTCCGAGACGAGCTCCGCCAGCTACGAGCCAAACGTCGCACGGGAGTAGCTGCGGATGCACAAGCGATCCCGCAGCTTCTCCATTTCTCGTGCTGAGTAAGGTCATCGCAGGGGTTTTAGTGGGTATACATCTTCACATGACTCGATATCCTTCCCCTCCCCCCTATCCCAAGGAATCAGATATCTTTTCGAAGATTGTAGCTCGTAATGGACTGAGCACACCGGGGTGGTTATTTTTGCTGCGTCGTACGGTGAGTGAGAGAACCGCAAGCTAAACACCCTCCCCAATTCCTTTCCTTGCTTCTTATTCCTTTTCATAAAATCCTTTTTAGCTAGCAATGCATTTGAGTCTCCTCTGTTCTGAAAATGGCCAAGAGCGGCTGTAATTATTAAACGTCTGCTCGTTTGTCATGTGTTTTTACATAAAAAATTAGGCTGGAACATTTTCTGCAAAAAAACGTTGATGTTTTTGATACTTTTACTAATTTTTTTATAAAATAAAGATAAAATTCATAATTAAGAAATAAGAAAAGTCTTTACTCATTATTGTTCTTTATTTGCAGCACATGATTGGGATCAATTTTGTAATATAATTATTTTTAAGTCATATAAAGTCAAAAATGTTGTACAGCTGGAACTTAGATCTTATCAAGTATATGTATGTGTTAATGCGTAATATGCAGAGTATGTTTTTTTATAAATATGTTGTACCTGTGGTACTCCGTCATTTATTAATCGATTTTGAAATAATATACTTTAAGATTGTTCCCGTAGAATTTTCATCAAAATCGGTTGAGTTAGTTTTAAATCAAAATAATTGGAATGAATATATCATCGGAATGAACAAAATTACGTATTTACCTTTTAAAAAAATATCTTACTTATTTACGTAAAATGATATATTTATAAACCCCCTTTAAACCTATACTTAAAGCACCAAATACAAGCAAAGTTATGTCTGAGTTTTAAAAGCACACTTCAACCGAAGCCTAATCTAATTAAATCATAAATTTCACTCGCTCATCGTCTTCCTCTTGCGCTAAATGTTTTATTCGCAATAAATATTTATTGCCCAAGTCAGATGGAGGGATTAAGGTCGCCCTTGGATTCGTTCGATTTTATCTATCGAGGCCCTATTTTCGTGAGACTAATAGAATTTTTAAAAGCCTACCTATCACGACATCTCCGCCTAATGGCTTTTCTATCCTCCTCAATTTATGACGCTCCGGTGCCGATATTTCTAGGCTTATTTTCAAAGGAAATGTTAGATGAAACCGTTTAATATTATTAAAAATATCTAAGATTGTGTTTTTTGTAAATAATAGTAGGAATAGAGATTAAAGATAGCTTAACGTAACAATAAAATATCTAAATATAGAACTTAAAGGTGACTTACTGACATAGTGACTACTGACATCTATCAAAGCACAGCCCAAACCGCTGGACGGATCGGGCTGAAATTTGACATGCAGTTAGATGTTATGACGTAGACATCTGCTAAGAAAGGATTTTGATTAATACTACCCACAAGGAGATAAAATAGGGGATGAAAGCTTATGAAATTTTGTCAATTTTAATCAGATCTTGCTGAGACTTTGCATGCATAAAGCTACTATGACGTAGACTTCATGCATCGCGGACAAAGTCACGAGCACCAGCTAGTAATACATAAATAGACGTTGGTAAACAATACTATGTCAATCCAGACTGACTTTATTTTGAGGAAATTGCGTCTGAAGATATGAAAAAATATTTTGATGAAAGATATAATGAATTTAAAGCATTTTTTATTTGTATAATAAAAAGCTTAATCTAAAAATGGTTTTTCAACCATGTAAGATTATTGTTTATTGAAAAATATGGAATGCACTTCTATATTAATTAAGAAATTTATTTCGTAGTTATTTAGTTTCGATGATTTAAAAAATGTTTTAATAATGTTAAATACATACGTTACACATAATCAGAATACATAAATATCTCCGGATCTGATTTTTTGGGGTTTAACGTATTATTGTTTAACAGCATCCATCCATAATATCAAGAATCAGTATTTAAAGAAAAAAACTAAGGCTGAATAAATTCGATAAGAGAAACATTATACAAGTATCTTTTTAAGTCTTCATTTATTCGAAATTTGGAGTTTAAAGATAAATAAAAATAACTTATAAATGATCGCATGCGTTGACTCTTTATTAGGATTAAAATCACTTGAATAGAGCAACATTCTCTTTAAAATGAAATCATTTTTAAGTCAAATAGTTACTATTTGACTGAAATAATGGTTTAAGGAATTGTTAATTAATACACTATAAGTCTACGAGTTTGTACACTAAGCCCTTAAATTTTCAGTAAAGAGAATTCTCAAGTAGACTTTACAAGCGTATATCAGTAAGAATACATTAAACAATAAATAGTCGAAACGTTTATTAAACCTGTTAAATCCGGTTACGTCAGTTCAAACTCGTTTTGACTAGATACAAGTGAACTAAGAAAAGTTACCTTTTATTAACCGACTTGTAAAAAAGGAAGAGATTCTCAATTCATCGGCTTTTTGTAGTAAATAACACCTAAAAAGTATTTCTTGGCGCCGACTTCAAATGTTTTACCCGGCACCGACTTCAAAATGTTGTGAAAAATATTTATGTTTTGGTATTTAGTTGTAGTTACTACATTTTGAAATCGGTGAACACGAAAAAGGTCTTACTTGACGCCGACTTCGAATATCTTACTAGGCACCGACTTCGTAATGTTGTAGAAAACATTTTTTTTATGCATTTTAGTTCATTTATGGATACTGATAAGCAATAATGTTTCAACGCACAAAAAATCGAATTTGGATATACTGATATTTAACATTATTTCAACATTCTTCAAGTCATCCAACCAACATAAGTACGGAAAAGAAATTCTTAATATTATATTTAGAATATTGAAGTGTGCTCCATATTTTGGATTATGCAATAATCTTATATATTTGAATCTGCTTTTAATTAATTTAACCTTTTATCAAAAGAAATATGGATGTATACTCCTTCAACCAGATTTATTAAGAATAAATTTGATATCTTTAAACTCCATTTTCTCAAAATTAAGTCCGTGTGTACACTGTATGGTTTATACGCGTCCATAGCGAAAGAAAATTCCTAACGGGTGTTAAACAGCTCATTATTCAAGAATCGGTTAAATTGTAACTCACGAAAGACCTTGTAAGGTTTCAGAGTTCCGCGTAAAGTGAAAAACAAACATAGTAATGAAATACAGTTGTTAGTACAACTCAGCGTCTTTATTTTCTCATAAATCTAAGGAAAATATTAACTTTAAGATAACGAGTGATAACGCGTCGTTTTATTTGAAATGAATTAGACTGACATCTTACTGTATGTAATCTTGATTGGTTTTTACACTGAGAACTGGGGTTATTTTGTAGAATAATCGTTATCAAAAACATAATTGAATTACCAAAAAATGAGAATATAATTCATCGGGGACTTTCTTGTCTTTCTGTCTGTGGCATCGTAGCTCCGTAAATGGAGTAATTTTGATGGGGGTTGTTTTTTTTGTTTAAAAGCAAAAGTATGAAAATGAAGATGAAATACATATGCAATATGGAATAAACTCATAATTTGAAAAAACTTATTATTGAAAAAAAAATGTTCTCCTTCATTCTGAGGACGAGTAGGGTTTACGTATATTAATAGCTAAAATACAAAAATATACAACTTCAAAAAATGGTCACAATTCGTAGTGTAAATTATTTTGAAATTGTCTTACCCTGGAACACCGCCATTTATTAACCGATTTTAAATATTCGTTTTTTATCTGAAATAGTATACTTTCAGATTACTCACTTAGAATTTTCATCAAAATCAGTTAATTGATTGAGTTTTAAAAATGAAATAAGTAAAAATTGCGTATTTTACTTTTAAAGGGATTTTTTAACCCGATTATGGCGAAGCCAATTGGAAGGGATGATGATTTTGGCAGTCTATCTATGTATGTTTGTATGTCCTAGCATAGCGCCTAAACTACTGAACCGATTTTAATGACTAGATAATTTTATCAAAATTTTATATGACGGCGTTATTTACGTAGTCGGTCTATAGTTTTTAAACTTTACGACTTGTTTAAAAGAGATGTATATTATTATCTACACTCCTCTCTATAAAATAAAAAATAAAATAATAAACTTGTAAATTGACAATTCGAAATAGCGTGAATTTGTTTATCTATACGAATAAATAAAATTAAGGTATCTTTTTTTAATATCAGATTAACTGTATTTTACTAAATGCATATATATTGTACACGGCACTTACACTATAAACCCAACATTAAAAAAATTATTCTGTCTTTCTGCTTGTTCCGGCTAATCTCTGAAACGGCTGGACTAATTTTGACAGGACTTTTTTTACTCAGATAGCTAATGTTATAAGAAATAACTTAGGCTACTTTAATTTATTTATTTTTATGTTAAATAAAAAGTATATAAATATGTGCGAAAACAAAATTAAATATTGAACATTATCCGATTCAAGCAGGGAAGGTAAACATTCCATAAATATAATTTCTCCTCAAATTAACGCAAGTGAAACTGCGGCGCAGATACTTGGATTAATACATTTTGAGTTCGATATCACAGCACGACGAGATCAAGGAAGTCATATGCCTCTACATTGGATACTTCCAAAGCCTACTGTTTACGTGTCAGTTGTTGTATAAAAACAGTGTTATCGTGCGTTCGTCGTCGACGAGTCTGCGACTTCGCACCTTGACAGTTGATCGTGATATCACTATCTCATGCGTTATCTTAGCTGGTGGTGCGAGGGAGAGGCTTAAGCGGATAAAGAAATTTGAATTTATTATTGAAATTTGACTTAAAGTTTTATCTAGTAATAAGATTTTCAAATATATTAGATTATTGCTTATTGCATATATATATATATATATATATATATATATATATATATATATATATATATATATATATATATATATATATATATATATATATATATATATATATATATATATATATATATATATATACACATATTACTGAATACCTACTTGTGGCGGCTGTTGTGTTATGTTGTTATATTTGTTTTATGTTATGTTGTTGTCTTAAATTTAATATTGTTTATAATTCTTGCACTTGTAACACTATTGTAACTGAATACCTACCTATGTGGCGACCATTTGTAAATTTTTCACTTTATGTTATTATGCTGTTCTCATGTAAGTGACTTTGTCTTTTTGAGAATAAATTCTTTAAACTGAATTATCGCCTAAACGTCGTTAATCCCGCTTCCGCTTATGCCTTGCACTGAAGCGGCAGCGTTCCGCGGGTATCGTACGATGAACTCCTACACGAAGGACACATAGAAAGTTTATTTTCGAGTCACTGTTGTTGTATGTTATTTTATTATTCTTGTTTTTTTTTTATTTTTATTTATTTATAGATTATATTATTCTCGGCGATTACATTTAATGTGAACGACATTACGAGAAATTTCAATAGTGTTCGCATGTTTGAATGTATTTATGAAATCTGTGCCAATGTCGTTAAACTTTTTGTTTTGAGATATTAGTTGAAATGTAAAAATAATGTTTTACTTGAAAAATAAAAATCGTCGTCAATAACGGATTATATTTTTAACTTTAAATGGTATCTATAAACATTTATAAAATAATTTAAACAATATTTAAGCTTTTGTTGTAATAAACTGAAGTCAATTAATACGAAAAAAGGTTAATTTATTACAAAAGATTGTAGATCTCATCTAAGCGACTGCTCTAGGTAAAGTTCCCAAAATACTGGCAGCATTACCCCGTTGAATGACCAAGCTGATCCTTTGATCGAGGTAGCTGCCAGCTCTTGGGTCCCCAGGTGACTCCCAAAGAGTCTTTAAGAGGTCTTTAAAAATAGAACGGGCATTTGGACCCCACGAACCAAGAGTTTTTATTCCAAACAAGAGGTTATAACCTATTTAATAAAAATGTGATTAAAATCTTTTTACAATCCGCAAAATTATATTAACAAAAAGTTGATACAAAAAATATAATGAATTAAGAAGTTTTTACTTATAAGAAACTGTATTAAAAGCATATTGTGTTATACAACTTCTTTCAGTGATATCTAGATAAAATATATTTTCAATTATATTTACAGAAACAACGCAGATTTTACGGTCTCCAAACACGAAGTATCCTGAACGAACCAGAAGACGACAATCGTTTTAATTAGTTGTTCAAATCACTTCCTTATTACGATATTCAAAAACAACAAGAAACCGGAACAACTAAGATAAACAAAAAACAACAAATTCTACAGTTCGCCCCATATAGGAACTACAGGAATGTTAGTTGTTTTTAACCTCTTCTTGGTATTTGCAAAAATATTTTTATTACTATCGAATGTTGATTACTAACGTTACTTGTATGTTTGACGACAGGTTAGCGCAGTGGTCACTACAACGTCGCGGCTTCGATCCCTACTCACGGCAAACGTCTATATTGGTCATACGAATATTTGTCATGGTCTGGGCGTTTATGATAGTTATGTGTGTGTTTTCGAACCCTTAACACAGGGTAAAGGGAACCTAATGGGGACCGTAGGGTGTGGAGCGTTTTTTTATTTTTAACGTTAATTATTCGACGCAACAAAATTCTAGCTCGCACTCACACTATTTTAATCAGACAATCACACGCGTTTATTTTTTTTATTCTCACTTTCACCTGGATAATTTACACCAATAATTTCATTTCTTCTTGTTAACACGAGATGGCGCTGATCCAATGCCGTATAAATATGCGTATACTTTACCGTATTCAAGTTGTTCGCTGATCAGCATTGTGAGGTCTCCCTCGTGATAACTTAGGCTCTCAATCTCGGTCCTGGCAAGGTCTTGATAGGACAAGTGACATGAAGACTCGGCAGGGGTCCACGCAACGAATTTGTAATTACGAACTACCCCACCTGGACTCCAAACCCAACTGATCTTAACGAAAACCAAAAACCCATCCACACTTGTGAATGACCAGTGCTCCTTTGAGAGGTATGCGAGAAGACTACAGTACGCATCAAATAGTTCTAGCTACTCGTTTTCAAAATCAAAATATTTTTATTCAAAATTATCTTTTTAAACGTCAAGCGAATGAATCTACCACGGCTTCGGAAGGTTTAACTTCAGACCTGAGAAGAAACCGCGAATGAAACTCAGCGGGACTTTTATCGTTATTTTTTAACATGGTCAATATTGTTTACAAATTTTAAATGTATTGAGATAGCCTGGAAGGCACTAGGCACACAGGACAAACGTAAAGCTTCAGAAAGCCATAGATAATGGTAATTGAAATTTGTTTTACTAATTTCACGTGATACCACAAGCGAAATGGAGAAACACTATTTAATAAATTATTACCTCTAATTACAATACATTTTATTATTTACGAGATAAAGGCAATAAAACTGTTTGTTCATTTTGACCCGGTCGCGGAACATTAACGATTGCGTTATCGTAGCTCAATTTGTATTTTATAAAATTTACAAAACTATTTCGAATAATAAATGTATGATTTATTAAGTGTAGAGAAAAATATTATTTTTATAGTATGTTGATATTCTTATCTACATTTATTAACTTCTATAATAAAACACGCATTACGCTCATCGACCCCCATTGGGAACTCATGGTCCTATGTCGGGGGTCCGGAAACCCACAACACAAGCACAAACACACAGACCGTGACAAACATTCTTATAGCCTATACAGATGTTTACCGTGAGCCGAGGTCGACCCGCGACCGTTAACGAAGTCTAGAATAAATGTGTCATCCAAATAAACCAAATTACATAATCGCAATTGAAGTCTGTTTCTTTAAAAAAAGGCTTAATTATGACTTAATTATTCATAAATAAAATTTATGAATAGACAAGGTCTACGTCACGTCCATCAGTCGCAACATTTACTTACATCAAATAACATATTTCAGACTTAACAATATGTCAATGCAAGTTTCAATCCAAGTAGTTTTGTATATAGGGGATAATTTCTGAAACGACGGACGGACTAATATCCGACGGACAGGTTGGCGCAATGGCCACTCAGCCATTCCCGGGCCTCCTCCCCCTGGTGTGGGGGGGGAGGGCGTCCGGGGCCCCACTGTCAAGGCGGGCCATCGTCAGGCGGGGACTGGACGTAAAGGCTGCGCCAGATTCCCAGTCCCCTTCCATCGAGACGACGCGGGAGTGTCTGGGGTTTAGTGGGTAGTCTGGTACACTCGGTACCAGGAGTCCCACATACCCGCCTGATCTCTCAGGCGGGATGCGTAAAAGCATTCCCCAGAATAAAAAAAAAAGGTTGGCGCAATGGTCACCGCAACTGACTCAACCGCTAACGTTCACGGGTTCGATCCCAGCTCGTGGCAAACGTCTATATTGGCGATACGGATGTTTGACGTGGTCTGGGTGTTTGTGCTGCGATCCTAATGGGGACCGTTGGTTGTGATGCGTTTCGTAATTTTTATTATTTAAACGACAAATCTAATTTTAAAAAATGTTTGACGTTGGATAATGTTGAGAAAGATTATGGTAACCAAAAACGCGAGTGAAACCATGAGGGTTAGCTAGTTCTCTATAATAACATAAAATTGTAATCAAAGGGACCAGGAAAGGTCCAGAGGTATTCAATAGCGAGGTGATTTTACTTTACGACAGAATTCTCTAATCTCATCGGGAATTTAACGCGTCGTTCGTCTCAATTCATCTTCCATATTGTGCTCATTGACAGATGGAATTATGTTTCTGGCAGATTTCATTGAAAATACTGTAATGCTGTTCGATTAAATCGTTTTTGTATGAAAAATCTTTATCTGCGTTTGTCGGATACTGATTAGAGAGAAAGAAGAGAGAAAGGTTTTATTTAAAACAAACTCTGCAGCCATTGATGTTAAAGTGAAATCCATCATTCACAACACGGTATAAAAAGATGTAAAATATAAAACAAAAAAATAACAAAACAAAAGACACAATTTTATAAAGAAATCTATTATTAAATTCAAATTACGTAATAACTATTGATAACTAATTTTTTTAATTTACGTGAAAAGTAAAAATAAATAACGAAAAACAAAACAACAATTATATAAATATTAAATAATATTAAATAATAAAGATAATATTGTAAGTAAAGGAAAAAAAAAACAATTAACTTAATTATAAATCGTCTGCAAGTGACATTTTCTAAATAGGTATACCATTCAGATTAAATGTATTTTTGAAGGAGATAAAATAACTGTCTTAAAAAAAATATATAAACCGATTTCAAAGCAAAATATGCATTCGTTTACTTTGTCGAATACTTAAAAAAGAAATTTTGATTTTAAAATTTCTCATTCGATTTCGATGAAAATTCTATGCGACCAATCTGAGAGTCGAAAAAAAATTAAGCCGAGATGACCTTGTGGTTAGAACACACAAACTTATAAACATACACAAAAATTTTATCTTTTTATAATATTAGTATAGATCTTTTTATAATTTCAAGTATTTCATATCCACAAAATTAAATTCTTATGTAATACGTCAATTTCTATTAAAAGTGACTCTTATATACTATTCAATGTATATAATTGCAGTGTAGTTAAAATATGGAGCTCCTAAATTACACGTATGAGATTCAATTTCAAGTACCGAGTGAACAGGACACAGTTCGTCATGTAAAACCACAATTTATAAAACCGTCAAAACACTTTTGTTACGAAAACACGCCATAAAACATGATACATTTAGATACTTTACAAGGCTTTAAAACAAGTAATTAATTGAAAAAATCAAAAACCCAACTGTGTAAGAGAATCTTTACTAACCAACTTTAAATCATTATAGATTCTAAACGGTAATTCTAACTGAAAAACCATGTAAGAAGCTTAAAAATGAATTTTAAATACCTATTCAATGATACCTCACATAAAACAGTTCGTCGATTTTTATTTTTATTTTTTTCACAGTATGGCGTCCAAAATCGGCCATTTTGATTTCAACCGAATTTTTATTAATTAATTATCATATTTTCTATGAAATTCGCACTGTTATGACGAATCATATGATGTCATTTATCAAAATCGGCCCACGTGTTTGGTCTAAATAGTGACATAAAGGACTGATAAACACATTACCTTCCCTTGTGTCACGCAGTCGGGTAAAAACGGGGAACCAACTGCAACAGAAAAATACGTTTTTTCGTTTACATGAATGATAAATTTATTTCAGTTACTTTTAAATCCTAACTACTGAACCGATTTTTATGATAATTGTATGGGACTTATATAAGAGTAGCCCTTTCTCCTATAGCCGTTTTCGAGTAATCAGTGGACATACATAAAAACCCAACGAATCCAATCCTCATTTTTGTGAAGTAAGTTAAAAACGAAATCGAATCGAATCGAATTGTCAAAATGCCGCATACTTCAATCAATGTAGTATTCAATAATTAACCCGCAGACCTAAATTGCATTATCCATACGTTCAATTCTCCAATACAATTTTAACCAACAGCAATTTCAGAACTGAATCGAATCTAAAATCGTCGTACAATTCATTTCTTATTTCCAATACACGAACTCCATACAATACTGAGCTAAACTGTTTTGACAGCTAAAGAGTCAAGCCCATTCTCCACTGGCAAGCTGTCAAACGTCCATAGACTGGAACGCTTTCAATTGTTCCCCGGCTCCGTTCGTATAAGAATCGAGCAAAGAAAATTTTCCATTTTCGCATGTAAAACAAAATTTCTCGCATTTTCGTTTGAATTCACACCCAGTTGCTGGCGGTGACGGTATTTTAATAGGGTGCCTGTGATTTGTGAATTGTGTCCCGTTTAAGTGTGATAAATGTGTTTCTTATTACCCGACTGCGCGACGCTAGGGAGGGTAGTGTGTTCATCAGTCTATGTATGTTGGGTTTGTACCTTTGTGGCACTATTTAGACTAACCCGTAGGCCGATTATTATAAACTAGATGTCCCTCGCGGTTTCGCTCGCGTTTACGGTTACTGCTTCGCTCCTATAGTAATAGCGTGATGAAATATAGCCTATAGCCTTTCGCAATGAATAAACTATCTAACACATAAATAATTTTTCAATTCGAAATTGCAGTTCCTGAGATTAGCGCGTTCAAACAAACAAACATACTTTTCAGCTTTATAATATTAGTATAGTTGACACGTTATTTCGTCTTAGAAAGTATAAGAATTTAAAAAATCAAAATGACTGATTTTGGACGTTTTTTGAAATTGACGAACTATATCACGTGAGGTATCGTTCAATATGTATTTAAAAATCATTTTTAGGTTTCTTATATCATTTTTCAAACAGAATTACCGTTAACAATGTATAACGATTTGAAGTTGGTTAGTTACGATACTCACTTATAGGCTTTTAGACAGAACTGCTCACTGCAGGTGGTTAGGTTACGCAGTCGGGTTTTTGATATTTTTAATAGTTGAAATGTTTATATTTTACTTTATAGGTGTGTTAAAGTAAAACAACATATTATTTCTGTGATTTTATTGATTGTATTAATATTGCTGTACATTTACGTATAACTACAATGCAATATAGTAATACTAATAGAGACGTTTCTGCCTCGTTAAATCAAATCACAATACCACTTCTCTGCCATCACTCCTACATATAATCTCATCCCTTCCTCTAATATGTTTGAAAGCTAATTTGATTAAATACAAATGCTTATTCAAATTAATATTTAAGTGATTATTGCAATAAATTACTATGAAAAATAATTGGTAAATTATAATTTAGGCTAACACGTATACGTAAAAACAATAATTTCTTTTTAAGTATTTCTTTTATAAAAAAAAAATCTTTTCTTGTAATATTTTTTATGGGTCGATTAAAGTTAAATACAATAAACGTTTTTTTGGGAATCAGGTAAGTAAAAAAATAACTAAAATATAAAAGCGCTCGCGTTTATGATTACAGTTTCGCTCCTAGAAGTCACAGGGTGACACAATAGCCATATATCGGAGAGCAATTTCAAAGATTGCTTCTATATACAACAAACTTACAAAAAAATTTTCGATAAAGCGTTCTTCATAACGTAGTTACTAAGAGGAATCGTCAATTCCAATCAATATGACCAAATGACCAAATGCCACGTTACGTCTGGCCGACAAAATGGTTATCTAAGATATTTTAAATCATATTAATTGCGGTATTTTAAATCCTTAAAGGTGTTTTTGATGAAATTATTGAAATAGGTATGTCTTCCAAGTAAACGAAATTATATGGTTTGCATCTGAAGTCGGTTCTTTCTTTAAATATTGTCTTATTACAAACTAGTCGCCTAGCGAAGTTTTACTCACGTTTATGGTTACATAATATAATATAAACTAACCTAATAAACTTTGTTAATAAACGTCTATCCCGAAATATAAATTACCAAAGTAACCTATTTAAAATATTAGTAAAAGACTATCCACTATCACCCTAAAACGATAGTCACAGTACAATCGTCGGCGAGTAGTTCTTCGGCTGTCGGGCGGCTTTGAGTTGGATTTATTATTTTTATTATTGTTTCACGAAATGCAGACTGCCTGCCTTATTTCGTAGCTTAAGTTATGACGGCGCGAAAATAAGGAATTATTGGAGGAGGGTTATTAAGCCTTTATCACAGCCCCTGTTCGTTTTCGCTTCCTCGGTTACGAAATACCTTTTCGATTTTCGGCTGGAAATATTTGAATTCATATAATCCGATGGTTTTTATTATATTTGTCGAGGTTCTTTTTTTTTTCTTTTTGTATTATTGAAAGGATTGACTTCATGTACAGAATTGAATTTCATAGATAGTTATAAATATATTTTTTACGTAAAGTTTTTATTTATGTTTAAAAAAATAAATATAATATAATATTATTTTTTATAATATAGTTTTAAGTTATCGTTTACACATCAGGTCGCTGTCATCATCATTTTAAGTCTTACCATAAGCTTTAAGAACAAAAAGTTTCAACGGAATTGGTCTCACAGTTGAATGGAAAAAGTAAATTTTATATAAGAACTAAATTTTCCTTGCGGTTTAAATTTCACTACATTTTGATTAATGGTTACTGGTAAATCTTTAATAGTCTGTACCTATAACGTGTATGTAGTTAATTATTTACTCGACTGCAAAGTCAAAAGGAAGGATAATAATTCGCAATGTATGTATGTGTATATGGTCCACTGTAACGGCTAAAATACTGAACCGATTTTAATAAATAAAGTATCAATAGATTCGTAATATCTATATACATTTTATCAAAATTTTATATAACGCTATTTATTAACGTAGTCGAGTTATAGTTTTTTTTTTAATAGTGTCTTGTTTTAATTAAAGACGTATTTTCTTACCAACAAACAGAACAAAGTCTTCCACTTCATCTATAGATAAAAGACACACAAACAAGAAAATTTGAATGGAAATTTAGTATAATTAAATACAAAAAGCGATACGAAACGCCCAAGTTTTGATCCGCCTCTCATTTCAGAGACTTTATTAAAATTCAGCCTTGTTGAAACTTGTTGTTATTAGTGGCCTGTCGTTTTAAAGTAGAATGTTTTGCTGAACTTCTTTCTCTTTATTAAACCCTAGTATTTGCACCCAGCTTGGCTCGCGTTAATTTGAATTTTGTTTTAAAATAATACGCAAAGGGTAATTAATGTACATTTTGAATTGTATCAAAATATCTATAATTTCATTTTAAAAAATAAAAACTTAAAAAAAAATAAACCGACTTCGAAAACGAAACAAAAAAACTAAAAAGTGAAGAATAAACATTTTCTACAACATTTTAAGTCAACGACGACTACGACGATTTTAACGACGTGTCTTTTATCATAATCGGCTCAGCCTTCGATCTAAATAGTATCACAAAGATACAAACCCATAATAATAGGCTGATAAACACATTACCCTGCTGCTCACGCAGTCGGATAAAAATTTGTAAAGCAATTAGCTTGTACTGAAAACATGAGTGTCAATGCTGGTATTCTGTGACCTTCATAAGCTACGTCACGTAGTGCGTATTGGATAAAAAAAGTACATAAAATAAAAAATTTAAAAATAATGGGTGTAATGAATAAACTTTGAATCGAGATAGCCTAGTGGTTAGAACACATCGACCTCAACTGCTGCTGGTTCAAACCCCGCGTATCATCGCTGAATTTTCAAGTGATAAATTTGTGTTTAAATCTCGCTCAGCAGTATAGGAAAACATTGGAAGGAAACCTGTGCTGGCAGAAATTCTGACTCACGTATAACCGGCAACCCGCAGTGTAACAGCGTGGTGGATTCTCTCCTTTTCCTTAATAGACAAGAAGGCCCAGCAGTGGGACAGGTTGTGTCTTTTCTTTAGAAGTAAACTTTGTAAACCACTGCATGAAATCATTGTTAGTCATAATAAGTGTACTTAACTAACGCTTCTACTTTTTTATTTTTTTTTTTTTAATTAAAAGGAAAAATTAAGGAAAGGAATGGGGATGGAGGTTAGGCTTCTGACTCTATCACTCACCAAACGAAACTCAGCTGTTAGCCACTGCCAAATGAATGAGTGAGATTCGAGTGAGAACAAGCTTCAGTCAATAGGCTATAGCTAGAATCTCCCTCACTAAAAACTTCGCACCGTTCGTTAAACTAAGGCTATACTGGCAGTAGCCTTAATTTGACCATACAAAGTCGGAACGGGCAACGTAATATAAAAACATTAACAAAGCCGAGAAAAACGACCAGACACATAGTTGTCCCAGACGACAGAAAAGTATAAAAAAAAACGTCCGTACATAATTGAAAATGCCTAAAATAACGTAGCGCTCTACGGAATTTTTTCCCGTGAAACTTTCTGGTAACAATTCGGATTATTTCTTATTTAACGTCGTAATTTCGATACTATATGTATTTGGCGTATCTTAAATATTTTTAAAGGTGATTGAAATTTCCTTTATTCTATATAATAGATCTCTGTTCGTTTGGTCTGTTTTTACGAGTAAACTTCTGGACCCATTTGAATTAATTTTAGTAGAGACTAGCAGTTTCCCGTAACTTTACGCTTATATTGAGGAATTTGTTATCTAAGAAACTTTTTACCCTCTTTTAACGGAATGGATTTTTCGAAATCCTTTCTTAGAGGACACTTACGATATTTAATTAACGTTTATGCAAAGTTTTATGTTTCTAGATCCAGTGGTTTAAGCTCTGTGTTGATCGATCAATTAGTGAATACGTCAGCTAGGCAGTTTTGATTATTATGTACAAGTATACAAAAACACTACAGAATCCAGAATAATAAATACATTAAACAATTCACTGAATATGCCACTGTTTATACAAGATAGAAATAGTTTCCTAAACATCCAATCTCGAGTGTTCTATAAAACCTCAGCTGATCGGACATTCTAATATCCCTCACGGAACCCAGTATACGTACATACTTCAAATAGGGTTGTCGCGATTTAAAGGCTATTTTATTTGAACTACGACCTGTGCTCGAGCTTATTGAGTGTCCATTGAGAAACCTATCTTGTATGTTAACTTAGAATTGATCGTTCGATTCCTGCTAAGGGCAGATATTCGTACCCGTATTCGTTTTTTACGTCTAAGACTATCCTTTCAAGTGCTTCCATCGTGCACAGAGCATGTAAGGCTATCACATACTATATTGTATTATTCTCGATAAAAGTATTTCTTGTTTTCTTCTAGCAATCAGTAAGTTTGATTGAGGTAGAGCCTAGATGTACCGGGTTATAGCCTACTGACTACAGCTCGTATACGGGGCAGTACCTTACTCTTACAGAAGAGTGTAGTTTTATGCAGTGAGTGAGAAATTCGAAAGCCAACCTGCCATCCTCTTCATTCCTTTCGTTAATACCTATTATTTTTCAACCATTACACCTTTAGATCTGGCAACGCATTTGTGATTTCTCTGATCTATAAATGTCCATGAAGAGTAGTGATAATTTACATCAGGTGTCCCACCTCCTCATTTGGCAGCTATTTTCTTTAAAAATAACCTGTTTGTTATCGCATCCAACTGATAATGAACGTTACGTAACTGTTACGACTTCAAATCTATGTATCTATAAACTTTGAACGCTTCCTCAAGGGGCGCTTAATCCTCCCCAAAGTCTGTACGTCCCTTATCTAATGGCCGATTGGAGAAATATTTTGCGCTATTAAAGGTCCGTTTTTATTTTGCTACAACCTATCCCCAAATAAGATTTAGCCTGGGTCAAGCCTCTTCCAAACCAAATCCTGAATCCGCATCTGTTTATGGCAGATATAAGTAGTATATTAAATTTTATTTACTACTGACACCATTCCGATAGAATAAACACAAATTTAAAGCAAACAAAGCCCCGTCGAAGCCATTTTATAAAATATAAGAAAACATCACACAATATCTATCAGAAAACTCAATATACTGTTTATCAAAGCAACGGAATCTTTAATCGAAAATCGGTAAATATTTTCCGTACCGAGTCTTCAATATCTGCGAAGTTTCTATTGAATTTTTAAGCCACTTTACCCAGCCCTCCTCCTGTCCAAGGACAGAGGACTGAGGGGAAAAATTGAACATTGTCAAAATATGTATTTCATTCTTGCCAAGGGAAAGGTGGACACAAACAGCAGAAAAGTCAGCAAGAGAGCAAACGAGAGGAAATCAATTTTATATAATCCAGCCATCTTATCAATTAAATAAATGCGATTTTTTTGTCTCTTCCTTATTCATGACAGTGGCTTAATTTATTTCAGCGAAATCTGGAATGCAGCTTATGAGAAAGCTCATGTCTTGGATTACCACAAAGCTACTTTCCATCCCGCGGTTGAAATAATGGAGCGCTGCAATATTTTGAATTTAATTAGATTATAATAAATATTTTCAAGTACATAGATAAAACGTAATTCAAAAATATATTAAATAAATAAAAATAATAATAAAAAAATAAAATCTTTTTATTTCAAACCATTATAGCCAGGCTTATAGGGATCTTAATAATAATAATTTTAAGATCAAATTAAAAGTATTTAATTAAGATATTTGCCTCTGTATACTGAAGTACTAAATACAAACATATGGATATGTATACATATATACCCAGTGTCTCTGTGTTGGGCAGTCTGGGTTTTTAGTTATGATCCTCAGTATAGCGTTGGTGAAAAACACATTTGTTTATCTTCAATAAAATCATTTTTTGCTAAGCTGGCTGCTAAAATAAAACCCTGACAACACGATTGCAGTTTACCCAGTCGTCCTCCTGTCCAAGGACTGAGGACTGAGGGGCAAAATTGAACCGTTGTTTTCGAAATATATTAGAGCATTTATTCGCACGCGACTCCCACTCTCGATCGTCGACGATAATATTTTAACTTTATCTCGGATGCTGTAACTAGAGATCCCCTCTGCTTCGTCAATGGGTGTAGAGTAGAAAAATCAGTTAGCAAAGAATATTTGTACTTTACATTTATTGTAAATACTATATATATTTAAGTATTTTAATTACAAAACAGATAAACTTATTTTTTTTTATAATTCAACGGTTAGTGTGAAATGGTAGCAAGAATATTAACAATATTTCCCCTTTTGAATCGCAATCAATTTTCGGAGAAGAATAATGCACCAACCCGATTGCGCGTCGTCTGTATATCAAAATCAAAACCAAAAAATACTTTATTCAAATAGGCTCTTACAAGCACTTTTGAATCGTCATACATGAAAATAAAAAACAAACATAAATAATGAAGCTAGCACCGGTTCGGAACGCAGATTCTACCGAGAAGAATCGGCAAGAAACTCGATAGTTACTCTTTTAAAATATTGTAAATACAGCACAGTTTATGATTACAAATTAATTATAATTATCTGTCCTGAACCAAAACAAAATAGAATTTTCACACTGATACTCCAAAATCCAAAATGTTTCGAATACAAACAGCACATACATATATTTTAGAATATTAGCCGAATATTTGTGTTCGTAAAGTAATTTTTTAATTACGCTCAAACACAATTTGCATTTATCAGAACTTTTTTAGGTATAAGATAACTAACAGATGCATTAACTCTTTAGTAGACTGACTAACTATCACTGCTACCTAAAAGCGATATTTATTTATTTTTAAAGCATTATATTTAAGTATCGCTTAGTATCAAAGTGACCGAACTCAAAAATTCACTTTGCACTTGGGAATTCGGCCGTTCATTGAAACTTTAATATCGCTTATATGTATATTTTTTATTTATATATTATTTATTTCATTTAAAATCATAGATTTGTGATCACTATTTATATGAAACTATTTTAAATCAGCGAAGTCAAAATACGTGTGAAACGATTTACACAGATTTTGAACTCAGTTACTTTAATACTAAGTGTACGATATGTAAATGAGTTAATAATAAATTTGAGAATCAGAATTGCGATTCAAATGGTTAAACGCTGCTAGCATTCTTGTCACCATTCCGCGCAAACATGATTTGTACTGTAATTATTACAATTTGTTAATAAATTCAGTCTCTCTTTTTTGTATATATGATACTAGCTATCCCTTGTGGTGTCACTCGCGTTTATGGTTACTGCTTCACTCCTATGAGTCGTAGCGTGATGTTATATAGCCTAATACCTTCCTCAATAAATAAACTATGTAACACAAAAAGAAGTTTTCAATTTGAAGCAGCAGTTACTAAATAAATAAACGCATCACACTCAACGGCCCCCATTAAGACTACGTGGTCTTGTGTCGGAGGTCCGGAAACACACACAACACTAACACAAACACCCAGACCACGACAAACATCGGTATGGCCAATACAGACGTTTGCCGTGAGCGGGGATCGAACCCGCGACCGTTAGCGCTTCAGTCAGTTACAGTGACCACTGCGCCAACGTGCCTGTCCTAGTTACTAAAATTACCCCGTTCAAACAAACAAACAAACTCTTCAGCTTTATAATATTAGTATAAATTGTAATTTTATTTTCATCTACTGCTCTCAATTAGAAAACAATTCAATCAATATTAACTTAGTATACTGGAAAAATCCTATATTTTTACTCTATACAGCCTTTGCAGCGCAGCGACAAGACATGTTTATACTGGCTGGGAATGCACAAAAACTGCACAATTCCTCTTTACCATAATAATAGATTTCGGTTGCGAATATATTAAACAAATATATGTCTTAAGTGTCCAATGAAAACGTCATAAAGTGACGTTACGTATTCAGAAAATTTAATGTTTTTTATTTTAATTACAAAGTATACACCCTTACGCCCACTGTGTCATAAGTATCTTTCGTATTTGGTCATATATGTATATATGTATATTTTAATATGTGTATATATAGGTAAATCGCTCTATGCATTTACTCAACGCTCTTGCACGCCCTAAGGTTGGCTGGGAGATAAGGCTATATGGACGCTGATAAGCAATACTGTGTCAAGTCACACGGACTTAAGAAATGGCGGAGAAAATGGCGTCTAAAGATATCTGAATCTATTCTTAACAAATATGTTTGAAGTAGTATATATCCATCTTTTCTTTTCTTTTTTAAATAAAAGGTATAATTAATTAAAAGAAGATTGATATATTTAATATATTATCTAATAAAAAGTTTTTCAAATATTTGAGATTATAGTTAAAATTGCAAAATATTGAACGCACTTGAAATTCGAAACAATTAATTAAGAGACTTTTTTCCGTGCTTATTTAGTGTATAGGATTTGAATTTTTTTTTCAATAGTGTTAAATAGGTGATGCAGTTTCAAAATACATCAATATCTCCGAATTTGACTTTTTGTGGGTTGACACATTATTGCTTATCAGCATCCATATAGTCTTAAGCTCAATATATTTTAAATAGATGTGCAATAAAGTAAAAAAATAAATAAAGTTCGTAAGTACAAACTTATGTAGGCATATAAAAATAAAACACTCAAATTATATTTTATATAAATATGATTTTATAAACTCTTGCGAATCTATACAAATAAATAAAATTGAACTTACTGTTTGTACTATTAGATTAACAACTTTTAACTCAATGCGTATGAAATATATTTTAAAATTTTTGTCTGTCTGTTTGTTCTGGCTAATCACAGAAACAAATTAAAATTTTTAATTAATTAATAAAAAACACATGAACAATATTTAAGCAGGGAAGGTAAATATTATATAAATATAATTTTTCCTTAAATTAACGCGCCTAAGACGGCGGGACACAGCTAGTCGACAATTTAAATTTACACTCTTAAACACATACAAATTTTATGACATATGTACATTATATATATACTAGTGACTTTTAATACCAAGAAGTGAAACATTTTTTTTTATAATTTTACTTTCAATATTAATTTAGAATTATATATAAAATAGATCGTAAGTCGTTAAAAAAATATATACGAGATGTTCAAAATACTCAGTCTAAAATTATGCAATGATAACATTTTTAATACGGCAAAAGGACAAAGCGTACAAATAACGACTACATAATGCCCAAAACCCTTTCATATCGCAAAAACAGAACAAGTTCATTTCATTTAACATAAATAAAATTCAAAATTCGTATTTTTTCTATACACAGTTAAACTGTACCCAGCTTACAGGGTTACCAAGTTAAGAATTTTCTCCCCAAATTTAGGGAGTAAATAAATGGAATGGGACTATTTAGGGGCTGTATGTTGAAAAAAAATGTGTTTTTAATTAGACCATTGTCATACTTTATAGCGTAAATTTACACGAGCGCAACGGTATTTGCATAACATATAATCTATGTACTAATATGATAAGTTGATTTAATTTGCAAATGTTTATTTTAAAAATCAGAAGAATAAGAAAACATATTTAGATATTTATTTTTTTATAAGTATAGAAAAGTTTAAATTGTTGTTATTTATTTTGTATATATTCTAAATAGGTAAATGTGGGAATTTTAGCAATGATTTGTGGGTTTTGGACGACATTGCTTAGCGATGAGCGAGCGACTTATTATATCTTTGGGCCAATTGACGAGCTTCTCAATAATGAAAATGGGTACAGATCTATATATAATTAAGCTTGCATATCTATACTAATTTTATAAAGCTGAAGAGTTTGTTTGCTTGAATGCGCTAATCTCAGGAATTACTGGTTCGAAATGAAATTTTTTTTTTGTCCTACATCACGCTACGACTCATAGGAGCGAAGCAGTAACACAGGATAACTAGTGAAATATAATAAGGATTTAAACAATGAAGATATATTTAAAGATATAATATAAGGTTTATGGGAATTTTTCACTAAACTTGTAGGATAAATATTTTTGGGTGTTGGCAACACTGGCAATTTAATACGTTTCTCATTTCGTGTTTTTACGATGCGTCCAAAAACTCGAGTTAATCAACCGACCCGGTAATACGGACGAAACCTTTTTAATTAAGTCTCATTACGAATTTCTTTTCACTGTTAAGGATTTTATCATCACTTCGTTGCTTTGACGGTCCATTATTTACGATCCCTTGGATATATTTTGACGTATTTACTTTATACTTGTGAATGGATTTTTTTATTTGTGTCATTGTTTATTTGAACTCGGTAGACGTATATAATAGCCTATTGGACGATCGTTCAATTCCGTTTAGAAACATTTTAGGCAGTTCGAGTAACAATGTTTTATATAAAATTTTATTCGATACTCTTTGAAATCGGTCCATAGAGTTTTCATTAAAACGATCTGATTTTGATATGATATCGTAGTTTAATTTTTAAATAACTGATTATAATTATACCATCCGATTGAAAGAAATTGCGTGAATTGATTTTTAAACGGAGTTAGTTTTATTCCAATGTTTTTTCATACTAGCATGGGATTTTGTAAACGCTTCTAATTGGACGCTGATAAGCAATACTGCGTCAAGCGACACGGACTTCATTTTGAGAAAATGGCGTCTTAAGATGTCAATCTATTCTAAACAAATTTATTTGAACCTTTCCTTTTCTATTTTGATATAATTAAAAGAAGAATTAAAAGCAGATTGGTATCGTTAAAAGTTTTATCAAATAATTGGTTTTTAATTTTTTTTTAGCTTTTGCGTCATATAAAATTGTAGAATGTAACAATATGATCGCTTCGATTTACTTCAAAGATTATTTTCTTCTTTTTAACCGACTGTGCGACGCAAAGAAGAGTAATTAATTTATCAGCATATATGTATGTATGTATTATATATATGTGGGGTTATACTTTTGTGGTATTATTTGAACAAACGCATAGGCCGATTTTGAGTCGTCATAACGGCGCGAACGTCATAGAAAGTATAAAAATTCGAAAAAAATCAAAAATGACCAGTTTTGGACGCGATGAATGCGGAAAAGAAAATTAAAATTAACAAACTATGTCAAGTGGGGCATCGTTGAATAGGTATATAAAATTCATTTTTAGGTTTCTCATATCGTTTTCTAATCAGAATTTTCGTTTAGGGTTTATAACGATTTACAGTTGACTAATAATTATTCGCACCTAAAGGCTTTTAGATAGAACTGATAGTTACATTATACTGCTGACTGCAGATGGTCTCGTTACGCAGTCGGGTTTAATTTTTTTCATTAAAATGTTTAATGATTTTAACAATAAATATATTTATATCGCGTAACTTTTAAAGCGTCTTAGTTTTAAGTTGTTTAACAATTTTTTAAATTACAATAATAGCACTATCAAGACAGACTTCTATTAGTGTTATCACACGCCATAACGGTGTCAGATTGATTGACAGACCTTACTTATTCATCCCCGTGCCCTTTAGAAGGGTTGGTGAGGGTTTCATCCCCTAATACGTGAACAATACAAGACTTGAAGTACGAAATTATTTATTATTTACATGAATATTATGAACTCGTGTTGTCTTGCGGTTTTGGCTGGAATTATACATTAAAATTTTAATAGTAGGTACACTTATATTAATTTTATAAAGTGGTAAAATTTGTTTGTAAGTTTGTATGTAGAGAGTATTCTCTTAAATTGATTCGATTTGAAATATTATTTTTGCGTTCGTTAGCTAATTTATTAAGGAAGGTTATAGGCTATATTACATCACGCTACGTCTCACAGGAACGAAGCAGTAACCATAAACGTATGGGGCAGCTAGTCTATACCTATATACAATATAATATTTATATAGACATATATCAAACCACTGAACGGATTGTTCTGAAATTTGGCAGCCATATAGTTTCAATGACGTAGGCATTTTCTTAAAATTTCCTAAAATTCACCTGTATAGGGATACAACGGGAGTCGAAAGTGTGTATGGAGAATTATATATTTTAAGCTTTCGCAATTTAAACTATTCATATATAATATAACTTATCGCGATAACTAATGGTAGTAATAGCATTTTATTGCCCGACGTTACGACGAAGTTGCATTCGTCGTGGTCACGAGCTGAGTGACTCTCAGTGACAGTTCATTATCGCGACAAGACCCGTTATATTAAATATGAAGTGTATGGAGAAGTCAAATTTAACGCGAACGAAGCCGCAAATATAAGCTGCGTAAGTGTATACGATAATCTTCAAAACTAGTGAAAACTTTTGAAATGTTACTTGCGGTTTTATTTTTAATTAATTACAGTAATACAGTAAAAGTCTAAATTTCAATACATACTACATAAAGTTTAAATACTAAAAACATTTAGCTTTTATCGACTTTCAAAAATAAAAGGTTCTAAATATCGATTGTAATATTTAAATCTAGTTACAATAAGGCTATATTATTTTGATATACAAGATGATTTTTTAAATGGGCGTGGTAGGTTAAATCCGAAACTATAAACAATAGCGACAAATACTAAAAAAATCATCGGAACCGATTTTGATGAAAATTAAAACTGTTTTTTTTTTGTTTTATATTTTCCTACTTTGAAAAAAAACAACACCCCATATCTTTGCACCATCTGATATTGTTACTTGAAAAAATCACCCTGTATAGGATTCAGTATATGTAAGTTTACACGTTTGTTATGCAAATAGACAAATTAACCGCAAACACGGTATCGATACAAATAAACGGTAGGGTAATAGAATATTTAGTTTGTATGCATTAATTAATTATTCCATCGGTATTAAATAATAATTCAGAGGTATAAGGCTTGTACACACTGGTTATATCGGACGTAGTGATAATGATGCGAAGTTATTAAAACTACGAAATAAAATTCGTAATAGTGGAAAATTCATACATTTAAATAAAATTGAAATGTCTGTTTTTGAAATTGTCAGCTTTTAGCTAAAATCATATAAAAGTATACACATTTTTTTTTGTCTGTTTGTTCCCACAGATAGCGAATATTATAAGGAGTAACTTAGACAACTTTTACTTAAAAGACAATATTTTTTTTATTGTGATGTATATATGTGAATACCGTGTATACTTTCATACGCATCAGTTAAAATTTGTCAATTGTATTAACTTCTATAGACTACTATTAATTATAAAGGAACATTAAAAACAATATATAGAAATTTTATTAGATTAATCACGAGCATTCACACGTGCGGGTCACTTGTTATCGGACATTAAGAAAGGTCACTGATAACAGGCCATTGAACTTTAGGCTTAATTTCGTACTTATCGTTCATATAGAATATTAGAGTTTTTTATCAACGTCTGCTGATAATCGGCTATTCACTGAGCTCTACGGTAATATTAAGGTTAGGATATTTATACCAAATGGCGCAATGGTTACTAAGACCAAAATAATGGATATTACACACAAAAAAAAAACAAAAATCTTTATTATAGGAATTTTTGGATAATTTCGTTTAGCGACCCCAAAGAAGCCACACTAAGAGGGATAATCGGAATCGCGTGTCCGTTTGGCCACCATGGCTGTGGTGGTAAAACGGAATTCGTATGTTCTTCCAAACTTAGCCTTGGGGTGACTAAACGGAATTATCCGAATTTTTTCTTTATATGTAAACAAGGTGCCCGTCGCAGTTTCACTCGCGTTTATGGTAGCTAATTCGCTTCTAAGTCGTAACTTGGTGTTATATAGATGCTGCTAAGCAATAATGTGTCAACCCACAAAAAGTCAAATTCGAAGATATTAATGAATTTTAATATGGAACACTCGAAAAAAAAAATTCAAGTCAAATAAACTAAATAAGTACGAAAAAAAAGTCTCGTAATTAATTGTTTCGATTTCCAATTGCGTTTCGTATTTTGCAATTTATACAATAATCTCAAATGTTTGAAAAACTTTTTATTAGATAATATATTAAATATATCAATCTGATTTTATTCATAATACCTTTTATCAAAAAAGAGAAGAAAAGATGGATATATACTTCTTCAAACATATTTGTTAAGAACAATTTTGACACCTTTAGACGCCATTTTCTCAAAATGAATTCCGTGTGGCTTGACATAGTATGGCTTATCAGCGTCCATATGGCCTATAACCTTTCTCAATGAACGGGCTATGATGTAAAAAGTTTTTCAAATCGGAGCAGAAGATTCAGAGATTACCCTCTACATACAAACTTACATATGGATTATACCTCTTTATAACATAAGTATAGATGATACAATTTTTAAGATTATTATTCAAATCGATTCACAATTACCAAGAATATGTCGTAAGGCCAGAATTAAACATGTCAATTTTTATTTTTGACACTTACCTCTTATGGAAGGTCACCGAAATAAGTGTCACTAGATTACAGAGTTTTTTATATCAATTATTAAAGTAAACTTACTAGTGTAAATCACGCTTAAGATACATGTTAAGTACTAGCTGTCCCTTGTGGTGTCACTCGCGTTTCTGGTTACTGCCTCGCTATATGAGGTTTAGCGTGATGTAATAAAGCCTTTAGCTTTTAACCTTCCTCAATAAATAAACTATCTAACACAAAAATATTTTTAATTCGAGCTAGTAGTTCCTGAGATTAGCGCGTTCATATAAATAAACACTTCAGCTTTATAATATTAGTATAGAGAATGTATAAAGCATTTTTTACTATGTCTACATACGCAAAGTCAGTAGGTTTTCTTTTTAAAAAATTGGTTAATGAGTCTTCATGTTATATTTCATTAAAATCAGACACTGTTCGAAACGAACGGGGTATTCCCCGAATCCGCATCGATTTCGTATTTTTTTAAAAACTGTAAGAAAAAACCTATTAATATACACAGCATAAAGTTAAACAAAAAACATTTTATTACCCAGAAACGCCTATATTACACCTATATGACACATTTTCCATTAAAATGGTTTAACTAGACGCTATGGTGGAATTTTTTTCTTATAGGATAGGGTGCAAACGAGCTAAGAGATCACCGGATGAAAAGTGTCACTATGAAACCTACGAAATGCCTTGCCGGCCTTTTAAATATCACATACAAACACACATACATGGATAGACTGAAAAAAACATTATTCGGTTCAGTAGTTTAGGCGTTACGGTGGTACATACATACATACATAAACTGTCAAAATCATTATCCTTCCTTTTGGCTTCGCCGTAGTCGGATAAAAACACGTACGTACCTACATACATTTTTATACTCTCTAACTTGTACACTTCATAATGAATACACACAGACAGTTAGACCCTGAAAAGCAATACTGCGTCAAGCCACATGGATTTCATTTTGAGAAAATGGCGTCTAAAGATGTCAAACCTATTCTTAACAAATATGTTTGAAGAAGTAAATATCCATCTTTTCTTTTATTTTTTGATAAAATGTCTAATTAATAAAAATCAAACAGATATATTAAATATATTATCTAATAATAAGTTTTTTAAATGTTTGAGATTATTGTATAAATTGCAAAATATGGAACGCACTTGGAAATCAAGACAAGTAATTAAAAAACTCTTTTCCGTATTTATTTAGTTTATATTATTTGATTTTTTCTAATAATGTTAAATAGGTGATGCAGTATCAAAATACATCAATATCTCTGAATTCAACTTTTTGTGGGTTGACACATTATTGCTTATCAGCATCCAGTTACTGATGGATCTAGTGTAGGTGGATTTCATACAGGATGTTTAATATACATATTTGTAATTTGTTGTTGAGCCGAGATAGCCTAGTGGTTAGAATACGTCGATCTTTACCGATGATCGCGGGTTGAAACCCCGGCTAGCACCATTGATTTTCCAAATGCTAAATTTGTATTTAAATTCATCTCGAGCTCAGTGGTGAAGGAATACATCGTGAAAAAATCTGCAAGTGCCGGGAGAAATTCTGACACATGTATAACCAACCCGCAGTGGAGCAGCGTGGTGGATTAGGCTCTAAACCTTCTTCTTAATAGGAGAGGAGTCCTTCGCCCAGCAGTGGGACATTTATAGTCTGTTACTTTACTTACTTTTGTAATTTGTAAATGTATGCATTAACAAAAAATGTTAGGGACTACCTATCGAGTTTCTTGCCAGTTCTTCTCGGTTATCTACATTCCAAATCTTTGGTGGTATCTTTCCATTAATTTAAATACTTATTTTTTGTTTTGACGATTGAAAACTGCTTGTTAAAGTCACGGTCACGAGCTGATCACGACGAATGTAACTTCGTCGAAACGTCGGGCAATAAAAGGTATTACTACCATTAGTATTATTAGTATCGCGATAAGACCCGTTATATTAAATATGAATATTATAAATCGATAAAGTTTAAAATATATAAAGTATATTTTGATATTGATACATACAAAATCACTTTCTAATGCTAAATATGTATACAAATTTAATAAGAAACATTTCTTACTATTTTATTATTTTCTGTTGTTGTGTTATTGTTTTTCTTCGACTGTATCAAGTCAACGTACTCATATCGCTCTTTATCAAAGAATTATTATCGAATCTCATGAACTTTGCGAAACGGATAACAATTGATATAGTTCATTATAATACTGATTTTTTTTTTGCTATACGATGGATTGTCATGCGCCTTGCACACTATTAATATGTTTGACGTTAACCTCTTTAAGCATTTGAGGTCGAATGTGATAAGATAACTCAAATTTACATTTTTACCCGACCGCGCGAAGCAGGGTAACGTGTTTATCAGTCTAGGTACAGTCTATTTTACTTTACGTGTCTCTTTTTGGTAAAAATAAATTTTCGAAGTTTTTTTTTTAAGGTAAATTTTTCAATATAAAAGATGATTCAGTTCAATTATTCTATCGATAATTTCTTAAGTAACTCTTATGTGTGGCTGGAAATACGTCATATTTGTCTGCTAAATAATACAAATAAAGAAGAATAAACTCTATGTTTGTATGTATGTATGTGGGTTTGTACCTTTGTGGCAGTATTTAAAAAAAATTCGTGGGCGGATTTTGATACACGTGATACATCTTTTGATACGTCACGACATCGCGAATGTTATAAAAAGATATAGGTGTAGAATTTGAAAAAAAAAATGACCGATTTCGAACGCCATAATTTGAAAAATAAAAAAATTAAAATGTCAAATGGGGTATAGTTAAATAGGTATAAATTTTTTTTTTAAGGTTTTTCAATTAGTACCCTCACTTGCGTCGCGCAGTCGGATAAAAAGTAGCCTCTCATTCATTGTACACTTGAGACATCTGCCGCAACGTGAATTACGTCCAATAATATGTTTCAAGCTCTAATTTATTAAACTGCACTTTAAATAAACAGTGTTTTTTTTTTAAATCCATTACACCTTAAACATATACAACATACATACTATATATAGTATAATTTATATGATAAAGGTCATTGACTGTATGACTTTGAGGATTATCACCGATAATCGCCGTTATATGTATTTAAAATTTTGATAACAGATTATGCAATTATATTGTTTATAAGTTAATTTGTTTGTAACTCACTGCTTTGTAAATAAATTCAAACAATTTTTACTCAAATTGATATTTAAATGATACCATTATGTTTGTTACTGAGCTGAGATTCTTCTTCTTCGCGGGAGACATCTTCGAAAGATACCCGATTCTGAGGGGTAGATCGGGTTATGTAGTGATTCCTACTCATTAAAACCCCGTGATGACCATCATCAGCACGAAAATGGAGATGTCCCGGGATCGCTTGCATACGCATCCACATCCTTTGTAAGACCAACTCTCCAAGACCACAATTTACGCTCCGTAAATTGTGGTCTTTATTTTCCACTTCTTCACAACCCTCGCTGGTGCGTACGGCAGTCATGGTCATCGTAACTATCGTCCTACTCGGAGCTGTATGAAAACGAATGAACAAAATCCACATCACACGCACAAGCAAGGGAACGTCCTATTTATTCTACCCCGGTACTAGAGGGTCTAGGAGACCAAAAAGACGCTTAGTCGTCCTCACCGAGCAAGATCGGCTCTTTCAGTAGTTCTTATCATCTTCTGAATCATGACGGTCTCTCAGGAGACTATTTCTTTCTATGCTGATTTCCTGCGGAGCATCGCTATACTGCTCACATGGAGAGACCTCGCCTAATCGCCTAGACCAAGAATTAGTGAAGAATCGCGTATCCTATAAAATCTAAATATGAACTGGACTTCAAAATATTATAGATAATATTTATTTTTTGTGCTTCAGTCAACTTGTATTAAGTCTATTTATTATTATATTATTATTTAATATTTATAGAAATAGGATTTAACAGAATATACACATGTCATTAAAATATCATCTGATATTAATTTAAGTTTTATGGTTGTAATTTCTTTTTATTTCTTGTCTACGTTTATTCTTTCTCTGGTATACTGGAAAATCTCTTCTAGGGATAAGTATACCTTTTAAACTTTTTTTTTTCCTGTGTCATATATGTATCTGTGTAATGTTTCTGACATGTTTAATAAACTGTTAAATAAATAAAAATACAATAGAACCCGTCGACCATATAGATATAATAAAACAATACCGAAAACAAACATCGACCATGAATCAGAGCAATTAGCCCAGATACGCCGATCCGCCATGAAATTATAAATTATGTAGGAAGCGGCATGATTCAACAATCGCGTGTGCATCAACACTGCCACCGCGCTGTATGTTAACTTCAGTAAACGTATACTATTTATATATGGACGCTGATATGCAATATTGTGTCAAGCCACACGGACTTCATTTTGAGAAAATGGCGTCTAAAGATGTCGAACCTATTCTTAACACATCTATTTGAAGAAGCATATATCTTTTCTTTTTTATTTTGATAAAAAGTATAATTAATTAATAGCAGAAAGGCTAATAAAAAATTTTATCGAATATATGAAATTATTGCATAATCGTGGTCACGGATTTTACAGGCTGTGTTTTTTAACTGGGCGTGGTAAGCTTAATCCGAAAATGAGAAATAGCGAAAAACACTTAAAGGACCTTGACGGCCAATTTTGATGAAAACCAAAACTTGCACATCTGATAGTGTTAAGAGAAAAGGCTTATTTTTTTAAAACAAGGTATTTCTTTATCTTTATAATATTAGTGTAGATGTACACCACTTCACACTATGTGCAACGCTGTAACCTTGTATATTATCTACAAGGTCCCTCGCGGTTTCCTTGCGTTTATGGTTACGGCGTCGCTCCTATAAGTCGTAGCGTGATGTAATATAGCCTACCACTTCCCAAATAAACGGGCTAACCAACGCAGAAAGAATTTTTCAAATCGGTCCAGTAGTTTTGGAGCCTATGCAAACAAACAATGCAATCTTTCCTCTTCATAATACTAGATGCACACTACTTCACACTATGTGCAACGATGTAACCTTGTATATTATCTGTATATGAGTCAGTTCTTGTACTGATTTCTGGTTAATTCCACGCCCTTCGTGTTAGCTTCAATGTTAGCTAAATATTTAATTACCGCCAAATAGGGCGCATTCAACCAGGTCATTGTAAAATCATGTATAATATGTGATTATTTTAATATTTTTAAATGCTTTTAAAATTGCTAGTTTTAACTCAATTATTAAATTATCTATACTTATATTGTAAACAGGTAAAATTTGTTCGTAAGTTAATATGGGGGGGGGGGGGGGGGAGTTAATTTATGAAACTACTAATTCGATTTGAAAAATTCTTTTTGCGTTGGATAGCTCCTTTATTGAGGAAGGTTATGGGCTATATAACATCACGCTACGACTTCTAGGAATGAATCAGTAACGCGAGGGGCGGCTAGTAAATTATAAAAAAAGAATATACATTTTAAAATTAAATACTGTTTATTTAGTCTCGTATGAAGTAGATATTAGATTTTTAATTAGCAATTTATATTTATGTGAATCCAAAATATATATTATTTTGACACATATTAAAATTAAATGTTTGTGTCATTTGCAGTCGAAATACATCGACCTTGGTGTAAAAAAATTCTAAAATATCAATTCTCGTCTATCTAATAATTGGAATTGCGAATCAAAGGGGAAAAGTGTTCTCTGTGTTAACAAAACTGGCTATTGGCAGACATAGCCCAATCGACAGACTATGCTGGCATAGTTACGGGTTCGAATCTGAATAGGAAAACTTGTGAGGTGAAGAAACTTATATGTCTCATACGGGAAGTCAACTGGGCATGTGTAGGACATTTTTCTAGCGTTAGCAGATTTGATATTTAAAATAAAAAAAAAAACTGTTTTTTTTTTTTATTACAAGTATATATATATATATATATATATATATATTAAACGGTGGATCATGTAGGGTCGTACAATATAGTAGATTCGTACATCATTTATAAAAAATAATTTTAAAAAAATTCAATTCAGTTTTTTTTTTTAATTGATTCTGTTAAAGCTTATAAAATGTCCAACACATGCCCAGTTGACACTCTGTTTGTCCATCTACTATATAAAAATTATGTTTGTGAATTAATCTATATTATACAATTTACTTATTTCAGTAAGTAATGAAAATAATGCAATTAATTTATTACTTACAAAGGCTAAAAATAATATTCCAACTGAATTAAAACTAATCACTTCAAGTATAACGTTAATCAAAAATAAATTATTAATTATTTTTAATAAAAACATATTTAATACAAAAAAATCTTTTATAATTAATTACTCTTTATCTGAAATGTGACAATTCTGTGACGATAAACGTCTCCAAAGGGATTTGTAAATAATTAAAAAAAGAAATCAATGACCTATAATTTCTTTGGCAAAGGCTCGTTATGTCAGGTCAGTCACATCAATTAACGTCACGTCAGGGTCAGTCACATGCATCAGATTTACGTCAAGGTCAATAACACGGCGCATTCGATTGGGTCTTTTACATGTCCGGTTTCAATGCACTCGCGTCCGGAGATTCTCTAAAATCTATGAATAAACGTGACGTTAAAAACACCCAATCGTGAAATATTTTCGTAAATATTGCAGTCACGTTGCCCTTCCGTAGGTGTCAATGTCCTATTTCCTGACGAACCAAGGTCGTTCTGACGTCACGCCTGATAAGTTGTTTACCGAAACACCTTATCAGAATTTTGTAATCAGTGAAATTTTGATAATACAACATCCGCGCGTGTCAATTGCTTTCTTTTAAAAATGTATTACGTAAATTCATGACCGGAATATTTTCAAACCTGACAGTATAATTCTGTTTGACTTGACCGTGTTTCATAGATATATTTTTTATCATGTTTATTTTGTTACAAAAATAAAATTTGTTATTGAATATTGAATACGGAATTAAAATAGAAATCTAAAGACATGTACAATAATTGATTAAACTTGGAAATGAAAAAAAAACCGGTAATCTTAAATAGATTGACTGAGGCTGGACCGATCGTGGTAAAATATGTCTAAGAGAAAAAAATACCGCGTCCAAATTTCACACGTTTAGCAGCTACAGGCACACAGCAGGTCAAATTTATAAAACCCCTCGGTTCGTTAGCTCATTAGAGATCAAGTACTATTAATTAAACATTAAATAAACAGAAAAACTTTATATTCATAACTCATTTTTACAACAATAATACATATTAACATAAAAATCGATACATCTTTTCCACGTTCTAAATTTGAAAGAAAAGAAAAAACAATTATGGCCAGTTATACGATGAAATTAATTACACATTTCATAAATCATATTTAAATATATAACGATATAATAAATATGGAATAATAAAATATATAAATTGTTCCTAACACCTGTTTTTGCGTCGGGGGTTAAAACATGATCCCATTTTTTTCAAGCATTTTGATTTTTAAATTTCTACAGCAAGAGTAAGAAAAAAAATTCTTAGGGTTGAATAATATATATCTTTAGTGAATCCTATGTGTTACTGATAACAAAATATGAGGCAATTTTGCAACATATAAGTAAATAAGTTTCTTTTTGTATTATTTGGAATATATTTATAAGTCAAGTAGGTTTTTTATTTTTTTTTTATTACACTTTATTGCACAAAAGATAAATGTACAAAGGGCGGACTTAACGCTATTACAACATTTTCTACCAATTTAATAGATATACATATTTTTTGTTTAAATTATCAACGATTATTTATTTAAGACACATTAATATAAGTAATATTACTGTTTTTCAAAATAATTACAAAATGTGTCATTGAACTTATAAAATCTAAGGTCACATAAAAACCTTTTTTAGTTTTTACCAGACCCAAAGAGTCGTAACGTGAATAAACGGCCTATGCAACGCGAAAAAAAAATTCAAATCGGATCGGTAGTTCACTTGGATGCTGATAAGCAATAATGTGTCAACCCACAAAAAGTATAATTTAGAGATATTGATGTATTCTGATAGTGCATTTCGTATTTAACATTATACAAAAAAAATTCAAGTCATTTGAACTAAATAAGTACGGAAAAAAATTTCTTAATCAAATGCTTAGAATATAGAAGTAAGTTGCATATTTTGGATTATGCAATAATTTAATATATTTGAAAAACATATTATTAGATTAAAATCTTTATAAGCCTATCTGCTATAAATTTATTATATTTTTTATCAAACTAGAAAAGAAGAGATGGATACATGCTTCTTCAAACAGATGTGTTAAGAATAGGTTCGACATCTTTAGACACCATTTTCTCAAAACGAAGTCTGTGTGGCTTGACACAGTATTGCTTATCAGCATCCACTTATAAACAAGCTTACAAACATCCAAACAAATTTTAACTCTTTATAATATTAGTATATATCACCATATATTATAATATACCTTTCAAATGTTGCAATAACTTTTAAAACTAACAATGTCAATTGACTAATTTTAACCATTCCTCTGTTAATTTTTAATTTTTACTGTTTTATTATGTCTCAATTTTTTTTTCTTCTTTTGTTTTTTTTTAATATTTCGTTTTTTTAACTAACTTATATTATGTGTTGTTTTGTTAATTAATTTGTGCATGTGGTGTTCTCCTATAAATAATTGTGGCACTTAGTTTTAAGTTTTATTGTAAGAATAATTGTTTATGTTTAGTGTACACATTGTTGGAGAACCAAATAAATAAATAAATAAAAATAGATTCAGTTCAGATTCAATGGCTTCGGACTTTACTTTGCACATACAAAATTCACTCTCTCTTTATTATATTATATCAATGTCTCGTCAAGTATGGGATATCCGGTCTTATATGAAGTGGAAAAATAACTGTTTACTCAGTAATGACTAATTACAAATGATTTGAAGTGAGTTACAATTTCAAACGTTGTTACTATTGTTATTCACAATTTTATACTAAGAAGCATCATCATCATCATCTACCTAGAATTTTTCCCGGTTGTTCTGGGTTTGCTTTCTATTCTAGTCCAGATATTGACGGGTTACTGATTTTTACACAGAGCGACTGCCATCTGACCTCTGCAACCTCTAAAGGCAAGCCAGTAACCATTTAGACTTTTGACAGACACGTTGGCGCAATGGTCACTGCAAGTCACTGAAGCGCTAACAGTCTCGGGTTCGATTCCCGCTCGCGGCAAACGTCTCTATTGGCCATACGGATTTTTGTCGTATTCTGGGTGTTTGGGTTACTGTTGTGTGTGTTTCTGGACCCCCGACACAAGGTCATGAGATCTTAATGAGGGCCGTTGAGTGTGACGCGTTTATTTAGACTAGAATAATTTCCCTACTACGAGTAACGATAATTATCAGGTGATTGTAATAACAACCGGGACCGGCAGCTTTACGTGCTCTCCGAAGCACGGTGGGGAGACCCACAAGGACAAACACCCTAGGAACAAATATTTATACAGCTATAAATATCTGCCCCGAGCGGGGATCGAACCCGCAACCGTCGGCGTTAGAGATACATTCAGCACCACTACACCAGAGCGGTCGTCGGTTTATACAAAGAAGCATATTCCAGAATAATATTATTAATAATAATATATTTATGTTTCAATAAATATTCACATAGCTACATAATACATCATAGGCGTATATAAAACTTATGAAGATAAAGCATACTTTATTTACGTAAGGCTAACGCTTGACTAAATAAATATTTCCTATTCAGAGATAACGGATCATAACTTATATCTGGATGCTGATAAGCAATAATGTGTCAACCCACAAAAAGTCAAATTTTGAGATATTACTGTATTATGAAACTGTGTCACCTATATAACATTATTCAAACAAATATCAAGTCATATAAACTAAATAAGTACGAAAAAAAGTCTCTTAATTAATTGTTTCGATTTCGAAGTGCGTTTCGTATTTTGCAATTTATACAATAATCTCAAATATTTGAAAAACTTTTTATTAGTTAACACATTAAATATATCAATCTGCTTTCAATTTATTACGCATTTTATCAAAATTGAAAAGAAAAGATGGATATATACGTCTTCAAACAAATTTGCTAAAAATAGGTTCGACATCTTAAGACTTCATTTTCTCAGAATAAAGTCCGTGTGGCTTGACACAGTATTGCTTATCAGCGTCCATCTGTACTAATATTATAAAGAGATAAAATTTGTTTGTACGTTTGTATGTATGGGGTATTCTCTGAAACTACTGATCCGATTTTAAAAAAAATCGTTTTGCTTTAGATAGCCCGTTTGTTGTGGAACGTTATAGGCTATATGGACGCTGATAAGCAATACTGTGTCAAGCCACAATGACTGCATTTTGAGAAAATGGCGTCTAAAGATGGGATACCTATTCTTTATCAATTTGTTTGAAGACGTATATATCTATCTTTTCTTTTATATATTGACAAAAGGTATAATTAATTAAAAGCAGATTGATGTATTTCATGTGTTATCTTATTGTAAGTATTTTAAACATTTTAGTTTCTTGTATAAATTGCAAAATATGGAAGCACTTAAAATAACATTAAATTAAGAAACTTTTTCCATGCTTATTTCATTTTCGATAATGTTAAATAGGTGACGAATGCGTTGGTAATGACCAAAATACACCAAAATCACCGAATTTGTCTTTCTGTGGGTTGATACATTAATGCTTATCAGCATCCATATTACTTTTACATCACGCTATAACTCACGGGAGCGAAACAGTAACCATAAACGCGAGTAAAACTGCGAGGTAAGTCATGTAATAATATGGCGTAGGTATTTACAAAAGCTGTCAAAAATAAGGCAATGTAAGCAATGACAAAGAACTTATGAAAATCATTATAAAAATCTTGGAGCGAAAGTTAAAGGCGTAATTCGCCTTTAAATAAATGGAACTTGAATTAAATATATTTCGAATTTAAATTTTGAATTAGAATACTGATGAGCAGAAAACTTACATATCGGTGCTTTCCTACGAATAATAAAAAATGATACCATTTCAATTATTTCAATATATAGTCTATATTTTTTTACTTGTTTTTATTTTGGTAACAATACCCTAACGATAATTTTTTCATTACAATTTTTTATAATAGAAAACGGTTCAATTCAATCATTCATTCGATAAATTCTTATCTTACTCTTGTGTGGCTAGAAATACTACAAATTTGTCTACTAAATAATACGAGTAAAAACAGACCATACATATTAGCCGTAGCTTATTTGAATAAACATTATATCATACTATCATAGGGCATAGTGCAAAACCACGTAACTAGATTTTGCAATAAAATCCATCTTTGAATCAAATGTTAAATTTATTATTGATAAAAAAACAGCTAACTAAAAATTATATAATCACTATTTGTAAAATTAATACTTAACATAATACATATCATTGACGCTACAAACACATTGTCTAATGGAAAATGCCCATAAGGTCTTATTTTTATCAATAATTTAATTTAATATTTGTTTTATACGCAGTTTTGCAGTATCCCCGAAGATACGTATTAAATTTATAATTTTAAAACTGATGAGTAGTGATGAATTACCTTAGCATTTCCCCATCAATATTGAAAAATAATATCGCTTCAAATGTTACAACATATATATTATAAATAGCCGTGACTCGATATCTTATCAAAGCGACGGATTGTCTGCCAGACATGATTACAGTAGAGTATTCCGTGATAAACACGGTCACTTGAATATATAAAACGTGTTTTTAGTACATAATATGTAATGCAATTACGCAAATTAATTTTGTATACGCAAATAACTATGACTGCGTCGCCGTATTGAACCATTTTTATGAAAACATACATTTTAAAATATTTACCGATTAAATTTTCGTCATACATTTCTTAACGTTGTATAAAATTATTTTTGATACAGTCTTATGGGATACCTTTAAAAACGTATAATTAAAATAATGAATATTTTCAGATATAATAGAAAGCTTCTCAATGCAAGAAGTAAGTAACAAAATAATAATCTTTATTAAAATAAAGTAACATTAAGGAGAATGTTTATAGCTCAATCCACCACGCTGCTTCACTGCGGGTTGGCGGACATGTGTTCCAATTTCTCCCGGCACATGCTTTACTGGGGGTTAGCGGATATACATGTGACAAAATTTCATGTGCAGGTTTCCTCACGATGTTTTCCTTCACCACCTAGCTCGAGATGAATTTAAATCAAAATCAAAATATGCTTTTACAAGCACTATTGAATGTTCAATACACAAACAAAACAGATAATAAAAAAAAAATCTAATTAATTTACCACCGGTTCGGAATGTAGATTCTACCAAGAAACTCGTTAGTTACTCTTTTAAAAAGTTTTATAATGGGTACATACATTTATGAGTTACAAATATATTATTAAATACCCTGTGTGAACCCAGTTTATACTAAATCCAAGCATCTTTATTAAATACTGTAGGACATAAGAAAGGAAAGGGGAGTGGGACACGCGGAAATGACGACGCAAACGTCGCATGAGTTTTAGGGGTACGGGTGCGGGGTGTACGAACGAGGGGCCGGATTTTAGTAGTTAGTTGGTCACCGCGCGCCTGACATTGCATCGTTCGTGAATCACCTCACTACGCTATAATTGTTAAACAACGTAAACGTTACCAAAAACATCGTTTACAATACAAATTATTATAAGATCCATGTTAAAAATGACCCATCTAAAAATTTACATCCCCTATAGACCTTTAACAAGAACCGGTTAAATTAATTTGGTTACTGTTTAGAATTCATTTCGTCACGGTCCCTTGTAGCAGTCGTTTTAATGCGAACTGAATTAATCAGAACTGTTCAATGAAGTCTTCATCGATAACAAATCCAAATTGAATTTAAACCCGATCACTGATGCCGAAACAATCAATACAAATTCAAAATATACTTGACCATTTTTAAATACTTTCGAGTAGTTGAGTTACATCAAGCGTTTAAAAGTTTTTTTAGATATATGGATGCTGATAAACGATAATATGTCAACCGACAAAAATTCAAAATCGCAGATAAAGATGTATTTTAATAATGTAACACACATTATTTGACATTATTAAAAAAAAATCAGGTAATCTTAACTAAAATATTACGGGAAAAAGTTTCTTAATTTAATGTTTCGAATTCCAAATGCTTTAATAATTTTGCCATTTATACAATATTTATAAATATTTGAAAACCTTATTACTAGATACAACTTATTATATAAATCTGCTTTTAATTCATTTTACATTTTATCAAAATATAAAAGAAATTATGGACATATATGTCTTCAAACTAATTGATTAAGGATACATTTGACATTTTAGACACCATTTTCTCAAAATGAAGTCCGTGGCTTGACATAGTATTGCTTATCAGCATCCATACTACATAAATGTTAAACTACCTACAGTATGTAGTTTCTGCGGAAATGAATCGGCAAGAGAATTGATATTTACCCTTTAAAAATCAATTTAGAACTGTGTGTATCTTTAAACACAATTTAATATCCCGTTAGAAAACCAGTGTACAATATACAATATTTTTTACTGTATTATAAAGATATTTCTTTATAAACGTGACAACTAAAAAACTATAAAGTAAATTAACTGGGAAATTCAATAAAATATTGATTGTTTTATAGAGGGATAATCTTTTAAAAAAATTCCGACTCCAAAAGACTATTATGATTTAGTATAAACTGGATTCACACAGGGTATTTAATATATTTGTAACTCATAAATGTATGTACCCATCGTAAAACTTTTAAAAAGAGTTATTTGGGAGTTTCTCAGTAAAACCCATGCGGTATTTTTTGCAAAGATAACAGATTTTGCTTGTGTGTAATATGGCGGAAGATATACACTACGTACGGTCAACAGGAACGAACGATTACGGACGCTTTTTTAAGGAGTTTCAAATGGTAAATTAACAAATCAATGTTCTAATTATGTATGTTATAAACCTAAGAATAAGTGTTATAATTATTTCAATTATCAAGCAATTAGTGTGAAGGTCAAATAAGTAATTACTAACTTCATGGTCAAGATCCTAGTTATTGAATTTAATATATCCTAATCGAAGATTTAAACAAATTTCAGTTTTAGGCAGTGCCATATCCAGGGTTTCAATTTAGAGGAGAATACTGTTTGAGGATAGACTTTGTCAAGATAAACAGTAATACCTATAAAAGTTTGCATTATTTTCCCAATTGGGTTTAGGACGAAAAGATAAATCTAGAGAGGCCTTGGGCTCGTTACGCCTTCCTTCCTCTAGATTTTGCTCCCGAAGTGGTTTCCTACTTGTTGGATACACTTGGCGATCTAGGGAAAATCATGACGAGACAAGACATTTCATATGGTATGCTTGAAAAAGTATATTATGTTCATATTTCGACATCTATATTTAATAGAAGTATTAAAATAACTTGACTAAGTTGGAGGCATATTGATAGCGTAATATTTTATTTTTCTTTACTAATTATCACTGGAGTAAAAGTAGAATCTTTAATGGTTAGAATGTATACAATGGTAGTAACGAACAATATTAACGTAGAATGTCAAATGCGTAGGCAAATTTTTTTTTATGTATTTTCAGCAAACAACGCTGTCTCCATACTACTTCATACCAGTTGTCAGTAATTCTCTCTTTGTTTTAAAACATGATCCAAATCTCCCCTTGACCTTACCATTTGCCAAAATCAATTAAATTTTTAGACTATAAACTCCTACAAGTACGATCAAGTACAATTGGATGCTGATAAGCAATAATGTGTCAACCCACAAAAACTCAAATTCGGAGATATTAATGTATTTTGATACTGCATCACCTATTTAATATTATTAGAAAAAAAATCAAATAATATAAACTAAGTAAATACGGAAAAGAGTTTCTTAATTACTTGTTTTGATTTCCAAGTGTATTACATATTTTGCAATTTATACAATAATCTCAAATATTTGAAAAACTTTTAATTAGATAATATATTAGATATATCAATCTGCTTTTAATTAATTATACCTTTTATCAAAAAAGAAAAGAAAAGACGGGTATATACTTTTATTAACACATTTTTTTAAGAATAGGTTTGACATCTTTAAACGTCCGTGTGGCTTGACACAGTATTGCTTATCAGCATCCAATTATAGTTCAATTCATACAATGTTACAAATTTAATTTACACGACTATCAACTTTTGAGCACACAAACAAGATTGATTCTGTCGTCACAGCATAATCCCATTAACTACGTACGTTTATATCTAACGTCAAAGTCAGAACACCGAGTTTGGAATAGCAAATCCGTGATTAGTATTCAGCGAACGAAAGCGTTGTTATTGGTCGTGATAAAAGAAAACGGTAAAGACAACGCTGCACAGAACATTGTCTTGATTGAAATTAACGTTCGCTTTCTTGATTATACTTTTTTTTTTATTCAAGACTAGCTTTTGCCTGCGACTTCGTCTGCGTTTTCGTCGTTTTTCGAAAAAAAGTAGCGTATTTCCTTCTTCAGGGTTCAGTGGTTTTGATGTGACAGACAGGTTAACTATCGTAATTTATTTAATAGGGAAATATAATATGTCAATCCACAATACTTGATTTCTATGATTTTTTTATTAAATAGGTAATAATGTTAATTTTTTGAATAAGAGTGAGAGTATTATAAACGTAAGAGTAAACAAATATAATAAGAATTCTTCGAACTACTAACCTATCAGGAGTTACACGTGTTATTGTGAGTCAACCATAAAAGATAGACATATGCTATTGCGGTATATTTTTTAGGAAATATTATGTAGAATATTTCCGTCATACATGATTTCTATGTAATTTTAACTATTAAGGCTGCATACGCGACGGAAGCTTAAAAATTGGAGTAACGTCTCCCGTTTTCCCAAAATTTCCCTTTATAACTCTGCTCCTATTGATTGTAACGTGATGAAAAGTATACTATAACCTGGCCAGGAGTATGAAGAATAATTGTACTAAGTTTCGTTAAAATCCGTCGAGTAGTTTTTGTTTCTATAAGGAACATACATACAGACAGACAGACAGACAGACAGACAGACAGACAGACAAAAATTTTACTGATTGCATTTTTGGCATTAGTATCGATAACTAATCACCCTCTGATAGTTATTTTGTAAATATATTTCATGTACAGAATTGACCTCTCTACAGATTTATTATAAGTATAGAAGACAATATCTTCCGATGATTAAGATTTTTTAATCCTCAGGTAGCTCTCGATTTGGTGTGTTGTTTTATTTGTTTCATCTCTCGTTCGCTGTTTATTGTTGTTGGTTTCGATTAAATGTTCAAGTTACAAATTATTTGTAAGTTGTAGGTTTGTTCGGTTGGCATCTTGTTTTACAAGATTGTTGTCAGTAATATGATAGTATGTGCTGCGACGTATTTCTTAAACGCGCTAACGTTGTGTTCCACCAAACGTATATAAGATTGACCTTTTAATTATTGTATTGATTTACTTTATATGATTAATAGTCTGGTCATCTGGGGTTTAATTATATAAAATTGTCGTTATCAAAACAGTCAAACGAAGAATACAGAGCTGTCGCTGTCGCGATAGATTTTGACAATTGATTTGTTTTGTTTTAGTACACTACGAGTAGACCTTTAAAAAAGCACCGACTGCACAAGCAGAAAAGGTAATTTCGTTTACTTGAATGGCGTTTACTTTTTCTAGTCATTTTGATTTTAAAACAAAACTACTGAACGAATTTTGGTGACAATTCAATCGGACAAATCTTAAAGTATACTTTTTCAAACAAAACAAGAATTTACCAAATTAGTCCAGCTGTTTTCGAGTAATCGGTGAACATACATAAAAAAATCGCCGATAAATCGGGAACCTTCTCCATTTTAGAACTCGGTTAAAGAATCAGAAAAGAATTGTCAACAAAATGTTTCGCTTTTGCTAAAGCTGTAATGTACCGAAACGTTAGTATGTTTTTGGGAAAATATTGAGTATTCGCGTTTGCGTATTAATTAATCATATTAAAAATGTACAGACACGTTTCGGTTACATTTTATTTTATAGATATTATATTGATGCCCGGTCACGTGTGCTCATCGCGTATGCATCATATACCTGTTCTACGGAAACTGTGTTTTGTTCAGAACTGTGAGCAAATCATACGAGAAAATCAAACTATTTTCTATTTTATTTGCCACTGAATTAACGATGTACAAGATTTAAAAAGTTTTTGTGTAGTGAACAATGATATTAACATCCCTTTATTGCACATGACGTCGATGTCCATGAGTGAGGCTCATGGCTATCCATCACGAACGCGCCTTTAGATTGGGCTACTGCTGTTGTGAATGGAGCGTGGTGAATAGATTTTAAGACCATTTCAACGACCGATGATACGATGCTTTTTCTGTAAGTTGGTGAGGAGTTGTGTATCTTGTTAATACCAGATAATGGTGCAGCAGGTCAAGGTTACGTAACTAAGCTTTTTTTTTGTATCATTGAAATCACAATAGTAAATTTCGATTCGATCAGTCCAGTAGAAGATCTTTTCAACATCCATAGAAGAGTTGATAACGTTTGGAACGTCTGAACAGATCTTTATAAATTATAGCTACTATATCAATTATATATTGCTAATTTCAGATGATACTGTAGCATTAGGTCTAGGTTAAACAATAATGTTATTTCATATCATTTATATTGTAATAAATTTCGAATTGATTAGGTCAGTATAAGTTGCTAAGATTATTTCAATAACTATATAAATAATTAACTATAAAAACGTCTGAACAGATCTTCATACCTAAAAACTGTCTTGATTACATCAGCTTTTAAATTAACGAAAAAATGGTCCAGTACACGTGGCCAGTTGACACGTGAGACCCGTCGTATATAAAATTTGATTTTTGGTGATCGTTTCTAATCTATTTCTCTTTTCTCATTTTTTTTCTGTATTTTTGATGTTCAGAAACTAGTACTGTTACTTATATTTATTCCATACTATTTATAAAAATGCAAAAATAGTTCTGTCTCTTTAATTTTTAAGTTTTCACACTTAAACCGCTAAAACATTGTGACGGATTTAAGTATATAGATAGATTGAACAATGGAAAATGACATACGTTTTGATGTCAAAATAAAATATAGCGAGAGTGAAATAGGAGATAAAATATTTTACAAGGACGAAGTTGCTTATCAATATTTTCTATTATATTTCTGTGCTATTAAAATTTTTGTTACTTAAATAATTCAATAGAATTTTTGTAACGCAAGTCAACTTTTAGACTAGACTTTAGGTGATTCCCCCATCAAGAAGGATCAATATCAGTTATTTGTGATAACAACTGATACTAACATCTAACCTTTTTTTCAGGGCACGAAGAAATCCATAAAGATAAATTCTCAGACTAAGAAATAATTTTCTACCGACGTCCAAAGGAAGTTCTCAATTCGTCGATGATATTTTTGTATGTCCTCTGATTATTCAAAAACGGCTTAACAAATTTGGTCTTTGGAAAGGATATACTCTACCATTAGTCCCTAAGAATTCATTAACTTAGGTTTAGTAGTTTTGATTTAAAATAGATATAACTATTATTATAGTATTAAATTGTCGTCTAAGTAACCGAAATTACGTATTCATTAAACTTTTCTAAAAATTCTTGTTTTTTTACAAAAAAAAAATTTTCCGCATGGGAATCGAACCCATTCATTAAAAGCATATTCATTACTTTAAGAACGATCATCGAAAATCAAAATCAAAATTTATTCAAAATAAGAAATAACATTCACAATTTTAACGTCAAGAAAATTAATCTACCACGGTTTCGGAAAGTTTAACCTCAGATGTGAGAAAAAACCGCGAAAGAAACTCAGCGGGTTTTTTATTATGTTATTTTATTTAACAACTTCAAGATTTATTAGAAATCATAAAATGTATCATATTGAGACATCCTGAAAGTCATCGCTTTAATTCCTCGGTGTCATCATTTATGAAATCTTAAATATCACAAAAATCTCCAAAACACAAACGTTTATAACCTTATTGAACTTTACAATCAACTAAATTAATATTTATTACAAAAGGTATATCACACCGACATTAATTATTTTCTGATGTTAACTACTAGATTTCGGTTAAGCTTGGTCCGCTTATAATCTGACCTTCAACTATTTCCTATTTAGTGCCAGTAAATTCTAAAACCGAGCCATTATACCTTCTGTGACCTTCTAAAGAGGTTTTAATTAAGCAACTCACAAATAAGATTCGGGAGAGCGCCCCGGGCGTCCCAGCTCGACTATTATTCAAATTTATAACTTTAATTTTATATGCCCCATCCCTATATTATACTTTTCATTACTCATTTTTGATGGTGCCATCAAATTTTGTCCAGAATTCATAATGGTGCTTTATATTTTCGTCGCTTTTGTGTATGCTGATATTATTAACTAGCGACCAAAACCAAAATTCCAAAAATAAATTTTGTCGATTCAATCGCTACCAAACTTCACAGAATCGTCCATCGTCGACTCAATAAGTGATAAAATAAAAAAAAGACGAACATTCTAATCTTTGACACTATTTAATGTGTCCTAACATGATACTTCTTCTGTAAGTTGGTGATGAATTGTATATCCTGCTGATTCCAGATGGAGACTCATCAGATCAAGGTTAGGTTATTAGAATTTTTCGAATCGTATCACTACTTTCAGATATTACCCTCAACATATTAACTTACAAATATACAAACAAATTTTAACTCTTTATACTATTAGTACAGATTATCAAAATCTGTGTGTAAACACTCAATATAATTTTATTATTTCACATTAAAACTAACTATACTGCATAGTGTAACTCTTCAGAACATATTGTCTTACTATGCACAAAAAATATTAGGTTTATTTAATCATTTACATTAAAGGCCAGACTAATTATAGCAAATCCTGGGTTAATCTAGGGATTTTTAAGCCTTGAAAATGAAAAGGTTCCCTGGAGAATGACAATATGGTTATAATAAAAGTATTAATATTAACGAACGAATTATTTACTCAATAAATGTTCTTATTCATATTTATTCAGTGGCATCGATATTATACTAGCATTGTTTTGTTATGAAAAATACATCTTTTGTAAAACTATTCGTTATTATTAAAAATAACTTATGATCTTGATATTGTATAAATCTTTTCAAAAATATTCTTCTATGCATAGTTTTTAATTAGAATTATTTCATATCGTTCGCCTTTTATTAAAAAGAAACTTCCTTATTACTGTATGAATAATTTAATTATAATTACATGCATTCTTCAGCTTTAATATAGCATTTTATAATTAAGATTAATAAGGATAGGGATGAGGTTAATAAAAATCTGGTATTTTTTTAAAAACTTGATGATTTATTTTTACCATATAATAATATATATTCATTATTGAAACAAAGTACGATACAAAATGTACACGTTTGCCTTAAATCCAAAACTACTGTAATGTTATTTGTTATTTCATACTTAACAATTTAAAAACTACGTACAGTATATGCAGTTATAGAATACCTTAAGATTTACGAGACAATAATTTATACAACGGACGAGGGAGTTTTATAAGAACTACAGAAACCTCGCTTGACAATAACTTATCATTAAAAAAATTAATCCTAAAACTATTGTTGAATAATAGATTTTAATAAAATAAAACCCTAATAATGGGTAATATTTTTTTTTTATTTCACATTTCAAAGAACCGTGCGTATCACCTAAATCGTTCTTATAATATGTACAACATTTTAGAACCGATTAATGTTGGTAACACAGAAGCGTCCCCACTATTTGGTAAGCCGAAAAAACCGTAACTGTTTAGTGCTAAAAAAGAGAGATCCATCGGTAACGGTGTCTAACAACTTCAACATTTTTTGGTATCAATTGAAAAAAAAAAAATATAAAAAAAATCAGGTATCAAATACGAAAAAGGCCACGATTGTCCTCGAGAAAAACACGCAAGTGAAACGACTCGAATCGATGAAGACACGACAGAATCAGATATTGTCTTAACTTGCCCAAAAACTTCGTAGACTAGAATGCATCGGAACACACGGTCTGTGTGATTTATAAAGAGGATTTCTAAACAAAAATAGTGGCCTTAAGTAGCTTATTAACAAGGTATTTACAATGTCCAATGGTAAAAGAACAAAATGTTAAAAAAAATGACAATGAAACATCAGTCCCATTACAAAGTTAAAGCCTTGCTTATTAGCTTCAAGAGTTTGATATCGTTTGGCATGTCACGTACACTTTCATTAATACGAAATGTAAGCACACATTTTAAGTATACATTTGCTGCTACTAATAATATATTATCTTATCATTAATTGATAGAATTTAATGGACCATTTTTTTAATAATTTTTTTTTTGTTCCTTAAAAATTTGATCGAAAACCTACATAGCGATAACAATTAAGAAATCAAGATAAATGAAAATAAAAGATAAATATTTTAACGTTCTTCAATATCCTACGCAAGAAAAATGTACACTAATAAACTGACAGATCAACACAAAACAGGAAGATTAAAAAAAGACGAATTTTTACTTTTTTTCGTTTTTTTTTTTTTGTAGAAGAAATCTTGTTGAAATTATCACACTTAGATCTGTAACTTTACTCGTTACTACGTATAATATTACGATTAATACCTATATTATAATTCCTATGTTAGTTCCTTGACTCAGATTGTGCGAAGTTTTCGTTTGTTTTATAATTATCATTAACTTTATCATTATACCAATAACTATTAATGACACAGCTACGTCAACAATTTTATATCATTATTATAATATGCATCCACTACAGTTTGGAGTTGACATAGAATACATATAGGTTTAATTAATGATTATTGTTTAAATTTAATCATTCTATAGACACCAATTATATATCAGTTATTACTATTAATTAATTATAGGGATTATGTGCTATTGATCATGATAATGAAACGTAATAATTCGTTGTGTCTCAAAGTTGTAAGAAGGAAATGTTAAACAAAATCTTACAGTAGAAGACGCTTATTAAACAAATTAACAACAGTAATACATACATATGATACAAAGATATAAATACGATCAATTTTATTTTTCAAACAACATAACGAGAATATTTTTAACTTTTCAGTTCTGTGAATGAATCACTAACATTATCAATCGAAACGTTTTTAAATGTCTTATGTATAATTAAGCCATGTACGGACTGGGCGTTCTAGGATGTGCGTGGTCTGTCATGTTGGACACGAGTACGTGTACGCTTATAGCATCTGAGAAGCTTGTATGTATTGCGAATAAACGCGAGGCAGCTTGGTAGCTTGTACGTATACGCGTAGTTGTAGGGACGATAAGTGCATTTCAGTGAACGCGTGCCCGACTACGCGCACCCGAGAGCACACATTCCGCACATGGCTCTATATCGAATATACATATTTAGCCTACATACAATGTGTTAAGAACATCAATCTACTTGTATGACAAGCGATTTTGTAAGCATAGATTCAAATTAGTATCTTCAATTCTCTAGCCTTCATTCAGGTAATATTTTGGCTATAAACAAGATCAAATCCCTTTCATTAAAACATTGATGGTTTTTGTCTGTCGACTGGTATTAATTCGTTGTATTATTATATTTAAAATGCCTTTGTTTCGTGAATGGAGTTAAGAGAATTATAGATATTAACCGAAGAATTGTCTCAAGTCATCTGATTTCATCTTTTCTTAATCAAAAGTGTAGACAGAATCAAACGGCTTGAGCTCGTAGAGAAGTACACAACAAGTTATTTTTTTTTTAATTTTAATTACATATATAACCTACAACAACTAGCCACGTCTTCTATGATATTTATTTCTTTGAGACGCGTATATATATCCTCTAATTTTTGTCACAGTGTCGCTTTATTTTGACTTTTACATTATTATAAACAATTTTCAATACTTATTTATTTACAATTTTATCTTTTATAAAATACCTCGATAGATTTTTAAAAAGGCTACGAAAGAAGAAGCTTAAACATTTAAGCAAAGAATTTGAAACATTTTTAGAACAGATTACATCAAGGGAATAATGGGATAACTATGTATTTTTTACAAAAGGCTCTCTTTTTACAATCTTAATTTCAAACAAAACATCGAAACCCTGATAATTCCAATTATTGAAAAACCACAACAAGAAGCGCTAAATACAATAATAAATTCGATGTTGTTACAAATACTTACGGGGTTATGCTAATTATTCTCCTCGTAACTACAATATGGCTGAATATTGAAATTGACTGTGATGACAACGATGAGACATATGCTTCTACAAATGTAATTATTTATTAAAACTTCGATGGTGTTATTTTTACTAATGAAGGAAATTTAAATCTAATTTTGAGCGTTTGTGTTACTATCAGTATTGCTTTTTAATATTATGCGCGTTTTTTAAGCTTTACATTCCAAACAGGCCACGGAAGTCGAAGCAAAAGCGGTCACAACACTGGTACGAAACTCGTACGTATCTTGAAATGATTGTAATAATGTCTTATTCTTGAAATTTGCAAAAAAAAATGTTTGTAATGAAACATTAAATTCGCTTCATTATCAAACACTTCGTTAATTATAATACTAGCAGTTTATATAATACCATATGTGGTGTACGTATACATTCTTGCCAAACTAATTGTTACAGCAACGTTCAGATCTTCACATTTAGTAAGTTAAATAGCCTTAAAAATTTGAAAGTAGATGCAACAATTAGGATTATAAATGGATGCTGATAAGCAATAATGTGTTAATCCGCAAAAAGTCAAATTCGGAGATATTGATGTATTCTGATACTGCATCGCCTATTTAAAATTATTCAAAAAATTTTAATTCTTCTAAATTAAATAAATACGTCAAAAATTCTCTTAATTTGCTTTGAATTTGCTTTGAATTTCACGTGCGTTCCATATTTTGAATTTTATAAATGACCTCAAATATTTGAAAAACTTATTATTACATAACACATTAAACATATCAATCTGCTTTTAATTAATTATACCTTTTATCAAAATAGAAAAGAAAAGGTAGATATATACGTCTTCGAACAAATGTATTAAGAATAGGTTTGACATCTTTAGGTGCCATTTTCTCAAAATGAAGTCTGCGTGGCTTGACATAGTATTGCTTATCAGCGCCCAAATGGTATCACTGAATACGCATGTGGTATTAACTCAGCTCGTGAACGCGAAGCCATGAAGAAATGAGACACAAAATGCATATCTGGCATCCGAAAATATTAAGTATAACATGATTTTTAACAGCATCTAAACCACTACGCGCTTATAGAGATATATTGAGCATCACTAAAATATACATATTATTATGAATTTTTTTTTTCAAGTTATTCATTAGGCACAAATTTATTTCTCCATATTATTATCAATATAAGTATAATACATAACACCGTCTACAACACACAAGACAGTTACTTACAGTTTGACATTACGACAATGTATACATAACACGTATTTATGCATTTCTTTAAAAATAATTGGATTTCGTAGACACTCACTAATTATTACACGAAGTCATTTTTACATAATATATTTATAAGAATATAATAATATAAGTAAAGCATTTACTTTTTTATCGATCAGAGCACAACGGATCCCTTATTATTATGAAATATATGTATCTTAGGGACACAGAATATCTACAAATATTGTTTTCGTTATCTGAAACAGTATATTTTAGAAGATTTATAATTATATCTTATAATGACTGAGGTAATATTCATTTCTGAAACTTTACCCCGCTAACTAACTGACACCATTTTCAATGAATTGACAGTTTCTTTTTTTGCGAAAATTTTATACAAATCGTGTTTAGCTCCTGTTTTGCTGTGGACATCGGGCGGGACTCGGTTTGGTGTAGATATTTGCGACTATAAATTCGTAAAAAACGTCATCTAGCTCCGTGAAATCAATTTAGCGAACGCTAAAGTACCGCGAGACCGCATCCCGATGTCCACAGGAAAACAAATTATCAAAAATATGTAAGTATTGTTTTTCCCTCACTAAATTATGCCCAGTTCTAAAAATTAAAAAAGTTAGAGAAGCTAGCGCTGCTAAAACTAATCTATGCGATATCAGTCTCCACTAGATTCTTATAATTTAGAAAATTCATAAAGTAAATCACAGAGTTTAAACAGCAAAACATTGTTGGGAACCGAACTAGTGTTTTCTTCATACGAATATTTTATTATCACCGGTCCGCGAACTAATACATTTTCTTTATTGATATGTATCTTTCTATAGACGTTTTTTTATATATTGAAGCGTGAAGATGTAAAATGAAGGAAAGAAGAAATTTGAAGTGTCCCTTCGCATCGATCCTGAGGTGGTGTCATATCTTTGCAATATAAAGTTTTTCGTACCTTACCATTGAACGGAAATAACCTTACCTACAACAACCTAACATACACTATAGCAAGACGTATCAACTCGAAACACCTACACAATTCCCTTACCATTGTTTCATTGAATGGATTTGAAAAAAGTCACGCGCGACCAATAAAAGGGTAAAGAATGACAAAGGTTATACGCGTAGCTTGATTCAAAAAAGAGAACAAGGCAAGGGATCGAAACCTTCCAAAAATCCTTACTCAAAGTTCCGCACTCCGAAATTCCTCAAATGACATATCGATTAGCTTCCAACAGTAAAATTATAAATGTCGAACTATTAACTATGTGTGCATCAAAGTATAAAGTGAACTTACGTACATTAAAAGAACGTAAGACGAATATGATTTTAACCTAGTCTTATTTTTCTATCAATCGAACGATACATGTTTCACCTAAGAAGTTTAAACGTAAATAAACGATTCGACGTTCTTACAATAAAGTTGTTAACGAAGTAAAATTAAAGACGAAGGTTTTGCGAACTTATTTTAGAAGCCAAGTCGAGTAATGTACAAATACAGAATACGGACGCGACAACGCGGTGCAAACATGCGGCGAGTGACCTGACTGGACCGTAGCTTGCTAATCAGGCGACGGAGAGTAAGACGGATTATTTACTGAGATGCGTCTGAGACGTGCCGTTTGGAAATCACCCCGATTACACAAAAAAAAATCTAAGAAAAGCAATACCTTGAAACAAGAATCAACTCACAGCCTATGTTTTAAAACCCGACGCTAAGCCGGGGAGCCGTTTCCAAATAGTTCGCATTCAAAATTAAAGAAAAAAAACAAGAAACTGAAGACGAACGCAGCCATGTGGCCGTTGAACTTAGAAAACAAATTTCACCCTCAAATCTTATTAAATAACTTTGTACATTGAATCCAAATGTCGACACGTCAATTGGATGTAGGCACTCTCTAGGCGGGGCGGCGAGCGGTCGCCGCGTCGTCGGCCCCCGTGTGGCGGCTCGAAAATGAGATCAGTGGTATCGGCCAGCGGCCGTGGCGACCCGAGCACCGCTTTAAGACGACGTGAGGTACGATGAGAACGTGTGGTCGTCCCAATCACCCGCTACGCCGATTTCGCTTAGCATATCAGACACGTCCGGCGTGCATGAGAACTCAAAATGCGATCCGGAAGAGGAGGATGCCGTCTCGAAGGACTCCATGTCCGTCAATGCATCTAGATCGACCTCACAGTCTGCTGGTAATGGTAGCAAATCCGTGATCGAGTAGAGATCCGTTAGGTCTGTCTGCTCGCGCCGCGTGTTGTCATCATAGAAACAGGCGGATTCAGGAGAATCAGGCGCTCCCGCAGGGGACGCAGGCAGTGGTGGAGGAGCTGGTGTTTCCATGGGAACACTAGGGACACTAGGAACTGGTCGCGTTCGCCTCCTCGATACGCCTCGGTTGTTATTGCTATCAGCCCGTTGTTTACGTTTCTGTTTCGTTATCGCGCCGCTCCTCTGCGCCGGCTTTGCCGTCTTCTTACGAGGTCTGTATTTATAATCGGGGTACTCGCGCATATGTAGCTGCCTGAGCCTTTCCGCCTCGTCTATAAATGGCTGCCTCTCTTCATCGTTTAATGTTTTCCATACTCTGCCTAAGTTTTTGGAAATTTCAGCATTATGCATATCTGGCGTTTGTTCGCAGATTTTTCTGCGTTCAATCTGTGACCATACCATGAACGCATTCATTGGCCTCTTGATGTGGTTCGGGTTGTTCTTTTTCGTCTGTGAACAAAGAAACATCTCCATTAATTAAAACAGATAAAACCTTATGATTGTGATGGGAAGAACTAAAAATGACACTTAGATTTATGGTTTAAATAGGAAATCAGTGTTATCAGTTAAATTATGGAGAACGTGATTATTATTTCAGGCATGTCCGATATGCTGAGCTCTGGCAAAGAGCTGGCTACGTTGAATTAGTATGCATGACGTTGCACCATTAAGTCTGCGTCCTTACTATTAATGATATTGTTATCATAGGAATTATTACTATTATTACAAACAAGTATAAATGTAATCAATTCGAATAGTTGGTGGGAGGAAAATTTTACAACACCAACGCTATACGAATATGTAATTGATTGATAATTCGGTTTCTGTGTGTTTGGTTTATGTTACGCGTGACCCAATTTTAATCTATTTCAAATGACTTGTAGCGTATTTGTGAAACATTAGCTGTGTACTTATTTCTAATACTATTGATACTTCCGCGACTTAATTTTGAAGAACATTGAATCGAGGATGTTAGAGGACACAGGAAGTAATTATTTAATCGTCAAGGAAGCGAAGACGATTCAATACGCTATCGATCTTCCTATTTTCCTTACACCCCGAACAGATGGAACTTCGAGAGCATATTTTCTAGGCCATGAGGAAATACGGGCCAACAACTTAACCATAGAAAAAAAACCTAACAACACCGCACTATAAGCGAATATGTCTTTTATTATTCAAATCTTACTTTCGCTAAACACGGCCTTAGTCCCACTGGTAACAGCAAGGGGGAAAAAAAATCTCACTCGACTTTATATTTTTTGCTCGTCTTATTTATATTCAGGACAAAAAAAGGGTTTGTCAGATGGCGACTAAATCAAGTTTGGAACGCCCACTCTGGCTTTCAAGGTGAATTGAAGTAAGGTAGGAGGTTTTTTGCAGGACTTCGCGAACGTATTCAGGTTACTGATGCTAGTATTATTATTAGTTATGCTGCCTAAGCTTGAGCAATCTAAAATTATAATGTGATGTTAAACGTATATATGCACAGCAGAAGTAATATACATGAAGTTGTTTTATTTATATGACGTGTTAATATGGAGACCATAAATGTAGTCGAATGATGGGTCAAAGTTATTACGAAATAGTTATTCGTAATACTAACAACAACGCTTTAACAATAAGTATTAAAGTTAAACTATTCATAGGCTAATTGTACCTTATTCTTATCCAAGCGACAAAGAAATTGCTAGATATTTAACAGACTGTATAATTTTACAAGGTGGTTCTATTTTTAAAGCTTCATTTTTCATGCTTCAAAACTTTTTTTTCTTTTTGTTTGAGTCTCATTCCTGGGTTTACTTTGTTAAATATCTTATTATGTATTCAGGGAGTGACTGACACTGGATTTGCAGACATAATTTAATTTTACGGCCCTCAAACTTTACGTCGGTTTAATTTATATTTTTAGAGGATTTGTTCTGTATTCATTAAACTTATGCAATTTATTGTAAATATTTGATGAACTTTATTATATTTAAGACGGTACAAAGTTTCAACATCAATTCTGTTCTTATCTGTTCGTTAAAGGAAAAAATGATTACGGAACCTAACCAAATAGCTAAGGCGTGCTCGTGACGCCTTTATACAGTCGAGCAACCTTCTATTTGGAGTAACGTCAATGCACATTCGTCGTTTGACTATGCCGGCAACACAAGGGCACCCACTTCGCTTCCTGAACATGACATATATCTTATGAATGGATCTACTCGTTGCTAAGGTTTCGCCTTCTAATCGCTTGGGATATTTTTTCTCTACCTTCCGAAACGATGTAATTTCGCTCCTATGCATTATGTTTATGTACTACTTTTAGATAAACAGAAAAACACAATGCATTTATATTCATTTATTTAACAGCATCAACTTATTAATATATTCCGATAACAATTATCGTAAAAAAAAACTCAGTTTCAATTTCGATATACACGAGTAAAGTCATCAATACATGCAATACGATCGATCATGAGATAACACTTGTGAAGCGATTCTAAAGTTTAATCGCAAAGCAATACAGCTCATTATCGATTGAACTTACAAATTCAATCTACAATTGAATCAGTGAAATAATTCTCATGTTTTATTAATAACATTTGCAAGACTAATTGTTTGTTTACCCATCGAAACGCCACACCCGACAATAAAAAATGGAGTTACAATACTCAAGCAGAGTAACATATCGCATTTCCGTGTTTTAAGCACGTATTCGATTCCGGGGTTTTCGCAAGTCGAATGGAGGTCGCGACGATAAGGTTTTTAAAGATGATTAAGAACTACTTCCTTCGAGGAAACGAATTCTCTAACCCATATAGGAACTGGTTCTCAATAATGGTTTAGATAAATATTTTCGCATGCTGCCTCACCGTAGCCTACGCGGTTATTAATAACGTGTAATTAATAACACATTAATGAATATAAGATTAATTTATTCGAGAAACGGCTGACGGCTTTATGAGTTTTAGTATGGCTTATGGAAAAGAAATATTGGTAACGATATCAGCCAAAATTGAGTCTTAATAATTTATGACGCGAAGGCCAATTAAAAGGTATTTATGGACTGGGTCGAAATGTACGCTTTCACTAATTACTGTAACGTTTACTAAATCACATATCATTGATAATGAATTACGAGAAACCAAAAAGTAACATACATTTATAAAATAAACGGGAGCAGATGACGATAAACAGAATAGCCACGCTAAATCTGACACTTTACTTGAAGGGCTCTAAGCCCTTAAGAGTTTTAGCGTATAATGCGAGGCACGAGAAAATATTAATGAAGATGTTGACAATCCCAAGTCCTTTAGCACCGAACAAAAGCTTTGGAGGATGGCGATTAGGCCGGGCCTCATTGTAATAGGGCCTCAACAGATGAGACCTTTTGTGTTGGCTGATAATGAGTTACAATAGTCGAAATGAAACTTTTTGGGGTCCCTTCGGATTCAAAAGCCGGAACGTGCAATAAATGGTCATTGTCAGACCCTATAATTGATTTAATTCTATCGTGCACTGTTACATACCTAATTCAATCAACTGATTTATTATAATAATAATTAAACGAGATAATTGATGTGTTTAATAACTTCCTTCATACTAAAACAAAGCCTGCATAAGGGTGTGGCCATTAGATCACGATTAACTAATAAATTTGATGTAATAACGTTAAATAGCATGAACTTCATCTTAAATACAATGATACCGAAATAATTTCGGAGCTCCAAATAAATAGAACCTACGAAATATTATATCAAATTCTCGCTTCACTGATCATTTTATTAAGGCAGACCCTTATTACTGAAGCAATTTGATCGGGTTCGTTTGAGAATAAAGAATGGAATTTTTCAGGCGACATCTTGCGCTTTATTGAGAAGAATTTCGAGTTTCATAGAAATTATTACAACGTTAAATATTTATTTTTGGATTTTAACCTTAAAATTAAATTGATAAAGTGTAACATAAAATTCAAATGAAGAAACATAGTAATATAAAATAAAATTCCAATTCTGTATTCACAAATTCATTTACAAAAAGGCGGTAAAGTAGAGCAACAGTTGTGAAACAAAGCAAATTAAGAGATGTAAAAGAAATGGCTTGACAAGTCCTCTAAATAAGAATGAAAATACAAGAAGCCGTTGAATTGTTTTAAATTTAAATATCAGCGTCTCCTAGGGGCACTGTCGACGCGATATATGTTAAATAAGGACTAGAGAAAAGGCTGAGATAAAATTGTACCAGGAAACGAATATAAATTGCGTATAAGTCATGAATAAGCCGCACCTAAGTGCTACAGAGTATTTTTACCGCTTTATGGCACAGTACAGAACTTTTAACTTAAACGGAATAATGCAAAGAAAAATTGCACAAAAGTCAAATTTATAGTGCACTATTAATTTTAGTAAATGTTTTGATTATTGCAAATGTTCTACATATTCGCAACATTCGGAAAATCACTATTAAATTAATTCACACGAAATATGTTATAATGCAAACAACGATGAATTCTTACTTGATTTGAATACAAAACACTGATGCAATTATTATTTGATTTAAATTCTATCCTATTCAACGTGTTACGTCCATCCATCATGTTTCATAGTTCAGGGTTACTATACTTTCAATAGTCCTAATCATAGCGACTTATTGTTGACTTACGACAACACTGACGGTTCTGCATTATTTCTTAACATTTTCAACATTTATCTGTTATTATCCTTAATTGCTTATTCGATTTTGAATTGCAAATGAATGTCGTAATAGGATTAAATTTATTCTCTTAATAAACTACTTTATATCGTTCAGAGTAAAGTTGGCTGTATCAGAATCAACGGAACGAAAAAGTTTTGGTTCATTCGAACTGTCAAGTTCTGAAGTCTTGTTGGGAACCAAAACACGCGTCGAGTGAAGTCAAGTGACTGCGTCGACGGAAAAGGGGATTTTTTTACCTCTTCCTTTTTTCAGTATATCAACCGTTTTATTTGTTATTTGATTGAAAAGTGGAATAGATAAACGTAAAAAATTACACGCTTTTAAGCAATAAGTATAAAGTTAATAAAAAATTGAAGTTATAAAATTATTTTAAAAGACACTGCTAAAGGCGAAATAAAATTATCACTAACGTTAAAAAGTTGTAACTATATGACGATATAAAATATTATTTTAAATTGTATATCAAAATTTTAGTGTTCACCTTTGAAGCCACGGAGCGAAACATATAGGCCAAGGTTTATAGCATTGTAATATGTAGCATCGCGTACTTACTCTCGTTCAGAGGCATTTTTTACTCGGTTTTAGCAATAAATCTTGAGCCGTTTGGGCGTTGGTACATTGAAATTCTAGCGTGGTTCATTTTCAATAACGGATGCTGATTGAATTCCTTACTCTTATCCGAGCACGTAAGAAGGGTAATGTTTGTTCTTTATTGTGCACGTCTTTTATAATTTTAACGTTGCTACAATTCATTATCTGAATTCGACGAATTTCCTTAAATAGAACGATTGCATATAAATTAATTCGATCTATGTTAGCTACATATGTAGGAAATGTTTCATTTATTTTTATAGTTTTAACGTTTTTATTAGATGATTCTGTCAATTCAAATCAAGTTTATAAAGATTTTGCATGCAAAATTTAGTCTAAGACCAATCAAAAAGTCCGAGCTATTAACTAGTGAAAAGATATTGGAAATCCAAACTGTAGTTTAAGTGATTATCATCTACATACTTATAAACTTTATAACATAAAAAATAGAAAAGAATAATAAAATAAACTGAAATATCATAATAAAGTAAACATTAACTTTTTGCAGTAATTGAGCTTGAAACCAAGAGTGGACGAGCCCAGCGCGGAACAGTCTCATGCATTATTTATTAACAAACACCTTGTTCTACGAATTTCGAGAGAATACCGTAACGAATTGACTACTAACAAATTTTTTTTATGTCTATTTAATAGTCATCAACGTTTTTAATTCGAATCTAAAAGGACACTACAGAAACCAAACCGCAGACGTCGAATTACTTCTAATAAATTATTGCTCATACATTATCGAGTTAGTAACACAAGCACAAAAACGCTCACGAGTTATGGCGCTATATGAGAAAAATGTCCGTGCCATTTTCTACTGTAAGTTGGTGTAATAAAGCATTAAATAGCATACATAAAATTGATGTATAGTACGAATTTATTTCAGTTCGTACAATGAAACAATAATAATCCTCTGCCATATATGGATACACCAAATTGGTAAACACATAAATGGTCAGCGACATACATTTTCATTTGACTAGCGTTTCAATGTGGCTTTGTTTTTAAGCGGCTGTGAACTATGAAGTTTTATCCACAATCCTTTTGTGTTTACTTAACCCAAATCAACGGAAGCAATGCTTTCACTTATATTTACTTTTCCACTATTATTTACCTTGTAATTAACTGTAACTTTTATTATACGGCCGAAACCATAAACTTTTTAACTGTTACCTTTGCCTAGAACTGTGTGAGTCTAATAAACTTTATTTTCCCTTTTTAGGATGTTCTAAAAATTCTATGTATACGAAACAAAATAATAAAAGCGGACCGATCATCAAACAATACCCCATAGTTATTCCCTGCATGTTATGAAAAACGTGGAAAGATAATCTACATGTATAGTCTGCCTAGTTTAGATTCAAGGCATGCGCGCATGAATAGACGATTATGGCGAAAAGGGGTCGAATTGACGTATCTTTAGAAAACGCCCGCGTTCATCGTGACTGTTGACACGTGTCGGGAAGTCAGGTCGAGATTTGTTGCTAATGCAAGGTACAGACGACGTACAAAATCGTAACGTTCATTTGAATATATTACACGAAAAAATATAACAATTTGATCTAAAAAGAATATTCATAAGCTGCGATTTTGTTCACTATATTTTTAAGTGGATATATATTTTTTATTTCTTCTGACTTAAGTGTGATATTTAATAAAAACTAAAACTTATTTATCATTTAAATTCATTCACTGCTTCCTCAATATATAACCATTTCAACAGATTGTCTCGACTCATTACAGATTTATGATCAAACATTTAATATAATTATAATTCCCTTTTATTAATATCATAGTCATTTAAATCGGAACAATATTTATATTATACAACCAATATGTATTTAACCCCAAGTCAATACGTCAACAAGACGTCAGACATTGGGTATTGAATTCGAAACCGTCCGTGTTTATCGCCTCTAGGCTTACCAACTGAACCGTAATAAGCCTGTCAGTTCATTAACATGGATATACCTACGTTATGGCAGTAGACTTCGCCTTTGTGTTCAGGAATAACATTCATCTTGATATTATATCATTGAATACATTGAAGGAAATCGAGCTATATATAGCTCCTTGTGGAACTCCTTTTTTAACTTGATAACTGGACGTTGATAAACAGTAATGTACCAAGCCACATAAAGTCAAATTCGAAGATACTGATGTATTCTTGTAAAATATTTAACAATTTTTCAAGTCATCTGAACTAAATAAGAAAAAAGTATCTTAATTTAATGTTTCGAATTTCAAATGCGAATATTTTGCAATTAATACAAAAATCACAATCATATTTGAAAAACTTATTAATATAAAGATAACACATTAAATATATCAATCGCTTTTTATTGATTAAACCTTTTATTAAAAGTAAAAAGAAAGGTTTCACATCTGGACGCCTTAGACGCCATTTTCTCAAAATGGAGTCCGAGTGGCTTGACAAAGTATTGTTTATTAGCGTCCAAGTATACTATTATTATTATTAATTTTAAGGAAATCATAACTGGAAAACATAATTCAATTCGATATAAAGAGTTTATACGTAAATAAATAAAATTATTACTTTTTTATCATTGTAACGGATATGGTACAAAACAAAGGGCTTGCTAAAAACATTACAGTAATAATATACTAGATGTTATGGTTTTAACTGTAACACTATATAACTCGTGATATTATTGATACGATAACCATTAAACTAAATATAACCATAGGAACCATATACATGTTCCATAGTTACAATCGTTACAAATCGCAAGGTCAAACACACGCCCGGGGCGTTTAAGAGCAGAATAAGAATTTTATACATTTATCATACTACAAAATTGAGCAGTTCATTATTATGACTTTAATTATTTAACTGTATGGTCAGCAAAAAAATATTATAATCAAATCTTTAAATGTAACTTTGTTAATTATGAAATCATCATCATCTTCTTGTCCTGGTCTCTTTGTGTGGGGTCGCCCAATATTTTCTTCTCTTCCATTCATTTCTATCAGCCGTCATCTCAATACTCACTCCTTTCTTATTCATGTCGCCTTTGACGCAATTTCCATCTTTTCTTGGTCTACCTCGAGTAATATACCGTCCACAGTCATATCTAGCACTCTTCTTGTCACGTGGCATTCATCCCTCCTCATAACATGTCCATGCAACGCTAATCTATTACTCATTAACTTATTTGTCACTGGCGCCACTTTCAGATTAACTTTATTAATTAAGAAATAAGAGTAAAATATTTGAAATACTTTAACGTATTTACGGACGTGTAATACTCAAACTTTAATATATATGTACATATTTTCTGATATTCTTCCAAATTTATCACAAAAAAACTAACCGAAAAATAACGTTTAAATTTTTTGCTACATCATCAAAAAAGATCTAACACTTTTTTTGTCGACCGTACCGGTCTAATCACGTTCTCTAGGTAATCACTCTTGATTTTTTGCTTTTCTCCGAGCCACAAATAATAACATTTGTAATGTTACACTATAGCCATGAAAGGTGAAATGAAGGTCTCGAAAACAAATCTTGTTCTGATTTTTTTTAGTTTGGCAATTACCCTTTATAGCTTATTAGAGATAATTTCTGGGTCACACGTAAATGAGACCACTGTGGTATTTTAATGTTTTCATGTTTTACCTTCTGACTTGGTTTCTTTAATCAAATAAAAAAAATATTTTTGTAGATTTTTTTTTTGAATATATTTATATTTTTGTTCAAACTTCCAAATATGTATCTCCAATATCCTTCCTCTTTACTAGATAAAACGAAATGTTAAATAAATGAACGTATTAACGCATAATCTACTTCTCACTAGGTCAAGATAGAAACGGGCTTAGAACAGGAATCGAATGCCTGACATGACAATTATCGATTATTAACCACTTAGTCCGAGGTGAAACTTCATAATATTAACTAGATCGGTATTGCCTTTCCCTTGCCTGATAAACATAAAGATACCGAGACTTTAAATATAACTGTTAAAAGTAATATATTAAATTAAACGTTTTTAGAAGTTATTAGAATATTATTTAATATCATACTAGTTGTCGATATAGCAATAGACGGTAATATAGATAATTATTTCGATGTAGGTGATTATTAAAATGTGATTAGTTTTAATTTGAATAAGGATAACAGTAATAATCTTTATATTATACGTAACATTTTTAAACACTCATAAATTTTTGATATATCATGATTTTAAAAGAAAATAAAACGAAGTTATATAACGTAACAATGACGAACTGAATTAAAAATAAAATGTCCTTCACATTTTATAATGTAAGTTGACAGAAACTAAAAACCTTTTATCGTACAAAAACTTCGAAAGGTAACGTTCGTTGGAAAAAACAGCTAAAAATAAAGTTCAGAAAGACCGAAACGTAAACGTTTAACCATCTTAAAAATTCAAGCACAACCTAGCAAAGGAATTAATTAAAACAACTTCGATCGGAAATTTTAAACAAACAAAACTCGGTAAGTCCAATATGTGCTAGCGGATCTTGTTAACTAAAGCAAATTTAAAGCGAGTACCAATAAAGTTTATTCAGAAACATTGGTCTCTTTGACCTCCACAACCCTTAAGTAATTGTAATGAAATAGGAATACTAGTCTGATTTAATAGAAATAAACACAGTTCAAGCATCGACCTTCGTTTGCATTAACATAATTTGTATCAACGTTTGAAAGATAAAAAAAAAACAATTGAATTATTATCCAAGATTCTATGCCGAGATATGCAATATTTACATGAAATAACGTATTTTGTAGAAGCTATTTTATTATATAATATTTAAGAAACACAAGAACATCCTTGTAATACTCTGAAAAATATTTCTTCAATTCGAGTGCCATTTGTTGCATACACTCTGAATGTCACAGATGCATTGGTAGTTTTATTTTATGTTCCATACAGTCTGATTTTAAAATAACATTTTAACAAAGATACATTGCAAAATTATTTTTAAAGTAAACACACCAATGAAATATTCGGCCATAATGCACGTTGTTAAGAAGTAAACTATTATTTATTACGAGGGATGACCAAAATACGAAATAACTTGCCAAAAGCTGTGTTACTCCACATATAACGGATGCAAAATATCATTACACTTAAATTTATGATTTTAGAAGATAAATTGAATACTAGACGGGCTCGTGATTTCCTGCATTATAATGTATTCGAGTCGGGCGGTCGAGCCGGCATGTGCTCGAAGGTTGTCATAGTTCATGAAACGTTATGCAGAGCGGACAAAAAATGTAACGAATTTAAATTGAACTCATAAAAATGCAGATATGTCATGTCACGATACATTATATATTGAGGAACTTAATATAGGTAATTTAATTTTTTCCTTATTCAAACATGCTACGTAAGGCAGGGAAATAAAGAATAAAAAATGATGATCTTAAAAAAAAGGAGCAGTCAGTATATTTCTCTTTATATATTTCCAAAGAAATGGACTAACAATCAATGTACCTGTAAGTGGTAATAAAACAAACAGTAAATTCAACTACAAAGAGTAATAAATAACGCAATTAAGCTAGACATGAAGTTCCTACTACAACTTTCTAAATAAGGTAAAATTTATAGTAAGTAAAGTAAATGCAACATTGCTTTCAAGGAGACCAACAAAGTGGACATAAAAATGACATACAAACATAACTTACACGTGTTAGACATATACATTCGAACACGTATCAATAAAATTCAAATAGGATACTAAAAAGGATATAATGAATAAAGTAACGTTAGATAATTATTACTTCCCAATAATAATAATATAGCACCAAACGTTTTTAAATCCGATACTTTACATGCAGTAAATGAAGTTAATTTAAAACGTGTAAGTGATACTCTTAGAGTCAAGTAAAGCGTAGGTATAAAACGTATAAGCGTTTGAATAACGCTTCTGTGCGTAATCTATTCAGCACACACATCACGTACGACGTAAGTCGATGTGTGCGGACTACCGATAGGCAGTTTTTTATGCCCCACCACACAGTGTTTATTGAATCCTGTATCGCATTGCGTAGATCAAACCTTTGCGACTCAACTTGCACAAATGATGACCTTAAGCTAAAGTTATTGAAATTTTATTTATTATAAACCCTCTATACGTGTTTCTGTATTTTAAATCAAAGCAATCATATTTAAAAGTCAGTTAGTCACGCACACAAACAACAATGTAAGTAGAAATAAGAAACCCATTCAAGGTATAACCGATTTTATAACAAACATTATTCTTATTTAGATCAAAGTTATGACTAAGTTTATTGAGACAGAAAATATTTCTTACAATAGACCATTTGAATGGAAAAGCCATTGGTCTCGATGTATTGATATCTACTCTTCTTTTCAATTTTATGTCCGACTAAAAGATAATTCAAACAGTCTGCTCTTTATGGGTGCGTCCACCTCCTAATGTCATTTGCGTCTGTACAGATTTTATTCGAAGTAATAAATTATTTTCATTTGCATTATCTGGGTATCACATACTCGTGCATATTCATAATGATATTAACAGCAATGGACGCTATGTAAATTTATATTAGTTTACCAAAAGAAATAAAAATAAGGTACTTCACGTCGTGAAACTTGGAAAGTTGAAGATAAAATAAGAATTTATAGTGATCATGGATTCTTTGTGGAAAACTTATACACAAATCAACATTACAAATAACAATAGTTTAACACTTAGTTTTGAACTTTTCTCTGCATTCGACATAAAGGGGACTCCTGACGCGGAGGTGCAGCGCATTGCAATTTGCATTGTCATTATATTGTAGACGCCTGTAATGTTAGAGACAAGTTCCAAGTTTCTACAATTCATACTCTGGAGAATAAGAGCTTGGATCTGCTAAAGGAATATATTGTGGAAAAGGTACCAGTTTCACTATGATATTTGATTTGATTAAATATTATTTAAATGCTATAACAGAATACTATGCTATCTAAACTATTCCTTTCACATAGTTTACGGTATTAATTCAGACAAACAAATTATTTTTAAATTATAAAACTCTAGGCAGTCATCGATAGATCTTTTCTATGTAGTGGTATTTGAGATACTGACATAATATTTAATACAGTGGTTAAGCATAGTTAGAAATGTACAATTACGCGCAATACCATTTGTCTGCAATTTTTTTTTAAATATAACTTTCAAAATATATATCCAAAGTATTTTGGCCTTACCTTCAAACTTTGAACGAGGTTGTAAGGGGAACGGTAGTTTTATAGTATTTTTCCCACTTAATTCTCTGTTTTATAGCACAATGGTGACGAAAAACATTGTAATATAAAACGTCTTAAAGGAACGGAGTATATGAAAAGATTTCATTTTACGACAAATAAAAATAGATGGGTTGGTATCTCTGAAAGGACAAAAGTGAGACTCATTCGAGTTTACTTTTACGTTTCACGTAAAATTTAAATATCTTCATCGTCTTTTTCATTTCTTTCAATATTAAACATCGTAAATACATATTTTGATAAAACAGTATCAAAAGTTTCATTTACAGTGTTCATTGTGAGCGGAATATCAAATAAATTAATTTCATATGCAGTGTTGTGATAAACTTTGAAAATTTTCAAGATGTCTCAAAAGAAGATATTTACAGAGTCATCGTGCACTTCAAGAAGTACTTTCCAGTTGATTCAGAATAACACTTAGCTCAAACTTTTCGCTTACATTGCTACACTTTCATGAGTTTTACATGCGTAATAAATGACTTTATTATCATAGAGCAAAGTATGGAATAAAGTTAAAATTTTCTGCCTCATAAAACCGTAAGACTTTGTTGATCCTACCGTCTGTGTAAATACTCTCCTGGCAAGTTACGGAAAAATATAGTTGGGAGATTTAAAAATATTTATTCATATCAAAAAGCAATGAGCGTTGTGAAATATTATCATGTTCTTTCCACAGATAGACAAATATGTCAAAAAATTATGAATTTCTTAAAACTTTCAATAGATTTGTTTTCAGCAAGAATCCAACATTAAACAACACGCCTGTGAGTCTTATTTCATTAATCGATTATTCATATAAGTACTTAGAATTAAATAAATTTTGTATCTAAATGGTAAAATAATATGTACATCTGATGATGACGAATGAACAAAAGTTAAACAACATAATATCTTAACTCAAAGATATACTCGGTGGATGCATGAATTCGTGAAGTTGTTGCACGTAAACTTCCCCACATAAATAATGTTGTTACTAACTACCTGAAGTGTAACGAAATTATCCTATAGGAACGAGATTAAGGCGTGTAGGAAAACATTTGCTTCGTTCAGATTATCCGTTGATTCAATTTCGTATATCGTGTTGGCTTTGGTTTGATTTTTATTTATTTCATGCTTTGTTGACTGAGAAAATTACATAATCAGTTAAATCATTTCTTTTTTTGGTTACAATTTTACATATTTATAAGAACGTAGTTTTATATGAGGAACAATTATAATATTAAAATCATACAAGATAGAAATTCAATTATTCTACATATTAAATACTTTCTCAAAGTAGTTTTCTCATATGCATTCGAAAATTGGTTAATCAACATTCCAAATTTCATCCGAGCGCGTTCTTACATTGTCCATATAAAATATTAAATTTTCCTCGGTAAAAATTTCAGCTCATCCCGGTTGGGTCTGAACGGGGAACTCGTAAATTTACCCCCACTCGATGTCGCGAAACGGAAAGTTTTTGCTCGGTGGAATTCTTCCTAAACCGCACCCGACCTCTACTCGATGTCAGGTAAAGCCTTAATACAAAACTTTGGACGCCGAAAAGACTATTATTAAGTAAGAAAAGTGATAACGAAATGCTACCATAAAGTCCAAACTCGTGCTACAATATAACCTTATTTTGAATGTACAATTCCCCGTATACACTCCGACGAATGAATACGCCTATCGATAAACATATAATTCATAAATGGATATTAAACGAACGAAGTTCTGCAAATATTTAAAAAATCAAAAATTTATAACCTACAATTATATAAGATTTCACACTGAGTTAATTACAAAATCAAGGTTCTTAAGTTGTGCGATAATAGCTATGAAAAAAACAAGACATCATTTGCATAAGGGAGCACGCCACTTGTATGTAACTTTTGTTAATTATTTCAACTGTTTTAAGAATATTACAAACAATTACATCATTTAGATGTATTTGATGTTTATCTTTTACATTGTTACATTGTTTTAAATATACTTTTAATATGCTTTAACTTCTTACATATAAATGGAATAAAATATTTAGTCAAACACATATCGATCTAACATTGTGTTTGTCAGATTTCAAATTAATGTTTAATTAAAAAAAAATGCAAATACTGCTGCGAGTAACACCATTCTCATAAATATAATTGCAAAGTATGTTCTGTTCCTTAAGACTGAAAAAATAAACGCATGATAACATCAACGACACGCAAAGAATATGTGAGCACGTGAACCGCACTAATTATGCAAAACTTCGAATAAATCCTTGAACTTATTGTGCTGAAACCTTATAATTTTACACTTGTGTGATTAATATTATACTTTAAAATGTTTAATTAACAAAAGAAACGAATTATTTTAAAGGAAAATTCGATCGTCAGAATCAACAAAAACGTATATCCATTATTATGCGTGATTGTACGAATGCATTTCATGAATATGAAAATGTATATCCAGTTATTTATCCCATATCTTTGTTTCTGGGCAAATGTATCGTTAATATGCCATTTATAACGGATACGTATATAAATATATGCAAAAGATATAAAAGCTAAGTAAATTGAATAAAATCTGACATTACGCGGACGGGAAAACGACGCGAGAGATGAAGGAGGAAACATCTTAAGAAGTCATAATCATACTTAAGTCAAGACTAATTCAACTCGTAATTAAGTTAAAGCTAACTCTCTCAAATGTCCCAATTCGGAGTTCGGCTGACGGAAAGTTATCGGGGGTTTCAATGAAAATTTATTAGTCCAACAACTATTTGTCAAAATTGTCCCAAAGGGTTCGGGGAATTTTGCAAATATCAAGTTGAACTGCCAATTTGCCTAAAGGACCTACGACTGTTTGAACCCTTGAAATATGCTCCAGTTTTCTGAGCGTGAAAGTTTTAAATTCAAAGTATGTTTCCATTATATTTCAAATAGTTCATTCAATAACGATCCTTCAAACTTTTATTTGTTTGGGCATTGTTTCGATCAAGATATTTGCTGCGGTCGGCTTGTAATAACGTTGATGAATACTCATTTTAATATTGAAGGAACAAATGGTTGATTAATTTAAACACATTTAAAATATATTTGAAGAATTTTGTAATGTAAAACGTTCTTTTCTTCTTTAAATAATTGTTTGCAGTTGCACGAGCACATATTTGATACGACAAACTGTTGCCTGCATTTTATTTTTCAAATAGGCGTCCCTTGCCAACTGTTTCGAGTCGGGCTGTTTCGCGGTCTACCAACTTGCTCGTATCGACAGCCCGACTTTAAAAACTCCGATACGTTTAATACTGTGCCCGCTTCGGGCACAACTTAATAATGTATATAGGAAACTTGTTTCATTCGACTTGAAGAACGCCCGCTCGCAGCCAACTTTCTTGTTTGCTTACAGCTATTCTATTCCTTCCTCCTTTTTAAATGCGACGCTTTGCATGTCGGTTACAATCGAGGTGGTCTGTTTTAAGAGCAAACCGTTTGGGACGTTCTCAAATAGATGCTTATTGCCTCCGAACGTCGGATTGTTCTTTTAACTCGGTCCCGCTGGGAATCGCGTCGTACCATTGTGTACTTGTGAATATTATAATAGTCGTAAAGTCTTCTCGAAAAATAGTCGCCGCCTAAAAGGCAATAAGCGTAAACAAAACTCGGCTAAAGTTCGTTCGGAAAGAGGTTCACAATATTCAAAACAGGGGGAGGTTTAATGATATTCATGAATGTTAAAGCCAAGCGCTGTTGTGAAATGTCGCTTAGACTTGTAAGTAACAAAACAATGACACTAACTTAAGCCCGGGATGTAAAGCTGCTGGTGCTATCTTCATTTGATGGCGTACATAAACAACAGGCAGCCTTTATTGCCAAGCCGCAATTTCGTATTATATTTCAAAGTTTTCAACTCGAAACTTTGATTCTCTCGGACGGGGATCGTTACAAAGTATCACCTTAAAAAGTTTGATTCTGTCTTAAGTAGTATCCGTAATTCACTTAAATTCAGAGCTAACGAGACAACTCCGAGCGCTTATCGCTGCCAACCCGGAGCCGTCCGAAACTTTAAACAAATAACTAACTGTTAAAGAAAGCCAAACAAATTTACGAAATAACTTATATAAGGAGACTGCCGGAAATTATTCTACGTTCTAACTGCTGGAAGGGAAAATATCTTTTATAGTCCCAATGAAGAAATAAAAGCATAAACGTGTTGTTTTAACGCAAAATGAAATGACGTCCAGTCCGCAAACGGAAACAGAATAAATTAAAAGTAAGGATTCGGTCCATTGTTGTTTTTGCGCTCCACCTTTTTGCGTGTGTATACCATAAAGAATACTTAAATGTATTTCGCTGAAGATAAAAATGGACGTTACGCTCGGGGATGGCAGAATGATAATAAGTTTCACGTCCGTCTGCATCTTATTTGCTTTAATGGTATTCGTTTCGACACTAGCGAAGAACTTATTCATTAGTCTAGAAATTCTTTTGTAAGATCTTCAACCCTAATTTACATGTAACCCATTTCGTATGTCCACTCTGTTAACTGACACCGTGTCGTGATAAATTCTTCCCGCGGCGAAGAGAATGACATTGTGATCCCCGCTCATATTTCACAATTCCCAGCTTGCGTCCGCTTCGTGTTTTACCTCGGATATGTTCGCATAAACATCGTTATCTCTATACGCACTGCGAATGTCCCGAGCCTCTAATACATGCATTAATAACCCCGGTACGATTGTCCGAATTGTTTTAGTTGCTAAACGAATATGAGTATAATTTTTTATGCACTATATATATTGATCTAGCGAAATGTTTATTCGGAGTCTCATTTAAAACGAACATAAAAGCAATAAAGTTTACTTTATGAACACCCTGACAAAACTTAGCAGCTGGATACAATTTTCCATTTCGAAATGCTTTACTTGGCCCACTATAATTTAATATTACACGAGCGGGGCCGAAGCGATGTCGGAGGCTTTGCTTGGGTTGCGAAAGTGAATAATTTGACTATGGAGATTTAGTCAAACCACGCGGCAACAGATGCCTCCAAAGCAGTTTATTTGCAACCAGAGAATGATAAGGCGAATGATGCATTACTCGAATTTAATTCGAACACAGTTGTTTCGAGCGAAATCCAGTCGGATAGACTTGCGGTAACTCCAGATCGGTAATGGTTTCTTGTCAATTACGTTCCTTCGTTCTATTAGAATTATACAACGCGAACTTACGAAACTTATTGTGTTTAAAGAAATTGCTTTCAATCATAGCTTGCGGTTAACGGAATTTAATATAACGACATAGATATATTTGTGAATGTTGATTTAAATTCAGCGGATATTTTACTTCCAACCGTAATATATGTTTTAATTCAAGTGATTTATTAACAAAAATTCATGCAAATGGCACCGAGATAGCACACGTTAGGTGACAATTACACCATTTCAATAAATTGCGTGTTCGCTAGCGGTAACCGATAGTCGCAGGACGTAAAACTGATAAATCACAGGACATGACACGGGCGAAGCGTTTGTTCATGTCGCTACAAACTTAGGTCTATATATATATATATTTGGACTGGAGAATCTACGCCTTTTTTTCTCGCTGGGGAATGCGTTTATGCATCCCGCCCGATAATTCAGGCGGGTATGTGGGACTCCTGGTGGCAAAGGCGAGTGCCCCAGTCTACCCACTAAAACCCAGCGGTACCCTCTTCCGTCTCAGTGGAGCGCCACGGAATCGCTTACGCATGCTATGACGTGGAGAATCTACGCCTAATTTATGAACTATAAAACTAATATCTGATTACTTTTTTTAATATAAGTGTTTATATTTACAATAAAGTATCTAACACCGTAAAATAAATTTTTAATCTAAAAAATATTGGTACAATTGTTTAAAAAGTCATATGCTTTCTCATTATATACAATTGTTACGTTTCAGTTTTTAAGGGTATAACGTCAATGTCCAACATTTACTTCAAACTGAACCTGAAAATGACTTCGTAATGAATACTGCATCAAAATTCATTCAGCGCTTTCGAGGTATTCCCGAACATACAAACAAATGCGCTCGAGGCACTTCAGTTTATACTGTGTAGTGTAGACAAAAGTCCGTCGAAAATGTTCAATATTTCTATTTTAAATTCATTCAGCATACGGACCATTAGTACTGCGGTAATACCGGCATATTTCAAACCATTTTCAATCTTCCTATTTTCAAATACGATATTCTCCATTTTCTCGACAACAGAGTATCTATTTCAATATTTAAAAGCAGTAATATTTCAGAGAACGCCTAAAATGATTGGGCTGAAGGCTCTTTGACGACGTCGTTTGAGCCATTTCATTTTTCAAAGTAACTTTGTAAGGGTTGTGGCGCCTGACTCGGTTCCGAATATAGCTTATGCCATCTTCACTACGGTTTATTAAATTTTAACAAGATTGCTTCGCGTTATTAAGTGGGAAGTGATCGTTGTAGTCGAAAAAGGTAATTAAGATTATATTTTCATTAAGCTTGCAGTTTTGAGATAAAATTATTAGCGACAATTTAGGTTTTTTTGTACTAGTTGATCACGTTGTTGAAGCTATTAAGATATTTAAGAGATATTCATTGATTTATGAAGCTATTTATAAAAGAACTATCAAATTAAATTGATAATTATACATCAAATTAATCATTATTTTTTGTAAAACAAATATCATTAGTAAATAAAAGGTAGATAAAGATTATCTAGAAATGTTAGTTACATGTTTAATGTTTATTTATTAAAATTGGCTGGCAACAGTCTCAAGAGATACCGCCAACAAATAAAGTTGAACCGAGATTTTCTTATTTTTTGCTAATTTAAATATAAATTGTACAGTTAGCTCAATAACCGTGATAGCACCAAGGTTGAGTGGAATGACCTTTGCATTTAAAACATTAATTTAAAAAGTATAGGCACACATAAATAATTAAAAACATTGTTTTTCTTTGGGTTCATCGAACTTGAAGTTAAGAGCAACAGCACCAAAAGATTATCTCGAAGATTATCTGGTGCTAAAAATCCATATCTAATGAAAACAACGCAAAGATTAATATTTTTAATTTCCATAAGCACAATACCTCGTTTCCCAGTGATGTTTTGAATGTTTTATTTGATATTGTTAAATTTTATTCACGTATTTTTATCTTAAAATTTAAAATAGAAAATTGTCTAGTATATAGCACAATTCGTATCTAAATATCATAAATTTTAATACAACATCCATTAAATAAGTAGATTATTAGAAAAGGAATTAATCAATCTCTATATTAATTTTTGAGCTGTCTGTGAATTATTTGAAACCATATTTTAGTAAGAAAAAAAAACACTCGTCTTTTAATTCACTCACGAGCGGACTTACAAATCGTGTATGAAATTCAATTCGCCAAAACGGAGCGGAGTGCGTTAATAAACGAAATGAGTAAAAAAGGTAGCGCGGCCCATTCGAATTGCAGTCATAACATCGCAATAAAACCGAGCAGGCCTGCCCCGACTTGCACCAGATGTGTTGCATCCAATTTCAGAGAAATAATACAAAACACACTCATAAAAACATCGTTCGCCGCGATACCTGGCGTAAATGGCCTTTTCGGAGATCGTCGACAATATATTACTATTTGCTCACCTAGATATATGAAAATGGCGGTTATACGCAGCTTTGCACGTCTATTGATTTAACGAAAAAACTAACTACCTTCGCTTCTGGTGGATATTGAATATGGTAATGCAGATTTTTTTCATGTCCCTTGGGAAGCTTTTAGTGAGATAAATTACTGTGTAGTTTTACTGAAGAGAGGTGGGCGTGACGTAGAGTTTTGTGCGGTACATGTATGTATATGTTATGTTCATGTACTTATATTTGGACGCTGATAAGCAATACTGTGTCAAGCCACACAAACTTCATTTTGAGAAAATGGCGTCTAAAGATGTCAAACCCATTTTTAACAAATTTGTTTGAAGACGTATATATCCATATTTTCTTTTATTTTTTGATAAAACATATAATGAATTAAATTCAGACTACTATATTTATTATATTCTCTAATAAAAAGTTTTTCAAATATTTGAGGTTATTGTATAAAATGCAAAATATGGAAAGCACTTGAAATTCGAACCAATTAATTAAGAAACTTTTTTCCGTACTTATTTAGTTTATATGACTTCAATATTTTTAATAATGTTAAATAGGTGATGCAGTATCAGAATACATCAATATCTCCGAATTGGACTTTTTGTGGGTTTTATTGCTTATCAGCATCCATTTAAAGTCCTTCAGTCCGATGCCTGTCGTCAAAATATAGTTTTGATTAATTTTGTCAGTCACACTGAAAAATGTGACTATATATGTATATAGTCACAATTTTCAGTGTGACTACATACATATGTATGTATGCATAACCCCTCACTATAGTGTCCTTAAACCTCCGAATAGACTTTGGGTTATAAATATAAATGATTTTTTCTTCTAAATAAAAACTCAATTTAAATTTTAATATCATTTATTTAAAGAAATAGAGTCCTAAAAAGGTATTCGCGAAATTATTTTTCATACAGAATCTAATAAAGAATGTTCGAAACCATTTCAGATAGGTCTTTTAAGTTGCCAAATACAAAGGTAGGATCAAATTTCTTTAGTCTGAAATTGAATAAAATTTTATCCTAAGATGGTTTAACGAAGTAATTGAAAAAAAACGTATTTCAATTTATATTAAACGTAATCACAATGAATAGGCAAATTGAATTTTTTAACGGATTCGATTTTGAAAGCTGAAACTAAATTTATCTTTTTCGAATGTTGTTTTCTAAATTGATGTTGATTATAATCACTTTATCTTATACACCAATATTGTAAAGAGAATTTTTTTGTTTGTTTTTCATTTTATTATAAATTATTATTAAAATAACATTTTGACTTTAACATACAACAGAATAATGAGAAAAACAAAATTTAAGTTTGCATATTAGATTTTTTTTAAATTTAAATGATAACTAACGGTTTCTACTAAAACACTAAAACATCCGTATCGATATCTGCTTTTTATTTATTGCACTAAATACACTAAATCTATAAACGGCACGCAGATAATAATTATGACGAAACATGCACTAAAATTTCTAAAATTCAACCTCTAAAAGGATGAAACGGGGGGACGAAAGTTTGTATTGAGAAATTAAACTTGGCGCGTGCGAAGTTAAAAGCATAAGCTATAGTAAGAAATGATATTATTTTAATACTTCCATTCACATTTTATACAGTATCAAATGGAATATTACCATTACAATAAAACCCACAAAACAAATATAAAATATATAAACCAATTCATTTATAATATCGTCACACAACACGAAACCAAAACAACCATTAAAGCAAAGTCCAACTAAAACTACACCCAAAAAAAAAACAACATTCATCAGAACCTAAAAAAACCCAATCGAACAAGTCAAGTCCATAAAGCCCTGTCCACATTCAATAAAAATCCGCATAGTGGTATAAAATCGGCGTCGTATTAAAAATACCGGGATACAGTTCGGCGGCGGATTAACGGGACGCAGATCCCGACTTAATCTACGTTTATCGTCGCACAACAGCCTGGCACGGTCAATAGTAACACCGACGGACGGATTAATCCGTGTGCTCTATGCGTTATATCGGAAAATGTCGAAATTTCCACTTTTTATGCGGAGCCCGGCTTATATTTGTCGATATCCCATTGGATTAGCTGTCAAGAATGTGTATTGGCGATGAAATATTCTATTCAATGAGTAAAACTACTAAATCAAACTAATTTAGTAAACTAGGTGTAAATCAAATTAAAAATATACTTTATTCGAGTAGGCTTCTAAAGCGCTTTTAAATCGACAATTTAAATATTTATTAATTATATGAATACCCAATTTTCAAGCGGGATTCGGGTTAAATTTGTGAATAATTCATTAAATTAACTATCGAGTAAATAAATTATCTACTGAATAACTAAGAAAACTTAATTTTAAAACACTAAACTGAACACGAATTAATTATTATTGTACCAACATTTATCAATTATTTTCTTATTTTTATACAAATCCAGGCTTTAATTTGTATTACTGAATCGTGGAGAAATGATATTTAATTGATAATAAAAATACAAACTAAAACTAATCCTAAGCAAGACCTATGCAATTAAATATATTTAATATCCGTCTGTACACTTTAAACTGACACATTAAAACGCATAATATCCGCCATTTAAAATTTTTAAGAAATCTTTTGCACGTAGTGATACTTGCACCATCAAGACTAGCTTAATAAGATATCCTTTATAACAATCGGTTAAGCCATCGATTATTTACGAACAGATATACATACATACATAGAAATTAAACACTTAACTCTTTGAGCTTTGCCACAGTCGGATAACAATTGGTTAAATTTGTTTTACCGTGACAATATTTAGATATTTATAAGAAAAGTCCGACGACAAAATTTTGCTCTAAGATTAGATATCGTAAAGAAAAGACACTGTTGAAATGTAAACACACAGATCTATTCGCGCGACAAATGGGAAGGTCAACGTACTCATTTCGTGTGACTGCGCAATTGTTGCAAATACTATTAAAATTAAACCCATAGTATTTACGAAAAAAATCTACGCACATTAATGTAACAGGGCGGTGTGTTTAAAGACATATGTTCAGATTATTGAACAGAACATTGTTATTGTTGTGGAGGCCAAGAACCGGATTATTTTTAATGTTTTCGGTTTGTCGATACACATATCATGTAGAAATTATAGAATTTAATAAACTCAATATACAGACTCGCTTCTAACACTACATGTAAATTTAAAAAACGAAAAAATGTAAATTTATAATATGAATGCGAATTAGCAAATACAATATTGTAACAATAATTATGTATATGTAAAAATAATTAACAAATATTTACCAATCAAGAGCTTACAGTCCGCCATGTTTATTATGACGTCACAACACATGAAATCAAGATGTATATTATCTAGATTGTAACATACATACAGACACGCATTAATTAATATCTTATGCTATAGGATAATAAAATATTACTCTTAAAGCATATATTTAGTTGATTACAAAAATGTGTAATCATCTTTAATTGTAGTGTTACAATCAATTGCCTTATTAGGTACATGTTTATTGAAATGACCAGTGTCAATTTGTCTTTTCTCGAACACGAGTATTATATACAATCTATTGTATATTATACATTATATAAATTACACATGGCAATTATTTAAAGGTACTTAAATAAATTATGTATATATCTTTACTAAATTAAAGTTATGATGTTTATATAACATTTTATATTTTATTCTAATTTAAATTTGATTCCAAATTAGATATTAAAAGTCTGAATCTGTTTTACGCTTATATAGTTAAGATAAATGAAAATAATAATTTAATTCGAATCGTAAATTTTATTTAAATTGTTTGTTTGACTCGCATAAAACACAAAGTACGTTTTTATCAATAACATCTGTCATACAAAAAATGGGTTCGATGAACTCTAAAAGTAAAATTTAGTCAAATGAGCCTAGCTCAGTGTTCAAGACAAGTTCAATGACATAATCGAAAGCCGTGAAAGAGTAACGTTTAAACCGTAAAAAGTAATATTCTCTTTAGAAATCAATGCGTTTAACGCTTCTATAGACGCCGCTAAAGAAAAAAAAGCCATAAATTAAAAAATAAGACCCTTTAATAAAACTGTCAATGCTACAAAAACTTAGAGGTCAAACAAGTTGAAACAAGTCGTTTAATTGACAGCCGTACAAAGGAAATAAGATTAATTTTATCACTATCATAATTGGTCGCAGACACAAATTTTAAATCAGTTTATGTAAATTAAAACCTGATAATAGTTCAAAAACTAAAAAGAAATTAACAGTGCCCAGTTTATTAACCTTTAGCCTATTGCCATCGCTGAGAAAGAAATAATTACCTATTAAAACAACTTTGATAAGTTTAAAACGCTATTAAAATGTGAGTCACGCTAACACAAAAATACTTTTTAATTTATCTACATAATACGTGTAGTATGAAATTCTGATTCGAGTGACGCCAACGTGACGATGGCTGATAGTATCGCAGGCGAAAATCGTCCTATATATTATTCGCGAGAGATTGATAATGAGGGCTTTGAACTCGGTGTTTTAAGTACAATCGTATACAGAATTGAAAATAAATCGTCGAAATGTGTACGGATTTTAGATGTGAAAAAAATTTTTGTTATCACGGCACATTAGTGAAGAGAGAAAGTATTACATATGATTCATGATAGTATTAGTTGAGCAGAGAATTGTTTGGACACTTTAATTAATGTTTCGGTTTTTACATGTCGCTTATATTAATAATGCTAGGGTTATGAATTACTTACGATATTATAGTAATTATAGAAAGTCACCAGTCGAAATTCTTACCTGAAAAAGATGAAATCAATTTTAGTATAACGTTAAGAAATATGGGTTTAATAACTCTTAAGTCTATAGAATGCGAGTTCCATCGTAACATGTGACGCAATATATTTGCATCACTCAAAAACTGACCTCAAGTTGAACGACCGGGAAATTTTTTATAAAATCTCCACCCAGATTTCAAAAAGAAAAAAAAATGGTAATGTCATACTTGGACATCCATTATTCATAGTTTACCTCCATATGTGTATTTTATGTCTATTTTTCACGTGAACGCCATTCATGTATTCCATTATTTCCGATCTAAATGTTTAAATTTTGATTATCTCCGCCTCTGTTGTATAAAGAATGTGTATTATTAAAGTTTATGGTAAATCGTTGGCATCGTACGCAACGTATATGGATGATATGGTTGTATTACCCATTCTATGCTTGGCTGCTTCCCCCCAGAGGCTCGTGGCTACCCCCCTCCAGGCCACTGGCGTATCCCTTGCCGCTCTAAATTACACGAAAAGCAGATATGATGATAATATAAAACTTCGCTTCGTTTAGCTCACGTTTATGTTCAAATAACGTTGCGATTATTTACGAAAGGTCTTAGATATGATATTAGATTTTATTAAATAAAATAATATTGGGTTTTCAACTATATTCTGAGATACGAGTTTATTTTAGTATAAAATATATTATCTCGTACGATTACTTAAAATGTACGATGAAATATGAATTTGTTGAATGAATAGATAGAATATATTCGAGGCTTTTTATGAGAAAAAACAACTATTTACATTTGTAGACTTTCAGCGAAATTAAAGACTGAGAAAGAAAAGATAAACAACGAAATGAACCTCTGACAGAAACATAAAAAGACACGTCAAAGAATCAAAATGAAATGTGTTTGAAGTCAGTAACTCCGTGCGAGATATTTTACGTTTAATTTAACGAAATAAGCCTTCAGCTCAACGTAACATTACTTAAGGTGAAAGGCAGATTTTTTGTAGATGCTATATACAAAACAATTTCTGCCAATAAAGTTGATACGTTACAAGCGAGCGATGGTACATAATATTTAGGGGTTGATAACTTTGAATACTTTATTACATATATTACAGGGGCGAATATTGCCAACTAAAACAAAAGCTATAACGTCCATTTAGAAGATGTTTGTAATAGAAAGTCACGAGAAGAATTATTACGTGTTATTTTTGTTGTTTTATTCAATTAATTTTTATATATGTATATTTTTTTAAGATATACATTTTTCTGTAAAGCTCTACACACTGAATTTTGAATATCTTGATATACATCAAAGTTATAACTAATCTCTAAGTCCTTACGAAATGATTTCATATAAATTGTAATCATAACAATATATATTTGAACCTGAGACGAAATCCGTTTTAATGTTCCAACGTAAATAAGGAGTATGTAATAAAAAGGTCGTATATGGAGATTTTCTCTTAGCGAACTCGAAAATGTCTCAACCGTAACGGTGAAAGGAAACGTTTAAAGAATTTACGACGATTTCCCACAAAATATACGTAATAACAAAAAAAGGGGAAAACATTTGCAAGTTTCAAGAGACTGGGCGAATGATATGATAAAGGTCGCTTAGCTTTTATATTTAGATATACCCATTGTCTTTTAGTGGCTTTTGTACGATATCGGGTTGGTTGATTCTATACGGCTTGTTTCAACTGCATCGAAATGAAAAATTTATTTAAATAAAGCTGAAACGGTACACAATGACCCTGCAGATGCAGTATCTGGAGCTATTATTATAAGAATTATCACAGCGCGTTCCACTTCAGTAAAAACGTCAATGACTCAAAGTCGTAAATCAAATAATAATAAGTTGAACGAAATTATAACCTAAAATAGAACCACACGCACCTTTAGCCACAAAAAAACTTTGATAAAAAGTTTTAATGTCGTTCAGGTCGAAGCGAGTCGCGTTGTAGATTTATAACATAACATATATGATTTTCTGTAACGATAAATAATGAAGTTATTTCAAGGTATTATTTTGTTAGACACTGAGCAAGCTACCTGAAGATAAGTGGTACTTGAACACTAGCAATGTCAAAGATACGAACCTAACATCATCAGGGTCATTAAAGCCGGAACTCAACGATGGGCAGGACATGTGGGAAGGATGGATGAAGGTAATGGACGGAAGAATAAACCGAGGCAAGCTGAAACTGGCTGGCTGGCTGGACGGAGTTGAACAAGACCTGAAAGCACTGGGCATGAAGAGCTAGAGGAAGAAAGGTAGGAATAGATTGGACTGGAAAAATAATTTGGACCAGGCCAAGATCCACTCGTAGAGCTTCAGACGATGATGATGTATGTCAAAGATATTAGACACAAATTCGCTGCTACATTTATTGTGCTAGTAATTACATTGGTACAAAATAATGATTCCTTTACAACAGAGTATTAAGTGTGTGGGTGGTATTTAAGCATACTCTATCAATTTAATATTATTATTTTTAAGATTGTCTATCCTATCAATCTTTTCGTATAATTTTGGCTACAAGGTTTTTGTGATTGTTTGGGGAATTATTAACGGTTTTTTTTTTCAATAAATTCATGGATACTTAACACTTATTTAATAACGAATTTAAGCATACTTAGAGACTGAAAGCTATATATTACTTATAATATTGTTTCATAGCTAATCAAAATTCAACGATTCAAGAGGACATAATATTAAAACACATATTTTAATGAGGTAGCAAAGATTATGACTCTTGAAATTTGACCCCGTTCATTTGTTACAAGATGTCAATAACTATATAAGGCAACTTGTACACTGTGGGTGTTTTATCTCGTCGTTTTACGCATAACGGCTGATCGGAGTGAACGTCAAAATATTAATGAAGGTTGCAATCTAATCTTGACCTTAATAGGAAAATTCTTGATTACAATTTATGAGTTTTATTTTGATGACGCTGTGTATGGTTTGATAGATTTTAACGGTGCATTTACGTTATTAAAACATCATCAAATTCCTTATTTATATAATACATAAAAGTACGAACACATTAAGTATAAACTATATATAAAACAGCATAATAATAATTAAAACCGGTAGTTTTTTTTACCAATTTAACGACCATATTACAACTATAAAGAGTTTAATAAAAACAGCCGTATAAAAACTTGTTACATATTATAAAACTTAATTAAAGACAATTTAAATTTCCTTGGAAATATTTCGGTTATTTAGCCATATTCGTTCATCACTTTCATATAGAACGATAATACCATATAAAATTATTTGAATCTATCACGTCATAATAATCTTTATGGCAAGGCAATTTAAACCAAATCCACACGCAATAATCCTTTAGGGTTCTGAATACCCACGATTTGGATCGACCTTCGATGCTTAGCTATTGAATGTCTGAACACAATGAGTGAATCTAACGAAGGTAGTTACTGTGAATTGTACCGCCATCTATTGATGGAAGACAAAGTTACGTCGTTTCGTTTGAAATAGGAAAGCGATTGTGTTTTATTTGTCCTTTTATGTATAAATTCGGAATGTTAGTCACAATATGCGTGGACTAATATATTAATATAATTGTATTTAGCAATGATTTTTCCACTGTTTTATTTTAGTAATAATATTTCCTTGTACTTTGTGAAGGTTTGTGATATTTCACCTTGAAATTGACTAAATAGAGGCAAAACTACAAGACTACTAGAATTTTAAATTTATATTTATTTTAAAAGCTGAAGAGTTTGTTTAGAATATTTTTTAAAAATTAATTATGTGAAAAGCTACCTAACAACTAGATTTGAAAAATATTTTTTTGGTTTAAATAACTCGTCTATTCAGAAAGGTATAAGTTTTGTAATATTACGTTACGATCCATAGAAGCGTAGCAGTAACCATAAAAGTCACCATATTCGGCAAACTGGAGGCAAATACCGAAATTTAACGCGAATAAAAACGCGAGGCACTGCTTGTAATAACATAAAAAAATCTTATGAGAAAACATTTCACTAAGGCATGAACTACATAAAAATTAAAACTGACACTTACATATAACGTAACGCAGATAGTCGATATCAACAAATTAATAGTATAAAAAAATACTTATACTTTCATATTGCTTACTGATTAAATCCTAAGCCCCATAATACTAAGGGCAGAACTGGGAGTTTTATACATAAGTGAACCAAATTCGCAATTGGAAAAAAATGCGAATGTCGTAATGCCTAAATCACTTTTATTAAAAGCATTACTATATCTGGGGATTAGATGTAATAAAGTTTATAGGATATTATCTCCACGTTCCATGTCTGACAGAATAGCAGGCCCGTAAATCCAGTCAGAACGTCGAGATGAATTTTCAATACAGATATACCTATTTCGGATATTACCGTTCGAGCGACATAACGAGCAAAGTCCTCGGAATATGATCCCTGATGCCATTCACTAATCGTTTCTTCCACGTGGTCGAACATTTTACGTATCACTAGACAGATAGACGGAATAGCTATACAATTTACAATTTACCGGCACCGAGTTCACTTGAGAACGAAACATGGGAAATGGAATCGTTCGATGGAAAAATAAATACGATACTTGTTTAAAGGGAACTAAAGTGAATTTGTAGACAATGATATTGTAAGATATGTGACTGATTTTATATATTGCGTAGATAATGGTTTTCCTTATAATTCGCTTTCAGAAAATGTATACTTAAAAGGCAATTTACATCACAAGGCGTTTTGGTATAAAATTACCAAAATTTTAATTGGTATATTTTTTTAATAATTCCAATATAAAATCGTTTTTTGACGATTTGCCAAATCATTTTACGTTTGGAGAAGAGGATCGAGGTTATGATGCGAAACGAATAATAATTACACGAGTGACATTTTCGTTAAGAATTATGATGAAAATATTTTGTTAATATTCGAGTTGATAGCGACAGATACATAAATAAGAGGACATTTAAACAACCGGAACGTTAAAAGGTAATAAAAATTTGGGACACTCAAAAATCTTTTTAAGTTATATCCGAAAGAACAGCTGTTATCATTTTTTTGGCCTCACCGTGTGTAGGCGACTAAGCATTGACGTTATCGAAATCAAAGTTAAAAAAAAATGTTACAACCAATTTTGGTAGAAAATTTCAAAGCTGAACCGATGAAGTTAACGCAGCGGGGAATCCAAATTTACTAAAGGAAATCACTAATTAAACGGATGGTAGATCTACCGTGATGGTAGATCTACCGTATCGTGTAATACATTCCAAAACTATCGTTACATATCTTATCTGTAAAAATATTTGATCATTTAATTAGATACTTTTTGAGCCTAAGCAAACGTCCGGGCTATCAATTATGTGTGTCGTCCAAAACACTTAATATCTTAATAAAAACTAGTAATTTCTTAATTATTAAAAAGAAATACTAAAGCAAGATCTTAAAAGCGTAACCACTTCGCTCTCAATCATCAATCTGATCTAACCTTCATTATATATTTTAAGCATTTCGAAACTGTGTAACCATCAATTGGACAGATAAGAATCTTGAACGAAATTACTTTGCGTGTTATAACTTCCACGTTTTAAATTTGGGGTATTATTATACGAACAAATATAGACGTTAGTTTATTACGAAGGTTGCCTATTAAATTTCCGCTCTTCGATTTGGCAGCGTTGTAATTTGTTAAAACAATGGTAACAATAATTACAACGTCAACGATTTAGTCGTCAAGATCGTTAAAATGAGATGTTGAAACGTTGAACACGGGTTATATTAAATGTTGATTGCACGTTTTTAATATTTTCTTCTATTATAATTATTACAGCGCCATTATCACTTGTAATACTTACTTAAAGTGGCATTTTTTGTAATGATACTACTTTTATGATTATATAATTGTAAATGGGAATACTTTCCGGTTGCATATATACTTTATAATTAACGTTTTTTTTTTCTTAGAAGTTTTATACTTTTAAGGTTTAATATGACGATTGTCTTAATATTTTCTGTATGAAACTTATAATTTTGATGATTACAATTTGGAAATAGTCAAAGATTTTACCTTATGTACTTTTACTAAAGTTGAAATACGGTCTAATATTCTAACGGTTCGATAAAAAACTAGGAAGCTGCAAGGTTACATTATCCCGCTAAGTAATTAGCCAAACATTTAAAGCACTAAATCCACGAAATACGAAACCATTCCAGTAAAACTCCGCTACACGTATCAACATTAATCCACATACATGGTGCCAAGATACTTCTAAAAATCCAATTTAGCCACTTACAACTCACGTACATACAATTTGTGCGGCAAATGCTCTTGACTTTTATTACCCGTTATACCGATATTGGGAAGAAGCCGTGAGAAGGCAACGCCTTTGATTCCGTTTCCATGACAACCCATTGTGATACCTGGCAAGTTCTGCTTGGTCACCTGTACCCTTCTGTGTTCAATCATATTTTGCATTTTATTAAATTTTATGGTGACGTAACACTGTGCCATAAGACTTCGCTTTATGTTTCCTTTTTTGTTTTCCTTTGAAAATTATGGCTTCTTTTGAAAATGGATATTTACTTTGACCGCTTATGTGACTATCTTGTTTCATACAATGCTTACAATTGTTTAGTGATGAAATACGTGACTGTATAACTAGATTATGTAATTTCTTAGTGTAAAAAAAAATGTGTGAAAAATCAAGCATACCTTAAATTTCACGTAATAGTTTAATCAGTGATATCAATATATTATACTCCATTTCAGATAAATAAATAACAAAATTAAAAGATTATATAAATGGAGAAATGTATTTAACATCTAGAACAATTCTTCCATCCACAGAAACGTGATTAATAACATAAGTACATCACAGACGGCATAAAATACCAACTTATATTGTGAAATATTCTTCCAAAAGGCCTAAATTTCACAGCATTGGTATTAAGTCAATAACTCTAGACTCTTTCAGACTGTCTGAATATACAATTTTTATTTACATTTATTACCATGTTGAAACAATTACAATTAACCCCTTTATCATTGTTCCAGCTTTGTGATTATCTTAAGCCTGAATTCAGTGAATTAGAAAGGGTTTTGATATTTAAATTTCAAGGATCTAAAGCGACTGTTGAAATAGCATCATTTATATAGGAGCGTTTTATATCAACTGCTAAATTATATTCTGTTTCAATATCTAGCAAAATTTTGTTTTATTGTTCAAATTTGTGATTTATCTTTAGATCTATAAGTATGGTAGATTTTGCTCGCGGCTTTAATGTAGATTTTGTTTAAAAATAATACACATAATCCCTAAAATATAACCTATGACTTTTTAGAATAATTTACCCTTTAATTGTACCCGAAATTACAAAAATTGCCCTCTCTTTTATAAATTAGTATCTATAGATCCATCAACGTCAGTTTCGAAATGCGTAAATATAATATTACAATTTCCGTCATATTCGATTTTGTCGTATTTATATTTGACTTAAATTAATAACTTCCTAAAACAGTTTTGTCATTTGATTTAATTTATTCAAAGTTAATTTTTGCATTGATTGATTTATTGTTTGTTATATAATTTGAATATTTATCACTCACCTCATCAATAAGAACGATGGCTACCGATTGACTTCTAGATGGCGTTTTATACGTAAACATAAAATTAATCCTCGTAAATGTGCAATTAAAATTTTCATTTAAATTTTTTATACTTATTAATGTTTAAACAAAAAAATTAAGTGCAGTTTTAAGGCGTTTCGATTAATTGTTCTTTTTATTGTAAACTAATTAAATTAAATTAAATTTTACCAGTTTAGCCACGACATTAATTTTATTCAAGATCGCCTTATGCATCTCAAGGAGTTTTTTACATGATCGTAGATGGAAGTATTCCTCATATATACTTAGGATTCATTTATGTATGTATTATACCATATCGTCAAAAACAGTTGAAGTTCCATTATTAAATAATGATACTAGTAAAATCTAGTGTTTTTTATGGAATTAGCGAAAGTTGTCACCTCAAAAAGGAATTGGTGGTTAGGCTTTTCACACTCATCTTACAAAACACAGTTATAGTAGCCACTTCAAGTTTTTGTGAGAGTGTAATACCAGTAATTGTACCCTAGTTGGGCCACATTATATGTAATAAGTATACAACTAAAATATCGAATCATTAAAATTATTACAATAATAAAATCCGAATTTGAGACGTAGCTCAAATTTTAATTTCGCTTACGATTAAGTATCGGCCTTAACATACAATTCTTGTATTGTACTAAAGTTTTTTTTTTCATCCGTAGCCTCGGCGAAAATTACGAAACGTTCGCATGAACGTATTACGTGTTATAGACCATTATCACGGTCGCTAGTATATCACGACCTTAGTTTTACATCAAAATTTAGATAGCACTGTTCGGTGTGATTGTAGACTGAATTTGTTTTTGAGACCTCTCGACTTGTATGTAGTATTAGCGATTCTCCCCATCTTCGCGCGGTTGCAATGGTTTACGACATCAAATTACAAATTAGAAATTCTCGACTTTTATCTAAAATTACTGTTTTTTCATGATGAAGACCGCATTAACATCCATTGGGTAGTTTAAAAGATCTAAGCGTACACACAACGGGAAGAGATTTTATTTTATTATATGTAAAGATGATATATAGCGTCATATGTATGCATGTGTAATGTACGTTTGTATGAATATTTATATATTAAATGTGTCTTCTTTAATATTATAATATACGTGATGCTAAAATTTTGGAAATAACCTTTTTATGATTTTAAATGTGATTATGAATTAATATTGATGATAAATTATTCATTAAGTATATTTTTTATATCGAATAAAATATTATGTATTATTTTTTCCGATGTTGCATATCCGTATTTCATTGATCTATATCCTGTACTTACTGTGTTATTACCGTACAAAATGCTTCTTTAAAAAAAAAATATATATATTTTTTAACATAAATTATTAATTATTTAAAAAAAAAACTTCCCGGTGTTTGGTTTTTATTAATGTAGAAAAAATGTATATTAATATTATCATTGGAAGTCTAAATAATTTAATTAAACAAAGTTATATAATAATTAAATTAAGAAATGTTTTGTTGGAAAAATGTACCTAAATGACTTCACCGCGTTTAGTCTCGTCATTTTAAGTTAATTACATAAAATACGAACATAACTAAAAAAAAAATGCTCTTAAAATAATATCTAAAAAACAAATAGCTGAGTTATTTATTTTTATATATCCGCATAAATTATCATTAAAAATTTAAACGATATCTTATAGGCCAGGTGGCGCCTGTCGGAACAGAGATCGAATTTATCCACTACATAAGTATACTGTATCTCATTTATATACATAAATATTAATAACAGGGCCTGTATAACTAATCAGTCGTGTTGTGAATAATCCTTCGTTGGAGCTCGAATAAAAATGTAATTATACCACATAATAAAATTTAAATAAATTACGCTTTGCAACTTTATTAATGTTAAATGATTTTATAAAGATAATATTTTACGACAATGCTTATGAGATATATGAGATTAGTCTCATAATGTGAGAGTATCGGTCAGATGATTTAACGAATTAATTTTTGCTCATACGGGTTCAAGGGACTGGTTAAATTTTCAAATGTATTTAAAATTCGTCTTTTATCCGGCGTTGATAAAAAGGACCTGCTCGTGTTTGAAGTTTTGGGACATGTAATCCATCAATGGAACGACTTGGCTAATTAATATTAAGTTTTGTATCATAACAGAAAAAGAGAAAAACATTCTTTTTATTTTGAATATATGAAAAAAATCTATAGACAACACCAGCAGTATGTACAGTTAGATAAATAAACAACTTTGATACATAAACAGTTAATAATTTAACAATTTTCCATGAACAATTAATTGCAATACACGCTTATTAGGGGTCTTATCTAAAATGTCCTTAATACTGCACAGACGCTTTCGAAACTGCGTACAATACCACCCACACGGTCCTAGCTGGAAGGCATAGATCAGCTCCTAAGAACCAGAAACCATACATCCGATTCTGATCCTTAAATGAGGGGGATAAGAACGAAATTCCCGGAACGACAGCCATAGATTATCATTAGAACCATTATATAGTACCAGAGCTGGTTTTTGTATTTATTGCCACAATGTAGATGTAATTTTACGATTACAGTTTTTGTAATGGCTGCTTGTACTGATTGAGTTAGTCGACTCATGTCGTCACTAATTGAAAACAACGGACGGCGTACTAACAGCAGCAAAATTATAGTTAAACCAGAAAGAAAGCGTCAGTAGTTATAAGCTTGGTCAGTTAATTAACTGATTCAGACTCGTTTTGACCGTTTTGGCTTTGAATGTTTTATTAATTTTATGTATTAATATATATTTTTTGTTCAATTATAATAAATACATGTTTGTTTTAAATAAATTGTTTGGAAGATTATTTTTAAGTTTTTTTTTGTATAGTTTAAATAAAAAACTTAATTGAAATCTATTTCTGTTGCTGACGGTACAATAACAGTTTCGATAAAGGTCATGGAATTGACATTTGCGTAAGTTTTACGAAGGGCTGCAACCTTTGCCCAAAGCAGTTAGGTTAAGACCCGAGAAGATTCATATAACGGAGTCAACGATTTCATCAATTTAGCGACAATAAAAATCGATATTAAACTTTTATTATTGTTAGTAAAAGTAAATGCAATAAAGCCGATAATACTAAAAACACCACTTATTCTTAATCAAAACGCATTAAAAACAATGATAAAATCGAACACGAGGCTGTAAAACCAATGAACGTAAAGTTAAACGAAAAAGGCGCAAACTTTCCTGCTCTTATTCTTAAGCCTTGAAAGTTAATAAAAATCGCTCCCAAACGACTCGAGCAAACTTCGCAGTAAACAGACCAATATTCTTCCGATACCGAAAAAAGGAACAAACCCCACTTATAAACAAGGAAAGAGAAAAGTCATTTGTCAAGCAAATCCTCCAGGTCCCTCGAACGTTAATGTCGCAATCTGGACAAAGATAGCAATATCGCAAGCGAAAGGGACGGCAACAGAGTTGTTTGGTGTTCTGATTTATGATGAATGCCCCATTAATGATTAATGGATGCTTTTACACGAAAGATTAAATTCGCTAAGAGGCGATAATATCCCTTTACACTGTAACTAGACGCGGAGTTAACAGACGTTCAAAAAGGGCGTGATTTTGTATAAATATTTAATTCGTCGCCCATTTGCTTAAGCTTTGTTAATTTAAACTCCAGCGGCCTTTTCGGTTTCGACATTAATATTTTATTAAATACTAATTAATAAGGTAAGTCAAGCGTTTCTTCAAAAGGATAATTAAAGTTCAGTTAAAGTTAGTTATTGTAAAGGTAATTTTATTTAATCGAATGAAAATCCCCACTCGGTCAACAGTCCCACGAAAATAAAATGGGAATCGACCAATCTTAATATTAAAACAATTCAGAAAGTTACTCTCCCTATTATCAAATTATCGCGGGAAAATATTTGCACCGTCACAAAATAAAAACAGAAGATCCACAGAAGTGGGGGCAGATATCAGTCCAAGTCCCCTCCTGTCAATTTGCTGTGATTAATGAACCCTCTGAATATTGAAACGTTGATTCGACCAACGCAAAAGTATTATATTACTTGGTGAAGTGGCGTAACAGTTGCCTCCCTAGTATCAACTTTTAATAAAGTCGGGCCAAAAATTACGCTGCGGTGTCGGCAGCGCAATGGTTTCGCGGTCTCGAAACATTATTAAAAATTAATATTTCAAACTTGAGAAAATTTCGAGACTTGAAATTATTAAAAGATTTCCTTGTTGCGCGTCACAAATATGTCTTTTACCGTTTTATTAGATAAAAATAGTACATAAAATTTTTTTTGGGAAACATGATAAATATATAAATATTATTATGATAATGTATTCAACAGTTTATTAGATGATCCCATATCAAAAGTCAAATTAAGTGGAAGAGATGAACGAGGCGATATGTCTCTGATATTTCTGACGAACAAATTAAACATTTTCAAAGCCGCGACTGCTGCTAAATTAAATTATGAATTCAAAATTGATTTCGGTCTCTCCTGCCGTGAGCTATTTCGAAGGGCATGGATTCAAATAAATTATCTGACAGTAGCAGATGACTAGTTCACGAATAGCTGCCGGCTAAAAATCTATTTCATATTGTTAATGTCTCTCACGACTTGTCTGTCTTCGCTGTTTTGATACTTCTATTAACCCACTTGATCATTGGATCAATAAACATCGTTTATGAGTTAATTAAATTTGTTACAATACAGATACGCAACGCAATACAGATTTCCATAACCTAATATTTCCCATACTTTTTTCTCGAGCAAATAAAATTAACGTGAAAAAGGTAGTTAGCTCGCAGAAGGGAGGAAAGCATCAATTGTCGGCCACTAAAGGCAATTGTCTCATAATATCGGTTGGCTGCCAGGAAAAATAGTCACTTTAGAGAGGCAACTGTTTTTTCCAAGTTGGCAGCATCTAGACGTTTTATAGCGACACTTTACCGCAATCAAGAGGATCATTAGCTTGTAGATGCCTGCCAAATATCCTCTACCCTGTTCTCAATGTTTCTCACCCTTCCGCGCGAAAGACGTTGTAACACACACCTTTTTTGGAAGAAATTCTATTGGACATTGCCAAGTTTTGTACTTTTTGTTGAACATTAGCGAGATCGTCTTACACAGATAGAACTGCGCTAATAAAAATGATAGTCTTCAAAAAATAATTTATATTGTTTAAATCATCATTCGATACTGTTCATAAATCACTTTTTTAATTTCCTCATTAATATTCTCGTGAAAGAAATTAAACAATTACGTAAACACAAAAAAGGAACATCTAGCCTTGAGCCGAAAAAATTAAATGTTAAACTAAGGAAATCACTCTTAGGCGGACGCCAGCGGGAGAAAAAAAAACAAAACATCAATTTTAATGAGTCGAAAACCGAGAATTTTCTCTTCCATTTAGAAAGCAATATTTTTTCTACAACATTTAATCAGAGTAAGAAGTGAAATGGTAATTTGTATGGACCGCTCGATGTAAATTTTATGCAAGAATTCGCTCGCAACTCCCTCTCCCTAAAAAGGGGAAGATTTTTGCAGCGGACAGAAAATTTTGCTTAGCCAAGTGAAATTTTAACTGCCTCGACAGAGACAGCTCTGAAAATGCGAATACTTAATGCTAACTTACTTCTCGCTGGTTCATTATACTACATAATTCTGAGGCAAAAAAAATGATCTAAAGGGTTATTTCTGCTTATTTCCTTTTCTAATCTAAATTCGATAAATTTTCCGCAGTTTCATTAAAATAATAAAGCGATTTATTTATTCCAATATGTAGATATCAATCTTAAAAATCTAATTTCATATTATCGTATACAAAAACTGACATTTCAATAATTGAGGATCTTAATTAAAGTTACAACATTGTATCGGATGAATGATAGCGATGCTCGCCGGAAAAGAATATTTATTTTTAATATAAAGTTGAAAAAACTTCACGGCGTTTCAAATTTAAGAATAACAAAATATCTAAATCCCAACGAGCTAAATGTTCGAGTGATTAAATTCAACTTTTTACAGTGAATTAATGGATCCTTGCCCCCGTTTGAAGGCAGTTACCAACTTTGAAACTTAACTTTCCAGTTTGTTTCAATTTGTCAGGACCGATAGAAATTCAATGGGTATGACAGTGGGGTTCTTTGTATAACAAAAGATGTCCTATTTTATTCCCTCCAACTTGTGTCATTATCCCTTTTGTACATTTTGATGGACGTCAATTGAAATATCTACTAATATTTTTGCAAATTCAATCTATTTCGTCGCCGTTAATTAATAACCTCGAAACTGTTGTACGGAATATTTTAATAAGAAATAAAAGCGACCTTAATTAAATTATAAATTGTACGATTTAATATAGTCTGAAAGAAAATGAGTTTCAAAAGGTATTGGTAAGTTTTTATTGTTATAACGTTTTATAAAAAAATACTACAGATATCTTTTAAATTTTATTAACGTTTTGGAACTAACAAATTAATGTAACATTTCTCCGATGAGCATTTTATATGGTCGGTGGAGGGGGTGAAGTTAAATAAAATACAAACTACAAAGTTGTTACAAGAAATTGGCTGCACATATCTAGTAATAGCGATCTATACCTTTTTGTTATTCTCTTACATAATTTACCTATTACTTATAATAAAAAATATGTTTCAATAAGATTCTACTGCAGAAAAGTGTATTTGTATGCAGATGACGATATGTACGATAAAATTCCATCTCGCAAATGTATTGTATAGTCAAAACAATTTCGATGCAAGTCGCAAAAGCATTTTAGGGTAAAGCGCAAAACAAATTTGGTCGACACCTTGTAAAGTTACTTTGAAGTTTTATTGACGTGAACCGTCTCGCTTTTCCATTTGCTGATTAATAAGACTTTGTTGATGATATACAAAATTCACTCAAACTCGCTTTTCGTTATTATTTAGACATCAGTTTTTTTCACACTATCATCGTAGTTAATATATTAGTAAGTAGATGTGACAACTTGTTAATTTTAGTATATCAATGTCAAAGTTAGCACACCAAATACAAAATTTCTTAAATAACGATCTTGACATATTTCATAATTTGGTTTGGCATATAAAACAATTTTGCTAACCACAAATACTACTAATAATTAATATTTATTAATAGTTATTTAGATAAGTCCGAAAACAGCTCACCTAATAGGGACAAACGAGTCAATTAAAACATTAAGGTGACTTCAGAAAGAATAAGTGGACGAGACAGAATAAATAATAACAAAACGCTTAATGAGGATGTGGATACTTAAGTGAACGAACGAATTAATATGTCACTTAAAAACTGAGCAGGAAACAAATGATATTTTAACGCTAAACCTAGATTAGCACTAGTCATTAGATAGTACAACGTAAACGCTTTGGTCCTATTAATAAAATCGTATAATGAGGTTTAGTGTTGCTCTCAATTAGTTACGAACGCACAGGAAGTATATTGGTGAAATGATGCCCACCACATTAAAGATATAAATAAATAAAGCATATTATACCATACAAGAATATTGTGACGACAAAGAGGCGTGGATTTAATACGCGTTTTCTATCCGGATAACATAATTAAAATGTAATAAAAATACATTATGTATAAATGATTTTAAAAGAGTCACTATCGAGTTTCTTGGTTCTTCTCGGTATAAACTACATTCAGAACCGGTGGTAGCTTTATAAAAATCTATACTAAAAATATAACATGTAACTTTACGATTCGAGAGTGCTTTAAAAGACCAATTGAATTAAGTATATTTTGAGTCTGAGTTTGAGTTATAATTATTATTCGTATCTATAAAAATGATGAAATTATCTTCAATTCATGTGATAACATCGTTCATATAATGTTCATAAGAAATAAATTATCATCAGCTTACTTGAGATTTTCAAAGGTCAGGCACTCTCGCCGAACCCGGCCCAGACAAATAATTAAGCTGTTTGTGGCTAACAGAATAAACCTAATAAAGATGAATTAGTTTCAGAGATAAGAAAATTAGTATATCTTTATAAAAATTAACTAATTTGAAATTGAAATTAGATTTATTTTTTTTAGAATAGCAATTTAAAATGCTCATTAAAATTGTATATAAGAAATAAAATTATAGATAAAACAGTCTTGAAATGAAGCAATTTATGATTGTAGACGTTTATAAAAAAACTGTGTTTTTTTTTTCTTAAATTACCGTATATTTGTAGTATCTTATTCTACACCCACATGCAGGTGTCAATTTTTACCTGTAACCAAAAATAAAATACATTATCAATCTGTGGTACGGAAAACGTGACTATTAGTAGTACACGAATATTAATTAAATATATATTTTGAAACTGTGAGAAAAAAATTACGATAAGTTAAATGGAACGAAAAATTAATTTAATTCAATTTGTTTATAATTTAAACCCGATCCGTTAGATATCTCCAGCGATCTCGTCGCCGGTGTAGCAGACGCGTTAATTGCAGACGTCTGGTGAATCCATCTTGTACTTTATATTGCAACAAACGATTGTCTGTGACTGCACCCCTGAGAAATTCGATTACTGAAATATTTTTAAGCTGGAACGGTTTCTGTATTTATGTATTATAAAAATTAGATTATTGAACTTTGCTTTAATGATTATTTCTTGTTTAAATTATATATTGTATTTAAACATTTTTGGATAAAGTTATAAAAAGTTATAATTTAAAAGAATAGGAAACTAGAACGTTATGTTTATGACCAAGATATTCCTTGATAGAGAAACGGAGATTGAATCAGAAAAGATCACGAGCTAAAATCAACTTAAGCAGAAATCGTGACCAGTGCGCATGTTATACCCAAAATGAAAATCGAAAAACGAGGCGGAGCGCTATTGCCAGAAATTAGTGTAACTGTACGTTTCTAGAGCAACTCAAGCCGAATCCATTAGCGTTCCCGAAAAAACAACATTGGAGACACCAGAAAAAGAATCTACAAACTTAAAACAAGTGAACATTAACATGAACGAGCCAAATAAACGAACGAGTTTAAGCATTTCAGTTAAATTATGCGACGGCACGTACAACGACTGACGACGAAGAAACAAACGGACAAAATAAAATGAGAACACCCGAAAAAATCCTTTGAAGAGGTTTATACAATAAATCTTTTAATCCTCTTATACAATTTTATCGAGATTGCCCGGATGGGAGCCGGCTTTCTTTATTTTTCGTTGCCCAGTAGCCGGTTCCGCGCGGATTTTCCAATGTCCGGCTTTTAATTAGTACTTTTATGTGCATTTACGATGTTAGGATCGATTCGGAGATCATTCTTACTTTTTATTCGTTCCAGATTCGTTTGAGATTAATAAAATATAATCTGCCGTCTTTAAATAAGTAACCGTATAATTTTATTACGTTTATAAAGATCGATATTTGTTATTTAATTCGATTACGGAATAAAACTCTTTCGCGTTTGACAAGGACAAATTTTAATGCGCTAAGGATCTCGAGCCCTGGAGTAATCTAAGGCATCAATCAAACTGGCAGACATTAGACAATGTTAGGAAGAAACTCGCTTCATAAAAAGTATTATTGATGAAGACAGGTAGAACGTTTATATATCTGATACTTACAGGACGTTTTGATGTATTATTCTATTAGATGGGTATCATACATGCCTCATATGCCACGGGAGCTACGTCAGATAATCATAATGTGTTGTATAATTTACGGCTTTAATGTTTCGTGAAAAAGTGTTTCAAAGGAAACGATAAAAATGGACTTCGATACTTTGTAATTTTGTTATTTTTATAGGTATAATAAACAATGATAGATAAATGGGATGTAACTTTTAGATGGTCGATTTAATTTTACGTGAACCTATCAGGTCTGTATGAAACCATTTAGCACATAAAATGCATTGTTCAGAAACAATCATAATTTGTAGCTGACATGTTATGAAACAGAACGGCTTCTAATATTATTTAAATATTTCGTTCGGTCGCTTTGTCGTTTCTCTGATTTTATCGACATTCCGATGGATTCTTTGAGTAACGTGATACTGGAGCAGCCTGTATCGGGTTCTTTTTTATATGTTTCGCCGTCCGCCCCCATGTTGTGGCACAATAAAACAACCTTATCTCCTTTACTATGTTTTCGTTTAAAAACCATTTTTCGTTGCATCATTTTTTTATTATACGCTACCGCACTTTACACAGCCCTCATGGTCTCGGGTGTGCTCCGTTCCAATATAGACTTTATTATTTACGGCCAAATAAATAAAATCCTGCAAAGTTAAAATTGGTTTTGAATAAAGGATGGACCTTTTGTCTTTCTCTGTTGGTTCTTTTGTGTGTTATATCACTGACGTCTAACCATTTACCAGCGTAGAATATTCTATTTTATTATTGCCCTCGAGTTTCTATGCAAATTGATATGCTGTGGTGAGTTTTACTGCGGGCATATAAACAAAACATTGATTTGGAACTGTATTTATTTTTTTATCATCAAGTCTTTTTATACTCCGTAATTAAAATCGCATTAGCAGTTGAAAGTTATTCAAGCAGTTTTCTTCGCGGATCTGATAACAGTAATACAGATATCATCAACCGAATATTTAGCTCGCAAGCGGAAATTATTTATTCAGATGGTCAAATGAGGTAAACATATTGTATTAAAAATTTCGCTAGAATCCAACAGCTGTTTGCCGTTTCTTTATTCAAGTGTAAAAAAAAATTGCCATTTGAGTGGAGTCAGTTGGTACGATTTGCAACCCATAATTTTCTCTCTTAACCCGAGCAACTAGTAAACCAACGTGAGAGACGAGGGTGCTGTCAATTTGAGTTTTTTTGTAAGTAACTTTCGTTTCATATGTTCGACGTAAACCAACAATTTTACCTTCGCCTTCATTCCAACAGTTTAATCCTATAAATATAATACGGCGTTTCTGAAAACATACATTTCATATCATTCATTGGCGATACAAATATTTTTATTATCAACATCAAAGCTGTTGATTATTTATTCTTTTATCATTCGACGACTCTGAAAGCGGTCTTGGTTTAAAACTTGTTTAATTTGATGTCGACATCAAGTGGGGGCTCGAAAGAAAATATTGTTTGAGCAAATATTTGTGTAGAGCCTTACAGCCTTGCGAGCTATGCTTATCTTCGTGCAAATAATACTTAGTGGTGAAACCGGCTGGCGCAAGAGTTTGAGCCAAAGCGGCGAATGATATATCTTGTGATAAATGTACTAACTTTATTATGATAACCTAGTAAGGAAATACTATTACTATATTTCACAACATTTGTATAAGTTCGCTATCTCAGAGTACAATAAACGAACCGTGGATCGAGCTTAGGATTGAAATAAAGATAATAACTAAAGTCGAAAATATAAATGTTACTCAATTTAATGGTATCGCTGTTTTATAAGATATGTGTATATATTTAGTTTAAATAAATGTTCTTCCTGAATTTTGTAGAATTCCTTAAGAGTTATTAAGCTGTTAAAAACAAGGAAACAAAAGATTACTTTTAATTTCAAATAGCTCTTGAACGTGGTTAGAATATCAATCAGAGGTCCTGTTTAGATTAGAGATCTCTTATGAATTATGCACGGACAAACAAACGGTTAGTTAACCAGCGATCGATATGAAGCGGCACTTGATTTAATCTGCTCGCATAAAGCTAATGTCGAACCAATGTTAACAATAGCTCAAGGATGGACGGATTAGTTACAAGTGATAAACGAATAGAAAATTAGACATTATTCCAAAACTTAATACTTTATCAGCCCTTGTAATACTGCTTGGTTCATCAATGATTTCTCTTCATGCACATGTTTCTTGTAATACATTGGGACATAAACATTGATGACCAATATAAAATATAATTGTTTAATTTTACCAAAGTTCATCATTTGGACAGGAAAATTACCTCAATTACGCTACAAGAATATCAGGGCTTAGTTGGAATCATGCGACTTACGAATTCCTCGAAATTCCCTAATCTTTCCAAGACGGAGGACAAGATATTTTACTCACCAAATAAGTAATGCCAAAATGGAAATGAGCTCGCCGATTTAAGAATTATTTATAGATAGACGTCTTACTTTTACAAATATAATTTTACTTCTTCGAATATTTGATATCTTATTGTTGAAATTAGTATAATTGATACTTTTGGTGACAGTGGAGAAATTATTAATACGAGATGTCACGTTCATGTGATGACCAATCACGGTTTTAGATTGTGTTTATATTATCTTTGAAACGACCGAATCATTTTGTTTATGATAAGCGTCACCAGGTGGTCGACCGATTGTGTACAAAAATATCTTTTCACAAGATAAGTTATTGTTTATAGATTGTGACATTTACCAAGACGTCTATACGACAATGTACGTAGGCATATTATATTGTATTATTTGCCTAGACGTACACCTTTTGTCTTTAGATATTAGAGGAATACATAATTTTAATAGAGTCCAAAACTGAATCTCTCAATATCTCAATCTTAGCTGATATCACACGAAAGTTGATCCTGTGATTTATAATGATGATGATTTATATACTAGATCAACAAAAAAAACAACAACCCAAGGGTGATACATAAAAGTATACCTCCGTTACCAATGTTCACGTCAACAAAATCTTGTACTAAAAAAAATAGATTAAATTTACTAGTAAAATCATAAAAGAATCTAGTTCTTTAGTTAACAATTAAAGCAATAAAATTACGTTTGCAAAGAATAGAACGTAGAACTGATAAGTACTACGCTTCAACGTCAAGTATTTTAAACCGAAAAATTTGCACGTGTAGACCATTTCTTTAAGAGTAATGGTTTTGCGTCATTTCATTCCACTCACGTATTACTTGATAATAAATCTTCATTCGTAGATAATTGCATTTGAAGAAACTAAATAGGAAGCGATGACGCGTAAACAAGTGAATTTAAATTAACAGTTCATCACTATAATATTAGTACTAAATCGCATGATGACTGTCCTATTAATTGTGAAATAAAGCCAAAAATTCACTTCAAAGTGGCAAGCGTAAAATTAGATGTAATTAATAAAAAAATTCACACTCACAATTTGAATATTAATTATTAGTTATATCATATAAATTGTGTCGCAAAATATAATTTCTCTTACATATTTATCCTCATAAATTTCAAAATCATAACACGAGTTCAAGCCGATTTATCTACAGTAGGTACCTACATATAATATTATTAACATCCGTCGTGACTCAATAACCTAGCCACACTTAGGAATTAAACAATCAACAATACGAATCGTAAAATATATAAATTTACACAGCGTCAAAAATGCTACATCCAAGAATTTATCGTCGAAGATATTTCTGATCTTAATATTTTTATCGTGCCATTCGTTCCGATATTTAACTTACTGGTTAGATTTGATATGGTCAAATCGCTTTGGATTACCATTTAAAACTAAACCAGAAGTAACTATTCAACCTTGAATCGGTAAGAAATAGGAAGTTATAATTTTAATTTTAATACGTTTTCATCGACCACCTCCGTGTTTTCTATTAAATTAATGATACTTCCTTCATGATCCAAGCCTTCGTTTGCGCAGTTTACTTCTTAACCCATAAAAGTGATACTGTACAATTAATCAAATCGTCGTCTTTAATAGTCGCTGCACCGAACGATGGACATTTAGTTTTATAGATTCTCTGCCTTGCATCTCTAAATTGATTGAACGCTTAAAAGGTTTAAGTGATGTTATCAACGAGCAAGGAGAAGAGAGTAATGACATTGCCAATAAAATTTATCACTCATTACAATATAACATCAACGACAGGCCTTCGACCTCTTGTAGGACAGTAAGGGCTATTTTAACGATAACAAATGACATCGAAACAGATAAGCTGACTACAGAAATATGCGACCACACAGAATAATACAAACAAATAATTGTAATAATTTAACCGGGGCATAAATTTAAACTACATTCACAGGTAAATGATGACTTAGTTTAAATTTTTGATGTGCAATTATTCTTGACGACGATATTGCAAGCAATTAATTGTAAAGATAAGAAAAATAACAACGTATTAAAACACATCAATTTTAATGTGATCATTGAATACATTCCAGCCTTACTTTACTCTTGTGCATTAAACATTAACTGTGTATATAAACAAAATACTAACGCTATCACATTACAGTAAGTCCATAACATTACGCTGCTATCTAACATGCGCGGGCGAGATATTAACAGGCTAGGTCAAACGAAACATCGACGAGCGGATCGAATAAACGATGCTTCTATCATTAGCTATAATTTACATAAAAAAACATTTACAGCGGGTGATTAATAGAATTTACATAGATAATAATGCAGAAGATATCCACGTCACGTGACAAACAATCGACGAATATTCAATTTTAAACCGACACAGAAGAAACTAGTCGAGATTAATGCATATTCGTAGCGATATGTTTTACACATTTTGATTACATAATTACAATAGTAGTGAGACATAGATTATTAGTGACAAAAAAACATTATTTTTTCCGCTAGCTGTTAGTTCGTACCCGTGTCCCAATAAACGCAAGCGCACGTATATCGCACACGTGGTTTGTTTATTAATAAACCGGCGCAGGCGCAGGAGAGCACGTGTAATGATGTAACGTAGCGATACGATTGTTATGATGTATTTTGTACTACAGTTACAGTGTTGCATGGCATCCTATACTATTAAATAGAACGTAAATTATTTATAGTCGAATTCCCAGACCTAAATTTAAACGACAATTTATATAAATCGCTTTCTAATATATTCAAAATTGGCAAAGCCAAATGGATTTAGATAAAACATGTAACGAGAAACTGAACATAATCTCTCCACTATGTACTACTTAATTAAAAAAACAGAGTATAAATTGATGACGGTAGACATTCACGAACGTCAATGGATTGAATCAAAATAAAGTGACGCAAAAACAAGTGTAGATCTGCATCACATAATGTTATTAAAACTATAGACAATAGTAAATTATATGATATTATATCAACTACTAATATAATTAAAAATTTAGAAAAAGGAAGAGATTTTTTATTCATCTGAATTTCGTATATGCATGTTACTATAAATTCGTCAATTGTGAACCGATTTCAATAACTCTTTTTTTTCTCAATTGAATAACTTATACTCAAGGTTTTTCCATTTATATATGAAGTAAATACCTTTAAAGATGAAATATTAAATTAAAACAAAACGGTCCGTTATATTTTATACAAAAGAAATTACAAAAAGAACGAAAAGGCAAGACTATTTTTTTTTAAACTATACAGGAATGCCAATACAGAATATGTTAAACCTAATTCAGTTTAAACATTTTTATTCGTTACAAAAGCTGTTGCTCCATTTCGAATATATGTTGAACTTTTTGATTTTCGATCCGAGCATAATAAATTCGAGTTTTGGCACGCTCTAGCTGGCCTTATCGACGCGTGTTCGTGCTATTCTTCTCTAACGTATCGTCCAATCCTTTACCAAGATAACGAGGAAACGAAATGTCCAGACGCTTAGGATTTTAGCAGGATTTTTTAAGGATTAACCGCTTTAATGCCGCTTTTGGAGCGAACCAGTTGCTATTTTGTATTCCAATTTATTTCTGTATTCTCCGAACGTTTTTATTGAAGTATTGATGTTTCTTTTTTGCTTTAATTTAAATGACGTTTGATTTATTTAATTCGATTAATGCATATTTATTTTTAAAGGTTTTAAAAAATACTAAGATATCATTATAAGATCTTAAAGGTCAATTAAGACAAATGATTCTTGATTGTTTCATTAGTGGGTCTTGATAATCGTTTAATTTTTTTTTTTTGCAATAATAGTATGGTTGATGTTATATATTTTATTTATTAAATTGTATGTATTCGTGTATAATAATTTATATCGATCATTGTTTGATGAATGTTAACGCGGTGAGTCAGAATTTGCATTCTGGAATAATCCCTTACGGTTTGTTTCTACAGGTCATTCAATGCTAATTTATTAAAAATACGGTCCATTTATCTGGGCCACTAGGTCACTGCGTCAGAAATTATCAAATGGTAATTATAATGTAGCATTTATGTCGTGCTATGATATAAATGCATGAATTATGTGCAATTGTTAACAATCTTCGTAATATCCATGTTATTCTCAATCTGTTGTTTATGTTTTATTGCGTAGGCTTTATGAGAATAACATTTAAATCTATAATCTATTTTAATAATTAGTTAATGTATGTTGCTTCAGTATAATTAATTATTATCATTACGTTGGTAAAATTGGCTACGGATTAAGATTTCGAATGACGATAGATGTTCTGGCGTCTGTCCGTCTGTCCTCTCAGCGGGGTTCTGATCTAAAGCCAACTATACTCAGCTAAACTGTAAACACAAACATTAAGATTATCTTCTAATAACAGCCCATCCATCAAACGTCTTTCGTTGCTCTAATTGCCCCTAAACCTGATTTAAAGGAAGCACTTTCAAATCCCTAGAAGCCATTTGACCTCGTAAAAGATGTTAGTGTTTTATGTTTTATGTAGTTTTAGAAATAAATATTACAATTTTAAAACCGTTAGTCGTCTAAATATTATCCAAAACAATTCAGTCTATTCAATGAAGGTTGACCACTCATAAACACATTCATAATTCTCTTCGAAAGCACTGAAAGTAATATCTCTAATAGTTTGCAACATTGATGTACCGAGGTTTATTTAACGTGGATCCTTAGAAAGTGCTCCATCAAAGCAATCTTAAACAAAAATAGAATGTGAAAAGCCGGCACGTGTATTCAACGCCACTTACTACGCAGATTGTTATTGCGTCGGTCGGATCGTACCGTTTGCACTAATTCGTATCACCGATGATAGACTTACACATTTTAACATAACCAAATGATCATTATGTCATTGTCTTAAGAATTATGTGCCGCGTGATATATCGTATCATACACGAGGTGAGAAAACATGCCAAACACGCGATCGGAGATCGAAGGAAGCGTTAATTTAATTTAAACGAGTAACTGTTTTTGGTTGAACTACATATGTGTTAAAAATGATTTCAATCAACTTCTAATGTTACGTGGTTAAAACGCTAACTGCAATTGCGATTTCAAGAAATCCGTCAATGTAAAATTAAAGAATGATCTAAGAACATTATATTGCAATATAAAATTATCAAGAAGGAACTTGTTAAGAGCAGCTGATATAATTATATAATGACATCATAGACTCACAACAGTCATACCTCTATGTATGGGAACAAAAAAAAAAACGCCCCGTAAATAGTACAGTAATTTTCCGTGTGTTGCTCGGTTAATTCTAGAGCGACGCACTATATTTGCCCTAACGGAGCTATATGTGGATACGTTGCATCTCTCGAGCGCATGGGAACACAACTAACGTAGACTGTTTATTACGTGCCTAGCCATGGACGCCCGTTTAACACTCGCAAGGGATTTAATTACATACATAATACCCATTATATGGAGCAACGTTTGCGTTATCCGTTCAGCTGTTCACTGCTATTCGATTCTCATTTGAGTTCACGGTCAGAAACCCATTAACGTGATCACAGCGATTTAGCTGTTGCTCTGTCACGAACGACGAAACACATAGGCATATAATTATAAACGCATTAGGGTAAGAGCCTTACTGTATCAAGAACACAATTCTTTTCGTAATGCGGCTTATGTCTCTTGTTGGCTCGAGAAAAATACGTTGCTGATCCCTTTTAATCCTTAAACGAATTTTGGAAGAAAATGTAAGGCGAAGTGGTTCACCAATTTACTGAATAGGCCACTCGGTACAGCTCTGTTTTAACACAGCGTACTGTAAATACGAAGAAAATCATGGCATGAATTCTTATGTTAGAAAATTCAATATCTTATCTGTGGAACGATACAGAAAGAAGTGAGGATTTTTCGCTCGGAAAGCGCCGGCGGAGAAAAGGATAAAGGGGCCGTAATAAAGAAATCATAGACGACTCGTAAGTAAATTGTTTGATGTGCTGACTCCAGCGAGTCAACAATAGGGGAAATATCGAAAACGAAACTAAAAATTGTTGCCAATGGGGGCGTTCTAGTGCAAAGCAATTACATTAATGACGCCATTACAGAAAGGGCATACACACATTATGATTGATGATTCATCATTAGATGCGGACGTGTGTGTAGATCTTGTCTATTAAAATCGCGAGAAAACGTATTTAATAACGCACAAGATCAAAAAGGTGAGAACGATCCAATTAACTGCTTTTATTAAACGACTCTCTAAATTGATCTCTTTATTTAACTTTCAATTAGTAACTCTATACGTAATTTATACAGTTACTCATGACCGCTTTTGTGTTCTAGTTAATACGAACTTTCCGTATCCGATCAAAGGCATTAAGTTTAGTACGCTGCCCAAATAGAGAGTCCCTTTCTTTTCTAAAGGAGGCGTCAGAACTTTTCTTATTCCCAAAAGATGGTGTGTTCGGGAAATGAGTCGCATTACCGAGTCAATAGACTGCGGCATAAACCGAACTAGAAAGTCGCCGGGGTTCCGCTATCTCGTCCAACCTTTTCGCTTGCGAGTGGAAATCGAAAACAAACCCTCTAATTTAAACAATTTGTGGCGATGTCGCAATAATCAGCGTTGATTAGTCTTATCATTCGCTTGCGTGACTCGTGTCAGGAAATGGGGGCAAGAAATCCCCGATAAAGAAACTAATAGACGATTCAATCTTAACGTCGAATCCGACTTCGACTGTGGCGTCGATAAATTTACGGCCATTTAGGGTATTCGTCTCGATTCCACTTGAATATGGTGATGTGCAACGACATCTACGTCTAGCATACGCTAGCAGACCGTCGCCAGATGCAGCCAATCAATAAGTTCGTCCGAAAACGGACGCAGATGCGATTCGACCAAACGTGAGCCCGCACCCGACACTTTGTTACGAATTGAACTTTTTATAGCTGAACAACAAAGTGGTCGAGTTTTCGACGCTGTAAATGTAAAATTTATAGCTCGCTCGCTTAATAAAAACTACGTACGGGCTCGTAATGCTAGAGAGTCAAGTGTATGAAATGTGCTCGCGTTTTACGTCCATTTGCTCGGTAATAATAGTTACGGTCTTCATAAGAAATTACTTCTAAATTATAAAGATTTTATGATGCTGTTCATTTAAAATATGTAGATTAAATAAAATGAAATATCTCGTCTAAATTAAATGAACCGTCAAACATAAATATAATTGAAATATTAATTTCTACACGTGTATCAATTCTATATCGAATTATATAACACTTCATTGAATACATTACATAATTAGAACGCAAATGCACACGCCTCAGCGCTTTTATAAAAGAAACCTTTTGCAATGGGGTATAATTAGCTTACTATGATCTTGTAAACGTATCGTTTAAACTGATACTGTCTCAATGAGAACACTATACACTCATCACCATTATCTTTGCGGTTGCGAAGCGGAACGGTTGAATTCAAAGACAGAGGGATACTGTTTACACAAGGAAACGTCCCGACCGATCCCAAAGGACTTGATAGAACAAATATTGGTGGTGTATTACCAACTGTAACGAGTAACTTCTGAACTGCAACTGAGCTTGATACGAATATTACTTCAGTTCTATTTGCATGCATTCTTGCAATATTTTAGGTTGTTTATGATATGCTTATATTCTCTAATATTCGTTTTTATGATTTTTAATTTAATTTTTATTAATAACGTATTTTATTTGCACTTATTTTTATGATTAATATATTCGTATTAAAGTCAAGATGACAAACGAATAAAAGCAAAACTAAATCACAAAATGTATCAATATACAAGGATGAAATATTAAATATAATGCTTTCAATTTATATGGAGATCAATAGATATAAATCAAATAGTCACAATATAAAACTTTAGTGTATTCATTCGATTTGGCAAATGAAATACTGGAAAGTTCGAAGCGCGCAGCTTCAAAGCAAATCGAAAGAGTTTTATTGATACGATTACAGTGACAACTCGCTGTTCATTATCATTTTTAAAATCACGTTTTTATAATAAATCTCCTAACGCCATTGAAGCTAATTTAAGTTCTAGTCGAATATCACGCAACGATATACACGAATCGGATTGATTTAGTGGCACTCCAAGAAACAAAATATTAACAGCGATAAAATATTTGCATTTCAATAAAATTATTTACTGAACCGGGTGGTCCTGCGCGTTCTATTTGCAAATTTATCTTCCATCAAAAGGGGAGAGCAGTAAAAAAAGTTTCAATGGAAACTGTCGCGACGACGCCATATTTTGCCTGGCTTTCTTCATAAATCGTCAGCATGAACTGATCTACATATCCGTGTTCGCCGTGTACAGGAATTTGGCATTATCTTTTTTTAAAACAGCCCCGTTTCGAAGCCATTTCTCAACACGGAGTGGAATGAATTTTCGAGTTTAAAAATATGGCTCCGATCGCAATCCGACTCGCTAACAGAAATAAATGAGTTCAAAGTCATTCACCCATCAGTAGACGATAATAATAAGGAATTTTTCGATTACATACACCGACCGATCTTTATATATTCTCATTTAATTGAAAACATTTAGTTCGTCTACGAATTTCATCAGTAGTATTAAAATAACATTCGAAGAATATTATAATGATTATGAATTCTGGGAAGCCAAAGAGCTGTCTTTACAAACGGAAAATGAAGCTCTTTGACAAAGTGTATTTATTAACGTTAGTACCGAAAGATCTTAGTAATTTAACGGTAAGAATCCTGTGTTTCTAATAAAGGCTGTTTGAATAAATGATAAATGTTTAACTGACGTTAACTTCTGGTGTTAATTAAGGTACGTTTACTGTTAAGGCAGAATTATTTCAGTCCAAGTAATATTCTAAATTTATTTTGATATAAACAAATGGATGCTGATAAGCAATAATGTGTCAACCCACAAAAAGTCAAATTTTGAGATATTGATGTATCTTGATACTACGTCACCAATTTAACATTATTACAAAAAAATTCAAGTCATCTAAACTAAATAAGTATGGTAAAAAGTTTCTTAATTCAATGTTTCGAATTTCACATATTAAATAACTCTATCTGCTTTTGATTCAATATATCATTTTGTCTAAATAGAAAAGAAAAGATGAATATATACGTCTTCAAACTAATTTCTTAAAAATAGGTTTAATATCTTTAGACGCCATTTTCTCAAAACGAAGTCCGTGTGGCTTGACACAGTATTGCTTATCAGCGTCCAAATATGTGTTGGAATTAAGACATAGAAGACAAAACCAAATTTTTTTTAATGAAGTAGCTTAACTAGCTAATTAGTCAATTAACTCAAACGCAAGATCAGATACCGACAAATCCGTTTTAAAAGCCAGTCGTTGATTTTACTTGATATGGCGTTAACATGAAACCAGTACTTGATCCGAACAGCCTAAGGCACTTACTGGTTTAAAGCGAGCGAATAAACCATTTTTTAAGTTCACGGTCATGCAATTGTATTTATTACACTTGATCTGTGACGCTTCCTTCTACCTGGTTTTAAGCCAATGTCTTGTTATTTTGCAAATATTTTAATAGCATTTACAAATTTGGCATTCATACTTGTTTACATATTAGGAAATAATTTTATATAAAATGCATCTAAAGTTTTTCTCTAAAAAGTGTTAATTTAGATAAAATTGGAAGTTAAGTTATTATAATAGATAATCAATAGATTTTCTCATAATACACATTTTATTGTTTTTACCTTACAGCGATTTTAAAACATCGTAAATACACATGCACACATACAGTTTACACGTGTCGATCTGTTTTTCTCGTTTTCGACGGAAACGAAATGTTTTGATGAAACTGATTCATCAGACTTAAAATAACTCATAATATGTACGAAATTTTTTAATTATTTTTAATAAAATAAAACGACATTGAAAAAAGATATTAATATTAATATGATCGCAAAAAATTAATTGGTATCACAATTAATCATATACAAAAAAAATCCTTTATCATCGAATCCATCTAATGTATTCATAATATACGACATTTTTAAAAGTATTATAAATCAATGATATAAATTAAAAACCGAAAAGTGCATCTTATGATATTATCTGCATATAAGTAAAGTCACAAAACCGGTTTCGTTCCGTAAGTTTTAAATTGATTTAATATCTACGTCAAATTGATTAAGGTGACATTATGATCGTGTTATGAATTTAAATGTTTACTAAATATCTAATATTATTTAAGCGCACGAATGTCTAGATAGGACACGAGGTCATTGACATTAATATATCATTGGATGGTCAACATGAGGAGGCGGTACAAACAAATACAGACCAATTAAACTGTGATGTCAAAGTTATATGCAGGTGATAACAGAATTCAGTTCACATTTAAATTTTATTAAACATAAAATCTCCTCATTAGAAAAGAACGAATTGATGATACGATTTAATTTGAAGATGCTGCACTAATTAGACGCTGTATTTTAAAATATTTAAATCAATATAAAAACGAACTTACCTCAAGGTATTTTAATTACACGAAAGACATTCGTAAAATCGAAGATGATTAAATGAAATTAGAGAAATATATAACGTATTATGGTTAATCATCCTACATATAATAAGGTAATAAAATCTGACAGTACTTAAACGAATGAAAGCAATTTAACGGCCGAACTTGTTAAAAGGATACTTCCAATTTTGTTTTTATATCTGTCCGGACATAACTTTAGAATGGAGCCGCCGATTTCGATGAGCATTTTATGGTCTTATAAAGGAAGTTCCCATCTCTGATCCGTTACTTGAATTTAATGGTGTGGATAATCAGAACATTATTGGGATCGAATAGAATGCAGCAACTCCAGTTGCTACAATAGCAATAAGACACGAATATCTGTTGATAAATTTGGAAATAATACTTTAAATTTGTTAATTCAATCTCGCAAAGTTTGTAATACTTTATTATTGTTCTTCTATTATCTATAAAAGTGTGTTGATTAGAAACTAATCTTTTCGTAATGATTATTTAAATATTTGACCCAATTCTTATGAATTAACGTTGATTTAAAAAAAATCGATTAAATATCCAAAAATAAGTGTTCCGATTTCGATTATTTGATTTGTTTAAAGCTTAATATTGGAACACATATTTATCAGAAACGCTGTTAGGTGTTAATTTAGCTAAGGTTTAATCTTTCGAATTTGTATATTTTATTAGATTATCTTATTTTAATTAGAGATAACAAATATGGTATTACTTATGAATACTAGTAAATCAACCGGCTTAACTTCAACATTATGCAAAGCAAGTAACTTACTAATTTTTGAATTAGTAATGTAATTGGTACATTAATTATTCATTCTACAAAAAGGAAAAAAAACTAAGCAATTTTTCACCAAATGTTACTTAAATTACAAAATCTTTACAGAGCCGAAGCTTATCTACTTAATGCATTAAAAAACACTGGCTGGTTTGTTAGAAAGGGAATTTGGACTGAACTCCGTTGGAAAGGGGAAATTCAAGGCGGGTGATTAATTTCGCTGGCATCTAAGGGATTTGCTTCGTTCTTGGAGTCACGCTACTCGCGATGTAAATCATCCGAATGCCGTACTTCATGCCGATTTTAGGGTTCCTTGTTACTCTTTCCTTGTTTAATTAAATTTGTTTCCACTGCCTCCTTTTTACTGAATAGATCATCTTAAATTGAACCGTTTGAACGGAAATTAAAAAAGGATTTCAATTTAGCTGCAATTTATGTGGACGTGACTTTAAAGACGTAAATAATATAAGATTTGTAGCATGCATGTAGTTAGTAGCTGTAGTTACTTCTGCGTATACTTATTTTAAATAGACAATTTCTTTTTAAAATTATAGGTTCTCCATACAAAATTTCATCCCTTTTTTTATGGCCCTCAAAATTAAACTTTCCAGCAACCTATGTTCTTCTTCAAAGTTCAATCTATATCTATACGACTATTCATCAAAATGAATTCAGTTGCTTAGACGAGAAAGCGTAACAATCAAACAACAAAGTTACTTTTATATCGATAAAGATAAATTTTCGATGCGAAAATTTGAAACCGGTAAATTAAAAATATATAAAAGAAAAGACACGATGATACTTAACTTTTTTCTAAGTGAGCAATAAATATATTACTTTGAAGATGGCAAGAAGTCATTTCGAAGTTAGTGAAATATATACGGGGCCAGACTTCCGAGGATTCCGTCCGGGTTTTTTGCACTTGCAATGTGTTTAAATTTTAAGTTAAGCAGGAATGCTTAGCTCCCAACACGCCACTGCAGCTGGGTGCAAAGAATTTTGTATTGACTTTATTTCGTTTAACTTTTACTACTGAAAACACCTGCATTTTTCTTTGCTGGACTGCAGTCAAAATAAGAATTATAAGTATTTTCATAATAAAATACGAGCATTTTCATTTTCGAATAACAGTACTACATACGGTAAAAGAATTTTCTCCATTTTACGTTACTTCAAAGTTCAAAAGATGTGTAGCACATACAGTTATTTATTTGAAATTATGACCAAAAATGAACATTTTAGTAAGAAATTTCGAATGAATAGTATTGCAAGAAACGTAAAGAAAATATCTAAGTCCTTTGATTCAATTACTTGTGGAAAATGAACAAAAGTTTCCGCTAAACCTTTCAGTGGATAAACTTGACTAAACGCAACTTTTTTTCCAATTCAATAAGAAGCTAATTGTATAAAAGAAGCTGTCCACAAGTTAAACGGCTAACACGATTACCGCAGCGAGTGAATATCAGTAGAAAAAGTTGTGGGACAAGAAAAGTTAGAGGATTTTCTTAAGGCAACGTAGGGTTCACGAACCGATTATAATCTTTCGGAACAGTTTTTTTCTTCGCTGCTTTAATTTAAATTTCGGTCACGTTTATTTCATTACTAGAATTTAGAACTTGGTTTACTTTCTTTTCAAATTTATATATCTCCGGAGTCTTAACAGTTCTAGATAATGTATCCAGAGACAATTGTTGTATCTGGTGAAATTTAAACGCCGTGTCTAGTTAAATTTAATAATACGGTTACTTGAGAAATATAAAATCACTTCGGTATAGCAACACGAAAACAGGTCTCGGCTTAGATCGAAAACCGGTTCTGACTGAACGAAATAAAAGTTCTAAAGGTCATTGTCGATAATACGGTTGGCAATAGCAGTGTCTATGCTAGAATGAGCTGTATAGCCACCTAATAAAGATTATAATACTGTAATTAAGCTTGGTATATATAATTCTATTAAAACAGTACATCTTACAGCCATGAAAAAATAAAAATCCTTGATCGATAATTTTATGAAGTGTATTTTCTAGTTATATCTACATTGAAGTCTTTTAATTTTGGCAAGAAATAAATCGTAATGTATGTACAACTTATAACAAAATCCGAATTAAAATGTTGAATTAGTATCATAATTGTCTGAAAAGATATTTTCTGCAATATCTTATTACAAGTTTAATTTAAGACAAACGATGTAATACGAGTTAATGGAGAATTTAAGCAAGCGCACTCGACTTAAGTAGATATAAAAAATTGCATTCTCAGCAAGGCGTATAAGCGAATTAATTACGCTATAAACCGAGACAGCTGATAAGGAAGGAGTCATAAAGTGAAATAACTGGCAGCTCGGAGAGATTCTAGTTTTAAGAAATTTCTTTTTCGAAAGTAGGGGACGAACGTCCTGCAATTTGGGAGAGTCGTAAACTTTATGATTTTCGATGTACCGTCTCGCTGAATTAAACGAAAATGGGCAATCACCGATGATTGTTCATCTCTGTTAATTACCAGTGTTTTCTTAAAGTTAATAAAGGGAATTTTGTAGACATAAATGTTTTGAGTGCATTTTTTATTGAATAATATAAATAATATTGGGTTGATATGAATATAAAAACGTAACATAATTTCGCAGCGATTTCGCTTAACCTTCAAGTTTTATAGATAGGTCGACATTTTATTTTGAAAAGTTCAAAGTAACTTTAACGACACAACAAACGTCGGGCCGAGTCTTTTTAATACAGCCATTATTGTCAGTCATGTGAAAATAATTCAGAATTCATGTTTTATTGTACAACTATAAAAAGGACAGCCATTTAAATCGTCAACAGTGTGTTATAAACGACAAAATATAAGACGTTTTACTTCATTTACTTCAATTACGAGTTCTTTAAATAATATACGCCGTCCATTTTCAAGAATGAAGAGTGTTTCATAAAAATGAGTATGAAATTCGAACATATTTGTACTGTCGAAAGTATTGTTAACAGCAAAGAGATTGAAAACAGTGTTAATATGGGATTTATCCTTAGTAAGTTCTTCTACTTTCCAATCAAACTTGTAGAATAAAGTTGGCATTGTGAACATTTAATCAACCAGGCCTGGAAATGTACAACTGAAGACGTTGTCACTACATAGTATAAAACAAAGTCGCTATCCGCCGTCTGTCTGTCCCTATGTATGCTTAGATCTTTAAAACTACGCAACGGATTTTGATGCGATTTTTTTAAATAGGTAGAGTGATTCTTAAGGAAGGTTTATATGTATAATACATGCATAATATAGTAGAGAAACGCTGATAAATTTAGAGGTTTCTAATGTGATGTCGTAAATAAGCACGTTTTTTTACGCTTATATTGCAAACGCTGGCTGAACCCTACGAGATAGACCAAAATAATGTACTACAGTATTGTCCACCTTAAAAAGTTCAACAAAAAAGTCCGCGATGGTATATGTCTATCTCTTAGGGATAACCCACCATAACCATTTTTTATCCTTTACTAAAAAATGGTTATTTACGAAGTGATTTTAAACAATACAGCATTAATCATTATCCAATTAAGTACCTTAAATAAATTGTGCATTTATTATAGATCAATATGCTTTTTACAGCATGTAATTTAAGTGAATATTTCCGAAGATATTACAAATTTAAAATGCAGGGACGTAGTTATTGCGGCGCCGCGGCGGTACCGACCCGCGGCCGGCCGCGTAAAGTAAAAAACTCCTTTCTTGAGAAGCATCGCAAACTGCAGCCTTGCTTTGCATGAGACACTAAGCATTCTGTAATCCACGCGAACGAAGTCGCGGGCAGAGCTAGTAAAAATATAAATCTAAGAATACAGTATAAAATAAGTAAAAAATTAATCGAAAAAAATGAAAAGTAAAAATCAATTACAACACGAACAGATTTGGGATAAATAAAAACAATAGAGCTGTTAAAGAAAAGAAAGGAAAAATAAAAAGGAAAATCGATAACAATTTAGCTGATTCGAAAATATTTCTCACTTACCCAGGATTTCTTCTGAACTTGCACATTCAGCAATTATAGCAATCGCTTAATGGCGTAAGACTGTACCAGTCGTTTGGATTACGCGAGTAAACAGCGAGGTATTAAGTTTTAGCTTATTCGAGTGTCTGATGCCCTCATTCCGTTTATAGTTCTAACAATCATAGTTGTAAAGACATTAAAACCAAAGCAACCAAGTTCCTAAAGCAAATCCCTAATTTACAACTTCAATTACGTTATGATACTAATAATAGTATACTCGTAAAAGTTTGTTTTACAAGTTTAGAGAGCTGTTTCAAAATTAACAACAGTCCTTTGAATGGCGTTGTGTGTGTGTGTTGTTTTTGCTCATGCGTGGATTTGTGTAAACGATAGAGGATTTTGTTTTGCTTCAGCCAGCAATTGGTAAGTTACGTTAAACGATCGATAGTTATTAAATTGATCAACTGAATTTAAAGACATTATATCAAAATATCTACAAAGAATTACCTCTCAGTTAGTCTGCTAAACGATGAAATGTACATAATGATGAAACATTTCGAATTAATAAGGCTACAAAAACAATTTGTCACTCAGTAAGTATAAAGAATGATACTGTGAGAATTTTAAGAAGCGTTGCCACTGTTGTTTCTCGTTCCAATAATACAGATTTATAGCAGTTCGTGAAAACAACGTAAATAGGTTGTACGGATGAATTTCAACTTAATTTGCTAAAGTCCGGTGTGTTTACAATCAAATAGCAAACTAAAGCTTATGCGGAATTGAAAGATATATGGCTGAGTTTTGGTGTTTCGCCTAGAAGTTGGTCGTAGCGATTTTCAGTCGGCGTCAACGTGGCGTTGAATTTATTGCTATTTGCTGGACTTTCTGTTTTCACATGTCACGGGTCGAATTTCTCAAGTTGATATTTCGATACAATATCCTGCTTCAGTTTCGTATATTCGACAATTTACAACATTTAAACGGCGAAGGCATTTATCTGTGATGCCGTTTTAAAATAAAAACAAGATTCAACATAAAGTACATTTAAAGAACACGGTTTTTCATATCTGCCACCGTTAATCATTTATAAAAAGTAATTTAATCTCAGTAACAATAAAGTAACTCAGTCGCAGATAAACCCGACAAAATATAAATGTCAACACTCGAACGTATTAAAATTTTAATATCAAACAAACTCCCAGGTAATGTCTCTCTATACACGGAGGTAATTCTTGTGCAACAAACGCCATTCTCCAGTATAATGGCACCATTAAAACACCACCCACAAGTGTAGAGCAAATTGCATTTGCCGACATGGGTACGTATTTTACAATCAAACGTTGATTTCCAGCGCTACCAAGAGCGCATTAGGGTACATAAATTTGCTTACTTAAACGATAAACTTGAGAAAGGATTCACACGAAATTGATTTTGAAAGCGGGCAGCCTTAAACGTTTAATTTATTGTTTCGCCGTGCAAACCGTTTGTTTTTCTTCAAATGTCGCCGTAATACCGCTTAAAGGAGCTTTTAATTAGTAATCTTTTAAATCGGTTCATTAAATTCCGACTAAAGTATAGTCAGAAAGCTCGGTCCGATGTTATCGTCAAAGTTCAGACGAAACTAAAAACTGAAAGCAAACCTAATGAGAATTCCCTAAATACCAAGACCTAGCCTTTCGTGAGTGGAAGTTGTATTCAACATTATAGCAGACAGGCACGAAGAAAAAGTTAACTTTGGTCGCGCAGCGCCTTTTATTTCAAGGAAGTGTTTGAAGTAAATTAAAAGCGGGCGAGGCGAGTTTTTCAGTCAATCTTTGATCTAACAATCGGTTAGGAGAACGTAACAATCACAATTCCAGTAATAAATGAAGCCGAGGAGCGTTGCAACCTTGGAAATAGATCTGTTGCCATACTCGACTTCGCTACATGTCGGATAAAAAATACAACAAAAACACAGTCAACACAAGCCTGTAGCTCGACGTTCGGATTATAACCGTCCGAAACTCCGCCCTTTTAGTATTTTTTGTAAAGTGGACCACTGAGCTATACAAACTGGCGAATTCGAGCACGAAAATTTAGTTCGTATTAAATATGTAAAAAGGAGTAGACTGCGTAACATTTTAGAGATAATAATACAAATGAATGCCTATAGAAATAGTAACATAATGAAACATTTCTGAAGGCTTTTTATCTCGACATAAATGATAGCTTATAATAAAAAATAAATAGATGAGAATACTTAGGTCATTTCTCAATCGTATTGCCCTATTGAATAACGATAATAATCACGCTCTTTACATATAATATCATCTCGTGACTAATGAAATTGTGTTAATTATCTACACCATTGTAATGCAATCTGCTACAGTACAATGATACAATCCTGATAAATCGTTTCCTTATGTTACAAGCACGTTTTGCGCTCCTTCAAAATATTTTATATGCTATGAGTTATTACAGGTCAAAGGCCTCGTACAAATTGTTTATTACAATGCCAAATGAATCAGTTGTATGTAAAAAAAGGACAGAAAAAAACTATTAAACATTATAACGTTACTTTCTAAAAGAATATTCAAGATTTACAAAGTACATAATTTAATGTAATCTTTATTTCGTTCCAACTGATGATGCTTTAGTATTAATTAATTCAAGTGCTATGGGCAGGAACGGAAATTTTCGATTACCGGTAAAAACGTCTCGGGCATCAGACATCCGATCGCGTCGATGGGAAAAAAAAAGCGGAAAATTGGGAGTAGAGAGAAGCGTACGAAAATTCATTTCCCTTTAATATTCTCGGTAAAATTGCTGGCGCGAATGACCTGAGATTAACATTTCCTAGTAGCGAACGCATTACACACACAGCGCTGTACTCGCGTGAACTCACCGACTGTACGCGAAAGGCCACTCACACACGCCGAGAGGATGACTAAAAATATTACGAGTTGACATTGAAATGTTAATGCACTCTTGGGTTCGCCGGCGCATTTTACGGATATTTTGCTCGATCCTCGACTGGGCGATAAAATTGAGACTCATTTTTTTCATAATATCGATTGTTTTTACTTATAATACCTTCGTATCTATCGCGTGATGAAGTATGTTTAATGCGATAATGTGAAATATATAACGTCGAGTGTCGATGGTTCTCGTGGCGTTATACGCAAACGTCCACGTCATCCGAACGATTGCAATACATTTTATTTGTTTTTTCATCTAATTTCTGGTAATATTAACCGTTCACCTCGTCTGTTATAAGTATCGGTTTTATGTTGTTTAAAATTACGACCTATCACAGGTTAAGAGCGTATAAAGACGATTTTGCTCACGGCAAGAGATTTAGTGTTTTTATATGTTTCTTAGAACCGATTACTTTAGAAACGGATACTACGGTTCATCATCAACGTTAACAACCTTCGCATAAGCAAATCACTTCTTTCAAAAAAAATATATATATGCAAGACAATCTTTATTATCATAGTTTAGCTGATCCTTGTATTTTACGAGCACTAAATTTGTTACACCACTTTTTATTTTAAATAATAAAATTTGTTTTACAATGTTTTATTCTTAGATTGGTGTTTTTTTGATTAGAATTTCATCTACGTGACTGGAAACATGTAGGTTTTGTTGCACAAGGATTTTTTCTGTTTCTTCATCTTGCAAATTACTACGCTTTATCTATCATTGGTTAGGATCCTTTAATTATGCTTCGAAAGAGTTTTATGTAGACGCCTCATTTATATTTACAATAACGTATAAATATTATTTAGTTAGTAATTTCTACAAGTATAGTTGAAACATTCACTTCTTATTTAGTACATTATTTATTTACTGTATTATCTAAAGTTTAATTAAGTTATGTTTTCGAATTTTATGTATTTCGTATTTTAAGTTATCTTTACTTATTTCCCTGTAAACTTTATTGTAGCAGTTTTTATAATTTCCTGATTTTTATCTGATATATTAAACAAATATTTCTGATTACCTTCGCACGCATTCATTACAAAGTTTATTTTAAATTTAAAGTTTCTTTTTTTGATTATCGTTTATGATCACGCGATTTTAAACATTAAACCGTAGTTCGGGCTGTTTATGTAGATTTTTCGTATTTTATAATCTAATTTGTGAAATTTATTTCATGTACCGATATTTAATTTTACGTTATTATTTTCTTGGAGTAATTAAAAGACCTTAATAAGGAATATAAATATTTATATTTTTTTAATTATATTTGTCCCGTATCAATTATTATTATTATATATAATTACTATTTTTCGATTACACCGTTTTTCATACATAAGAAAAATATAATTATATGTAATACTTAGATTTAACTTTATTGTAAAAAGGTAGATGTTAATTTTATTAGTTATTGAAATTTCATTAAAATAAAAATTTTGCTATTTTTAATATATCCTTAATATATAAATACACTTTTATTTACCACATAGGCGTCTAGACCGTAAATGTTTTATATGATTCATTTTTTTTATCAACCAGGGAAATCCATTTTACCCTTTAAGCTCACCAGTTGCATGTTTTATAATAATTTTTCTTCGTTAGCGACCCGGTTGAAAAAAAATTAATTTCTGTATTGCTAATAACCACGTTTGCTGTGAAAAATTTAAAATTCACTCGCGATTGTTTCGATATAGATCTCGCTTTGCTAATGGTTAAATCAACTTATATTCTTTACATTATATTCCACATGTATTACGATTATCTGCGTATTAAAAATTATTAATAACATATTATTTTATCTGTTACAATTAAAATTACATATTTATTGAAACGCATTTTTAATTGCGTTTATAACTGATTAAGTTTATAGTAACTACAAATTTGGTTGGTTTATTTAAAGTTCGCTATTATACCATAATTATTTTATCGTAAACATCATTTCATTTCTAATCACGAAAACAACAATTAAAAATGCTTTTTCTGTTAATTAAGTAATGATTTTCAAACATATGATTGTTTTATTTATTTTTAAAATTGTTTATTTTTTTAATTTTTAATTTTTTTTTTTATTAATATTTATGGCCTTGTTATTTTAATTTACCAATATCATGAGATAGCGTTGAAAAACATGTTTACGAATTTCTTTTTAGCTATTACGTTTTCCTGGCGATAAAATTATTTTACGCATTATTTTTTTACGTCTGTTATTGTTTTCATATGATTAAACATTGAAAAAGATTAAAAATATTTATATTGACTTTTTGACGGTGACAATTCGAAATTCAAAAGTTTCAAATTGAATTTTCAACGGTAATTCAATTGGGAGGTAGCGTTTACGGAAGTTTGGTAACGTTTCGAAGTTCTTTTCATTTCAACTCCATTTTCAAATTACGAATGTTTCCAATTAAATTTTGGTAGTCATTTTTTTTCGTTAATTTATTTGAAATTTTAATTTTTTAGTATAACAATTTTTGTGGGTGGTCAGTTTATTTTTATTTTTTTAATTTAGTTGTCGTTTAATAATGTTGTTTTTGAATTACGTTTTTAAACCGTTTTTTTTTAAATATTTTTATGTTCATTTTTATTTTAAACACTTTCACTGCCCTAAAATATTTTTTTAATAATTAGCTTACCTGTGTGGCATCGGTGTATGGCGTTGATGAGTTTTTGTCGACTAGTTGCGACCCAAACACCGGGACGCCACTCGACGTAGGCGTCAGGGACCTTACATCCGAAATTTGTTGGGGTACCATTGTGCTAATCCAAAAAAAGACCCCTAAACAACACAACACAGTTCACCTATTGCACTTAACACTAAAGACTAATTGTTTGTCCAGAAGAAAGTTTATAGCAGTCCAAAAATTTGCCTCTGTTCGTTCCGACGCGGGAGCCTCTCGGCGGACGTGTCGCCGAAGACTTCCCAATATCTGGAAACTATTCTTAATTTTCGTTCTAGAATTAAAAATCTGCCGCTGTCTTGTTCCCCGGCGTTCAGTCCATAAGTCATAATTTCAGCGGGACGAAACCGCTCAGTTATCAAGCGAGTGGCATAATCGAGATCGTGGCGGGTACGTCAGCACTCGGCGGTGACAGAGAACCTACTAACTGGTCGGCAACGTGCGGAGTGCTGTCAATATACCCGCTCAGCTGTTCGCCCCTCCCCGCGCACGCGCCCCGCTCCCCCCGCGCACGCCGCACTCTCGTGCGGGGCTCTGACACGAGTGCACATGTACACGAGTAGCGTTTTTACAACCGAACATTACTTTTATCGGACGATGCGATGTACACATACGCTTCTCGCATCGCAATATGAACTTTATAGCTCAGGAATACGGTCTAAATTTGTTTACCGTTTATTAATTCACGCAATTGCGTTTGATAAATAGTTCATAATATAAATTATTTTACTAAAACACTATGTACGGATCAGACAGCTTCTTAGAATCGACGTTTCGACAGATTACGCATCTTTAACGAGAATATTGTAAAGGAGGTAATAGCTGTAAGTAATGGGAAGCTTCTTCAAATTGCTATCAAAATAAAGGGGAAATCAGGGTTATTTAGATTTTAGTTCCTTATAAAAATATTTGTATTATTATTCTATATACTTACGTCGTAAATTAATTTAATAGGTATTTAGCTGCTACTGGTATAAATCATTTCATGTTTAATAATAAACTTAAACTACTCTTCCACCCTCTAACCCCTTTATTAATAGAACGCAAATAGGTACTCGCTACGAAAGTGTACTATTATTAATCATTATTATCGTAAGACTAAGTCGTATCGTAAACCAATCACTTATTCGAAGTCTGGGAATTACCTGGAGAACCAAAAATATGTACTAAAACATTGATTCTTTTGGTTTACGTGGATAAATTTAGATTAATGGAAATAATTATTTTTTTTTAATATCGTAACATGATTTAGTATGCCGATTCACTATTGGACAATAAAAATAAAAATAAATTTGTTGTCTGTGAAGGATTAAACTGTCGACTGATATGGGAGACAGAGAAACTTTTTTTATACTTAAACTGAATTAAAAATGAAAATATTTAATCTTACTCTTAAGGCTAAAAAAAAACAATATTTCCCTTCACAAAACAAAATTAATCCTTACATAATAAAAAATAAAAAGTAGATTTTGAATGCACGAAGTGAACTCGGGAACCATTAAACCTATTTTGAAAATTAAGGTACCATTTAAAACGGTATAGTACATTATTCTAGAATCTAAATTGTCATAGGCTATATTTTACACGAATGCTAATAAGCAATAATGTGTCAACCCACATACAGTTGAATGGAGATATTAGTGTATTCTGATAGCGAGTCATGTGCTTAACATTATTGAAAAAAAAATTCAAGTCATATAAACTAAATAAGTACGGAAAAAAGTTTCTTAATTCAACGTCTCGAATATTGATGAGTGCTCAATATTTTGCAATTTGCAATAATCTAATTTATTAGAAAAACTTATTATTGAATAAAACTCATTATTATACCAATCTGCCTTTAATTCAACGTGCATCTTTTCAATAAACGTTTGAAGACGTTTGTTTGAAACGTTTGAAAGTTTGTTAAGAAGGCTTGACATCTTTAGACGTCATATTCTCAAAATGAAGTGCATGTGGCTTGGTACAATATTGCTTATCAGCGTCAATATATTCGTATTATTTTGTAACAAAATCTACATTAACGCGAAGCCGCGAAGCTTGTAATAAATATATTTAAACTTAATTAAATATTGCGATTTGATCAAAGCAAAGTAAATAAAAAATACACGTACAATAAAAAAGTTTATAGCCTAAATAATTCAATAGAACAAACATCTGCCGGTCGCCCGCATATCAACGCGATTTTTTTTTTATTTATTATTTGAGCACTAGCCTTTAGAAACACGGGTATTGTATTTTCACCCTAACTGGTATGAAATTAAGGCTTATAATTGTTCACCGTGAAGTCAGGTGTAAGTGCATTTGCAAATGATATGGGACAATTGGCGATGGTAAGGGGTTCTTTTAAGTTTTTTTTTTTGTTAGACGGTAGTGCGGTTGCGTGTATGTTTGTCACTTATAATCTAATTGATATATGGACGCTGATAAGCAATACTATGTCAAGCCACGCGGACTTCGTATTGAGAAAATGGCGTCTAAACATGTCAAACCAAACCAATGTAATTATTACATTTAATTGAAGGAGTATACTCATATATCCATTTTTCTTTTCTATTTTGATAAAAGATAAAGTGAATTAAAAACAGATTGGTATAATTAAAAGTTTTATCTTATAATAAGTTTTAAAATAAATGAGATTATTGTATAAATTTCAAAATATAGAACGCAATTGAAATTTGAAACATTAAATTAAAACTATTCTCCATATTTAGTTCTTCATCCTTATGTAGTTTCCATGACTTCAAAGAATTTTAAATAATGTTAAAAAGGTAACGCATTTTCGAAATATGTATATCAATATATCCGAATATGATTCTTTGTGGCTTGACACATTATTGCTTATCAGTATCCATATAGATGTAGTGATTTAGTGAAATGTAACGGCCGTCTGAAGGCCTGTAATAAAGACATTCTCAACCAACTTGAAAATGAGGAGAGTGTCAATTTGTAATGTTTTTTTAATGCCTGTTACGGTGTTTTTTCAAAACTCCATCATTTATGAACTGATTTTTTTAAATTATATTCTTATTTTGAATTTAAAAGGGTGTACGTATGTAGGTATATAATATTATGACTGTTGGTAAGGTATTGAATATATTATTTTATATACTTTATTAGAATATCGTCAAATATAATAAACGAAACTCTTTTTAGTAACTAAAGCTTAAACAAAAATCAATCATCAAAAATCTGTTAATGTTTAAAAATGTAATTAATAAATTCTTTAATATATCTAGAAAAATTCTAATCCATTTGTATTTATGTATCGAAGTTTTGTAGTTTTTATGCAAAAACTACTGAAAGGATTATGATGAAACTTTGTTTTTTAATTTTAATAAAATTAAATCAAACTAAATACATGATTTTTAACTTGACGATCGAAATGTGCTTTGAAAAGCCTATTTGAATAAAGTATATTTTGGGTTTGAGTTTGTGTCGAGTAAAATATTTATAAAAGATACTAATATTTGACCCGGACGGAATGGTAAATTTTATTCCACATACGTAATGTGGGTATGTATATTTGTTCCATTGTGATCTGATTGAAATTCGTATCCTTCGCTGGAATGTCATAGACTATGTGACGTCAGAAACAAATCGACATGGCGGACGTAAACTGTTAAAATTGACAAACCGTTATTACTTTTTGTAGTCTAAATAGTTTGACCGATTTTGAAGTGCGAGGTGTTGTTATTATTATATTACTTCAAGTCTTGTTTATTACAGTCTAGTAGTCAAAACTAAGACCTCTAGAGGCCTAAAGAGGTTAACCCATTTTGAAGTACGTGTTTGTTGTTATAAGACAATCGGGTTTAGAAGTCCAATTTATCATAAACAAAATAAAATCAAATATCTTATATCAAATATATCGTAAGATAAATTAAAAGCAATCAAATCCACCACATTAGATTAAGCGAGACATGACATCTTATAAGCCTAAACGAAACAGTTTCAGCGTTACGTTACCGATAAACACACGTAACCTAAATCATAATCCCCGTAAAACAATATGTATGTTTACACGTTACATTAAAGTAAGGGCCATACCTGCGTAACACTTGGCCCTCGGATAGCAAATATTTGCGTAAACAGGAAGTCAGTTAAGACGAGGAAGTGATGCGTAATTAGGGCAGCATCCGCTCCTTAGGAATACGAGAGGCACTTTGGATTATGTTGGGTAAAACAAACATACATATAAGAATATGTGTACTATACCCCGTAACTAGGTTTTTCTATTAAGCGATTTAACACTTAAGATTAAGAATAAGTTTATTTGGAATAAAGATGACAAATGCAAACATAAATAATTTAAAAAAAGTAAAAACATAACATATGTACAAAGTGGCTATTAGTACTAATAATAATAAGTACAAAAAAACATACTTATGATATTGATAATAATTATCTAAAAATAATATTAAAAAAATTATAATTTTAAAGAAATATTTCGAAAAAGAAATCATGAAATTATTTGTTTTAAATAGTAACGAAGTAATATAAGAAAACCATATAAAAAGTAAAGAAAAAATTATAAGTTTTACCATCGTAATTGATCAACTTTGTAAGCTCGTAACTTTGTTACCAGTATTACTTACCTAGATAGCCTTACGAAAGCTGTGAGTATCAAAAATAAGGCACAGACAGTAAATTAATTTAAGTGTAAAACCAATGATAAACGACGAAACGAAACGAAAACTGGGGATGTGGTGGACGTGGACGAGGTAAAAACCAACGTTTAAAATTAGAATTAAAAAAACTGAACTAAACTTTTTGAAATTAAAAAAAAAAACTTTCTTTTTTTTTAATTTAAGCGTGGGATCTTCTTTTTCGAAGTCAGTTTAAAATACGTAATTTCATTTACTCAGATGACATAATCATTCAAGTTATTTTGATTTCAAAATCGAACTGATTACCAGATTTGAAAAAAAAGTTATAACCGTAATCTAAAAGTAGTATACTCGTTCAAATTAAATGACGGAGTTATATATTAAACTATGTATTAAGAACTCCTTATTCGAAGTCGATTGATAATATCGTATTTCAGAAGTAATATTCAAACATTAATTTCCACGTCCAAATGAAATCTCTCCGAAATTAAAGTACCTACGATTTTAGTAACACAGTTTTAAAATTTTCAATCTACAACAAATGAAGTCCATCAAAAATTTAATTACAGCTGCGAACGGTTTTATACATAGAGTTAAATATTCAATCGAATAAATAACATCAATGCGGTTATCGAAATATTTTATGTTGAAATTCAAAGTAGAATTTTTTGCGATAAAGAATTTCTCCCTGTTTTCGAGTTTGTATCCATTGAACGTATTGCGATGTGGCGCGAGTTGCGGCTATTTTATTGGAACGCATATTTAATACAATGGAACACGATGTTATTTTCTAAATAATTATTATATTTAATTAACATTTTTATATGTCTATCAAGTCACGATATTAAGTAATGCGATTCGGCGTTGAATCTTCAGAAAGGTTGGTTATTATGCGGAGCTATCGCTATTGTAATGCGATGGGTTTTGACGGCTGATCTGTTCTGGAGGCACGGTAGTGCTCAGCCAAGTCGAGCAACCAAGCGACACGGCCGTACCATCCTTTTCTCGAAACAGTTAAGAATATTTTTGACTCTCCTATAACTTCGTTAAGGATATAACTAGAAGCGCAAATAGATTAAGTTGGCCATTGCTTGAAAACACAATGCATTTCACAAGTAAATATGGTATTAAATAAGATTGTTTAGTTCGATTACAAAGTCAATCAATTTATTTAAAACATATTTTTATATTGATATAGTCACTATAAGATGTTGTTAGGGTTGCTAATTACGTAATGACTTAAGATGGAAGATTCCTTAAGTAGGGTCTAATTAAATTAACCGACTTAGTATTAGATGGATTTCACAACTTTTTACGATAGAAGAACATTGCGAGACTTAATTTTTTTATAAGTTATGTTTTTGATGGTATTCGTTTTAGTACAAAAATTAGAAAAAGAAGAAATCACCAGCGTGAAGTAGCTAATATAGCTGCGTTGAATACGGTGAGTGAGAGAGACGGAAGCCTAAACCATTCCTTTCCTTACTTCCTTTTCCCTTCCATACCTTACTACTTTTTAAGCTGGCAAAGAATTAATTGCTGCTCTGGTGTTGCAAATGTCTATGGGAGGCGTTGATCATTTAACACTAGGTGTTCCACCTGTTCGTTTGTTAGTTATTTTTATACAAAAAAAACCTGCTTTAGGTAACATTAATATTTTGTAATAACGTTTACATATTAAACGACTTCAAAAAGGAAGAGGTTATCAATTCGAATGTTTTATGTTTTTTAAGGCGTAACTTTATATTAGTGGTTATTTTTTTTTCACCTTACAGGAAAAGTAATATTGTAACGTAATAATCTTAAATTCGACTGTGTGCATTAACGTAAAGCTTATTAGTCGTTCGACGATACAAGCTGATTAGTAGCCTATAATGTAAAAGTCCTGAATGAATATTCGCCTGCAGTCGACTCTTTTATTTTTACAATGTCGGATAAAGCACTTATACATTTTAGTCTGCATTTATGTTACATTATATTACGATTAGTACAAACTGTATCATTACAAGAAGCACACTGTACGGCGAGAATTACACTTATAAGTTTTTCTTTTAAACTTTTATCAATATTTACGTAAGTTATTTATCATTATTTTTTATATATGAAAGAATTTACTATCAATGCCTTATTTTTGACATTCACAGCGATGTATCTGTTACTAAGTTATAGAATTGTTTTAAATCGCTCGCGAGAGTAAAACTTACAAATGTAATTCTTTTCTAACACTAATTTCTCATTGATGTAACGCTTGGATCTGAACTGTTACATTACACGTTAATATCTCCCTAAGATTGCGCTTTTACTTGTAATATACATATAATCTCATCAAAAAGACGTTTAGTGGAAAACAATCACAACTAGGGATGTAATAAAAATAAATCGAAGCAGTAAAATAAAATTCCGCATAATTATTGAATCGTAGATCGCCTTTTGAAAAAAAAATATCCCGATTCAAATGTTCACCGTGAATCGTGATTGAACGCTTATGGGGTGAAAGGGACCGATGGTAAATGATTTATTTTACTATATAGCGATATCCATACATAACGATTTATGTAGGATTAATTGATATTGAACTTCATCTTGTAAAGAATTGAGATGGCTTATGCTTTGGTTTCCTAAGATTGCGGACTCATATTATGGGCTTCCTGTTATATTACGGTTGTCTAAAAAAATTTTGTGTTTACGAGTTCAAAGAACGCTTTCTAGGAAACCATACTATAGTGTTTCTATACAAACAGTGTGAGGGATATCTGAAGACATATACTATCCCCTATATGACAGAACGTGGATATTTGTAGCAACAGGCGAACCACTAATACTTTGCCAATTTTTAAAAAGTATAAGAAATGAAAGGGGATAGGAAGTTATGAAAGAAATAGTGGAGGGGGTAGGCTTTAGGGTCTCAAGTAGATATATGTTTATATTTGCATTCATTTGTGTTAATTCAGTCAGTCGAAAATATTATGGTTTCGCGTCACCTTCACTTGATTAATGTATATGTATACGACAACAGTTCTGTTTGAAATCCTTTACATTTTTCTATAAAATACAATTATTTTACTGTTATTTTATTGTTTGTTTCTATCGGCAATCTCTATGAATGCCATTTTTTATTTTTAGTGCTCATTAACGCCTTTTAACCGACTTCCAAAATAGGACGGATTTCTCAATATTTAAATATTTATAGTTTAAAGGGACTTTTTAAAAGTATTTTCATCGATTACTCGAGAACGGCTGGATTGATTTTGTTAATTTTGAAATTATTGTTTGAAAGGGCATACACTCAAATTGATTAGAAAAAATTTTTCGTAAAATCGTTTTAAAGTGAAAATAATTGAAATAAGTTTGTCATTAAAGATCCGAGATGGTCTAATCGGAATAACACGTCGATCTCAACCAACGATCGCGGGTTCATATCCCGGCTAGCACAGCTGTATTTTCAAGTGCTAAATTTGTGTTTAAATTCATCTCGAGCTCCGTGAAGAAATACATCGTGAACCTGCATATATATTGGCATATGCCAAAACAAATTGACACATGTAAACCTTCTTAATAGAAGAAGAGGCCTTTACCCAGTTGAGCATTTACATTACTTACTTTTTTACTTTTGTCATAAAAGTAAACGTTTAAAAATCTTGTTAAATAATGCACTTATAATTAATTTGTTTTGATTGTTTGCGTGATATTTTTAATCTATATTTTCTATAAACGATCAATTATCAACAATCACAATATGATATATGATGAGATAACTCTACTCAAACAGGACAGGAAGTCAAATCAATTCGTCACAGTCGTTGAGTCACTAATGTAAAGCTTACTTAGCGTTTTGAGCACGTGAACAAATATCGTCATTTTTATATACATATTTAATATGTGATGATGTTTATTTGTCTGTTCATTGAAATATATTCTTAATGGTTTTTTTTTTAATTGTGAAAAATAGCGTTATTTTAAAATTGTCTGTGTGTACTCATGGTATTATTTTATGAGTCAATTATGGTGTTCCGTGTTTTGAATTTTCATAGAAAATGAAATTAAATTATTTTTTTTTTGATTGAGTAATTTTATAAGATGTTATATTATTGATATAATATAGACTTGGCATGCTAAAATATGATCCGTAATTTTTAATAAGATGTACAACTAGATATTAAAATAGATTTTAAATTTAAACTTTAACTATATACTATAGTAGTAGTTTTTAAATTTCACAATACATTCAGACATGCGATTAGTCAAAATGAATAGTCAAAAATTGACTAGTGCAGGTAATAAAAGTCAAGTATGGAAAAATAAAATAGTTATGCAAGTTACATCGTGACGGAACTGCGCGTAATATTTAGCTAAAAAAATTACTGACTGCGCATTTCAGTGAGGTTTCATATGACATGATGTCACCCTTGACCCGGTGACTCAAAAATGTGATTTATATTGATAAGATATTCGATGCCATCTTGTGCAAAGTACGAATAAATAAAACACGAATAGATTTTGAAATAACCTTAACAAATAAAGCGGTTGTGTCTTTGCTTGTAATTAACTATTGGTCCGAATAAAAATATTGTCAAGTGAAAACTTAAAAAATAATAAAAAACCGATTTCGAAAACAAAGCAAGTAAGTACAAAATAAAAAGCAAAAATAATATTTTCAAGAACTTTTTGAAGTCGGTGCAGGATAAAACATTCGAAGTAGGCGCCAAGTAAAACTTTTTACGTGTTATCAACTGAAAATTTTTTTTAATCGGCCACCAATCGGTAAATCGGGGAACAAACATAAAAAAAACGTCAACCCGAACATAGAACCTCCTCCATTTTCGATGTCGGTTAAAAAAGCTTTTCTATTCCAGAAATAGATGGTAGATTAATTAATTAATATTTTATTTTATTGCTTTGACTAGTTATGTTAATAATATAATCCTATACTTAAAATAGTATAAAAATCTAGAATACTTCCTAGAAGAACAGTTCCGTTTAAATTATTTATAACTAGATTTTAAGTTAGATAAAAAAGTTTGGCCCATTGAATAAATGGATGCTGATAAGCAATAATGTGTCAACCCACAAAAAGTCAAATTCGGTGATATTGGTGTATTTTGATACTGCATCGCCTATTTAACGTTAACCAAAACAAATGAAGTCATATAAACTGAATATGTACGGAAAAAAGTTTCTTAATTAATTGTTTCGACTTTCAAATGCGTTCAATATTTTGCAATTTATACAATAATCTTAAATATTTGAAAAACATTTTATTAAATAATATATTAAATATATCAATCTTTTTTTAATTAATTATACCAATTATCAAAAAATAAAAGAAAAGGTTCGACATCTTTAGACGCCATTTTCTCAAAATGAAGTCCGTGTGGCTTGACACAGTATTGCATATCAGCGTCCATATGTGAATCGTGATTACGTGAATATGATGTTTTATATGCATTTACAAAAATCTATGTTACGACCGAAGTCCGAAAACGGTTTTTATCTCATATCGATTATTGACCAGTTTAGACTTTTTTCGCAAATCTTTGAATGCAATTTTTTTCTTACTTTAAAATCGGTCACATGGTTCCTTTGAGCAAATTTCTCTCTATAGGATTATATTTCTCCCTACAGATCCATCCAAATGAATCATCATAAATTTTATTGAACGAATTTATTTATAATAAAACAAGTAACTACAAAATAAAAGGCAAAAATAAATATTTTCTACCACATTTTGAAGTCGGTGCGAAGTAAAAAAAGTTCCTTCGATTCCTCCAGAATCCTGCTGGGATAATGGGAGGGCCATAAAAAAATCAAAATAGGTCCAAAATTAGCGGACTAACCGGTGATCATCCAAACAAAAAGTAACAGACGAATTAAGAACATCCTTCGTTTTTAGAAGTCGGTTAACAAACAGATTTCAACTTCGTTCTGATAACAAATACATTAAAATCTATATCAAAAACGATAATCTAACAATAATTTACGAAACAAAAAATTGCATACGCTCAAAGAATACGTCCCACTACGAAAATGCTGATAGAATCAAATTGACCAGCCGATGTCAGCAAACCCAGCATCTACCCTGTAATTCATTGCTGGAAAACCTTAAATCCACTGTCAGACCTTCTAAATTTCAACCTTATTCCCTTGTGATAACGTCCAGACTCGCAAAATGGAACGACTCGCAAAATCCAAGAGCAATATTAGATATTTTATCTCGTTCAGTGCAAGCCGGTGTTCCCAACTACCAAAAATATTTAGCCCTAAAATTCCTTATTTTTATTTACTTGGAAAAACGTCCTAAAGAAATAAAAACAATGTATGCATTGTAATATTCTTTATTTACAAATTTAAAATATATTTAATTTTTTTTTAAATAATTCAATTAATTCTAAAATTAAATATACCCAATATACCTATTAATGGATAGATGATATGTACGATTAATGCATGATCCAAGATTTCGTTTAAAAAATGCAAATTGGATAAATTTTATACTTTATGCTAAAACTTAACAATAGTCGGTTTCAAAAAAACCCTAAAATACCTCTAAAAATTCCATTACATTTTATGCCTAAATTTGAGGGGAAAACCTTAAGTTGGGCACCCTGGTGCAAGCGTGTTTGTGTTGCGGTCCCTGTCGGGCGTTAATCGTCTTTCCCTTTCACTCATTCGATGCTTAACACCGTTCTCTCTCACACACCTAACCGGTACTTTCGGAGCACGTTCTGATGGTACAAGAAAGTGGTAGCTAAGATTAGGTGCTATGACTTTTTTCTGACTAAAATTCGTTATGACTTTATTTCTGATTCGATTTTGTAGATTTGCGAATAGAAGTTTCGTGAGTCATAATTCAAGTCATAACAAAGTTTATTTCCGACGACGTAATACGATACGCGGTAATGTTTTATTTATTTAATTTGCTGCTTGAGGATCATTTAGCTAGGTATAACAGTAATAATGACTCGGTGACCTATTAATTCAAACTATCATACTTATATTATAAATACTAATGACTGTTTTGTATACGGATAAATTATTGCGCTGATTGTAGTAACTTTAGTAACTCACGACTAAAATGGGGTGTGCTATGAGTTCAGGCGGGTATCCATGATTTTACCAATTACCAATACGTGTCTTGGGGTAGTAGTAGATACTACGTTGAGTTAATCCTATTTATTGAAAACCTTTATTGAGCGAATCGACTCGAAATTTATTATAATATGAATGATATTAAAATAACAAACGCAACCCTGATCTGATGCTGCAGCATCACCTGGAATCTTCAGGATCCACAACTCACCAATTTACAATACTTACTTATATGTAAGCTAAAAATATTATTTATATGTAAGCTATATATATTATATTATTTACATGTATAGTAAGAAAATCAAACATATTTTTATATTTTATTGTACGATATATCGTTTTATTGATAGTTAAATAATAAAATTGTAGGTATTATTGATTTTTTACTGAACCGATTTTGATAAAAAACGTTTTTTGAAAGTTTTTTGTCCAGCTGGGGGATCTTTTTATACACTTATTACTATTTAAGTGTACGTAAATTAACTTAGAGCCGAGAGTGCCTACTGGTGGAACACTGGTGGAACACGACGATCTCAACCGATGATCGCGGGTTCAAAGCTAGCATAGCTGATTTTTCAAGTGCTAAATTTGTAAGGAAATGGTGAAAACGTTGTAAGGAAACCTAAATACGCCGTAAGAAATTCGTGCACTTATATATCAGCCAACATGCAGTGGAGCAGCGTGGTAGATTAAGCTCTAAACCTTCTCTTTCATAGGAGGGGAGGCCTTCGCCCAGCAGTGGGACATTTACAGGCTGTTATACTATTTAACTTAATTGACTTATAATGTAAGTGATTATAATACTGTACGTCACATTATGAGATCATCAGATAAAGTTATGGGTATGGATTTTTATTACCTTGACCTATACCAAAGAATGACTATTATTCTGAGTACAATTAAACCATGGTGTGGAATTATTTTAATCTTTATATAGATGTAATGATCGAATGATTTCATGAGAAAATTTTTATATAGTTTATCATTAATAATTAAGGCGAACTTTGAAAAAATTTTAGTGAGCACGAAGAACTTAAATTACTTTTAGCTTAGGTGCTTAAGACGATTGTTTCGATTTCATTAAACAATTTTATAAAGCTGATAGTTTGGGATTCGATTCTCTCGCAGGCACAGTTTGTTTTAGCCCATATATTCGTGTCTGTCTAGATGTGTATCCTTACTCGAAGAGCACGTAAAATTGTGCCCGTTTTTTTTACTAACTTTGCAATATTTAATATTAATCGATATTTTTAGTATGGAAATTATTGAAACTACAACCTGTCGCCTGCAATCTTTCAGTGATCTGTGTAAATATAAAGAATTTTCAAAATCGGTTACAAATATTGAAAAAAAAACAACACTACGTATCAAAACTCGTCATTTTTCAGATTAAAATAAAAATAAACCTTGAAAGAAAATGGCTGGGAAAAATATCAGAAATTAAACGAAATAAAACTATCTTACATAATAGTAAGGTTACCAGAATTATACAAAATGACAAACATAAAATAATTTAAGGAACCAATTGTTAGAAAATCTTAAATATTGTTGTTAAGTAGCATCCTTTTTCTGGATAAATTAAGTTTAAAACAAAAGCAATAGGTACTTAACCAAAAGGGAAATTTTAATGAAATATATATCCATATTAAATTTCCATAAATCTACACTAATATTTTAAAGAGGAATTATTTGATTGTTTGGATTGAATAGGCTCCGAAACAACATCGATTTAAAAAAAATGTTTTTGTGTTGGATAATCTGTTTATTAATAAAGGTTATAGGCTATATTATATGACGCTATGTCTCATATTAGCATACCCATAAACGCGTGTGAAACCCCGAGATGCAGCTAGGTAATTATAAATAACACAATAACACCATACAACACAAAATACAAACGAAATTGATAACAAAATACATACACTAGACAAATTTAGCATTCGTACCAATTATTATCTGCCCTAATTTTATTTAATGTAGGTGATGTATCAAAAGCACATATTAGCAAAGCCCAGTTTCTGTTATCTATAGTAAATAATTGTCCGTTTGTGGGAACGCTGTCCAAGTTTGACCAATCGCGTCCGATAGCGGGATGCGCACTTGTGTCGGTAGAGAGTTGAGTCATATCAGTATTTTAGCATGTGGTAGTTATATCGTCGGTCTAGATGTGATAGCTCGTACATGAAAATCGTCTCACTTTACAAGAGAGATGAAAACTTATTTTAAATTAATCGTAATAAATATGTTTCAATTTTTAAATGATTTAGACTTGGACGTTGATAAGCAATACTATGTCGAGCTAAGGACTTCATTTTGAGAAAATGGGGTCTAAAGTTGTCAATACTATTTTTAATAAATTTGTTTGAAGAAATATCTATCCAACTTTTCTTTTCTATTTTCATAAAGGTATAATGAATGGAAAGCAGGTTGGCCAACCAAATGCTATCTAATAAAATGTTTTCTAATATATATGAGATTATTTTATACATTGCACAATATGGAACGTACTTGAAATTTGAAACATAAAATTAAGAAACTTTTTACTATATTTATTTATTTTGGATGACTTTATTTTTTATTTGGTATAATGTTAAATAGGTAACGCATTATTAGAACACATCAATATCTATGAATTTGGCCTTTTGTGGGTTGACACATTATTGCTTATCAGTATCCATATATCAAAATCGGTTCAGTCGTTTGGTTTTAACTGAAACTCGAGTAAACGAAATTAACGTATTTTGCTTTTGAAGTTTTTTAAATGTATTGTGAATAGTTGTGCAATGAACTAAATAAATAAAGCATTTATTGAAATTAAAAATTACTGTATGTTTTAACTGTTTTTCGTGGTTTTACTGCATTTTAGGGTTACTAATTAGATATAGGTTGTATTTTTTTTTATAAAAAAGTAGGCAAACGAGCATATTGTTTGTTTGTTGAAGTATTTATGTAGGTCTCCTTTGGAGTCCAAAACGGCGTGAGCATTTTGATACATTTTTAGGTTATATTCAAATTAACCAGAGGTTGATTTTGCTTAGTTATGTAGAGATCCGGTCATTAGTATTTTATTTATTTGGCTCATATTCTCAAACTCAAAAATATTTTTTAGAAAATATTTGTTAGAACTTAGAAAATTAAATCACAGCATTATATATTAGTATATGTAACAAAAAACTCGATTTCATAAATGTCCATACATATTAATTTTTGTATAAATCATGTCCACGTGGAATATCAAGAATGTTAACAGCATTTTCCCTTTAAAATGCAATTTCAATTCGCTGTACGAAAAATGTACCAGCCCTGTCACTAGTAGAGCCAATGAGGCGATACTACGCAGAATTGAATGTTTCAGAAGGTTATTTTTTATTAAAATTTTTGTTGATGTTTTGTTTTATCTTATTTTTTATTGGCGAAAAAATTATATTTATATAAATGTTTACAATCCCTACATGAATCGGATTTTGGTCACGATTTTACTGGTTTCGATTATGTTCACGTAATCCTCTTATCTGAAGTCCCATCAAAATCAGTCCAGCCATTTCAGAGATTAGTCTGTACAAAATATTCATAAAAACTATTAATCTAGGATCATCCATTTATCTCCATTCGAAGTATGACTAAAATCTATTCAGTTGTTACATCAAGAAGAAGCATCAAACGCACCCATTTACTCCCGAATATACGCATTTATAATACTACTACGATTTCCATTATTGATTCAAGGAATACTTTATCTATCACTTATATTTAACTTACAAGCTCGTTACCAAAACTATCGCACATCAGTGTACAGAACAAATTGACATTATCATCAGTTCACGCAACAGATTTATTTAGAGTCTTGATAATTGTTGCTTCAAAATACGTACCATTTGATTCATTATTGACCAAGCTGATTTTATCTCTAATAGCTATATAAATAAGGTCTATATTACCATGTCTATGTTAATTAGATCTTGGGTGAAACAGAAGCGTGTGAAGTTCGAATGAATCCGTGTTCGTTTGCGTTATTGGTTTTAACTTCGTTATTATCGGCTTAGTAATGAAATTAGTTTGTGGTATAAATGTTTGCTTTATATGGGGTTCAAGAAACTAAAAGAAGCTAATTTAGTAATCTGTTTTTTTTTTCTAGTAATTCCTATTGCAATAGAACTCTATTTTTTTTATTATAGTTTACTATTTTGTCTTCCTTCCTCATCTTTGTATGAATGTGGTGTTTGTCTATATATAGTTACATAATCTGTATAATAGCCTTACGGTAAATGTAAGCATGAACCCTCTGGATATGTAACTTGACGAACCTTTCAATAAATAAATAGTAATTGATGGTAATTCACTATAGCCATCTTAATGTCACTTTTAACTAACTACAGCTCATATACAGATTGGTTCAACCCAGGCAGAACCTCACTCTCACAGAAATTTGCGTGAAGTATCTAGCATAAAACTAATCTTCACACCTTTCCTTACTTACTATTCTCTTTCACATCCAAATCATTTTTAAGCTGGCATAGTGTAGCTCCTCTGATACTGCTAATGTCCATGGGCGGCCTTGATTTCTTAACATCAGATATCCCACCTGCTTATATACCAGCAAATTTTTACCCGACTGCGCGACGCAAAGGGGGGTAATGCGTTTATCAGGTTTTGTACCTATGTGACACTATTAAGACCAAGCGCGTGGGTTGATTTTGAAAATTGACACGTCGTTTAATCCGTCATGATAAGGCGAATGTCACAGAAAGTATAGAAAATTGGAAAATAGGAACATGGCTGATTTTAGACGACACAATAAGAAAAAGAGAAAATGAAAATCCATTAATTGTGTCAAGTGGGGTATCGTTGAATAGGTATTTAAAAATTATTTTTAGGCTTCTTATATCATTTTTCAATCAGAATTACCGTTTACAATCTATACCGATTTAAAATTAGTAACGATTTTCACTTATAGGCTTATAGGTGAAAATCGAATTTAGACAGAACTGACATTATTACTGCGTGATAAGACGTCGGGTTTTTGATTATTTCAATGTATTTAATTGTATAAAAACCTTCCTTCATTATACGTGTAAAATTACCAATTCGAGGTATTATTACTGCTGGCCAGCATGCTTAAATATATTTCGGAACACATCCCATATGGTACTTACTTTTTCATTCAACAAATTTCATTATTCTTTAAATATTCTCAATTTTCATTCGTTTATAACTTCTTTATCCAGCTTAATATTACCATAACCTTTTGGCACTTTGTTTGAATCTCTTATCCTCTACTATGTTTCTATGATATTAGCTGAATACGGATCTAAATCCGCCATATTGTTCCGCAACGGATAGTAGATACACATTTCTGAGAATTTTTCGACATGCTTCGCGATCTTTTCCTTTACCGTTGAAAATAAATTTTAAACACAAAAATACTTTGAATATTTTTATTCTTAAAAGGAAATATTTTATGAGGAAATTCAAATAAATCCTCAGTTCTGCGTACTGAGGATACTGGCATCGAACTCACGCTTGGCCAATTTTTGTTGTTATCTTTAAAATACCAACCGGATACCTATGGCGATTTAAAATTGCTGAACTTGGGACGGACATACAGACGTAGAGAGTACGATGGATCTTCGTTTTATAAGACAGGCGAAACAAGATAAATTAATTAAAAAAATCAAGAACTCAAATGCGTAACAAGTCTATGTGCAGTTGGCCTATAAGTGAGAATCGTTATTGATCAATTTCAAATTGTTATATGTCCCAAATGGTAATTCTGACTGAAGAACTATATGAGAAAATAATTTTTGAATATAAAATAAGTATATCCCATTGGACATATTTCGTCGTATTTCATTTTGTCGTTTCGGCCATTTTGATTTCCCAAATTTTTATGCTTTCTATGATGTCCGCGCCGTTATGTCGAATCAAGCGACGAGTTATTTATTAAAATTGACCTACGCGTTTGGTCTAAATAATGCCCCAAAAGTACAAGCCCACATACATACATAGGCTGCTAAATACATTACCCTCCCTTTCCTTATTTTGCGTCACGCAGTCGGATAAAAATAAATCTAACTCATAAATAAATAAACAGTAACCATTTCCGGATATTCATAGAGCTAAACAAAATAATAATATTACTAATTTCACTCACAGTTGGGTCAGTGACCCATTCAACAATAGGCCCTATTTCAGTTCACTTGAAAATATATTCCAATTCTTTACATAAAAATAAATTCAATATATCAATACGAAGTCCTATATTCAATAATTTATAAAAGGATGAAGTATTTTCATTGTATAACATGTTTCATTGTTTTTTTTTTTTTTTTATAAAAATACTTTGTAATCCGAAACTGAGAGTACATTGAGCCTTTGCTCTAATAAATTTAAAATATTTACAAGCAATTTTAGTCCTTCGTCGAGTTGGTTAAGGTTTAATTTTCCTTGTCTCATTTCACTGTATTGGTTAGTTGGAGAGTTTTCGAGGACCTCGAGTGGTAAGCAACAGTACGTTGATTCATTTGTGTGTTTTGTTTATATGTTACATTTGAAATATTAATATTTTCAAATAATCACGGGGATTGTTTTGGTTTAGTAACAAATGTGCTTTTAATGATTGAGATTTCATTCTCGGTTAAGAGCAGACATTTGCATTTATATAAATTTTTGCTTGTAGAGCCCAGAAGGCCTATTGGTTAGAACATGTCATCTGAGTTTTGGTCGCTGAGTTTTCATGTGGTTTCGTGTGTAAAGTCATCTCGAGCTCGGCGGTGAAGGAAAACATTGTGAGGAAACCTGCGTGTGCTGGGAGAAATTTTGACACATTTATATCCAACAACCAGCAGTGGAACAGCGTGGTGGATTAAGCTATATACCTTCTTATTAATAGGGGAGGAAGCCTTTGTCCAGCAGTGGGACATTTATAGGTAGTTAGTTTACTTTACTTGTTTGTACTGGCTGTTGATTCTTGTCTGTCTCCCGACCATATATTCATCCTAACTTCAAAAAGAGGTTCTCAATTTGTAGTATTTTATATGTTTTTAATGTCTGTTTTCTCTGGACTCCGCCATTTAAAAGCGATTTTGAAAATTATTTTTTAAGTCAAGTGTTTTACATTTTCTTCGAGGTCGGCAACATCAGCATCTCATCATGTCGCAGGTGTCAATGGGTGGGTGACGTTCTGACCAAATTGGCAAACTTTTTATAAAAAAGAGAAAGATTAAAAACTACGATCTGAATTCAGAATGCGTTATCGACATCTTGTTCGCAGGTCCCTCAACTCATCCAGATCATCGAGTCAGCTGGAAATGAATTTAAAATCAGCCATTACCTACAGACGAAGCCACGATTTGTACACTGATGCTTCCACTTAACATAAATGGTTTGTCAATCAAAAAATATTCAAATCATATATTATATTATAATATCATATAGCTCATGCAGCTACTTTTCGTACGGTGAGTGAACGACTATCCCCCTCCCCCATTCCTTTCCTTACTTCCTTTTCCCTTTTAACATTTATTTCTCTTTTAGCTGGCAATGCATTTGTGGCTCCTCTGGGTTGCAAATGTCCATGGGTTTACACATAAAATCAGAAAAAAATTACATAAAATTTACACGTTTGTATTGAAGGCATTTGGAAACAAAAAGTGTCCTCGTTTGCTCGGCGCCTAAACGTCAATCTGTCAAACTATTGGCAATTACCGAAATGCAAGTAAAATCGGCATTCTCATCTTCTTTGTGATATTAGTAAAGATAACGTATGGCATAAGATGTTATATTTAGAACATTAACCATGCCCTCTGTTATTTTTCTGGTAAACATAATGATTTAGTACGAATTATTTGTAATTAGATAACAATCACTGGATAAACAATGGCATCTATTACCATTTATGGTTATTCATAGTTTTGTTATGATCTCATTATGTGCTACGTATGATGTTGAATATTAGGCGTTATGAGAGAGAACCGGAAGCAAAAAATAATTTAAAGACCTGTTTTCTTGGTATTATTTCCCTTTCATTAGAGATAGACCAAATTAGATAATATCAATTTGGTAAACTTATTATGGAGCCTGGCCGTCGCACGCTGTCTACAGTTCGTATACTGGACTACTGGACTGGATCGACCAGGGGAGTACCACATTTTCACAAAAAATCTATACTAATATAATCAAGAGATAAAATTTGTTTGTACGTTTATGTAAAGGGTAATTTCTTAAACTACTGATTCGAAAAATTATTTTGTGTTGGGTATCCCGTTTACTGAAAGAGGTTATAGGCTATATTACATTACGCTAAGACTGATAGGAGCGAAATAATAACCATAAACGCGAGTGAATCCGCGGGCGGTAGTTAGTAGCTTTTATAGCTACGTTTTGTACGGTGAGTCAGAGAGCTGAAAGCTTAACCCTCCCCCTATTCCTTTCCTTACTCCTAATTGCCCTTTATCCCTCGTTCCTTTATAATTGGCAACGCATTTGTGGCTAACATGGCTGCAAATATCTATGGTCGACGGTGATCACGTAACATCGGGTGGCTCGTATTTAGGTAACATAGTCAAGGAGACTAATTTCGTCTACGGGATGTAACCGTCTACTAAAGAATAAAGGCGCTTAAGTATAACTTTCATACTATATAAAACAGAACCGCTTTATGCTGTTTGTACGTTTAGATTTTTCAAATTACGCAATGGATTTTAATGCGGTTTTAAACCATACACACAGGGATTCAAGGGGATGGTTTATAAGTATACACATATAATGCATACATATTTGAGTGAAAAAAAAGCCGAGAATTTCAAAGATTTGTAATATAATGTCGTAAAAAACTGGAGTGGATTGTTATTATATAATAATTGATAAATATCAAAGCTGCAAATGTATTAAGCACACATGATTACGAGTAGACGGTTATACCCCACAAATGAAATTAGCCCCCCGATCATATAGTAAATAGATTATATAGCTAATCTATACTAATATATAAAGCTGAACAGTTTGTTTTTTTGTTTGTTTGCTTGCTTGAACGCGCTAATCTCAGGAACTACTGGTCCGATTTGAAAAAATGTTTCAGTGTTAGATAGCCCATTTATCGAGACTATATGTTATCACGCTAAGATCGAAAGGAGCGGAGCACCAATGAAGAATGTTTCAAAATAGGGGGATATTTTTCTATTGAGAGAGTTTACGCTGCGTGTTCTGCGTAAATGGTTCAATTTTCGCAAAAATCATGTATGACAGAATTGTTTCCCTTTAAAAGTTTAAAAAAAGTCCGTGACAGCATATGTCTAACTTTTAAGGTTAGCTCACTATAACCTCTTTTATGCTAATCAAATTTGTTCAAAAATAAAGTATTAGTAGCCCAAAGTAACTATTCCACGCGCACGAAGTCGCGGGCGGAAGCTAGTATAATTATATATCTATCGCCATTAGAAACCATGAAACCATGTTCACTCACAAAAGAGTAGACGAACTAATACCAGCATATCATGTTTTAATAAATAGTAATTATTTATTAATTAAGTAAGTAAGCTCGTTCTATTCGTGAGGCATTTTCTCGCATTTCTCGCAAAGGCTTCGCGCCCTAATCCCCAACACTGTTTTGCCTCAGTTCGGATTAATGTAGGTTTCCTCACAATGTTTTCCTTTACACGAAACTAATAGGAATACAAATAAGGGAAACTTTGGTATATCTTAGATTTTCGAATAGTTAAATAAATTAAATAAAACTATTTTAATTTACATCTATATAGATGCTAATAAGAAATAATGTGTCAACCCACAAAAAGTCAAATTCGGAGATATTGATGTATTTTAATTCTGCATCATCTATTTAAAATTATTCAAAAAAAAAAAAAATCAAGTCATGTTAATTAAATAAGTACTTCTTAATTTTCTTTTTTCTTAATTTAACATTTCGAATTGCAAGTACGTTCCATATTATGCATTTTATAAAATAATCCCCAGTAATTGAAAAACTTATTATTACATAACACACTAAATATATCAATCTATTTTTAATTCATGATACCATTTATCAAAATAGAAAAGAAAATTTATTAAGTATAACATTTTAAGGTTTAGCATACATAAAGGCTATTTTTTTGTTAAATGAAGCCCGTGCGGCTTGACTCAATATTACTTATCAGCGATATGACTAGTATCCGCTCGCGGCTTCGCGTGATATATAGATAAAAGTTGCCTATAATTAATCTTATTTATAAGTTTGATTTTTGTAAAGTTTCATTAATATATGTACAGTTTTTACTTTTTAACCGACTTCGAAAATGGAGTAAATTATGTCCTCTGGCTGCATGTATTTGTTTAAAGTAAATAACACTTAAAAGATTTTACTCATAAATATTTAATTTTTTCTTTTTAGTTTGCTTGTTTCGTTTTCGAAATCGGTTTAATTTTTTTTTTTATTTTTATTCAATATTAATCCATTGATTTAGTAGATAGTAGGATAATGATAACTGAAGTATTTTTGATATATACTTTTTTAATAAATTCTATCCTATAAAAAGTTATATTTACTTAATGATTCTTTGAATACTATCATTATATAATAAGTCAATTAAAAACTTGTGCAAGAATTTATTACAAAAAATATATTTATTAATATTTTTTCGAACTTCGATGTAATTATAAGGTTTATAGCGGAATTATTTTTAACTAGCTGTCCCTTGCGATTTTCTCGCGTTTAAGGTTACTGCTTCGCTCCTATGAGTCGTAGCGTGATGTAATATAGCCTATAGCCTTCCGCAATAAATAAACTATTTAACACAAAAGAATTTTTCAATTCGAACCACTAGCCTGACATTAGCGCGATTCAAAGAAACAAACTCTTCAGCTTTATAATATTAGTATAGTTTTAAAAAAGTGAGATTATAACTTTCTATCGTAAATTACGCATTCCTGGTCTTTTACAAAATAGACGTTTTCTCAGAAACATCAGCGCAATTTCGTACATCAACAATGATTTAGTATTTGCATATGAAATATTTCAGATAAGTTTCTAGAACCTTATCACTTAGAATTCCTCTCATCTCGCGGAATTATTAGCGATCATGACCGTGTTTGTTGTTATCAGATGATTATCTTAGGCTGTTTACACGCTTGCGTTTGACAAGAGAAATATTGTTGCGACTTTTTTGTCGCGTGATTTAATGTATTTTCAATGCTATGTCAAGCCATAGAGACTTCATTTTGAAAATATTGCGTCATAAGATAAAAAATTACATATCGTGTTTTTTTCTATTTAGATAAATGGTATAACTTATAAAAATAAAGGAATTAAAATCAGATTGGTATACTAAAAATGTTTATCAAATAATATGTTTTTTACATATATGATTGTTCATATTGCAAACTATGAATTATACGCAAAATATTCTAAACATTAAATTAAGACGCATTTTCGGTATTTATTTAGTTTAGGTAACTTTAAGCGTTTTTGAATAATGTTAAATACATGAACGCATTTTTAGAATACATCAATATATCTGAATTGAACTTTTTGTCGCTTGACACATTATTGCTTATTAGCATCCAATTTAGATATTAAATTTGGGATACGTGATACACGTGTGATTAATATGAAATAATATTATTAAAAAGATATTTTCTTTTTTCTAGAGCTGTTAGGTAACAAGCATAAACCATTACTAATTGTTGTATTACTTCGTTATATCGAAAACACTAGACTATTGACAGAATTCTTTAATAAACGGTAATAAACTTTCAAAAGATAAAGTCAATTACTATTCTAATTTCAACAACAGTCAGTATCAGAACTGGACATAGCAAATTATATTTGATATCAATATATTAAGGCGTTTCGATAAATTATTCTCTAGTTAAAAAAAAAAAAAACTAAATGATAAGTCAACCAGTGAAAATGGCGCCTTCAAATTATACGAATAAACACAGAGAATGCAAAATAACTCCTGATCTTAGTTTGCTGTGTATTGAAAGTATTTGATTTATTGTTAAACCAAAATATTCGTTTGAGATAAATTTTGAAATCTTTAAACGAAAATAAATAAAAAAATTAACAGCCTGTAAATGATCCACAGTTGGACAAGGGCCTCCTCACCTATTAAGGAGAAGGTTAAGAGCTTAATCCACCACGTTGCTCCACTACGGGGCGGATATACATATATCAGAATTTCTCGGCTCATGTGGGTTTCCTCACGACGCCAAGCTCAAGATGAATTTAAATACAAATTTAGCATTTGAAAACTCGGCAGTGCTTGTCGTAATTTGAACCCGCGATCATCAGAACGTGTTCTACCCACTAAGGAATTTCGGCTTTTACTAATTTACCGTGGTGGTTTAAACTTCTTTTTCATATCAGAAGAACCCTTGCTTAGCTGACCAACACTTACAAGGGTAGTTGGTATAAGTGGTAGGTTATACCCTCGGTTAACCCATCCACTCAGTTCCTCCCCTGTTATCAAATAAAATAAGAACGCGTATATAACTTTTGTATCTAATAGTTTAAGCAAGTCACGACAAAATAATCGCAGTATTACGATTGCCCTGTGACCACGCACGAATACAGCTCCTGGTGATTCAAATTAGGTTTCTGCTGAGTTACATCACGTAGCATATTTTCCAAGAAATTAGTTCGTATGGAAAAATGCGTAAAGCGTTTCTGGTATAGGGGGACAGTACACACTTTTTCGTTTTTATTCGTATTGTCCTTGTTATTTTTTTTATTTGTAACTTTATTAAAGCAATAATTAAGGTGAATTCAAGAAGGCATATACAGAGTCCACAATTTCTTAAAACACATTGATAAAATAAGAAATTTTGAATTAAGAACTTCTATTACTAAATAAACAAATATTTTAAGTTAAAAAAAATCTGTTATAAAATATTTATCAGTTAAAGTTTTTACTTTACACTTTAACTAAATATTCTAAGCATCTAACGATGTAGTAAAGGTTCCTTCGGAGTTACTTTTTTAATGTAAAAATAATACGCATACCTTCTCCAATATAACTAAGATTAAAAAAAAAAGAAAGCTGACTTCAACAGCAAAATATGTAATTTCGTTTGCTTGGGTAATATACAAATTTAAGCTATTTTGATTTGAAAACAACACTAATGAACCGATTTGAAATATTTGAAAAAATATAATTTTAGAATAAAAAACACATTTTGAATAAAAAAAAATTAAATTTGGTTGAAAATGGTTATGTGCTATGTGAGATTAAACGTACTAACAAACTCCTTATAATATAAATATTTATAAATTATAGACCGTATAAGTGTAAGTAGACCCACTATGAACGCAACGAGTTTCACTAAACTACATTCAAAGTTATTTCTCATACATTACAAAGAATAAAATGTATTAACGAATTATGAACTCTATACACACTACATAAAGTTGACTTTTCTCATGTCTATAATAAGAGGAGGTAAGTTTGTTTTGTAACGTCCATTTTTCTTTCAGGCGTTTGATAGTTTGACGTTATAAGGGTGAAAAATTTTTTTTTCGTACTTAACGTTTTTTTTTAAATTTTGCCTTGTAATGTATTGTAAACAAATGATGAAAATATAAGGTAGATGAATACGAGTATTTTTTTTAGATCACGAATCTTTTTCACTTTTGAAACATCATCTGTCATACTACAAAAGACGCATTAAAACCATGTTGAACACGTGTCTAGCTAAACAGTGTTTAAAAATTAAACATTGCTTAAAATATTATCTAAATTGCTTAACAGCGAATAAACTCCTAAAAAAACTTATTGATGAAATGTTATACGTTACATTTGATAGCTGAAATAAATTTTAGACATCTATTAAACTCCCTTAAACGTATGTTAATCTATATCTAAAGCATGTTTTACTCAGTACTGTGCTTAGACGCGGATTTGTAGTACGGATTTTTTTAAACACGCGTTTAACGTCTGTTTAAATGTTTTGTAGTAAGGCAGCATATGTTTAACTCCCGACTCAAAAAAAGGTGTTATAAATTTGACGTCTTTCTGGCACCGTAGCTCCCAAACGGAAGAACTACCTCTGATTCGGTTTTCTATTTTGAAATCTGATATAATCAGATGGTCTTAGCTATAATTTATGAAGATCTATTTAGTTGCTTGATGGTTATCAGCTCTTTTATAGTCGTTGAAAGGATCAGAGCGACTTTTTCAGATCTGAACGATTCTTAACTTTAGGCGAAACTATCGTGTTGAAGCTCTGAAATAATATCAATGAACTAGCTGGTACGCGACTTCGTCTGCGATGTCTATGATGCCTAGGTCATAGTAGCTTTATGATTGTAAAATCTTAGCCCGATCGGTTTAAAATTGACAAAATTTTATACAAACTTTCATCCCCTATTTTATCTTATCGGCGGTAGAATTAATTAAAATCCTTTTAGCTCGATCCGTCCATCGGTTTGGGCTTTGCGTTGATAGGTCACCATGGATAGTGAATGTTGGTGTTTTTTTTTTTAATTTTCAACTTTAACTTGTATAACGATAGATATGTTACTAGGACATAAATTTTGGCACCCAAAGTGTATTTCACTTTCATAATACCGGACATGATGAAGTCATTGCCTGGCTACTAATTAAAAGTCCAGTTGGCAAAGATTGAATGATTTGACAACATATGTATCTTAAGTTATAAAATATAATTTAAACGAATATGATACGATTTTTAGTATTTTGTTATCTTCGAGTGTGAAATTGATAGTAATATAAAAAATAATTGTAAAAGGTTACATTGAGGAAAATTTCAATTCGTTTATATTTTTATTTTCATAAGACCTAATATATTAACTATTATTACAAATCAGAATGTAATTTTTTTTTTCACTTTTTAGTCTCAGCTGTTTGACTTATCATCGTTAAATATAGTATGTTATTTTTGCACCTGAAAAGGATCATAATCTATATAACATCATGTCATATGAGTAGTTCGTTTCTTTGATTTTTGTCAAGAAATTAAGAAATATGAATAATTTTGTAAGTCGATAATCACATTTACAAAATTTGCTTTCAGACTTTCATAAAGATTTACATAAGTTTTTGACACGCACAGCTTTCGTAAGATTACCTAGATACTAGTAACAACCAGTTTATAGAGTTGTTCAATCAATTACGAGAATAAAACTTCCAAGTGTAATTCTCGCCTCATCATCATCATATACCTACATCTATATTATTTCTCCCGGTTATTCCAGGGACTGCTTGTTCTTCCAGAAATTGACATGTTACTGATTTTACACAGAATGACTACCACTATCGACTTTATCGAAACATTTCCAGAATTACCCATCTTACTGAAATAGGTATACTCCACGAAAGAACAATACAGAAAAAACATTAGATTACAATCAAGGAAAAAATAACACACAACAATTATCCCGAAACCGTAACTTTCGTACAAGAAACAAAACGATAAATAATTAACTCGGAAAAAGCGAAGCCAAACAATCCTCTAAGCTGGTACAGTTGGAAAAAAAACACAATTCATCCCACTAATCCGTTATCACAATGGTTGTTTTATGCGAGAATTGAATTCCCCTCGCGGAAACTTTCAACATAAATTACAGGAATCTCTTAGGGGAAACGATTTATGATGAACACTTTTATTGTTTAAAGGTAAATGCTTATAAACTTTAATTTTGAATAAGGATGCCCTTGGTGTCTCTATAATTTAGCTTCTTTATAGCGATGAAATAAATCCTGATGAATGGGATAAGAGTGAACAATTTGGTGCTAACGATGATAAAGTGGGTGAGCTTAGTCTTGAATATGCTACCAGGAGTTATATAATTATTTGTCATAAAGTTTTTATTAATGACAACGAAAGGTAAACAAGAAACGGTCTACTGGAGATAAATGATCATTAGTTTTGGTTTTCTCGAGAAATAAATAATGTTAAATTTGAATTTCAACTCATTGTTTGATTTAATTATCAAATCAGTAATAGAAAATAAGATATTTGTCCAGCTGAGGGACATTTGAAAGTTTTTTAAGTAAGCTTTTATTTGCCTTAATTCATTAATATAGATAAAATCTTGCGAATTAAATCAGGACCAATTCCTTTCATCCTAAGGAGTTAAAATTTTTATATGACCAAAGTTACACGGTATGTCTTTTCTAATTATAGTTACTTATTTTTTATTATTATTTCATCATTATTTTATGAAATTAATAATCTCACAAAAATGTTAATTAGGAAAAGCCATTGAATTACGTACAATTACAAATTTTTAAAATTTTCAAAAAACACTTGGTTTTTAATAAAACTGACGAAAATACTTTGTAATAGTACAAGAAAAACATGAAAAAGGTTTGTTCTAAAGAGTCACGGTATCGAAAAATATTAAATAGGGTACGTACTAAATCGTTAATATGAATTTAAAATTGTGTTCCAAAAGTAAGTTATTAGTTAAATTTAATTACTCGACCCTTTTGCCCTTTCGCTACTTCATGAAAGGCTCAAATTCCATTTCAGGATAGGTTTTCCAATTAAGGTCCCCGCAATGTTTGTACTTAAAATTAATAAAACAAATAATCACAGCGAAGTTTTAGACTCGATTCAATCGAATAATTACAAAATTAATTTCTGATCTAATTAATTTGTATAGTTTAAAAATCGAAATCATAACGTCTTCAAATTATCAAACATACTGTCACTGACTACGTTTGGTGAATTAGCCACTGATATCCCGGACGATATGTTATCCCGTCTAATAGTTAGTTTTTATCCTCCAGAATTTTTTTCTATATATAAGGTACTCCATTTAATTATCTGTATCCCTGAAAATGTGCATGTCAAATAACATGACAATCGTTTAAGCAGTTAAGACATGAAACCATTGTAAATAAAAAAAAAAAAACTCAAATTTGCATTCACAATATTACCTAGAGTAATAAATGATTAAACATTAAAAAGTAATTCTTCAAGTAGATACAAATTAACCCCATAACATTTATCTTCTTTCAGATTTTTCTAATTCGTAATTTCCCAAAACAATTGAAATTCATAATTCAATTCGAAAAATTATAAATCAAGATTAACAAAAAGAACTCCAACCCGCAAAACGAAAAAGTATTTTCAATGGCACGTTTAGTTAAATAATAAGAGAGGATTCGTATAAGGTAGAAAAAGCTAAACAACGGGAGGTAAGTGACTTAAAAAGAAAACAAGAAGTTAGCTAATTAAAGAGAATGGGAGGCCTCGAAGATAAATTTATTATTATCAGCTTAGTTCCCTACTAGAGAATTCTGGTTACAAGATTTTTCCAGGGAGCATCTCACTCGCCTCAATTACAACGATCTAAGGATTTCATTGCCAAATATTTTCTTTTATCCGGATCAAAGCGGTCCAAGTTAAAATATTTACTGTTTTTGTATTTTCCAAAATTGTATGCTATCCCTTAGTGTAATGCTTTGGGTTAAAAATACTTGTTCTTACTTATAATTTCTAAACGTTTGCGCGCCTAAATCGTTTAACTAATTTGAATGAATTTTAGTAAAGACTAGCTGTCCCTTTCGGTTTCGCTCGCGTATAGTTACTGTTTCGCTTCGCTATGAGCCGTAGCGTGATGTAATATAGCCTATAACCTTCCTCAATAAATAAACTATCTAACACAAAAATATTTTTCTTAATTTGAACCAGTAACTAAACAAATAAACTTATCAACTTTATAATATTAGTATAGATATAGATTGAATCTTTTAAAAGGAGATGTATTACTTTTAGTCGCGAAAATAGTATGCGAATAACAGTAGGAACTAAACGTTTTCATGCAGACGAAGCTGCTACACACCAACTAGTACCAAAAACACGCGTATTCCAACCAACTTTTCAGTCATCCGTAAAATAAAAAGTTCCGCTATATCCCATACCTCGTACAGCTTCCCCGAATTTCCCCCAGTCTTCATTGTCGAAAGGTCGCAATATTCAGCCCCCGCCCACGTCACGTCCCTTTAATTAGTACATCTGCTCCGATATTACTCTGAAAAGGTGTGTGCTACGACTGACAGGAAAATGCTGCTGGATAAAGTTTGGAGCACCGCTATTGTATACGGTATTAAGTGATTAAATCACGCTTTTTCCATTCTTGGGATAGATTTTTTTTAACAAAAATATTGAAGCGAAGAAAACTATGTTATTCCATGATCAGGTCGTATTTATAGTTGTTTTTCTTAAGTTGTCTTTATTTGGTAACAATACCCCGATCGAAAAACACGAATTTTCGATTTTTTTTTTCATTATAATTTTACAATTATTACAAATGATTGAGTTCAAACATCCAATTGATAATTTCTCATCTAACTCTCTCTATATGTGGCTAGAAATACGCCATATTTGTTTACTAAATAAGACAAGGAAAGAAAAATAGACTATAGAGAAATATTGGAAATGATTGATATCATCACACACACACACACATATTACTGGCTTGCTTTGTGTGTTTTCGTATTCACTTTAATTAATAAAAAGATACATAAAAAAGAACTCGTAAATTAATGGATATATTAGAAAATATGAATATCTAATTCACATTAAACAATCTAAAATTTAGGTTATTTTGGAATTTCAGTAGTTTGAGTCAATGAATGGATTATTGAAAAAAGTGTATTTATTTATATATTCTCTTCTATTTATATATTTCTAAGTCTATTTATATATTTATAATCCTTCAAATTCCGAAGAGTAAATTACTCTCATTTACTTAATTGATTGAACAAGATCTTTATAGCCGAAGATAGCGACCTAAGAATATAAGCTATGTACGCCTCGCGGTTTCATTCGCGTTTATGGTTACTGCTTCGCTCCTATAAGCCGTAGGGTGATATAATATAGCCTATAATCTTCCTCCATAAATGGGTTAACATAATTTTTCAAATCAGATCATTAGTTTCAGAGATTATCCTACATACAAACAAATTTTACCTCATTATAACATAAGTAGGTATTACCGAGTATAAATTACTTCGTCTACCTAGAATAATTATTTTAAGTAGCCTTTCTTTGATATTTTTTGGGTTCATAATAACTTTCACCCCCCTTTCCAGTTTTTGTGCTGCAACAATAAGTAGCCTCCGTAGTCAAATTTATATCCACATCCATACAAATAAATAAAATTGATGAGTCTGTCTGTCTGCCGTCTGTTTGTTCAGGCTGAATAGGGTAATACCTGAAACGGCCAGACCGATTTTAATGGGATTTTCACTAGCAAAAAGCTCATGTTATAAGAAGTAACTGAAGCTACATTTTTTTGTTATTTATCTTAATTTCTCGCAGTCTTTACTAAATTCATCTAAATCGTTTCAACGATTTAGGTTTAGACAGAAAGAGTTACTATCGACTAGTATAGGCTAGTATGAACGAATTTAACTAAACAAAAATAACGTAGGTGTAACGTAAATGTAAAATACAAGCATAAAATAAAATAAGAACGAAATTTTTATTTCAAATAAATTTCAACAGTATGTCGCCGGTGCTGAGTCAAAACCGAAAAGTTTAGAGTCAGCATTAAATTCTTGCTATATTTGAGCAACAGCCTTATATTGTTGTGAAAGTAGGTATGTTCTGAATTTCAGCATATTTTATAACATCTTGAACTGACGCTTAATGGTTCTAGTGTGCACTATTATTACGGTGACTAATTTCAAACTCAAACTCAAACTCATTTTTATTCAAATGGGTTTAAAGCACTTTCGAATCGTAAAGTTACATGTCATATTTTAATTTTAGATTTTTATAAAGCTACCACCGGTTCGGAATGTAATCTCTACAGAGAAGAACCGGCAAGAAACTCGATAGTAACTCTTTTAAAATCATTTATACATAACGTATTTTTATTACATTTTAATTATGTTATCCGGATAGAAAATCAACGCTTGTCAAATCCACGCCTCTTTGTCGTCAAAATATTCTTGTACGATATAATATGCTTTATTTATTAAAGATTTTTAACGTAGGCTTTAAACTTATTAAGTGCCAAATGTAAAACTGTTTGCGGGATTTTATTTTTATTTTTTTCTCCTTAATTTAATTTCCCTCCAATGGATGAAGATGCATTTGCCCACAACACACTTTTAGTATGTTATTTTAACCAATTTAAAAAAATAGGAGGTTCTCAATTCGTGAGGGAATTTTTTGTACACTAACAATACTCAATCAGATAATTGTTAGATTTGTAATTTAGTTCTTTTATCTAAAATACCATATCTTTTAACAATTGACATTATGACATATCTCGAATATCGAATCATAATTCGAATAAATTTAATGAAAAATTATTATTATTCTTTTTCTAGTGTTGTAAATAATTATCATTGCTTTGCGTTGCATATCATCATTGAGGTTTGTTATAAATTTTTTTATTTAAATTTTAGATCATGATTTTTTTACTGTATTATGTTTTTTTTTAACATAACGAAAATACAATTACAATATTTTACTTATAAAATATGAATGAGTGAATAATTAAAAATATTATTGAAACATATATTTCATTACCTTTCATTATAATATTTACGTATAAAAATAATTTCGATCTCGCCTGATCAAGTTTTTGGTCGAAAGTGTCAGTAGTATAACCGTACCCAATATTATTTCCTGCAAAGCTGTTTAATGAAATATCCGTTAATTTGGGGACATTTTTCGGAAAATCACAAGTCAATTGGTTCCCAAATATCTGAGTACTAATGGAATCTTTGGATTGAACAGTTTGCCTTTTTGAAACATGTTACTGTTGAACTATTTAATGTTATTATAATTTAGATATTTGAATTAACATTGGCTGTCATTTTCATATGGATCGACGCAAACAATGCATAATTTTAAAAATTATCGCCATAACTTACGACGACCGCTCCGGTGTAGTGGTACTAAATGTACCTCTTATGTTGACGGTTGTAGTCGACAGTTCGATTCCCGCTCGGAGCAGATATTTCTATCTAAACAAATATTTGTTCTTAGGTCAGGATGTTTGTCTTTATAGATCTCCCCACCACGTCGTGGAGAGCACGTAAAGCTGTCGGTCCAAGTTATCATAATAACCTGATAACGATCGTTCCTCTTAGTAGGGAAATAGTTGGTCGAAATTGATACTGGCTTGCCTTCAGGAGTTGCGGAGGTCAGATGGCAATCCCTCGAAAAAATAAGTAAATAGTCAATAATTGAAAAAGCATGATAAGCAGATCCTGGTATATCCGGCAATAATACTATGTAGATGATGATAATCCCAATAACACAGCTGTGGTATAAATTAGACTTACTAATACTTATATAATAACGAGAGAGCGGATTTTATATATCCGAAATAAACTTCAGACCCACTGAATCTATTTCAAAATTATAGCACCATTTGAAAGGAACATTATTCTAGATAGTCATAGGTTATATGGATGCTGATAAGCAATGCTCTATCAAGCCACACAGACTTCATTTTGAGAAAAGGGCGTCTAAAGATGCCAAACCTATTTAATTTTTTTTTTTATTTTACTAGATTATTACATATTGTAAAATATTGAGCACCCTTCAATATTCAAAACATTAAATTAAGATTAAGAAATTAAGAAACTTTTTCCGTACTTATTTAGTTTAGATGAATTAATAAATTTTTGAATAATGTTAAATACTTTTTGTGGGTTGACATTATTGCTCATTATACATTATGTATATATGCGTAATATTTTAAAACGAAAGTTTAAAAATTTACATTAAAGTGAGCAAAGCCACGAGCAAAAGCTAGTAATATTAATAAATGAAATAGTAGCACCGGTAATCTTAAAACCGATACAAATATTTCTTTCCAATTCTCTATCCCAGAATCGTTTCGTTCCAACAAACAGATACAGAAACGTTTTCTCAACATTTGCATTAAAGTTGAAATTCGTCTGTTGCAGATTTTTATAATTCGCATCAACATTAGTGATGTGATCGATAGTTATGGATATTGTCGACTTCAATTAAACTGTTTAGTTGTTGGGATACTGTTTAAACGTATGTTCATAACGTATCTACTACCTATTGCATTAAATACGAAACGATTTGTTGTCGCCAAGAAGTATAATAAATAAATAAATAACGCATCACACTCAACGGCTCCCATTAAGATCTCATGACCTTGTGTCGGAGGTCCGGAAACACTCACAACACTAACACAAACACCTAGACAACGACAACATCTGTATGGCCAATACAGACATTTGCCGTGAGCGGGGATCGAACCCGCGACCGTTAGCGCTTTAGTCAGTTGCAGTGACCATTGCGCCAACGCGTCTGTCAAAATAATATTCATCACTAGCTGTTACTTGCGGCTGTTCGTAGTTATGGTTACTGCGTCACTCCTTGGAGTCGTAGCGTGATGTCATATAGCCTATAGCCTTCCTCAATAAATAAACTATCTAACACAAAAATATATTTTCAATTCGAGCCAGTAGATTAGCGCCTTCAAACAAACAAGCAAACTCTTCAGCTTTATAATATTAGTTTATATTTTATTTTGATAGATTCAGAATGCAAAATGAAACTAAGGCAGGAATAATGTACCAAATAAAAAAAAACAATATTGGTTGATATTTTGCAATGATATTGCGCATCGTATATAGAATTTAATTAAGAACTCCCTAATTTACAAGGTTGGTTGATGACATAAATGTAGTTTAATTTTATTAAGATTTTTAATGGATTTTTGACGTGAATTTGATATTTAAAATTATTATTTGTAATTGTATAACGTGATAGAAAATTAATATTTTTTATGAAGTCAATAAATAAGTAATTAAAATATTTAAAAAATCAAACTATAAAGATGTTAATTGATTGAAGCATTAATCTATATGACGGCGACGGCGATGGATGAGCGATAATAGTGTCTTCGTCTACGTTCAGTGGTTTGTGGTCCATCACGATTTTGTATCAAAACTAAACTGAATGCAGGTATAGCCAAAAATACTGGGTTGGTAAACCGACAGATTTGCCAGGGAGGTGTAGACTGGTCTGTTTCTCAAACATATTAAAATTTTGACGCGTCGTTACGTTTTGTACTACTTTTTTTATTAGTCTATTTAAAAATATAAATCTTCTTTTAATTTAAGGAATAAAAAAAATAAACAATTATTTTTCCATCATTACTAGCTATTACTCGAGCTCAAATTTTACTACAATATAATATTAGTATACATATAAAATTAAGTTTAAAATATAATTATATCGATACTACAGTTCGCATCCCTATCACCAAGGAATGAGGTGAGCTCACCAAATATTGACACAAGACTTAGGGAGACGACACAGAAATGTAACCAAACAGATAGGTGTTCGGTGTTTATTTGTATAGCAATAGAAATCGCAATAATGTGCCGGGGGCTGTGACACTGTGTACAGTTGTTGGAAACGGTGGTCTGGAGTGGGCCTCGAATGTTTAACAGTCGGGGCCGAACATGATTCGCGTTGGTGACATTTTTATGTTTAAGTTAGCAACCGATTTAGTGATTTATCCAATCAAAAACATAAATGTGAAATGAGAGCATGAACTTGGCTCTCATTTCACAATTATATTCTATCATGATAAATGCTTTGGTTTTTGACTTCAACAACAAGAAGTAATATCTAAATGGGTGCCAAGTTCAATGGTCAGTCCTAAATTTTTTTATAAGTAACATTATAACATATCATATCTTCTTATAACATAAGATAATGTATAGTTTTATCTATAGATAATGTACTAGTTAGTAAGCGTTTTTGTGAAATAGTTTTTGATTTCTGAGGGGGTCAAAAGTGGCTCCAAATGGTTCATGTAATATTACACACGGTGCGGCTCGTCATTTATGTGAACTTGGCTTGACACGCTACCGCGTGCCTAGAACTGAGCAACATGCTGATAAGCAATTATGTATCAACCCACAAAACGTCAATTTCGGAGATATTGATGTATTCGCATAATGCGTCACATATTTCATATTATTCAATATTTTTAAATCATCTTAATGAAATAAGTACGAAAACGAGTTTCTCAATTTAATGTTTCAAATATTGAAGTGTATTTTATTAACAATAATCTCATATATTTGAAGAACTTATTAGATAAAAATTATTATTACACCAATCTGCTTTACCAAAATAGAAAATAAAAGATGGATATATAATTCTTCAAACAATTTTATTAAGCGTAGTTTTGACATGTTTAGACGCCATTTACTCAAAATGAAATCCGTGTGGCTTGACATAGTATTGCTTATCAACGTCCAATGATATTTGCGCGTTATCGCTATCACAACGCGATATATTTTGACAGTTGATTTTTGTACTAAAACGAAACAATTCAACTGTCAAAATGTATCGTAATAACGCTCCTGATTACTAAGAAGTATTAAAGAATATGAATTCGAACGAAGACAGTTGTCAAAATATAAATTGTAATGCTCGTCGGTCTTTTGAAGTAGTGAAGTGATCAGGAGGATGTATTAATTAGTAACTTGATAACGCTAGACCGCTTAAAATGAATGTATGTTTACCAAATTATATATAAGAAATTAGTCCAATAGAAGTATTAATAATATCAAGTATTTACTTAGTTAATAAAAAAAAATTGGTTGGTTTTTTTCGGGGTGGTGAAGGGTCCCAATGGCTATTACTGAGCTTACTAGTATTTAAGCTGCCTCTCGCGGTTTCAATGTCACTGCTTCACTCTTATAATTCGTAGCGTGATATTTTATAGCTTATAACCTTCCTCAAAAAACGGGCTATCCAACCCAAAAAGAATTCTTGAAATTGGATTAGTAGTTTCAGAGATTATCTCCTACATACCAACAAACAAATTTACCTCTTTATTATAATATAGATTTATATTGTATATAATTTATATATATAAAGAATATATGTATCAAAGACTCGATGTCGCCTATTAGAAAACGTCCAATTTAATCGCGGGTTCAAGCCATGCCAGGCATAGTTGAGTGAAGGTGGCGCCCAGTAGTGCGCCATTTACAGACGTTACTTTACTTATATACGTAGTAACAAAGCAAATTTTATATATATATGTCAGTTTGTCTGAGTTTAAGAATTAAAAAACAAAGATAATTTCTGCCAAACTTAATAATCTAAATTGAAGCTAAAAATCAATTAAACAATAAATCATCTCAGAACATTCTATCTTTTAGCACTTTACGATATCGTTAGAAATATTATTTATTCGAATGGCCTTAATTATTTCAGCGTCGGAAACTGTACCATTCACATTTCTTGATGGGCAAAATAATTAGCGTGGGCCGTCTCAAAGAGAATCGGTAATTTCGGATTTTGATAATTCATAAAGGGATGTTTTGAAGTTATTTCGAATTTTACTCCAAGGTTTCTTCAATTGATTTATTACCCTCCCCCCCTCCCCCATAATGAATCTTCTCGTTAAGACTAATTTTGTATTCAATATATTGTATGAATTGATTATTATATTGTTACGATTAAATGAAATGGTATAGTGATTTGATTTTGATTAAATGTATTTGTGTCTTTGATTTTATTATAAAAAAGAAAAAAAAACAAGAACAACGATGCGAAAATGCTATTATAACAATATTGTGAATTATTTCTGTAAAGTTTATTTAAATATATAATAAATTACAAATTATTATAGATACATTGGGCAGCAAAACAATTCTGTCGAAATTGTTGTTGAAATTGTAATCTTATTCTGTCTATGTTCAAAATCGGAACACTAGAGACAAGAAAATATAAGATTTTTTAGGGTCCGTAGTAAAAACGGAAACCTTATAGTTTCGCCATGTCCGTCTGTCTGTCTGTCTGTCTGTCTGTCTGTCTGTCCGCGGCTTTGCTCCGAAACCCTTAAAACCAGAAAGCTGTAATTCGGTATGAGTATACATATAAACTATGCCGAGAAAGTCGTACAATAAAATCTTAAAAATATTTTTTTTCAGGGTGTCTTCTCTATGTGTTAAGAGAGAATAAATTTTTTTTTCTCATTTATCCCATGTTGTGGGGTATCGTTAGATGGGTCTTTTAAAAATATTATAGGTGTGGGAAAACTATTTCTCCGAACGACGAACTGTTTCCTAAATATTAAGCTTTGAATTGTCAATTTTTTTAGAGTCAAGTGTCCCCCCCCCTCTACCCACTAAACTGCTGCGTCTAAAAATATGAAAAAATTCACGATAGTGGTACATATAATGAATTTAAAAGGAAAATTATCACGGCTGTGCGAGTTCTTATGGTTATCGAGTTATAGATGATCTAAGTAAAAATAAATATTTCACTTTTTAAAGCATCACATTATGTAAATATTAATAATTTTAAATTAATATATGAATTTAAATGAATAAATAAATAAATATTTAATAAGTTTAAATTAAAATAAAATATAAAATAAGGTATAAAACAATGTCTCAATAAAACATGTCGCGAGTGATTCTGAAGTGCGCTTATGAAGTTTTCAACCAAATCTCCATAGATTTCATAGGCGTTAAAAGATACGGATTACGTACCTATCTCTAAAGAGAAATTAAAAATAATTTTATAATAATAAAAGGTTTAAAATTGTAAGTACGTATATTGTATAAACTGACTTAAAAAAGGAAATTCCCAGTTCGTCGTAAACTTATTTACGAAAATAGGTACTCGAAGATTGCTTGATCGATCTTGACAATTCTGACAACTACGGAACCCTACATTGTGCGTGGCCCGACACGCACTTGGCTGATTTTATTTAAATATGTTACAACTACATATTTAGCACAATACTTACTCGCACAAACGCTGTACTAAGGACATATTATGATTGGCATGAGAAAACAATTATGTAACAATATAATTTATTTGATATAGTAAATGATACTGTTAACTTTTTTTAACCTTGTTACACAGATTTAAACTTACTTAAAACTATAGACTCGAATGTCAATAAGTCACTCAAATAAAGTTCTTTTTTATCTCTGAAAAGGCTGGACCAATTTTGACGGGACTTTAACTTACAGATAGCCATAACATTGGCTAGGAAAGCTAAAGGAAGGCTAATTTTATTTTAAAATTTGTACTTATTTTAATTAATTAACAAAAAAAAATGCGTAAATTTTCGTAGGTAAAACCGCGAGGCATAGTTATTTTATAACATTATTGAAAAGTTTAGTTATAAAAACACACAGAAACTAAAACTATACACGGAAAGATTCCCGAAAATATTTGATTAACCGTCAACAATAATTAAACGTAATAAAACTGTTAACTAACACCTAAATAATTTTAATAACACACATTCAAATATTAGTGCATTGTAAATAGATGTCGTGATGACATTACCAAGCCCCGTATACTAGCGGAAGTAAGATTCGATCTGAACTCGAATAATAGCCGAATAATTACATTATATCACGGGTAACTGTTTTCGAGCTAATAACGGTGCGGACATAAATATTAGCGACTGCGCCCCGCGGTTTTACTCGCGTTAAGGTTACTGCATCACTTCTTTGAGTCATAGCGTCATGTGTAGCTTATCTTATTAACGCAAAATTAAATTTTTAACGCAAAATGATTTTTCAAATTCGATCCGTAGTTTCATAAATTACCTTCTACATACAAACAAATAAACATATAAAAAGATTCTACCACTTTATGATATTAGTATAGAAAATATCGTAAGGCCACCAGCATGTGCCGGTAGAAATTCTGGCACATTCGCACCACAGTGGAGTAGTGTAAGCACCTAAACCTTCTTCTTAATAGAAACCTCAGCCCAGCAGTGGGATAATTACAGGCTACTACTTACTACCGCGTGCCTTGCGTTCAATTTAGTGGTAGTCCACACCAGCTTGTTAAAAGTACGGCTATACATACGCGTGTTCAACATTCAAAGTTCTTAAATATTCTACGCGTTCTTGCGTTCTAACGCCCAGTCTGGACGTGGCTTTATGATATATCAAATTCTTGTGATTAAAATACTAAATGGTCGTTTTGAAAGACATAAAAATGTCTTAACTCCCGGTCTATAACATTTTTATCACCTAATTATGCTAATTTGAACCCATGACTAACAACAGCGTATGGGTTAGTGTTCATAGTTGATATTAATTATGGTATTGTATATGATATATTGCGGTATAACAACCAGATGAACGTATCTACAAAAGAATCAAAAATCTTTATGTAACTAAAATCGTTAACAATGTCACCTATGAATTGGTAAAACAACGTAATTTAACATTTCACCAATTAAAAAAAAAACTTTGTATTAGAACTACTTTTCTATAGAACCAAACAACGTATTATGAGTACCGCTTAATTAGCTAAAAGTAAAATTTTTAAAACGTTCATCTAGATACGTTCATCTGACTCTTATACCCCGATATTCTATAAATGACAAGTATCTACATAGTAAAAAAGAATTGAAAATAAAAAGACATAGGTATATAAAAAATAAAAAAGAACCTACCTACAAAAATATTAAATGAAAAAACTATATACTTGTGAAATAATAACTGTTGACCATCATTGATTCATCTTAAGGATGTTGTGCAAATATTACAATTTAAGAATTATGATAATAATCACTAATTAAAAATTAAAAAAACTGAATTAATTTTTTTTTAATTTTTTTTTCATAATTGATGCCTATACTTTATGAACCTACAAGATCCAACGTTACAATAAAAAGTTTTTTTTTTTAGTTACAATAAATATTCTGCTAACGCTGGTGAAACGTTCAATACATGACCAGTTAACATCTTGTATAAGCGGCCAGTACGTAAAATCTTCTACCACCAATAAATAATATTTAAAGTTACACAAACACTAACCCATTTTGTAACATAGATTAAACCAGACAAGATCTTACATAAAAAAGAAATCAATATACAAATGCGAGAACAAACCTCGTCACTAAAAGCAAATTAAAAACAAAACGAAAAGAATTACAAAGCTTCTACGGAACACCTGCTTTTAGAGCAATCCTAAATCACTTGTTAACCATTGATAGCCCCGAGATCTAAATCCATGAGAATTCTGTGTCCACTTGAAACTATTCACCAAAATTTTCTTCATCCACTACTGATTTTGAACTCTCCGAATTTACACTTTCTTTAATAAATCTTCAATGGACGTTGTAGATATGCAAAATATCGTTCGGATATTTAACAATAAAATGTAGAATTAGAAACTCTTATTGTCCACTTATACTGACTAAAATTATTTGACTGTCCATTACTGGTTTTGAATGCATTGAAGGATCATTTGATTGAAGAAAATCTTCAATGGATACAGTAATTGATGAAGTTTCGTCAAAACTTTGGCGTCGCAGAAGAAGGTATTAAAGGGCGATACTCCTTATCTGTCCCTTTTTTCCTTTTTAAATGAGATTTGATTAGGTACGGATTGAAAGGTCTTTTGTGTCTTAGTCACGTCTGGAATTAAGCCTACAATGGCCTTAAGGGATGTATTATTAATTTACTGAGTATTGTATTCTTTATGAATTACTATTCATTGAGTTTTGGTGCTATTTAAAGTTTTTCTATTATATTTATTACTTCTTTATTCGTCTTTTGAAATTTATTGGTTTTAATTTGAAGGTAGTGATACATACCATATAATATTTAATAATAGTGTTTCTTGTTTAGGTATTATGATTGAATTTCTAAATTTGCCCATCACGCTGATCTATTCTTTTAATTTGTTATGATAGACACGATAGACCAATTTTTACAAATTTTAATTTAATTTGCAATATATGTATGTATGTATATCACTATGATTTTTCGAGTGGAATCTTGCAACTTAATTTTGAAGCAGAAATCATCACCCGATTGAGTTGAAATTTTGTATACACGTTTAGTTTGGATGATTAGGTGTATCACATCAAACTAAATCCAATATGGCGGCGCACCCAAGATGGCGGACTAGTTATTTTTTAAAGAAAATAGTGGGCTGCGAGCAGGTAAGTCATGAGATGTTAAGTGATCACCGCCTATAGAAATAAATCAAGGATAAAAATGAGTAGCTCGTAAGTGAAGTGATGTTTTCGGCTCTCTATAGTAAAATTTATTATAAAAATGTATGTTGAAAGCGTCAGTTTTGACAAACAATTAATTCTTCTAAGACTTTTATGTCGATAATAAAATTTGATAAATCTTCATGTGACATGCGTGCTTTTGACACCGATATAATTTACATAGTGCGAATTAATGAAGGAGATAAGAATCTTTGAAATACATAAACTATACATCACTATGACATCCTGGCATTCATACTGATTATAAATGGATGCTGATAAGCAATAATGTGTCAACCCACAAAAAGTCAAATTTGGAGATATTGATGTATTTTGATACTACATCGCCTATTTAACATTATTCAAAAAAATTTCAAGTCAACTAAACTAAATAAGTATGGAAAAAAGTTTCTTAACACAATGTTTCGAATTTCAGGTGCGTTCCTTATTTTGCAATTTATAAAATAATCTTAAATATTTAAAAACTTATTACGAGATAACATATTAAAAAAATCTATCTGTTTATGATTCAGTATACATTTTATCAAAATAGAAAAGAAAAGACGAATATATACGTCTTCAAATAACATCTTCAGACGCCATTTTCTCAAAACGAAGTCCGTGTGGCTTGACTCAGTATTGCTTATCTGCGTCCAAATTGTGAAAGTAACTATGTCTGCCACTCTGTTTTGTTATTACGTTTTTACACCATAGAGCCAATTTTGATTAACCTTAGTATATATTATATAGATTAATCCTTGGACGAGGACTACTTTTTGTTGCGAAATAAAATTCAAAGGATTTGGCATGGTTAGAATTAAAGTGAGTGAGTTCGAAATATGTTTGAAATGAATTAGCAAAGTTGGTAATTAAAAATTAGTTTTATATAATTATGGACGCTAGTAAGCAACACTATGTAAAGCCACACGGACTGCATTTTGAGAAAATGGCGTCTAAAGATGTCAAACGTATTCTTAACAAATTATTTTGAAGACGTATATCCAAGTTCTCTTTCTATTTTGACTAAAGTATAATTAATTAAATGCAGATTGGTATAATGAAAAGTTTTATCTACTCGTATGTTTTTTCAAAAAATTTAGATTATAATGTAAAGCAAAATGTTGAACAGAATGCAATATTCTGAACATTAAATTAAGCTAATTTTTTCAGTACTTAATTAGTTAAGATGACTTCAAGTTTTTTTTAATAATGTTAATACATGACGAGTAGCGGAATGTATTCCGATATCTCCGAATCCGATTGTTTGTGTGTTGACACATTATTGCTTATCAGCATCCATACGTGGTTCATAATCCATGATTTTGAGAAAAATAAGAGACTATTCTATCAATATTTTATGATATTCAAGTGTAAATAAACGGCAAAATTTCTACGTTTTTTGTGCCCAAAAATGTAAATTTTTAAACATTGACATTTGGACGCTGATAAGCAATAATGTGTCAACCCACGCGGACTTCATTTTGAGAAAATGGCGTCTAAAGATGTCCAACCTATACTTACTTAATTTATTTAAAGACGTTTATATCCATCTTTTCTTTTCTTTTTTTTAAAGGTATGATGAATTAAAGGTAGATTGATATATTTAATATATTATCTAATAAAAAGTTTTTCAAATATTTCAGATTATTCTATAAATTGGAAAATATGAAACGCACTTGAAATACGAACCAATTATTAAGACACTTCTTTCCGTGCTTGTTTAGTTTATATTACTTGATTTTTTTTTGAATAATGTTGAATAGTTGATGCAGTAGCAAAATACATCAATATCTCCGATTTTGACTTTTTGTGGGTTGACACATTATTGCTTATCAGCATCCATTTATACTATTCGTGCGAAATGTGAGTTAAGCGTTTATACGGATATCCTATAATTTCTCGAAGAAACAAGCTATTTAAAATAATTATTCTACGTAGACGAAGTCACGGGAACCGACTAGTAAATGTAATAAACCAGGTTTAAAACCATTACTGGTTTCAAATTATTTGAATTTGCATTTGATTTAGTAAATCTTCAATGAATGCTATAGATGAGCAAGATATCTTTCGAGCTTTAGACAACAACAAAAGACGGATTTGAAAATTGTTGCTGTTCCCATTATGGGAGGATCCTCTAATGGTTTTGAGTACATTGAAAAATAAGCGCGACTGACTTCAAAGTAGGCGTTTACGTTCACATTTATACCAGTTAATTCGATTTTAAAACCAAAGTACTGAACCGATTTTGATAATAATTGTATGGAACCAATCTGAATGTATACCCTTTCAAATAAAAAAGAATTTTAAAAATCGGTTAAGAAATACCGGAGTTCTGAGGTAACAAACATAAACATATACATTACGAATTGAGAACCCCCTCCTTTTTAAGTCGGTTAGTAATCAAGAACTTAATGTAAAAGAAACTCCACTTACAAATGTACAACACACAACCTAACTCAATACCGTAGTATGTAATTAAAAACAGACAATTTAAAAAACCGAATAACAACTAAAACGATTATCACATTATCACATCATCACACGATATAATGATCACATTATCACACTCAACATCACACAATCGTGATAATTAAGAAACAAAATCCACAGCCACGGAACGGATAATATCGTGTTAATTAAGATTAGCATATGCTCAATCTCCGGAAAATCATTTAATGTGGGGAATAACTGAGAGGGACATAGCGTGACGTTACAAACGAGTGGCCTTAATTATAACATATACTATTTTCTACGGCGTTGCACGTTAAACACGTTCTTATTTACAATTCAGATACAAGTCCCTACGTTGAGGTGTCGGTATTAATTGGTCGGGCCACGCGAGGATCTTGTTTTTGGGGGCTGTTTAAATTATTTATTTTTCAACTTCGAAAAGGATTAGCATAATTCGTTGTTTTTGAAAATTATTTCTATATTCGAAATGGTATAGGTTTAAATTGATGCTACGGAATTCGAACTAGTTAATTTTAGCCAATCTGACCACTACATCACCTAAAGTAATTTAATGTATAAACGACGATGAAGACCATGAAACGATCATTATAGTAATCAATTAAATAAACTTAAATTCTAGTTTTAACAATTGTCTTTTTTTACAATTGATGGGGTCATATCTTTACTACATTTGATTTTTAAAAAACAAACACATAACATTTTTCAAACAAGACTTAAAAAAGAGATTTTAATAGCAAAATACGTAGTTCCGTTTATTTGAACGATAAAATTATTCCTCTTATTTTGATTTTAAAACTAAACTACTAAATAAATTTTGATGAAATTTCTATGGCACCAATCAAAGAATATACCCTTTCAAGCAAAAGTATTAGTAACAAAATCGGTCTAGCCGTTTACAAGTAATTGGTGAATATACGTAAAAAAATTCTCCGAATAATTGAGTACTTCCTCCATTTTAGAAGTTGGTTAAACTCTCAAATCTTTTAACAAAAGAAATATTCATAACACTAACGCCGGACACAAGATCCATATGACAGCCATAACTCATAATTAAAATATAACATACATAAAATTTAACCCAAATACAATCTAGTAAGGCAAGAATTACACTTACAAGTTTTACTCTCAGACTTTCAAAAAGATTTACATAAGTTATTTCTCATTGCTATGTAAATGAAACAATTTAATGTGAGTTCCTTATTTTTGACATCCACATCTTTCGTAACTACTTACGATATCTGTTGGTGGGTTACAGAGTTTATCGCTCTCAAGAGTAAAATTTACAAATACAATCCTCGCCTTACGCTTATATTAAAATCCATGACAGTCATTATGATAGTAATTAAAATTTAAAACATAATTATATAATTTAACTCAAATACATTTTAATGTCACACGAAGACAATGTTAACTAACAACTTGACACCTCGCGTGATGGCGGACGGAAAAAAGAAAATGGCGATTAATTTGATGGCTCTAAAGAACCGTAAACTCTAATTAAAATAATAAACAGAACGCTTCCTTTGATTACGGGCCACGTACTTGTTTTTAGCTAATGAATTCAAATACAACTTTAAGGGGAAGACTATGTAAAGTTCTCTAATATTTGCTGGTGCCTTCGTTTGCGAAAAAATAAATAAAACTTCTAAAATGGAAGCAGTTTAAGATACTCCTGAAAGTCCCGTCAAAATTACAGCCGTTTCACAGATTAGCCGGAACAGAGAGACAGAGAGACAAACATTTTTAAAATTGTGTTTTTTATTTAAGTACATACCGTATACTTCATACGCATTTGGTTAAAAGCTGTAAATTTGAAATTATAAACAGACATTTCAATTTTATTTATATGTATACAAAATTACTTAAAATCCATTGTGTAATTTAAAAGATGTAAGCGTACAGTCGGTGGGTAGTTTTATAGCATGTAAAGATGTAATAGAGCCTGGCTATAGCCTAGGTTAGAGTAAAATTGGAATCGATCAGACCAAGTTGCTCGGACCCTTTAAACCATAAAACAGTTGATAACCTTCAAACATCCAAAGAGTAGAAGTAAAGTAAAAGAGCCGAGATGTTCTAGTGGTTAGAACACGTCGATCTTTACCGTTGATCGCTGGTTCAAACCCGGACTAGCACCGATGTTTATTCAAGTGCTAAAATTGTGTTTCAAATCATCTCGAGCTCTGCGGTAAAGGAATACATCGTGAGGAAACCTCCATGTGTCGGGAGAAATTCCGACACATGTATATCCACCAACCCGCAGTGAAGCAGCGTGGTGGATTAAGCTCTAAACCTTCTCCTTAATAGGAGAGGAGTCCTTAGCCCAGCAGTGGAACATATACAGGCTGTAACTTTTACTTTTTCATTTTTAATAGAAGTTGCTTAGATCCTTTCAACAACCATGAAACAGTTGATAACTTTCAAACATCAAAAGAGATCGTCATTAATTATAGTTAAGAACTAAAACTATTACATCAGCTATTAAACAAAAACACCGAAACCAAATCGGTGAATTCGGGATACGACGCCAAACAGCCACACAGATAAACATGTAAAACTTATAACACCTCCTTTTAGCGTCGATGGTTAAGAATAAACAGTAAAAAGAAATATTGAACTTCTTCTTAACATGAAAAAAATTTACTCCCATCGCAAACTATTTAATTATTCGCCGACAAAGTGAATACATAACATCAATCAACGTGCCGACAACACCGGGAAACTTTTGTTATGTTTATTAATATACGATTTTGAAATAACATTGTTTTTTATATTCTTATACGATCTATCTCTTAAGTGAATACATATGTTTTCATTACAAAGATCATATATTATTATACAAGTAAAAAAAATTATAATTTTTTTAACATATACTCTATACTAATTTTATTAAGAAGAAAATCTTGTTTGTGAGTTTGTGTGAAGAATCTTTTAAACTACTGATCTGTTTGAAAAAGGTTTTTTCTGTTGGATAGTCCGTTTATTGACAAAGGTTATATTATATCACGCCCCTACTTAAAGAAGCTAAACAGTCAAATAAACGCGAATGAAACCACGAGGATCAGCAAATGTTATATGCATACCACATGTGGATGCTGATAAGCAATAATGTGTCAATCCACAAAATTAATTATTAATAAATATTAATGTATTCTGATAATGCATTTCGTACTTAACATTATACAAAAATTTTTCAAGTCGTTTGAACTAAGTAAGTACAGAAAAAAGTTTCATAATCTAATGTTTAGAATATTGTAGTGAATTTGAAAAACTTATTATTAGATAAAATGTATACTAGCCTATGTGCTATTAATTAATTATACTTTTCATCAAAATAGAAAAGAAAATATGGATATATGCTTCTTCAAACAGATGTGTTAAGAATAGGTTCGACATCTTTAGGCGCCGTTTTCTCAAAATGAAGACCGTGTGGCTTGACACAGTATTGCATATCAGGATCCACGTGACAGAAGACACTAGATAGACTTTTAATACCAATGTATTATCCCAAATACTAATTTAATCTATGTAAATGAAATATCACCAATTGACTCATATATACCTTAATTTTTGTTATTGATTAAAAAAAAAACAACAATAGCGTTAAACCAATTGGGTGCTGATAAGCAATAATGTGCCAAACCACAAAAAGTCAAATTCGAAGATATTGATGTATTCCGATTTCAAGTCATTGAAGCTAAATAAGGACAGAAAAAAGTTTCTTAATTCAATGTTTCGAAAATTGAAATGTGCTCAATAATGTGCAATATATAATAATTGAATATATTTGAAAAACTTATTATTAGAAACTTTTTATTATACCAATATATTTTGAATTCATTACACATTTTATCAAAATAGAAAAGAGAAAATGGATATATACGTCTTCAAGCAAATCGATTAAGAATAGGTTTGACATCTTTAGACGCCATTCTCAAAATGAAGTTCAATTTTTGTAACCAATTAAAACATGGGACAATAGCGTGCAACGTCCAATTAACCAATCAACGAATACGGGTTTCGAGTTCCATCTTACTCTTGACAAATTGTATATCTTCTTTTTTACAAATTTTTATCGAAGTCTGATCCGGATTCCCGATATGGTCGTATCTTTAATTGTTTACGTAAACGTCACAGCGGTCATTTATTATGTGTAAATGTAGTTTACGAGCCCCCGCAGATTATACATTTTCTGTCGGCTGAAATCTATCAGCTGAGTCCAAAAACTAAGCAATCTGTCAGTATATGTAAGGGCACCGAAGTGGTTGGAACTATTATAGTGTTAGCCATTGTATTATAGTTAGCCAACAGCCAGGCAATATTGTTGCCCATTAAACTTAGAATATATGTTAATTGAAGTGACATGGCTAAACGTGAAAACCCAATTTTTTTTATGGCAGATAAAAACCAGGCAAATTGCCTGATATAAAGTGATCACCACCGCCCATGATCATTTGCTAGAGAACCATAAATTTTCCTGCTTGAAAGGGAATAAGTGATGAAGAAGGATTGTATAATTGTTGAAAGAGTAACTGTCGAGTTTCTTATTGGTTCTTCTCGGTAGAATCTACATTCTGAATCGGTGGTAAATTAATTAATTAATTCGTTTTTTTTTGTTTGTATATTGTAATCTATCTGCATTAATAAGTCTACCCTTAGTTATTAACTGATATCAAATTATAAGTACGCACTTGCATACATCATACATATGTACATAATACAATCATTTCATCTACCTAGCATTTTTTCCGGTTATATCAGAGTCTGCTTACTATTCTAGTTCAGATATTGACGAGTTACTGATTTTAGTTTAGTTAGACACAGCGATTATCATCTGACCTCTGCAACTGAAGACAAGTAACCATTTAGACTAGAATAATTTCCCTACTAAGAGTAACGATCATTATCAGGTGATTATGATAAAGACCGGGACCAACCCACAAGGACAAATACTCAGACTTGGAAACAAATATTCATACAAACATAAATATCTTTCCCGAGCGGGGATCGAACCCGCAACCGTTGGCGTTAGAGGTACATCAAGAATTCGGCTGAACTATTGATAAAAAGTCTATTTTCTGATATAGTCTACGGGAGCTTTAAACATTTTTGTTTTTAAAAGCACCTTGCTCGTTTATTATAATAATAAAACGTGTCACCCGGGAACCGAACCCGGTGGAACAGAATTACAACCCTAAAGCAACAAGAGCGTTAAAAAGCCATTTCATTTGAAATTAATTACATTGAAAAAATACATTACACAATCCACTTCCTTACGCCGGTCGACTAGGGTAATAACAACGATTACGTTCAAAGGATTTTTACCCTTAATTCTACGGTAATAAGGGATTAAATCGTGTTAGTGTATTTGTGTGTGTTCTGGATACATTTTCTCATGACCGATACAAACCACCTGCGTATTTCAAAAGTTGGTCGTTTGCATACATTAAGCGTTTTAGAGTTCCTTCGTTCGGAAATAAAACAGTTTTTGGTAAAAAAAAAATATTATCTTTTTGTTTGATATTGCTTTTACATTATTTTCCGTCACTGATTATATCAGCGTGAATTTTAATTGCATGAAATAGCTCTACAATTTTTTTTCAAATAAAGTGGAACTGGCTTCAAAAGCAAAATACGCACTTTCTTTTACTCGAATGACACACTTATTTCAGGTATTTTGATTTGAAAACCAAACTACTAAACCGATTTTGATGAAAATTCAATATGACCGATCGGATAAAATAAGCTTTCAAACTTAAAAATAAATAACTAATTTATAAAGTAATCGGTGAACAGACTTTATTTATTAAATTGAATTTATTATTTTAATTATTAATTAAATTTTATACACATAGTTTTTTTTATGAAAACATAAGAATGTAACGTGTGAACGTAAAATGATATTAACATAGTATGATGATAAATATTTTATATTTCATATTCTTTCTCAGAAAATATTTGTCCAAATTACCTTCATCAAAACATTTCAATTTAGCAATACAAACGAATCAGACAAATTGACAGATTTACATTCGAATCAACAAAAAAATACTAAATTCAGCACTACGGAACCATAAACCTAATGACAGTTTCATGCTTACCGTTCACTTAGTAGGCCCGTATTATGGGTAGTCAATTAATGACTTAAAACGAAAGGGTTCTTTCTGAATAGGCTAGCCTATTAAGGGTGAAACATCCCTATGCTAGTCCCTAGGTGATACGGTTATCAATGTCAGATAGGTATCGTTTGGGGAAAACCTGTAACACATTGAGTCACAATTTGTCGAAATTTTGTTAATTTTAAAAATTAACTAATTGTACGTCAATGATTCTAATTCGTTTAAAAAAGCTTTTGAATTTTGATGGAACTGTTAAACTGAGTACTGCACTAACAGCGGGTTAGATCGCTGCTCGTCTTAAATATTTGTTGTGGTCATTTATTTGTATTCAAAAGTAAAGTAGTATAGTAACAGCCTGTTAATATCCCACTGCTGGGCAAAGGCCTCCTCTCCTATTTAGGAGAAGGTTTAGAGCTTAATCCACCACGCTGATCCACTGCGGGTTGGCGGATATACATGTGTCAGAATTTCTCCCGGCACATGCAGGTTTCCTCACCCTGCTTTCCGTCACTGCCGAGCTCGAGATGAATTTAAACACTAATTTAGCACTTGAAAAATCAGTGGTGCTAGCAGGAGTTTAAACCCGCGATAATCGGTTGAGATCGACATGTTCTAACCACTAAGCCAGCTCTTTCGGTTGTATTCAAACCGACTTCAAAAAAGGAGTAGGAATTCAATTCGTATGGTTTTTATCTTTGTTACCTTAGATCGCAGTCATTAATTAACTGATTTTAAAAAATTTTTGGTCCTATAAAATTTTTATCAAAATCGGTTCAGTAATTAGGTATTTAAATCGAATTAGGTACGTCAACCAAGTGAAAAAAATACGTATGTTGCTTTAGAAACAATTAATTTTTATTCGTGCTCGAACGAGATTAATTAAAATAGAATTGTAGTATTTGAAAATTTAACGGTGCCATTCGTGTTTCGCACCCGCGATCTTCAGTTGAGATCAACATGGTCGAACCACTAGGCTATCTCGTCACATTTAGTGACTAGCTGCTCCTCGCGGATTGATTCACGTTTATGGTTACTGCTTTTCTCCTATGCGTCGTAGCGTGATGTTTTATAGTCTATAGCCTCAATAAATAAACTATCTAACACAAACATAATTTTTCTAAACAAACCAGTAGTTTCTGAGATTAGCGCGTTCAAACTAACAAGCTCTGCAGCTTTATAATATTAGTGTAGATAAAATATAACAAACAGTTTTAGCTTATCAATATTCTTAACTCCTGTTTTAGTTGACAATAAGACCACTCATACGTTTTCCGTTACATCTGCACTTAACTCTCCATAAGAATATTGATACGATTTTAATCCTTATTACATGCAAGTAAGAATTAAAATCGTATAAATCTAAAAGCCCGTTAACCGAGTAACTTTCAAATAAAATAGGTTAATAGACATTTTAACGCCGAATTTTAACATTTGTTTTTAAATATACCTCTTAAAATCTTAGATTAAAATAACAGACGCGATAATAGTTTAAAAAACTATATTAAACTAATATTATAATGTTTTTGACGTTTTAACGATATTTAGTGTGGACTCACTTCACTTTCTCTTTTTGAAAGAGAACGGAGGAAGCTAGATGGAAAGGAAATCAAAAATTATGGGTTGATTAGTTAAAAACACAAACACATAAATGACTTGGGACGACACGCCGTAGTACGTTACGACCTCGTGAAACGTTGTGACGTTGCAGCGTAAAAAAATACGTGCATCGTATAATATCACGACGGGACGTGGCATCGTAATATTTTTGTTTTATTTTAAAAGTTATGTCATTGAAGATTTTTCATGTATGAACAACTTAAGTTAGTTTTCAAATGTATACATGCAACTATTCATAAGGGAGAAAAAGAGAGAAATATAAATAGAGAGAGAGACAGAAGATATTTTTTATCCATTAGAAATTTCACATAATCATGTCATACATACATATGCTAATTTGTTACAAAAAAATTGGAGATATAATATATATTTAACTAATTAAATGACACATCTCTTATTTTAATCTTTGACACCAAACGCAGAAGCTATCGAAAGTATCCGACCGTTTATAGTCGGTTATCTATACAGAAGCTTGTAGCTGAGCTTTTCGATGACAAATTGATAAATTATATCAGCTTTCACGGCTTTTAGATATTTCCTAATAATAGTAGGGCTGGCGCCTTTTACGTCGTGTTGGGTAATACTAGGGTCAATATACACTGAACGATCGCTGGAGTAGGGTTGCCAAAATTAATATTATTTTTTTAGAGTATGCAATGCATACCTGATTACCGTTACGATATTGATGCTGATAAGATAGTGAATCAATTGACAAAAAGTCAAATACGGAGATATTGATGTTCTCAATACTGCGTACTAATTAACATTATTGAAAAAAGATTCAAGTTATCTAAACTAAATATGAACGGAAAAAAGTTTAATTTAATGTTTCGAATTTCAAATGCGTTCCATATTTTTCAATTTATACAATAATCTCAAATATTTGAAAAACTTAATATAAGATAACTTTTATTTATATCAATATGATTTTGATTTATTATACCATTTATCAAAATAGAAAAGAAAAGAATGATCTATAGTTCTTCATAGAAATTTATTAAGATTATTTTTGACATTTTAGACGCTATTTCTTAAAATGAATATTGTAAAATGGTTTTAAGCTACATATTATATCGTACATTAATTATTGTTTTTATAATTATGATGTTTATATAATAAAAAATATTGGAATGCTTTTTTATAATTGAAAAATATTGTATTTTGTGAATTGTAATTTTATTTTTCGATGACTTTGAATAAAAAAATGTTTCACGCCTATCTTAAAAACACTATTTCCGATATCGAATCAAATTATTGTAAAATAAAAATGAGGAATTTAGTTTAAAAGTAATTATTATTTTTATTTTATCTGTGTTAAGTATTTTTATTTCTAATGTTAGTAAAATGGTATAATATTAAAGTGACAACCCTACCAAAACAATAATTTAAGTATCATAGCGAGAAATATTACCTTGTTTTAAAACGTCATAAGTTTCGTGAAGTGACATCATATCTATGAAAGTGTCAAGTTTTATGATAAGATTTTACGTTAATAATAATAATTGTAACATTTTGAAGACGTTTTATATTTAAAATTCAATTCTTTCTCGGAATAAAACATGATGACGAAACCTGCATGTGTCGGGAGACATTTTACTATTTTTCTTGGTTATGTGGAAATGAATTGAAATGAAATGAATCTGGAGATGAAATTTTGACTTAAATGCGTGTTGCCTTTGGCTTTTAACTTTTAAATTATTTTTTTAAATAAGTGTTATCTTTCAAACTATAGGGAATTTTCTCTAGTTTATTTTTAACATGACTATATTCATTAAAATTAGTAGGAAAGATTTCCAAAAACATTATTTCCTATCAGTATTCAATTATCTCAATAAAAATAATGAATTTTGATACACAATTCTACAATACATTCTTCTATAATTATTCATAAAAGAATTACCTTGTATAAACAACAGATGAGCACAGAAATTCGAGGTGGCATCTCGGACTATTGTTGAAAGTAAATTAATGTTTACCGTATTCGAAATAAAAGTTATTACTTCAACTGTACGTTATTCATATTATATTTAAAGTTAACATAGAAAATCAAATTAAATGAAACCCACGCGTACAAGATTTCAAACATGTTTTTATCTTAGAATCGTAACACTCAAGTAATAGGCACGTTAGAAGTGACTTTTTTATTGCTCTGACATGCTAAGAGCGATTTTACGTTAAATATTTTTTTGTTTTATGTATTGAATAACGTTTTTTTTAATAGCCTGTATATATTCCACTAGGCTTTTGCTTGTTCTGCTATTAAAAAGATTGACAGACATATAATAAATAAATAAATAAATAAATAAATAAATAAATAAATAAACGCATCACACTCAACGACCCCCATTAAGATCGCGTGACCTTGTGTCGGGGGTCCGGAAACACAACACTAACACAAACACCCAGACCACGACAAACATCCGTGTGGCCAATACAGACATTTGCCGTGAACGGGGATCGAACCCGCGAGCGTTAACGCTTGTTGTAGTTACAGTGACCACTGCGCCAACGTGTCCGTCAATATACATATTGATACTGCTAAGCAAAATTATTGCTGTTATCAACCCACAAAAAGTCAACTTCAGAGATATTGATGTATTTTGATACTGCATCACCAAATTATTCAAAAAAAATTGAAGTCATACAAACTCAATAAATACGGAAAAAAGTTTCTTTATTAATTGTTTCGAATTTCAAGGTCGTTCCATATTTTGTAATTTATACACTAATCTGATATATAAAAAAAAGACTTTTTATTACATAATATATTAAATATATCAACCTGCTTTTATTACATTATACATTTTATCAAAAAAAGAAAATAAAATATGGATAAATACTTATTCAAACAAATGTATTAAGAATAGGTTCGATATCTTTAGACGCCATTTTCTCAAAATGAAGTTCGTGTGGCTTGACACAGTATTGCTTATCAGCGTCCATTTAAGAAACGTTTGTGCAAAATTTCATGTTTCTAGACCCAGCGGTTTCAGTTAAATAATACCTACTATAGTTTTTAAAGTATGTTCAGTGTTTCTGGACTTTACTTTGGATTTACTAAAATCGCTCTGTCTCTTTAGTATAAACAAGTTGCCCCACGCGGTTTCTATCGCGTTTATTGTTACTGCTTCGTTCCTGAGTCGTAACAGAATATAATACAGCATATAGAGAGAGTAGAGTAACAGCCTGTAAAATCCCACTGCTGGGCAAAGGCCTCCTCTCCTATTAAGGAGAAGGTTTAGAGCTTAATCTACCACGCTGCTCTACTGCGGGTTGGCGGATATACACGTGACAGAATGTCTCCCGGCACGTGCAGGTTTTCTCACGATGTTTTCCTTCACCGCCGAGCTCGAGATGAATTTAAACACAAATTTAGCACTTGAACAATCAGCGGTGCTAGACGGGGTTTGAACCTACGATCAGTAAAGATCGACGTGTTCTAACCACTAGGTCATCTCGGCTCTCACATGTCCATAAATGGACCAAATATAACTTCCCTCGATAAATGGGCATTACATATATTTACACAATAACACAAGAGGATGTTAAGTACTGATTTATTTTTAAAAGGTTCTTTCGCAAGCATCATTTGTTTTTGATTTCTATCGTTTGCGTTTAGTTTTATATCAAAATCATGCCATAAAAACAACCTCATCAAACACTAAAATTACAATTTTAATGCCTTGTAAGTTAAACATGATGCAACAGTATAAACATTGACCACACATTAGAAAGACCGAATTCGAGTATTAAAAAGATTTATAGGGCATTTTCTGTTTAATGAACATGTACTTTGACGAGTTATGAATTTATAATGCGCGGTTTATGTTGATTTCATGGTGAGTATTTTCATTACATTTAATGGGAGAGCAGAAGTCATTTCCTTATGGTGTAAGTCCTAAGTAATTTAAAATATTAAAAACTCGTCTAGTAATACTACTTCGCACTTTAAAATCGAATTTGCTAGTTTGGACAGTTTTGATCCATGTTGTTTTTGACCGTCTTCCAATAAGAAGGAGGAATTCATCGGGGACTTTTTGAAGTACGTTCGCCGATTACTCGAAAACGGCTAGATATTCTTCGGTTAGTCCCGTAGAATTTTAATCAAAACGGTTCAGTAGTTAGCACTTAGACATGCTTACAAAGATGCGCGCGAAAAATATTACACTACTTCTAGGTAAAAATTAGGAAAAATTTTAAATTTTTACAAGAACCTTTTGTGTTTATTTTAAAAAGTGTTGCATGTTACCTTTCTTTAAAATGTTTTAATTCTCATAAACATCTACATAAAACATTTTGTTCACTTAACATTATTACATAAAAAATTTAAGACGTAATTATTCATAAAAAACAACTTGAAATGTTAATGTCTATCTTTGAACTTAGTTCGAATCTAATAATGCCATAAAGGTGTGATTCATGGGGCAATAAAATCGAGGGTTGCAATTTTATTGTGCGGCTCTGACGATGAGTGTCGACTCATAAAATTGCTTTACATACAAATTTAAAATATCCATATTTCACTGTTTTCTATTTTTATCGCAATATGCATTTGTAATCAACTAGCGGCCACTCGTGGTTTTACTCGCTTTTAACAGAGGACTTCCAACAAACTTCCAACCCTCAAATTTTGCAAAATCCCGTCTTGGTAAGCACCTACGTCCTAAAAGAACCCCCATACAAAATTTGAAACTCCTAGCACTTATAATTTCTGAGATTTCCTGATGAATAAGTAAGTGCCCCTTCGCTTTTATATATATGTAGATTAATTTATGACTAATTTATTACATGTGTAATATTTTTGATAAGATTGCACAACTTAAAATAGAATTGCGCAGAAATATAATACCTATATTTTTGCATATATAACCTTCGGAAATTAAAGTCTTATTTTCTATTAAAGCCAATTTATTTGTACTATTTATCCATTCAAAATTAACTAGTGGTCCGCAAGTGGTCGGAATTCGACCACAATTAATTTAAATTATAAGTTTTACCATAAGCAAAAGAGTTTATATGCGTGTGAATGTCAAATACATATTGTGTGCTATGTTTTTGTTATTATTTAATGTATTAATTGTGCATAATTTCACACTCCTCTTTTCGGGCAATTTTCGTAAAAAGGAATAAAAAGTTTTTGTTTAACGTATTAATATATAGATTAGATTATATATTTTATTAAATAACTCTGACTATTTCAGCTTTACATATCGAAATGATAAATTTTATAATTATGTACATATGTACATAATTATAAAATTATGTAAATATTTATGTGTAAATTATGTAAATAATTATGTACATATGTACATAATTATAAAAGAGCGTATATTACTTGCTCTTAAAGACCGCTCTGGTGTAGTGGTGTATCTTTAACGGTTGCGTGTTCGATCCCCATTTGGTAGATATTGTACGTATACAAATATTCGTTCCTAAGCCTAGATGTTTGTCCTTGTGGGTCTCCCCACTGTGCCTTGGATATATAGGTATAAAATATATATATGTATATATAAGTCTCCATTTCCCTTGGTCATGCCATAACTTTAGAACGACTATACCGATTTTGTTCATCTTTTTTTAAAGTTTTTTAAAATACTTCGTAGAAAATTTGGGCAGAAAATTAGAAACAATAAAGAAAACTTAACGACTATATAGTCGTTATATATATAACTTAGCTTTTCAATTAAATTAGTGATTTATGGCTTTGAGTTGTGCCAATTATACACATTTTATTTCACCAAAGTCGCGTAGAATTTATACAATTTTCAAGATAACAGTCATTTGACAGATCGCCCGAATAACAGACCGTGTGATGTAAACATCGTTTAACAGCTGCATAAGGTAATTATTTTTATATAATTTATTCAAATTTGAATTGAATATTCATACTAAAGACAGGACAACGTCGAGTCAACTAGTTTATTATAAATATTCAACTTTTAAACAATATAATCTTAACAAGTGCGAACAAGATCGAACGTGCGGTAGAGGAACAAGTTAGAACAAGTTGCTCGTTCACTTACTGTTTCCGACTGGCAACTTGTCCCGAAGTTTTTTTTTTTATCGAAGTCTGTGAAGACGTATTTTTTTATTGTAAGTATGTCTGTTTATTTTAATAGGATCTTCTTGTTATTTATATGTAATATGTAATGGATGATGAATGGATAGAATTATATATCTGTATATGTTAAAGTCAAAACTAATTTTGTCGAAGGGACATCAGTTTTGATTGAAATAACAGTCACAAGTACTGTTTTTTTATCGTTAATAAATCACATTTGGACGGTGATAAGCAATACTGTGTCAAGCAACACGGACTTCGTTTCGAAAAAATGGCGTCTAAAGATATCAAACCTATTCTTAATAAATATGATTGCAGTAGTTTAGATCCAACTTTTCTTTTATTTTTTGATAAAATTTATAATGAATTAAAATAAGATTGATATATTTAATATATTATCTAATAAAAAGTTCTTCAAATATTTGAGATTATTGTATAAATTTCAAAATGTGAAACGCACTTGAAAGTCGAAACAATTAATTAAGAAACATTTTTCCGTACTTATTTAGTTTAACAGAATACAATATTTTTTGAATAATGTTAAACAGGTGATGTAGTATCAAAATACATCATTATCTCCGAATTTTACTTTTTGTGGGTTGAAACATTACTGCTTATCAGCATCCATTTCATCAATGCAAATTTTGATGCTGATAAGCAATAATGTGTCAACCAACAGAAAATCAATTTCGGAGATATCGATACCTCCCACGTAAGTTGTTGTAACCCCAAAATTACAATTTTACAGTAGAGCACTTTTAATCCGTTTTAGTTTGAAAGTTACAACAAAATACGCCTTTTTTCAGGCGTATTTTGTTGTATCTTTCCTTGAAAGATTTTTGGTATTTTTTCACTTTGAATGCATTAAGCAATGCAAATTCGTGTAGTATCCAGTAAAAACGCTAACGGCAATTTTGTGGCTTACAAAAACTTACGTGGGAGGTATCGATATGATGTATTCTGATCATGCGTTACATATTTAACATTATTCAGAAAAAAATAAGTCATTTAAATTAAATAAGAACGTAAAAGTGTCTTAGTGTAATGTTTAGAAAATTGAAGTGTGTAACATTTTTCGCGATTTGCAATAATCCGCTATATCTGAAAAACTTATTATTTGATAAAACGTTTTATTATAAAAATCTGCTCTTAATTTACCTTTTATTGAAATAGAAAAGAAAATATTGATAAAAACGTCTTCATAAAAATATATTAAGAATAGGTTAGATATCCTTAGACGCCATTTTGTCAAAAGAAATCCCTGTGGCTTGACACAGTATTGCTTATTAGCCAAATGTAATGTAACAAAATATTTATGTATTTCTTTTGTAAATCTTTTAGTTACTTCAAATAATATTTAAAAGCATATTGTTAGCAAGGTTTTTATGTTTTAAATTTTGAATTATAAATAAACCACAGCACAAAATATAATATTTATTCGATTTGCAATTTTTTTTAACATCCGCAATTAAAACGTTACATAAATTTTAGGCTGATGGCTTCCGTTTCCTATAATATAAGTTGTATTGAATATTTGAGAAATACTTTAGTGTGAACACCGTTTCAATGACACGAATAAGTGGCACTTGTTGACCCGAGCAATTACTTTGCACAATTAGATACATAATAATTCAAATATTGACTTAATCTTCGTCATTAGAACGTAAAATGATATTTAAAATGGCGCATCAAACATTAATTGGACGCTGATAAGCAATACTGTGTCAAGCCACACGGGCTTCGTTTTGAGAAAATGGCGTCTAAAGATGACCTATTTCTAATTTGTTTTTCTATTTTGATAAAAGGTATAATGGATTAAAAACGGATTTATAGATGTAACGTATTGTTTAATAAAAAGTTTTTCAAATATTTGATATTATTGTATAAATTGCAAAATATGGACTCTCACTTGAAATTCGAAATATTAAATTAAGAAACTTTTTCCGTACTTATTTAGTTTATACAACTTGAATTTATTTGAATAATTTTAAAATTTGACTTTTTGACGGTTGACACATTATTGCTTATCAGCCATATGTGCCTAGATTTTGTTGATAGTCGATTGGCTAGTAGAAAATGCAGTAGCATTAATCCCGACCATTGTTACCTAAGTGTATAGTACAATTAAGTATTAAAATATAAGGGGAGGACCGCAGTCCGGTATGGCCCCGGACTCCCGGTGTACGCACCAGCGAGGGGTGCGGGGAGGGCGAGACCATCTTTGCCCTCCTGAGAAGGGCTCCGCAAGCCACGAGCGGAGCAACGCACGGGAGAGGCCGCGGACGTGCCTGCGAAAGCGATCCCGTAACAACTACTAGGCTTCGTAACTATTAGGCCGATTTGAAAAATTATTTTCCCGTTGGTTAGACCATTTATTGAGAAAGGTTATAGCCTATATTACATCACGCTACGACTTATATTCGCGAAGCAGTAACCATAAACGTGAGTAAAACCGCGAGGTGCAGCTAGTACTAAATAATAATGACTTTAAATTAATAAGGTAACTTCTGAGTTACTTGTTATTTCCTTAACAAATCTAAACAAACCGGTAATAATAAAAAATGAGAATAAAAAAAGCCTATTCGAATAAAATATGTTTTTCAATTTAAATAAAATAAAAAAAAAAGTTGTGAAAAAATATATATCATTCTTATCTACAAAACTCATTCTTAATCCAATAAAAGAGGCACATAAAAAAAAAACTTTCACAAAACATTTAAATTAATTGGAAAACATAATAAAAAAGGACAAACACATTCAAAAGTCACACAGCAATTCGCAAGAAAAAAATTAATAAACAAAACCCAACAGAACATTTACATAAAATCAATTAATGTTACGACGATATCACAAAATAATTTAATCCGCGAAACGTCTGGTTTCGAAGGCGACAGCGTACAAAGTACGCTCCCGTCAAAACAGACAAGTCCTTTGTACGCTCGCCTCGGGGTACGCAATAATAATGCATATCAGTTTACACGTTGAAAGCACCATCAATAATTGGAAACTCGTGTACGGAACACTAGCCAGCGGCTGTACTGTACGCCGTGCTATTCGTTTTACGATCGTGATTGACTAAATTTTGTGCAAAGGTTTCATGTGGGTAATTATAATTGTAAAAATCAATTGTCTTTTTGATCGAAGCCCTTAAAAATTAAGTTATTAACGATGTTTACAGAAAAGTATTTTTTAATTTCATTTTGTTCGATTGATTAGTGAAAAATATTTTTTTTGTTGGCATAAATCTAGAAATTGTGTAATAAAGAATGAATAATATATAAATTGAAACTAAATATAATGCATCTATTAGTTTTTTATTTTCTATTTTATTAAATTATTAAAAAAAAATAATATTCTTATTTTGTTGTTTTTTTTATTAATTATTTTTTTATTAATAAAAATAAGTTCTACCACCATTCATTTTATAAATTTTAGATATCTACATGTTTTTCTAAAAATTTGTAATATAAATAAAAAATAGAATTCTAATTAAAAAGTGATTTTTTCATTTAATTAATAAATTGATTAGGTATTACACAAAGTGTCCAAACAACATTATATACCGTAACAAAATTGGCTTCCTGTTTAAAAATTAGCAAAGGAAATAGAACGGTCACTAGAATCTGTTGAACTTTGCTGTACCGGTTTTGAACTAGTTTCAACGCAGGTATAACCTCGATCTGCTTACCTTACATTTACATATGCAATATTTTAACATAATAATGAATGAATATATTATAGTTAATAGATTATTGCACTGCGAATTAAATTATTTATTTTCTACGCCATGTTTTTGTATACTCGTAATGAAATAAATTTTAAGATTTAGTTTGATATGGGTTAAGTTGATTCGACATGGTTTCTTCATGGTCGATGTGTTTTAATGTATAATAAGTAGTTCTTTATGTATATATTTACGTGTATTTTGTGCTCATATTTAATAAAGCTTAAGTAAGCAATGGACTTTTCATAAGGAAATTAAAAAAGTCGCATTCACAATATTTTATTATCTTCCTTGAATTCTTCAGCCAGAAGTCAGAAGTTAGTTCCTAATTCTAGGGTTTCTAGAAGCCTCCGCTCGGAGCTTCACTCACATGGTATATCAATAAAAAGTAACCTATTTATTTTTCTCATTTATAAATTATATTACCGTAAAGTTCTATCAAAATCTGTCGAGTCATTTCTGCGCGAAAGAGCAACAAATATACATGGAAACATCCATCTATCATCATAAACTTTCGCAATTAAAATATACCAACTGGATTTGTATTCTGCCGATGAAGGAGCGGGACTACCTTTTCTATAAAATATATAAAAAAATCAACGTCTGTATGATTGTTCTCTGTGCGTTCGGATCAATTGTGATGAAACTTTGGTAGGGTGATCTGGGGCGCCCACGAGGGTTTCTGGCTTAAAAATCTACTGTAGACGGCATTTCAACGCATGCCGGGTACAGCTAATCTATATATATATATGGATTCTGATAAGCAATAATGTGTCAACCCACAAAAAGTCAAATTTAGATATATTGATGTATCCTGATAATGCATTTCGTATTTAACATTATAAAAATTTTTTTCAAGTCATTAAATTCTAAATAAGTACGGAAAAAAGTTTCTTGATCAAATGTTTAGAATATTGAAGTGAATATAATAGAATTCCATATATTTGAAAGACATATTATTAGATAAAAATCTATACTAGCCTATCTGGTATTCATTTATATACTTTTTATCAAAATCGAAAAGAAAAGATGGATATATGCTTCTTCAATCAGATGTGTTAAGAATAGGTTCGACATCTTTAGACGTCATTTTGTCAAAATGAAGTCCGTGTGGCTTGACACAGTATTGCATATCAGCATCCATATATAGTAATCAAAACTGACTGGCTGACATATTCACTGACTGATCGATCAACGCAGAGCTTAAGCCGCTTTGTCTAGAAAGATCAAATTTTGCACAAACGTTCCTGAAATGTCGTAAGTGTGCAATAGGAAAGGATTTTTGCTTTTTTTTCCTTTATAGGTTAAAAATAGGGTTGTAAGTTTGTTAGGCATGAAATTCTTAAGCATACGCAGGTAAAGCATGGGGGAAATGCTAGTGTAATAGGTATAATTAATTGAAGAAGTAGAAGAGAAAGTAAATATTGTAATATTTAAATATGTTAAATTAACATAAAGGACAAATTATCAAACTATTACAAAACTATTATATATAATAAGATATAAAATACTTCTTTTAATTTCTGCCTGCGACTATTTATTCTACATTCCGAATCGGTGGTAAATTTATAACTAAAAGATTAATTTGTAATTTAACGATTCATAAGTACCTTAAAAACTTACTTGACTAAAATGTATTTTGAATTTGTATATGAAAATGTACGAAGTATTCAATCAACTCCATTCTTTTCAAAGTAAATGTACAATACATAGGTACTCAACAAAGTTATATGTTTTAAAACATTGTAGAATATCCAAGAAGTATTATATCAGTAACCTAACGAAATAAAGTCACGGCTATCGGTCTGTATCATCAAACAAATCTACAGAACGCACACCTACATCCTCTTGCCCTTTCGAGATGATGTTTGACCAATAGCATTACGTTTGACGTAGACAAAAATCACCCTTACTACCTTGGAATACGGTACTTTTAATCTGCAGCATCTTGGTTTTAATCTTGGTAACCACTTCGGTAAGAGTGGTACGGCTACCGTAATACGCAGAGTTTCGTGCTGGAATAAATAAGAACTTATGTTTGACGCGTGAAATTTTTATAAACATCGATTTTGACCGAGTTTATTGGGAGGAAAGTTTTTAATTTGGATGGTATTCGTTTGTATTATCGAGATACTGATTGTTTTAATCGATTTTATATACAATAATAAATTAATTTAGAGTCTTTATTTTCATTATCATTTGGTCTCTGACAAGCAATACTATGAAATGCCATACAGACTTCATTTTGAGAAAATGGCGTCTAAAGATGTCAAACATATTCTTAATAAATTTATTTAACCGTTTAAAGATGTATGTATCGATTTTTATTTGCTATTTTGATTTAATGTATATTTCCATCTTTTCTTTTCTATTTTTATAAAAGGTATAATAAAAAGTTTTTGCAAAATATTATTTTTATACTTATTTAGTTAATATGATTGAATTTTTTTTAATAATATTTAATACACGATGCACTATGAATGGGTTGACACACTATTGCTTATCAGCATTTGCTTTTAGATGAATAAGAAATCACTTACGATTTATTTAATCGTAGTTTCCTAATTAATTAAAACTAGCAGCCCATTATAATAGATATATTTAAAGTTTAAAATTATTTATTATTAATGTTTTTCACTGTCCTGTAAAGTTGCAAATTTTGACATACGTTGTGTTAGAACTTAATCGACGATAATCGTTATTTTAACAGTTTGTATCGTTTTTAACTCGCTTTTACTAATGTTTTCGTTTATGTTATTTCGTTCGTTTTATACTTTGAAATTATTGTATAATTGAGTACAAATTTTAAGTTTAAAATTATTTTATCAATGTCTAAATTTATCAAAACAAAAATAGTTAACAATTCGATTAAAATCGATAATTTTTTTATGGAAACATAATTTGTATAAAGACTGGGCGTTCCGTTATAATAGTATTTTCTCTGACTAAAATAATTGTTTTTAAATCGATGTCAATCAAATTGTGATGATTTAGGACGCTTTCAAATTAAGCGTCAGAGTATCATTGTCATACAACGCACGAATAACCATAATATACGCACGAAAACTATAACAATTCTATCTGTCTGTTTGTTACGTCTCTTCATTAAAACCACTGGACCAATTGTGATTAATTTTAGTATAAAGATAGATCGGGCCTTGGAGGAAATGTGATATAATTTTGTCGATATAATTTTGTTTGTTAAAATGTGATTAAAAAAATAAAGGTGAAGGGTTGAAGTAGGGCTGAGATTTCAGGCACAGTTCGGGGACCAATTTTACTATAATTAAGTAAAGATAACATCTGTGCTGTGATTACTTTTAAGTTAAATTTATTTAGACAAAATTATCTCTGGCTATATTTTTGTCTGAACACATTTAGTTAATATGTAAATAAATTAATAAATGTTAGAAACTGTCTGGAATAGTTATAAGCTGCCCCTCAATAAGCAATAATGTGTCAAACGTCAAACCTATTCTTAATAAATTTGTTTAAAGACGTATATATCCATCTTATCTTTACTATTTAATAAAAATAAAATTGGAATGGAATTAAAAACAATGGTATAAATAAACGGTTTTATCTAATAACAAGTTTTTTAAATGAGATAATTGTATATTATAAAGTAAAACACAATATTCGAAACATTAATTTTTTTCCGTACTTATTTCGTTTAAATGACTTAAAACATGTATCACGTATTTACAACTGTATCTAGAAAACAGTGATTAAAGCCTCACATCGGACGCAGATACATCATTACGACGTCGACCGGGAAATATCCGAGCATCGATTATTATCACGGATGCAATATCGATACCACAATATCGAGATGATGTAGGAGTATGACTTGGTACGGAAATTGGAGGTTTGACATCGATGGTATCGAATGACGTACATCTAGTCGAATAGATATAACATTCGGGCGTGGTAAAGTGAATTTTGGTTAGGTTGTAATATATATAATTGTTTGGTACACTTTCATGATTCAATTATTTAGCCGATCGTAATATTATTTGGATGCTGATAAGCAATAATGTGTCAACCCACAAATAGTGAATTTTGGAGAAATTGGTGTATTTTGATACGGCGTGACCTATTTAACATTATTCGATTAAAAATAAAGTCATATAAACTAAATAAGCACGGAAAAAAGTTTCTTAATTAATTGTTTCGAATTTCCAGGTCGTTCCTTATTTTGTAATTTATACAATAATCTTATATTTTTAAAAACTTTTTATTAGAGATAAAAGAAAATATGGATAAATACTTATTCAAACAAACTTATTAAGAACAGGTTTGACATCTTTAGACGCCATTTTCTCAAAATGAAGTTCGTGTGGCTTGACACATTATTGCTTATCAGCGTCCATTTTGCATTATGTTGTCAGGGTTACATAAAAAAGACATACCTTTTAACATAGGTTTAGCTATGGTTTTCATATGGGATTAGTCCGACGGGAGGCGGGTCCAAAGTGTACGTGTAGTGTGATTCTAAATGTCTAATCTCAGTTATTTATAAATTACATAAACCGTTGTCATTACAATTCAATCAATGTATTATTATAAGTAAATCGTGTACTAAGGAGTGGCGGGATTGTGGAACCCCTAATCCTCCCTCTTATATACTTTGCCTTTTATTCAGATAAAGTAATGTTTACGAAAGATAGAAAATAGCTTTTAGTCCAGTATAACTCAAACTATTGACAAATGAATTGATAGTTGAAATTAATACTTAAAAAAATTAACCGCCAGTATAATACCTGATTTCGTTTATTTAGATGTCGTGCTTATTTCAGTTATTATGATTTATAAACCAAACTAATACACCGATTTCATAAAACTATAGGACCTCATACTCTTTAGAAATAACTGAGGTAGCAAACATTAAAAAATAGTCGGTTAGAACCTACAATAACGCGAGCGAAGCTGCGTGCAAAAGGTAGTACTAATAAAATAAAAAGCGAATTTTTATGAGTGTAAAGTAAACGAAGCACTGAACCTATTTTATAAATTATGGTATCATTTGAAAGATTCATTATTCATTGGTCATAAGTTATAATATATGTACATATGCATATTATCTTAAAACAACCTACATTTATACGAGGGAAATTGCTCTAGCAAAATCTAGTGAATTATAAAATTAACATCTAAGTATATATAACTCAAAAGTGACTGACTGACTGGCATAGTGATCTATCAACGTACAGCCCAAACCACTGGACGGATCAGGCTGAAATTTGGCATGCAGGTAGATGTTATGACGTAGGCATCCGCTAAGAAAGGATTTTGATTAATTCTACCCCCAAGGGCATAAAATAGGCGATGAAAGTTTGTATGTAACTTTGTCAATTATAAACCGATTGGGCTAAGACTTTGCATGCATAAAGCTACTATGACGTATCAGACATCGCAGACGAAGTCGCGAGCATCAGCTAGTCCTGTATAAAATTCAGCGTATTCTTATTAAAATACAACAAGATTTTTTTTTTAATTATCATATTATTAAACAACATGTATTTTACGTTATTAAAGACGAAAATAATAACAAAAAAACATTGTACATTTATAAGACTAAAATAAGGTATTATTCTAAAGGTTCGGGATTCAATTTCCGGCTCGTAAATTGTTTGTTGTCGGCCTGTTCTCGCTTGTTTGATATTTCGATTGATCTCCAGAAAGCCTGTACTTTCGTTTCTTTGAAAGAATAAATTGTTTATGAAGTGTTCATGAATGATAATTTGAACGGAAGCGTTTTATGATAAATGTGGAAAGAAACGTTTCTGTAATGTATATGTGAGCGTTGAATTATTTGTATTGATGTCGAAATTATATTAAAGTTAAAATTAAATTAAAGTATGCTTTTCCGGAATCTTTAATTCCCGATGAGAGACATAGTGAGTGAGTTCTTCTTTATATAAGTATAGCCTATTTTTCTTAACTTGTCGTATTTAGGAGACAAATATGACGTACCTATAACCACAGATAAGATTTATAAATGTGAAATTATCGATCAAATGATTGAACTAAATTTTTTTATAGTGAAAAATAATGTTTGAAAATTCATAATTTTCGTTCCGGATATTGTAAAATAAGATAACTAAACAAAAATGACTATATGTAGAAGATAACAAGTATACACATTGGTATTTATCTTCTTACAGGTTTTCTATAAGCAATATAATAAATTTACACAGACAGACTGTGTTAAAACATTAGTATATATAGGAATTGAATTGGAAACCATAGTCACGAATCTAATGGACCAGTGTCGCGCCCTCAAACCCGTTGTGTGCTAATAAAAACCAGTTATGGTGACTTTTAATGGTTACGATTTAATATCGTAAGTCGGTCGTGACTAGTGTATGACGAGAAATATACTAATAAATTTTGTTACCAGACTTTTATAAAATTTAAATTGTTTATTAATGAAGAATTTACTGTTTGTGACATATTTATTGTCACTTAGCTTAAGTAAGGTTACCTAGGTTATTGTTGCCTGGTTACTCTTATGTTAGGTACGAAAGTAAAACTTTCAAGTAAATCCCACCTAAGAATGTTTTATCCAATACGATATTTCGTAGTTTAAAATTATTTTATGTTTCAATGCTTCTTCTTTGGCATAAACAATATATATTTCGAAGAGTAAATATTTTAGTGATATTGTCAATGAATTAAATATTTTTTAAACAATTGGTATTTTACAATATCACAGCTACGTTGCCCTAAATGCGCTGTTAAATAAAGTTGAATTTTATTCACTTGAGAGTCAAAATGGCTTCTTAGATATAATATATAGTTTTTAATCGAACCTTGTGAGCTCAAAATCGGACAGGAACAAAATACTGTTGTAAGCTTTGCAAGTATAGATAAAAAAAAATAAAACTATTAGTATTCAATAAAAAAATAAACGCCATTATTACATACCAAAATTATCCACCGACAATTATATATTTTGAAAACATAAATAAATATTAGAAATCGTGTCGTAAGTTGTAAATTGACTTCTCACAATTTGCCTGATCACAGCTTAACTATATAACCCGTTTATATACATAACAATATATTGATAATGTTTGTTGATACTCCATACGATATTAACATCGCTACAATAATAAAATTAATAAGTGATGTTTAACATTTTATTTAAATCAAATCACATTCTGTGTTGTATAATGATTATAAACTAAAACACGCGACTTTTATTACAATAATTGACTACAATTTAAATTAAAAAAATTGACAATCTATTCATTAAGACCATTAAGAGCACCAACACGATCTCTGCTGTAAGTTGGTGAGGAGTTGTGTATCCTGCTGATCCTGACTACATCATCAGACAAAAAATTCCATAATTTTGCATAGTTATGTTGCATAGGTTTTTATTTTCGTATTGTGCATGTAAGATTTCTACCACAGAAACGATCGCTAGGAGACCCTCTTTCAAATAAATAACACCATATCCAAATAGATTCGAATAAAAACACAAATTTATCATTTGCGAACACGGGATCATCGGATGAGATCAACTTATTCTAACCACTAGGCCATCTCGGCAAAAAAATATACATTGTGTCAAATAGACATGTGTTCAGGCCCCTCTTTCCCACTGGGCACTTGTCTAGGGCCCCACGATCGATGGGGGCCCCGTAGTGCATATCAGATTATGGAAAAGTGAATGCCTCTCTTAAAATTTGAAGAATTTCTCTAATATAAAATTAAATGCGAATATCATATGTGTGTTATATCTATATAATTAAATCAAAAATTACTAAATAATTTTGCCCAAGGCCTCCAATAAGTAATAGGCGCTCCTGCATGTTGGATATTGTACCACCATAAGCAGAATCGATATTCAAAAGTAAAAAAAAAACTGAACTAAACTTTTTTGAAATTCTTTTTCACAAATAGTACGTGTACATATATCTATATATATAAAAATCAAAACTGACTGGCTGACAAATTCACTGACTGTTCGATCAACCCAGAGTTGAAACCGTTGGGTCTAGAAACATAAAATTTAGCTCAAACGTTCCTTACATAACGTAAGTGTGTACTAAGAAAGGATTTTTGAATTTCAACCTCTAAGAAGTTAAAAAGATTGTTTAAAGTTTGTTAGGTAACAAATTCTTATGTATACTCGGGCGCAGCGGCGGGGAACTGCTAGTTTCCTATAAAATCCACCGTTTCCGCGGAAACATCTTGTATATATGTATTCCTCCAGAACATTCCGTCATAACTTGTAATTGTGTTTCAAATAGAGAGATAATCGAAAGTCATAGAAATGAGTCATGACTTTTGTGGTCTGATTGACCTTTACGCGTCAAATCATAATAAATTTATATCAAAGAAGACTTATAGCTTAAGGGTTATTAACGTTGACATCATATTTGTATACAAATTGATTTTATAACTGGAGACTGATAAGCAATACTGTGTCAAGCCACATGGACTTCATTTTGAGATCATTTTTTTTTTTCAAAAAATTAAACCGACTTCGTAAACGAACTTGAGATATACAAATGAACTAAAAGTCATAAAATAAATGTTTTCTACAACATTATGAAGTCGGTGCTTAGTAAAACATTCGAAGTCGGCGTCAAGTAAGACGTTTTTCATGTAATTTACTGGCGTCTAAACACGTGACACCTAGTTTTAATAAATCTGTTTATGTATTAAGTATATATCCATCTTCTTTATTATATTTTGATAAAAGGTTTTTATTTAATAATAAGTTTCTGAAATATGTGAGATTATTGCATAATCCAAAATATGGAACACACTTTAATATTATAAACATTAGATTCAGAAACTATTTTTCTTTACATTTCAGATGACTCGATTTTTTTAAAAATGTTAAATACATAATGCAATATCAGAATACATCAATATCTCTAAAGACCTTTTGTGGATTGACACATTATTGCTTATCAACATCCAACTGTAATAGAATTCATTTGACGACGCGTTCGCGCAGTGTCTGAAAGCAAAATTTATAAGTGTAATTTTTTTATTCAAAACTAGCTTTTGCCTGCGACTTCGTCCGCGTTTTCGTCGTTTTTCGAAAAAAGTAGCGTATTTCCTTCTTCAGGGTTCAGTGGTTTTGATGTGACAGACAGATTAACTATCGTAATTTAATAGGGAAATATAATATGTTAATCCACAATACTTGATTTCTATGTTTTTTTTTATTAAACAGGTAATAATATTAACTTTTTTAAATTAGGGATGAGTGAGAGTATTATAAACGTAAGAGTAAACAAATATAATCAGAATTCTCCGAACTGCTAACCTATCAGGAGTTACGCGTGTTATTGTGAGTCAACCATAAAAGATAGACATATGCTGTTGCGGGATATTTTTTAGGAAATTTTATGTAGAATATTTCTGTCATACATGATTTCTATGTAACTTTAACCATTAAGGCTGCATACGCGACGGAAGCTTAAAAATTGGAGTAACGTCTCCCGTTTTCCCTTTATTACTCTGCTCCTATTGATTGTAACGTGATGAAAAGTATACTATAACCTGCCCAGGAGTATGAAGAATAATTGTAATAAGTTTTGTTAAAATCCGTCGAGTAGTTTTTGTTTCTATAAGGAACATACATACAGACAGACAGACAGACAGACAGACAAAAATTTTACTGATTGCATTTTTGGCATCAGTATCGATCACTAATCACCCCCTGATAGGTATTTTGTAAATATATTTCATGTACAGAATTGACCTCTCTACAGATTTATTATAAGTATAGATATAGATGATAGTTGGACGCTGATAAGCAATACTGTGTCAAGCCACACGGACTTCATTTTGAGAAAATGGCGTCTAAAGATATCAAACCTATTCTTAATAAATATGTTTTATGAAGTATATATCCATTTTTTCTTTTATTTTTTGATAAACGTTATAATGAATTAAAATCAGATTGATATATTTAATATATTATCAAATAAAAAGTTTTTCAAATATTTTAGATTATTGTACAAATTGCAAAATATTGAACACACTTGAAATTTGAATCAATTAATTAAGAAACTTTTTTGCGTACTTATTTAGTTTATATGACTTCAATTTTTTTTAATAATGTTAAATAGGTGATGGAGTATCAAAATACATCAATATCTCCGAATCCGACTTTTTGTGGGGTGACATATTATTGCTTATCAGCATCCAGTTATTCTACGCAGACCGAGTCTCCGGATCCAACTGGTCCGAAAAAAAAAATATCATTACTACTTTTATCTGGATTTAACTAATTAGCAAAATGAGTATTATATGTTCAAATTGTGAGTGAATTTTTTCTTTCATAATTCATTATAAATACACCCGATTTAAATGTGTATCGTATCACATTTATCACTTATATTATTATACCATAGTCAAAGGTCCTAATTCCGTCTGTCGGGTAAAACCGTCTACTAGCAAGTACGAGTACTACAGTACATTTGGATGCTGATAAGCAGATAAGATAAGTTGTAGATTTAATATTTGTACAGTATCAAAGCCGTATCAGTTATATATGGATGTTGATAAGCAATAATGTGTCAAACCACAAGAATCCAAACTCGGAGATATTGATATATGCCAATAATGCGTCATCTTTTTAACATTAATATAAAAAATCAAGTCATCTTAACTAAATAAGTACGGAAAAAAGTTTCTTAATTTAATGTTTCGAAATTCAAGCATCATATTTTGCAATTGATATATTAATCATGTATTTGAAAAATTTCTTAGGAGATGAAAGTTTTTATTGCACCTATGTGTTTTTAATTCAATGTACCTTTTATCAAAATGGAAAAGAAAAGATCGATTCATACTTCTTTAAAAAGATTTAGTGAAAATAGATTTGACATGTTTAGACACCAACCAAATTTCTCAAAATGAATACCGTGTGGCTTGACATAGTATTGCTTATCGTTGACTTAGATTTTCGCGATGATTACTCATTGAAATATAACTATTTTAAACGGATTTAAATCGCGTATATTAATTATTTTTACTATCCCGACGTTTCGAGCACTTTGCAGCGTTCGTGGTCACGGGTAGACTAAGGTGGCATTTGTCTATTTGAGGTTTTAGAAAATATTATTTACAACTACTAGGTAATTGGGATGATAAAAATAGTTAATATACACGATTTAAATCCGTTTAAAATAGTTTTATTTCAATAGTATTGCTTAGCAGCATCCATATTATAGATGACAAATATTACAATCTTTACTACATTGTAACATTTGTAATAACGAGGTTTAACCCGACAGACGTAATTTAGCCTGTCTATATTAAGAAGATAGACTATACAAAATTATAAAAAAACTTACTACTGAGTAACAGCAATGAATCACTAATAAGAACGAAGTTTGAAATTTAATTTCAAATTCTAAATACATTTTATTCTAGTAGACTTTTAAAAGCACTTTCAATTCGTGAAGTTATAGCTTAAGTTATATATTTTTTTATAGGCTTCGATCGCGGCTTCATCCGCGTTCTATGTTTTATCTAAATCTGTAAATGTAAATATGTAATGTAAATTTTTGCATGAGATCAACAAATATCCGTTCAGACACTAATCAATTTTCATAAAATGTAAGCTGCCCCTCGCGGTTTCGCTCGCGTTTATCGTTTCTGTTTCGCTCCTATGAGTCATACTGTGATGGAATATAGCCTTTAAATCTCAATAAAATCGCTATTTAATAAAAAAAGAACTTTTAAAATCAACTCAGTAACTTCAGAGATACATATAAACTTACAAACAAATTTTACATCTTTATAAAATTAGTAGACTACTAAGGTTTTTATTACTATGAATTATTGTCATTATGCTTTCCAAATACATAAAAACACAAAACGCATTCCGAATAGGTTGTCTACAAACCTAATTTCAATGCAATAAAAGAAAAAAAAAACTATGAAAGTAAACAAACCATAACGCGGTCGAGTGAGTCAGCGATAGCGATGCGCGTGCGCAGATGAATAATTGCGCGTGAGTCACTTGTTGTTATGCGACTTTTTATTGAATTGATTTCGGTTAAAGGTTAAATTGTTTAAAATATTGATAGATATTTAACTTATTGACTTTGAACTTTGTTATTTATTGTAATAGTAATAGTTTAATGTGTTTAGATTATTTCTAGTGAGTGTTAGTTTGTCTTTGTATCACAAAGGAATTAAGGTGAAACTTTTTATTGTTTAAATTAATATAAATTTTGTATTATTTTCTTTATTTTTAGTTAATTCAATGTATGTATATATACATAACTATATCTTATAAAATTTCAAATTTTAGCCGTAACAATTTAGGCATGATGAGATTAGTCAGGATGGGTTATATATACCTCGTAAGTAACAATTTTAGTAAAAAAGGATTTTCACTGTGAAAATGGTATTCAAATTAATTACTTTTATAATATTAATATTTCGTACAATATCTTAAGTCTAAATACATATATTATATGGATGCTGATAAGCAATTATGTGTCAACCCTCAAAAATACAAATTCAGACATATAGATTTACACTGAAAATGCGTCACGTATTTAACATTATAAAAAAAAAATTAAGTCAACTCGATTAAATAAGTACCGAAAAGAGTTTCTTAATTTAATATTTCGAATTTTAAGTGTGTCCCATATTTTCAATGTATACAATAATTATATATTAAGAATATGTTTGAAATTTTTATACGCCATTGTCTCAAAATTAAGTCCGTGTGGCTTGACACAGTATTGCTTATATCAAATGATTGATAACATATCTGACTTCTTTCAAAACTTACATATATTTCTGCGGCGGACAAATAATCAAACTCTTAAACTTTGTATTAATATATTCGTTTTCATAGCGAGTTCTATTGTCGAAGCTAAACCATTCAAAGGTCAATGCGACATGTTTAATTTACTATCTGTGCCAGTTAAGTTATTGTACCGATATAAAACCTATTTTACTCGTTATCATTTCAATTGAGCTGCCTTAAAAGCCTACATTTTAGAAATTAGTTGATTGTATTGAGGAAAATACATTTAAAACGTATTTTTGAGGACATTAATGAACGAAGAGATTAAAAACAACATTAAAATGATGAGAAAAATCGACTTTGCTGTTAATGGGGCGTAATTAAGTTTTATTTCTTTTAAAACAATTATATTGTTTAACTAGATGTCCCTCGCGGTTTCACTCGCGTTTATGGTTACTGCTTCGCTCCTATGAGTCGTTGTGTGATGATATATAGCCTATAGCCTTCCTCAATAAATAAATTATCTAACAGAAAAAAAATTATAACGTTGTCTTAGATTTTCGCGATTATTACTCATTGAAATAAAACTATTTTAATCGGATTTAAATCGCGTATATTAATTATTTACGCAGAAGGTACTGCAACCGAAACGTTATTCGAGATACCAACTAAGAAACCGTTGACGGTAGTTGTAAATAATATTTTTCTTAAACTTCAGATAGACAAATGGCATCTTAGTCTACCCGTGACCACGAACGCTGCAAAGTGCTCGAAACGTCGGGATGATAAAAATAATTAATATACGCGATTTAAATCCGTTTAAAATAGTTTTATTTCAATAAGAATTTTTCAATTCGAACCAGTAGTTTCTGAGATTAGCGCGTTCTAACAAACAAACGAACCCTTCAGCTTTGTAATAGTATAGAAAAGCATACTTTTCTTCATGACGCGGTTTTCAAAATTTTAATCACATCTTTAAAATATTTTGTTTAATTATACTATTTAAAATACTCTAGAAATGTTAAAATTAATAGTTTGTTAGGACGTATGCATGGATTTTCATGCAAAACTACTGAACAGATTTTGATGAAAATTTATAGTAATATAGATTCTGCATCAGAATAACATGCTTCTAACCGTCTTCCGAAAAAGGAGAAGGCGTAACCTCTTCTTCAAAGTAAAGTAAAGTAACAGCCTGTAAATGTCCCACTGCTGGGCAAAAGCCTTCTCTCCTATTAGGGAGAAGGTTTTTTTTAGAGTTTAATCCACAGAATTTCTCCCGGGTTTCCGCACGATGTTTTCCTTCACCGCCGAGCTCGAAATTGATTTAATCACAAATTCAGCACTTGAAAAATCAGCGGTGCTAACCGTGGCTTGAACACGCGACCATCAGTTGAGACCGTGTTCTAACCACTAGGCCATCTCGGTTTTAAAAAAAGTCATTTATCAACATTTAGACAAAACCGTAAACGAATGCTAGTTAGAAAATATATTCGAATTACACCACCGTGTCCCGATTTAAGTCCCGGAATTTAAAACAACGTGTTTACCTGCTCATAGCCAGAAACAGAGGCACGTTTAAGATTGTTAATTAAGATTAAAATTGTCGAAACAGATGATCGTGCGTGCGACGCCTGGAGATACTCTAGATAACTGCAGCGTTTCAGATGAGAAAACTTGTAATTGCCGAAATATATGACGTAGTATAATACTCTGGGAATATTCTTAGTCTGTTTTTTCAACCGACTTCGAAATGAACGTGTTTTGTAATGTTTGTTGGGTACTTCAGAATATTGTCGGTTCTTAATCGATTTTGTCAACTTTTTTTTAAATTTATAAACAAATAATATGAAGGATGGGCTTCAATGATGCCATAGAAATTTTATCAAAATTGGTTCAGTGGTTTTAAAATCACACTAACTTTAATAAGTATGTCTGTATGATAAGTAGAACTTAGTTGCTTGTTTTAATGTCTTCATTATTTAGTATATTTTAATGCAAATAAAGATATTTATATAAAAATAATTATACATCATTTGTTATTTATATTTAAATCAGTACTAGCTACCACCCGACAATTTGCTTTGTAAGTTATATAAAAATCGAAGTGTGTATACTCCCCATGAATTCCAAAACGTCTCAAGCAAATTCAATGAAATTTTTAGGTAATCTTCACATTAGTCTTTTTTTATTATTCTTTAGGGCAAGAGCGTATCGCAAATCTCTCATAGAAGTGATCATCTAGTTGCTTTCACGAATATTGATAAAACTAACAAATTCATTTGATAGTCAACAAATAAAATCGTATAGTCTTTTTTTCCTTACGTCTTATATAGCAGACAGATATGGATCTAACCACACATTAGAGATAGAGTTGAGAAATTATCGATCGAATGCTTGAACTGAATCATTTTTATAATGAACATTTAATATGAAAAATGTTCGAAAATTCGTGATTATCGTTCTGAATATTATTACCAAATAACAAGTAAAGAAAAATGGACTATACATAGAACATCGTAACTTCAGAAACGCCATTTAATTCATTCAGTAGCGAAGTGCGTGTATTCTGTTTCTTATGCAAATTCCGTTTATTTACGACGGTCCGGGCGGAGAACAAAATATAAATTAAATGGCGTCGTCAAACTGCCCTAACTCGTAAATGTCCGTACTTTTTAGTGTGCAATTGTATAATAATTGTTGAATGTTTTAAACGTAAATTGTAGGGTTGGTTTATTTGATGGCGAACAGTCATCTTTGGAGTTATTTGTGAGAAAATTCTTGTGGATGTTTCGATTATGTAATGGAATTTCATTGGGTTTAACTGATTGGTTTTAAAGGAGTTTCATGTTTTGTAACTGTATTTATTAAATAATATATGTTTTAGAAGGATGTTTTATAAGAGTGTTTATTTCTTTGGTACGCCAAGCTAATGAATCTACTAGTATTTTGGTAGAAGTGATCCTTAGGCCATAAAAGTAACCGCAAAAATAAAATTAAAAAATCAATAAATATATACATTTTTTATTTATTGATATTTTTTCATATAGTGTTTCAATCAAGGAAGCGATATAAGAAATAATAATTATATAAATGTCATAGTTAATGTAATATACATACATACACAAGAAAGCAAATAATTTATAATAGAAAGAATTACTTGTATATATTTTTATTGTAATATTTAATTTTGTTTTTAATTTAATAGTCGGATTTATTCTTCACTATAGCAAATCAGATAGACTTTATAAAAAGTATCGAATTGATTTTATTTTCAATAATAAAGTTATTAATAATATTATCATTTATTATTCCCACAATATATTCAAAAGCTTAAGGCGACACATCTCGTCACAAAAAAAGATGCGTTGAAATCATCTAGCTATTTACATAAATGCGCCTCATTAAACACATTCCCTGAATCACTCACAGTCGTGACCCATTAAACGAATAAACAAGTCAAATTTAACCGAGCCAGGCCATTTTAGATAAGGCATTAGAAACACGAATAAAAAAATTCAAAGGGCGCATCTGTGCATTATTTAATTCTTTATATTATGACGTTCGAATGTTTTTGTCATTCACCGTGAACGAAATCTGACCGGTCGTTTTTGTTCATTGAAACTCGTTCTTAATTTGAATTATTTATTTTTTTAATAAGCGTTACTATATATCAAAGTGCGTGTAAAAAGAAACTGGATTTTTTTTTTAATATTTAAAATTCTCTGAATTAAAAGAATCGGTTGAAAATATTTTTGAATAATGTACCAATAAAGTGTTGAATTATATTTATACGAGTATATTAATTCGTGGTGCAAAAATTTTGTATCTCTTTTTGCGAAGAAGTATGGAATTTCGCACACTTAAAGTTTATATAGAGCAGGAGTGCAGACTGCTAATTCTACTAATATTATAAATGTGAAAATTTGTATGTGTGGATGGATGGATGGATGGATTGATGGATGTTTGTTACTCTTTCACGCAAAAACTACTCAACCGATTTGGCTGAAATTTGAAATGAAGATGGCTTATATCTTGGAATAACACACAGGCTACATTTTATCCCGAAAAAATTTTAAGTTCCCACAGGAATAATTTAAACAGTAATATTTACTTTTCACACAAAAACTACTGAACCGATTTGATTGTTTGAAGTGAAGATGGCTTATATCTTGGATTTATATGTACTACTACATTTACTATTCCACGCGGACGAAGTTGCGGGTGAAAGCTAGTATATATATACTCTTCTATTTATTAAAGTCTGTGGTCAAATTGAGAATAGATTATCTGTGGTCATTCTTAATATTGGACCTCTCGGCGATCACTAGTTAGTATACATAATTACCTATATTTTATTGCAATGATTGGCGCATATTAGCAATATCAAATAAATATATAGGATTAAAATTTGACATGAAATTTTGTAATGTAGTCTATTTTTTAATTAAACGAAATTAGTTTGTGTTAAATAAATGTAAAATATATTTAAAACTCTAGACGTAAATACTATAATAAGAAGAAAAACTATATTTATCATATTAAAGGTAATTATTCATCTTAAAGATGCAAAAATAATGATAACTTCTCATGTATAACTTTTAATAAGATACATATTAATGACATGACAAAATAATGAAGATCTCAATTAGTTCCACGTTACTCCTTATTACAGTTCAAGATTAAATGGATACAGTTTATTACACTGGTTAAATTTTTTGAACTATCTTTAAATGTTAGGTAACCTCTGAATCACTGTCTGTTTTTTATTCCGCATAATATGCAAACGCGATTATTTTAATAATGTATCTACGATGAATCATTTTGGGGATTTAATAAAAAAGGTTTTTATACGACTGACGAAAAAAAAAAATCGGTCAAGAGCGAGTTTTACATGAAGGGTTCTGTATCATGGGATAAGATAATAATACTATGTACTTTATAAATATTATTGTAAAAGAAACGAGAGAGGCGTTATAATATATAAACATTTGTAAAGTCCGACTCACACTTGACCGTTCTCTATTTTTTCTTGTCATAGGGACTATAGAAATACATATTATGTTAAAATTTCAAATATATTTATTACGGTTTATGAGATACAATTCGTTGACAGACGGACAAACAGACGGACGGTCGAACAAACGGACTAAGTCGACGGATCGGGAAAGTTAGTAATAGGATCCCATTGGCAGTCTTTGGGTACGGATTAGCACATTAAGGGTTCCGTGAAGAATTGTTTCTTAAACTTTGGGTTCCTTAAGCTAAGCTTGACTTACACTTTGTTTTTTAACCCCTACGCAAAAAGAGGGGTGTTATAAGTTTTACCGCGATTTGTGTCTGTGTGTCTATCTGTGGCAGTTCCTAAACGGGTAAACAGATTTTGGATACGTTTTATTATTTAAAAGACCTTACCTTAGTAACACTATACCCACACCAAGTTTAATTCCTTTAACTAAATTAGACCTAGACTTTTCTCTCCGACTTCAAAAGCTCCGGAATTTTATTTACTTACTTGACATACTGATGCCAGTTATTTTGATTTAAAAATCAAACTTTTCGATGAAAATTTAATGAAACCCAATTGAATGTGTATCCCTTCATATAAATTAATTTAATAAGTCAAAAACCAGCCCTACCCTCCTTTACGTTGCGCAATAAAATTGCCTACATACGTTACTAAATGACACATTTATGAGGTAACAAAACTATGAATTGAGAACCTCCTTCTTTTTTTTAATCGGTTCGGAATAAGATGTTCCCAGAATTGCAGCGGAGACGAAAATCTTCGTCACCTGGCTGTTATTACGAAACAGGTGCCCAAATCAAGCGGGTCTCGGCTATTTAGCCGTATTATAAGACCTTACCAATTAGTCTAATTGGTCTGGCTAAGGGCGGTGACAGACGTTGCGCCTTTTTAATTTAGTTGCGTTCTTTTTTTTACATTGGTATGTTAATTAGTGACGTATGAATAGTGGTATGAAAATGTAGTTTTTTTTTTAGTTGCATTTGGTAGTTTAGTTTGTGATAAGTTTTGAGAATTGGAAATTGTATGTCGCGTAAAACTTCATTTTTTTATGTTCATATTAAGGTGTGTGTGTGTGTGTGTGTTTTTTATTGACTTCAAATTGGCTGGAGCGATTTTGATTAAATTTTTAGGCACTCTTCGGATTAGCTCAGCGAGCGATTCTGTAAAGTTTAGTTGTTTTCGGTTCAACATATTTTTTGTGTTTTGGCTCGTTTGTAACAAAAATATGTCAATTTTGCTTTTATGTCCATATTAAGATGTCTGTATTTTCCCCACGGACTCCCAAAAAGGCTGAAACGATTTTGATAAAACTTTTAGGCATACTTAAGGCTAGTTCAGAGATCCTGTAAAGTTTAGTACCGTTCGGATCAACATATCTTTTTTCTGTTTTGGGAATGATGGTTCGCTTGTTACAAATATATGTACATACATTTTTCTTTAAGTATATATATGTATAACAGATAATATTATTATTTGCTAAAATGTCTTTAAATTTTTAAAATCGATAATAAAATATAAATAATTCAGTATTTATTTGTAGGCTTGGCACCCATGTAGGCACTGTGTAAGCGAATTTTAAAATACATCAATTTTAATAAAAAACGATACGTTTTTCATCTCACACAGAATAGCTCAGTTTTGGATGTTCGCCAGAATCCCTAACCTGATCATGAGATAACTAGATTGAGATATATTCCCCTCATCTTTCATATCCGAACAATTGGACAGACAGAAAATTTGATTGTTTTCGTATATTGATTTATACGTTCCACGCTACGGTGCGTTTAGCTGCAATTTGAATTAGTAATGTCATCTGGTATTAGCTTGTTTTGCTGACTCGGTTTTATTTGAATCGATATGTTATATATTATGTTAGGAATATAGATGGACATGATTTAAATCCACATATATTTAAAATACATAGCAATAGTTTTTAATAATAAGACTTTTTTTTGTTTTCGCAGGGGTAATCTTAGAAAAGATACCCAATTTTGTGGTGAGGTTCGGGTTATGTGGCGATTTATACCCACTAAAATTCCTGCGATGGCCTTTCTCAGCACGGAAATGAGAGGCCTCGGGAACGCTTGCGCGTGCGCATCTGCTGCTCCTCCCGTGCGACGCTCCGCTCGTGGCTGGCGGAGCTCGTCTCAGGAGGGCAAAGTCTGGTCTTGCCCTTCCCGCACCTCTCGCTGGTGCGTACGGCAGTTCGAGGCCATCCCGGCTGCCGTCCTCTTCGGGGCTGTATGAAAACGGATGCGTGGGACCCCCATCTCACGCACCCACGGCCCGAGGGCGCGCCCTATTTATTCTGCTCCGGGCACTGGTGGGGCTAGGAGGCCGGAAGGACGCCTCGGTCGTCCTCGTCGGGCGGGATCGGTAATGATAAGACTTAGAAAAATTACCTTAAGAGCAAAGTACACAATTTTATTCACTTTTAGTAGGTATTGGTTATAGGCCTATTTGTGATACATTTTTGAGTTGCGTTTCTTTACTATGGACATTAATATTTACATATTATAAACTATGTAGATAAAAATCAACGTTTGTGTGTCCTCTACATATTTGGAAACTATTATTCGGTTTGTAATAAAACTTTAGTAGAAAGTTCTGGGGACGCCCACGGAGGCTTTTGGCCCAAAAATCCATTTACTTTTGGAGGCATTACAACGCCTGTTGGGTACATTTTTACAGCTAGTATTTTGCATTGCATTCCATATTACACAAATCTTGATCTTAAGCCACAGACAGTAAATTATTTCAACGTTAAGATCTCGGGTTCAAACTCCGGCTAGCACCAATAAGTTTTCAAGTATTTATGTATTAAGAATTAATTATGACACCAATCAGCAGATTTTAATTATACATATTATCATAATAAGTAATATTCTTTAAACACATTTATTGAGAATAGGTTTGACATCTTTAAACGTTATTTTCTCAAAATGAAGTCCATATGCCTTGACATACTTGACATGATTTTCTTATAGGATTAATAAAAATTGTAATAAAAATCCATAATGTATGAAAGTTTTTAAAAATAAATAAATAAATAAACGCATCACACTCAACGGCTCCCATTAAGATCTTAAGGTCTTGTGTCGGGGGTCCGGAAACACACACAACACTGACACAGACACCCAGACCACGACAAACATCCGTATGGCCAATACAGACGTTTGTCGCGAGCGGGGATCGAAAACGCGACCGTTAGCGCTTTAGTCAGTTACAGTGACCACTGCGCTAACGTGTCTGAAACCTATTGAGTATCTTGCCGGTTCTAAAAGGGTACCTATTGAGTTTCTTGCCGATTCTTCTCGGTAGAGACTACATTCCGACCCGATGGTAGCTAAAAAAAATCTATAACCAATGGACCTGTAGCTTAACGATTCGAAAGTGCTATAAAAGCCTATTTGAATAAAGTATATTTTAAATTTGAATTTGAATGTGACATAGTATAGCTTACCAGCGTCTTATCTTATCTTCCAGCCAACCTTAGGCCGTGTAAGAAAAAGGTTTAATAAAATCTGCCTTACTACAAAAGATTTAAACTGACGTTAAATGAGTGGTGAAAGAAATCCGTACTACAAATCCGCGTCTAAGCACAGTTTTAAGTTAAATATGCTTTAGATATAGATTAAAATACGTTTAAGTGCGTTTAATAGATGTCTAAAACCTATTTCAGCTGTCAAATATAACGTATAACATTTTATCAATAAGTTTTTTTTATGAGTTTATTCGCTGTTAAGAAATTTAGATAATATTTTAAGAAATGTTTAATTTGTAAACACTGTTTAGCTAGACGCGTGTTGAACACGAATATCATTAAATTTAAGACGATTACGCAAGTCTGTAATCAACCTAAACTTATCCGAGCTAAGACAGTACAAAACTGATGGCGGTCGATCTGAGAACCATTAATTACATCTTACAAATGATCCAGCGATTAACAATAGAATAATAGGTTATTGGCAGTGTACCTCAATTATTTAGATTGATTTCGTATGCTGCGGACCGTCTAGGGGCGGATTAGGACCATCCCTCTACATAATGTATAGCGAAATGCATCTCGGGTTTCTCTCTGTACATATCGGCGTATTTTACTTAAAATTGTTTGTGTGTGTTTCTTTATTTGTATCCATACTAATAAATAAAATTGAAGTGTCTGTTTGTAATTTCAAATTAATAGCTTTACATGCATATGAAAGTATGTACGGTACTCTGTCTTTCTCTCTGTTCCGGCTAATCTATGAAAGGGCTGTACTGATTTTGATGGGACTTTTTCTAGCAGATAGCTAAAGTTAAAAGGAGTAGCTTGAGCTTATTATTTTTAGAAATTTTATTTATTTTAATATTTTCGAAGACAAAGTCGCGGGCACCAGCTTGTTTCATTATAAATTGTAAATAAATCAAACGATTTAAATATGTGTGATGTAGGGAGAATTCTTTTATATTATATTGAGTGATATATGTAACTGTGTATTACTAAGTTTTGCTCGTGGATTCACTCGTATTAATGCAGATTTGTTATATCAGACGATCGTCTCAAGTATAATTTTACGACACACACGCCACCGACCGGAAGTTGATTGTAAAACTATAATCTTCTGCCAAGTGCAAAATAATAAGTTGACATAGCTTTATCATAATCGGGTGGACGGTATGGCAACATAAAATACGAGAAAGCAAACATATTTTTACGAGTATATCTTAACATCATCTTAACGTCACTCTATAATAAAAATAAATAATTTTAATCATTGAATCCTAAAAACATTAAATGCACAAACCGAGATAACATTAAGATATAATAAAGATATACATAACGTTTCTATTATACATTAAAAATAGAATTTTACACGACACACACAAAAAAAAAAAAAACACAATTTACTTATTTTCATATGAAATACCTGAATATCGTTAAAATAAGTTAACAATTAAACACTATATTCACGACTTTCTTTATAACTTAAGCTTGTAACATATTATAGTTAATGACTTACAGTGGGTAATAAACGCAATGTGTTACTTGAAATGTAAATGTCAAAAAATACCGCTTTTAAAGATTTTGTTTCGAAATACAATCCAAAATGCTGGTTAAAAAGGTCTTAATGACATAAACACTGAATCACTATTAAACGTTTTGTTAAACGTAAAGTAACAGCTTCTAAATATCCCACTGCTGGGCAAAGGCCTCCTCTTCTATTAAAGAGCTTAATCCACCACGCTGCTCCACTGCGGGTTGGCGGATATACAGGTGTCAGAATTTCTCCCGGCACATGCAGGTTTCCTCACGATGTTTTCCTTCACTGCAGAGCTCGAGATGAATTTAAACACTAATTTAGCACTTGAAAAATCAGTGGTGCTTGCCGGGATTTGAACCCGCGATCGTCAGTTGATATCGACGTGTTTTAACCGGTAGGCCATTTCGGCTAAACGGCTTGTTAAACGTAGATAAGTGTAAATTCAAGATGTGATTAAATATGCCCAGTATGTGAAATTCTATTTCGAAACATACGCAAAGTATGTAGCATACTGACAGTTAAAATAATTATTTTATATTAAAAATATTTCGTTGGTTATCAAAATTTTGTGTGTTTTAGTCGTCGATAACATTTATAAGAGTTGTCAACTGGGCATGAGTTAAATAGTTTAACAGCGTTAGTAGAATAGATGTTTAAAAATAACAAAAACTTAACTAAACTCTTTTAAAATTTCATAAATGTTAAGCCTATCTGTACGAGCCTACAAGATTCAACGTTTCCTCGGGAACACCGTGTAACACCTCTAGGTGTATAAATTGTCAACAATAACTTGGACGCTGATAAGCAATACTATGTCAAGTCACACGGACTTCATTTTAAGAAAATGACATTTAAAAAATTTGATACCTATTGCTAATTAATGTCTTTGAAGACATGTTTATCCATCTTTTCTTTTCTATTAATAATCTAATCTTTTTTTATAAACGTTACGCCAAGACATATCAAAGTAAGATAGAAAAAATCAATTGTCAAAATACTTTGATGGAATTTTCGTGTTTTTTTTTAATTGACGTAATTCAACTTTTTAATTATCATTTAAGCCAATATGGTCATTTTTGAAACGTCGAACCATAGTATGTTTCAGACTTAAACAATTTAAAATGTCATAGGAAAAATGTAAATTAAAAATTACGAAAGGCTGTAAAATGATAATATAAATTACGCTCCCCTTAATATCTGATGCAATTTTTCAAGCACCTGCATTTAATGCAAATACGCCGGTCAACCTTGACAGCTACTAGTTCTGCTGTTCAACTAAAATGCATTTAATATTAATTGAATGACAAATTGTACATTAAACGTGCAATTCCCGTAAATTCGACACAAATTTTTGTAACTATCAAATTTGGGTTATTATTATTTTTTCATTCATTTTTATAACTTTATTGTGACGATTCATCATTCAATAAGAATTACTCAAATTGTTTTTTTTTTAAAGAGTACCTATCGAGTTTCTTGCCGGTTCTTCTCGGTACATTCCGAACCGGTGGTAGTTTAAAAAAAATCTGTAACCAATGGACCTGTAACTTGACGATTCAAAAGTGCTGTAAATAGCCTATTTGAATAAAATATATTTTGAATTTGAATTTGAATTTTTTAAATTAACTTTTTTCTTCACGTTGAGCGAGCAATTTTTTGTAAGAAAATATCTTTACGCATCATCGTCACGCTAATGTTAAGACCACGAAGATTGTTAATTTTAATATCTATTATTTTGCTGTATTTTCACCGTTTTCACTTCTATCGAAAATACTGCAAAAATTTTATCTTACTATACATCCCCAATATTAGTAGCTTGTAAAGTTATAGTCGAAATGGATTCAGCTATGATCATTGTGACATGGATCTATCTAACTGGCTGATAACTGACTGATCAATCAGCGCATAACTGAAACCGCTGGGTCCAGAAACATGAAATTTTGTACAAACATTCTTTACATACCGTAAGGATGCACTAAGAAAGGATTTTTTAAATCAATCTCCTAAGAGGTTAAAAAGAGAGTTGAAAATTTGTTAGGTATCTATTTCCTAAGTATACGCAGGCGAAGCTGCGGGGAAGTGCTAGTATGATATAATATTAACTAGTCCCTTTGCTTTGTGCAAGACATAAAAGCCTAAGTTCTCTGTGATTAATTTTGATCATCAAAATAACGTCTAAATTACATTTGATACAATTTGCAGTAATTTAAGTTGAATGTTATAGAGATGTCAATTAACTGGATGCTGATAAGCAATAATGCGTCAACCCACAAAAAGTCAAATTCGGAGATTGATATATTTTGATACTAGATAATTTATTTTATATTATTAAAAAAAATTCAAGTCATATACACTAAATAAGTACGGAAAAAAGTTTCTTAATTAATTGCTTCGAATTTCGGGTGCGTCCCATATTTTGGAATGTATACAATAATCTGAAATATTAAAAAAAAATTTTTTTAGATAATATATTCAATATATGAAACTGATTTTAATTCATTATACCTTTTATCAAAAAAGAAAAGAAAAACTGATACATACGTCTCCAAACAGTTTTATTAAGAATAGGTTTGTCATCTTTAGACGCCATTTTCTCAAATTTAAGTCTGTGTGGCTTGACATAGTATTGCTTATCAGCGTCCAACTATCAACATTGCTTTATAAACACCATTTTAAATGACCCAAGTTCTACTTCTCTTCCAAGTAGTCAACATACCAAGTCAACGAAATATTATCACTACACACGTAATCAACTTAAATGGTAAATACGTTTATCGCACTAACTTTTATCAACATTACGGAACCAATTCCAAACAAAGTTGCCGGTCATTAATTCTCTAGGTTTTTAGCAAGGTAATAAACATTTAGACAAATTCACCGTAATAAAACTCTTGGCTATAATTAAAGCGCTTTCTTTCCTGATAAAGGGCAGCTGTACGTTGGACACGCGAATGCTTGAAGCGATGAATTTTTGTGAAATAATTTATCTTTCTGTTTCTACTTGGGTAATTTATGTTATCTCTTGATGTTGTATAATCGAGGATCTAGTTTTTTATGGCCTTTTGCACGTTAAAGTTTGCTTTAAGACTGATTATTATTACGAGACAGAATTTTAAGTAGCTGCTTAGTTCTGTATGCGGCTTTGCTTGCTTCAAATTTTGGTTTATTTTTTTAAAACATTGACAAAAATGTGGCTATATTACTAAATCTCTTATTTTCAATATTATTATTGCACTTAAAAAATTCGTACTATTTTTTAAGTCATAGGTTTTTAAATACCAAAATTTTAATCTAAATAGTATTTGCATTCATTATTGATATTTTAATTTTATGTAGGTAAGGGATACAAAACACACAGCTAAAAATGTTATGAAATCATATTAACTAATCTATTCATATTACGTTTCGAACTCGGCTCGACTTTAATTTAAATTGCTCCAGCCTTATTAAGGGCATCAACAAATTTATCCTCGCTGATTTAATAAATTGGTGTAGTTGAAAAACTAAAAATAGACGGTATATTATCCTATTACGACACATCAAATGCGTCGACTATGTACTAAGCTTTCGCAATTAAAACTGTCCATTTTGTAACTCGTACCTACAATCTTCCGAGAACCATCCATAATCTTAATTACTTGTGTCTGATCCAAAAAAGGAGTCTTAAATTCACATGCAATGCATTAATAATCTTCCAAATCACCAACTTCCTCGGTAAGACTATCAATTTAAATTCGTACAAGTTTTTATTCCTGCGACGTGCCTTAAATCCCTGTTGATTTCACCGATACGTTTCTCGTAGGATCACCGTAATTATGTCAATTTGTGAATCGGTATTACTTCCACTAGGCGATTTGAAGGTGGATATTTTTAATTTAGTTATAAGTCATGTAAAAGCCATGATGTTTTAATGTTAATTGTTTTAAGATAAATTTGTATGTGTTTATAAATTTACTTTTGTAATATAATTGGTTTCATTGAAAGACAAATTATGTTTCAATGAAAAGAAAAATGATTTAAATTTGTAAAATTATAACATTGTTCTTTAAAAACGATTGTTATTAATAATATTAAATTAGTTAAAGTTTTTTTCTCGTTGTTGCTAAATTATTTACACACTTTTGACACATCATAAATGGATGCTGATATGCAATAATGTGTTAACCCACAAAAAGTCAAATTCGGAGATAAGCATGTATTCTTTAACGATATACTAAATGTTTTTAGTAATCTAAACTAAATAAGGACGAAAAAAAATTCCTTAATTTAATGTTTCGAATATTGAACAGTAGTCCATATTTTGCAATTTATAAAATAATCTCAAATATTTTATAAAATATAATAAAAACTTATTATCAGATAAAACTTTTTATTATACCAATATGCTTTTAACTAATTATACCTTTTATCAAAATAGTAAAGAAAAGATGGATATATACGTCTTTAAATAAATTTATCAAGAATAGGTTTAACATCTTTAGACGCCATTTTCTCAAAATATAGTTTGTGTGGCTTGATACAGTATTGCTTATCAGCGTCTAAATGTAAGTAAAATGATATTCTTTTATAACTTAAAGTAACTTTACATTTACTTAAGTAATATAACTAAAACATCCTAAAACCCTTAACAACTCTTACATTTAAAAATACAAACGACATCTCAGTTCATATTAAGCATGAGGTCGAAGCTAAGTCGAGTGAAATAAAGCTGAACCACTTTGTCTGCGTACCATCGTTAAACCCTGTTAAGACTAAGGATGTGGTGCAAGTAATACAATTAGGACAATTTAATATAGAAATATTTATTATAATTTAGAAATTAGCAGGAATATTTCAAAAAATGTGACGATTCTATTGTCTATATTATTTTTAAATAAATTAAATAATTATTTATAACTAAACTATGAGGGTATGAGTCTCGTGAGTACTCGTGATTATTGTCAAAGTATTCGAAATGTCGAAATGAATAAACCAAATAATGTATGCAATTATAATTTAGTTTTAAATTATTATTTTTTAATTAAATGTGTTTGGTAATATCAGTAGTATTCATTATAAAATAAGAATAAATAAACTATTTTTTTTTATTATTATTAAGCATGGTTCAATTTTCTTTGCATAATTTCGTTTAATTGTAATCATCTAATAATTCATATTTAATATACCGGGTCTTATCGCGATAACTAACGGTAGTAATGATTTCATGACCACGACGAATGCAACTTCGTCGAAACGTCGGGTAATAAAAAAGTATTACTACCATTAGTTATCGCTATAACACCCGTTATATTAAATATAAATAGTATATATAAGTTTAAAATTTATAATCATTTAATAAATAAATAAATAAGATATTCAATGCCATTTTTATACAATTTATACATTAAATAATCCGGAGCAGTTGAAACCTTTAATATATGTGAATTAGTTTCATATTATTAACTTGGTCTTTCTCATCTCTCCTGGACCGAATCTCGTACACGGTTCCAATTCGCCCAGAGCTATTCGGACCACAGTTGCACCTGTTATTATAATGAACTGTTGTTATCATATAACGTATACCATTACAGGTCCGATTGTACAACTCCTAACCACCGAAAACGCCTGGAGCAAAGTCATCTGTACTGGTTTACGATAGATGATACAGTGGCGTAACATGAGCCTGAATTCTGGTTATTTTGGGGCCGTTTATTTAAAGGAATGGATGGTTTAAGTTTTTAATGTAATATACGGCTGTTTTAAATTGGTTTTCTGGTATTGTTTATATAAAATTTACTACCAAGTTATGATTTGATAAAGAAATATTACTGATATTAAAAACGTTTCCATATTTCACTCATTGGACATTGTTTTAGTGCAAAATATACTCCAATCAAATCACAGAACACATGTATATTGTAATAATAGATGGAACATTATAACTATATCAGTATTATCTGTATTTTTTATTATTCAAATATCAGTAAATTACAAATAAATGCAGTCCTTTAAGGAGCGTGTTTTTATATAAATATAAACATGTAAGACATCACGCGTATGATGTCTGATTCACGATTGAATCAATCAGCTTAGAGGAATTCAGCAATCAAAAATAATCAGTTTTAAGTCAAATAACTATTGGGAATAATACGAAACATGTAATGTTCATCGAAAATGTTCTTGGCACGTATTTGCATAAATTGTATTTAACTTCCAGTGCTAGGTTTTGGCTAGGAGCTGTATCGAGAAATAATTTATAATATTAAAGCTATTACAGCATCTATTGCTATTGGTCCCTAGAATGGACTCTTGGCTATTGTAATCTGAAATTGCTCACGTATCTATTTGCCTATATTTCCTTACCATCGTTTGAGTTCTAAACATCACAATTCGGGATGTTTTCAAGCGATTGTGAGACTTCTATCATTGTGGTTAGGTTCAGTTTTCGTTAGCAGGTTTCTCTTCGAGTTGTGCACTAAGATCAGACTGACGTCATAGTCATGACGTAGCATGCATTGTTTGGACTGTATTGTTGCTATATGGCTGCTGTTGTCCAAAGACTGCCTTCTGCCTGGTTTTCGTGTGTATTAATTCAGTATGCACAAGATTCAGTGGCGCGTGTGGATTTGATGTACAAATTTGTTGTTATCGAATTTCCTCGAGAGGTACTTGGGAGTTTTGATATATTTAATGATGAATAACAAATTGTTGAGTCCGTCTTCATAATAGGAAAGGACTTATACCGAAAAGGTAAAGACGGTTTAGGTGCACGGATAAGTATGTGTCTTAAAATATGTGTTACTAAAAATTTATGGTGAATATACATAAAAGAATTAGACGTTGAATAAAAATACAGACAAAGTAAATATACAGTATCATTACTTACCGGTACATTATGTACCTATAAGTAATGATATCGTAGAAGCAATAATGGAGACACGAAACAAACAGAATAATTTATATTTTGAGCATAAACAGAGCAATTTTAAATCTTAAAACAAATCTCACGTTCACATAAAAATGTTAAATGCCGCGCTTTTCGCACTCTCACCGGATTTGCTCTCAGACATGCAAAATACCGCAATAAATTCGAATACACCTCAGTTCTGGCAAAAGAATAAATCCACGGAATATAAGGCAATGGAAATGATAACGAATCTAAGTGAAATTCTTTCAAATGTTACTTAACGTATTCTTAAATGATTAGAGAAATGTATAATCGTACGTGTTTTTGGTAATTTACTTTAATATACACTTAATTAATTAGTTTATACCACTATTTAAGACACTTATTTTTATATTAAATTATTTTAATATATAAATAAAACTGTCAAGTCGGTAGGTACAGGTAGAGGGACAACGGATGCGCATGGGCAAGCGATTCTGCGGCCTCTCGATTTCCGACGACCATCGTAAAGGTTTTAGTGGATACAAACACCTGATCAAAGGGAATCGGGTATCTTTCGAAGATTTCTCCTACCAAAACAAAAAAAAATAGTCAAATTTAATAGTTATACAAGAATTAGTATTTTTATGTATTTATATTTCCAGTAATTATTACAAAAAGTAAGTAAATAACAATTACAGTAAAGTATAGCCAAAAATACTTTACATAAAAAAAAAAATGTCTTTTTACTTTATATAAAATAAAGTACTTAAAATAATGTAATACATTTGTGTTTTAAACTTAAATACATTTTGAGAATACCTAATCTCTCGGAGACAAATATTAAGTAAGTTTATACACTCACATGCCTTTTCTATATTGATAAATATTCTATGGTTTAAACCATATTTTTGAGTTACAAAGGGCGGGCAACGGTATATAGAGATTGTTTATATTCGAGTTAATGTAATTTTCTATCGTTCGATATCTTTATTGTTAAACTAGCTGTACTTCGCGGGTTTACTCGCTTTTACGGTTACTGCTTCGCTTCTATAAGAAGTAGCGTGATGTAATATAGGTTACAACCTTTTTCAATAAACGATCTAATCAACGCATATTAAAAAAAATCAGTTTAGTGATTTCGGAGCCTATTCAATGCAAACAAACAAACAGTCATATCTTTCCTATTAGGACTGACAGGTTGGCGTAGTGGTTAATGGGTTCGATTTCCGTTCACGGCCAACTTCTGTATCGATCATACGATTGTTTACCGTGGTCTGGGTGTTTGTGCTTGTATTCTGTGTTTCCTGACCCCCGACACAGGATCATAAGACCCTAACGCTCCGTTGAGTGTGATGCGTTTATTTATTTATTTCCTCTTTATAATATTAGTGAAGATAAATACTCGATTTGAAGAAATATTTTGTATCTTCATTTTGACTATTGTATTATATCGTATTTGTTTCTTTTTTTTACTGATGGTTTCAAATTCGTAGTGTACGTTTTTTAATGTTTCTTAACTCAGAATTTCGTAATTTTTAACCCATTTTGAGATTTTTTTTGAAAACAGTTATTGAATCATATCTCTCAAGTTTCTCAAATTATGCGGGCGGAGTCGCGAGCAACTGCTGGTACTTTAAAAACGTATTGTGTACAACGAGACAGGTTCACATCAATAACACGAATATTGAATAGAAAATTGATTGGAACTTTATTACATTCCTACTTTGTTGGTGACATTTTTACTGTGAAACGAACTTGTGTTCGCAACTATGTTTGCGTCTTCCAATAAATTATTAGCTAGTATTAGCTAGTAATAATACTGACAATATTTTTTTAAATTATTTTGAAGTTATATATCATGTATTATTGGAATGTGTTTGCAATAAGTCACCTAGGCCTGACAATAATGTTAATTTGATTACTACTTTGACTATTGTATATATATAGACTGTATGAGCTTTTTGGCATCTTTGTATGAAGCAAAACAAATGTATACATTACTTAATAAGTTTTTAAAACTATGAAATATAATTAATACAATAATAATTACAACAATAATTGTACAATATAAACGAACGACATAGTCATAAGTGATTGACTAAGCTTAAATAAATAAAAAAATATAAATAGCTGCTTTGTAAGAATATCGTAGTAACTCAAAATTCTAACAAATAGTACTAAGTATGTCTAAAGACCATCTTTGTTGTTTTATCATGAAAAGAGTTGCAATGATGAATTTTCTTTAAATCAATAAATTTATAACATCAAAGAATCGTTTAAATTTTGCAGCTATGCACCAACACATTAATAAAGAAATTTAAAAACCCCATTCCCTAAAATTCATCATGTTTAGTTGCATCGATATTCTTGAAAAGCAGCGATATATTTGTCGTGGAATAACTTTAATTTTTATTAGAAGTCGCTGAACTGACTGTGGTAGTAAAGGGTAAACACGTTGATATTGTTAGTTACGTGGACAGAGACGTGTTGGATAGTGAGCGACTGTGTCATGGACACTTACGTTTGAGAAATTGACCAGTCTACACCTCCAAGTCGAAATTGTCGGTTTACCTACCTAGTATTTTTGGTTATACCTACATCCAGTTTAGTTTTGATATAAAATCGTGATGGACCACATACCACCGAACGTAGACGAAGACACTACTATCGCTCATCATGTCGCCGTCATATTTTATTTTCGTAACTTATAAAAGTTGACTGAGTTTATTAAAAGGCACTAAATTTAATTAAGTATTTTGTGTTTTTATAAAATCTGGGAGAACAAGAATGGTTGAAATACAGGGATGTATTTTAAATAAGTTTCATATGTGCTTTTCTTGTTTTATAATTGCAAATTTGTGAGGATTGATGAATGTATAGATGGGTGGATGTTTGCTGATTTTTTGTGCGAAATTACTGAACAGATTTTGATAAAAATACAGTTATATAGAGTAAACGAATTCGATTAATAGGATATACTAATTCCAGTTATTTTAACTTTAAGACTAAACTATAAAACTGATTTTGTTAAAAGTGTATGAAACCAATGTAATAGTATACTCTTTCAAATAAAATATATACATTTTAAATCGTTTATGAAATAAAAGAGTTCTGAGACAAATATTTAAAAAAAAACCTACACAATGAATTGAGAATTACAAATACCATTTGTCGAAGAGTAAATTTTCATTTCAATCGAAAATAACTTATCCCATTAGTGGAATACGAAAACGGCCCTCTATAATAATATAATGATCGATATGCAAAAACGCCGTAATGGAATCACTCAATCGAACTAATGTAGCGATGAATAGTGTAGTGATTTATTACGTCTTGAATAAGAAAAATGACTATAAAATACAATAAATTGTTTACATCATACGACACGATCTTTTGTTGAAAGCCTTAACACGACTTAGCCGCCACGATTTTGACGTAAAACGTTTCACTCCCTCCACGATTTATTTTCGTGACAAAAAGTCTATGTCCTTCTGCAAGGTCAAATCTATATATGTAGCAAAATACATTAAAACTGTTTCAGCGGTATGCTTAAAAAGGTAATAAAAAGCCAGACCGACTGAGACAGACGTTGATATGACGGACTTTAACATTTAAAATATTAATATGAATTGTATGAAACGATTTGCTGAAATTGTTTTCGCTTAAAATATGTTTCTTTCTAAATTCAATTGAATTTTGATTCGATTGAAACTTTTTCCGTACTTATTTGGTTTATATGACTTGAATTGTTTTTAATATTGTTAAATAAATAATGCAGTATAAAAATACATCAATATCTCCGAATTTAACTTTTTGTGGGTTGACACAGTATTGCTTATCAGTGTCCATGGAACACTGAATGGGTTACAATCGATACTCTTGATAATTTTTTTCAGTAACATAGATACTTTAATGATTAATGATAATTTTTGTATTTTCTATTTTTAAATATGTTTTAAGATGAAATATCGTATATTATAAATACGTCATTTTGATAAAAACGTAAGCTCTTTCACTGATTATTGACAAGCGTAGCTTTTCGTCTGATTTAGATTTATGTGGCCAACGAAAACTTACTATTTATTATGTATTAATATTAGAATCCATTGAATGATTAATAAATTTTCCTTAAAAACCTTTTTATTGTTAACTTAATATCGCATATGTGGCCGCTGGTAAGCAACTATGTCAAGCCACATGTAATTTTGAGAAAATGGCGTCTAAAAACGTCAAATCTATTTTATTCTGTTTTGATAAAAAGTATAATTAATTAAAATCAGTTTTGTATAATAAAAAGTTTTATGTAAAAATGGGTTTTCTAAATATATAAGATGAATACATATTGAAAAATATTGAACAGAATTTTCATATTCGAAACATTAAATTAACAAACTTTTTACGTACTAATTTAGCTTAAATCACTTAAAAAATATTTGAATAATGTTAAATACGTGACTTAATACATAAGTATGTATTAAGTCACGTATTTAACAGTAAGTTATTTTAGTATGGATAATTATTAAAAAGATACACTTCCCTAAATCAGAGAAGCCACAAATGCGTTAATAACTTAACTTAACTTAAATAGGACGTAGGGAAAGGATCTCAAGAGGGAGTTTCGTGCTCTATCACTCACCGCACGAAACGCAGTTATTTTAGATACTTTAGGCGGATCTTTTGTGAAAGTTAGGTACTGCCCCGGTCGAGCCAGCTCGTACACAAGCTGTAGTAGTGTAGCTATCTCAGTTAAAAGTGTTTACTAAGTAATGCATTAACATTTAGTGCAAATTCCCATTACACTGTGTAATATCTACACTAATATTACAAAGAGGTAAAATTTGTTAGTAAGTTTATATGTAGGGGGTAATCTCTAACATTTTTTTTTTGCTGTCACATAGCCCGTTTATTAAATAATGTTATAGGCTATGTCCGCCAACCCGCAGTGGAGCAGCGTGGTGGATTAAGCTCTAAACCTTCTCCTTAATAGGAGAGGATGACTTTGCATAACTGTGCGACATTTACAGAATGCTACTTTGCTATAGGCTATATTACATCACGCTACGACACTGGAGCGAAGTATTAAACTACATACAATAAGTTCTACAAATAATTTCATTAGAGCTGGTGCAGTCACGTTTTTTAGATAACGATATTTTTATCGTATCGATATAATGGAAACCGGGTAAAGGGATAGCTTCAACTCGTTACCCGGATGTAAACGGGTCCGGATTTAATTTTAACCGGACCGAGAACCGTTTGAATGATTACAGAGGAAGTGAAAACGTCTTGAAACGGTCTTGAAAATTACAGTTAATGATTTTTCAATTTTAACTTCGAATTATAGGGCTTTTTGTTTGAATTGTTATGGCTCAGTGGATAAAATATGGGGTTCCTAATTGGGGGTCGTGAGTTTGGAAAAAGCTGTGCTTTTATATTTAATTTCTATTTAGAATCGACAGATTAGTTCAATGTTATAATAATTAGTTAAATCATTAAATTATATGCAATTGCAAAGCTTCTTTTACACCTAGCATAATAATTGTATATATAAATCACTAGCAGACCATCCTAGTTTCACTAGCGTTTATGGTTACTGCTTCGCTCCTATGAGTTGTAGCGTGATATAATATAGCCTATACCCTTCCTCAATAAACGGGCTATTCAAAGAAAAAAGAAAATTTCAAGATAGATCAGTAATTTCTGAGATTACTCTGTACATACAAACTAGTTATACCTCTTTTTGATATTAGTATAAATGGACGCTGATAAGCAATACTATGTCAAGCCACACGGACTTCGTTTTGAGAAAATGGCATCTACACATGTCAAACGGATTCTTAATAAATTTGTTTGAAGACGTATATATTCATCTTTCCTTTTTCTATTTTGATAATATGTATTATGAATCAATAGCAGATAGATTTATTTAATGTGTTATCTAGTAATAAGTATTATTTCTTCATTTCTTTTTATAAAATGTTAATAATTTACATATATGAGCAAGCTGTGGTCTCCTATAATTGAAGGAGCACACATATTGTGTTAAAGTAACATTGTTCTTTTTTTAATTTCTTTTGTGTGTATTTTTTGTTGGAGATCCTAAATAAAATAAAATAAAATAAAATAAAATAAATGTTTGAAATTATTTTATAAATTGCAAAATATGGATCGCACCTGAAATTCGAAGCATTGAGTTACGAAACTTTTTTTCATACTTTAGTTTAGTTGAGATTACTTGAAATTTATTTGAATAATGTTAAATAGGTGACGTAGTATCAAAATACATCAATATCTCCAAATTTGACTTTTTGTGGGTTGACACATTATTGCTTATCAGCATCCAAATAATTGTTAGAAAATTTGGCAACGTAATATTTTCGAATTGAAAAAATATTTTTGTGTTAGATAGTTTATTTATTGAGGAAGGCTATAGGCTATATTACATCACCCTGAGACTCGTAGGAGCAGTAACCATAAACGCGAGTGAAACCGTAAGGGACAGCTAGCTCTTAACATTCGTGAAACCGAACGACAACAGTGAACAAACTGTTAAACTGAAAATGGGTACCTATAATACAAGAATACATAGTGTTGGTACCATCGAATGTGATGTTATGTTGTTTTTGTTCCACATTTTTTCATTTTTATTTTTCAAATACAAAAATGATCGTGGATTTGATACCAGGTTCTGTAAAAATCAAAACACATTCACGTTCCGACGTCATTGTTCGTTCTGATGCCGTGAAAAGTTGTGGCGTCGCGTCATGAATATTTAGGACATGAATCGTAAATCGTTACGACGCACTGACCCTAAACAATTAGTTTTTCATTAATATTATTAATTAAATAAATAGTACCAATTACTTAAGAATCATTAACTGTACAGGCTATTATGGAACGCATTGCCTTTGAAAATAAAACGCGCACAAAGATTTTGTTCCCTTAAAAATTAGCTAAAGAACAATTTCTCGCTTACTCTGATAATACTTTTCATAACTGATATCTTATATGTATGTATTATTATCGTAATTATTTACTAGATTTCCCTTCTTATTTTATTTTATAGGTTATATAAATGTGTACTATATGTAAGATATGTGTTATATAGATGCTGATAAGCAATAATGTGTCAACACACACAAAGTCTTAATCGAAGATATTAACGTATATAATGTAAAAAGTAATGTAAATAGTACATATAATATAATAATATCAAACATTAGTCACACAGAGAAACAACCTTTTCTCTATGTATTAAATATATGTGTATATAAAAATTAGCATACACAGAACTTTACACACATAACCTTGTAATCCACTAATAACCATAAAGGCGATAACGATCTCAAATAACGTTTGTATGTAAAATAAATTTTATCTTTCCGAACAATACGTAACCTTAACATTGCTTTTGTTATAACACAATGCGTTGCGCAAGCGCATACTTAATTTAAATCAGTCAAGCATGAGCTGTTTACGCATTAACTATTTATAGAACATTAGATAAGTATTATAAGTTATAAAGTAATTGAGGGGTCATGGAAATTGTATACGTATAAGGGGAGGGAGATGAAATGTACCTAAAAATGGGGGGGGGGGATATGTAATCAAAACAATGACAATTTTACATTACTTTTTTAAAAGGGGACCCGACTTCTAAAGCGAAGTACGTATATCCGTTCACTTGAATGACATTTATTTTAGCTATTTGGATTTTAAAACCAAACGACTGAACCGATATTGATGAAAATTGTGTGGACCAATCGAAAAGTGTATCCTTTCAAAAAAGTATTACCTCTAAAGCAGCTGAACCGATTTAGTTCTTAGTCTTCAACGAATTGAGAACCTCCTTTTTTAGAAGTCGGCTCAAAATTGCAGATAAATAAGAGCGGCTAACTTGTATATTATATTTAATAACGCCTTTTAGTTAAGAATACATGTGGGCTTATATGTAGTGTAAATAACCCTCTATAGTATATAGCAATGTTTGAAAATAATCCAGGTAACAACCCATAGCTTCATCACGTTTCATTTTGAGAAAAAAGTGAACAATTCGAAAAATAAATTAAACGTGCGAAGTATTACGATCCTTCAAAGTTGTTTTTTGGAAGTATGTATTATACATATGCTAAAATTTGAGCTATGCTTAATGCCATAAAGATTAGCACAAAAAATTTGAAAACAGACATATTTACTACTGTTTATTAAATATGTATAGTTAACAATCACATCGATTTGTGAAATAATTTCTAACCGAATATCACAAACTCCGTAAACCAAACCGAAATAATAAGCTAACATATAAACATATTAATTCTAAGAATAAACAAATACACAGACGGCTATCAGAAAATAATGATATAACACGGAATAATAAATAGATGAAGCCGACGAAACAGCCAGAAATAATAAGACCCTGTATAAACGTAACCAGTCGTGACTTAGAGCTTATGCTAATGATGTACAAGACGTGTTATTATCGACTATCGATAAATCGACTTTTTTATAGTTTGAAAAAATTAACCATAATTATATCCATGGGCTGTTCCCGTTTTATTTGGGGTCAACATATGTTCTTTTCTTGTATTTTTGCGTATCATTCGTCACGCAATCCATTCATCTCTTTAATCTATGTATGTACGTCAATAACATACCCATATTGTGTATATGGATATGTTATTGACGTAGACTTGCCACGAGTGCATTAACAAATATTAAAAAAAAAACATGTAATAGCATAGTAATAAAAAACAGAGTATCTAAAAAGATAATATACTGACTGGCTGACATATTCACTGACTGACCAATTAACGCAAAGCTGAAACCGCTGAATCTCGAAATATTAAATTTTGCACAAGCGTTTCTTAAATATTGTGAGTGTGCTTTAAAAAAAGATTTATGATAATTCAAGGATTAAATTAAAGGAGTTAAAAAGAGGATTGATAGTTTGTTTAGTATCAGCTTCCTGCTAATATAATATAAGAGTAGAGGGCAAACGAACAGCTAACCTCGTAGTAAATGATTATGGCCTATCGACTTGCCACAACACCATTGTCTGCTTCAAAGGGAATCAAGACTGTAAGAGAATAGAAATCACATTGCAGAGGATATGTCATATGCATCGATAACGCACCTTCCCAATCGGTCCATCACTAAACGCCCCGAGCAAGCCTCCCCGGCTTCCAACAAAACAGACTCAACCGGTGGCCATATGAACAATTTCAGGGATCAACGTAAACCGGACACATATATCCCTCGCATAAACAACGACCAGCGTTACAAGGTCCCAACGTCACATACATTTTATTCGGCGGAAAGGTCGCTATAAAGTCCACGGTGTATTGGCAACGTCAATCAAATGAAGCCTGTGTAGTGTGCGATTTGCAAACTTGAAAGGATTCGTTGAGATTCTGAATTTAAAAGGTTTAGGGAACTTATACAAGGACTAATTCTTATATTATATTTGGCTGTTTGTCTGGAACCTTCCATTGCTTCATTGAAATCTTTAAAATTCCAGAAATTTCTGTTAAAATATGGACGCTGATAAGCAAAAATGTATCAACCTATAAAAAGTCAAATTCGGAGATATTGATGTATTTTGATAAAGCGTCTCCTATTTAACATTATTAAAAAAAATCAAGTCATTAAAACTAAATAAATACGGAAAAAAGTGTCTTAGTTTAATGTTTCGAATTTCACGTGCATTCCATATTTTGCAATTTATATAAAAATCTCATATATTCTAAAAACTTATTATTATTAGATAAAAGTTTTTATAATTGAAATTTGTTTTTAATTCACTTTACCTTATATAAAAATAGATAAGAAGAATTGGATATATACTTCTTCAAACAAATTAGTTAAGAGCGACATCTTTTGACATATATAGAGACCACTTTATCAAAATGAAGTCCGTGTGGCTTGACATAGTATCGTTTATCATTGTCCATATATAATACTCTAATTCGTTTATCAAAAATTAACTATAGTAGAGTACAAAAATTAAAAAAAAAACAGACGAAAAACGAATTGAGTTGATTTTAAAGTTGTTAGAAAAATCGCAAATGCAAAACTTATAGCATATATATATATTGATATTTTTCAATCAAAGTACATCAACATTTTTTTCAATTATCATCTACATACATACGACAATACATACTAATATTATAAAGAGGTATGTTCATAAGTTTGTATGTAATAATCTCTGAAACTATTGATCCGATTTTAAAATTTCTTTTTGCATTGGATCGCCCATTTATTGAGAAAGGTTATAGGCTATATTTCATCACGCCAAGACTTAAAAGAGCAAAGCAGTAACCATGAACGCGAGTGACACCGCGAAGGGACTGCTAGTATGTATTGAAGATGCTACCCAGTTGGTAAAACTTGTTATCTCGGGAAACAATAGTTACCAAGGGATAATTAGAAAACTTTTCTTTCCCATTTCATTTTGTGACACAAAAGTAGCCTATATTTGTTTAACCATTATTCATACTAATATTAAATAAATAAATAATAAATAAACGCATCACTCTTAACACCATTAAGATCTCAAGGCCTTGTGTCGGGGGTCCAGAAACACACAACACTAACACCCACACAAGCACGCTGACCACGACAAACATCCGTATGGCCAATACAGATTTGCCGTGAGCGGGGATCGAACTCTTAACCGTTAGCGCGTCATTCACTTGAAGTTACCACTGCGCCAACGTGCCTGCCAGTCATATTAATCACTAACGACCCCTCACGGTTTCCCTCGCGTTTATGGTTAGTGTTTAGCTACTAGGAGTCGTAGCATGATTTAATATAGCCTATAACCTTACTCAATAAATGCGCTATACAACGCAACGAAATTTTTTTTAATCGGGTCAGCAGTTTCAGAGATTATCCCATTAACATACAAATAGACATTCGGAATGTTAAATAAGGAAATTTAAATATTATTTTGATTTAGAGGACAAAAACGTATTCAAAATACGTTTCAAAAACGTATTTTGAATAATGTTAAATGCCTTATATATTATCAGAATACATCAATATCTCCGAAATTGACTTTTTGTGGGTTGACACATTATTGCTTATCAGCATCCAATTATAATTCTCGACTAAAAATACTCAAGAAAACTTAAAAGAACCAACTGTATATGCGACGACCACTTTAAAACTTATTGTATAATATTATGTTTAATATTTATATACACTATCAAAAAAAATAAATCGACTATAAAATTTAATATATCAATCGTAACACAAAAACAAACAGACTTTAATAGCCCATTGTTCGGTCGCATTCGTCGTTTTTAAAACTCTAAAGGTATCCTATTGGCGCGTATTCCGCCGTAGTTGGTTTAATAAGCTATTTCAATGGAGATAAGGAACAACCTTTATTTTCATTACTTCAAGTATTTCGCTTAATTTTTATCTATTTTAATCTTAAATTTTTTTAACCGACTGCGCGATACGCGGCGCTAATGTCAGAGATAGTATAAAAAAATTGAAAAAAACAAAATGGCCGATTTTAAATGTCATAATGTGTAAAATAAAAAAAATAAAATCGACGAAGTATATCAGGTGGGGTATCGTTGAATAGGTATTTAAAAATCATTTTTAGGTTTTTTTTATATCATTTTTCAATTACCGTTTTTAAGTTGGTTTGTACCGAATCTCACTTATAGGCTTTTTGACAGAACTGCTGACTGCAGATGGTCTGGTTACGCAGTCGGTTTTTTTAATTTTTTTAATTAATTTGAACTCTCGTTGTGTTAAAAAAATACTAGCAACCCCTCATAGTTTCATTCAAGTCTATGGTTACGGCTTTGCTCATATGAGTCATATGTATCGTAATATAGCCTATAACCTCCTCAATTTAAATAAACGGGCTATCCAACATAAAAAGAAATTTGAAAATTGGATTTGTAATTTCAGAATTTACCTCCTACGTACAAACTAATAAACAAATTTTATTATTTTTATAATATTAGTATAGATGACAGCGCATAGAATTTAAAAAAAAATGATCACATTCATCATCAAACATTTAGTAGAAATGTACCTTCTTCTTAGAAGTCGATTAAAATTATATAATTTCTTTAAAAAATTGAAGTTTATGTCAAATCGCCATCAGAAGCAATATTTCTATTCAATACCGTCATTATCAATCACAAATTTATCATTTTTATATATTTAAAAGCAAATTCTAAAAAAGTTTAAAGAAAAAATTAAGAAAAAGTGAAATTATTTATCAATCGTAAAAAACCTTATATTCCTTTTAAAATAAGCAAAGGTTTCGTAAAATGCGAAGACAAATTCGCTTGAATGGAAGCAATCATTCATATTACCTCAGAAAATCGTGAATGAAGTTGTTTAAGAGAAAATTTTATATATTATCTCTTTGGTGAACTTCGGTAAATAAAAAGTTTATTGAACTAGAAAAACATAAGCAATTCGTTATGAAAAAAATACGTTTTAGACTTAATAATTTCTATGAAATGTTTAGTTCGTTTGACGTTCTTTAGGATTTTTTTTCTTTTATATCTTCATTTATATTTGAATATTAAATGAAGCTTTGAAGTATTTCTGAACACTGATTATTTTTTTATATTCTTTACAATATGAATTAATTATAAAAATTATAGTTATATAATTACAGTTTCATATATATACTCGTATATATACTAATATTATAAAAAGGAGAGATTGGACTGTTTGTTTCTATGGATCGAATAAATTTCGAATCTGAACGATTTGAAAAATTGTTTATAGCCCGTTTATTGAGGAAAGTTATAAGCTATATTCCATCACGCTGCGACTTATAGGAGCAAAGTAGTAACCATAAACGCGATAGAAACTGTGAGGAACAGCTGGTTTTAAATAGTTTGTAAATATAAAATGTTAGAAAATGACGTTTTTTTCTGGTTATAATATATACAAAGAAAAGCTCCTTTTTTGTAGATGAAACATATTTATACTGTCTTGCTGAAGAAAGACCAATTACTGAAGAAAGCTATAGGCTGTAAAACATCACGTTACAACTTATATGAGCGAAGCAGCAAATTAACTGGTATTGACATTTGGTGTGTTACTTCTCGACTGATATCATTAATGTAGAAGTAAATATGTCTGTCTGTTTCTTACCTTTTCGCACCTAATCCACTCAACCACTTATAACAAATAGCAAGAATAATATATAATACTTGTATAAAAATTAAAACTCGTTGGCTGACATATTCACTGACCGATCGATCAACGCAGAGCTGTAACCGCTGCGTTAGAAACATAAAATTAAGTAATTAAGTAAGTGTGCACTTAGAAAGGAATTATGAACATTCATCCCCTAAGGGGTTAAAAAGAGGCTTGAAAATTTATTAGGTACCAAATTCCGCAGTATGCGCGGGCAAATCTACGTGGAACTGCTAGTACAAAATATTATTTTTATAGCAATGAACTCACGGTAACCAATATGGAATTAATAAACTGTATTTATAGTCTCTATTTCTTTACTTATCTTATTTAGTAGAAAAAAAAGCCGCGGACAGACAGACAGACAGACAGACAGACAGACAGACAGACAGACAAACAGACAGACGGACATGGCGAAACTATAAGGGTTCCGTTTTTTACTACGGAAGCCTAATATGACGTATTTCTAGCCACACAAAAGTTAGATAAGAAATTATCAGTTAAAACAAATTGTTAGAAAATTCGTAATTTTACGCAATACTACAAGCCACACGGACTTCATTTTGAGAAAATGGCGTCTAAAGATGTCAAACATATTCTTAATAAATACGTTTGAAGACACATTTTCTTTTCTTCTTTGATTAATTATACTTTTTATAATTAATTCAAGCTGATTGGTACAATGAAAAGTTTTATCTAAAAATAAGTTTTTCAAACATATGAGATTATTGCTTAAATTGCAAAATGTTGGAACGCACTCGAAACTTTCAGCTATAAAATAAAAAACTTTTTTCATACTTATGTAGTTAAGATGATTTAATTTTTTTTAATAATGTTAAATAGTTAACCAATTATCAAAATACATCAATATCTCCGAATTTACCTTAAGGTCGGTTAACACATTATTGCTTGTCAGCATCCAAATATAGTTTGAAGCAGTATATCCACCTTTTCTTTCAATTTTTTAATAAAAGGTATAATGATTTAAAAGCAGATTGATATATTTAATGTGTTATCTAATAAAAGGTTTCTCAAATATTTGAGATATAAATTGCAAAATATGGAACGCCTTGGACATTCAAAACAATTAAGAAACTTTTTCCGTACTTATTTAGTTTATTTAACTGTATGTGAAATTATTTTGAATACTGTTAAATAGGTGATGCAGTATCATAATACATCAATATCTCCAAATTTGACTTTTTGTCAGTTGACACATTATTGCTTTTCAGCATCCAAATTTCGTTTGAAATATTGTTAGCAACTAAAGAGAGAGCCACACATGAGAGAAGAAATAAATAAAGCCACAGATAAGAAATTATCGACTGAATGATTAAACTGCACCGTTTTTAATAATGAAAAATTATAATGAAAAACAATTGTTCGAAAATACGTTATTTTCTTTGGTGTATTAATAAAATAAAGAAGAAAAAAAATGGACTACACATGTATTATTTACGCACACAGGTACAGCTAGCATGTAAATGTGTGCACGGTAGACCGGTCACGAATAATGCCTATAATATTTACCCGATTTATTCCGTTCGGTCGCAGGTCGACGGTGAGATATCTTATTTTAGATCGCAACTCCGGTGCGTCGGTCAGTGGGGACCACTACATTTTACAGCGTCAGCATAAAAAGTTATTAAAAGTATATTTATTAGTTTCTGTGTTTGTATTTTTTATTTATCGCATGCGTAGGTTCTGCTTTCGCTTAAGAAGTTGCTGATTTCGATACAACGTTACATAAAATTGCGTATTATTGTTTTAATATCCATAAAAACGAAAATAAAATCATCGTTTTTAACCGACTTCTAAAAAGGAAAGGGTATACTTCTTACTTACTCTCTCTACTTTACAAGGTGGTCTTTTGGTTAAGACCTGATGATGGGATCCTTGAGAAATCGAGGACACTTCTTTCACGTGTAAAGTAAAAAAACAACTTATTAAAATCTTTAAAACAATCTGTTAATACCAATTAACGTTTTCTGTACAAGTTTTTTTTTTTAATATTTATGTCACGATTCTTGTGCTATCGGTTATTCCCAAATGTTGACCGCACTTATCTACCGTGAGGTATGCCTTATTATGTGAATTTTTGTGGACGCCTCAGTAACATTGGCTGTTATCGAGGAAAAAAAACCGCATTTTACCTACATATAGTTATTTCCTTTTAAAATATGCTCCCTTCTGTCGCTGAGACGCAATTTTTATGGTAAAGTGAATTTTAATAAATTTTCGCTGATCTTTTCTTGTGTGAAATGTTGTCATTGTTCAGTGTGTACTTGAGAAATTTGGTTTCCATATTTTCTCTATTTAGAAAAAAGATACGGCTGCACGGGGCATAGATGTTTTTGATTACGAGAAACTTTATTCAGGTCTAGAACTGCTCTGCTGTTTCACCAACGTATAGCTTGGTACTTGCCAGATATTTCCGGGATGGCTGACGTTATCTACGATTACAGCTCTTATTATATAACCTCCAAAAAAAGTGTTCCATTGTTGGACCTATGTTTCATAGTAAGTTTCAGTAAGTAGCTTGTGAGCCGAGAAGGCCAAATGGTTAGAACACATTGATCTCAACCAATGAGTGCGAGTTCAGACCCATACCGCTAAGTTTTAGAGTGCTCAATTTGTGTTTTAATTCATCTCGAGTTCGGCGCTGACTTGCAGGTTTTCTCCTAGTGTTCAGGACAGGTGGCAGAACACATTCTAACATTTGTATATCCGATCCGCAGTGCAGCAGCGTGGTGGATTAAGCTCTAAAACCTTCTCCTTAATAGGAGATGAGGCCTTTAGTAGCTATAAACATCAAACAATTTAAAACCTTAATTTACAGTGGACAAACACCACGTGGAAAGTTATAAAAGCTAAATAAAATGTAAAATCGTTTAGTGTGCCCATACCCTAACATCGTAACATTTTTTATGAAAAGAGTTATGACCGCCCTAATCTATTGAACTGCGGGTCAAATCGTGCGATCCTTATCTACATCGATTGTGTATCGATTACAAAGAATCGAGCCGGCCTTGATGAGATATCGAGAGATTAATGGGGTGATTTCGATTATTCGATGTAACCGGAATGTATTTATTGTGAAGACATTATGTAAAATGTTTTATAGGTAATATTATTAATTATAAATGCGAAAGTAGCTCAGTTTATGTGTAACGCGATCACGCGTAAACTACTGAAGATATTTGGAAACCATTTGGTACAGAGATAGTTAAGAGTGTGAGAAAGGACATAAGCTACTTTTTAACACGAAAAAAAAGGGTTAGAATGGCTTGAAATAAGGGTAAAGTGATATGAATACATATGTTAATTTACAATACGTTTCAGCCTCTAACATTACTAGCATACGTTCTAGTATTAAGTAATAACCTCTTCTTTTATGGAGAAGGCTATAGTCACAGTGGCAGATTCACACATTTGCCGCCAGTAGACTATTCAAATTTTGCCCACCGAACCCCTACACTTCGATCCCCTAGTCCACAATCATATTCCGTTAATATATATATATATAAATATAATGCAAAGCAAAAAATATAATATACTAGTAAACCTGACCGACTTTATCCTGTCTTAGGTATGAATATTCAATTCGAATATTCTATACCAATATTATAAAGCTGAAGAGTTTGTTTGTTTGAACGGACTAATCTCAGGAACTACTGGTTCGAATTGAAAAATTACTTTTGAGTTAGATACATTTTTATTCAGGAAGGCTATATTATATCATCGACTCATAGAAGCGAAGCAGAACCATAAACGCGAGTAAAACCGCAAGGGACAACTAGTAAATAATATAAAAATAATTAACCTATCCAGCTATAAAACGATGTTTACAGCGCACGGTCTGTCATTCGCGCGCTAAAGTTAGATAAGAGAAGTTTATATGGTCGTTACGTTTTCTTTAATTTTTAATTTTCTTCTCAACTTTTTTAATTTTTTTTTTGCCATTAGAATACATTTTACGAACACAAATTTATACATTTTGGAGTGAGAATTTCTGTAAAACATAAAAACGAAATAAAACTATTTTAAACGGATATAAATCGCGTATAATTATTTTTATCATCCCGACGTTTCGAGCACTTTGCAGCTTTCGTGGTCACGGGTAGACAATAAAAACGAGCTCGGTCCAAAATTTGCCGCCATAGGCTTCAGCTTACTCAGCCTACTGTGTAAATCCGCCACTGCATACAAATAACTTTCATTTCTTACATACAGAAGAATAAGTTTCAGAAACACGCCCGGCATAACAAAATCTAATACCTTTAAATGATCAATTCTTGTATATATAATGACGTTTCCCAGATTCAGATTCGCAGCTCCAAAAATTTTCAAGAAATTTAGTATGCAGGTAGTTTCGCGAGCGATTAATCGATCTAGGTTTCAAATTTAGAAAAGGTCGCTTATCCGTGATTTCAGGATCGAATAATCATATCTAAATATAATTTCCGACAAACACGATTTTCCAAAACAAAAGGTCATCCGAGTACTTTACATTAATTCACTGAAAGTAAACTTAAACAATATTCCAAATTTAAATATTAAAATTATGTTTAAATTGAGCCATTAAAATACACGTAAAGTTTATCTAAACACAAGATCACAGTGTAATCAACAATATAGATGTTGCAGTTCTGGTTTTCGAATGTCTAGATCTAGGCTATAATCTAGTCCAGTCTAGATCTGAAATAGAAAGTCTAATTTTCCGAGAACACAAATCAGATATGTTCCTGTGATTTATTGTGGAATTTGTTTATTTAATTAAATATGTTGAGTCGAGATGGCCGAGTGGATAATTCATGGGTTCTAATGAAAGGTCTTAAGGTTCAAAGCTGAAAAACCACCAATTTATTATAAAGAAAACAAGACTTAACCCAAAAACAAAAACATATATCACGTAACTTTCCATTGGTAAATGAATTTCTGAAATTGGAGAAGTGGTATTGGTGATCGTCCTGGATTATCGTTCTGATAGAAATTTCGGGAGTCACCCACAATTGAGACGTAATTAAAGACCTCATATGTTAAAATCCGTCAATCAATTCAGGCTGTATAGCGCACCAAAGAAATATAAATGCATACGCTCGAAAACATAATCCTCTTTCGACAGATAATAAAGTAGGAACATCTGAATCAAAAGAAATTTTAATTCTTAATTCCCAGAACTGTTTTTCTTTTTTCTTCTGCTCGATGGTGATAGTGAACATCGTAAGGAAACCTACATGCTTTAAATATGTATGGTAAGCTACATTTGAGCATTGTGACGAAAAATGTTCCGTATTCTTCTATTTGATAAGAGTGCATGCATTTGTCCAGTGGCAAGACCATCACAGGCTGTTATATTATTGTACAGAGAAATTTTAATTTGCTGTGTAGGAGTCAATGTCATTACAGGCCAAATAACGTTGTTCAAATTAATGTCTAGCCTTAATAATATAAGGTACACTGAGTTAGTTTTACTAATAGACTTTTATAAGATTTACAAAATTCGCTTGGCATTTCTCTTACACCTGAAAAAATTTCCTAGCGCCTTGATCTTGTCATAATGTTTTTATGGTAACCAAGGTCACTGTTACTAGGTTAAAGAGTTGTGTTATATTACATACGAAAGTAAAACTTACAAGTGGCATTCTTGTCTAAGAAGGAATGCAGAACTTAATTCAGAGGTTCTATTAATTCATGTGCCTTTTAACTAAAACCTCAAGTCCATCCCGTGCGAATAGCATTCATCAGTAATCAACTAAAATATTCTTCGAGTAACTTAAAATTACTTTAAAAACGAACATTCCTCGAACATTTAATTCTGTCTTTTGTACTGGCATCATTTTTGTGGAATTTCAAATGAGGCGCTTCGTGTTCGAATCGTCAGACATAATGTAAAATTTGCATGAATTATGTAGTTTATAACCGACGGTATTGTTGTCCGGACAGAATTTCGGAATACGAAAATATTTTCTTGGTATTCGAGAAAAAAAATCTTTTAGATTTCTTCATTTATTGAAGCCTCAAGACATTTATGAATTTCGAACTTAATGAAGTGCTTTCAACTGTATGTAATGGAGTAATTCTTTTGTTGTGGAAGAGAAAACGATTTTTTTTAAATACTTTGTCATGTTTAAGGTATTATTGAAAAACTGAACTTGATTTTGATTTTTTACAGAGTTTTGATGTAAAATGATTTAGTATTGGTAGAGATGAAGATGATATGGGTACATTGAATAGATTAGGTTTGTTATGAGAAGATATTTAAAAAACCTAAGTATCAAAGACAGACGCAATTTGTAAAATTGAAATTAATAATATCGAGAAATTTCAGACTACTCACCTGTTATATTATATAATTATTTAGGCTGTAACCTCATGGATTTTGGCACCCAGAATGTCAACTATTTTGGACGCCGTTGACTAGCAACCAGCTAGCGATGCAAAATATTGAACACACTTCAGTATTCAGAACATTAAATCCTGAAACTTTTTTCCGAATTTTTTTAGTTTAGATGACTTAAACAATTTTCGAATAATGTTAATTACACGACACATTATCAGAATACATTAATATCTCCGAATTCGACGATTTTGTGGGTTAACACTTATCAGCGCCCATATGTACATATCTATATATAAAAAAATAATTGCTTCGTACTATCAGAATTTTTTTTGTGAATATGAATGTACGACTATTAGCTGGTGGTGCTGTACTTTCAGGGGTCGAATAGAATATGGAGTAAATGTGGACAGGATCTTGTTTTGTTTATTATTATTGTCTACGGGACTTCGAGTGCTTGATGTAGACATTGCAATGTTTAGAATTAGCAAATATTTACATTATTGTAAAGTTTTTTTTATTTCACCGATGAGATTTGTAATTTTTTAATGATTTAAAAAATAGCTTCTGTATTCGTTTCATATGAATGTATGTATGTTTGGGATTTTGTCAATAAATACAGATCGGATTTGAATGGGTTTTTGGAATATATTTTTCAGGGAGGATTTTGCTATTTAATATGTTATGGTTTCACGAACACGTTCGGAGATAAACGAAAGACCTTTTTAATAACTAACAGTAAATGACACGCGATTGCTTCGATTTAAAGTCGGTTATATTTTTCTACGTAAACAATTATTTAGTAAATAATGATTTTTTTTTACTTTAATACTGTTAGTATTTTAATATAAAGCAAAAGTAAAACACGTGACACCTGAAATAATGATGTATAGATAAAGAAGTTACATATCACTTGGACGCTGATAAGCAATACTGTGTTAAGCCTCACGGACTTCGTTTTGAGAAAATGGCGTCTTAAGATGTCAAACCTATTCTTAATAAATTTGTTTGAAAACATATATGTTAATGTTTTCTTTTCTATTTTGATAAAATGTATAATGAATCAAAAGCAGATAGATTTATTTCATATGTTATCTAATAATAGGTTTTTAAATATTTAAGATTATTTTATAACTCGCAAAATACGGAACGCACCTGAAATTCGAAGCATTATTATTTATTTTGTTTAGATGACTTGAATTTTTTTGAATAATGTTAAATAGGTGACGTAGTATCAAAATACATCAATATCTCCAAGTTTGACTTTTTGTGGGTTGACACATTATTGTTTATCAGCATCCATATAAGATAAGATAGTATTTTTGCCGTGTCTAGTAGTTATTACAGTTGATGTCACCACATTACCGGGGTCTGCGTGTTACGGTCATCTCAAGCACATGCGGTGTGTTACTTTCATACCGCGATATTAAGTCTGAATTATATACACTTATCCTATTATATAAATTCGTCTTTGCATTTTTTGTTTTGGATTTTTTTTATTAATTGTCTTATAACGACTTCATTTTGTAATGGTTGTGTTGGTAATTGTTAGTTTAAATTTATAATGTACTACTTTCGCCTGCGTATACTTGGGAATTTGATACCGAACAAACTTTTTAATCCCTTAGGGGATGGATTTTTAAAAATCCATTCTTAGCGCACACTTAATTAGCAGTTTCAAAAGCATAATACGTAATTCTATTTACTTGTATGACAGCTATTCTAGCTATTTCAATTTTTAAACCAAATTACTTAACACCACACCACTCCACACCACTTGGATGCATGGTCGGTATCCAATGTGCGGGCTTCACGATTTTTTTTCCCGCGCACGTGCAGGCTGGGGAATGATCTAGCTCCTGAGGTTGTCCCAGAGCGTTATAATTTGGGGGTATTCAAGCGTAAAATGCACACCTTTCTTTCCTAAGACTTACTTACTTTCCTAAGGCACCTTTCCGTCAAAGGCCGGCAACGCACGCGCAACGCCCCTGGTGTTGCAGATGGCCATGGGCGATAGTAACCACTTAACATCATCATAATCTACGGGATCAATGTCAAAGTGGTTTTAAAAAAAATTAAATAAAAAAATAAGTTTTTAGAAATCCAATAAGAACTTGAAAACCTCTTTCTTATTTAAAGTCGGTTGAAAAGCAAAAATGTTTCACTATTTTTAATTAATAAATGAATTGAAACAGCCTTTAGATTTTTTTTAGCCTCGCTTTCAATCTGAAGATTACGATAAGACGATATACCACAGATATATTTTAAATTATATTTACCAGTTTATTAATGTCAAAATTTGTTGTAAGTGTTGTAACTACGTACCACAAATTATAAATTTTCGTCAACGTATAACAAAGCGAAATATGTTAACAAAGATTTTGACAAACACAAAGCTATGATAGAACATACTAATAATTTAAATGTCACTCGAGAAACAAGGTTAACAATGTACTAGTTAAAAATAACCGCACAATTATCTAAACAACATCTCAAATTACCTTCTTTATGCGTCCATAAAAATGACCGCCCATTATCATAACTGTTCCTTTAAAAATATTCGTATTAATAGATTTAATAGATAAAATATAACAATGCAACAATAAGGCACAGATCGTAAAATCAACGGCCATGGGGATTAATAATTTAGAATTTTCGTGACAACGACAAATGCCCTTTCTTATTATCTCACACATTGTTGTGATGGTTTTGTCATAGAATAAAAATTACAGACACGTCTTAAGATACGAATTAAAGTTATGAGAATGGATAGTTTTTTTTTTTAAAGAAGCTGGCAAACGAGCAGACGGACACCTGATGTTAAGTGATTACCGCCGTCCGTGGACATTTGCAGCAACAGAGTAGGACATAAGGAAACGAATGAGAGAAGGGGTCTCTGCCTCGGTCGAGCCAGCCCACATACTATAGTCAGTAGGCGACAGCTAGGCTCTATCTCGAGTTAAAATAAAACATTGATTTTCAATTAATGGTTGATGATTGATGAATCCTATTTACATAAATATATTCTGAATTTTACGTTTAGGCTTTAGTGATCAGTTTGTTCGGAATGTAGACGCGGCGATAAAATTCACTGGGTGTAAGTTTTACTAAATCACATTGTATTTTTATTGTACGAATTAATATTATGAAACTTTATTCAATATAATAATACTTAAGTTATCGTGTGTTATCTGAGAGGTTTTATCGTGGAAACAAAACATAGTCTTCCAGCAAAGAAATACAGAATTTGCAATGTCAAAACTTTAATGCTTTTTATTTTAATAGTATATTGACAATATATAGTAACAATAATATTAATTATACATTTTAATATTTTAATATAATAATACATATTCACTTTTAAGTATCATTATCACGTCCATACCATTACAATCGAAGTGTACTATCTATATAATTACTCTTTGATCGAAAAATGATTCACAAACCTTTAAAATCGTATCCCAGTTGACATAGAGCGATAAATGCCAAAAAATCGTAAATTACAGCCGTAATACCACCCTAAAAGCGACAGCAGAATGCAATACGGATTGCATGAATTACCGGTTTTTTTTTAATGATCGTAAAAATATTTTCGGAATGTTTTGTTCGACTTCCCGCTTCTGAAATTATTTACTTCTTCGAAATACTGGATTATTGGGACGGGAAGGTGTCGCCATATGGAAAAATTGGCATTTGTCTGTCTGTTTGTTAATGTTTGAAGTATTGTTTATATTGTTTGTTTAACACATAAAGTGAGCTTTGATTTTTTTATTGATCGATAATTTTTGTGTTGATATCAGGTGTACAATGTTTAGGTAAATTTTGTTACAAACTATCACTAAAGAATACAAGAAATATTAATAAAGAAATAATGAAATTGCTTCAAGTTTTCTTAAATCGGACGAACTGTTTTGGATGAACCAGGAACACTAACAGAACACCAGGCCAGATTTTACACATAATTGATACTAGCAGCCGGCCCTGGCTTCGCAGGGTATATACATATGTTTCCGCAGCGTACGCGATGTAGGGATTTTGACCTGACTGCGCGACGCAAGGGAGGGTAATGTATTTATCAGTCTATGTATGTATGTATGTGGGTTTGTATCTTTGAATGAATGAACGTCGTTTGATTTTTGAAAGCACAAATTGAATAAATAGAAAAAAAATCAAAATAGCCGAATTTGGACGCCATAATGTATAGAAGAAAAAAATGATAATCGACGAACTGAGTTAAGTTGGGCAGATATTTAATTCCGTTTAATAGATATTTAAGAATCATTTTTAGATTCTTTAAATAATTTTTGAAACAAAATAACCGTTTAGAATCTATAACGAGTTAAAGATGTAACAATTCTGTATGGTCTTGTAACGCAGTCAGGTTTTTGACACCTTGGGTTCACACCTTGGGTTACATTATCGAAGTTCTCACATATATTGAAATAAAACTATTTTAAACGGATCTAAATCGCGTATATTAATTATATAGTGAGTCTACCCGTGACCACGAACGCAGCAAAGTGCTCGAAACGTCGGGATGATAAAAATAATTAATATACGCGATTTAAATCCGTTTAAAATAGTTCTCATATACATATATCCCTAACTTTTTTGAAAATATTCTATCCCATATGTTTATCAGAGATAATGAAGGTTTCTAATGGTGATAGAATTTTTCAAATCGATCTTGTTGTTTCGAGGCCTATTCAATGCCAATAAACAAACAATTAAAGCTTTCTTCGGAAAACTTCGTCATTACTTAATCTATTTTGAAAATTCTTTTATTTTCATCGAAAGGGTACTTTTCCATAGAATTTCATCAAAACCGGTTTAGTAATTTGTTTCTAAAATCAAAATAACTGAAATTAGTATCAAAGTAAATGAAATTACTATCGAGACCAATGAGATAGCGTATCTCTTCATACAAAAAAAAGAATTAACCAAAAAACGCCGTTTCCGAATACTCGATGAACATCCATAAACAAGTCCCCGAGGAATTAAGAAACTTATCATCTTTTTGGAAGTCGGTTACAAATATAAATATGATCGATATAATAATTAATCACTGACGTGTTCCTTCAGTATTACGATTTGGTGTCAACTCAAACTTTTTACTAATTAATAACTTACCTTAACTATCCACCAACAGTTAACGTCGTCTGCGTGGGTCCTTAATAATTGTTATTCAATAGCCTAGAATCGTAGCCTAAGTATTTAATATTATGTCCATAATATTAATTCTAACTTATACTAATGTCTGTGGTGTCTAACTCATCTTTTAATGGCTATAATACAAATGTCATATTTATAGTCATTTCTATTCAATTTAGTACTTTCATGTGCTTAGAATGTTATGCGAAAATCAACTTAATTCTATGGGAATAGATGTCTTGGTTTGCTATTTATTATCGTGAAAATCTATGCGTGTAATGTCAATAAAAATATTAGGTTTAAGTTGACTTACTAAACGATACAATATATAATTGCAATAATATTATCTATATGCTTTTGAGATACTTATTAAATATCATTTAAAAGTATTTACGATTATATTCTACGGGGCATCGATGGTAAAATTCAAAGTACAACTAGCGAAAAATACTTAAAAGAGTTTCGGGGCCGATTTTGATGAAAACTACATTATTAGTTTTTTGTCTGGACGGATTTTAATTAAGTATAAATACAATTTGTAATCCTGGAAAGGATTATACTAAAATTAGTTATAGATTGTTTCTAATAAAAACAAAGACGACTGATACTAACACGGGGAACAAATTCAAATTTAAAATATAATTTATTCAAAACGGCTTTTTAAAGCATTTTCAAATCGACACGTTACAGGTCACTTGGCTATAGATTTTTTTTTAAGCTATTACAACTGATGTTAAGTGATCACCGCCATCTATGACACATTTGCAGCAGCAGAGGTCACAAATGCATTGCCAGCTTCAGCTTCCCTCTCTCTCATTTGCCGTACTAAATGCAACGATTAGTTACTTTACAGCGATCTTCTGTGACTGTGTGCTCCCCAGTCAAGCCAGACCGTATACACCTGTGCACCTAAGTTTTTATGATGTACATACATTTATTTTACACTTTTTGTCAAAAATAAAAACATTTCTATTTCGATTAAATAAAACACATAGAAAAATCCTTAACATTAAAATATTTTTACAGTACTTCTCTAATTTCTTTATCGACTTAACGTTCTTAAACGAAACCGCAGACAGAAATTTGTATAAAAAAGTCTATAATATTTAAAGATAATATTTAAAGATAATTTTTTACCGATAACGTTAATACGCACATCCCTTTTCCGTCGTCGGTTAACCGCGACGTGACAATCACACCGTTTCCGATACAGCCAGGTGTTTTTTATCGACGCATGCGCAAACGTTACTCATAATAATTAATAATATTAAATTTGTTTAATAAAATATACACGTGTAAATGTTGACGTGACTTAAAACATATAGGAAAACTTGTACATAAGTGCGTCAAGATTTAACCGATATATTTTATAATTAATATTAATTGGTATTTTATGTTATTACTATTTTACGTTAAAAATCTGTACCGATTTTTTGTTCTCTTACTTTACCCCTTAAATGCAAGGTGTATCAAAAATGAAATGCTTATTTCAAAGCCTTAAAAAATTTACTAAACATCTTATATGCCTGGATGTTCTCATTTTACATGACCTGTAATTACATAGTGATTTTACTTACTAGTTTTCCTTGAATCTATTGGTTAGTCTGTTCATAAAAATTGATTTTGTTTTTCACTTGTGATGAAATAAAAAAATAAATCACGAATTTAAGTTTTGTTATGTCTATTTCTATTTATCTTATATAGATATACAAAATATATGCAAGTTTTAACAAACCTTTATTTTATGCTTAATATCAGTTTCAATTTCCATTATCCATTATATTTAATCAGTATTAGTAGATTTTTTTCCATCATGTTAAGTTTTGATTTTACATATCATTATTTTAAGTGACGGAAATTTTTAAGGTAGCTAATTGTACCACAATTCCCCCCTCCTTTAGCTACGGCTGAATCGGTTTTATATACATTTTTATTTATTAAACATTATACGGAAGTATAACTAAACTGTAGCTCACTAAATACAGCTTGTATATGGGTTACCTAGACCAGGGCGGTACCACGCTCTCACAAAATAACAGCGTGACATAACTAGTATAACATCGTTTTTGTACGGTGTGTGAGATCTTTGGCGGACAGACGGCGAGAAACGACTTTATTTTATACTATAAGTAAAGTCACTTCCCGCCGTAAAGTAAAGTAGGTTAGTAGGGACTAGAATTATTGAAATTAAAATTATTTATTAAAGACGGCGTGTTATATACCTACACAAGAAAGTATTCTCGTTTATTGTGTTGATCAAAAGTAATAATAAGTCTATATATATACATACGTGTAATATAAGCGTCTAAACTTGAAATTACAAAAACTAAGTATAATAACATACGGTGACAGAAGCCAAGGTTATCAACGGACTTAATTCATCGCGTGCGCACGATAGCATCTTACACTGGATTAGGATTTACTGCGTGGCTCCTACTTTTGATTTTATATATCACTTTTACTGCGGCGTCGCTTGCATTAATGTAGATTTTGTTTAAAAGAATACGAATATATACATAAAATATAGTCTATGACCATCTAGAATAATGCATCTTTTTTGTGGTACCACAGTTGGACGCTGATAAGCAATACTGTGTCAAGCCACACAGATTCCTTTTGAAAAAATGACGCACTAAGACGTCAAGCCTGTTGCTTACAAATTAGTTTGAAGACATATGTATCCATCTCCGCTTTTCTATTTTGATAAAAGGTTTAATGACTTAAAAGCGGACTGGTATAATAAAAAGTGTTATATAATAATAAGTTCTTAAAATATATAAGATTATTATATATATTGCAAAATATGGAAGATTCTTCAATATGCGATAAATTCAAATAAGAAACATTTTTCCGTGTATATTTAGTTTAGATTACTTGAATTTTTTCGATATTAAATACGGGTCGCTTTATCAAAATACATCAATATATCCGAATTTGACTTTTTGTGGGTTGACACATTATTGCTATCAACAGCATCCATATAAGAGTCGAGATGGCCTAGTGAGAGTTCCGCGGTAAAGGAAAGCATCGTGAGGAAACCTGCATGTGCCGGGAGAAATTCTGACACATGTATATCCGCCCGCAGTGAAGCAGCATGGTGGCTTAAGCTCTATACATTCTCCTTAATAGGAGACGAGGTTTTAGCCCAGCAGTGGAACATTTACAGGCTGTTACTTTGCTTTTTTCCTTTTATCCATACATAATCGTAATTTGTTCGTTGATTTGATCATTCTCATATAAGAGAAAAGTTATGATAGCGACAATTATGAACAATTAGACCTTAGGTTTAATCAAAATACAATCCTTATTTATATTATACATGTGAATGTAACTATGTGTGTATGTAACGTAATCACGTCTAAACGGCTAAACCAATGTGAATTAAATTTGGTTGAGAGATAGTCTAGAGGACATAGGCTATTTTTAATGCGAAAAATAATAATAAATAAATAAATAATAAATAACGTATCACACTCAACGGCCCCCATTAAGATCTCATGTGTCGGGGGTCCGGAAACACTCACAACACCAACACAAACACCCAGACCACGACAAACACATATGGCCAATACACACGTTTTGTCGTGAACGGGGATCGGACTCGCGACCGTTAGCGCTTCAGTCAGTTGCAGTGACCATTGCGCCAACGCGTCTGTCAATAAATAGGGGTTAATAATTCTGGCACTATCTATTGGTAGAAAAGAGTTTAGATAACGACGATTAGATTGAATCAAAATACAATGTCTTTGAAGTTAAACCATAACATTTCATTTCATTTTTACTTCGTACAAGGAAGTGAACGTAATAACTGCTGGATGCTGATAAGCAATAATGTGTCAACCCACAAGAAGTCAAATTTGGAGATATTGATGTATTTTGATACTAAGTAATCTATATAACATTATTCAAAAAAAATCAAGTCATCTAAACTGAATAAGTGTGGAAAAAAGTTATAATATCTGTATATGTTTCTAATTTCAGGTGCGTTCCATATTTTGGAATTTATAAAATAATCTCAAATATTTAAAAACTTATTATTAGATAATATATTAACCAAATCTATCTGTTTTTGATTTAATATACATTTTATTAAAATAGAAAATAAAAGATGAATATATACGTCTTCAAACAAATTTATTAAGAATAGCTTTAACATCTTCAAATGCCATTTTCTCAAAATGAAGTCTGTGTGGGTTGACACAGTATTGCTTATCAGCGTCCAGCTATGCTTAATATCCCAAAACGTGTCCTTAGTCTACCATCGTCTAATACCACAATATATTATTATGCATAACGGTATAAGTTTTTTAAATGCTATTCTGACTTAATGTCGTTTCATAAAGTTATATAACTTTTGTAAGGTTAAAATTTTTCCACGTCATTTGAAAGTAATACGCATATGGTGTTTTCTGAAATTGTGATGGAATTTAATTTTAATAGCAGGTTTGATTCTCGTTGGTTAATATAGATAGTATCGGCCCGCACTAACTTCACCCGGATAATATATATATAGATAAATTGGGAACCTCTTATTCATTTATTTAGGGGTAAAATAAAAAAAAAAAACATTAATGCATTTATTTGTAATCAGAAAGAACTTTATTAAATTTCGTTTTTCTTACTTTGAAAATGACTGATTTTCATATGACCGTTCATCCCTTATTTTACCATCCATTTAAAATTCCAAAAAAAAATCCTTCTTACAAAATTGACAGACGCGTTGGCGCAATGGTCACTGCAACTGACTAAAGCGCTAACGGTCGCGGGTTCGATCCCCGCTCGCGGCAAACGTGTATATTGGCCATACGGATGTTTGTCGTGGTCTGGGTGTTTGTGTTAGTGTTGTGAGTGTTTCCGGAACCCCGACACAAGGTCATGAGATCTTAATGGGGGCCGTTGAGTGTGATGCGTTAATGTTTGATTTGTTTGTTTAAAAGGTATCGACTAACAAAATTTTAAGCTTATAGCACTATCAATATATGTTATGCATTGTTGAATCTGTCAGTCAAGACAAGTAATTGAGGCGGCAACTGAGCTTGTGTTGGACATGTAACCAGTGTAAGTAGAATCCATATTTAAAAGTAAAAAAATGATTTTTTTTATTTGTAGTCTCGTGCAGTATAGAAAACGTTTATGAAAATAAAATTAGTATGTTTATTCATAATTATCGATTCTGGCTATTAAAATGTGCAACACATGCCTAGATAACATCCTGTATGCGTATAGAGGTTTCTCATGCTAATGCAGATTTAGTTGCCAGCCGACCGTCTAAACCTCATTATTCTATCTCGCCGATACACGCGCATCACATTTTGGAAGTTAATTGGACGCTGATAAGCAATACTATGTCAAAACACGCGTACTTCCGTGAAAATGGCCTTTAAAGATGTCAAAATTATTCTTAATAAATTCGTTCGAAGGCATAATGCCTTTAAAAACAGATTTATATAATTAACGGTTTTACATAAAAATACTCTTTTCAAATATATGAGATTATTGTATAAATTGCAAAATATAGAACGCTAATGAACTTTTGAATAATGTTAAATAGGTGATGTATTATTAAAATACGTTAATATCTCAGAATTTAACTTTTGTGGGTTGATACATTATTGTTATCACCGTCCAATTTTAGCTATGAGCCAGAATTACACTTACAAGTTTTGCTCTCAGACTTTCATAAAGATTTATTTAAGTTGTTTGTCCTTGCTTTACACCTGAAAGATACTACAGCGCCTTTATTTTTGATAACAACAACTTTCGTAAGGCTCTCTAGGTAACTGTTACCAGGTTACAGAGTCAATTACGAGACTAAAGCTTACTTTCATTCTCGTCTATGACTATGACCTTCTCGCAAGTGAAAACAATAATATTTATAGCCTTATTTATTAGTTGTACTTATTTAATTAGCCTGTTATCGAGGAAGGTTATAGGCTATATTACATCACGCTACGACTCGTAACGGAGCAATAACCAGAAATACGAGTGAAACCACAAAAGTCAGCTAGTTTTTAATACGGTAAATGATTAAATTAGTAGAAAAATTAGAACGAAAGAAAAACTTACTTTTATTCACGCTTCCAAGTTACTTTTCAAAGTCAATTACCATAACTTCCAACCCATGACTATTAATCAATCGAAAAAACAGCGGTCAACGTGACCGGTGAAAAAAAAACAAGGAATTTAGCATCGATGAAACTTCATACAGAATTTTCGCTACCAGGAGGTATATTGAAATTTCAAATACATATTTCCAACGAACGCCCGGGGCACGGCGGAACATTGAAACTATTCAAATATTCGCCGTGAGAACTTTTAAATATTCGCTTTTTTTTTTCATCGAATGTACTCGTAACGTTCGATGTTTTATAACGTACGATTTTATGGCGTTATTTTTTTTTAGATGTTATTTTAATTGGGACGTGTGTATCTTTGTATGTGTCTCTAACTGTTTGACGAATTTCAACATATGAATTATCGACTCAGGTATGGAAGTGGTATAAGGTATATTATTTCTCGGAATTTCCACGTGATATACGCGGATAAAACTATAAAAAATTATTACCTATGTATTTATAAGTTAATTTATTATTTAACTATAAAATTTATTTCTACAATATTTATGTTAACACTGTGAAAAGAAAAAAAAAACAATAAATATATTAAAAGAAGAATTAAACAATGAAAAAATAAACTATATAAAACCTACAAATCAGTCGATGTCATGTATTTATTAAGTATTAAATTTTTCTCGTTTGATCAAATTTGAATTTCTCTAGACAAACTTTGGACACCCATTTCACGCCCTTAAGGGGTGAACTTTTGGAAATTCTTTCTTAGAAAAAAGAAACGTAATAATTATGAAATATTTTATTCAGAGACGGAATTCTAAGTCGTCTGACAAGACGATTTATCGTAAGGTATGAATGTAACTTCATATTTCATGTTGGCACAACCCTAGCGGGATCGAGTAGCCTCAGATATTAGTTTAGGGTTGAACATTATTTAATTTCAAAACTACGTATAAATTAGGCATGGGACACATTGTTATATTAACTTTACATGTAGCTTACCTTATTGTATAATTGGCCTTAATTAAAACCTCTTTTATGAATAGCTTTATAGATGTGGTATTAATAGACATGAAAGTTTATGAAATTGTATTAACCGTGTGTTTATGTATTGAAAACTTCTGAGTATGTTTTTCTACGGAAACAATTCAACCTTGTTACGACTATAAAGATCCTTGTTTTAAATGTTAGTGTTTTTTTTAATTATTTTATATTTAACTAAACTAACCTTAAAAACAAACTCTTTTTTATTCATGATATTTCTATCATAAACGACATTCTAAGAACATTTTGTTCTTCAGAACTTCAGAAGTCGTATTATAGTCTGTTTTAATTTACTTGTCCTATTTGATAACAATACTGGAAACGATAATCACGAATTTTCTAACATTATTTTTTATTACAAAAAATGATTCAGTTCAATAATTTAATCGAAAATTTCTCATCCCTAACTCTTAAGTGGTTAGAAAGACGCCATATTTGACTGCGAAATAAGACAAGAAAAGACAAACAGACTATACTATAATATATGCTCGTATTATATACGATTGTAAATACATTTCTTTAGAAACTAAATAAAGAATTAAATATTGAAAGTATAAATCTTATAATTAAAATTATAATATACTTTAATCGAGAAGGCTTTCACGAAACAATAACAAGCATTTAAATAAACATAAACCCATATCTAGTTCGTAATGTAGATTCTACAGAGAAGAACAGGCAAGAAAATATGTTTCGCCTTTAGGACAATAAAATATAAATGGGTAAAAATTCTTCAAATTATAGAAAACCTCATCGGGCACACTAGTATACGGCAAAAATTATACTTATAAGTTTTGCTCTCAGACTTTCATAAGACTTACATAAGTTGTTGTCATTGCCTTATACCTGAAAGAATTTACTGATAGAGCATTATTTTTTATTCACAGCTTTTGTACCCACTTACGACGTATCGTATCGTTACCAGTTATAACGTATTTGTTACCAGGTTACAGAGTTGCTTTTAGCAGTTACGATAGTAAAACTTACTAATGTAATTCTCGTCTAATACAAAAACAACTTAAATAAAAAGTAAAGTAAGTAGAGGATATACATGTGTCAGAATTTTCCATCACCGCCGAGCTCGAGATGAATTTAAACACAAATTTAGCTCTTGATAAGAGAGCGGTGCTAGCCGGGGTTTGAACTCGTGATCATCGGTTGAGATAGACGTGTTCTAACCACTAAGCCATCTCGGTTCTCAACTTCAACTCTCTCAACAAAAACAACTTAGTGAATCATAAAGGCAAAACTATGAGTTACATATTAGATGATGATATCCGAACTCTCTATCAAAACAGGTCATGTATTCAATTCGATAAAACGAACAAAGGTAAACTCGAACATAAAATTCGAACCTAGAACAAAACTCACTCAAACCCAGCCCATCACTAACCAATACAGACAGATTAAAATCAAAACACCACCCGACATCCCTATCCACAAAGCCGGGCTTTGTGAAAAAAAAAATCGAGCACCAAAAAAATATTTTCCGTGCCCCAATAGGGGAAAACAAAATCCCACCTTTGTGTACAACATTGCCAGTATCCCGGCGGATTGGATTCCGCGAATTCTGCCCTGATTTACAATTCAGTCGAAACTACAATTACCGGTTGAAATAAATTTAACTACTAAAAATCTGTTGCGATACGTCGAAGCCGTACAATTGCGCGTTGCGATTGAAAGGGGTGTGTAGGTACAGATATAACTTATACAGGAATGCTGTTTTTTACATTGATAACAATGAACGTGGAAATGTTTTATATGTTACTAGTCTGACTGGTTTATGGTTACTACTACGCTCTTAGCTACTAGTCGTAACGTGATGTAATATAGCCTATAGCTTTTCTCAATGCTGTCTAATGCAAAACAATTATTACTACTTATATACTCTTTGTAATATTAGTATAGACGGTTTCAATCGCGCTTACGCTTAGGGTGATGTAATATAGCCTATAGCCCTTCTTAATAAATCAGCTAACCAACGCAAAAAAATTTTCAAAGATCAAGTTTCGGAGCCTATTCAATGCCAACAAACAAACAATCAAATCTTTCCTCTTTATAATATTACTATAAATAATATCTTTAAAGACGTATTTCAAAGTACACTCTCTTTACACAATACAAAAGAATAGTCGTTTTATTAAAATTTAATCTAACTCTCGAAACAATAAAAGAAAACCCTCAACTTATTGGTGTCATTAAAAATAAGAAAACCAGACTTCGGCTACTTAAGTCCTGTGATTCGAACAATTCCCGAGCTAAGTTGAGCAAAAACTCCAACGAGTATTGTCACGAAATCCTTAATAATTTCGACCTTATTGCGTTCCAAATAAGGCTTATGTAAGTCGTCAGTAAGCCGAATAGCCTAATGGTTAGTACACGTGGATTTCAACTGATGATCACGGATTCAAACCCCAGCTAGCACAGGTGAGGTTTCAAGTGCTAAATTTGTGTTTAAATTTATCTCGAGCTCAGCGGTGGAGGGAAACATCGTGAGGAAATGCATGTGCCGGGAAAAATCCTGACACATACATATCCAACCCGCAGTGGAGCAGCGTGATGGATTAAGCTCTAAATCTTCTCCTTAATAGGAGAGAAGGCCTTTGTCCAGCAGTGGAATATTTACAGGCTGTTACTTTTTCTACTTTACTCAGATATAAATCAAGCTACAGTATTGCAAGGCGACAAAATGTTGCGTGACAGCGTGGTGCTCGCAAAAACCGGTGCATGTTGTTGGAATAAATGAATTTAGTATTCTAGCAATGTTTCTTATTATTAAAGTATTCATACATTTCTATTGATTATATCTCGTACACGGGCTAGCTTGATTTGGACAGTATCTTACTGTCACAGAAGATTGGCGTGATGTAGCTAATATAGCTGCGTTGAAAACGGTGAGTGAGTGAGCCGGCAGCCCAATTCTCTCGGCACTCCTCTATTCCTTTCCTGACTGGCATTTCTCACTCTTACGGTGCTACAATGGGCGTCGGTAATCAAAAGGCGGTGAAAAAAAGGAATATGTTCTCATATTCCTTTTTTTCACCGCCTTTTGATTACAGACGCACATATTTATATTGGTTAATACCTCTTAACGCTGTCTTTAATGAACAGATTTTGAAGATTGTTAATCACTCTTTTTTTTAAATACTTGTTTGAAATTTGCTAAAGAAAACATTTCACAGCGACCACTACAATTTTATGTGAATTATGTGTAATTATCTAAGATTACAAACTAACTGTAGAAAAAAAACTGCCTAACTCTATTGAAACTCAATAAATCTATTGAATTAATAATGAACAAGAAAACATATATCACTGAATTTTTTACACAACTTTCGGACATTCATTAAATTGACGAACTGTGCACAACATCCGCAACATACACACAAAACGGCGCTAATTATTTATACATTTAAAAATGGGTGTTAAATTTTAATTAGGGAATTTTAAAAATTCGCAAAACTGTCACTTAATGTTCCATAACTCGCGACAGTTGTAAGTTGTTGCATTTTTGTCCTTGTGGAAATGAGAATAATGCGTTTACATATTCTTAAGTAACACAAGCTGAAATAAATTTAATTTAATTCATGGAGGAATTCGATATGGTTGATTTTTTAGGGTAATTACAGACAACCGAACAAAGGTATGAACTGCAGAAGTTCGCTGAGGTGCGGTTGTATCCACTTCTAGTATATTTATAAAGAGTTGTTAAAACACGAATAAATGCCTACAATATAATGGCGTCTGATATGGTTAATTAGTATTATGAAATATTATTAAGACATGTCAGTAAATTATTGAAATCATTTGTTTTAAGAATCATTAACAGATACACGATCTGAATCTAGCCGAGTATATCATTCTTACGCTCAATTTTAATATTTTTTGTTTTTGCACTATATTTAGTTAATATTGTTGGACTCCTAAAAAAAAATTACTAATGTTGTTTTTTGAAGTTTTAGTGTGAAATATTTATTTTTAATAATTCAATCATTATCTTATCTTTTATATTGAAAATACTTTTTTGATCTAAATAACAATCAATCAAAATACCGTCAATGTTAAGATTCTAAACTGATTTATTAATGATTGATGAATATTGGCTATGTAAACAACAAGCCAAGGTTTTGAAATTGTTACTAACTTAGTACTTATAATTGGAAAAACAGTGCTTAAATGAATCTAGAAATGTTTCACAAGAAAGACATTAAATAAGTTTCACCTGCAGGATAAAAGCCTATCTATTAATCCAAGAATCAGGTAACTTCGCTTAATTATTCAAACTCAACTCTGTTTCTACGTGAAGAAATAATAGACACAATCACAATCTTTTGCATATATAAAATCATTATTTAAATATTCTTTATTTAAATAGGCTGTCACAAGCACTTTTGAATGGTCAATAAAGTTTTACATAAATGAGAACCTACCATCGGTGTGATATAGATTCTACTGAGAAGAACCGGCAAGAAATTCGATAGTAACCCTTTTAAAAATTGTCAATATATACACTTACGAATTACAAATTTATTGACCATCCTAAATGAAAACCATATACTAAATCCATGCATCTTTATCATCAATAAAATCTTGTATGAACTATGCTTTAGCTATTATGGACTTTTTAACATATGATTTAAATCTATTAATCGAAAACTGCAATAAAAACTGAAAAATAATATAGTTTATAACTATAAAATATATGTTACGAACATCCTGTTTGAGGTTAAAATCTGTACCCATTTGCAACTATTAAATTTTTTGCCTGTCATACTCCAACAAGATCTTTTTTTAAATCATTAAGTATATAATAAATCATGTTAAAAAATCAACGCGAATTAGGTTCTCGCATTTTTGTTGTCAAAGTAATCTTATAATACACACATGACGACAGGTTGACGTAGAGGTGAAAATGACTGAAGCGCTAACCGTCGCGGGTTCGATCCCCCTTACGTTTTGTGTTTGAGTTGTATGTGTTTCCAGACCCCCGTCACGGGATCATAATATCCTAATGGGGGCAGTTGTGAAGCGTTTATTTATTTATAATATTTTATGCGTAACAATACACGCATCGTGCTTTCACTAGCTTTAAATCCTAGTAAATAATTTATTGGTATTAAGTACTATTCCACACAAACGTTATAGCGATGACCTTCCTCAATAAATAGGCAAAATATAAGTTTTCAAATAGTCCAGTAGGTCTGAGACAATCGCACTCAAAGCTTTACATTTGAATATTAAATACAGTCTAAACTGACCAGTCGCAAAAGCTCAAATATCGACATGAACAGAAGCTTTAAAACGGTCGCAAAATGCTTCCATTACCCCCACTGCTTAACCCGATGGTACGTATGAGCTTTGAATGGACTTTTTTCCATCAAAAGGAATTTTTTATTTCAAACATTGCCTTTGATACTCGGCCTAAATATAAAAAGGTATACTTTTTCATGTTTTAAAACTTTTTATGCGGTTTTTTAGCTTTAGTTTTTCAATTGGCCTTCTAATTAATAGAGATGATTTTTTTTTGAAATCGGTAAGGGATTTATGTATCACATTGAATTGTGATAGATGCAACTTAATGGAAAAATAATTAAATAAATACTTTACATTTAAAAACTTCAGCTGCTTGAGTCAAGAGAAATTCGGGATCAAGGCCTCTTCTCCTGTTAAGAATATAATTAAGAGCTTAATCCACCACGCTACTTTCCTTCCGATTGACGGGTATAGGAGTACATGTGTCAAAATTTTTCCCGCCGGAATGAGATACATTTTAATACCAATATAACACTCCAAATTTCACTAACTTAAATTGGGCACTTAAATATCATGATATAGTTTTCAGTTCAAGACTAAAATGTAAAAGATAACTATATTATGTTATCAACTAGATGTTTCTTTATCTAGTATTTACATACAATTGAATTAATTTTGGTACATTCAATACTTTTGTCAATACAAAAGCAGCCAGGAAATAATGTATGTTTTAATTGTGTGTACCTAACGACAAAATAATCATACCCTTAAGTGTATAAAATTCAAGCACGACAGGTAACAAGACTTAAAAAATAAAAAATAAATAAAAACACGACATGCCAATAACAACACCTCGAACTTCAAAATCGGTCATACGGTCGGCTAAATAATCACAAAACTACTTTGCTATAATCCGCGAAAAAATGTACAGCTGTCAGGTGTCATGCAGCACGACACGCCCTCCAACATACGCACACGCACATGCAGCACACGTAAGCACGAACCGCCCGCCCTCCCACATACGCACACGGACATATAGCACACGTAAGCACGAACCGCCCGCCCTCCCACATACGCACACGGACATATAGCACAAGCAGGCAAGAACCGCCCGCCCTTCCACATATGCACACGCACATATAGCACAAGCAGGCAAGAACCGCCCGCCCTTCCACATATGCACACGCACATATAGCACAAGCAGGCAAGAACCACTCGCTCTTCCACATATGCGCACGCACATATAGCACAAGCAGGCAAGAACCACTCGCTCTTCCACATATACACACGCACATATAGCACAAGCAGGCAAGAACCGCCCGCTCTTCCACATATGCACACGCACATATAGCACAAGCAGGCAAGAACCGCCCGCTCTTCCACATACGCACACGCACATATAGCACAAGCAGGCAAGAACCACTCGCTCTTCCACATATGCACACGCACATATAGCACAAATAGTCAAGAACCACTCGCTCTTCCACATATGCACACGCACATATAGCACAAGCAGGCAAGAACCGCCCGCTCTTCCACATATGCACACGCACATATAGCACAAGCAGGCAAGAACCACTCGCTCTTCCACATATGCACATGCACACATAGCACAAGCAGGCAAGAACCGCCCGCTCTTCCATATATGCACACGCACATATAGCACAAGCAGGCAAGAACCGCCCGCCCTTCCACATATGCACACGCAAATGCAGCACATGCAAGTACGAATCACCCGTCTTCCCACATATGCACGGGTAAATGCAGCACAAGCAGGCAAGAACCACTCGCTCTTCCACACATGCACACGCACATGCAGCACAAGCAAGCAAAAATCGTCCGCTTTCTCACATATGTATGTCACAAGCAGGTCAGCGTTGATACTACACTGACACTCTTCGCACGTTTCATTCCGGCATCTTTTTATGTCCGCCATGTTGATTATTGCTGACGTCACATACCTAAAGACAGTCCGGAGAAAATACAAACCTAATGAAACCTTACACTTCTTTACCCTACAGAAAGTCACAATGATACAGTCCCACATATATAACACATAAATACCAACAGCTCAAACACAAAACCCTCCTGAACTTCACCGCAGTCGGTTAAAAATACAAACAAAAAGCGTCCCACAAACTAGTGATGATCAAGATTTTTTCGCTCCGAAGCCACTTTCGCGGAGCACTTCTCGTTTTCTCCTTTTTTAATATCGCTCAAAACTACCCCGTCTCTTTGTGAAGGGTTGCTTCGAATTGTTTATATTTCCATGTCTTTGAGTATTTTTTTTTAATTAGCGCGACTTGATTTGAAATTCGTTCGTTGAGTGGTTTCAAGTTTTTAGCTCTATCATCGTGATTATAGTGTCTAAATGTCAGTTTTTTTTTCTTTTAGGTGCATTTTTGTTGTTTATTAATGATTTTTTAATATTGTTTGTCTTTGTTTTGAAATTACTTCAAAATTGAGGTGTTTCACGTAGTGTTTGTTTATTTTTATTTATTTTATTTTAAATGGTTGGTTGGTATAATAGAAACGAACAGCCTCAGAACCATAACCAACCAATTGTTGATTGGTTACGGTTCTGGGGCTGTTCGTTTCTATTATAAAATACCACACAAACTATTGCAGTTTACAATGAATAAGTTTAAATTGTATAATAAAAAATCTTTAATTGCTGAATCATATTATTCTGTACAAGATTATATAGATGATAATAATGCATGGATTTAGTATAGCTGGATTTTATACAGGATGTTTAATATACACATTTGGAATTTTTAAATGTATCTACTTAATAACAGAATTTTAAAAGAGTACCTATCGAGTTTCTTGCTGGCTTTTCTCGGTAGAATCTATATTCCGAACCGGTGGTAGCTTTATCTTAATCTAAGTACTTTATGTTAGTTTTGATAATTCAAAAGTGCTTTTAAAAGGCTATTTGAATAAAGGTTATTTTGATTTTGATTGGTTTCATAAATGTTTTATCCAATTTCGTTAAGTAGTTCCGTTTAAGTTTGTTTTAAAATCAAAATAATTGTTACAAATTTTGCTTTTAAAATCGGTTGCTTTTTAAAGACTTAAATATCATAATTATTATAAGAATATTTCGCACAGTAAATGTGTTTTTAAGGAATGAAACATCTCTCCTAGTACTACATTAAAAATAATATTTGGTACGCCATTTTGAATATAATTTTTCGCTCTACTAACGAAAATGAAGTAAACATCTCAAAAATAATGTTTTCCTTTAAAAGATAGTTTATTATTACGAAATTTATTTTTTTAACGGCGCGATGTATTCGAATAAAAAATATAATTGACTTCGAATATAACTGTTGTTATATACATACATACATTGTCATACGATGGTCATCGTGAGTCATTGGGTGTTAGTAATTGAAGAATTCCTTATTGTATCTCTGAAGATCTCCTTCAAATGCTAAGATATTATATACTAAAACCTTCTTTGAAAAAAAAAATAGTGAAAACTTCATCAAAATTAAATCAGCACTTTTTAGAAAATCGCGGTCATACATATTTACATACATGTACATATATATTATACATACATATATGTCAAATAAAAAAACCTCAATTTCGAAAGCCGGTTAAAATAGCATTCTCAAATAAATAATCTCGTAGAAACAAATTCGTTAACAATTAGTAAAGTCTCACAATTTGAAAGCCCATACATTATCAATACACAAAAAAAAATAAAAATAGAATATTTCAATCACGAAACACATGAAAGTTAATACAAGGTAATGGCCATTAAAATCCTTTAAAGGTTTACTTTGAAATTCATAACTTTTGCATTTAAATAACGCGGTGAATTAAGTACGGTGTCCCACATGTGATGACACCGTAAACTTCGCCTCTATTCCCATAGGAATAAGGTCTGTATTGTGTCCATGGTTGCCGTGGCTACACTATGAATATGCATCACCGTATCTCCACATATAATTTTATCTCAACAAGATTTAAGTTGGATTTATATTTTTCAATACTTCGTTTCATATTTCGCGTATGCTTTTAAACGTTTACTATTAAATAAACATATTTTAATCGATATACATGTGTGTATAGTCTTTTTTTCTTCACTTGTCCTTATTTGGTAACAATACCCCGAATGAAATTGACGAATTTTGCGAATAATTTAGTTTCATTACAATTTTGCATTATAAAAAGTGATTCACTTCAATCATTCAATCGATAATTGACAGACACGTTGGTGCAGTGCTCACTGCAACTGACTATATCGCTAACGGTCGCGGGTTTGATCCCCGCTCACAGCAAATGTTTGTATTGGCCATACAGTTGTTGTCGTGGTCTGGGTGTTTGTGTTAGTGTTGTATATGTTTCCGGACCCCCGACACAAGGTCACAAGATTTTAATGGGGGCCGTTGAGTGTGATGCTTTTATTTATTTATTTAATTTCTTATCTAACTCTTTTGTGTGGCTAGATGCCAAATTTGTTTGCTAAATAAGACGAGTAAAGAAAAATCGATTTGTGTATGTAAATATAATGCACCCCAGGTATTAATAATAAATTAGTTTCAAGAAGTATATGTCCATCTTGTCTTTTCTTTTTTGATAAAAGATATAATCAATTAAAAGCACATATTTAATATATTATTTAATAAAAAGATTTTCAAATCAAATTTTATATATATTATTGTATAAATTGCAAAATATGGAAGGCACTTGAAATTTGAAACAATTAATTAAAAACTTTTTTCCGTACTTATTTACTGTATATCACTTGAATGTTTTTTTAAATTATGTTAAATAAGTTATGCAGTGTTAAAATACATCAATATCTTCGAATTTGACTTTTTGTGGGTTAACACGTTATTGCTTATCAGCATCAATATCATATTTCTGAAATGCGTAGTAAACACTAGTTTAGGCTATAATCGCAATCTAAATGAAATCAATATAACGTACAGACAACATAAATAAATTTTGTTCGTTGTTTTGTTGTCATTTTTATAAAAATGTTATAATGATTACGGAAGACTTGAAGACTAGCTGGAAATTATTGCAATTATATGTTTTTTTTTTTAAATTCATTTCTTTTTTAAACTGTATCGTATATTTCCGCGCTTTTAACTTCCGTATGATACGTTATTGAAAAAAATTACATGGTGAATTCTATTTTTATTTTACAATTTTTACATTGCGAAATTTTCATTACGAGTGTATGGTTAAAAAGCGGGTTTATGTGTGCGATACGATTTATCGTACGTCGATCGTAGTATTTATTAATAAAAATATATTTATTACAAAAGGTTAAAGTTTTAATACAAAAACTATATACTATCTGTTGTCTTGAAAAATTACTAATTTTGTTGACCTTTTTTACTTACATTAAAAATCAAATTTGAAATGTTTTATCTGTTTGTCTGTCTGTCTGTTTGTTCCGGATAATCTCTGAAACGGCTGGACCGATTTTGACGGAATTTTCACTCGTAGATAGCTAATGTTATATAGCAACTTAACCTTTTTTTTAGAAATTTTATTTATTAGTTTTTCACAAACGAAGTCGCGGGCACCTATTAATGTACTAATTAAAACATAAACCTTTTTTTTGAAAACACATTCAAACAACGAAAGCGCCTTGCAAATTGGATCAGTTGTATATACGAGTACATACATACAGACCCTACTATTTTTAAAGTCGGTTTAAAAACGAATAAATGAAACTAAATGATGAATCCTGCTTTTTCTCATTTATTTTTCACTCTATTTCGATTCGTTTTCACTCTAAGCTGCCGCACCTCAGCATACGCCTAGCCTAATCCGTTCGTCCTGAGTGCGCTTCGGGCGACGGTCTTTTTCATTTTATTCATTCCGAACGCTAATAAATAAGCTTCGAATATGGAACCCTTTATTAGCAATTTAGTCATGCATTGTCCTGAATATACGAAAAATTATTGGTGTGTTTCACCTTCTTAATAAGTGTCTCAAGTAAGCCATTTTTGTAGAAACCAAATTATGAATCGGTGGTAGTTTTATACAAAAGGATTAATTATGAGAACTACCTAACTGTTTATACCTAATATATACGAGGAAAGATATAAGAGGACAGATTTGATTATTTGTTTGTTTGCATTGAATTGGCTCGTAGTGACCCGTTTATAGAGAAAGTTTATAGGCTATATTATATCATGCTATGACTCATAGCTGCGAAGCATTAACAATAAACGCGAGTGAAACTGAACCTATTTTAAAAATTATAGTGTCATTTAAAAGGTACATTAGTCTAGATGGTCATAGGCTATATTATATTTTATATAAAAACGCGTATTATTTTAAAACAAAATCTACATATACGCAAGCGAAGCCACGAGTAAACGCTAATCTATATTAATATTGTAAAGAATTAAAATTTGCTTATAAGTTTTTATGTAGCGGATAATCTCTGAAACTACTCGATAGCTCATTCATTGAGAAAGGATATAGGCTAAATTAGATTACGATAGTGGTATCGTAATCTAATTTAGCCTATATCCACTCATAGAAGCGAAGCAGTAACCATAAATGCGAGAAAACGTAAAATTCAAATACAATTTTTATATAATAAAATTTTAATCCTATATTTTTAATTTCAGCAAACATTAGATGTATTTTTCAAACGCGTAAAATCCCCTATTAGACGTACGTGGGCTTACGACTCCATTTTGTGAATTCGTAATACCGCTTTTTATTATTCCAGCCTCCATCTGTTTACAATTAGCCCCTGTTCGGTAACGGCCATTAAATTGCAAGAGAAATATTTATTCTTTCATGGGGTACCCATTATTGTCACTCGGAACGGTCAAAAATTAACTTCTTTTTGCCATATCGGTGCGTATGGTTTTGGTCGTTAACAGCAAATATTTGTGACGATAAAAAAAAAAAACTGGTCAAGTGCGAGTAGGACTCGCGCACCGAGGGTTCCGTACAAACTTATAGAAATCTATATAAGACTAACCCATCTACGCCATTTGTGATCTTCATCATCAGTTCCAACATAAGTTACTATCAAAAATACCTAAATCGGTATACGCTTGCCTATAATATTTGAGGAGTTCCCTCAATTTCTCCAGGATCCCATCATCTGATCCTGACCTGAAGACAATGGGACCACCTTGGAAGTATACCTTTTGAAACAAAAAAAAAAAATTGAAAATCGGTACCCAAATGGCGGGGTAATCGGCGAACAAACATAAAAAAAAATTAAATACAAGGTCGAATTGAAAACACTCCTTTTTAGAAGTCGCTTAAATATAATCAAATATGTAAATATGGATCACGTCCCAAAAACTATTTTGAAACTACTTAGGAGCACTTTAATTTAAAACACGATCATGGATGCAATCCATGGAAACACAAAATTTTATTTTAAGTACTAATACACCTTATACTTTCAAAAAAAAAAGTCATAGCGCGATTCAGGATACACCTAGCGCCATCTCTTGACAATTTCAATGAACTAACTTGTTGACTTTGACATTAACAACATAATTATATTATATTTTATTCTCGATTTATTTTATTTATATTCTACTACACTCCACTACCCCTGCACTACGTTCGTAAAATATTTAGATTTACATTATCTATAAAAATATCGAAATATATATTAGTGTTGCCAAGACGAAAATAATTAGTCCTTAATTCGAACAAAACTAATTGTTTATTTATAAATAACTAATTATATTACTAATAACCAGAAGACTTATATGTGTAGATAAATAAGTAAATTAAATAACTCGATCTGTTTGAATTTAATTTTAAAATTTTCGTACTAAGTCAATACGAGTACTTAAATCAAATCGTGTGAAGCTCTTATATTGAATGTTAATTACGTAATGACGTTATAAATCGACGATAAAACTTTTAAATGAAAAGTTTATTTTATAATTTTTATCGCGTTTAACACTAGAAAGACGGATAGGGGTCATTTGACCCATTTTGAAGTTTAACATTAGATATTTATGCATTAACTTACATCTGTGCTATTTCCTCTCGCGACTTTTATTAAAATAGTTCAAATTTCAATATACAGATAATCATATTATAATAACATCAGTATATAATGAGTTAATACCCTGTTTACCTACAAAGACGGCACGGGTCATATGACCCCTACAGCGGGCACTAACATAATCGTTATCGTATTGCGGGTAAATCAAAATATTTATATAGCTTTCGTATGGCGGTGGTTGTTGGATGTATTTGTCATTGTAAAGATTCATTCCAACTATTAGTTTCGTTGCGCAATATAGTATTTTTTAGATATTTGCCATGTCTAGGCTTAGCGATCGTCAAATATTAGAAACTTTACAATCTTTACCTGAAGACCAATCAGACGGTGAAGGTGAAGATGTCGAAATTCAACATGCTATCGAAGATGAAGCAAATACTCCTGAATCAAGCTCTTCAAGTAGTGATGATGGTGAATCAAGTGACAACACGCCATTAGGTATTTATCCGCATATCTAGTCAAATTTTATAACTGTCTGTTTTTTTTGACAACATTGTATATTATTTTTACTTTTTCCTTTAGCTACTGTACAACGCCATCAACAACGAAGGGGAAGAGGCCTGAGGGGACGAATATGCTGGAGTCGCATCATACAAGCTGCATATACTGCTGATGGAAACAGTATGTTGTCTCCGAGTGGCGTATTGTGGCATAGTGTCTCTGAAAATGAACATGGACAAGTAGGACGACGAGCTCGGCACAATATTTTATGTGAACAGCCAGGACCGACTCCCTATAGAATCGTTTCATAAATAACTGTATTACTTGCTACAAGCCTGGTGAAAATCTGACTGTCTACGAACAGCTGTTTGGAACTAAAGTTAGATGTGCTTTTATCCAGTATATGTCTAATAAACCAGATAAATTTGGTATCAAATTTTGGTTGTGCGTAGATAAAAATTCAAAATATCTGTTGAACGCTTCGCCTTATTTAGGTAGAAATGAATCTCGACCTGAAAATCAGAGCCTCGGGGAACACGTCGTTATGAGCCTCGTAGAACCTTTTTTGAATAAAGGAAGAAATGTGACGACTGACAACTTTTTTACATCTGTATCGCTAGCTAAAAACATACTTTACAAATGAACAACTATTGTGGGTACAGTAAACAAAATACGGCGTGATATTCCTCCATATGTCACAAATATGAAACTAAATTTATTTGAAACAAATGTTTTGAAGACTGTTCGCTGACTGTTTATCAAGCTAAAAGGTCAAAAACTGTATTGTTACTTAGTACACGACAACATTCAAATAGATGTAAATTCTTTCAAGAAAAAACCAGAGACTGTTACATTTTATAATTCAACTAAATATGGCGTTGACATTGTTGACCAAATGGCTAGGAAATGCACCGTCAAAGCAGCATCCCGAAGATGGCCAGTACAAGTTTTTTATAATATATTAGTCTTTGCTGCTATAAATGCATGGATTTTATATCAAGAGGTAACAAACAATAAAATATGCAGAAGGGATTTTATCCTCCAGCTAGCTCTAGAACTTAGTAGTATGTCAGAAGCATCAACTTCTTCAACTCGAGTCCAATCACCTAAACCAATGCAGTCTAAACGCGCAGATAGAAGGAAACGACGACACTGCTTTATATCTGGTTGTAAAAATAAATCAAACAAAATATGTGACGCTTCCGAAAAACCTTTATGTGGACATTCAAAATCAATCAAAAATATTTATTTGTCAAAATTGTAGGTAAATAATAATTATAATGATTTATAAACATACTAAAGAATTTGTTTACAATCAATATTTGAATAATGTTTTTTATCATTTATGTTTTCCGACTCATCTCTCTTTTTAAAACTGTGGTTAAATGTTTGCGGTCAAATGACCCCTCGCCGTCTTTCTAGGTAAAAGCATTTTCCCGTCTTTCTAGTGTTAAATAATAATTAAAATAAAAAAAATTTTTAATCGAGCAGAATTATATCACAGTTAATGTCATAATGTTGTAATAGATGCATTAGCTGTACGCTGCATCGCGCTATCATTTTGTTAGCTGCGATATATAGATTGCATTGCGTTGCTTATAAAGGTTTGCTGCTTTTTAATGTTTTCGTATTGATACAAATTTCTTCTCAGTGTTTGTAAAATTGTTTTTTTGACCATGGTCAACTTCTATGTTAATTTGTTACAAGTACATATAATTTTAATTCTTAGATTAATATATTTTCCGCTTGATCAATTTACAACTTGATACATTTACGCATTCCTGAGAAAAAGGTTGAAAGTCAGACGTACAGACTGACAGACACACGAACAGAAATTTACTGTTTTCGGATTTTTTCCTTTATGTATACTAAAGGACCTTGCTCCTGGCCAAATTTCATAATGCTTGGTCAATGGGAAGTAACCTATAGGTTTTGATTCCCTTGCGAAAACGTTAAAAACGCTATCATACTTAATACTTAAAATATGTAATATACATACTTAAAATATGTGATATAAATGACCGTATCTTTTGATTGCGTTAACTTAGAAGTTTGATTTTTTTACAGCGCTTAGTAATTACAACTCTGAGTACTTGACGTTGATAAAAATTTGTTACCTTCACTCGTTTCTGAGAAAAAGGTTGAAAGACAAACTTACAAACAGACAAACATATATACAAAAATTTACAGTTTTCAGATTTTTTCCTTTATTTGTACCATAAGATCTTACTTCTTGCCAAATTTCATCGTGCTAGGTCAATGGGAAGTACCCTGTAGGTTTTGATTCCCTTGCGAAAACGCTAAAATGGTCAAAATATACGACATATTTTCCATTATCTTTTGATTGCGTTGACTTAGAACTTTAATATTTTCACGGCCGCATGTCATCGTAGACTTGAGTATATGATATTAATTTCAACATGATACGTCTATGCATTTCTGAGAAAAAAGGGTTGACATCCCGACAGACAGACAGACAGACAGACAGACAGACAGACAGACGGACAACAAAGTGATCCTATAAGGGTTCCGTTTTTCCTTTTAAGGTACGGAACCCTAAAAATGAATATAAAATTGTAACTTTGAGTTGGTACGCGTAATGTAGATATTATCCATTAAAAAACATAAATGTGAAATGAGAGCCAAGTTCGATATTATGATAAATGCCTTGGTTGTTGACTTCAACGAAAAGAAGTGAGATCTAAATGGGTGCCAAGTTCAATGGTCAGTCCTGAAATTTATTTATAAGTAACAGTATAAGATATCATATCTTCTTATAACATAAGATAATGTATTGTAGCCTAAGGTCTGTATATTTTCTCTTGCATCTTTGGATTATATTGATCATTAAGCTTTGCAGTTTCGCCTGCGTGGTGTGTTAATAAAATGTAGCCTAATTGTTATTCTGATACATAAACTATATTGCTGTAAAGTTTCATTAAAATCTTACCATCAAATTTTTTGAGATGCATTAAACGAATGACCTCATTCAGTGAAATAAATACCCCAAAGATTTAATTAATATAATTAACAACCCAAACAAATACTAAATTATTAAACCCAATTTAAACAAATTTGCTAACAATAGGTTTAACATTTTAAGACTCCATTTTCTCAAAATTTAGTCTGTTTGGTTTGACATAGTATTGCTTATTAGCGTCCATTATTATAATGATAGTCTGAAAGCAAAACTTATAAAGAGTAATTCTCGCCTTATACATACATAAATTAAAATCTATCCGTTCTTCGTCAATGGGCAAAGCAATATATTTCCGAAAATACCACAAAATAATAGCACTTTCGTTTTATGTCGGCTAATGCGTAATAAAACTTAAAAGTTTGTAAAGAAAACCAATTTTCTCATCAATTTCCACGCGAAGGGCGTTTTGACCTAAAATTAACTTTATAATGTCACTTGTTCCGAAGCGACTTAACATCGTATGGACTTGGATCTTTAACAATGTAATATGATAGAAGAAAAAAATAGTAAGCTTATTACCTAAGCACGATTGGATCTATTAGACAAAATATTTTTTTATTCAAATTAAATTAAAAAATACTTATTCAAGGCTTTCACGAGCACTGTTGAATCGTCAATACATGAAAAAAAAATTACATCTATAATGTAGCTTCCACCGGTTCGGAACGTACCGAGAAGAACCGGCGAGAAACTCGATAGTTAGATTGATTTGTAAATATTGGGACAAGGTTTGCATAAAAATAATGTTAAAAACTCCACACAAACATTCTACCCATATTCCATTTTTATACCTATTTTAATTTCAATTCTTTTTTAGCAATTACTGTATCCTATATTTTTCTATAGAATCAAGACCAAAATTAGACGACCGCTCTGGTGTAGTGGTGCTGAATGTACCTCTAACGCAGACGGTTGCGGGTTCGATCCCCGCTCGGGGCAGATATTTATAGTTGTATAAATATTTGTTTCTAGGTCTGGGTGTTTGTCCCTATATACATACACCCCACCGTGCCTCGGAGAGCACGTAAAGCTGTCGGTCCCGGTTGTTATCACAATCACCTGATAATGATCGTTACTCGTAGTAGGGAAATTATTCTAGTCTAAATGGTTACTGGCTTGCCCTCAGGGGTTGCGGAGGTCAGATGGCAGTCGCTCTGTGTAAAAATCAGTAACTCGTCAATATCTGGACTAGAATAGAAAGCAGACCCTGGTATAACCGGGAAAAATGCTAGGTAGATGATGAGAATCAAGACCAAAATTAAAAAGAAAAGGTAAAATACACACAGATAATACAAAATGGGAACTAATAATTGGACGCTGATAAGCAATACTGTGTCAAGCCACACGAACTTCATTTTGAGAAAATGACGTATAAAGATTTCAAACCCATACTTAATTTATTTGTTTAAAGACGTATATATCACATTGACACACGCGTTGGCGCAATGGTCACTGCAACTGACTAAAACGCTAACGGTCGCGGGTTCGATCCCCGCTCACGCCAAACATGTGTATTGGCCATACAGATGTTTGTCGTGGTCTGGGTGTTTGTGGTAGTGTTGTGAGTGTTTCCGGACCCAAGGACACAAGGACTTAATGGGGGCCGTTGAGTGTGATGCGTTATTTATTTATTTATTAATATATCGACCTTTTCTATTCTATTTTGATAAAAGATATAATGAATTATAAGCAGATTGATAAATTTAATTTGTTATCTAATAATATGTTTTTCAAATATTTGAGATTATTGTATAAATTGCAAAATATGAAGCGAACTTGAAATTCGAAACATTAAATTAAGAAACATTTTTCCATACTTATATAGTTTAGATAACATGAAATTATTTTTAATAATGTTAAAAAGGTGACGCATTATCAAAATACATCAATATCTCCGAATTTGACTTTTTGTGGGTTGACACATTATTGCTTATCAGCATCCAATTACGATGCTAGAAAACATAAAAATTCGACAAGTTCGTTGTTTTCGTTACCAAATCAAATAGCGTGACGGCAGCCCATATCTGTTCTGTCACAGATAACTTATAAATGCAGGAAATTTAGTTAAACTTGTAATTTCAACATTTTGGCAATGATAGCTATAAAGTACATGACTTTAAATACGTTTTGGGTTCCGTGATCACAAATGGAAGTCTTTATGTGACTCCGTTGAACCAATTTTAACATCTTCATAGTTTGACACTGATAAGCAATAATGTGTCAACCCTAAAAAAAGTCATACCTATTTAAAATTATTCAAATTTCATGTTATCCAAACTAAATTAGTACGGAAAAAAGTCTCTTAATCCATATTTTGAAATTTATGCAATAATCTCAAATATTTAATAAACTTATAAAAACCTAGATAAAACTTTTCATTATAGCTATCTGCTTTTAATTAATTATACTTTTTTTTTAATGTTCAAAAGAAACGATGGACATATACTTCTTATAATATTCTTCTACAAACTATTTTTTTTTTAATTTCAAATCTATACTTATAATAAATCTGTAGAGAGGTCAATTTTGTACATGAAATATATTTTCAAAATAACTATCACGGGGTGATTAGTGATCGATACTGATGCCAAAAATGCAATCAGTAAAATTTTTGTCTGTCTGTCTGTCTGTATGTTCCTTATAGAAACAAAAACTACTCGATGGATTTTAACGAAACTTAGTACAATTATTCTTCATACCCCTGGGCAGGTTATAGTATACTTTTTATGACGTTACAATCAATAGGAGCAGAGTAGTGAAGGGAAACTTTGGGAAAACGGGAGACGTTACTCCAATTTTTAAACTTCCGTCACGTATGCAGCCTTAATGGTTAAAGTTACATTGAAATCATGTATGACAGAAATATTTTAGATAAAATTTTCTAAAAAATATCCCGCAACAGTATAAGTCTATCTTTTATGATTGACTCACAATAACACGTGTAATTCCTGATAGCTTAGCAGTTCGGAGCATTATAATTATTGTAGTGTATTTTTATTAAATGTGTACGTGTAATGGAACGCCGTACTTCCGTCATGAATTGACTTTGACGTATGGGCCCCCCCTTCTCGTGTGTGCTTGCGTGCATGTCGGACGTCGTGCGTGTCGCGTCCGCCGTGTCATAAAATCGACTCGTATAAAGTACGTTCCTACGCCTTATCCCCTTACCACCCATCCCCTGGCTCGTGTACTGGTGCTGAAGACCGAGGGAGCGCTCCCATAAAGAAGTAAGAGCTGGATTGATCAAGGTACTGTGCCCTCCATCTTACCCTATACAGTCCACTAAGCTATCGCGGCTACATTTTTTGGTCCATTCGACCCGAATTTTGGCCCATTTAACAAATTAAATTAACGTAATTCTTAATTTTGTAGAAATTAAATTGCGATTTTGTGTCTTAAAATCGCGTGTTCGTACCTCAAATCAATTCATGGCGTAAAGGATTGTACATTGTGTGTAGGAGTCGACGTGTTAATAGTCTAATTTCGCTTTATAAATTTAAATTAGTGTTTATAGTGTTGATATATGCAGTATTAAAAATATATTAAATAGTTGTAATATAATTTATATAAAGGTCAGTTATAAAAGGTCGCATAAATCTACCCTCATTTTTGATCGCCGCGCGATCGGTATAGACCAGTCGTGTTATAACGCTGTGTGTTAAAAAAGTTGTTTGTCACTAATTATACCGTTATAGATTACACTGCATAGTCGTATTATATTTAGTGTTATAATACTTGTGCATTGTGTACTTAGGACAACTCGTTCTTTTTTTTGTGTAAAATATTAATATTGAATAGTTTTGAGTGATTTAATAGTAAACGTTGTTCCTCGACTATTTCCGTATATTGTGTTAAAGTATAAATATACTAAGTATAAAAATGGATTTAAATCAATTATTATTCCAGAGAAAATTTATTATTAAACAATTGGATCGTATTTTACAATATGAAAGTTCGGATTTAATTGAAGAGTTTGATGCGAGTTATGGCGATTTAGACTTGATTCGTTCTCAATTTGATGAAGTACAAACTAAAATCGAAACTCACTTAATTTCGCAAAAAATATTTAATGAATCCGAACAGGAGAAAATTCGTGATAGTTTTATGGATAAATTAATTGATATTCGTGCAAAATATAGCAAGTTTATGAAACGTAAGTCCATTATTGAGCGCAACGATAGTGACATGAATTCGGAACATAAATTTGATTGTGGAAAGTGTAGTGCTCCCAGTACAGGTGTTAGGTTACCTAAGCTACCATTGCTGACTTTTTCCGGTGAGTATTCCGAATGGAACAGTTACTTTGATTTTTTTAGTTCGACCATTATAGATAATAATTGTTTATCAGATATACAAAAGTTTCAATATTTGCGTGGTAGCTTAAAGGGCGAAGCGTATAATTTAATTAAATGTTTATCGTTAACGTCGGATAATTTTAGTGTCGCTTGGAATTCGCTTGTAGAAAGATACTCTGATAAACGCCGTATTGCAAATAAATATATGGATGAATTGTTAAATTTGATTTCGTTGCGTAGTGATACAGATATTGAAGGCATGAAGCGATTAAGAAATAACTTAGTAGAAAATTTAGGCGCGTTAAAGGCTTTAGGTTTTCCTACTGCGGAATGGAGTTTTTTATTACTTCATTTAGTGCTGAAAAAATTGGATAATGATTCAAGACGTCGTTTTGAATTATCTTTAGAAAATGATCGTGAGTATCCGACATATGTTCAACTTTTAGAATTTTTAGATAAACAAATAAGAGCTTGTGAGGTTTCGAATCGTGTTATTATGCGTAAATCGGTGAATGTTAAGAGTACTAGCGGGAATAAGTATGTGTCTTCTTTTGCAACTCGGGTGACTAATAATAATGAATGTGTACTGTGTAATAATAATCATGAGTTGTATAAATGTCCTAAGTTTTTATGTTTGTGTCCGTATGATCGAGTGAGTGTTGTAAAGCGAAATAGATTGTGTTTTTTGTGTCTGTCTGGAAAGCATGTGGCTTCCAAGTGTCAATCAAACTTAAAGTGCGACAAGTGTAGTATGTCACATAATAAGTTGTTGCATTTTCGGCAAGATTTTGTGAGTGAGAGGGACAATTTCCGTGTTCGTGATTGTGATAGTGGTGTACGGCGAGTGTCTGGTGAGTGCGTGAACGCCAGCGGAGAGCAGACCGTGGTGTCCCTGAATGGCTCTGTGTGTGCGAGCTCGGGCACGGTATTGCTGTCCACCGCCTTGGTGCGTGTACGACGAGGTGACGGTTCCTGCGAGAGTGCTCGTGTGTTGCTGGATCCCGGATCTCAGTCGTCATTTGTGACGTCCAGCTTCGTTCGTTGATTAGGTATACCGTTTCGGCGTGTGTGTGTGCCAGTGTGTGGTCTCGGTATGTCTAATGTGTGTAAGGCGAATGGTGTTGTGACGTGTGAGATACTGCCTGTGAATAGTGATGGTAATTCACAGACTGTGTCGTGTTTGGTGTTGAATAAAATTACTAATTTTATTCCTAGTGTGTATGTCCCTTGTGAACAGTGGGATCATTTGAATAAATTAAATCTTGCCGATTCCAAATTTAATATCCCTTCCGGTGTTGATATATTGTTAGGTGCAGAGGTATTTCCTCATATCATAAGGGATGGTCGCGTGGTAGGTGAATGTGGTGCTCCTTCAGCTCTCAACAGTGTGTTTGGTTGGTTGGTGATGGGAGAAGTGAAAAATAAGATTCTTAAAAACCTGCAACAAGTTTCTTTGTCTAATTTTATATCTGATGAACGTCTTGATTCAATTTTAAAAATGTTTTGGGAGATTGAATCGGAACCACTCACAGTGTCCTCTCTAAGCATAGAGGAGAAGCGTTGCGAAGACATATTTGTCTCGGGTCATTCTCGTGAGGGAAACGGGAGATATGTGGTAAAGTTGCCCTTTAAAAGTGATCGACCTGAGTTGGGTGATTCCCGTGATATCGCTTTGCGACGGCTATTTGCGTTAGAGAGAAGGCTCGCTAAAAATGTAACTTTAAAAAAGGCGTATTGTGAATTTATGAGGGATTATTTAGATTCGTATCACATGGAATTAGTTGAGGATTGCGAGGATTTAAATTATAGGCCTAATTATATTCCTCATCATTGTGTTATTAGAGAGTGTAGCTCTACGACTAAACTTCGCGTTGTGTTCGACGGCTCGGCGAAGTCTAGTAACGGCGTGTCTATTAATGAATGTTTGTTGGTAGGGCCTAGACTTCAAAATGATATTGAAAGTATTCTCTTGAAGTTTAGACTTCACAAGGTAGGATTTATAGCAGATATAAAGCAGATGTTTCGGGGGATTTTAGTGAATAATAATGATAGGGATTATCAACGTATTCTGTGGCGAGACTCGTCCTCAGAATCAGTTCGCGAATATAGACTCAAAACGGTTACATACGGCCTTTCGTGATCTCCGTATCTCGCCATACGGACGTTGCAGCAACTGGCCTCTGACGAGGGCGACCGTTATCCGCATGCTGCTAAGGCTCTAGTTAGCGATATTTTTGTCGATGATATTGTGAGCGGTGCGGCCGATTAGGAGTCTGCGTTGAGACTGAAAGACGAACTTATAGCTTTATGTGCTCGTGGGTGTTTCGAGCTACGAAAGTGGGCTAGTAACAATACGTCCCTATTATATGATATTCCTAATCGTGACAAGGAACCTAATGTAAGTTTTATAACAGCACAAGATGAAAGTGTTGTTAAAGTGTTAGGCGTGCAATGGAACCCACAAAGTGATGTGTTCCAATATAGTGTCAAGCTCGAATCGTGTGAGTGTACAAAACGAGCTGTGTTGTCTCAAATTGCAAAATGTTATGATCCTTTAGGTTGGTTGTGCCCGGTCACATTATTTTCTAAGTGTCTAATGCAACAATTGTGGATGCGTGGCTTACCGTGGGATGAACCTTTACCAGATGACTTAAAAGAGATTTGGTTACAATATATGACGGAGTTTAAAATGTTGTCTGATGTAAAAATAAATCGGTGTATATCGACAAGTGCTACTTCGATTGAGCTTCATGGGTTCTCGGACAGCTCTGAGCGGGGTTACGCTGGTGTAGTCTATTTGCGAGTGACAGATGCTAATAGACGTAATAAAATTTATTTATTAATGTCTAAGTCTCGTGTAGCACCTCTTAAAAGAATAAGTTTACCGCGATTGGAGCTCTGTGCTGCAGTGCTTCTATCCCGTCTAATGAAGTATGTTGTAAGTGTGTTTGATGGTAAACTACAGATAAATAGAATTTTCGCGTGGACAGATTCTACAATAGCTTTGTCCTGGATAAAGGGTTCATCTCATGAGTATAAAACCTTTGTGGCCAATCGAGTGAATGAATGTCAGGGTAATGTTGCTCCCGACAATTGGTACCACATACCATCGGTTCATAATCCCGCGGACTGTGCTTCGCGAGGTTTGTTGCCTTCACAGTTAGTTTCATATGATCTCTGGTGGCGAGGACCGCAGTGGTTACGGTTGTCGCAAGATCAGTGGCCGATGAGTGTGACAGGTGATATGTGTGATGATGAGAGCGAGGTCATCAATAGTGAAAAACGTGTAATTAAAGCTTTTGCTTGTGTGAGGAATGATTGTGATTTATTTGTTAAATATTCGGATCTTTCGAAACTTGTACGTGTTATGGCCTGGTGTTTACGTTTCAAAAATAATTGTTTAAATAGTAAAAGATTTGATTATAATTATATAACTGTCTGTGAGTACGACGTGGCTTTGTTGTGTTTGATTAAGTTAGTTCAAAAAAGTGAATTTAATGATGTGTTTAAATGTTTGTCAAAGAATGTCCCGTGTGCAACAGGTATACAACGCTTAAAACCCTTTGTTGATGAGTGTGGTTTACTGCGGGTTGGCGGGCGGTTATCTAATTCATCTTTGCCTTTTGATGTTAAAAATCAAATTATTCTACCGAAGCGACATCCTTTGACTACATTAATTATTGATTATTATCATAAAATTTATTTACATGTAGGTGTTCAAACATTACAGTATTTGCTACTACAAAAATATTGGATATTGTCTGCTCGTAGTATTGTAAGACAAAGAGTATTTCAGTGCATTATATGTTTCAGAAATAAACCAAAGGTCGTAGAACCAATCATGGGGAATTTGCCTAATTTTCGTGTGGATAAATGTCGTGCTTTTTTGCGTGTGGGTGTCGATTATTGTGGTCACTTTATGATAAAGCTAGGTACTCATAGAAATGCAAAACTTTATAAGGCCTATGTTTGTTTGTTTGTGTGTACCGTGACTCGTGCAGTCCATTTGGAATTGGTGTCGGAACTGACAGCAGAAGCCTTTATAGCTGCATTAAAAAGGTTCTGTAGTCGTCGAGGTAAGTGTACGGATGTGTATTGTGATTGTGGTCGAAATTTTGTGAAAGCGAATAAAATCTTGTCTGAGTTCTGTGAATTGTGTGAATCGAATGAGTTTAAATGTAAGGTTTCAAAAGAATGTTTGAAACAAAATATAAATTTTCATTTTAATCCACCGTATTCTCCACACATGGGTGGTTTGTGGGAGATACAAGTGCGTTGCTTCAAACACCACCTCAAGCGCGTGATAGGGCAGCAGATCCTCACATACGAAGAATTCTATACTGTCGTGTGTCAGATAGAAGCCGTGTTGAACTCTCGTCCGATATGTCCGTTGAGTTCTGATCCCAGTGATCCGCAAGCGCTTACACCCGGTCATTTTATAATAGGTCAGCCGCTCGTGGCTATTCCGGAACCAGACGTTACTAATGAGAAAATGAATCGTTTGACCCGATGGCAACTTATAAGTAGTATCGTACAGCATTATTGGCAACGGTGGAGTAAAGAATATCTCCATACGTTGCAACAAAGATCCAAATGGACAGAGTCAAGGAACAATGTTAGGGTAGGCTCAGTAGTGGTCCTTAAAGAGGACAACTTGCCACCTTTGCAGTGGCGTCTCGGTGTAATTGAGGAGACGCATCCTGGCATGGACGGCATTATTCGTGTTGTCTCTGTACGCACTGCACAAGGTGTTTCTAAGCGTGCAGTCGTTAAGGTGTGTCCGCTACCGGACAACTAATAGTGTATTGTTATAGTGTAGTGTTACAATATAGAATTAGTGTCTAGTGTAGTATGTGATAGTGTAGTGTAGGTTATAGTTTAGTGTAGGACCGTCCGAGTGTTAGTGTTAGAGTAGGTGACTCTAAGGCGGGCGGTATGTAGTGTATTTTTATTAAATGTGTACGTGTAATGGAACGCCGTACTTGCGTCATGAATTGACTTTGACGTATGGGCCCCCCCTTCTCGTGTGTGCTTGCGTGCATGTCGGACGTCGTGCGTGTCGCGTCCGCCGTGTCATAAAATCGACTCGTATAAAGTACGTTCCTACGCCTTATCCCCTTACCACCCATCCCCTGGCTCGTGTACTGGTGCTGAAGACCGAGGGAGCGCTCCCATAAAGAAGTAAAAGCTGGATTGATCAAGGTACTGTGCCCTCCATCTTACCCTATACAGTCCACTAAGCTATCGCGGCTACAATTATATTTGTTTATTCTTACGTTTATAATAATCTCAGTCATCGCTAATTAAAAAAAGTTAACAGTATTACCTATTCAATAAAAAAAATCATAGAAATCAAGTATTGTGGACTGACATATTATATTTCCCTACCAAAATACAATCTGTCTGCCACATCAAAACCACTGAACCCTGAGGAAGGACATACGCTACTTTTTTTAGGAAAAACGACGAAAACGCGGACGAAGTCGCAGGCAAAAGCTAGTTGAATAATAAGTGTCTATTATCTAATATACTTTTATACTTAATATTATAAATGAACTTGAACAAAATGCCGATAAATAGTGTACTTTTTAAAATAGATTGTTAAATATTGTAGATAGCTAGCATTTATACCGATAATTTACAACCGACTTCAAAAAAGGAAGAGATTCCAAATTCGTAGTGTGAGTTTCTTTAATGAAAAATCTATTTTGTAATTATGTCATTTCTTAAGTGCAATTAAGAATAGGTTGAAATGAAGTCCGTGTGGCTTGACACAGTATTGCTTATCATCGTCTAGTTTTTGCTGTACTTAATCAATTTGAACGACATTTTAGAAATATTCATATTGTATCCATAAATAAATGTAGATTTATTTTCCCTGACCTATCTTCTCTGTATCTTCTAAGTAACTATGTTGCTTATTAACATGTTTGCGATAACTTTGTATAAAAATTAATTTACAAACTTTAATTTAATTTACACTCTAGCTAAATAAGTTATGTACTAAATTTATAATATAATAATATTTATATAGGTCAGAATGTTGTGTGACATAGGTCTTTAATTTTTTCTATTTATTTCGATTTCGAGCTCCTTTTCGTTTATAATCATGTAAAATAATATCCGTACTTATATTATAAATACAAAAGTAATCCTGTCTGTATGTCTATCTGCTTGTTGGCTACATTTTAATTTTAAGCCGTTAAACTATTTTTTTTAATTTTGTTGAATTTTGTTATAGATAGAGTTTACCTTGGAAAAGAACTTTTGCTACTTTCCATCACTAAAATAAAACGGGAAAGATGTGGTATACAGTATGAAAGTTTCCACGCAGCAAATGATGTGGCATAAATCGAAAAATCCAATAATAAAGACACTTTTTTAAAAGTAACTGACTTCATAAGCAAAAGACATAGTTTCGTTTATCTAGATGAGGTACCCATATATCTGTTATTTTGCCAAACAAATTACCAAACCGATTTTAATAAAAACTCCAATCCTATCTGAAAGTATACCCTTTAAAAAAATCTATGATCCGTTCAGAAATGTTGGAGTTCTGAGGTAACAAACATTAAAAAACATACTACGTATTATAATCCTCCTCTTTTTAAAGTTCAAATTACGAAGAGTTGAATCCCCAAGACAGAGACGCAATAGAAGCTAGTATACCAATATTCTTTAGAAGATTATTTAGTTTCGTCTTTGAATATAATCACAATTCACAGAACTCGAGTATTATATTAAGTTTCAGGGCTTGAAGCCTCACAAGGGCCTTTTTGATCCCTTCAAGATAGAATTTCGTTACGCTTTGGTCCTTTCAAAGCCTTTAAGTAAATATCATTGTTGTATAAAATAATTTTAGTACTATAGATTTCAAAGGCTCCAATATTCCTTCACATTATATAATGGAATATTGTTAGGCTAGAAATACACTGTGTCGTTGTGTATCGTAACTCATTATTTCGAAGGTATCACACCCGTTTCTCACATAAGTTACTAGTAAATAGTAGTTAAGTAAGACTTTTCATCGACTATGACATATGTCCTTTTCCTATTCCACATCTACATATAGAAATTTATCAAAATTGGTTTAAAGGTTTAAGTGTGAAAACGTAACAGACAGACAAACGGAGGTACTTTTCCATTAATCATATTACTATGAATTTCCGTGTCTTCGAATGGCATCTGTGATTACAACCATTCTAATAATAATCCCCTTTTTAGCAATTCTCCAGCAGTTTTTCCATAGTATGATACCTCTGATATTTTTCCAATAGCCCTTAAACCTTAAGAACAAACCAGTAACTTTATCAGATCTATACGTTGAAAATTGGATTTTACAGCTTAACATGGAGACGAAATTTAAGGACAGATACCCAAATTTAGAAACAATCAGTTCGGATATTATATCGATAATAATAATGCATGGATTTAGTATAGCTGGATTTCATACAGGCTGTTTAATATATACATTTGTAATTTTTAAATGTATATACTTAATAATATAATTTTAAAAGAGTACCTATCGAGTTTCTTGCCGGTTCTTCTCGGTAGAATCTACATTCCGAACCAGTGGAAGCTTTTCATTAATTTGAGTAACTTTTATCTGTTTTGACGATTCAAAAGTGTTAATGATGAGATCGTTAAAAGTCATGGTTGAATATACCACGAGCCATCTCGTCCGACATATTGGCGTAGTGATCACTGCATTTGAATTAAGTGCTAACGGACGATCGATCCCAGATCAGGACAAACATCTGTATAACCCATACGGTTATCGTGATCTGACTATTTTAGTCTATAATCTGTGTATCTTTGAAACCCTGACACGGACTATAGGATATTAATGGAGCTGTTGAATAAAAGCAAAAGTAAAGTAACAGCCTGTTAACATCCCACTGCTGGGCAAAGGCCTCCTCTCCTATTAAGGAGAAGGTTGGGAGCTTAATCCACCACTCTGCTTCAATGCGGGTTGGCGGATATACATGTGTGAGTTACTCCCGGCACATTCAGGTTTCCTCACGATGTTTTCCATGACCGTCGAGCTCGAGATTAATTTAGCACTTGAAAAATCAGTGGTGCCAGCCCGGGTTTGGTGTTATTATTATGATTTATCATTCACATTTATAAAGGATTCTTAAAACATTTTATTTTGGACGAGCTAAATACATTTCTAATTTAGCATTTAGTAATGTCATGTTTAATATTCTCGCCGTCCGACCGCCCACGCCGTAATACACATAAAAACGAAGCAATTCCATTTAATTGTTCCATCGCTGCTATATTAAAATCACGCGACTCCACCTATTAGCTGATTGACGTTCCCGTTATCGGTATTGTGAAAAATTATGAGTTTACAGCTAAGTACACTGACGGTTAATTGCTGTTTCGTGATCATTTTAGTTGTCATGTCATTAGTATTTATGGTGGTAGAGCTATAGTCTGGCTATAGCTTGTACATATAATGGCTGGTTACACCTGGGAATCAAACTTAAAAATAATCAACATAAAATCAATTTAGTATCAAATTCCTAAGTATATGCGGACGAAGTTATGCGAATCTCTTAGTTACATATACAAAAGGAAGGCCAACGAGCATATAGTACCAGATGTTGAGTGGTTACTATCGCCCATTGACATCTGAAACATCAGCGGTGTTGCGAATGCGTTGCATTCCTTTGACGGAAACTCGACACTTGAAAACCCCCAAATTATAGACTCGGGGAAAATCTCAGGAGGAAGATCATTCTACAGCCGGCTCGTACGCGGGACAAAAGCTAGTGTACGTATACTTCCTATGGTGAGTGAGTTGGAAGCCCTTATCCCTATCCTTTCCCTTCTTCCTTTTTTCTTAACGCTTGGAAATGCATTTAGTCACCCAGAGTGTGCTAATAGGCACCGAAAGCACGATAGGATATCGTAGTGGTGAGGTCCTTCTTGCCTTATTCATTAATTCGGTAATGTATTTTCTGCTCCTGTAATGTTGGGAAAAATATTGGTTCGTAGGCGACGTCGTCTAGATGTAATACCTTGTGTAACTGAAAAGTCAACGTCTTAGTGATAAGTCGATGGTGTAACTTTTCCAATAAATAAATAAATAATATAATTACATTAACATTACACAAAACATTATTATCAACAGAATTAAATGTTGCTTTATTTACCAAAGCCGTAAAATTTATACATTTTACAAATTAATTTGATTAAAGCTTAACCTTAATGAAAATAGGTAATACATTATGAAATTGACCCATTTAAGCTTACTAGTGGTCGCGTAACGGTCGGAATTCGACCGTAGTTCATTAAATTTTCAACCGATTTCAAGATTGAATACAGATAGTCAATTCCTAATTTTACTACATTTAGCAATAAGCAAAAGAGTATATATATATGTGTGTGTGTGTGTGTGTCAAATACATGGTAGTGTTTAATTTTTTTTTATTGATTTAATCTATTTTTTATCCATAATAAAAAAATATTAGCATTTTACTTCTCTATATAAACTACTAGCTCTCCCTTACGGTTTCGCTCGCGTTTATGGTTACTGCTTCGCTCCTATGAGCGTAGCGTGATGTAATATAGCCTATAGCCGTCCTTAATAAAGAATTTTTCAATTCGAACCAGTAGTTCCTGAGATTATCGCGTTCAAACAAACAAACAAACTCGTCAGCTTTATAGTATTAGTATAGATAAGTGCGCGAATTTCCATTAAAATTTTCGTAAAAAGAGGTACAAAGATTCTTCTTCATGTATTAATATATAAATCTATCTAATTATATATAAAATACCATCTATCCGCCCCGACTTTACACGGGTAAGCTGAACATTACTAAACCAGCATTATATCAAAAATAAGTGAACTATTTCACACAATATAAAGTCAATAATATCAATTACCATCAACACAAAATCGTTTTTGTCTGTCCGATCTTAATCAAGCAATAATCGTTGACCCCTTCGACCCAGCACTTAAGTGTTAAAGGTTGCGATCGTGAAGTCAAAGGTTCACTTACTGTCTGTTATTATAATATCGCCTTTATATGTACGGATAAAGTTTATTTTATTTTAAAGGGCGTGTTTTATGAAATGTAATTATTATTATTGGTTTCGAAGAGTTTTGTTATTTTGACGTAGTAGTCGCCGCAGCTGACTAAATCGTTAACGGTCTTGGGTTCGATCCCCGCTCACGGCAAACGTTTGGCCATACATATGTTCGTGTGTTGAGTGTTTGTGTGTGCTGTATGTGTTTCCGGACCCCCGACACAGGATCCTGAGATCCTAATGAGGGCCGTTAAGTGTGATGCGTTCATTTATTATTTCTTTGTTTTAACTATTACAATTTTTCGTTGGGAATTTAATTACGTTATACAAGAATTTTCAAAAAGTGTAACCTATTTCAAAAGCAAAATACATTATAATCCAGTTATTTTAACTTACAAAATAAATCTGATTAACCGATTTTGATGAAAATTCTATGGAAAATATCGAGGAGTATACTCTGCGATTGGTTTCATAGAATTTTTCAAACAAAAAATTAACAAAATCGATAAAGCCATTTTCGAGTAATCGTTGAACATGTATAGATGCTGATAAGCAATAATGTGTCAACCCACAAAAAGTCGATTTTGGAAATATTAATGTATTCTCATAATGCATCATCTATTAACGTTACTCAGAATTTTTTTAAGTCATTTAAACACAATACGTATAGAAAAAAGTTTCTAAGTGAATGTTTCGAATATTCGAGTGTGTTCAATATCCATATCTCATGTGTTTGAAATAATTATCTCTATATCAATCTACTTTTAATTATACTTTTTATTAAAATATAACAGAAATTATAGATATATTCTTCTTCAAACAACATTAAGAATACGTTTGATATCTTTAGACGCCATTTTCTTAAAATGGAGTCCGTGTGGCTTGACATAGTATTGCTTATCAGCGTCCATATAAAAAAGACGATAATTATATTACATTATGATAATAAATAATATTAAGCGGTAATATATATGTATGTATCAGTCGTAAATACTGTTATAGGTACATGAATTATTTTCATATTAATTATATTAGTATAAAAAGAAATTATTTAAAAACTCGAAATAGATAAGAGTTATCACTTCTAGTATTCAAATTAAGGCGCAACGAGCTGAAGCTTCTGTGATGCATAAATTTAGATCGACTAAGATTTCAAGGGGTCCGATTAACTTGTCTGCACGTCACGATCGTGGGTCTATCGTGGGTGGTCACATCGCATGAGCGGGAGCGGAAAGCGATTAAAATCAAAAACTTAAAGTAAGATAATTTCAAGCATTGGTCTCAAGCCAGCGAAAAAGTTATTAAAAAACAATAGAAGCATTAACACGTATTCGACTCATGTTAAAGTTAATTAAAATATTAGCAATGAAGCCTGATATCATAAATATAATATTAAAAATGGTTATCACATGATGCCATATTTAATTTTTGTTATAAATTATAACACTGGATTTATAGGTCGGAGGTCTAAGGCGCAGCAAACTAGTGAGGATCCTTAATTATTTATATACATAAATTTTGTACAAGTATTGTAAGTAAAATGCAAAACAAAAATGGAAAAAAAAACGAAAAAATCTGTTGAAATTAGCATTTTTTTCCTCTTAAAAATCTTCTTCATGGCGGGGCGGGTCTTCTGTGCGTCAGAACTGTAGCCCTGTATGTCTTTCAATCCGGCTTTGTATTCCATAGTTTTAATCGCTGTTCGTCCATTACCGTGATACACAAAAACGAATTTGATACATCTGACCAGTATCGTATTCACTGCGGTTAGTTTTGGGTGCATAATTAAATCTGTTACCCGCTAATTGTTACTGCGCACTAATTAATTCTACAACTAGTTAAATGAAACAACAGTTGGATTAATTTATTTAGTATTATCATATGTTTGTTATACGTGCTGTTACTTAAATTTATTTACGTGTTTTTGACTGGGAAACGCTTTGTTAACCTGCAGCGTAGGGCACTTATCATTTGTAGGGATTGTTTGTTCAAACCTAAAATATACATTAATGAAGTAGACCTTTAAAAGTAACTTTGAGTCGATAATTTACTAATTGTCAATGAAATGATAACAGTGGGTAAGTCAAAATTAACAGCCTTAAAGGAGATCGAAAAACTGTATTAATATTCTACACAGAATTCATTATGAATCAATAATAAGTCAAATTATATCATTTAAAATGTCGTCTATCAAAAATGGTTCACTTTTCTCGCTCTCCTTTAATATTGCATATTTTGACTTAGACTGTATTAGAATTTCACTGACGAAATTATCCTTAAATATATAAAGCTACCACAAATTCGTAATGTATATAAAGTCAATGGGAAGTACCCTATAGGTTTTGATTCCCTTGCGAATACGCTAAAAAAATAGTCAAAATATGCGACATATTTTCCATTTTATCTTTTGATTACGTTGACTTAGAACTTTTTTGTTTTTTTTTTTCACAGCCGCAAGTCATTGTAGACTTGAGTATATGATATTAATTTCAACATCCATGCATTTCTGAAAAAAAAAGTCTTGACAGCCAGACAGACAGACAGACGGACGGACAACAAAGTGATCGTATAAGAGTTCCGTGAAAACTAAAGTGTGTGTTTGTGTGTTTAAATTAATTAACCTTCGAACCTATTGGACTGTTTGGTGTACAAATTTTTGTTATATTTTTATTATACTTACTAGTATCCCACTTCGACTCTGCAGGGATATTTTTTTAATGGAGGTTTATTTAATGATGAATTAAAACAAATTAAATCCTTAAAGCTTAACTAAACTAGCACCGCTAAGTTATCAAGTTCTAAATCTGTGATTAAATCCAACTCGAGATCGGTAAACAAAAACATCCTGAGGGAACCAGCATGTGCCGGGAGATATTCTGACACATGTATATCCACCTTGCAGTGGAGCAGCGTTAGGGATTAAGCTCTAAACCTTCTCCTTAATAGGAGAAGAAGCCTTTGGACATTTACAGGCTGTTTTAAGTTAAGTTTTATAAAAATCAATGTAAACATATTAAAATTATGAAGAAAATTTTTTATTCTTTTTCAAAGGTATCGCTTATATGATATCTGAATATTTTAAAGGCAAGTTAAGTCTAGTCAGATCGATCCGCGGTTATTGAGTTATGCGCGAACGAACGGACAACAGATTTAACGCGGTTAGCATTTTTTACGTTCCTAAAATTTTTATCTCTACGATTTTCACAGGTATTTCTATTTTCGTTTAAATTTGAAATTCTTTTCATAGTATACTGGTTCTCATATTTAATTTTTAACTGACTCCAAAAAGTTTTAGAATTCGTTTTGTATAGGTGTTATTTTTCCTCAGAACTCCGTCATTTCTGAACCGATTTTGAAAATTCTTTTTGTATTTATAAGTGCATACTTTCAGATAATATCAAAATTTGTTTAGTAATTTGTTTTTATAACCAAAATAACTAAAATTACTATGTCATCCAGGTAAACGTAATATCGTATTTTGCTTTTGAAATTGGTTCCATTTTTAGTTTTGTTTTTAATAGAAACCAAAGCACATTCAAGAATTATATATCCAAACGAACTTCCAAATGAATTTCGATCCGTATTATATGTGTCAATTCATTCAAAGATAAAGATTTGAATATACGTATTATTTAAATAAAACAAATTTTTACATCTACATACATACATCTATACTAATATTTTAAAGCTGAAGAGTTTGTTTGTTTGAATCTAATCTCAATAACTACTGGTTCGAATTGAAAAATTATTTTTGTGTTAGATAGTTTATGTATTGAGGAAGGCTATAGGCTATATTACATCACGCTACGATTCATAGCAAGTAGTAATCATAAACGCGAGTGAACAGCTACTCTTGAAATAAAGCACCGAAATAATAATAACAATCAGCTTAACGATACAAAAATAAATTTCCAAAGATATTAAAAACAGAATTCCTATTACCACATTAAAAATAGCCCTTCAAATATGAATAGTGTGTTCGTTAACCAGCCTCGGGCTGAAAGTCTGTAATAATTGCTTTGTTTACTGCCTATCAGGACTATTACGAGCTCAAATATTTACTCGCTTTCGCTGTAGCTTGTGTGTCGGTTTGTTTTTTAACTTCGCAAACATTGTTAGAGTTTTTCAATTGTGTGCATTATCAGCCTATGTGTGTGTGGGTTTTTTGTGGTACTATTTAGAATTTCAATTAATGAAACGTTGTCTGTTTCGTCATGATGGCGCGAATGTCATAGGAAGAATAAGAGTTTGAAAAACATTCAAAATGGCTGAATTTGGACGCTGTGAAAAATAAAAACATTAAAATCGATGAATTATATCAAGTGGGGTATCGTTTCTTATGTCATTTTACAATCAAAATTACCGTTTAGAATCTTTAACGATTAAAAGTTTGTTAGTAACGATTCTCACTTATAGGATTTTAGACAGATCTGCTGACTGCAGGTGGTCTGGTGACGTAGTAGGTTTTTGATTTTTTAAATTAATTACTTATGAAAAGATTACTTTTAGATACTAATTTATTATTTGTAACTGACTTTCAAAAAAGGAGAAGGTTCTCAATTCATTAAGGACTTATTTTTATGTACATTCGTTGTAAGTAAATTTTGTTGTAAACAGTAGATTGTTAGATTCTATTTAATATAAATGTAACATCTCATGTGAGTACAGTCATGCAATAAAGTAATTTAAATTGCAATTAAAAATAACATACACATAATATTATACTTAATATGGATGCTGATAAGAAATAGTGTGTAAACGCACAAAATCTGATAACTGGTAAATAAATATGAAAAAACATTTCTTAACTTAATGTTTCAAATTTTGATGTGCGTTCCATATTTTGAAATAATCAAAAATCTCATATATTGAAAATCTTATTATTTGATAAAACTTTTTTAACTCTTAACCTAATATAAAAGAATAAGGTTTGACATTTTTAGACGCCATTTTCTCAAAGTGACGTTCGCATGGCTTGACACAGTATTGCTTATCAGCGTCCATAGATTATAAAAACAAACAGTAATTTTACACGTAGCAATAAAACGAACTAGTTTTGATACAATTATGATTGCAATCCAGGTGTCCGTGGGCGTCACCGCGCTCCTGGCTGAATCACTAGCCATTATCTTACTTGCGCAAGACTGTCGCGTCATACTTATTGTACAGTAACTGTACTTTACCACTGCACTTTAACCTTGATTCAATTGTGTTACTGATGTGCAACATTTTGTATTATCTATAGAGATAAATGAAATTGAAGTTTCTGTTTGTAATTTCAAATTAACAGCGTTAAACTATGCATATGAAAGTATATACGGTACTTACATCAAATACATATTTTTTTTTAAATTTTGTCTGTCTGTCTGTCTCTCTGTTGGTTCCGCCTAATTTCTGGAACGACTGGACTAATTTTAACGGGACTTACACTAGCAGTTAGCTAATGTTATAAGGAGTAACGTAGGTTACTTTTATTTTAGAAATTTTATTTTCCTAACCAGGAATCGAAATCGGTAATTAAAAAAAATACACATTCTGTACTATTGCACCATCTCATAGTGTTACGTATAGGGATCAACTTCTGGGAAGTAATAGTGTACGGCAAACTAAAGGAATAAGCAATTTTTTAAAAAGCTTAATTAATGCGAGTAAAATGCTCCTTTCTTGAGAGGCACCACAGAGTACACCCTTGCTTTGTATGAGACATGCCATTCTGTAGTCCACGCAAATCAAGTCGCGGGCATAATTTTTTATACGACTTTATTAATATCTTTTGATCGGCTGTCACGTTTAAAAGACCGCGGGTCGATTCTTGTTCGTGACAAAAGTACAAGGTGTCTGCGATGAAACGTTAGATCTGGTAGGTTCATATAGATATACGTATAGGCTTTAAATTTCTAAAAAATAATTAAAACATAGTTTAGTTAAGTTATCTTGCTTTTAAACATTTATTCTGCTAACGCTAGTGCAATATACAACGCAAGCCGTGTTGATGCCTTGTATAGGCCACGTATATTTGACGTTATACCTATTTACATCTGTGACGTTGATTAAAATGCATTTATGATTATTATATTATAACCGATATTAACTATAGAGTATCAATATTCATATAATAAAGATAGATAATTTTGTCCATGCGAAATAAACGCCGGAACCATTGAATCTATTTTTAAAACCATATTATATTATTGTAGAAGGTCATATACTTTACTTTATATACATTAATGCGAGCAAAGCCGCGAGCAAAAGCGAAAGAATACATAGAAGTTCAAAATTAACAATAGAATCCCAAAGATTCCTCAGAAGTAGGTAACTAATTAGTTATACTTCCAGCAAAGCCTTTACCAGAAACTACGCAGATCCGACCTAAATCCACGTCGATACTGATAACTTCCCATACGTGACGATAAACGAATGCGGTGTTCTACCGTTACAGTGCAAGATAGAGGTGACAGCGATAAGCCGAATTACCTACTTTTAATGTGTGTAAAAGTGAATAATTTTATTTTTATTATGTAAGCAGCTTACCAGCTTTATTTTTATTTAGCAGGGTTTCATATAGATTTACAATCCCTAATTAAAAAAAAATCGATGTTTATGTACGTTTATTTCTAACCAAAAGTGGCTATACTAAATTTCGGGTGTCGTGTCTTAAAAATGATGGACTTTTATACAATCGTTCATTCTTTTTTTTACCCTCTTAGGGGTGAAATTTCCAAAAATCTTTTCTTAGTAGATAATTGTTACATAAAAGGCATCAACTGTCTAAATTTCAACAATTTCAGATTTAGCCAACGGTTTCGGCTCTGCGGAACCTGTCAGTCGGTCAAGACAAGTATTTATTATACCTAAGGTTTATATTAATACATTAATTTATCTATTTTTATTACATTTATAGTTACAATTTATTCTGTTTCATAATCTGCATGATTTTTTTTAATGTTAATGTTTTTTAAAACAATTACTGTCTAACAGGTTGGCGTAGTGGTATTGTGTGTGTTTCCGGCCCCCGACACAGGATCATAAGACCCTAATATCGGTTCGTTGAGTGTGGTGGGTTTATTTTATTATATATTTACTGTAACTGCTATGGCTACACATATATCATACACCTATATTATATATATATTATATACCACCTATATTATATATATACAGACTGGGTCAACCTGGGCAGTACCTCACGAGCACAGAACATAAGCGTCCATTAGCTTATATAGCGTTTTCGGTGAGTGAGAGAGCTGGAAACCTAATCCTTCCTCCCATTCTTTTCTTTATTTTCTCATTTCTTTTATTTCTTATTCCTTTTTAAGCTGGAACCGCATTTGTGGCGGTTCAAATGTCAATTAGCGACGATAATCACTAGTAAATAAAATTTCATCAATTTGTTTGAGTAAATTTGTTCCAAAATCGAAAAACTGGTATAGTGTGTTGTAGAAATTAAAAAAAAATTTGCGTATTATCTTTTAAAGTGCGTTTTTTAGAAGTATAACTGATTTATCTAAAAAAAATAGTGTTAATTAACAATGTTCAATTTAAACGTCCATCACTTGAACCCTACAATGTTAATTTACAGCTAATAATAAAATTAGACTTAGGTCTTGCAATAATGGTCTCAACGCCATTTCACGTTAGGTCACTTGAAATGAGTCACAAATTCACCATAGCAATGCTTTTGTCCTCATGGTTGAAATACAATCGAATAATTATGTTTTCCTACGAAAAGTAAAATCGACTTCAATCGAACCGTTTAGCGGTTATGTCGTAATGTGTATAAGGTAAGAAACACACTTGTAAGATTTGCACGCACTTTTATAAAATTTACATAAATTATTGCGTTTCGACCGAGTCGACCGCTCTGGTGTGATTGTATTGATTGTACCTCTAACGCCATCAGTTGCGGGTTCGATCTTCGTTGGACAGATATTTATTTTGGTCAGTTTTCACAATCACCTGATAATAATCGTTACTCTTAGTGGGCAGATTAATCTAGTCTAATGGTTACTGGATTGCCCTCAGGGGCTGTAAAGGTTAGATGGCAGTCGCCTTGTGTAAAAATTAGTAACTTGTCAATATCAGGCTACGAAAATAAACAATCCTGTTATAACCGGGAAAAATGCTAGCTAGATTATATTTGTCATTGCTTTTACACCTGTAAGAAGTTATTTTTAGTAACGTATTTATTTTCACTGAATTTACATTTTACCTGGGTAACTATTACCAGGCTACTGAGTTGTTTTATATTAGTTACAAGAGTAAAACTTACAAGTGTAATTCTAGCCTAATTGTTACATTAAAGGTATTACCAATTCGATGTTTCTTGAGTTCTATTTTCCGTGATATTCTAGCAGATATTGTTAGCTTTTATGGTGATGGCAAGTTCTGCTTTAGTGTAAATACAAGATAAAGAAATAGCCTAGAAGTGTCACACTACTGGGCATAGCTGTTTAGAGCTTAATATACCACGCTGCTCCACTGCGGGTTAGCGGACACAAACAGTGTATTGTACATAAATTACTAACTGAGTAACTGTACATAGAAATGGAATATAAACCAACCAAGTTTCCATCATTTTGTATAAATACCTTTTTGTATAAATACGGTGCAAAAGAATCCTGGAAAGTATTGTTGAAAAGAATGATTATAATCGGCTCACATCGGCAAAGACTTTGAGTAACATTCCCGTGAAAAATATTTAACCAAATTGAGATAATTATCTCTTTTGGAGTCAGTTAAAATACAAATATCTTTACTAATGTTAAGCTGAAGAGTTTGTTTTTTTGTTTGAACGCGCTAATCTCAGGAACTACTGGTTCGAATTGAAAAAATCTTTTTTGTGTTAGATAGTCTATTTAAGAATGCTATTGACTATATTACATCGTCACGACTCATAGGAGCGAAGCAGAACCATAAACGCGAGTGAATCCACAGGGGACATTTAGTTAAGACATAAATGAAATTAATGCAAAAGTTGCAATTTTTTCAGAGATCTTTCTATTTTCAATTAAATTAAATTAATTTCTTTACTTGCATAGATTGAGTACTTACAACAGATGTTACATTATTATTATAATGTTACATATTTTTATTATTATAGTCTTACAATTGCCGCGATTCGACTTGCAAAATATGATCATTAATCTAAAATCTAATGTTCAAATCAACACAAAGTATTACATAAATTATACAGATGAAAGTATCCCAATTACTTATAAAAAAAAAATAAAATAAACACAGTAAAATTGTATACATGTCCAGTTCAACTATGGATAAAATATATTTGCAAAGCACAGACATGAAATAGCAATTTTGTGTATACAGATAAGGCTTTTTCGAATCCGAAAGTAAATTCAATACAGAACCCAAAACCCATGGTTCGCGTGTAAAAATCCGATCTAAGCGGATTAGGAGAGATTTCGTAGGCGTTGCCTCTGTTTTTATTTTTTTTATTCATGCTTTAGGGTGAGGGAACAAGATTATTTGCAAAAAGATTAGTGACAGGACTTGTTTAATGAAAAATTTTGCTTTTTTTCACACAAATCGAAGGCTTTTACGGTCTAAAAAATATATATTAACATTGTGAAATCGCGCTGTGGCACGTCACGTTGTATGATGTTACGCCATGACACGTTACGTTTTGCGTCGCGTCATGGCACGTTACGTTTCACGACGTCGTGCCATGGTACTGTACGTTTCACGGCGTCGCATCGTAATTTATTAATAGATTTTATAAAAAATCATATCATCGTACCACGATGCGACGTCGTTATAGTAACGTGCCACAACGCGACGCCGCATCATGATCACGTGAATATACTCAAGGGAAGAAAGTTTCATTGCTTAAACACCAGACTACTCCACTCTAGACTGGTAGTATATGAATCAGAATCGAATAAAACAATTATTTTATGTTATTTTACTTAAGAGTTCTTAAAAATTTAGCAAGAAACAGTTTAACAATTTAATCAAATTTCAAAGAGAATAAAATTCTTTGGTATAATTAAAAATGTCACTTTGTTCTAATTCTACTTTACTCTATAAAATAAATTAGCAGCACTTCTCGTAATTAATTAGTAAACGTTTCTAAATTAGATCGCTTTATATAAAATGTATTTAAAGTTAATCATCAATTTATTACTCATTATAGAAATTTAATTTCAAATTATATAAAAAAGATTAAAATAAATCTTAAATCTTTATTTCAATATTTTATTTAAAAAAAATGTAAAAGTCTATATTTCTTTACTTATTATAATAAAGTAAAATTTGTTTGTTTGTATGTAGGGTAAGGTCTATTTTTGAAATTGGTTCCATTTTTAGTTTTGTTTTTAATTGAAACCAAAGCACATTCAAGAATTATATGTCCAAACGAACTTCCAAATGAATTTCGATCCGTATTATATGTGTCTATTCATTCAAAGATAAAGATATGAATATACGTATTATTTAAATAAAACAAATTTTTACATCTACATACATACATCTATACTAATATTTTAAAGCTGAAGAGTTTGTTTGTTTGAATCTAATCTCAGTAACGGTTCGAATTGAAAAATTATTTTTTTGTTAGATAGCCCATTTATTGAGGCAGGTTATAAGCTATATTACACCACGCTACGACTCATAGAAGTGCAGCAATAACCATAGCAAGAATTACATTTTTAAGTTTCTCTCGTAACTGATATAAAAAACTTTATAACCTAGTAACAGGTACGTCTATATGTCAAATATAAGAAACTAACGGTATATTCTTTTACGTGTAAAACAATGGCAAGCGATTTACTTCAATCTTTATGAAAGTCTGACAGCAAAACCTGTGTATTAAGCGCGAGTAAAACCGCGAGGGTCAGATAGTACACTATAAACAAAAGAAAAAACAATGAATATCATTATATATGGACGCTGATAAGCAAAACTGTGTCAAGCCACACGGACTTTATTATGAGAAAATGACGTCTAAAGATGTAAAACCTATTCTTAATACATTTATTTGTAGAAGTATAAATCCATCTTTTCTTTTCTATTTCCATGAGAGGTATATTGAATTAAAAGCAGATCGGTATAATCAACAGTTTTATCGAATAATAAGTTTTTTTTATTAAGTATATAAGATTATTGTATATTTCGAAATACTTAATTTACTTTTTCCGTATCTATTTAGTTTATACGAGCTTTTGAATAATGTTAAATACGTGACGCATTTTCCGAATACATCAATATCTCCGAATTTGACCTTGTGCGGGTTGACACATTATTCCTTATCATCATCCATATATTAATAGTAATAATACCAATTTGAAATATCCTTACCTCAATTTATTATTATTCTTTAACACTAGAAAGACTGAAACTCAGTATACACTTATATTACCCAAAATCAATCAATCCATATAGTTTTAACATAATAATATATACCAGAAATAAAGGAGGGGGAGGTAACTACAACGTTGACACACGTTGGTGCAGAGGTCACTGCTACTGACTGAAGCGCTAACGGTCGCGGGTTTAATCCCCGCTCACAGCAAAGCTCTGTATTGACCATATAGATGTTTGTCGTGATCTGGGTGTTTGTGTTAGTATTGTGTTTCCGGACTCCCGACACAAGACCTTGAGATTTTAATGGGAGCCGTTGAGTGTGATGCGTTTATTTATTTATTTTTATTACAAAAAGTCACAAAATTTTAAGAAATTGTTTCATTATTTACGTAATTGTTTCTCTAATTGAAATTATGAAGCAATCAAAGTAACCTCGGGCAATCTAGTGTTAATTTTACGTTTCAGCATTTACATAAGAAGTATTTCTATTTTCGATTTCATGTTTAAAAAAAAACAGTTACCAAAAAGTTTCTCTAATGGCGATTAAATATGGATGCTGTTTCGGCCCTTATATTCTTTTATAAAACTCTATATTTTTTTCCCAGTCCCTTTCCTTACAATTCTACAAACCAATAGAAGGGATAATGAATAAATAAACATATCCAAACGTGTTTTATACGCCCGGTAAAGCGTGAAACATATTGTACGTGAATGACCGATGAACACAAGTTATGACAAGCAGCAGATGAAACCTCGAACGCATTGGCGAAAAAAATCTATAACTCTTTTACAAATTTTTAAAGTTTTTTTTACTCAATTCACATGTAGCGTATATGTGAATTCAGTCGGAATTGTAGTGGAAGCTACTAGTCGATGTATGGAAGAATCATCATCATCATCATCAACCTAGCATTTTCCCGGTTATACAAGGATCTGCTGCCAGTTACTATTTTTTATACAGAGCGATTACCATCAGATCTTTGCAATGCCTGAGGGTCCAGTAACCATTTAGACTAGCATAATCTCCCTATTAAGAGCGGGTATTTTGAGATACAGGTTTAACCTACTTCAAAATTCCTGTTGCTAACTATTGCTGTAAAAACTGATTTAAACAATAAATATTTTTTTACATATTTTTTTTATTTTTTAAGAACAAGAACAGCAAAACAACACATGTGTAATCGAACCCGCGGCTTTTCCACCCCCATGCTGAGGAAGGCCATCGCAGGGGTTTTAGTGGGTATAAATCTCCAAATAGCCCTCCCCCAATCGAGTATCTTTCGAAGATTTGCTTACGTAAAAAAAGTCATGTCAATCATGACTATGTTCCGTCCGATAATGTGTTCCAACCTTTACAAGTCCACTAACACGTTACGGAGCAAAGCAAACTCAATAAATTATTCAGGACGTAGCCGCGGTCGCTTTTCACGCCATTTCACTGTAATTATGTAGAAATCTTACTTTTAATCTATTTAAGGGATATTATATAACTGTTTAAATAATGGAAGATTATTATAATTAAAATTAGTTCTTCAACTAATTTTTTTTATAAAAAAAAACTAAACGAAGAAGCTTAGTTTTTGTTAAATATCCCTTTTATTGATTAAAATTATAGGCTATATTTCATCACGCTACAACTTATAAAAGCGAAGCAGTAATCATAAACGCGATTGAAACCGCAAGGGGCGGCTAGTAGGCTATAAAACATCAAAGCGCATCCAATTAACAACAGGGACCATAAACTTAAACCAATCCATTAATTATCAAAACATAACATTTGAAAACCATGACGCTCAGTTTATCTATATAAGGATATAGATATACATATAGATACAAATATAATTATAGATATATCCTTATATAGAATAACTGAGCGTCATGGTTTCAAAAATGTTGTATTTACATAATTAATAGATTGGTTGAATACTATGGTCCCTGTTGTTTTTAGTAAGGACTAATATTACAAACATTATGCGTATACTACTAACTCGATTCTAATGAAATTTAGTACAGAAACTTCTTAATGCGAAAAGGTTTTAAGGAGTTGAAATATAGCATGATAATTTTGTATGGAATTGATGGTAGCTTGAAACTGATTTTTTAGACTTTTTAAAGTTTGTAAATATGTAAATAAAGAGGATTAATTAATCCGTCAATTTCCAAACTTTACGCGGGTGAAGCCCAGATGCTCGATCTGCTAGTATGTATATAAATAAAAATACGTCTTCGAGTTTGTCCTCTATGCATTCCGAAAGCATTGATCTGATTGTGATGAAACTTTGGTAGAGTGTTTTGGAGACGCCCACGAGGATTTCTGTCCCAAAATATTCATATGCTTTAGGTATTGGTTTTTGATTTGTGGTAATCTCCGAAACTACTGATTCAATTTGAAAAAATCTTTTTATGTCTATGCTATCTAAGCCTGTTTATCGACGAAAACTGTAGGCTATATTACATCACGCTACTCACAGGGGCGAAGCAGTAACTATTAACGCGGCTATTCATAAATGTATGCACGTTTTTGTGTTAATTACAATTTCGTCGAACAAATAAAGTCATTCATAATATATTTCGCATATACTTTATAATAGCGATCAATTTCTGTTTATAAACAGTGGACGGTTTACACTGGAATCGATTTATTATTGCTGTGCCGTTTATGAGCATATAATAGAAATACAATACTTGGGTTAACTGCGCAGAATTAATGGTTGTTGTAAAACTCAAGTTTTACTAATGGTTCTCACTTTAAACACACTTAATCACATAAAAGTGACTTTAAAATATTATAATTTGGATTCCATATCAATTCTCACTAAGATGTAAATTTCTGTTCTTCGGTGACTTTTCTGGACTTCTGGTCCAATACCAAAAGGATCTTTATGATTCTTTCGCGGTATCTTTTCAAGTCTGAGGTTTAACTTCTTCGAAATCGTACTAGATTTGTTTGAGATTGTAAATTTCTAATTTTGTTAAAACTATAAACTTTAATTTTAATGAAAACTTTAATTGACTTAAAACCGACATAACACAAAATAATATATCATAGTAAAGTCTCCGTTTTAAAGTAGAAATAAAATTTTATTCCATGTGTTATATTCGTTAATATATCAAAAAGATACATACGATATTTTATATAATAATATCTTTAAAACAATATCTATTAAAAGTAATGTTATTTTATAAATCTACCTGTTGGCTTTAAAAACTGGTTAATCTGTTCTAGAGGCTTTTTAAAACGCGTTATTTTATTTGGCATTCGAATAAATGCGATTAAGTCTGTGGATATAAGATCGCAGCTTACATTTTTTTATTTTTATCTTAAACATGCATAATGCACCAAATTTCAATGGTAGTGGTCATAAGTGTATAGAATTCGTTTTATTCTACAGTATTGATAGTTTCTTAACAATAATAATCCATTGTGTTCGTTTGTTTGATTTACGTTTTTGCGTCGTATCTCAGAAACTTCTATACGTTTTATTTCAATTTGTTTCTTCAAGAAATTAGTCTTTTTTTACTATATTTAGGTATAGTCCTGAGTTCACTGTTTGACAGTCCGTTTGTCCGTCTGTCCTGTAATAGGTAGACGATTAAAATTTTCACCAAAAGTGCCACCGTTATAAAAAAAAAAAATAGTAAATCGACCATATGCAAATCGAATATTAGACATTTTTGCTTATTTTTGGTCTCATAGAATTTATCACATTTGGTTCAGTAATTTGGATTTAAAATCGAAAAAATGATGTATATATATCATCGAAAAAAATGTGTATTTGCTTTTGAATTAAGTTCCTTTTTTAAAGTCTTAATTAACTAAATAACGAATTATTGCGAAAAGAGGCAAGAGCAAAAGCTTATAATTATTAAAAAAAAATATAGATAGAACTATACTATTATTTTCATATACAACTATATAAAAATTAATAGTATAGATACATAATAGCAAAGAGCACCGCCCACACTCATCGCTCATATTCCACAATATTTTAACGTCAATTAAGCATTAAACACACCTCTATACATCACTTTTTAAACACCATGTATACGACCAGAAAATAAAATATTCATTAAACTCATACAACCTCTATAAAACACCTGTGAACTATGATTATACTAATGACTTTCATATTTTTGATTTCCGCTTTTAAAAATAAACTTTTAATTTTGACGTGATGATTTTGTGATTAATTTCCTACATTGAAAAGGAGGGGAGTCGTGTGTTTGATTAATTATTTGTTGCTATTATTGGTGATATTTTATTTAATAAGTTCGTTATACCAGGTTTAAATCATTAAATGTTTACAATAATCTTCCGAAAATGCTTCTATGAACATCTCGAAGGCGATGACTGTTTAAATACTTTTGTGTTTATTTTACGAATGTTAATAAAAAGTCTATTATGTTATTTTGATATATAAGCCATATTTTTATAAGGTTTTGTTAATCTGGTCAGTAGCTTTTGTGTGAAATAGGAAAAACCATTCAATCACCAAACATCTTAACGTCCAAACATCCAGATATCCAGACGTCCGGACTTCCAGGCGTCCAGTCGTCCAGGCGTAATCACGTCCAGAAATCTAATCTTCCAGATTTTGAGACATCTAAAAATTCAGGCGTCCAAGCGCCTAAACGTCCAAACATCCAGACATTCAAACATTAAATCATTCATCCCTCCTCAAAAACTACATAGATATTTACAAAGTCACTTAACTGGGAAAAATTCGATTACATCAGTCAGTCCACAGCAGTTTAACGTAAAAGAACCGGAAGTCTAGTCTAGTTCCTGTTCCCTTCATCTCTAATCTTCTATTCTTATAGATGCCAGTGTCCACTTAATATTAAATGACCCACTTGCTCTCTTGCCTGTTATTTCTATTATAAAACAGTGTTCAGAATCAGTGTCCATCTTAATGTGAAAAGAGTCCAAACATTTACAGGCTATGAAGATATAAATAGTTACTAAGCATGTCGAACAACAGTACCTACTTATACACTCATACATACACTCAACAACTGTGGATCTCATCGATTTAAAAACATTTTTATAATTAATAGTGACATTCGAAAGAAAAGTGTTACACCCCCTAATTAAAGGAAAATCTAATATAGCACAAACGACAGTTTAACAAAACTATGAGAAACATTGCAGGCCGCACGTGTGATGTACTTAAGCTGAGTACGCACGAGCGAGCTGAAATTGTTACTGTAATTTGTGCGATCCAATACACGCGAAATCGGGCATGTGTACGTACACATAGAACACAAGTTTAATTTACAATCATACAAAAGTAAAGTAAAGTGAAGTTACAGCCTATAAATGTCCACCTGCTGGGCAAATGCCTTATATCTTATTAAGGAGAAGGTTTAGAGCTTAATCCACCACGTTGTTCCGCAGCGGGATATATGTACATGTGTCAGAATCTCTCCCGGCGCATGCAAGTTTCCCCACAATGTTTTCGTTTACCGCCAAGCTCGAGAAGAATTTAAACACAAATTCAGTACTTGAAAACACAGAAGTGTTAGCTGGGGCTTGAACACGCGATCATCGGTTGAGATTATCGCGCGACCTAACACTATTGCGAATATTCTTTAGTTCGCGATAAATCAGACAACTCTCGGCTCGCGAGCGCGGCAAGCTCCGTTTCCGATAGGCTCGCGAACCAATCACGGTGATTTTTATTAAAAGTAACGAGCAAGGATCACGGTTACTCGCTATTCAGTACTCAGCTTTAGCGTCACACCATTAATTGCTCATAAATAACACCTGCTATTGGAAAATTGTATAATCAGCACTTTAAGCGTCTAAATGAAGAGAAAATTATGTCTGTACGCTTAGACTCTTTCATTAGGTGTTTGTAGGTGAATAAATGAAGGACAAATGACCTTCAAAGTAAATATGATATTAACAAAATAAATTACTTTACTTCCATTTTTATATCTACCATTATGAACTAGCAATAAAAATTAAAGTAATAATTATAAGTATATCTCACTCTATAGAGTAGATTATAACGCATATACCAATCATTACCTCCTCTAGCACCATGTAAAACCACGTGACAGCTATTGACCGAACCACCACACTCATATGACCCATAGCGCCACTTGACTCTCAAAACACCGGACCAATATTCCTTTTAGCAAAAAAACTAAACGGGTCTAAATAAACTGGTCCGTTCTTGCTTTGACGATTTACAGCCCACTTCGATTTTCTTTTAATAGCTCTACCTAAATTTACGCGACCAATAAATCAATATGGCCGTGTCGTTTATTTGAAAAAATCCCCGTACAGCGGGACTTTATAGCTAGAGAGCTCTTAAACCTTTAATATAAAGGTTGTCCTGGACGGTTAAAATATTGAGATAGGTCAGTGAACGATATGAAGAGAAACCATGATCTGATAGGTAATATACGTCACTAATCTGTACATTTATGAGCGTGTAAATATCGATTATGACTTAGTTTTATTAGAGTAAAATTGAAAAAAAAAATCGTCAAGAAGTATACTGAGCAATTACACCTAGCAGACAAGTCTTAAATTTTATTTTTTATGAATAAGGGTTGGAGATATATGGTTAGCAAACAGAGATTTTTATTAGCGCAAGGGATATCTTCAAAGTTATTTAAATGGCAAGAAACAAGATTACATGGACATGTTTCCTTCTAAATTTTTGCGATGGCCATCTTTGAAAAGAGTATCGGTAATTCTTGCACACATTTCCCCCCCCCCCCTTTCGTTGGCGGGAAGCATATTACTAATACAAGATTACGTTGACGATAAAGATGCGTGGGCTTTGTATATGCTGAACTTCGTACATGATAAATAATTAATTTGTAATCATAAACTGTGTTGTATTGACAATATTTTAAAAGAGTAACTATCGAGTTTCTTGCCGGTTCTTCTCGGTAGAATCTGCGTTCCGAACCGGTGGTAGCTCCATCATTGATGTAATTTTTTTTGTTTTTTTTTTTTTTTTTTTTTTTTTTTATGTATGACGATTCAAAAGTGCTCGTATATATAATGCCTACTTGAATAAAGTATTTTTTGGTATATCAATTGCATTCCAGCACAAAACTATCCCGACCATGCTCCTTTGGGCAGTGTGATAAGTACTTGGTATTGCTTAACGTAAAAAAAATTGTACCGTCTAGGACAAATCGTAAAATACACACATAAACTTCCAAAAGCTCTTGGACTATTATGAAGTGTTGTTTTATGTTTGCGGCATTTTTGAACATTGCCACCATTTTATGGTTCTTTTATGGGAACTGTCAGGAAAGTGTGATGGGTGTATGGTATATTTTACACCTCAATCTTTATTATATTACACCGTGTTAAGAAACTAAGCTCTATATGACGAGAATTATGTATACAAATTATTGTGTAATTTGACTTTTTATAGTCCACGCAGACAGGAGACACACCTCGGGATATATTTTTTTATATCAAAAAACTTTTTAATTCTTGAATAAAATTTAAAATTAAAAAAACGTAATCTATTATTTTTTTTTTACATTGAGACCATTTTAATCGGCACCAACACGATCTCTGCAGTAACTTGGTGAGGAGTCGTGTATCCTGCTGATCCAGACTGCAGCATCAGTCCCAGAATTCAATAATTTTGCATTATTATTGTTCGATAGCTCATTAAAAATTAAGTATTTTTAATTAAACATTAAATAAACAGAAAAAATTTATATTCATAACTCATTTTTACAACAATAGTACTTATTACGCAACACAAAAATCAATACATTTTTTTCACGTTCTAAATTTGAAAAGAGAAGAAAAAACAATTACGGCCAGTTATACAACGAAATAAATTACAGATTTCATAAATCCTATTTAACTATATAACTTTATAATAAATGTGAAATAATAATAATAATAAATAAACGCATCACACTCAACGGCCCTCATTAAGATCGCGTGACCTTGTGTCGGGGGTCCGGAAACGCTCACAACACTAACACAAATACCCAGACCACGAAAAACATCCATATGACCGATACAGACGTTTGCCGTGAGCGGGGATCGAACCCGCGACCGTTAGCGCTTGAGTCAGTTGCAGTAACCACTGCGCCAACGTGTCTGTCACAATAAAAATATATAAATTGATCCTAACAATTATGTTTAATGCATAACCTGTTTATCATTAAAGTTATAGGCCATATTACATCACGCTACAATTCATAGAAGCAAAGTAGTGACCATAAACGTAAGTAAAACCGCGAGGAGTAGTTAGTATGTAATAGTTTGTTTAGTCAATCTCAATCGATAAGATTCATATAATACTTTTAATATAAGCCATACAAATTATTTCTCCAAAAAAACCCTTTTCAATAGAAAATCGACCGTACCGTTATTTATTTAATCACGTTTGAGTCTTGTGTAAATAGCCTGCCAATAACACACTGACGTCCTACACATACAATCATTTTATATATAGAAAATTGTGTTGACAAGTTTGTCCGTGTCAAAGTGATTTAAAACGAGTTGATTCCCGCGGCATCATCTGCGTAGAATAATAATTTTGGATAGCTTACTATTTTGAGAAATGGTGCGTTCTCCATATAACTTTCATATCATTTTTCGACGCCTCGAGTTTTTTTTCGTGACAAAATATAATCTCTAAAATAGAACCTGTGTACGAAAATTTATCAATAATTTATCGGCTTAGGCGAGATAAGGTAACAAAGAGATGTACATAAACCTATCCATCTAGAATACTACTTTTCAAATGGTAACATAATTTTTTAAATCGGTTTTAGTAGTGCCGAATTTAATTATAAACATAATAATATTAAAAATATTAAAATAATAAATAAACGCATCACACAACGGCCCCCCGACCTTGTGTCGGGGGTCCGGAAACACTCACAACACTAACACAAACACCACGACAAACATCCGTATGGCCAATACAGACGTTTGCCGTGAGCGGGGATCGAACCCGCGGCCGTTAGCGCTTCAGTCATTTGTAGTGATCACTGCGCCAACGTGTCTGTCAAATTATGCATTCAAAATTGGCTCTTTTTTATTAGTGGAGATTTATATTATACAACTAAAATTTACATTATTAACAGTAACATATTTGAAAACAGCCTATAAGGCCCATAAGCGTTTTTTTATGGACATATTTTTTTTTTATTTTCTCCTGTAGAATCTTTAGCAAGATAATAATTACCCTATATCGCGGTATAAGAGTCAGATAAACGTATCTACGTTTTAAAAATTTTACTTTTTCCTAATTTAGCAGTACTCATAATATAGTTTTTTTGGTTCTATAGAAAAGTGGTTCTAATAATAAATATAACGATTTTTTGGAATTAGTGAAATCTTAAATTACGTTGTTTTGCCATTTCATAAAAAACATTTTCAACGGTTTTAGTTAAAAAAAAGATTTTCGATATTTTATAGTTACGTTCATCTGGTTGTTATACCGCGATATAGTAACCAGATTATAAAGTATATTCTTACAGAATGTCTTTGTCCAAAGTTACTTTCAAATAAATAAAACATATAAAATTATTTAAAAAAATAAAACTTTGTCCGTAATGCTGCATAACTTAGAATACACACAGACGATATTTTCCTAGAATATTATAATTATAAAAGTCAATACGAAGGGTATTGTATACCTATATAATCATATTTTTAATAATTCACATATGGATAGATGTCCTTGTTATAGTTTTATTAAATTACTAGCGATCCGCCCGACTTCGCACGCGAGTAATGTAGATTTTTACGACATCACGTTACACATCTTTAAAATTCTCGGCTTTTATCTTCTACAATATACACGTATTTATATTTAATATAACGCTGACTGTCAGCTCGTGACCACGACGAATGCAACTTTGTCGAAACGCCGGACAATAAGAAGGTATTACTACCATTAGTTATCGCGATAACGTTATATTAAATGAATGCTGATAAGCAATAATGTGTCAACCCACAAAAAGTCAAATTCGGAGATATTGATGTATTTTGGTACTACATCACCTATTTAACATACAAACTAAATAAGTACGGAAAAACGTTTCTTAATTAATTGGTTCGAATTTCAAGTGCGTTCCATGTTTTGCAATTTATAAAATAACCTCAAATATTTTAAAAACTTTTTATTAGATAATATATTAAATATATTAGTCTAAATTTAATTAATTATACCTTTTATCAAAAAATAAAAGAAAAGATGGATATATACTTCTCCAAACAAATTTGTTAATAATGGGTTTGACATCTTTAGACGCCATTTTATCATAATGAAGTCCGTGTGGCTTGACACAGTATTGCTTATCTGCGTCCAAATATGAGTAGTATAAAACGCGAAAGTTTAAAATGTATAATAAACACGTATTAAACATATAAATAATACACAATAAACTCTTAAATCACTTGGTTTATTGATAAAAACCGTATCAAAATCCACTGCTTAGTTTAAAATATTTAATCGTACAGACTTCGGTAAGCGACTTTGTTTTATACTATATAAAGATGAAGATATTTTCTTCAGATTGTAACTCCGCTTACATGAATATACGATTCTCCTCCACGTTTCTGATAAAGACCGGTATGGTATGGAACACTCTATCATCAGTGTCCCTGCCAATTATAATTATTTGAGTGCCTACATGGGAAGAGTGAATAGACCTTTTATAGCTGAGCTGCTTAGCTGTAGCCCTAACTGGTATACAGGCTGGCTTGACCGGGGCAGTGCCTCACTCTCGCAAAAGAGTAAGTCAGCGGAATGTAGCTAGTATAGCTGTGTTTTGTACGGCGAGTGAGATAGCAGGCACCCAACCCCCCCTATTCATTTCCTTACTTCCAATTCCCTGATATCCATTATTCCTTTTTAATCTGGCAACATTTTTGTGGCTACTCTGGTTCTACAAATGTCCATAAGCAGCGGTGATCGCTTAACATGAGGTGTCTGTTCGATCATCAGCCCTTAACAAAAGACAAGCGCATAACAACTTAGACATCATCATTGATTATTATCAGGCTTGATTGGCGACAAGACTTAAATAAAAAAAAAACACGGTACTCTAAAAACTAAATGTATAATCGAATGGTACCTACCATTTATTTAAAGACCACTCAACCCCCTTTTCACTCCCATTTTTGGGTGACTATGTTTTTATCACTTAAAGTTTAAACTGTATCTGTACTAAATATTCAGTAAATTTGAATATAAAGCGAGAATTACTTTTTTAATTTTTAATCCCGTAAATTAATTACGTAATACTTACGAATAATTTACAAATGTAAACAATTATGAAATCTCATTATAAAGACTTTAATGACTTAACGTAAACTGTAAGTTTAAAAAAGGTTAACTTAAAAGTTAAATTTAAAAACGTCATGACGCGCTTACAATAAAAATTAAAAATTATAATAAATATATTATTATTATTTCACTTAAAATTAAATTTTAAATTTGATTGAAATATGATTTTCTACATTAATTTTTACGTATCTTTTACGTAAGTAGTAACCTTTTCATCAAAAAAATAACAAACAGAAATACATTCTGTTTACAATATTAGTAGATAGATAAGGCCACCCTATATATGTTATCTAAACATTGTTGAGGACAGAGGGCAAATAGGGCATGGGTTCGAAATTGATTTAATTCCGTAGGCATACAGAAGCTAAAGTAGTTCACATGTAACTGTTTTACATGCGGCTTTGCTTGGGTTTCGGTTTTATAAAGCGAAAATTACATTAGTAAGTTTTACTCTCTAGGACGAAATAAAGTAACTCTGTAACCTAGTAAGAGATATGTCGTAAGTAGTTATGAAAGCTGTAAAAGTTAAAAAAAAGCGCTTTCAGTAAATTATTTAGGTAAATCAATCAATCAATATATAACTTTTGTTAATCCTCATGAAAGTTTGAGAGCAAAACTTATAAGTATAATTATTCCTTAGAAGTAAATAATAAAGATTTACCATCTATCAAATATTTATACCACACTTATATTCGTTTACACAAGTCTCTGCTTATTATTTTAGTCTATATATTGCAGGTTGCTGATTTTTAAACAGAGCGATTGACCTCTGCAACCACAAAGGATAAGCCCACAGACGGCAGTAATCATTTAAACCAGAATAATCGTCCAACTAAGAGTAACTATCATTGTTATGTTATTGTGATAGCGAATGGGACCGTTACTTTTTGAAGGTCACAGCAGGAAAACCCTCAAGGACAAACACCAAGACTTAGAAACGAACATATATACGAACAAATATCTGCCTCAAACGTCCAACTCACAACCGACGGCATTAAAGGTGCATTCAGTACCATACATCGTTCATCAAAATGTTTTTATATCAATGCAAAAAAGTGTAATATTAATAGAATCAATTATTTTTTGGGAATAACGTTTTTGTCAGTATATTTGTATAAATATGTGTAAGTATACTCGTTCCTGTAGTCTTAACATCTTTATCGATCTTGAAAGGTATGGGTTCGTATACTGCCCCGTAATATCATATGCTATGTGACGTCAGCAAAAAATCAACATGGCGGACGTGATCTGTCAAAACTGTGAGAACTGTTATGACCTAAACAAATAGACGGATTTTTATGTGCTAGATATTATTATTAAGCAGTCATATTTTCTATTTTTAATTAAATTAAGTTTTGTAATATAATTTTTTGCGCAGATTTTATTTTTTAACCTTGTTTACTTTCGGTTCCATCCGCTATATCACAGACCGTCGTGTCAAGAAACCATAGCTTAAGGATTAATGCTAAATTTATATCTAGAATTTAATTGAGATACTAACTATGTTCTATGCATCAGGTGCCTCGTGACAGCAATTTTCAATTACCTCCAGTAAGATTAAATTCAGTCTGTTAAATTCCCTCCCATGCGGTTGTCGAGTTTGCGTTAGCATTACGAAATTGTTAATTAAATGTATGCAAGCGATCCTTCAGTTTTAGTGTCACTTCCATCTTGACGATTTAAGATATGTCTGAAGATTGTGTGGGACTATTAGAATTCAAAATAAGATATATATTTTTAGTTGTTTTGATGAAATTCAGGTCTATAGATTGAAAAAAAAAAAATACTATCGATAACAGTGTTATAGAATTTTGAAAGAAACATAGAGTGGAGATTGCCGAAAGAGGGTTATATTTTTTGAATGTATGTATGTCTTTTTTTTTTAAATGCTCTACGACCTACACCGTTGACGGATTTAAAAATACTAGTGGTCGCCTAGCGGTCCGAATTCAACCGTAGCTCATTTAATTTTAAACCAATATCAAAATTGACCACAGATAATATATTCTCAATTTGACTACATACTTTAACAAATAAACAAGACAGACGTAAGCGCAGTGGTCACTGTCACTGACTAAAGCGCTTACGGTCGCGGGTTCGATCCCCGCTCACGGCAAACGTCTGTATTGCCCATACGGTTGTTTGTCGTGGTGTGGGTGTCTGTGTTAGTGTTGCATGTGTTTCCGGACTCCCGATACAAGACCGTTAGATCTTAATGGGAACCGTTGAGTGTGATGCGTTTATTAATTTTAAAAAAATAAACAAATGAGTATATACGTGGGTCTGTCAAATTCATTGTTGTATGTGTAATGTTTTTTATTATTCCCTACTTATATTATAAATGCGAAAGTAACTTTGTCTGTCTGTTTGTTATGCTTTCCCGCTTTAACCGATTTTGATAAAATTTGGCACAGACAATCTTTAGACCCTGATAAAGGACACAGGCTACCTTTTATTGCGAAAAGCCAAAAATGGCAAAAGGTCACTCACTCACTCATCACGAAATCTCAAAAAGTACGAGTGCTAGGAGTTTCAAATTTTACATGAGGATTCTTTTTAGAACGTAACAATAAAAATAGGGGTTAGAAGTTTGTATTAAAGTATCTTAAAAGTAAAAAGTAAAATAACAGCCTGTTAATACCCCACCGCTGTGCAAAGGCCTCTCTCCTATTAAGGAGAAGGTTTAGAGCTTAATCCACCACGCTGCTCCACTGCGGGTTGGCGGATATACATGTGTCAGAATTTCCCCTGGCACTTGCAGGTTTCCTCACGATGTTTTTCTTCACCGCCGAGCTCAAGATGAATTTAAACACAAATTTAGCACTTGAAAATTCAGTGGTGCTAGCCGGGGTTTGAACCCGCGATCATCGGTTGAGATCGACGTGTTCTAACCACTAGGCCATCTCGGCTCGGAAAGTATGTTAAGCGCGAGTGAAACCCAGAGGGCCGCTAGTTTAATATAATTTTGTGCATACTTCAAAAAACTATCAGCATTCCGCACTCCTCTTTGCTTCACGTGTTAATATGTAGATTAGTTCTATGGTTTTAGCGCTATTTTATACCGAATTACCGCTCAGACATTCTCTCAAAACCGCAGCAAATCTTGCAAAAGCACTATTTTGATACGAATAATCAAAGTATTTACAATTTAAACATTATTATTTATTAATAGTACCTTTCAAGTTTGGAACAAATTATTCGCGTCTGCGAATGCCTTAATCGGTCCGCATTTATAATTTAAATAATAATATTATTAATATATAAACTTTCCATCCATCAGTTTGTACTTGCTAAAATTGTTGTCTGTCTATCTTTTTTTATTATAAACGACGACATCCCCTCATAAATGTCGATGGATTTTTTTAATTCTTTTTCTTCATAGTACAATTCTTAGGAGTGACAAGGAGCTTAGAACGCATTACACTCAACGGCCCCCATTAAGGTCGTGTGACCTTGTGTCGGGGGTCCGGAAACACTCACAACACGAACACAAACACCCAGACCACGACATTTGCCGTGAGCGGGGATCGAACCCGCGAACGTTAGCGCTTGAGTCAGTTGCAGTGACCACTGCGCCAACGAGTCTGTCAACTACTGTAGAATCTAACTTACAATCTCTAAGGACGTGAGTCCATACCTGATCGTCTTTGTCAGTTTTTACATACACATTTTTTCGCCCATTGTAATCTAATAATGCTCCTATTTCCGAATCTAGCCGCACCGTATCATTTCGAGCATATGTCTGTATGTATAGGTATACGAACGTCACATTAAAGCTGGAAATCGGAAGCGATTTTCATAGCTGTATTGTTCCAGATCTAGTTTAAAATATAGTACCTATTCAATCTCATAATGCCAGTCCAAAAAACCAACTTTTCTATATAAAATGGGTATTTATTTAACTAAGACGAAATCACGGGCAAAAGCTTACTCGTAAATAATCAATACTAATATTATAAGGAGGAAAGATTTGATTGTTTGTCTGTTTGCATCGAATAAGCTTACAAACAGGGCCGATTTGAAAAGTTAGTTTTGCGATGATAGCCCGTTTATTGAGGAAGGTTATAGGCTATTCAACTCAAACGCGAGTGAAACCACGAGGGGCAGCTAAATATACATACATACACTTCTTTAAACTGCCCTAAAAATCCAATTGCATATATACCAATGTCATCGGAGGATTAGTCAATTGTTATGATCAATGCTACAACCAAGTAGAATTTTTTTTTTGATAGCGCGCAATCGAGCTGTCAACACGGTATTAAGTAATCACCAGTACCAGTGATTATTTACAGCAAAGCATCCACAAATTTTTTTGCCAACTTAAATGATAACGAAAAATAAAGTAAACTTGGCAGTAAGGGAAGGAATGTCGATGTTTCGCAGGGAATTGGCGTGGGAGGCCGTCTTCTGCGAGACTGTCATGGTCCAGAAGGAGATAGCAGGCCAGGTGCTGAGGAAGGCCATCGCAGGGGTTTAAGTGGGGACAAATCTCCACATAACCCGATCGCGCCTCAAGAATCGGATATCTTTTCGAAGATAACTTTCGAAGATATATAAAAGGAACAAAAAAAAGAGATGGAATTTGGTAGGGGTTGAGCTTTCGACTCGCTTTTCCAGGCCAATTTTCTGTCAGAGCGTGGTACTGCCCGGGCGAGCCAACCCGTTTACGGTTGTAGTCAGTGGACTACAACTAACTTTGAAGACAGAATTGTTCGATCCCTGCGCAGGGCAAACGTCTGTATAGGCCATACGGATGTTTGTCGTGGTCTGGGTGTTTGTGTCTATGTTGTGTGTGTTTCCGGACCCCCAACACAGTATCATGGGATCCTAATGGGGGCCGCTTAGTGTGATGCGTTTATTTCCATTTATTTAATATTTACAATTCATAACTAGCTTCTAATTGAATACAAGCGAATACGCGCGCTATGTACACATACAACATACATAATTATCAAATTCGAGCGGGTCAAAAGCAATTTCTCTATACTAATTGTTCATAAGACAAAGGCATTCCGCTGTAAACCGTATTGTTTTACGCGTCCCGTGTCTAAGCCTGTGCGAAACGGTGGTACATGGCATAGGAGGTAGCGATTTTACCATTTGTGATCCATAGTATTATATTTCTGAGTAGCGTATCTAAGTATGATCTGAGCTATTATTATTATATCTAACGCAGCAGTTTTTATATTTTTTTCAATTATAATAATGATTTTTTCAAAAATCATAGCCACGAAAATTAAATCAGCCTATATTGCGCTGCTGGAAGTCAATACGTAGGTATGTAGTACTTTTATTCCGAAGCCTTAGTCACGTTAGGACAAATAAAACTGAAACTGAAACTTTAGATAGTTATTCAATTTTCAATAAATCGATTTTAGAAAAATGACAAAATAAATAAAAATTTTCACTTTAACATATTCGTTGATTGTTGTGTAATTCTCATTTATAATACACATGCAAAAGTTCATCTATATGTTTCGCAATCACATCTAAACTAATGAATCAACATAGATGGAATTTGGTAAGAGTTAGTCAAAAAGGACATTTTAAAGCAGTAAGTGCTGTATAGAGTTAAAATTGGAGTAAAATAATAAAAATAATAAATTAGAGTAAAAAATCCTACGCAGACGTTCCAAGCACCATCTAGTCTAAGTCACACAATCTTAACCCTACCAAAAACATTCTTTAAATTAAAAAAAAAGACGCTACCGCCCATCCCCGTTACTCAACCCCAATACGGGTTCATTACAATTTCATGGCATGTGTCGGCATGAATGTTTCACTTTGATTAATTTGCACGGCAACGACGCTAGGTAATACAGCATCGTCACTTTATTAGCTGTTGAACGCTTTGTTTAATGTAATGCTGGTATTTAATATAGTACGCACCTGGTATTGCACTTGGCACTTGGCGTGGATTTGGCGTTCATGATTAATTCAGTTTCTCTATATGTTCCGTGATTAAAGTGTCAGAGTACTGTTGTCTCGTTTCGGTGATTAATTGTGGATTTTATTTGTGATTTTGGATAACGTGAAATTTTGTTACAACCGCTTCCAGGCTATCTCAGTACGTATTCAAAGTAACAAAAGTTGATATTTATGACAAAAAAAATTGAGTTTTCTTCGTTAGCTTCTCTTTATCTGATAAATTGCTTTATCTAAAAACCTAAATTGATTTAAATACTTTGATTGACGTTATTTTGCTTGATGGATGTTAAATGACCTAAAATCTGATACCAACATCTTGCATAAAATCAGAATTAAAAATTGTTATAACGAAATTGATTAAAATGTAAAATGGAGATTTATAACTAGATGCAACAACGATCCTAATTACCAAAAGTAGCGTTAAAAATTTATTTAGAAGTTATAGGCTATAAAATTTCACGCTACGTGTAAGCGCAGAGCGGTAACTATAAACTTCAACCATCTACCAGACTGAGTGTAATATCTAAGTGTAAATTAACGTCAATATAGTAGTAATATACAGCCTGTAAATGTGCCCTGCTGGGCAAAGGCCTCTTCACCTATTACGTGAAGGTTTAGAGCTTAATCCACCACGCTGCTCCACTGCGGGTTGGCGGATATACATGTGTCAGAATTTCTCCCGGCACAAGCAGTTTTCCTCACGATGTTTCCTTTCACCGCCGAGCTCGAGATGAATTTAAACATAATTTTAACAATAACTTACTTACATATACATACATATACTCACATATATACAATTATACGTACATGCATACATTCGCAGAATCAATAATTTGGCTGATCATGTATCAATCAGGTGTCTTGCCTGTTCGTTTGCCAGCTATTTTTATAAAGAAAAATATACATACACAAGCGAAAAAAATATTACCCTCTTTCAAAGTCAGTCGAGTAAAAATAAAAATACCTGAATAGAATTTAATTTAAAATAATAGAGAAAATCCTGTTAAGAACATCAACCTACGCCTTTAACCAAGTATCCACAATAAAAAAACAAACGTAGAAAAAACTCCAAGTAAAATGCCAAAAGCAATCTCTTTTCCCATTCCCATACAAAACAATTTCGATTGTAACCATGACGTATCATTCTTGACTCCATCGTGTCCTTATTGTCTGCTCATTTGAACTCGACACCCCTTGAGACGGTGTTTACCAGCCTTTAGGCGGGCGTTACATGTGTAAGTTTTACTTCCGTAAATTTAAAACCTGGTAACAATTTTTTTTTATTAAAAAATAGCCAGCTGGTTGGAATATTACGGCATAAAAAACACAAATGACTTGCCAGATAAAATAGGAATAAACGATGAAAAGAAAAAAGAATAAAGAGAGGAGATGGGGTAAGTTCGGCTTTCTGAGTCACTAGCTATTTAATGCTGATTTCTGCGAGAGTGCTACTTCCCTGGTCGAGGTATGCAAAATGTAGCCAGTAAACTACAGTCAGACCCTATCATAGTGAATGTAGTTACAAATAATATTTACTAATAGCAAATCTGTTATCTCATTACAGTAATATGGATTTTTTTCATTTTCATTAGCTTACTTAAGTTTAAACACGCGCTAAAAAAATAATAAAAAAATTAAATTTTAATTTCAAATTTCACATGGCTACAAGCTGATGTTGCAATAATTTTTTGTTTTAAAGATTTAAGTAACTTACGTAAATCTTACGTCAAAAATAAAACTTACAAGTGTGACGCTTGCCTTAGAAACATCTGTCAGGGATGAGGAAAAATACAAAGTGATCGTGATGAATTCCTTTCATCTGTCTTGATTTATGAGAACCTGAAGACAGGTTAAGGAAAATTCATGTGAAATTATTGTAACGCAATGGTTCAATTTCGATTATTCTTGATTCGTGTTAAATTTATGTTTCTGGTGAATAATTTTTCTTTTGCATTCTTTTACGCCGGAAAGGCTGAGCCTTTAAGTGATGATCTTCTGGTGCTGCAAATATTTCATGCATATTGCATATGTACCAGAAACGCCACAAACGCGTTGCTATCTTAAAAAGCATTGAGGAATGAAAACATATGATCTTACATAAAAGAGTGAAAGAAAATATTATAAGAAAGATATTATAAGAAGAAAATATTATTATAATTATTTATTAAAATGTCTTATTTAACGGCCAACGGATATACAAACATTCTTACTACGTTAATAAAAATATCAATTAAATACAAAAGTAAACTTATAAGAGTACTTATACTGACTAATTATAACAAAAATTACTACTAGTAGTATAAACAAATGACAAAAAAAATCATTTACTGTCATACTACAAAAGACGGATTAAAACCATGTTGAACACGTGTCTAGATAAACAGTGTTTAAAAATTAAACATTGCTTAAAATATTATCTAAATTGCTTAACAGCGAATAAACTCATCAAAAAAAACTTATTGATAAAATGTTATACGTTACATTTGACAGCAGACATCTATTAAACTCACTTAAATGTATGTTAAACTATATCTAAAGCATGTGTAACTCAAAACTGTGCTTAGACGCGGATTTGTAGTACGGATTTTTTTAAACACGCGTTTAACGTTTGTTTAAATCTTTTGTAGTAAGGCAGTAAATAATTATGATTATTAGGTAACAAAACTAATTATGGGGTATGAGATTCCGTCTCTCTCACTCACCGTTCGAAATTCATTTATCTTAACTACTTTACATCGACAGTCTGTGCGAGTGTGATATTTCACTGGTCCAGTCTAGTGGACTACAGCTGGGTTCTGTTACCGGGGTAAAAAGCCAAGGTAACATTTCTATCAATTATATTTACTTAGGATCTTAAAATACTTTTCGTCTCATTGCCTTCACTGGTGTCAGAGCTGTTGAATTTTTCGCCCGGAGCACCAGAATTGCGATTCAAAGCGAAAATGCAGCTAGCATTTTTTGCCACCATTCCACGCGGACATGATTTGTACAGCAATTGTCCTGAATTGTAAATATTTATATAGTCAAAGGATATTACTTTTTATTTTTTCAACGGATAATATTTTGGATTGTTTTTTTTTTGCAAGTCGTTAATTTTATTTGCAAGAGCGATTTTCAGGAAGTCTGAAACTAATTTCAAAAGAATATCTTGCGTTGTAAAAAATCTTCTAGTGGGATTTTTTTAAAACGTGCCGTGACACGACTTTGTAACGTGAATTTGCGTTTTAGTTCTAATACAGCTTGTTTATTAAAAAAGATTATAAAATTATACAAGGTCTATCCTACAAATCTATACACCTATCTATACATATGTAATCACTTCTCCTGACTGACTGATTCATCAAAACAAAGTCTAAACCGCTGAGGCTTGACATTTTGGCAGTAGACACCTTTTACGAGTAGTTTTAGTAGACACATTTTTAGAAATTCCACTCCTAAGAGGGTAATGGTTGTATGGAATCCGTTATTTTCAAACACAAAACACGACATTTTTTACCTCTGGCTTGAAATAAATACCTGTGCATAGTAGCGTTTTTCAAAATTGCACCCGCAGAAAGAGGAAGAAATAATTTTTAAACGATCATCTGAGATAATAAATTCTACATTAACACGAACGAAGTCACGAGTAAAGGTTAATGCAAAATATGTTTTTAGCCATAATTATTCATAGCGAGTTTGATTATTTATTACACCAGTGTCAGCTGTATGGACCAGTTTTGAATTTCAATTCCCAATTTAAGTTAGACTAATTTAGATACTTGATGCAGATAAACACCGTGTTTGCGGTTTCAATTTTACATAATAATTGTTTAATGAATATCTTCATCGTCTTAAGACGTTTGAAATTTTAAGCTAAATATCAATCTTGTTAATATACTGAAAATAATATTACAATATAATATAACTATGGCTCGTAGCTTGAAGTTATATATCCTATAATTTTCTTCTCTAATTGAGCCATTATTTTCTTCTTGTTCTGGTCCCTTTTAATTCTCGCTGGGAAATAAATTTATGCATCCCGCCCGATAATAGAGGCGGGTATGTGGGACTCCTGGTGACGAGTGTCCCAGACTACCCACTAAAACCCAACGGTGCCCTCATCGTCCTGGTAGGGCGCCACGGGATCGCTTACGCATGCTACCATGACGCCCCAACGATTGGCTTGCTTACGCGGGCCTTGTTCGCCTAGAAAGTGCTCCCGGGCACCGAAATCACTCTCTCGCCCTGCTGGTATGTGGGAGAGTGGACGTCTCCCACATTGGTTTCTCTATGGCGGAGGAAGAAGATGCGTATAACTTCGTCTTCTTCCTCCTGGTCGTATTCTGATGAAGGTACTTACCGAAGCACCCATGCCCGGTAAATACGGAACGTTAGCACCGGAACGTTAGCACCGGAACGTTAGCACTCCATGCCGCCTTTTGATCCAGCGTTCAAGCAAAGGCCGAATCGCCTCCGCTGTTGCCAGGCCAGCCGCCGGAGACGCCAGGTCTTCCATCCACCTATCGATCAGGGCTCTCTGTCCCACTGGTCCCACTTTGTGTGGGGTCGACACAACTTGTTCTTCTCTTCCATTTCCTCCTATCAGTCGTCATCTCAACACTCACTCCTTTCTTACTCATGTTACCTTTCACGCAATCCATCCATCTTTTCTCTTCTTGTCACATGGCAGTCATCCCTCCTCATGACATGCCCATACCACGCTAATCTATTACTCATCAACTGATCTGCCGCTGGCGCCACTTCCAGACTGCCTTTGACTAATTATTTCGTATCTTATCCATTCTAGTCACTCCACACATCCATCTCAACATTTGCATCTCCGCCGTTTGTACTCTCTTTTCATCCATCCCTTTGGTTGCCCAACACTCAGATCCATACATCACGACAGATCTTATTATTGCTTTATAAATTTTCTCCTTAATTTTAAGTGGCATTTGTGAGTCGGATATTATCCTATTGAGAGACCTTACGCTGCGTGTGCTACGTGAAAAACAAAATTGCCCTTTACATCATTCGATTTAAATGAGTATCTTAGGAAATATTGTAATTTTAAAATAACATCTCCGCAAAATAATGATCGAGTACTGCGCGCACAATGTGCAAAGTACTTACTCAGCTATACACATAAACTTAGTCGCAAGTTAAAGTCAGCGTTAGCCCAAAGTAACTATGCCATGCGGACAAAGTCGCTTGCGGTAGCTAGTATATGATAAATTATAAGTATCAGAATGTTGGGCAAACCTTCTTTTTTTATAAAACAGTCTAGAAGTTAATAATAATAAGATATTAGATTCATATGCAATTAGAAGCGTTTGAGGTGTTGTGCATGTTTGGTATAAGCTGGACACAGAAGGTCTCTAACGACAAAGTTCTGTAACGTGCCGGTAGAATACGAATACTCATGCATATCGTCAAAAAGCGGAAATATGAGTATCTCGGGCACGTATATCTGCACAAAAGGTATGAGCTGTTTTAATCAATAATGATGCACAAGATTGAAGGCAAAAGACACGTTGGACGACGTAAGAAATGGCAACGCAATCTTCGAGAGCGTATCGGAGTCAAAAGTGCAGGGAAACTCTTCCGTTTGGATCAAGATAGAACTAGATTCGCAGATCTAACGGCCAATCTATAGCCATAAAGAGGCACACTAAGAAGAAGAAGATTTATAATCCGCGTCATTATTTTCAAACTCTCTTGACATCTCTTGGTAGAAGCCCGTTGCTAGGCAACCCACTAAGCCACGTGCACTTCAGTCCTATTAAGACCACATAGAAAGTATATTAAAGACTTATAACATGCATATTATATAGTTAGCATTTTTATACTTTTTAAAAGTACCTATTTATTATTGTGAATAGTATTTGATTTTCATATAAATAGTAGAAAGTAACTTATATTATTATATATTATATACATTTATATACAAACATAATCTTTAGAACGTCTATTAAGCGTATAAAATTAACTGCAATTATAAATCCAAACGTTCTTAAAAGAATTTCTTTTAAAATTATATAAAGATTTTATTAAAATCTAAAATGCAATCCAACTAATCAAGATTTACTTCAAATAAAAAATAAGTAAGGGAATTTAGAAAAAAAAAAATCTCTAAGTGGATATAATTAAGCACACTTAAGCACTCTTATAAAATATCAAGTTAACGAATAAAAACCGTATGAAATCACTTAAAACTGCTTTTAAATTTGTTTCAATGTCGCATCCATGAAGCCGAGTTCGGACGGCGCGTTTTCGAGTATGCGTTGTCATTCATGTTAATAAACGCGTGCGTAAAACGCGTAATTGTGCGTTCGCATTATGAAACAAAACATGGTATAATTATATGTTTACTAGGGTGTTTCATTTTACCAATTAATTTTTCACGTAACTTTGATATTCTATCGGTGGAACGCATTTCACTAATGTGAGATAACAGTTGCCAAAATATGAATATATAAATGAAAGACAAAAAAGAATTGATTATTTATTAGCCTAACATAATGAAATATCCTAACGTATACATTTATTAAAATGAAATAACAATATAATATATAAAAAAAGAAAACCCTAAATATTTACAAATCATAATAATTCCTGTACAATTCATGTTCGCGCGGAATGGTGACAAGAATGCTAGCAGCATTACGATATAAAACAAAGTCATTTAAAATTATTGTTAGTGTAAATGATACATGTTATTAAAAAAAACCTTTTTATATTCTTTCTTATTTAATTATTATTCTATATTTTTCTTTTTTAAACTCTTGTTATATTACAATATTATTGAATAAAAGCAAAATTTTTATAACTTGTTAATTGTTACTAGTAGTGAGTATCTGAATGAATCGTTAATATACAATACGTATATTTGATAAGCTTTCTTGTTCTGCAACAAGAGAGAAAGCGAGTCAGGCGGAGGGAAAGTACATACATTTAAGCGTGGCTGGGAGTACGAACGGCGCATTTTAGTGAACGCGTACCCAACTACGCGTACCCTAGAACGCACAGTCCGTTAATAGCTTTAAACTCCTTTTAAATTCATTTCAATGTCGCATCCATTAGTTCCTTAAGCGTATTAAAAGCACCCCAGTATTAAGTGTGCATTAATTGTGAATTAGTGTTGCAGAATTACCGCTTTTCGTAACAGCCAGTAGTTTAGGAGATTTGTTGCTGTGTTTGTTGTCTTCAATTAGCCTAACCCCGTGCCCGCAACTCCGTCTATGAACTTCGACGGTAAACAGCGCTAATGACCGAACGAATGCTTTTTAGTTAAAGGACATTTAGAAATACGCGGAATTAATACAGGTTATTATTTTCGAGCGACCTTTTATGTGTCATGCTTTACATGGAATTAAGTTGTTACATGGTATTATAGATTACATCAGTTTTAAGTACACGCATAGGAATGAAAAAGAGTTTGTTTTTATGCGTTTAGTGGTGGTGGATGCAGCAACATGTATTTGTAAGGAGGGAGGTCTCGAGCTCCTATTGTAACGTCATTGAGTATGCTCATTTTCAGAAAATAACTGGTCCAATTTGAAACTATTTTTGAGTTAGATATGCTCCTTGAGAATGGAATAGTATTACACTTTGAAATACAGAATTGCAGTCGCTAGATAATAAATAATAATTGTTAATCTCTACAGACTGCTGAGAACCACATAGTCACTCTCTCACTCACCGAAGCTCAGTTGGCTACTTCACGATTTTCTTTGACAGTTTTGCACCTCCACTTCGAAGACCGTATACTCTCCCATGGTAAAATTAATATTATTTATATATAAATAAACAATTTGATTTAATGTCTATTAACGAAAAGAGCCAGTTTCTTACGTTCGCGTATAAGAATTTACGATCATTTTTTTAGTTTTATAAGAGCTGTTTACGTACTAGAGGGAGTTAATGTAATTTATTATGGATGTAGAGAATTTTATGGACCGCTGGGGAAAATTAAACGAGTCTCGACTCCGTCAGGCTAACACGGTATTTCTTGCTGTTTTAGTTACGTTAGGAAAATATTATACTTTTCCAGTATAACATGATATTTTAGCAACAAAACATACGTAGAGAAAATTTGTTTAATAAAATTGAAATTTACTATTTATGTCTCTTTTGATATATTGTAAATGTGTGCATTACAAATGTTCGTTAATGAATTACATGTGACCGAAGCCTTGTCTTATAACGTACTAATATATAAATATTTTATTAGGTTGTGTTTATGCGCTGTCCGTTCGATTTTGATGAAACTTTGTCATCTTGTAATTGGCACTTGCAAGGTTACAGACATAGTATAATTGGATGCTGATAAGCAATAATGTGTTAACCCACAAAAAGCCAAATTTGGAGATATTGATGTATTTTGATACTGCATCAACTATTCAACATTATTCAAAAAAAAAATCAAGTAATATAAACTAAATAAGTACGGAAATAAGTGTCTTAATAATTGTTTCGTATTTCAAGTGCGTTCCATAATTTCCAATTTATAGAATAATCTGAAATATTTGAAAAACTTTTTATCCGATAATATATTAAATATATCAATCTACTTTTAATTCGTTATACTTTTTAAACAAAAAGAAAAGCAAAGATGGATATAAACTTCTTTAAACAAATTAGGTAAGAATAGGTTTGATATCTTTAGACGCCATTTTCTTAAAATGAAGTCCGTGTGGGTTGACACATTATTGCTTATCAGCGTCCAATTACCTTCTAATGGATGGTGCCTATGTCGCACTGGTCAAAGGTCTATTGTATATATTAACGCAAACGAAGCCGCGAGTCAAAGTTTATGTTATATAAATAAGTTGACAAAGTTACATAGATTGCAATCAACGATACCGCAAAGTATAAAACACGAACAAACAAACATTGATTTTGAAATTTTTATACATATATTACGACATCTTGGTCGAAAATTTTTCTTCTTATTTTAATCGATTTCCAAATAAAGCATGTTTACTGATTACTCAGAAACAGCTGGACTGATTTGGTTATTTATTTTCTGCTTAAAAGAGTATATACATACATTAGTCTCATAAAATTTCCATCAAAATCGGTGCAGTAGTTTTGATATAAAATCATAATAATTTGAATATGTCGTTCAAATAAACGAAATTACGTAATTAGCTTTGAAGTTGGTTCCACTTTTTTGTATTGTATATAAATTTTATAAGTGAAGCATGAATTTCGTTAATATTAAATGACCATCTGAGCTGAAGAACTCCTCAATGGATAGCAATTCACTAATGCAATCGTAGTAAATAAACGTTTCTACAGGGACCGATAAATAAACTATTCGATTAAAGCGCCAGAACACATTACCACGAAGTCACATCGCGTTTCGACGTCGTGTCGTGTCACGTTACGTCATTAAGCGTTACGTCGTGAAGAACGACGTGCATTCTAAAAAGTCACGAGACATCTCGATTGTTTGATTATTCATTTAAAATCAAATAAAAATTGACCATTCGTTTATGAATATTAGTTACCACCGATGATATTTTTATAATTATAGATATATGTTTTCATACATATATTTCATTTTAAAAATCTGTACTCATTTCCAACTTTGATGATTATGGGCAGGTATGTATTTGACGAGTTTCGTCAAATACATATCTGCCCATATACAGCTGAAGTCAATGGGCTATACCTAATACTATTTCTAAAGTGTTTAAAACATTGGGATGATAAAATATTTATAATACACAATTTAAATCCCTTTCAAAAATGTATAGTTTTATTTAAATTCACAGTTTTATTAGCAGCATTGTCATCACAAATCAAAACGTACACACAATATCTCAGACTAATAAACGGGTAGAATTATCGCGATGCAATCCAACAGAAGTATGCACTCGTTTACAAGTTAAATCGACGGGGAACGGTCTGGGTAATTAATTGGGGAGTCGGGAATTTCCGGGACAACACTACTGTCGCGGCTGGGGTGATGTTTGAGAAACCGTGGATAAGGTATTAATATCTTTAGGATTATTCATATGAAAGCTAATCCAAAAATTAAAAAATCTTATTCAATATGAATTAAAATTATTTTAAATTGATTTAAATCGCGTTTATACAATTATATATAACAAATTACAGCGATTATGGTCTCGTGATATAACGAGTTACCTGTCAGTGTCTTCTGAGTGAATTCGGTACCTTATTAGAGATACCAATTTAGAAACCGTTGGCGGTAATTGGAAATAATCTTTAAATTCTTAACAACAATGAGAGAAATGTTAACTTAGTCTACCCGTGAACACGATCGCAATAAAATATTCGGAACGTCCGGATGATAAAAATAATGAATATATGTGATTTGAATCCGTTTAAAATAGTTTTATTTTAATGTGTAAAAATCCATTGACATAGGAATCTTAAAAAAAAATCAAATTCCTTAATCATTAACAGACTTCGAACTATTCTGGACACCAACATCTTATAAAGTATAATAAGTTCACAGCTCTTTATGTTATTCGTGACAAATTTAACCATCGCAATTCCGTTCTTTGATTATCATTATCAGGTATGTATGTGAAGGTCATAAAACATTGATGTACATAATTAAAAATTACTATATAATTTTGTTAAGTTTTTTAGAAATAAATTGCTCCAGTACGTTTTGCGAGTTCTTTTTTTACTTGTAGCGCCATTTCCGTTCTTCATATCCGTATCCAAAAATTATTTTTGGAATTTGTGCGTCAAATTTAGAGTCATAAATAAGAACCTAATCGTTTAGACAAGATATAAGTTATGGATTTTCTAAAGTTGTAAATAAAATACCGATGCATTTGACAACTAGTGATGTAAATATCCAGGTATAGACAAGAACTTGACAAAGTTTTATCCCAATCGAATAAACAGTAATTCAGCACATAAAATACAAACTGACAAATTGTTAAATACTAGACTAGCTGATCTTGTGGTTTCAATCGCGTTTATTGTAACTGCTTCGCTATGAGTCTTAACGTGATGTAATCTAACCTATATATGGACGCTGATAAGCATTGTCAACCCACAAAAACTCAAATTCGGAGATATTGATGTACTTTGATTTGAGTCATCTATTTTACATTATTCAAACAAATTTCAAGTGATATATACTAAATAAATACGGAGAAAAGTTTATTTATTTAATGTTCCGAATTTCAAGGGGGTTCCATAATTATATAATATTTGAAAACATTTTTTATAATGACACATTAAGTATTGTCCAATTTAACCCCTTTAAGACACAAGTCTGCGCGTTTACCGCTAAGAAAACCCCCTTTAACATAGCGCCGAGTTTTCAGAACACGACTCTAAACATCAGTAAGAGTATTGGGATCCTTGGGGTCGACATAACGAATGAGGTCCAATTTCGGGGTCACTTGGAGAGCAAAGCTAAACTGGCTGCAAAAAAACTTGGGGTTCTTGACAGGGCGAGGCGGTACTTCACATCAGGACATCGACTTCTGCTTTACAAAGCTCAGGTCCGTCCTCATGTGGAGTACTGTTCCCACCTTTGGGCAGGTGCCCCCCAATACCAGCTCCAACCACTTGACTCCATCCAACGTCGGGCAGTTCGCATTGTCGACGATCCCAATCTCACAGACGGTTTAGAACCTTTAAATGTACAGAGAGACGTTGGCTCTCTGAGTGTTTTCTACCGTCTGTACAACGGGGAGTGTTCTGACGAACTCTTTGATATGGTGCCACCGTCTCGCTTTTACCATCGCACCCTTCGCCTCAGGACTTGATATCATCCACACCACCTGGATGCATGGTCATCTTCCACGGTGCGGGCTTCACGGTCCTTTTTCCCGCGTACTTGCAAGTTGTGGAATGATCTTCCTCCTGAGGTTTTTCCTGAGCGCTATAATTTAGGGGTTTTCAAGCGTCGAGTGTATAGACACCTTTTCACTAAAGGCCGGCAACGCACCCGCAACATCCCTGGTGTTGCAGATGTCCATGGGCGATAGTGACCACTTAACATCAGGTGGTACTATCTGCTCGTTTGCCCCCCTATTATATATATAAAAAAAATCAATCTGCTTTTAACTCATTATACCATTTATCAAAATAGAAAAGAAAAGATAGATATGTACATCTTCAAACAAATTGATGAAAAATCGGTTTGACATCTTTAGACGCCATTTTCTCAAAATGGAGTTTGTGAGGCTTGACACATTGCTTATCAGCGTTCATATAACCTTAAATAAGCGGATGATGACAAACGTACAAAGAAATATCATTTTAAAATATTTATACAGATTATAAATATACACGAATGCCGCATCACTTTAAACCAATTCACATCGTAGTTCCACGTAACTGATGTCTCGAGTAAAACTGTACTCGGAGCGCGCTTGTTCAGTGCGTCTATACGTCTGTACGCCTGTGTTTACGTACGGGTATGAACAGCTCACGTATTAGCCCACCACCTTAATTTATTGTCAACTCATACAAGTGCATCCGACGTTTAATTGGACGTATGTTTGCGATGTTTTTACAAGTTTAGGTCCAGTATTTGTCTATGGTGCACGGTTATTAAATTTCCGTGTATTTCATTATTCATTCGGTTTGTGGGGAATGTTTATGTATATATTTATATAGTTAGTTTTTTGAGATGAGAGATGACGATTCGAGTGTTGCGTGAAAGCTACGTTTTTTTTTTGTAAATTTAATTGTATATTTAAAGTGATTTTAGTGCTGAGTTTTTTAGCATATGTCGTTTTTAAAACTTCGAATATATATGTATGTATTTAGACTTTAGCTTCTTTTATCATCTCATTAAGGCATAACGTTGTAGGTATATAGGATATCTTAAAGATTCAAAAACAATTCCGCAATTATCATAACGGTTTGTAGGAAGAATTCCATTGAGGTATTGCGACTCGTATTTAAAATCAGTCTGATTAAAGAGCATTAAGAAATGAGACTCCTCCATTATTGTAGCTTATATTAAAAAGGTTGTATTTGTTGACAGCGTAGTTAAGCAATACGTTTGGATTTTGATAAAATCATCCTTATTTACTTCTTATGATGTTAATAGTCTATTTTGAATAATATTGTGAGTTGTTTAATTTGCCTCTAATTTACCTATCTACCTATAAAAGGCAACTTTTGTGATTTTAGGGCGCGTTGGTAGTTATAATACACTTGTCTGTCCGAACGGGTGTACTAATTAAGACTTACATTCTTTTAGCCAATTTTTAAAACATTTTTTTGACTTTTCCGTATTTAAAAAAAAAAAATATTTTATTCATACAAACGTTGTTCGGACAATTACAATTGATTTTCTGAATATAGCTTAATGTATACTTAAATTTTAAAACTTTTGTTACGAAAACTCTAACAAAATTTAGAATATTTCATCACTCCTCTAAAGTAAAGTTTAGTCCCCGTCAAAAATAAACAAAACACCACTTTAAAACTAAATTAAGTCGGATAACGTTTCGTTCACCCAATCAATCTTAACTAAATAGAATTCAACGAATTCAGAAAGCCATCCATTAACTCCTGGTTTAATTTTATTCCGATCAACCCCTTTATTTTTATGAGCGAGCAAGTCCATCGAGAGAAACTAACCTAGCTCCGATACAAGTTTGTAACAGACGGTCAGACGAAAAGCATCCTTATGTCTTTAAGTTTAAAAGTGAAGATGTTAGAACCAAAGTGTGTCTAGCTCTTCATACAACAGATGTTTCATTCGCTTTATAGAAGACTCCAGTTGAAGAAGTCGAAACTTTGGCAGTTGCCGACCGATCGTGAGATGAAATTTTATTTGGTAAACCTTTTTTGAATATTCCAAGTTTGGGTATCAGTGGCTAGGAGTGCGGGCTGATAGGCAAGTTTTTGTTGGATTTATTGATATGGAATGGAAGAATGATGAAAAATGGTAAACGTTTTCGTAAGTTTTATCGCGTTTCTTTTGAAATATGTTTTAGATTGAGTTTGTCGAGATCTTGTTAATCTTTACGTGTTTGACATACTTTTTTTTCTGGTCGATTTTTTTTTTTATAAATTCAAGTGCATAATTTTATATAATAACGATACTAAATAAGTATAGATGGACGCTGATAAGCAATACTGTGTCAAGCCACACGGACTTCATTTTGAGAAAATGGCCTTTAAAGATGACAAATCTATTCTTAACAAATGTGTTTGAAGAAGTATATATCGTTGTCTTAGATATATCTTAAGTATATATCCATCTTTTCTTTTATTTTTTGATAAAAGGTGTAATGAATTAAAATCAGACTGATATATTTAATAAATTATCTAATAAAAAGTTGTTCAAATATTTGTATTTATCGTATAAATTGCAAAGTACGGAACGCACTTGAAATTCGAACCAATTAATTAAGAAACTTTTTTCCGTGCTTATTTAGTTTATATGATTTCAATTTTTTTTAATAATGTAAAATAGGTGATGCAGCATCAAAATACATCAATATCTCCAAATTTGATCTTTTGTGGGTTGACACATTATTGCTTATCAGCATCCAGATATAGATAGATAGACTACTAATGATATAAATGAGAAAGTTTGTATGTGTGGATGGATGGATGTTTGTTACTCTTTCACGCAAAAACTACTGAACCGATTTGGCTGAAATTTGAAATGAAGATGGCTTATATCTTAGATTTACATTTACTATTCCACGCGGACGAAGTCGCGAGTGAAAGTTAGTATGTTATAAGATTTTGTATTCCTAAATGCCGACCTCTATGGACGATGTTGTTTAGCCACTAGCTAAAGACAGTATAACAGGTGAAAGCATCTTCTGATCAACCCACTGGGTAAATCCCGTATATCTAAAAAAAATAATTTATACACGTGATTTAAATCCGTAAATACTCTTATTACAAAACTAAATACATTAATATTATTTATTTTCATCTGCATGTCAAAACTTGTATGAAAAGCGTACTAATTGAATACATTCACAAGGGATCGGGGGTACCTGTATTGATTTATGCTTACCCCTAAACTCTAAAAGATAATTTTATTGATGATAATTCTTCTAGCTTTTTTTTATTTTCGTTTCCGACAATTTCGAGTAAAATTAAGAGCTTTTCAAAAGTAACCTTAAAGCAATAGCACAAGAACCAAAATCCATTACAGTTTAGAAGATAACCAAAACTTTAACGTTTTTACATGTTCAGAAAAAAAATAAACCTTTTGTAAAGCAACAGGTAGTTTCCAAGAATCTTAATACGATTTCTTAGAATTTTTTCTGCAACGGATTCTCTTAGATATTTTTTTACAATTGACTGTAAATAAACAGTTTAAAATTTTAAAATAGAATTTCGAACATGTATTAATTGATTTAGTTTTGAAATTATAAAGCTTATTGAGTTTTGTAATGTTTTTTACTTGACCACACACAATACAATGAAAATAAAACAATATAAAAATAAAAATATTTAACATAGAATGTACAGAGACGGAATTATTCAAAGTAGGAATCCCTTCCAATCAACCACGTACTAACATAAAAGGTCTTATTTATGGATGCCAATAAACAATAATGTGTCAACCCACAATAGTTTTGAATTTCAAGTTCGGTATATATTTTGAAGTTAATACAATAAGTTTTACAAATATTTGAGTTTGTAAAACTTTTTATTAGATAACACATTAAATATATAAATCTGCTTTTAATTCGTTTTACCTTTTATCAATAAAGAAAAAAAAAGATGAATATATACGTCTTCAAACAAATGGATTAAGAATAAGTTTGAAATGTTTAGACGCCATTTTCTCAAAATGAAGTCCCTGTGGCTTGACACAGTATTGCTTATCAGCGTCCATACAATACTAGCCAGGAGGGTAAAAGAAACTTAAGTAAATTTTACATTTATGTGGACTTAAAAAGAAATTACTATAAAATACGTTTAAAATAATATAAAAGTATATACACTCATATTTGGATGCTGATAAGCAATAATGTGTCAACCAACAAAAAGTCAAATTTAGAGATATTGATGTATCTTGATAATGCATTTCGTATTTAACATTATAAAAAAATTTTTTCAAGTCGTTAGAACTAAATAAGTACGGAAAAAAGTTTCTTATTCAAATGTTTAGAATATTGAAGTGAGTTCCATATTTTGGATTGTGCAATAATTTCATATATGTGAAAAACATATTATTAGATAAAAGTCTTTACTAGCCTATCTAGTATTAATTAATTATACTTTTTATCAAAATCGAAAAGAAAAGATGGATATATGCCTCTTCAATCAGATGTGTTAAGAATAGGTTCGACATCTTTAGACGCCATTTTCTCAAAATGAAGTCCGTGTGGCTTGACACAGTACTGCATATCAGCATCTATTTATTTTTACACATACTTTATATACATATATAGAATAGATAACTAATAATGACTTTAAATATATACTAATATTATAATAAGGCAGATTTTAATTTTGTTATATAAAGGAAAATATAACATACAAAGTATATTAATCCAAAAACTAACTAACTTGCTAGAATAAATTCTAACACTAAATAAAAAGCGAAACTTGTTACATTAGACATCGCTGCATTTGGCATCAATAAAAGAATTTAAATAACACGAAGTCCCTTTGAATGTAAAACTATTTTAACAACTACGAGGGTCAGTTCTTGCAAGGGTTTCAATTCTTTTATTAAAACTACTCAATGCTTACGTGACACAATTGAAATATTTATTTTCATTCACTTCAATAATTTCCAGTACGTGACTATATTGAAACTTCATTGTTATCTAAATAATAGTTAAAAAAAATAAAAAACATGCTATTCACTATAAATCTCCAGGATGCGTCATCAGACTTTATCGCCAAGCATAATGAATTGAAATTATATATCATTGACTAAAATTTAAAATTTTCAAAATCTATTCATTGTGACAATTTCAACGAGCACCAACACGATCTCTGCTGTTAGTTGGTAAGGAGTTGTCTATCCTGCTGATCCATACATACATCATCAGACCAAGAATTCCATAATCTTGCATAGTTCTGTTGCATGCATAGGTACTTAAAATTTTAGGTTATACATATGTTTGAAAGTTAATCGAATACTTATTGTGCATCTAAGATTCCTACCGCAGCTAATAATAAAACCGATTTTGATAGAACATATCTACGAACCATTGCTAAAAAACCTTCTTTAAAATAAAAAAAACTGTATCTAAATCGGTTCACCAGTTTAGGCGCTACAGTGCCACAGACAGACACATATAGTGATCAAAGTTATAACTTTTTGCATCGGGAGTTAAAAACACACCAAATAAGCCAAAACTAGAGGAACTAAAAGCCATTAAGAAGTTTCAATATCCACCTTCTGGCCCTATCACATCGTGCGATGCACCCAAATCATTGTATTATACATTACTGTCCCTCGCTGTTTCACTCACATTTGAACGCATCAGCGTGCAATACTGTGTCAAGCCACACGGACTTCATTTTGAGAAAATGGCGTCTAAAGATGTCAAACCCATTTTAAACAAATTTGTTTGAAGAAGTATATATCCATCTTTTCTTTTATTTTTTGATAAAAGGTATAATTAATTAAATTCAGACTAATATATTTAATGTATTATCTAATAAAAAGTTTTTCGAATATTTGAGGTTATTGTATAAATTGCAAAATATGGAACGCACTTGAAATTCGAACCAATTAATTAAGAAACTTTTTTCCGTATTTATTTAGTATATATGACTCGAATTTTTTTTAACAATGTTACATAGATGATGTTACATAGATGCTGTATCAGAATACATTAATATCTCCGAATTAGACTTTTTGTGGGTTGACACATTATTGCTTATCAGCATCCATTTATGGTTAATGCTTCACTCCTATGAGCTGTACCGTGCTGTAAAATAACCTACAACCATCCTCAACTAACAGGGTATGCAACAGAAAAGGATTTTTTCAGATCGGATCAGATTATCTTCTACATAGAAACTTACAAACAAATTTTACTTCCTTATATTATTAGTATAAATTATATATGTAATTATATACATTTTAGGGCGAGTCGAAAATAAGTATTCTAACTTACTACTATCCAACGAACATTTCTTTTTCAATTTCAAATTATTTTAGTATTCCTTTCTCTCAAATATGAAATGTTTAAAATTTAACGTTACCCGAAATAACCAAGACGAAACCGAATGTTTGCCCCAAATTATCACTGCTTCCTTTGCGCCCTTACCTCAAACAGCTGATGTGTTATCACAAACACAATTTACAACATCATGGGAATTAGTCTCTTCTTCTCTATCTGAATAAGATTCAATATCGCCTGCATTCAGATTAAAATTAGTCGTAAATTCTGTTCCAAGTTTACTTTTTGCTTCACGTGCATGTTTAAATGTGTGTATTTTTTTAGGGTTCCATACGTAAAGGATGACAATGGAACCATATCTCCAAACCAAAGTTCTATGTCTATCCATTCTGCCTTTAAAGGTATCTTTTGAACTGTAATAAATATCCTGTTAAAATGTTCACAAGCCATCTTAATGTGATTACTGTACTAACAAATATTAAAAATAATAAAAATAAAGAAAAATATTTGGGTCTAGCCGACCGGCCTCTCTTTACACTGGTATACATATACACTTTTCGAACAGTTTCTTTCATACAAACGTTGACTATTAATACAAACACAATAAAAAACCTAACATGAGTCGGTATATAAGCCGGTCTGAAGTAATGTCCTTAGTGCTTACACACTTTCATGGTCGTAGAGACGGTAACACATACATACAAGCGCCAAACTTGAATTTATTATAGTTCACTTATGTAAAACATTAAATAATTAAAACTGCTCAAGCGTATACGGAACCCTTTGTGCGCGAATCTGACTCGTATCTAACTGAGTTTTTTGGTCCTTCGAGTCCCCCAGAAAGGGTCATTTTACAAATAGTAAAATGGATGCTCGGCTAAGTCGCGTTATTGTTTTGATCCGTTCGGTTGTATGTCCCGATCCGTCTTCATTCTTTACGCTCGATGTCGTCTATTCAATTATGATAAGGGTCGGAATTTGGAGAATTACATTCTGTAATAACACCGACTTTTTTTTTTTTTATACTTATCATTTTTTTATTGGATGGAATACTTTATTGATTATTTTTGAAATATTTCGTTTTGTTTATTTGTGAATACAAGGTTGTTTTATACATAAAAATTGTATATTTTTTTCAACAAGATCATCTAGGGACTGAAATTTTCTGATTACGTTGGATTAAAAACTAATAACAAATAAGTCTTATAATCATATATATTGTTTTATCAAAAAGTATTTACATAAAATAATCCCGTAATCGCAATAATTTCATCCTAATATTATACCTTCCTTCATGTTTAATATATATGCCTATGCTAAGTAACAGTTTCCTAGTGTCCTCCTTTTCCTAAAAATCTCTTAACTAAGCCATACACATACTATAGACAGAGGGGCCGTGGTGAAATAATAAGAGTTTATCGAATCCTAAAAACAGTTTATTTAGTTACTATTACATTGAAATCCTTTTTCTTTATACTAAGAAGGACTTCTTTAAGTCCAACACTTTTTTTAAATCCTATTGCTACTTCCTGAGATTAGACGGTTAAAACATGCCGATAAATTTCCTTTAATAGTATATATTTCACTTAGACTGAAATAATCCATTTAATAACATCTCCATTCACTAAAACAGTCACATTCTTTAATCAAAACTTTATTACAATTCAAGGAGACAGCTTAATCTTCCTTTGTAAAACTTTTATTCACTTCAAATTTCGTTTCTTTGCTAAATTATAAATGTATTTCGTGTATCTTCTAACAAGCTTCGTTCTATGGTATATGGACTTTATTTTATAGCGCATAAGGATGTTTTTTCTATAAAAAAAACATTGACAGGCACAAAAAAAATCTACCTGTCCATTCCATTTTGTCTCGAGCTTGTAAGAAGTTGCTTTACGTTAATAATGAATTAAACACGTCTCGCTATCTGATTTTATTATTTACTATTGATATTTTTTAGTCTGTGGAGTTGAATAAAAAAATGACGTATGACAGTGGTCAGAGGGTAATGAAACATATGTATGAATTCATGACTCTTCGATCATTGATTTTGTGAGGTACAAGCTGTAGCTTACGTTAGTGAGGTCAAGTCTTCCTGTATAAGAGAGGTAGTTACTACCTCTCGTATACAGGCTGACTCGAGGCAGTACCTCACTCTCACAGAATCGGCGTAAAGTAAAGTAGCTCAAATAGCTGCGTTTTGTACGGCGGGTTGGAAGTCTCATCCCCTCCCCTAATTCTTTTCTTCCGTCGAATTCCCTTTCATCGCACATTCCTTTTCGAGCTGGCAAAAAATTTGTAGCTTCTCTGGTACTGCAAATGTCCTAGTACGGCGGTGATCAGTTAACATTAGATCGCCAGCCTACTACTCTACGAATGTAGAATCTGCCGAGAAGAACCGGCAAGAAACTCGATAGTTACTCTTCTAAAACGATGTTATTAAATTTTCAGCGTATACTAAACCCACGTAATATCGTCAACGTAATCTTGTATAGAGTAATATGCTTTAGCTATTAAAGACTTTATAACGAATGATTTGAATCAATTTACTGAATAGCAAACATCTCTAGGGGATTTTATTATAAAAACGAATAGCTTGCCCCAGAAAGGAAACATTTACTTCATATACTTAAGAACTAGGTGTTATAAGTTTACCTTTATATAGTTTTGAGTTATACCCCCAAACAATTCCCAAATAAATGATACACAATCAATATCATCCGATAGCTCGAAAAATATGTCCGGTCATGGAGAAACGGCTGCTACCCAAACTTTTTCATTCCCCTGACTGATTGATAATACTCAGGAGACACCAGTGATTTATTACACGGCATTACTACAGAAATCTTTATTATCATCGTCTATGACAGTTAGTTAATCACTATAAAAATAATCTGTCAGTTTTTGTTAGGTGTATTTTTTTGGTTTTGAATACTATTGCTATACGATTATCGCGGGTTCAAACCCAGGCTAGTACCACTGATTTTTCAAGTGCTAAATTAGTGTTTTACTTCATCTCGAGCTCAGCGGTGAAGGAAAACATCGTGAGGAAACCTGCATGTGTCGGGAGAAATTCTGACACATGTATATCCGCCAACCTGCAGTGGAGCAGCGTGGTGGATTAAGCTCTAAAACCTTCTCCTTAATACGAGAGAAGGCCTTTGCCCAGTAGTGGGATATTAACAGGCTGTTACATTACTTTTTTTACTTACTATTGCAATTTAGACGACTGATTTAGTGTAGTGGTACTGAATGTCGCTAACGCCGTCGCTTGCAGGTTCGAGCCCCGCTCAAGGCAGCAGAGATTTGTATACATATTTCTGTCTAGATCTGGGGGTTTGTCCTTGTGGGTCTTCCCATCATGCCGTGTCGATCCCGGTTGTTATCACAATCACCTGACAAAGATCGTTACTCTTAATAAGGAGATAATTCTAGTCTAAATGGTTAATGCTTGCCCTCAGGCGCTGTGGAGGTCAGATGGTAATCGCTCTGTGTATCAGTAACTTGTCAATATATGGACTAGATTAACAAGCAGACCCTGGTGTAACCGGAAATATGCTTGGTAGATTATGATGACTATGGCAATTCAATGATAATAATACCACGCTTATTATTAAAGCCCCCACTTTTTATATATAAAAAAGCGATCGCAAAAAACGTTTAACACTTAGGAAATTGGCCGTTCCCGTAGACTTCAAAATCACAAAACGTTGATAGAATAGTTATTTATGTTTTCCAAAATCATAGGTTATGAACCACAGAATTATAGGCTGTATATTATTAACTAACTTAGCTAACACGTTTCACATAGATTTTGAATTTGTTTGTCTTGTCTTGCTTTGGCATTAGTGTTGGAAAGATAAGGAACGATTTTTCTTTTAATTTGACCGATTTATTAGTGATGTTTCTATTTGGAGAAAAACACTTGATTTATAACCGCGAGATAAAATCTGCTAAACACTACAAAGTTAAATATACGTATGTAGGTATTTTATTTTGACGGATACTATTCTAGTACACATACACATAGTATTGTGTAAATAAAAGTACGTCTATATAATGTTAGCAATATTATTCAACTTCTTATATAGTACAATAGAAATAAATAAATTAACTTATCAAGACATCACCGTACTAAAACGTGAAAAAGCTATAAAGTCTTCACGATATAAACTTAAAAGTCACATAAATCATACAAACATTTCTTGTTCTAATTCTTTTACTTTAACTAAATACAAAACATTACGTATTTAACTTATCTAACATCAGTACATTATAAATTCCTACACTTAATGCCCTGAAATCACATTTAAATATATTACATTAACGAGTAAAAGTTGACTTTGTTAAAAACCGGAATCACGCAAACCCGACGAAAAGAAACGACACGAAAAAAAAAATTAAATACATGTAAAACAATAAAATTAAGCTAATTTTAACCGGTGATGCTAAAAAGACACTCACGCGCAGGACGGAACTCACACATGCAAAAATTGTGCGTGTGTGCGTGCGTGTCAGGTAGCATCAGCTGTTCCCATCCCATATGACTTCAAGGGCAGACCGTGGAGGCGTTCTTTTTCTAAAAAAAGAAATTCGAAAGTTCGTTTGTAATAGCGTAACGAAGCTATTTTATTTTTAAATTTGGAATAGTCAAGAGTGAATGTTTTTTTCTTGTAATTATAAGATGTATCGTTTTTCGTATCATTCTATTCGATATTTAAAATTATTTCTTGTAACTAAATTAATTTTTATTTTACTGATCTTTCTTGGATACTACATGTCCCTTATAGTTTCACTCGCGTTTATGGTTACTGATTTGTTCCTATGAGTCGTAGCGTGATGTAATATTGTCTATAGCCTTCCTTAATAAATAATCTATTTAACTAAAAAAGATTTTTTTTATTCGAACCAACAGTTCCTTAGATTAGCACATTCAAACAAACAAACTAGATTTGAAAATACTTGGTTAATTTGCAATGGTTTGAAATACTAAATCTTAAAAGGAGATGGCGTTATATTATATAAATATATACCTTATTATACTACACCTATAATTGTACATAATATTTGCATTTAATGATTGAAGTAATTTTTTTTTTGTTTTTAGGGGATTGTAGTTTGTATGTAGGGGGTAATCTCTGAAAATACTTTAAAAATGTTACTTTAAATAGATGAATAGAGAATAGATTTAGTGAGGCTATATTACCTAACGTTACGAGGTATAAGCGTCAAGTAAAAACCCTAAGCGCGATTAAATCGCGTTTCCAGCTAGTAATGTACATTTAACCTTTATTTGCCAATACTTTTTGGAACAAAATCAACATTAACCCAAGCAAAGCCGCGTACAAAATCTAGTTAATTAAATTTATTAAAACCTTTACCATTAATACTAGTAGAAAGTATCGTCCAATAATTAATATATTATGTAAAATTGTTAACCATCCAAAATGATTTACTACACGCGTAATCGGACAAGTTAAAACAAGCTCTAACAACTTCAACCGGCCGTGTAACATCTATGCAAATAACTTTATTAATATAATAAATAACGGAGAACAAGTCACAGATTATGATAAACTAAACTGGTACAACACGAGGTAACTGAGAAATCGTTGACAGATTATATCTGTTCGAGACAAACAGATCATGTGAGATTATTATTAAATCTGAGATGTGTTTATTAAATTTTGTAGATTTCTATTTTAATTCATAAGTTAGATGCTTTTTTTTATTATAATTGTACTTTATACAGTAGGAGTTTATTCTGTCATGTCTTTCGTCTGTCGTAAAATAATTATTATATAAAGTTTGCTTCTTTAAGATTATATGGGGTTCTCCATACACACTTTTATGTCCGATTTCTACCGCTTCATATTTTATTTTCGAAACACAAAGTAATCAGTCCAATTCTGTCTCTAAGGTTCGATCTATCTTTGTACTAAAAGTCGTCAAAATTGGTTCGTCGGATTAGACGTGAAAACTTAACTAAATAGAGTTACTTTCACATTTATAAAATTAGTATGGAAGTATCTCAAACATATGTTACTCGTAACTACTGATCGTTATCGTATGTCTGAGATATGATATATTATAGCAAAAAAAAAACAAATGTATGTGACTTACTTAACGAACTTATTAAAAGTTAGATTCAGATACGAAATATTTTTTTTTAGACCTCGCAAGAAAGTAAATTAACTGTTACAATTACCTCTATATAACAAATATCAACAAACAAAGTCGCGTAAAGCGTCTTGTATAAAATAATAATCACTTGGTAACAAAAATAATTTGCATACAATAAAAAAAACATTTTAAAATCGCCTCACGTCCGACCCATACATCAAACTTGAACTTATTACACACACACAGAAACACCACGTGTACGATCAGCTGACTACGCACACATGGATGTGAATAAACAAGCCGTGTTCACACTGCGCTTGTACTTGTAGGATGTTGACTGTTCCTAACGTAATGAGAGGGTTTCGAAAAAAGTACAAGAGGCTACACATTTATAACCTAAACAACATACAAGAAATTCCATTTCATTCGAAATTGGACTTTATTATTTAATCACTAAGGTTGAATTTAGGATAGTCGAAGAGTCAAAATACGACGTTAGTGAAAACAAAAACAGCCGGGAAGTGTGAATAGAATAGGTATAGTCGAATGTGTTTGAGGTGGGTGTGTGGGACGGGGAGAGGCGATGTTTTATTTTCCGTCGTCAACGCGTTCCTTTTTCAAAAGCTCACTGGGAGGCAAGGTGCGCTCGGTTTTAATTGTGACCTGACTGATGTGTGACGTTTAGTCCTGGGTTTTGTTCGATGGATGAATTTTTTAGATCATTCCGGATACACCAGTATTACTAGATCTATATCTTAGTTCTTATAGCTTGTAATAAAAGATAATACTAATCAATATTATTTATAGATGTTACATATACTTCATCACATTATTTTAAGTCTAGACGGTTAAGTCCACGTCCACATTGTAAGAAATATGGTTTAGTGAAATTCTACCACGCTCTTTATTTTCACATTTTGCACGAGATCCTGCAAATTGTCACAAATATGCCGAATCGTTCATCCACTTCTGATTGGTCGTCTGCCAAAAGTATTCTGTCAGAAAATTTCAATATGAAGCATGGTTAGTGATAACGACCGTCTGATGAAGTCTACGAAGTTAGCTTTAGCATCTGTCATCGTGACTTGGTCTGTAATCAATTGTACATACTGTTCATTAAGAAAATATCATATACTTTCTATAAATAGACCTAAACTTTATGTCTATGGAAACTAATAATACAGTAATTAGTTTCTGAATATCGACCTGACTTTGATTCACTCTTGAGCTATAAATATACGTCATGAAGGTAATTGTCATGGTGGTAATTATGCTTGTATTCGACCATATGTTATGGGTTTATATTTCTGATCGTCAGACATAAAGTATTCTAGTTGAGGTATAATTTGAGAAACTTAATTTATTTTGTTCATAGAATGAGACACTATATTATTCATTTAAATGATTACCACATAATGCGCTGTAACAAAATGCATAAAGACTTTAAGATATTCGATTTTTAATTGCACAAATTGCTCGTAAATTATCTGATGATTAGTAATCACCATGACCATCCAGATTACATAGGAATAACAGACGAAGGCGACAAGGGATGGCGAACGTAGTTGGGCTTGCGGCTCCCCCACTCACCTTAAAAAACGCACTTATATTAGGGACATCCCGCCGATATTCTGTGAGAGTGTAGTTCTGCCCGTATACTAGCTGTAAGCTCAACAAGTATTACACAGGTATGGTATTATACAATATGGAACATGTTAATCATTCGAAGTTTCATGTAACCTTATTATTAAAATCGTGATATTATGTCTTCTAAGTCCCATTTAGTCTAACTATCTTCATATAATTAAACTAAAACCAAAAAAATCGATACTAATGGTTTAAAATTTTCTATCGAAATCTTCACATTATAAATTATTAGTGTCTAAAAATAAATGTTTCGACAATTTGTATTGATTTTCAACTTTCAATAAATAAGATAGAATTTTGACATAATTTGTATAGAGCTTATGTTGAAATCGGCCGTCAAATTAACTGTCACTCTGATACCATTTATTGTGATACGTATTCCCATACTAACTTCCAGGTAAGGTCGACTTAACTAATGCAAGATTCATCCAAGATAAGAAATGCTAGAGCATTCATGACTATAAGCGCCTATATAAAGATAACTTCAATGCAAAAATTATCAAAGCAGCATCACCAATACTTACGCTAGCAGTTCTTCAATTCCTAGAACATCAACTTACAAAGCAATAAAATACTATTAATTCCCATAAATCTCCATTGCTATGCCAACGTCGCACAGCTGTCGTATCAGCTGATCACGCACACATGGACAGGAACGAGTTACACACACACACAAGTGTAGTCCGAGGCCGCAGAGCAAAAAAGGGACCCGTCAAACTGGCTCCGGTTTGAACGCGTCCTATGAGGGCAAAGATTAAGTCGCCCAGAATTATTTCTTCTTTTTTTGTATTAGATATGATATATACTACTATTAAGAAATGAAAATAATCGTTTGTAGTCTAAATAATGCTTTCGGTTTCTTTATATTAAACACTAGCAAACGCGGCTTCGCTGGCATATATTTCGAAATTTAATAAAAGCGATTCAAGAAAACTGATAAAATACTACGTTTTCCACTTTATATTTCACTATCATTCCAAAGTATGTATGCAAACGTTATCCCTTTTCACTTTAGGGCTGATATATCGAAAACCCTCTCTTAGATGATGCTTACAACAAAAGGCACCTACAGCCGAAATTTTAATTTTTTTGCCCCAACGGTTTAGGCTCTGCGTTGAGTCAGCCGGTCAAGACAAATGATTATATATTTATAGATATAGCATATACTATAATTTATAGGAGTAAAGCAGTTAATTTAAACATCAACCAATCTCATAAATTAATACCCAAAACAACAATAATGGTAGTAGACATGGCCGCTGTAAGGGCACGACAGATCGCCAGTAGATTAGTAACACGATCCGAACTGAACATTACTCAAAATAACTGATATTTAATAATGTTTAAACAATAAAATACAACTATTTTCTAATGTAGGTAAGAAATACGAAAAACATTTCATTAATTATTAACTTTTCGATTATTTTAGATGATTCAAACCTATCCTACGTATTATATATATCAAATGATAATACAAAGATAGTTCTAAAAACAATATACATATTAACCACTTTATAATTCGCCAAAACAGATATAAGAATTCGAAGATTTTTATTTCGCCTTGATTATTTTTACCTGTAAATCATAGGTACATTAAAATGTTTTTCTGAATACTATAAAAATAAATCAAAACGTTTAAAAATTTTAACTTAATTTTTCCAATTATTATGGTATCTGTAATAAGTAATATAGCATCCAAAAAAAAGACTTAAAATTAAAATTATTATGTCACATCTGCGTTGTTTAATCTGTGGTCAAACCAAGTGATTTGATTTTAGACTCTGTGTGCAGCGTATGAACTTCCAACGTCATATCCGACGCTCGCACAGATTTCCTTTCAAGTAAACCTACCTGATCTGATATTTTATACTCCTATTGTAACCTTATGGTTATACCTCAATAAGCTTAAACGGTTCTTTTTACCTTCTTTTTAAATACACCGGTCTTACGTGGTATTTCTTTTAAATTGACCACTTTTGAAGATACTGAAATTGCTAATTATAGTATAGTCGATATTCGTTTTGATACAGTTATGTTTAAGAGCTGAAGAATTTATTTGCTAATATTTAATATAATAATCTTAGAAACTAGTATTCCGATTTTAGAACTTCTTTCCGTCTTCAATAACTTATCAGGGGATGTTTAAGGCATAAGCCACCAAGCTACTAATTATAGTAGTAAAACATAACCATAAACCCCATAAATCAAATTTAAAATATACTTTATTCAAATAGGCTTTTTAAAGCACTTTCGAATCGTGAAGTTACGTTAAGTTTGGTTATAGTTATTTTTAAGCTGCCAAATTGTAAGCGAGTACTGAAATCCAGGAAAAAAATGCAAGAAAAACTTTGTGAAACGTATATTTTTTCTTATTCTAATCAGAATATCGAAGAAAGAGATCTACCAAATACAAGCGGGTCCACCTATAAGATAAGGTCTCATTGACCTAATGGTACCAAATCTACGACACAAAATCAAGGTATTGGATCAATAAGAAAACAAATTCTACTTATCGTGAATTAGATTTTATCATCACTAGATTTATTGGAAAAAGGGAATATAGAAACACTGAAATAGTATTTGATAGCGACCAATAATATATATTGGTAATTATATGCCAAGGGGCGAAAAACACATGTAAGTTTTGCTCACGGATTTACATAAGATTTACATAAATTGTTTTTCGTTGTTTGTACACCTGTAAGAACTGTCAGTGACATATATTTTCAAAGTCATAGCTGACATAAAGCTATCTATGTAATTGTTACCAGGTTACAATAGTAAAATTTATAATTTTAGTGTAATTCTCGCCTTAAGAAAGTTAAGAAGTTAGAAGAACCATTACTAAAGAAGTACACGATTTTTTCAACAACGAAACGTAAATAAATGTAACACATTTATAATAAATTAAATTATCACTGTAATTATTATAAACTTAATAATGGATTAATCGTCATTCATCAATATCATATTACTAAACAAAAAATGAACTGTCTAAATACCTCATACTTTTTATTGCATAATGAACGATTTTTTTGATTTTCTATTTAAATTACGTTGAACATATTTTAATATTTATATTTCTTTAAATATATTAAAAATAAAACTATGAAACAATTTTCTATTTATATTAGGTTCTTCAATCGCAAACGACATCTTGTAACGCCATCTAGCGACAAAAGCCAGAACTTCGCTCTTAATAGAAACGTAAAACGAAAATAAGAAACTTTTTTTATTTAATAAATAATATTAGTGAAAAAGTAATTACATTAATTTTTGTGTTGTTGTGCTTGTAATTTATAGAACAAGATTTGTATAAAGACAATGTTTGACACTGTGAAGAGAAAAATTTGTTAAAATTTTCTTAATTATTAGACGCGTGCATAACTGGGCGATATATATAAATTAATACCAATGTTTGTATGTTTGTTCTCTATGTGTTCCGAAACCATTGATCTGATTGTGATTAAACTTTGGTAGGGTTTCCTGAGGATGCCCACTAGGTTTCGAGCAAAAATCTACATACTTTATATGGCATTGCAATGCGATCTAAATTATACAGATTTATTGGGCATGCCGGGTAGTGCTAGCTTACAATATAATTATAGCTCGTCATCATCATTTTAAATATTTTATTGTTTGCTCGTTTCCATTAATTTATTTCGTGAGTTAACTTGTTAATTATTAAGGAAGGTTGTAGGCTATATGGAAGCTGATAAGCAATAATGTGTTAACCCACAGAAAGTCAAATTCGGAGATATTGATGTATTTTGATAGCGTGTTACCTATTTAACAATATTAAAAATAATTTTAAGTTACTTAAACTAAATATGTAAGTACGGAAAAAGCGTCTTAATTTAAAGGCGTTGAGTTTTAAGAGCGTTCCATATTTAGCAATTTACACAATAATCTCAAATATTTGAAAAACTTATAAATATATCAATCTGCTTTTAATTAATTACACCTTCTATCAAAATAGAAAAGAAAAGATGGATATATACGTCTTCAAACAAATTGATTAAGAATAGGTTTGACATCTTTAGACGCCATTTTCTCAAAATAAAGTTCGTGTGGATTGACATAGTATTGCTTATCTGCGTCCATATAGAAATTAGCAATTTTAATTCGATTTTCAATCAAAGTGTGATACTGCCCCGAGCCAGTAGTACTAAAAATACAGTTTCACTAACTGTTTTCAACATTTCCTTCAATCTACCGATGTTTATACGCAATTAACGAGATCAGCTTGAATTTTAATAAAGCATTAACGCCAATTAACATTTTATGTTTAAACGGTACGATCGTAAATATTAAAATTAGAATTTTCGCTCGTTAAATTTTGTTGCCTCTTCAAAAATTACTACGTAAAGGTTTTAGTACACCGAGGATAGAAAATGACTTTGACTATATTATATTCATCTTCTCTTTTCTATTTTGGTAAAAAGTATAATAAATTAAAAGCAGATTGGTTTTATTAGTAAATTAATTAGTTTAGATGATTCAATTTTCTTTAATAATGTTTAATACATGACGCATTATCAGAATTCATAAATATGTCCAAATTTCACTTTTCGTGGGTTGACACATTATTGCTTATCAGCAGCCATATATAAAAATCAAAACTGACTGGCTGACATATTCACTGACTGATCAACGCAGAGCCTAAACCACTGGGTCAATAAGCATGAAATTTTGTACGATCGTTCCTTAAATATCGTAAGTGGGCACTAGTAAAGGATTTTGAAAATCCAAGGGGTCAAAAAGGGGTTTGAAAGTTTGTTAGGTATCATAAATCCCAAGTATACACGGGCAAAACTGCGGGGAAGTGCTAGTATTGTATATATTTGTTATATAGTACCAAAGAAGTATATTCTATTTCAATTCAATTCTTTGGTTTATGGCTTTTAGTTGTGCCAGTTAGGCACATGTTATTTCGCCAATGTCACGTGGAATGGAGAAAACACGATGGAGATTGATCGGTGGGGTCGAGAATCCAACCTTGACTAAATTTTGAAAACACCCTAAAATAGTGTGAATTTCAATGTTAGTCCTAAAACAACACAAAAAAATATAATAAATATATAGTATACAAAAATACAACTAATATTAATGGGACAATCACATGTTTTATTTACAACTTAATTTTATTACATTTAATATATTTACACAGAAACGAAGACAGTGGACTAAACACAAACATCAATAAACATTCAACATTTATAGGACGGGGATTTCAGGAGGGAGAACGTCATAGAGGGGATGAAGAAGTCTGGGACAGTTAAACAGGATATGGGATGGGGAACCTTCATCTAAGCCGCATTCACACAGTGAGTGGTCATTCAACAGTTTTTCCTACTGAGTTCCTTTATGCCTGTCTTCTCGCCAGTGCATATAATAAGTTGCCAACGTGTTATCGAAATCGAAATATACGAAAAAACATTAATTTGTATATATTAGACTAAAAACCTTTTTGAATAAAGTAGAAAGATTAGCAATACTGTGTCAAGCCACACGGACTTCGTTTTGAGAAAATGGCGTCTAAAGATGTCAAACCAATTCTTGATAAATTTGTTTGAAGACGTATATATTCATCTTTTCTTTCCTATTTTGATAAAATTAATAATTAATCAAAAGCAGATAGATTTACTTAATATGTTATCTAATAATAAGTTTTTAAATATTTGAGATTATTTTATAAATTGCAAAATATGGAACGCACCTGAATTTCGAAACATTGCGTTAAGTCACTTTGTCCAATACTTATTTAGTTTAGATGACTTTATTTTTTTTTGGATAATTTTAAATAGGTGACGTAGTATCAAAATACATCAATATCTTCAAATGTGACTTTTTGTGGGTTGATACATTATTGCTTATCAGCATCCAATTGTTTCTGCTTCTTAAAGGAAAGAAGTTAATAGCAACAGTATTGCCCGCTTTAACCAATCAGTATTAATAAATGTAAATGAAGGCAGCGGTGAAAAATACAAAACTCGCTACACTCGCCCCCGGGCGTCACGCGTTGCGTGTCGCGTAATCGTATTTTAAACGAAATGGTACCGCATTTACATTTTAAGTTCACTGGGACAAACTGTTCTTAATCGGACACTGGAAATATTTAATGAAATTATTTTATGGCTGAACTGCCCCTCGTGGTTTCACTCGCGTTTATGGCTACTGCTTCGCTCCAGTGAAACAAAGCGTGATCCAATATAGCCTAAAACCTTTCTGAATAAACGAACTATCCAACGTAAAAAGAATTTTACAAATCGAAACAATAGTTTCAGATATTACATACAAACTAACAAACAAATTGTATTATATTATAATATTCGTATAGATGGTTTGTTTTAACCGACTTCGGAAAAGAATGTTGTATATTCAGCTGATTAGACGATTCACTGATAATGAATTCTCTGGTGACTGCTATTAAATCCATGCTTTATCACTATTATAGTCTGACTGTAGACCACCACCACTGACCACAGCGTACAACTAGAAATCTACCACACTTACAAAACGATACCTCCCACGTAAGTTGTTGTAACCCCAAAATTACAATTTTACAGTAGAGCACTTTTAATCCGTTTTAGTTTGAAAGTTACAACAAAATACGCCTTTTTTCAGGCGTATTTTGTTGTAACTTTCCTTGAAAAAAAAAAGATTTTTGGTATTTTTTCACTTTAAATGCATTAAGCAATGCAAATTTCGTGTAGTATTCAGTAAAAACGATTACGGCAATTTTGTGGCTTATAATAACTTACGTGGGAGGTATCGAAAAAGTCGACGTCAAGTACGGTTTTTTACGGTGAGTGGAAGAGCCAAAACACCCTACCCCCTTTCTTTCCTTTCTTCCTATTCCCTTCCATCCCTTATTTTAACGTATTTCTATCATAATATCCATGGGTAGCAATGACTACGTTACCACACGTGTTTTACTAAAAAATAATTGGAAATAGTAGATATAATGAAAAAGTTATATAATGTAAAAAAATCATACTACACCACCACTCCTGAGCAAAACGAATTCAAAAAACGTTGACTTTTCATTAAAAATTCAGCTTCTTAATAACTACTATAGAAATATATTTGTCACGAACAGGAATCGAAGGTAAGGTTCGCTGCACTAGTCACCTCACCTGTGACTAATTTAAATAAAATCTCACATCATTTTATTAGCTCGGTCTGGTTCGGTCGCATTGCAGAATGCACTAACTTGATCGGAATTCATGGACTTTAACGAGTTTCCGTAATAGCGCCATATTTTTTTTTTCGTCCTTTTAATTAACTCTTTAAAACAATAACAAGTAAATATCCTGCTACTGGAAAAAGCTTTTTTTTATTTCTTATTTTATTTAGGCACTTTCTTCACAGGTAAAAATGTCAGTCCCATCGTGCCCTAATCTAAGTTGAACATATAAAATAAAATTATCGCATCTTATTTAAATTTAAAACTATAAAGCACCCTGGCTGCTTCAGATGTAGGAAAAGCCAGTATGCTTTGAAAAATACCAACACCACTTAAATTTAAATTAAACTTTCTCACTAGTTCTTTTCTTTGGAAAAAAAAGCTTAAAGAGAAATAATACAAGATTAGGTAATATAGGTACGAATTATGTCTGAATTATTTATTTATGATAACCGGTACACCTTTTTATAGTCTAACAATATTTTACGTTTTTTATATAAAATGGCCAAAAGAGCAGATAATTCCATTTGATGTACACCGGCTACTGACGTCCATAGACATTTGCAATATTAGGGCAGTTGCGAGTTGCTAACCTTTAGGGAATTAGTCTCTATACATTCAACGTTTGAAAACCCCTTAATTATCTCGCTAAAGGAAATCTTCGGAAGGACGATCAGATCAGCAGAAGCAACGGTAATTTGCACATTAGATGCAAACAAATGATTTTGTGGATTTTTCTTATACAAAAAATAGCTGGCAAACGCGAAGGCAAGAGGCTTAATGTTAAATGTTTATCACATTGAAATTTGCAACCTAGAGGACCCTCAAATGCGTTGCCAACTAAAACAGGAATAAAAGAAAAAATAAGAAGAAAAAAGAAACTAGGTTCAGGGTTAGGCTTTTGAGGCTAGTAAGGAGCTGCCCCCAACGAGTTAGCCCATACACGAGCTGTTCATTAAGCTACAGCTAGACTCTACCTCAGTTAAATATCGGAAACGGAGAAGGCTGCGATGGCAGAAGCATGACCGTGCCACCATATCAAAGATTTCCTCAGTACAGTTTCCACTCTAAAAACGTTGTTAGGAACTGTACACTTGTTCAGGAAAATGATGCTGGGTCTAATCATTTACACAATATAGCAGATTTGTGAATTAACAAGATGACATACATTTTGAAAATTTTCTGCCGACACATCAATACCCTAATCGCAAACCAATCAACTAAATATTAGTCAATTTTAGATTAATACGACGTGTAACACATTACTCTTAATAAAAATAAAAGTAAATTAACAGCTTCTAATTGTCCCACAGCTGGGCAAAGGCCTGCTCTCCTATTAAAGAGAAGGTATAGAACTTAATCCACAACGTTGCTAAGCTGCGGATTAGCGGATATACGTGTTTCAGAATTTCTCCCGGTATATGTAGGTTTTCTCACTATGTTTTCCTTCACCACCGAGATGAATTTAAACACAAATTTAGCACTTGAAAACTCAGCGGTGCTAGTCGGTGTTTAAAACCGCGATCATCAGTTGAGATCGACGTGTGTTAACCACTAGGTTCTTAATTGCTGACCAGTATGATGGATTGTAATTTGAGACATATCCTGATCATACCCCAACATTTCTTTAAAAACATTTTTCAGTAGAAACAGTCCCCAAGTATGAACGGGCGTCCGCTGCCACTACGTCGCCCGGGTAAGCTTTTAATTCGTTAAAACAATACCTCGCGGGTTGCGGGACATTTTGTGACTTTAAAATATACTAAACAAATTTTTGCTTCTTTTAAGCAATTGTTTGATAGCTTTGAGTCACATTTTCGATGATTAGAATAATCTCTTATCACCATTACCGATTTTAATTTACCCTTATTTTGGGCATCACCGATCTAACTTGATATTACTTTGTGTTAAAAATCAAATTATTGACAAAGGTTTTCTTTACTAATATTATAAAGAGGTAAGATTTGTGTGTTAGTTTTTACAACTATAAATGATAAGAATACTCCCTACACACAAACGTAAGTTTGTCTCTGAAATTATTTATTAGATTTGAATAATTGTTGTGAAAAAAGGAAGGACGCAAGCTGATAAATATACACTAAATAAAGAGAGGAAATTTTGTAAATGAGCTCCGGAGCCTCTGAACCTATTTTGAAAATTTTGGTACCATTCAAAAGAGACAGTATTCTACATACTCATAGGCTGTTTGTACATAATATATAGAGGCTGATATGCAATACTACGGGACGAAATCAAAATGAAGATTTTGAGAATATGGAGTTTAAAGATGTAAAACCTATTCTTAACAATTTTGTTTCAAGACGAATATATCCATCTTTCTTTTATATTTTGATAAAAGGTATAATAAAATAAAATCCGATTGGTATAATAAAAAGTTTTACCTAAGTTATTTTATTATTATTAGTTAGTTATTCTAATATATTAGATTTTTTATCTACACTACAATATTCGCTACATTAAATTTAATTCGTAGTTACGAAACTTTGTTGCCTATTTATTTAGTTTAGATTATTTGAATTTTTTTAGAATAATGTTAAAAACATGACGTATAATCAGAATACATCAATATCTCAGAATTCGGTTTTTTGTGGGTTGACACATTATTGCTTATCAACATCCATATATGCGTATTATTTTAAAGCAAAACCTACATTAATGCAAATGAAGCCGCAAGCAAAAGCTAGCTGAAATAATCTTCTATTGACCATGCGTGACCTCGACCGCAATAACGTCTTTACATCGCCCAAGATTATGTTCATGCATTTGGCTGTAATGTAAAAATATTCTAGTCCACACATGACAGTTGACACAGAGCGATTGTAATCTGAGCTCCGCGACCTTTTAAACTGAAATAATTTACCAAGAGTACCATACCAAGAGTAATAATTATCATCAAGTGTTTGTGATAACAGTTGAGACCGACAGCTTTACGTGCTTTGAGAGACAAGCCGAGAAAACCCAACAAGGACAACTAGAACTAAGAGCTGATCAAGAAAGAATTTCTTCATATGCATACGGTTATAGCTATAGCATTCATATGGCCCCTCTCAAGGAAAGAGTCTGTCCAAGGAAAGAATCCAAGGGGGGAGGAGTGGGGCTGTAAGTCCAAAGTGTACAAAGAAAACTAGTTTTTATCCGGGCATTACGCAGTAAGACTGTATGATTCTAAATGCTAATCTCAATTATTTAGAAACAACATCTGGAAGAAATAGCTATAAAGCGGTAAGACCGCCTAATGTAATTTTTTTCTTATTTAAATAAATAAATAATAAACGCACCACACTCAACGGCCCCCATTAAGATCGCGTGACCTTGTGTCGGGGGTCCGGAAACACTCACAACACTAACACAAACACCTAGACCACGACAAACATCCATATGACTAATACATACGTTTTCCGTGAGCGGGAATCGAACTCGCGACCGTTAGCGCTTGAGTCAGTTGCAGTGACCACTGCGCTAACGTGTGTGTCAAATTTTTAATTACCAAATAATTTTGGTTAATCTATGGCGTACAATAAAATGTATAAAAATAATAAATAAGTATACCTAAGAGTGAAAACGAGGTCCGAACCCCCTAAACCCCCCTTATATACGTCCATGCATATACATATAGATATTATATAATAAGCTAGCCCATTTGACTTATCAAGTGTTCTTATATTTAAACTAGTTTTCGACCTCGACTTCACACGGATGTACCAATGAAGACTTACTTCTTTAAATAGAGATCTTTTAAGCCAATTCAATTTTCCATAAAATTTTTCATTTACTTCTATAGAAACCTTGTCTTTCAATTACAAAAATAACAAAAAAGAATAAGCCAAATAAGTTCCGATTCTAAAATTATGCGCTTACATACGATCAACAATTAATTTTTATTTTAATAAATACATCTTGTGCTCCATGAAGGAAATCATTAAATAAAACCTACACGTTTTGAAACCACCAACAAAGGAGAAAAGACTGTTAGATTATCTACCTCTATCTTTTGATAGACACGTTGGCGCAGTGGTCACTGCAACTGACTGAAGCGTTAACAGTCGCGGGTTCGATCCCCGTTGAGGCAAACGTCTGCATTGGCCATACGGATGTTTGTCGTGGTCTGGGTGTTCATGTTAGTGTTGTGTGTGTTTCCGGACCTCTCACACAAGGTCATGAGATCTTAATGGGGGCTGTTGAGTGTGATGCGTTTATTTTTATTCATTTAGTTATCCACCGACTCCTCTTGTTCCCTCGGTGACGTTAAATGCATAGCATTATAAACTTTTAATTATATTTTGGCACGCAATTAAGTATGAGAGATCTTTAAGATAACACTATAAATAACTTTTAAGATAATCTTTAAAAATTCTTGCAGCTTTAAACGCTAGATTTATTACAGCTTCGCAGACTAAAGTCAGACGCCTAAATTACTGTTTCGTACTAATATTATAAAGATAAAAACTCTGTTTGTATGTTTCGAATAATATGCACTAAAGTAAAATAGTAAAGTTACTGTAAATGTCCCACTGCTGGGCAAGGCGTCCTCTCCTATTAAGCAGAAATTTTAGACCCTAATCCAGCTCAAGATGAATTTAAACACTTTAGCACTTGAAAACTCTGCGGTGCTAGCCGGGGTTTGTACCCACCATCGTCGGAGGAGATCGACGTGTTCTAACCACTAGGCCATTTCAGCTCTACTAATATGCATTACTTTCCAATGAATTCTTTATTTTAAAAATCAATATTTATTTCAGCGTCTTAAATTATTTATCCGTGTATCTTACATTACATTATATTGTATGAAAAAAATAAGATTATTTAAATAAGGGGAACCGATTTCTAAAACAAAATACATATTTCGTTTACTAGAATTCCAGTTATTATGATTTCAAAATCAATCTACTAAACAGATTAAAACCTTATGAGACTAATGATAGCCACATCAGTCCAGCCGTTTCAGCCCGACTAGAACTTCCTCTTTTTTGGAAGTCGGTTAAAATTATTAAAAATAACAAAATTATTACAATGTAATACGCAATTTAAATTAATATAAGACAGTTCTTTTATAATGTAATATAATCACGAAAACCTGAGAAAAGATCAAACAAAGATACTTTAACATCTTAAATATTAAGTTTATTCATGAAATAATGTTATAAAAAGAATCTTATATTTATGTACAGATGTGAAGTCAGAGCGCGTCACTAGTCATACAATAAAAATACAGTTCAGTGACTTTTTAATACACTGAAGAACATTAATAAAGGAATTTTTATGACACTCTGTTTAATGACCTATTCTAATTATGAAATAGTTGTAATGTAAATTGAATTTTTAACCGGCTAAATCGAAATAAAGACGAGTAAGTTTTGAAAAGGCCAAAAACCAAAAAGAGGGATGTTATAAGTTGTGTTGTATCTGTGTTGTGTGTGTCTTTCTGTAGCACCGTGTCTCCAAAAGGAATGAATGATTTTTAAGGTTTGTTTGTTTGATATCTGATGTAATCGAGATGGTTATGAAGATCTGTTCAGAAGTTTGAAGCAGTTTAATAGTTAGTAAATAAAAACAACAACAGACAGACAGACAGTGTCTGTCTGTTACGCTTTCCCGCTTAAACATCTCAACCGATTGTGATGAAATTTGGCACAGACAATTTTTAGACCCCGAGAAAGAATGCTCTACCTTTTATTGCGAAAAGCGAAAAGTCACTCACTCACTCATCACGAAATCTCAAAAACTACAAGTGCTAGGAGTTTCAAATTTTGCATGAGGATTCTTTTTAGAACGTTAAAATAAAAATGAGGATTAGAAGTTTGTATGAAAGTCCTATGTTAAGCGGGAGTAAAACCGCTAGAGGCCGCTAGTATAAAAATAATAATAAAAATAAAAATAACTGAAATAAGAATATTATTAAAGAAATTACGAATTTTGCTTTAGGAATCGGTTTGCCTTTTTAAAAGAAAGTCTTACTTTATCTAAGCTCATTTATATCTTCTTACGTAAGGTCAATGACCCCTGAATGCTAATAGCAAAATCTGGGAGATGTTCACGATATGATCGCGATGAGGACCCGAGAGAAACCAAGACGAATCGTACACCATTTGTCAAGTTAATAATAACATCGATGTACCGTCAACAAAAAAAATTTAAGTATTAATTTTTTTAACTACATAAAAATTAAGTTTTCAATATTAAATGCTATAGATATAAAATACGAAAAACATTTTTTTATATTGAATTAAGAAGGAGTCGTATACATAATTAAAAAATATATAATCATAAGAGATTAATGTAGTGGTATAGTAAATAACTGTATAGACACTGCTTAAGAGTATATATATGCAAACCAGCAGCATCTATTAGAATGTTATAGCTATTCTTAAAAAGCAGTAAAAAAAATATCGGTTTTCAACTTAAGATCGTATGAAAATATTACGGGCTGGCTCGACCGGGGCAGTGCGTCATTCTTACAGAAGTTGGGCGTGAACTTGCTATTAAAGGAGCTATCCATACGATGTGTGAGAGAGCCGTTAACCTAATCTCCTTCTCTTATTACTTTTTTTTTATTTAGGAAACAAACAGTGATCCTAACACATTTAATCAAACAACCCTTCACACAACAAAGTCTCCTCTAAAAAACGTTCAAAATCAAGAACAGTGAAAAGAATAAGAATAAAAATGAATAGTACAATAATTCACAATTCAAAATAACTACTGATTAATAAAAAAAGATTTAAATAGGATCCATCCTTCATCTCTCATTCCTTTTTAAATTATAAACGTATTTATAGATATTCTGCTGATTTAAATGACCATGGGCGGTGATTACTTAACACCGGGAGCTTCTTTAACCTATGGCCTGGGCACACTAGAAAAATTACCTTACGACCTTGATACAGGACTATTTTGTTTGAAATTACAGAGTGAATAGGATAATTTTATATTTATTTAACTGATTTTTTTTTGAGTCACATTAAATGAAAAAAACGTATAATATTCAAAGAAAATCAACAGAAGAGGTATTCTTTAAATTTTAATAAAGGCATAATCATCAATCATTGCTCCAAAACTATGAGGCCCCTATCGATGAAGGGGCTCTGGGCAAGTGCCCTAAGTGTCTTATGGGAAAAATCGGCCTGCTTAACACAACTGTTCCGCCTGTTCATTTGCCAGCTAATTTAATTAAAAAAAACACTGACACTATCTCGCTGACCGTACTCCACCGCAGTCTATTGAGTCATTCCTCTTATCAGCACCTGCATTCATACCTTATTAACTTCGCGCTGTAAATCTCGTTATTAATCCGATTCGACTTGCTTTAGCAAGAATAATTTATTGTAACTGCATTCATATTGATGAAATAACAACAGTGTGGTAATAAGAGTAACTGTTAACTGTTTTATCTCAAAACGGGACAGCCATTGAGGGTGTGGTGAATGACGCTGGAAAGGTAAGACCTCCTAAGTGACATTTGAAATTATTTTAAACTACAATAAATACTCAATAGAGTTTCTTATCAGTTTGTCTTGGTTGAAACTATATACCGAGTGGTGGTAGTTTCACGTGGAACTATCAAGACAAACTTTTAAATGCAATGCAATGTAATGAAATATATTGAAGTTTATACGGAAAAATTAATTTGGTTGTAATATCGTGATAAAAACAGCGGATTATCCGAAAAACTTGCTCATTAGCTAGATGAAAAGTAATCTGTGTGTAACATTATCTCTATTTGAAAATTCACTCAAATCTCTTGACACGTTAAAATGTGAAGAAGAAGCCATACGTGTGTATACACTCACAAACAAAATTATATCAGCAATTAGATTTTTATTTTATATATAAATTATTACATGAAAACGTTGTTTTAAAAGATCACCTTTATTTTAATTATTTAACGTTGTTATTACATATAACTATTTTAAAATTTTGTAAATCTTTCTAATGTTACTTAGTAACTCTTTCGTTTAAAGCGTCGAATTGATTTTGTTTACTAGTATATGCCTGTTACTAATCCCCTTTGTACAAAACATGGCCTATGATAAGCCATATACTTCGATGGACATATTTACGTTACGTTTTAATGTAAACGTAACTAATATTATAGAATAAATGATTATTAATTTATAATACCATAACGTCTCAATTCACTTTCGTTATTTAATCGATCGTTAATAAATTTTGCATACCAGGAGTACAGAAAACACATTTTAACCCCCGACACAAAAAGCTAGCTTCGCGTGGGGGTTAAATTGGGACACAGCGTGACAAGACAAGTCTAAAAAAGCGGATTTATGATATTTAATAAAGTTTTGAAAAAATATAATATAATATAATCGGAAACCGACGACCGCTCTGGTGTAGTGGTGCTGAATGTACCTCTAACGGAGACGGTTGCGGTTTCGATCCCCGCTCGGGGCAAATATTTATAGTTGTATAAATATTTGTTTCTAAGTCTGGGTGTTTGTCCTTGTGGGTCTCCCCACCGTGCCTCGGAGACCACGTAAAGCTGTTGGTCCCCGTTGTTATCACAATCACCTGATAATGATCGTTACTCGTAGTAGGGACATAATTCTAGTCTAAATGGTTACTGGCTTGCCTCCAGAGGTTGCGGAGGTCAGATGGCAGTCGCTCTGTGTAAAAATCAGTAGCTCGTCAATATCTGGACTAGAATAGAAAGAGACCCTGACATAACCGGGAAAAATGCTAGGTAGATGATGAATATATTCGGAAACCCAATAAGAGATCATAATTAATCAAGCCACGATATACTCGAAGTAGTTATAAATTGTTAATCACTTGCTAATGAATCCTCGTTAATTATCTGATGAGAAATTAAATTCTGGCACAAGGTATGATTAACATTTTGATACGTAAACGTAAGATGTTTGTTTATACATACAGATGCTATTAAGCAATAATGTGTCAACTCACAAAAAGTCAAATTTAGAGATATTGATGTATTCTTATAATGCATCACGTATTTAACAATATAAAACAAATTTCAAGTCATGTGAACATTAAATATTTAAAAAACTCGTGATTAATTGTATTTTTTATCAAAATAGATAAATAAGAAGGATATATATTTCTGCATATAAATTTAATAAGCATAGATTTGACATCTTTAGACGACATTTCCTCAAAATGAAGTCCGTGTAGCTTGACACAGTATTGCTTATCAGCGTCCATATATGAGTCACATAATGCGAAATAAGAAATATGAACAGCTCCAGCTCATTATACAGGGAAAAATAAAAGGCCGTAGACCTGGCCGCGCAGAATTTCCTGGCTTAAAAACCTTCGCTAATGGTTTAATGACTGCATCACTGATTAGAGCAGTGATGAACAAAGTACAGTTAGCTTTAAAGGTCAACAGCCTCCCTTAGAAGACGGCAATAGAAAAAGAAGAAAAAAAAATTGGGAATAAATTTATTAAGTGGTCACGTAGCGGTTGAAACGCGACCATAATTTATTCATCCAATTTTAAGATTGACCACAGATGATATTTTCTCAATTTGACTACAGACTTTAACAATAAATTAATGCGTATATATGCGTGTGTGTGTGTGTGTGTGTGTGTGTCAAATGCATTGTAGTGTTTGTAACGTCTTCGCTTCTTTTCTGTATAAATTATAAATGTGCTAAATTTCATACTTCTCCGTCTGCGCAATTTAACGTATATAGATTCTAGCCAATGGTGTACAAACGTCGAATATTACGTCATTTTAGCAATTATTGTTTTTTAAATGCTGAGATAACCTAGTGATTCTAACACGCCGATTTAAATCAATGATCACAAATCCATACTCTAAGTTTTCAAGTGCAAAAGTCTTTATTCATATCGTGCACAGTTGAGAACAACATCACGAGGAAACCTAAATATGTCAAGAAAAATACACAATACAATATCCACAAAAATAAAAAAGTAATACACAAACCTAGAAATCAATAGAGCTAATACAGAACACAATGCTTCTTAGTTATAAGATTTTATAACAATTACAAAATATTATGAACTATCAATAATTGAGGTAAAGTCTAATCATTGAGGTGGAGCCTAGCTGTAGCTTAATGACCACAGCTCGTATTCGGGCTGGCTCAAGCGGCAGTTCCTTACTCCGACAGAAACGAGTGAAGCTCGTATACGGTGAGTGAGAGAACCATATGCCTATAACCCCCTTCCCCCATTCCTTCCTTCACTTCCTATTCCCTTTTATCGCTTATTCAAACTCAAACTCAAAATTTACTATAATAAAAATAATAAATAAACGCATCACACTCAACGGCCCCTATAAGGATCGCGTGACCTTGCATCGGGGTTCCGAAAAGACTCACAACACTAAAAAAACCACGACGAACATCCACATAATACAGACATTTGCCGTGAGCGGGGATCGAACTCGCGACCTTTAGCGCTTGAGTTGAAGTGACCACTACGCCGTGTCTGTTAATCAATAAAACTTTAAAAACATCAAACACATTACTTCGTTCGGGTCGTTAATGTGCAACACCACAAGCGTATTGGATAATAAAAAAAAGGAATACATATTTCTCGTCTATATCTTATCTAATATCATTTGATCCCATTTCTAATACACATCGTCCTAAGGTACGCATATTGTTTACGCCAAAGGCAACAACATCACAACGTGCGGCCTATCTCTATTATGATCTCTTTTTTTTCTTTATATTCACACAGTAATCCGAAACATGTGGCGTACCAACAGAAATAGGTCAAATATGTTTATAGGGTAAAGTGTACTATTTACGAACTTTGACTTTAAATTTTTTGGTAAAATATTATTATAATTTATATGATAGTGATAATTTCTATGATTTAAATACAGTGTTATTTTTATATAGTATGCGTTGAGCTGAAACTACTGTTTTGGTAAAATGATTAGATATTTAAAAATATGTTGCTATTACCATTTCACTTCCACAATCCTTGAAAACAAGCTAGTAATTATTTAGACTAAAAATAATCAGAACAAAATATTACCAGGTTTTAATGACAAAAACTACCCACAAGTGGGAGTCGACCCCATGACTAGTAGTGTTAAAACTACTATCTTTAGCACTACATTAAAACCGTCGTCAAATGTGAATCTATTATGCTATCCTGAATATATTAATACGATTCGTTATTTATTAATAATGTTACAAGTATTATCGAATCGATCGGGCATATATAATTGAGACAGACGTAGATGAAACTTTATGTAAAATTAAATCCTTCCAGTACCAGTAAGTTTCAAAGTCAGATGAAGTTTAAACTAAGCTCTAGTTACGCTCCGGTTATTGTTTCTATCATAACCTCTATTATACGAAATAATTAGTCGATGAAAATGGTTTTGAAACTATGTTTTTGAACAATTTATACAATAAATGTAGTTAGTTTAAGTTTGCTTTGTAAGACAACATAACATGACATAACAAAAAAACAAAAGATTTTTGGTTAATATTATAGATCAATTATAATTATATATACTATACTATTATAGCTAAGAAATTTCCTAAAAATATTCTTTATCACTTCTTAAGTAATATATATTTTTCTTGCTTTAAATTCATTACGTATATGTTTTTTTTATTATATTTCAAAAAAGGATGTAGTTTTTAATTTACCTGAGTATATTTCTGTTATCTTAGTCGTTTGTGTTTTTTTTTAAGTTTATAGCTTATGCGTTTGCGTGGTCGTGTATACAAAAATCTTCTGAAATATAGAATAAAACTTCTCGGGGCCACATATTCTTTTATCACATATATAATATACAAAAACAGTAACAAAACAAATAATCAATAAAGTATAAAAATAAAAACAAATGAAATTACATAATTCACTAATTATTAATTTAAAGAACAACAAAAAAAATATTTACCTAAAAACAATATAGTCAACAATAGCAGCATTTACCCCACTTTCTTAATGTAAAAGGTCAAAGCCCTCAGATGTTTTGTAAGAGTTAACCAGATAAACTTTTTTTTACTGTTTTCGTTCAGTATTGGTTTACTTGAACGAATTGACGCTTCCAAATTATTAAGTCAACCGCAGTGATGTCAAAGACTCTCGGAATAAATTAATTTGATGGGATGGCTCGAATACTTTCAATAGTTGACTGTTATAAAGTTATTTACTTAAGTAAATTTAAAGCATTTTAGATTCAATAGGAATCTTTCGTTATAAACGTTTTAATAAGTAATTAACCTGTCTCATTAAAATGATTTTTTTAAGGTACAAACAGTCATGATCTGGAATTAAATTAGTTAAGGTTTAATGCATCAAGTTTGCTAAATCCTATTACTTTAACCATAACGGAACGCATTTTCTGCCACTACGCGCTGTCATTTTATCCGCGATACATCAGGTACAATTTCAGACCTAGGCTAGGGTGCTTAGTCTCATATAATAAAAATCCTATTCTATACAAATACATATATTTCAATTGTCAAATACTATATTAGTAATTTAATATTGTTAATCTATACCTATAATATTTATAAAGCGTTAAAAAAATTTTTTGGAATTGAAAAACTCTTTTGCAATACATAATTCTTTTATTTGAAAATAATTTAGATGATAATTACATTTTTAAGTTTTACTCTTGATAAAACTAAATAGCCTCACAAAAGCAGTGGCTATGAAAAATAAAGGCACTGACAGTAAATTTTTTCAAATGTGAAGCAATGAAAATAACTTATGTAATCTTCATGAAAGTCTAATATCAAAACTTGTAAGTCTTGCCTTTGTATTTTTTTTGTATATACTTAAATACTTATCTATATAGCAATACATAGCTAAAAATGTTTACGAAAACCATCTTAAAATACTCGAAATAATTAAAAAAGGAGGTGTTGAACGAAAATTTTTATTTCAGACAGATTTATGTGGCCGTCTGTTCGAAATTTCGAAAATAGGAAAAGAACAAAACAGAAAATAGAGAAACACGCGAAAATTTATGACTTTAAAATTTGGATAGCTTCACCGACAAATAGTATAAAAGAAATTGTTTCAGTTCACTCGTATTGCTCTTTTCGGTCGCGAGTTGGCACGCTATAAATTTAGTTATTTGAAATAGAGCCATTTTAATGGATTCTCGTGATTAATTGCGTAACTTAAAATATGGTTGGGGTATGTGTCTGAGATTACTAGACCGTTTAAAAATCTTAATCTTGATAAATCGTCTTTATGGATATGAATTATTCGTGTTCTGTTTTCATCTTTAGCGTTTTAAGTGGCTAAGTTGAAAGTTGATTATGTTAACCAGAGTTTTTTTTTTCTTTTGCTATGAAGTAAATCGTCACGTCTGGCGATTTAACCGTGTAATACGGCTGTTGGTATTTATGATGACTTCATCACTGTAATTAATCATAGCGTGATATTTTTAATAATTATAATTAATATTGTTTTTAAATATAGCCGAAAGTGCCAGAGTTTAACGCGTCAGATTACATCTTCTTCTGCCTTATCTATATATAAAAGTGTCAATTTTTTATTTTAATTTAACAGCTTTTAATTGAATGCATATGAAAGTATACACGGTGCTTACATTAAAAAACTCAATATTTTTAATTTTTTTCCGTGTCTTTGTTTATGCCGGCTCATCTCTAAAACAGCTGGACCGATTTTGAAAGGACTTTCACTCACATACACCTAATGTTATAAGAAGTAACTTAAGCTTTTAAATTATTTTAATAAAAAAATATTTGGGTTACGGGATCAAGGTATAACGTCGAGTATGAAGAATTTGAATATTTATTATTTCACTGCTTTTTCATTGTACGAAGTTTTCAATTCTGATTTTTTTTCTGTATTTATTATTTTTACTAGGTAAGTAAATATACCTAAAAAAATAAAAACGTTGCATAACACGATGCTATGCAACATTTTTACGGATTTCGAAACTTTTTAAAATTGGTTATTTTAAGGATAGTAGCAATTACGACAGCTCACTTGAAAATTTGCGAAATATTGGAGAATAAAGAGAATAAAATGAAAATGGCACGTCTTTCTAGTTGTATTTTTAATATATGGAAACTTACAATGTTAAAAGCATGTATATTTCTCAGTTGAATTTCATAAATTTTTACTTCTTACTACAGCAAAGTCTAACGCGAAAAGAATTAGTTTTGAGATTTTAAGGAAAATATTATTTTTGGCTATTTTAGAATTCATTTTAACAAGTTACGATGAGACATCTGAATATATTTCGCATAATTCTAAAATCGACATTAATCTAATTAGTTAATTTTATATAGTGTTAGTTACTTCACTCGGTTTCTTTATATTATTTTCTTGCAGAAACTGTTTTACATTATACTGATGTTATAAAAATACTGATTTCATAACTAGCTGCCCCACGCGGGTTCACTCACGTTTACAATTAATGCTTCGATCGTATAACTCGACAAACATGGCGTATTTTTAGCCACAAATAGAGTTGGATAAGAAATTATCGATTTAATGATTGAACTGGGTCATTTTTTATTCGTTGCAGACATTGTGTTAAAAACATTCTACTGTTTGTTTTGTTTTTTTTTATTATTTTTTTATTTATTAGTCATTTTGTAAGTATGTTTAGTTTTAGTCTTAGTTTTACTTTTTAGTTGTTACTTTTTTTGTTATAATTTTTTTTTTAATTGTTTGTCTATTTACTGTAATCATTATGTCTGCACTCATCAGTTATGTTCCAAATAAACATATTCTTTTATTATTCAAAATTATAATAAAAAAATTGTTCGAAAATTCGTGATTTTCGTTCGGGGTATTGTTATTAAATAAAGACAATTAAAGAAATATAGATTATACCTAATATAGACGATAATTTTCCTCAGTAAACGCCTATATAACGTATGAAGATTATTTTTTAAATTCGTACGGCATCGGTATGGAGTTAATTTGTACTGTATTTTTTAAAATATTTTTTACCTTCAAACTCCGTCGTTAATATATTTCGAAAACTCTTTGAAAAAGTTTACTTTTAGGTCGATCACATAAAATTTTCATTCAAATATGAACCTTGGGTATGGCTTGGAAAATCAAAATAACTGAAATATTTATGTCATCCGTGTAAACAAAATTAAATAATAATAAAAACTTTTTATATTCTTATACACAATATATCGTAAAAATAGGATAAAAATATACTTTAAGTAAAATAACCTGTAAACATCTCACTGCAAAGCAATTCCTCCTCTCCTATTAAGGAGAAGGGTTAGAGCTTAATCCACCACGCTGCTCCACTGCGAGTTTCCTCACGATGTTTTCCTTCACCGCCGAGCTCGAAATGAATTTAAACACAAATTTAGTTTAGCACTTCATACTTACAAAATAAACGTAATTATTATTAAAAAAAATGTACAAAAATATGAAACTAGAACTATGTAAAAAAAAATAAATAACGTATTATACTTTCGAAATTCGACATAAATGTATGAACCGTTTAATAAAAAATAACTATTGAGTTTCTTGCCGGTTCTTCTCATTAGAAGCTGCATTCCGAACCGGTGGTAAATTCATATAAATAATTTTTTGCTTACTTTTTTGTTTCTGTATTGACGATTCAAAAGTGCTTGTAAAAGCCTACTTGAATAAAGAATATTTTGATTTTTAAATCAGTTCCTTAATTTTAACGTCAACTATGTTGTAAACAAATTTAAACACAAGATGCGATCGCTTTTACAACATTAAATACGTATTAGTGACAAAAAGGATACGCTTGTTACGAGCAGGTGAGGCTGTCAAGTTATGTATAAATAATTAAGTTCAATCGTAATAAAAATAGTTTCGATTTGTCCTTCATGTTTAGAAAGTTTTTGAAGGTCTTTACTTCTATGTCTTTATTAGCTGCCCCTCGCAGTTCCACTCGCGTTTATGGTTACTGCTTTTCTCTCATGAGTCGTAGCGTAATGTAATGCCTATAGTCTTCCTCAATAAATAAACTATCTAACACAAAAAGAATTTCGTATTCGAACCAGTAGTTCTTGAGATTAGGGCGTTCAAACAAACAAACTATTCAGCGTTATAATATTACTATAGATATGTTCTGATATAAATATAATTGAAGATCGATTTCATGTTTTTCTTTTTAATTTAGTTATATCAGCTACTGCTTGAAGATATTTGTCTAAAGGCGCTGCGTCATCACAAATATTAGTCTGTTAGTGTTATGTGGACGCTGATAAACAATACTATGTCAAGCCACAAATCATCCATCAAAAGTATTCTTAATCAATTTGTTTGAAGAAGTAACATACTACCATATTTTCCATATTTTCTTTTATGTTTTGATAAAAAGTATAATGAAATAAAAACATATTGGTATAATTAAAAGTTAAACTAATACCTGAAATAATTTTTATATTACAAATATGGATCACTATATTCGAAATATATATTCGAAATATTAAATTAAGGAACTTTTTTTTAGTACTTATTTAGTTTTGATGACTATACTTTTTTTAATATTATTAAATACGTAACGCATTATTAGAATACACCAATGTCTCCGAATTTGACTTTTTGTGGGTTTCGATTCCGAATTTTACGTTAATACAAATTTAAATAAAATCAATTAGATTTTAACAAGCACACGATTCAACTTGATATTAAATTTAGACCAATTTTCCACTTTTAAGTCGTGAAAAAGGGATATACGAACAAAAAGAGTCACATTAAACTTTTGAAAAATAATATATAAAATTATTAATATAATTTTAAACAGATATCGACAGTTTTCAACACACCTGTGTGTCAAATAATATCAATCAAAATATGCAACATTCAGACAGTTGATTTCTGATTTACGTACTTTAACGCCTTTATCCATAATTTAATTCAAATGTTTTGGAAACAAAAATTTTACACAATTATTTCCCAAAAATCGAACGAAACGACATCTACCCCCTGAACTATAACCTTAAACGTTAACACTAGAACGTTCCTACCAAAATTAATAAAAAAAAATATTACACCAAAAAAAAACAATTATAACCATCCCCATAAATAACGAAACTTAATGGCTTTGAAAAGTAATTAAAACGTTATCAAGGATAAGAAGTTTTTAAGACAAATTATAAATTATGCGTAAGTATCGTAAATCAAGCATTTGTTACCGAGACTTTTGTCTTCGCCACGATTCAGGCCATTGTGATATAAAATACGGTGCAATTAAAAATGATATATAGAACGTGCCCTGAACTTAGAACCGCCTGTTTTTGAAACCTCGCTTCGATAGCTGTTTGTTGAGTTGCGAAATGAGATATCTATGGACTGTAGTCACTGCTATTGTTCGTAGACGATATAATTGAGTTTACAGCTGCTTGCTTCTTAAATGGTTATGGTTTTTAACCGACTGCACGACGCAAAGCAGAATAAATTATATAGACAATAGCTTTAATTAACGATGTCTAATGTAATAAGAATTTTAAAAGATCAGTATCGGGTATAAACTTATATTATAAATTTATCATAAATAAAATTGAAGTGAACATGGATATGATATACGACACTTATATCAAAAAATTTTATTTAAAACATTTTTGTCTGTGTCTGTCCGTATGTTTGTTCCGGCTAATTTGTAAAACGACTAGTCCTATTTTGACGGGACTTTCTCTCGAAGGTAACTAATGTTATAAAGCGTAGCTTAGGCTACCTTCTTAAAGAAATTTTAGTTATTTAAATTTTTCGCAGACAAAATCGCGGGCACCAGCTAGTCTATATTATAAAAAATGGTTTATGAGCATTGAATTTAAAAATTAATTTTAAAACAATAAAAATTAAATTCAAATTCAAATTCAAAATATATTTTATTCTAATAGGCTATTTACAGCACTTTTGAATCGTCAAGTTACAGGTCCATTGGTTTTAGATTTCTTTTTTTTAGCTACCACCGGTTCGGAATGTAGTCTCTACCGAGAAGAACCGGCAAGAAACTCGATAGGTACACTTTAAAAAAAAAACATTCATACATTATGGATTTTTATAACAATTTTTTTTTAAATCCTGTGAGAACATCAACGCACATTAGATCTACATACGCCTCTTTGTCGTCAAAATATTCTTGAATCTTATAATACGCTTTATTTATTAAAGATTTTTTAATGTAGGCTTTAAACTTATAAAGTGGTAAATGTAAAACTGTTTGCGGGATTTTATTATAGATGCGAATGCCAAACCCCATAAACGATGAACTGACTTTATGAAGACGAAAGCTCGGTATGAAAAGTTTATTTTTTCTTCTAATGTTTACACAATTCTATTATAGTTTCAAAAATTCCCGAAAATATAATCCAATGTAAAAACTGGACACACGGTCACTACTCTCGTATTTATAATGTTAGTATCGATTCAAGTCCCTAACCCTTATTATATCACATATATTTGTCGATCAGGCCTGTCCCCCCTGGGCGTCGGAGTTAACATTCGAAACTGCCTTGAGGCACTAGAATGTTATATTTCATTTCAACTTTATTGGGCTTAAACTTACTAATCATTTACAAATAAATATACTTCGTTAATATTTAATTTTCATCTATACAAATAAATAAAATTTAAATTTAAAAGCTTTACAGAAGAAATCAAAAACACAATTTTAAAAATCTGTCAGTTATTTTTGTTTTTAAACTATTACTTACTAAAAGTTGTTGTAAGTAACACTGTAAAGAGTGCAATAATACAGAATGTGTTATTTTTTCACAATTAAGGTTCATTTCCTGGTTAAAAAAAGTAATTTTTCAAACAACTAATAATGCAGTTTTAGTTATTAAATCGGCTTCTAAATTTCTTTTAATATATTTCGCTATTCCTTATAGTTTCAAATTTAATATATCATATCCAGTAAAAACCACCCAGTAAATATAAATATATTTTTTTTTTAAATTAACCCTATATATTATATTATTTTCTTTATTATTATATTTATACCTACCCCATTTGAATTGCATATTGTTTACTATTTTTTATTTTTTCCAAACTCAACGGGTTCAACTCAACCAGGGAAATAAAATTATCAAAATGATGCAGTTTTAGTTTTCAACAAAATCGGCCCCAGTGTCCTTTAAGTATTTTTCGCTATTCCTTATACTTTCGGATTTGGCCTACCACGCCAAGTTAAAAAAACTCACTCTGTATACTTTCATATGCATTTAGTTAAAAGCTATATATAGATATGAAAGTACAAATAAATATCTATCAAAATGATAATAATTAACCAATACGCACGAAACCGAATTCAGCTAAGGGCTATAGCAAAACAAACACACAAACATGTATTATTGGTGGCGGAAACCGGAAATCAATGACTGCCGAGCCGAGCAATATCCGTTCCATAGCTTTAGGACGGTTATGCCTTGGGCGTATTGCGGCTGTACATAGTTCATGAGTTATAGCGATAGAGATGGATAGACACGTATCATAGCAATATAAAAGCAGGCTTTACTTTTTACTAGGCTGCGCGACGCTTGGGAGGGTAAAGTTCTTTTCAGTCTATATATGTATGTGGGTTTGTACCTTTGTGATACTATTTAGACCAAACGTTCAGCCGATTTTGATAAATTCCACGTTCTTTGCTCTAGCATACTTGCGCGGACATCATAGAAAGCATAATAATTTGAAAAAATTAAAACGGCCAATTTTGGACGCCATAATGTGAAAAAAAAAATCGAAGAACTGTGTTAAGTGGGGTTTCGTTGAATAGGTATTTAAAATCATGATTAGGTTTTTGATATGATTTTTCAATCAGGATTACCGTTTAGTATCTATAACGATTTAAGCTTGGTTAATAACGATTCTCTATGGTCTTGTTACACAGTCGGGTTTTGATTTTTAATAATTACTTATTAATTTTATTTACGTTTATTATATAGTTTCCAATATTATTTTTTATACTTGTGAAACATTGCCTAAAAAAAAAGTAATAAACTAAAACACTTTCTAGTTATTGTACACTTTTACCATACCATGTTATTTCTTACTTCGCACAAAGAAGTCAAAATCCAAAAAAAAATAAACCTACGAATATAAAAAAGCCAACACAGCACAACACGTGTCCATTCTCATAGCATTTCAAGAACCTACTAATCTGGATAAGAATAATTAAAATGCAGCACTTAAAGCGCTTCAAAGGAACCTAATTGATTTAATGAAAGGATAAACCGTTTTATACTTACGGCTGAATATCGAAGCATTCGACTGCAGAGGATTGTAAAAATATAGTTAGACGACAAGAAGCACTAATTTCAAGTTAAATTGTCTGATATTTGCTTTTTATATTAAAAAATAACTGGAAATTAAGCAGGCGGTTATACATCACTAAAGTTCACGGTTTTATTAACGCAGGAGAAATCTTCGAAAAGATACCTGATTCCTGAGAGATCGGGTTATGTGGCGATTTATACCCACTAAAACGCTTGCGATGGCCTTCCTCAGCACGGAAATTGAGAGGCCTCGGGATCGCTTGCGTATGCGCATCCGCTGCCCCTCCCGTGCGACGCTCCGCTCGTGGCTGGCGGAACTCGTCTCAGGAGTGCAAAGTCTGGTCTTGTCCTCCCCGAGTTCACGGTAGCTTAATCGAAACCTATCCACCTAATAAACTGCAATTTGGGGTTTAAAAGGTCTCGATTAAAATATAATATGGATACATTTTTAAATAAAGATAATTAGACCTTGATAAGGAACTCTATATCAAGCCACACGATCTTAATTTCGAGAAAATAGCGTCTAAAGGTGTCTTAATTAATTTATTTTAAGCAGTATATAAATCAAAAATATAAATTGAAATTCCTAGTGTGAATTTTGTTGGTTATCTAAGAAATAAAATATAATTTGTGTTATAAGCGTAGATGGTAGAAGAAAGGATTTTTTTTTATTTTACCCTTAAGGTAGAATTAGGAATGAACGATCGTATGGAAGTCCGTAATTTTCAAAATAAGAAAAGCGAAAAATAACATATATATACATATATATATATATATTCTAGTTAGAAATACACGTATATACACGCCGGCGTTTTTCTTCACCCTTATAGGGGTGAAATAGAGGTTGTAAATATATACGTAAGCCGGTGCTGGCCGCTAGTCTAATACAAAAAGATTATGTTAGTTTATTCATATCTTATGCGCTGTAATACTTAACTTATTGTTTACATTAGCGAGGTCACATTCGTAGTAAAAATTATTACTTATAAGCCAAAACTACATTTAGCAACACTTGTGCATAATGGTAATAATTATTACAGAGTTAATTACGTTCTTTGTGTACAAGAATCCTTTGACTCTTACAAAAGAAAGTCGAACAAGAAAGACTTTATTAACCAATGAATAAATCTTATATCGAAGTTTCTTAGACAACAGTATGTACGATAGTTAAAAAACTAACGCTTAACTAACTTATAACGAGTGCCGTAACAAGGTTTCAACCGCGGGGTAACTTGAGTTTCCTTTATCTCTGAAGTTATAAAAAAAATGTTCAAAACGACTTTCTCAACTTAGAAGAAAATGGAACATTGTTTTAGATTCTCAACCGACTTCAAAAAAAGGATGAGGTTTTCAATTTGTAGCGTATTTTTTTCTAACTATTAAATCGATTTCGATGATATTTCTATCCTTTAAAAAAATAAAAATAATTTTCAAAATCAAGAATATCTTTTATTTTTGAAGTCGAAGGAAAATATTTAAATATATATATATATATATATATATATATATATATATATATATATATATATATATATATATATATATATATATATATATATATATATATATATATATATATATATATATATATATATATATATATATATATATATACTTTTTCTAATACACAATGAACTGACTTATTATTATCTCATCAACTTCCGCGGTACATATCAATGTAAACAGATTATTTCTCAATACTCCATACTCGTATATGCAAATAATTTGTATTAATATTGAATGGCATATCTAAGCCTAATATCTCTATCACCACGTGTTCGCATTACTAACGCACCAAATCTGTCATTGTATTGAATTGCATACAGTTTGCATGCTAATGTATTTCATTTGTTTTTATATTGATTGACTTAACTTACTAGATGTGTCCGTGAAGCTTACCACAATATATTAGTGAAAACCGCATCTAAATTGGATAAGTCATTTCTGAAATAAGCGTGCACAAACGCACAGATAAAATAGAGAAATATACTAAAATTGTAACAATCATTGTTTTGGTTGCTATTGTGTTGGTAATGGTCTCCATTTATATATTTTTTCTATATGTACCTAGCTAGTTGGTAGCGCAAAATGTTATTACATAAACGTTTTATGTAAAACTAGCTACCTGGTATACGTTGTAATATCATCTAAAGTATATATTTTGGGTCAGTTACTCTGTGTCCCCAGAACACCCTACCAAAGTTTTATCACAAACCGATCAATGGTTTCGGAACGCATAAAGGATAAACATACAAATTTTAATTTTATTTATATACATAAACCCTTTTCACCCCTTAGGTGATGGATTTTCTAAAATCCTTAATTTAATTATTATTAATTTGAAATTAATAACCGACACTTCAATATTATTGTCTGTATGTAGATTTGTATGATTCGAGCTAGGAGCAATGTTTACGGTAACAGGTTACGAAACATCTTATGCTGTCGTGCGTATTCGAGCAAAGCGTGAGTCAGTGGATGCGTCACCCGCTGCAGATAGAACAAATACGTGTAGGGTTGTCACTTATCGATACTTCGTTTTAAATAATATCGATTTTTTTTTGGTGAATACATTTTTTTTTCACAACATAAAACCGACTTCAAAAACGAACTTAATTGATACAAATGAATTAAAAGGTATAAGATAAATGTCTTTTACAACATTATGAAGTCGCTGCCTCAAGTAAGACCTTTTTCGTTTTCGTGCTTCGTGTACTGGCATAATATTTGAGTAGTTCCCTCGATTTCTGTAGGATCCCATCGTAGGATCCTGACCTGAAGACAATGGGACCACCTTGGAAGTATACACTTTCAAAAAAAAAAAATCGAAGATCGGTCCACAAATGGCCGAGTAATCAGTGAATATCCATAAAAAAGTCCCCGACGAATTAAGAACCTCCTCCTTTTTTGGAAGTCGGTTAAAAAATAGAATGCTAAACTTTTAATGGCATTATTTTGAATTGTGTGTATTTTACGTTACATTAAGTTTAATTTTTCCATAAAAACCTTAAAAATTGATCTAAGGTGTCCTGTAGGGGGTGTATTTTGGATAATCCTATCTTATCAGATGTTTAAACGGAATAACTATTTGAGTGCTAAATTTAAGTGGTAATATTTAAGTGGTTTGAACTGTTGTTGATACATAAGTTGATCAGTAACATTTGCTTTTTATATATGTATACAGAGAATAAGAGTGTCTATGTAAAATTATTATAATATTAGGGGGGGGAAGTCTGGGTATGGTCTTGGTGGAATCGCTGTACGTGAGAGCAGCATTACCTATAAAACGCCAAGAAACCTTCTGCTGTGTTAGTGGCGGAACACCAACTTCGAGCAGAGCCCAGGCCAGTCCGAGTCACCCACGTCCCCGCCGTCCCTCCCGGGAACTGCTGTACTTGCACGGCCGTGCAGCCGCCACCTCGACGTGCAGCTGAGCTGAGGGTGCAGGGCGAAAGGCGAATATTCTGCGCCTCAAAACAGAAAAAAATCTCACGAGGGAGGAAAACCCGAAACAAAACCGAGCATGCCCACAGGCTCTAAAGTGGCAGCCCCACTAGTGGGCTAGGGTATAGTGGGCTAATCACTCGCTTACCCGAACCCAAACGATTAACGAAACCGAAATAGTGCAAAACCGGACCGATCAAACCACAACGACCTTTGGCATGAAAATACGGACACGAATAGCTTATTGGAATGTGCGAACGCTAAGTGAGGATAGCCGACTAGCCCAAGCAGAGGCAGAAATGCTCAGATACAATCTGCAAATCCTAGGCCTTAGTGAAGTACGCAGAAATGGATTCGGGGAGCTGAGAACATCCGGGGGCCTTACATTTCTTTACTCCGGGAAGGAGGATGAAGAGGACGTGCGTGAAAACGGCGTAGGCTTCCTCCTTTCTGAGGCTGCAAAGAAAAGCCTGCTGGACTGGAAACCTATCTCAGAGAGAATCATCACAGCCCGGTTCAACAGCAAAGCCCGTAAAATATCCATCGTCCAGTGCTACGCGCCTACAAATCTGGCATCTGAGGAGGACAAGGACGATTTCTATAGTGCACTCGACCTTACCCTGAAAAACATTCGCAAACAGGACATACTTATCGTTATGGGAGACTTGAATGCCAAGGTTGGCACTGACAACGATGGCTGTCAAAGACACATGGGCACACATGGGCTAGGAGCACGGAACGAGAACGGAGAGAGATTCTTGGAGTTTTGCCAGGACAATGACCTCACCATCGGAGGAACTTTATTTATTCATGGAGACCATCACAAATATACATGGAGCTCACCCGATGGATTCACCAAGAACCAAATTGACCACCTCGCCATCAGCTCCAAATGGCGCTCATCACTACTTGATGTCCGCAACCGTCGTGGCGCAGATATTGACAGCGACCACCATCTAGTTGTAGCAGAGGTACGGTTGAAAATAGCTGTAGCTCGAAATACCAACAGGACAACCAAGATGGGAAAACGGTTCAACATGAGCAGGCTGCGGGACCCTGACGTAAGCGAGGCGTTTAAACTGGAGCTGCGAAATCGCTTCTCCGTTTTCGAAATGGAATCGTCCGCTAATGTTAACACGGAGTGGAACCACATTAAAATGGCCTACACAGAGGCCAGCTCCGTCGTTCTTGGACACAAATTGTGTACACGTGAGGACTGGATGTCGGACAGAACCTGGAACCTCATAGAAGAAAGGCGTAAGCTCCATCTTCGACTCCTGGTTACTAATGACGAGGAAATGCGCGAAGACCTGAGGCTGCAATACAGACATATCCGCAAAAAAATCTACCGCAGCACACGCCATGACCGGCGAGTATGGGCTGAGAGTGTTGCGGATTGCGCCCAACATGCTGCCAACTCCGGCAACCTCAGGGAGCTGTACAAGGCGACAAAGACCTTAGCCGGAAATAGGAACCAGGGGAAGAAAAAGCCTTTGAAAGACAAGAGAGGTCAGCTGATCGTGACATCCGAGGGACAGCTTGAACGCTGGCGCGAACACTTTGAGGAGATCTTCCGAGTCCCGAACGACCCCATCACCTCGTCCACACCCGTCACCGGCCAGCCCGCACACAGCCTGGACATTAATGTCTCTCCCCCTTCAAGAGAGGATGTAATGAAGGCCATCCGAGGACTAAAAAATGGTAAAGCCCCAGGAGTCGACCTCATTACGGCGGAAATGCTGAAAGCAGATGTCTCCACCGCCGTAAACGCGCTAACACCCCTCCTAGAGAACATCTGGTTAGCCGAAGAGTTACCTGACGACTGGAAAACAGGCTTACTCATCACTGTGCCCAAGAAGGGAGACCTCACTGAATGTGGCAATTGGAGAGGCATCACTTTGCTCTCGACTGCTTCGAAGGTGCTCTGCCGGATCATCCTTGATAGGTTGTTGAGAGCCGTCGAGCCTCTCCTTCGCAAAGAACAGGCTGGTTTTCGACCCAACCGATCATGCACGGACCAGATCGTCACCTTACGTATAATCCTCGAACAGGCATCAGAATGGCAGAGGGAAATGTACTTGACCTTTGTGGATTTCGAAAAAGCCTTCGATACGCTGCGTTGGGATTGCATCTGGAACCGGCTGCGTGAAATTGGTGTTCCCGAGAAAATTATCAACTTAATTAAGGCCTTCTACAAGAACTATTCTTGTAGAGTGACTCACGACGGCCTTGTCTCGGAAGACATACCGGTCCATGCGGGTGTTCGCCAGGGGTGTCTTCTCTCACCTCTCCTCTTCCTTGTCGTCCTTGATGGCATCATGAAAAATACCACCAACAACAAGCGCCGCGGTATAGAGTGGGGACTGTCCAACGTGTTGGAAGATTTGGACTATGCCGACGACTTATGCCTACTGAGCCACACACGCGCCGACATGCAAGCCAAAATAGACGACCTACGACGAGAGGCTTTTGCGACAGGATTAAAAATCAACACCCGGAAGACCCAAGAAATGAGGTGCGGAGCAACGAGTTCACTGCCGCTGTTTATCGGCACAGAGGGGGTGGAGAGAGTCCACAAATTTACCTACCTCGGAAGCGTAGTGTCGGAATCTGGAGGAACCGAGGAGGACATCGCATCGAGGATCGCCAAGGGGAGAGCAACCTTCGCACAGCTCCGTCCTGTATGGCAATCACGGAAATTGACCAGGAGAGTAAAGCTCAAGATATTCCGGTCCAATGTCAAAACCGTATTGCTGTACGGATGCGAGACGTGGAGGGTCACCAAAGACATCTCGCGCCGACTCCAAGTTTTCGTCAACCGCTGCCTTCGCCGCATTCTCGGTGTATACTGGCCCGAGAAAATCTCCAACCAAGATCTTTGGGATCGCTGCGATGAGACTCCGATCGATCTACAGATTAAACGTCGCAAGTGGAACTGGATCGGCCACACGCTCCGAAGGGATCCTGAACACATCCCGAGGCAAGCCCTAGACTGGATTCCTCAAGGAAAGCGAAAACGTGGCCGCCCTAAGCAATCCTGGCGGCGTACAGTCATCGCAGAAGCGGCGACCATTGGCAGGACGTGGAACGAAATTAAGCGCGAAGCTCAAGACCGAACCGGCTGGCGGAGCACTGTGGAGGCCCTCTGCCCCATCTAGGGGACATAGGAACTTGATGATGATGATGTAAAATTATGCAAGTTTTGACTTACGCTTTGTTAAAACTTCAGAGACGATATACAATTATATGTAACTGTACTGTATAAGTTTAATTTTGTACGTATGGAATTGGAAATTAATATCATGATCAGTTTTACCATTGAACACAGCTTAATACCACTATTACTTAGATACGAGTAAATAAATATATTAAGAATACATGTATTGCATTTTTAGGCACATTAAATTAATTCAACATTAAAAAAAACTCCTTCAAAATTAAACACATTTCCTCAAAGCGCCAACCCTAACCCACCGTCACGCACTATCACTCGACATCTATGTTCTTAAGCCGAATATTTTCCATCCTCGTCACCTCTCCAAAACCACATACAATAAACCATTAACCCACAATACAAAATCACCCTTAGCACTCACACAATAAGACCTTACTTAACGCAGTAAAAAAATTGTTGTAAGATGCGCTGGGCATATAGCAAATTTATTAAGCAATCGATACAATCAAAACTCAACCTTATTTCTCTGGAATACAGATGTTATTATTGTACTAAAAAAGATTGTAAGTAATAAATTATAACCATACATATTTTAATGTGAAGCATCAATCTTTGCGCGTGTGTATGAATAGGGGATATTTGAATCGAAAGGGTAATATCCTTTTGAACACGTGTGTGAAATATGGCCCCAACTAGGTCCAGTATGACGCAATCAAGCTATTATTTCTTTTCAGAGACAAATGTTGAAATACATTAATAATATTCATAAAGTGACGGATGAGAGTCGTAAAAATAAGTCGACTTATTCTGTGTGTTGGGTTAATGTTTTATGTTTGTGATGGTTTTTTTTAAACAGCTGTTTGCTTTACGGTGGATTTTATGCGAGAACTAGCAGTTCCCCGTCGCTTCACCCGCGTCTCAGGAATAAAATACCTAATAAACTTTAAACCCCCTTTTTACCTCTTAGGTTATGGGTTTTCAAAAATCCTTACTTAGTGCACACTTACGACATTTAAGGATTTTTTGTGCAAAATTTCATGTTTATAGATCAACCAGTGAATATGTCAGCCAGTCAGTTTAGATTAATATATACACATAAAGATATATAGCGAAATACAGATCTCGTTGCAATCTGCAGTACCAGTAATTTTTTTAAACTTCTAAGCACAAAATAAAAGTCAGTAAATATGTCAGTCAGTTTTAATTTTTATATACATATACATATATAAAGATTACATTGATTATAAGTTTTACTCTCGAGAACGATATAAAGCCGCTTTGTGACCTATGTAGTAACTGATACATCGTAAGATTTTACGAAAGCTATGAATGATAAAACAGGGCAGGACGTTATTTATAATTGATTCAAAATGATGTCAATTTAGAATTTTGCACTTGTAAGAACTTAACGGATAATAATAACCAAGACCGATAACTTAAGCTACGCCATAAAATAATAATAGGAAGACTCACAAACACACCAAGACCTTGAAACAAAAACGTCTGATCCTAAACGGGAATGAAACAAAACGTCAGTATGAAAGGTACATACGTTAGAGCCTTAAATTTTGCTATTTTTTTTCTCCAAAACTAAAATTAAACTAATGACATTTACTGGCCGTTATGTTAAACCAGTATCGGGAAGTTTGTGATCGTGACGAAAACTGTACGGTTCTGCTAATGATTAAGGCTGTTTACAGACTAAACAAAGAAAAGTTTTATTGATGATATAAAACGAAACGAAATAGCTAATTGATGATTAGTATATAATTATAGTTGATTAATAATAATAAAAATCTAATAATTAAATATTGATTTAATTTTTTTGCACAACCAAATGGATCTATTTTGTGTGATTTTTAGGGTTCCGTACCTTAAAAGAAAAAATGGAACCCTTATAGGATCACTTTGTTGTCTGTCTGTCTGTCTGTCGGGCTGTCAAGACTTTTCTCATACATTTTGTTTGTTAGTATTGCACTTACTTGCTTTTGTAGATAACGAACACACTTTCATAATAAAAAAGAGTTAAATAATTGGGAATTTAAAAAAAACGTAATTTCGTTTATTCAGATAGCGTACTTATTCCAGTTATTTTAATTTGCCAAATCAAAACCCTAAAACGATTTTGATAAAAAAAATGAATAATCTAAAATTATGCCGCTTAAAATAAATTTAAAATAAAATGATTTTCAAAATGGATGTAGAAATGACGAAGTTTTGACGTAACAAATATTCAAAAAAAAGCCATAAATTTAGAATCTACTCATTTTAAAATTTGAGAAACTAAAAAGCACGCTTTAATAAACAAATTGAACTAAAAAGTTTAAAACAATTTTCAGTAATTTTTAAATACACTAATTAATTGTATTATATAAAAGCTCGGAGACTATTCACATTCAACTGCGGCCAGAGATCACTTAACCTTCTGTCCGCTTGCTATTTTCATAAATCAAAAATACTGTTTGAACATTAATAAAATATTAGGTATATTTTGTAACAAAAAAAAAATGTCCGAAAATTTTCAAAAATAATAGTTAATTTTATTACACAAATCTAAATCCCGTCTGTCACTCGCCTAAACGCACTAATAAAATCTACATTTTAACTATTTCGTAACACTGCATACGTAATTAAACATTTCCACTGTCCTGGTCAAAAACAATCAAATCAAAATATCTGGTAGAAAAAAAAAACCAACCGAAAAGAGTCTCGTGAAAGGCTAAATTCAAAAACATAGTTCCTATACCATAGTCATAAAGTCTATAATCAAATGGCAACGTTTCTCAAACCGTATCGCTGATAACTTTGGACACGCGCCGACAACTACACAAGAACATTAGGCGGGTCAGCGGCCCCCAAACCGTATGACCTTTTTATGGACTATGAATATATTAATTTAGCTACAATCGTTGAATACTAGTACCGCAATAATCTAGCTTGTTTAATTACCTCTAATTTGGTTGTTTTTCTATAGTTCTTATCCTGTTACGCCATTGTAAATTTATTATATATAATATTATAAGCTAAGGAGTTTGTTTGTTGTAACTCGCTAATCTCAACTACTGATTCAAATTGAAAAATTATTTTTGTATTATATAGTTTATTTATTGAGGAAGGCTATAGGCTATATTACATCACGCTATGACTCATAGGAGCGAAACAGTAACCGAAAACGCGAGTGAAACCGCAAAGGATAGCTAGTTACTAAATAAAAGGGAAGTATTTTTAATTTGTATTTAATTTCAAATTAACAGCTTCTCTGTTCTCAGACCTCAGACAGGCTAGACCGATTTTAATGGCACTTTTACTCCCAGATAGCCAATATTATAAGGCGTAACTTAGGCTACTTTTTTTTTAATTTTATTTATTTTACTTTTTCGCAAACTAAGTTGCGGGTAACAGCAAGTGAAATAACAAAATGTTTCAATAAATATAGCCATCCAGTCATATCTAGCACTCTCCTTGTCACGTGGCATTAATCCCTCCTCATAATATAGATCATATAGAGTATTCAACAAAATCGATTTAATAGCTTTTTTTATCAAAATAAGTAGTATAAATATTTCGCCGAAGTGATCGAAATTGCGTATATTTTCCTGTTTTGAATTCGCTTCCTCTTTTAAATGAACTGCAAAAAATTAAAATGAACCGCAGAAGGATCTATGTTTTTTTGTAATTATGTATTTTAATGTTTCGCAATTTACATCATTCATATGGATAAGATGTTAGTATAACTTTTATTTTTGACGATATTAAGACTGAATTATAGATTTTATTAATTTTTTAACAATTTTAACATTCTTTACGCTTTAAATAAAAAAAAAATAACAAAAAAGAATATGGCCCGTTGAGGTTTGAGGTTTAACTTTTCCGAAATCATGGTAGATTTATTTACTTCGAAAAGATAATGTAAATTCGTATTTTAAATAAAATATTTTTAGTTGGTTTTGATGGAGTTCCATTTTAAGTTCACGAGCTAAATCGAAATCATTTCCAATGGACAGATTACTTGCTAAGCAATAATGTGTCAGCCTAAGATTAGCCCACAAAAAGTCAAATTCAAAGATATTGATTTATAATGTTAATACGTCACGTATTTAACATTATTCAAAAAAAATTAAAGCTATCTAAACTAAATGAGTACGGGAAAAACATTCTTAATTCAATTTTTCGAATATGAATAATCTCACATATTTGAAAAACTTATTATTAAATGAAACTTTTTAGTATACCAATCAAAATTTAATTTAATATACAAAACAAAAGAAAAGATGGATATATACTTTTTCAAACAAATTTATATTTCATTTTCTGATATCCATGTGGGTTAACATATAAGAAGCAAATACTATCTTAGTACAGTATAGCTTATTATAAATATGAATATATACAAACAGTTACTCCACACTCTAGCAGTCTTATATACATAAATAATAAGCCTAGTTAACTTGAGTACATAAGTATCGCGTGTGCATTTACATTAAGTGTATCTAATGTCCATGTTCCGCTTCACTGGGCAGTAGGCCTCTGGGAAATAAGCGGAGATTTTCAACACCATCGCTCTGCGATCAACAGATTAAACGAAGTACTACTGATATGGTTAAAAACTCTGATAGAAACGCGTATGTGTATATTTTTTTTTTTATAAAAAAATTGACATTTTGGCGGACAATTTTTATGATTTAAAGTTTGTTTATACTTATATTATAAATATGTAAAGTTTGTTTGTATTTTTGTTAGTTTTTATGCAGGGGGTAATCTCTGAAAAAGCTTTTCTGATTTAAGAATTCCTTTTGTGTTAGGTATCGAGGACGGTTGTCGACTAAATAAAGTTTTTTTTTTATATACCGGGGAAATATTACACGTGAAATTTTGAACAAAATGTAGTTAAAAAAAAAGTTAAAAAATAAAATATACTTTAATTACATTTACACGACTAATCAAAAAAGTTCAATTCAATTCAATTGTTTGGTTAATGGCTCTTAGTTGTGCCAATTAGACAATAAAAAAAGTAATGTTATGTTTTTAGCGTACGTATGGGAATTATATTGGTAATATCACCGTAACATTACAACTCTTAATCGACTGGGTTCTGAGTTATATACAATAATGTGAGTAGACTATGTAAATAAACAAGATTTTTTAAAAAAGGGAAGCCGACTTCAAAAGAAAAATAAGTAGCTTCGTTTACTTCAATGATATACTTATTTCAGTTATTTTGATCTCAAAACTAAACTACTGAAACGATTTTGATGAAAATTCTATAGAAGCAATCTGGAAGTATACCTATTCCAACATAAAAAGAATTAGCGAAATCCGTCGAGCCGTTTTCGAAAAACCAGTGAACATACACAAAAAAAGCCTTTGACGAATTGAGATCTTCCTCCTTTAATGAAAGTCGGTTTAAAATATTACTAGTCCTTTTCAAATATTTAGCAGATGTGTTTTTTTTTTATTTATTAAAAAAAATATCAATAAAAGATTTGAAATTTATTGAGTGGCATATGTATACCGCGCCATGTGCCGAATGTACATCTGCCGAACTCCACAACATAGTTATGCCCAATTAAAATTAAAACTAAAACATTTTGCAATATGAAATCGTAAAATAAATAATATGAATCTGTAACCCATAAACGACATATTGGTGACATAAAAAAAATAGCAATGAGATTAGTTTGACCGGACCAACAGCTGACGCGTCACCTGCCCCAGGTGACAAGTGCGGGCGAGTTTGGGGACAGCTGGACTTTAAAGCAAATATTTTGCTAGATAAGTATGAAATTTGGTACCAGTTAGCGAATATTAGGTTATTGATGGATATATAAGTCATACATAAAACTGGATCTTAAAATATGTACCCATTTCCAACTTTGACAAGCCTGTCAATTTACTCGTTGACCAAAAGATACTCTCTTATTATAGTCAGTCGCTAGCTGGTTGCTAGGTTATATCGTCCAAACTGGTCGGTATTCAGGGTGCCAAATCGGTGTGTCAACTAAAACTATAACATACAAATAGTATCATGGGTTACATTATGCTGGATCTTATATGCGTTAATTTTTTTTTCGATTTTCTTCACGGTTCTTCTCGATATGAACTTCAATCGCAATCGGGGGCAGCTTTAAGACATTTAAAATATTGACTTGACGATTTAAAAGCTATTTAAATAGAGTATGTTTTTACAATACGTCAAATCTTTATTTTTAATACATTTATAACTTTTTTGTCTCCCACTATTAGGCACTACGTCCTCTTTTCCTATTAACTAGCTTACAATAAATAGGACGTCCTCAATACAAACATTTATCAAGACATCTGTAACTACTTCAACATCCAATCATCCCCATTGTCCCAATAATTCGCCACGCGCCCGTACTACCAATAACCTCAAAACCGGCCCATCAGCTGACTTTCCAAAATGGAATTTTTGTGAATGAGACGTTTAATAGTAACGGCGATACAAGATACTGTTAGTTACCTGACAACCCTTGACGAACGCACCAGATTTTGAACCTAAATACCTATAAAATAAGATCCCTTATCTTTTATAATATCGTCAAAATCAACAGCTGAACGAAACAGCTGATCCACGACCTTGTAAACTTGATAACTTTACGCATATAGAATAAAATATTCAACCAGTTTTCGGAAATTCCGTTTAAGAGTATTTTTAATTTGAGAAAAAAAAAGTTACCGCCAATGACATGCACATGTTGGACGCTGAATTAATAGCAGACCAATTAGTCTTATTAAATGATCGTCTTGAGAAGTGGTATGCATGCTTCTGCTTGTTTCGTTCGTTGACATTATCTTGCTTTTAATTACTTGAGTATATTCATATTCAATTTACATTTTATTTATTTTTTATTGTAATGACGTTAAAAGGGATGTTTATAAGCATAGCTTGTTTATCGTAACTAAATGGTTAAGCAACGATTGACGAAAGAAATTAGTGTATCGTTAATTTACTAAGTCCTCGGAATAAATTTACTTACTAGCGTAATTGGTCCATGATTTTATATAAGACTGTCCCTTGCGGTTTCAATCGCATTTATGGTTACTGTTTCACTCCTATGAGTCAAAGCGTGATATAATATGGCCTACCTCAATAAATAAAGTATCTAATACAAAATTAATTTTTCAGTTCGAACTAGTAGTTCCTGAGATTAACGCGTTCAAACAAAACAAACTCTTCAGCTGTATAATATTAGTATAGATTGCGGTGATTAACAAGAACCTATAGGTAATTTTAGTATTGTATTTGTATAAAAAACAACTGCCAACTTTCTATGGAAGATAAACAAAGACGTTGCTAGCTTATCATGGAAATATAGGTGAATGAAATAGAATATCATGGAAGGGATTTAAGAAGGCAGATAGGATGCAATCTCTCTCATTCAGCTAGTTAAGTTTGATAATGTAAGTGAAAAAAATCATGGTCGTTTTACGCCGATTTTCTGCGAAAGTGTGATACTGCCTGCAGTCGAGCCAGCTCGTATACTAGCTGTAGTAAAACTATAGTCACGCTCTACAATACTTTTATCAAACTATGCGTTGTTCCGGTTCACAACGATTTCATTCAAACTCCAAATCAAACTCAAAATATACTTTATTCAAAAGGGCTTTTAAAGCACTTTCGAATCGTCAAGTTACATGTCATATTTTAATTTTAGATTTTTATAAAGCTACCACCGGTTTGGAATGTAGTCTTTACCGAGAAGAATCGGCAAGAAACTCTATAGTAACTCTTTTAAAATCATTTATACATAATGTAATTTTATTACATTTTAATTATTTTATCCGGATAAAAAAAAAAAAAAAAAATCAACGTTTGTTAAATCCACGCCTCTTTGTCGTCAAAATATTCTTGTCTGGTATAATATGCTTTATGTATTAAAGATTTTTTTAATTAATTTAGTGACTTTGTTGTATACTGCTAAGAGGCTTTTCACTAGTTTTCGTAACAGCCCTATGACAAATTCTAAGTATATATAATTTTAAATTAATAAATATTCTGTCCTCGATGAAGACAATTACGCACCAATTCCGTATTAAAGATTTCACAACTCAGCAGCTGATGGGACAAGGTTCGATCCTCGTTCGATGTTATTATGATCAGCTGCGCCATAAATTTTAAGTAATAACATTTTATTAGTCCGTAATCAAATTAAATTTTAACTGCGCATCTACCGGTCGATTTCTAATACGAGAATTACACTTATAAGTTTTGATCTCAGACTCAAACTCAAACTCAAAATATACTTTATTCAAATGGGCTTTAACAGCATTTTCGAATCGTCAAGTTACATGACATATTTTCATTTTTAATTTTTATAAATCTACCACCGGTTCGGAATGTAGTCTCTACCGAGAAGAACCGGCAAGAAACTCGATAGTAACTCTTTTAAAATCATTTATACATAATGTATTTTTATTACATTTTAATTATGTTATCCGGATAGAAAATCAACGCTTATCAAATCCACGCCTCTTTGTCGTCAAAATATTCTTGTATGGTATAATATCCTTTATTTATTAAAGATTTTTTAACGTAGACTACCGTAAAGATATACATAAGTTATTCAATTCAATTCAATTCAATTCTTTGATTTGGATGGATTGCAATGGATTTTATTTTTTTCCAATTAGACACATGCTATTTCGCTAATGTCGCGTGGAATGGAGACAACATGATTATAAACTTAACTGAATTTTGAAATCACCCTAAAATATTGTTAATTTCACTGTTAGTCATTAACCTAAAACAACGCAAAAAAGTTATAAAGATTCTACATATATAGTACAACTAATTTTAATGGAACATTCACATGTTTTATTTACAAATTAATTTTATTACATATAATATTACATAGAAACGAACATCAGTAAACAATCAACATTTATACATAAGTTATTTCTCATTGCTTTACACCTGATATAATTTACTGTCCGTGCCTTCTTGATACTTACATCTTTCGTAACTACTTACTACGTATATGTTACTAGGTTACAGAGTTGTTCTGTATCAATTGGATGCTGATAAGCAATAATATGTCAACCCACAAAAAGTCGAATTCGCAGATATTGATGTATTCTGATAGTGCGTCGGGTATTCAACAGTATTCAAAAACTTTTAAAGTCATATAAACTGAATAAATACGAAAGAAAATTTCTTAATTTAATCTTTCGAATATTGAAGTGTGTTCCATATTTTGGAATACAAAATAATCTCATATATTAACCAAACTTAAGATTAGATAAAAGATAGAATAAAAGATGGATACATACTTCTTCAAACAAATTCATTACGAATACGTTCGGCGTCTTTAGTCGCCATTTTCTCAAAATGAAGTAATTGTAGCTTGACACAGTATTGCTTATCAGCGTTCAATTACGACAGTAAAACTTATAAACGTAATTCTCGCCTTTAGTAGAATAACGTGAATTAAGTTAATATAGGCTTAATTCCGAGAGACTGTCTACTCGCAATTACGGACGCTTTGACTACACAGCATGAAAATTTCAGGAAATAATTGTTATTTTAGGATATATACCCTCATAATTGGATGCTGAAAAGCAATAATGTTTCAACCCACAACAAGTTAAATTCGGAGATATTGATGTATTCTGATAACGCATCACATATTTTACAAATTTCAAATATGGTTTATATCATCTAAACCAAATAAGTACGGTAAAAAGTTTCTTCATTTAATGTTTCTATTATTAAAGTGTTTATCATATTTTGCAATATGCAATACCTATTTTTGAAAAACTTATTAACATTTCCACTTTTTATTGCATCTATCAATTTGTTTTTAATTATACATTTAACAGATAATTTTTATTTCATCAAATAAATTTATTAAGAAAATGATTGACATCTTTAGACACCATTTTCTCAAAATAGTGTTACTTGACGTAGTATTGCTTATCAGCGTCCAATCATGTTATAACCCGTTAAATACTTTAAACTGTAGAACGTACAAAAGAAATATACCTACATACACTTGAAAACCATAACCCTCTTTTGGCATTCAGGTAATAACCTACACGAGACCTGAAACGCGGAAAAAACCGCGAGAAAAGACTAGTAACATTAATTTTAGACAACATTTCTTTCGCAACAATTTATTGTAGCTAATTGGTAATGTAAACTATGGTTAATGTATTCTAAAATGCCAATCTAAATAAGTAAAGTTAATTAATTACTATTTGATTTCCCGTCTATCCTTTTACTAATAAATAGAATTATTTGCACATTCTTCTTATTTAGTTATATTGCAAGTTAATTAACTTACGTACCGACTAACGCCATCTAGGAACGATATAGCAAACTAATGACCAAAATAAAGATTATTGTTGTAGATTATTTAGATACTTAGATATTTTAATTGAAAATTTATTTGATAGTAGTATAAAAATATATTTTAGGAAGCTGGTATATAGATTTTAAACTATATTTAAATAAATATATCGAATATGTATAAGGTCAATAGTTTAGCATAGTTGATACCGACAGCGCCATCTATTATCAACACAGGAAATGTTTCAATGACTTAATAAAATAATATCGATATCAATGAAACCATTTAGTGTTAGTGTATGTTTTAAAAAGTGTTATTGAAATGTTTTCAAAATTATTTACTCATTATGACTTTTGAAACAAACTTTAGTTAGAAAAAAAGTATAATTTCCATTGCATATCATTTTACTATACATTATATTAAACTAACCAGTACAAATGAATTTTACGAAAAAAAAATCAATTTTAGGGTTGCCACCCATACCTTTTTATTGTGTATTGTACATTATTTCGGATAATTGTATTCTTGCACAAAATAAAAGTGGCAACCTTAATCAATGTACTCGTAGTTCGTACATGCATATAGCAAGAGCAAAATATTTCTATTTTAGGTATAATTCATAGAAAACGAGTCTTAACGATCGACAACGAATTCCTTGTCATAAAACAATTGTACTCGTAGTATAAAGATTGCTGAATCGGGACGAACAGTAAAAGATTAAGTTGAACCAGTTATATTTTTTATCAAAAGTCTGTTTGTGGGAGGTAATCTCTAAAACTACAGATCCAAATTAAAACATTAATTTTCCGTAAGGATTGTTACTGGCTATATTATACGAATACAAGAATAATATTACCTATAGGTTCTTGTTAATCACCGCAATGTATACTAATATTATAAAGCTGAAGAGTTTGTTGGTTTGAACGTGCTAATCACAGGAACTACTGGTTCGAATTGAAAAATTATTTTTGTATTAGATAGTTTATTTATTGAGGAAGGCTATAGGCTACATTACATCACGTTATGACTCATAAAAACGATTTAGTAACCACAAATACTAGTGAGAACCAAAGTAGTAGTACTATATATATTCTTGTTCAGTTCACTTGTTAAGTTATCACCACCATCCATGGGCAGCACCAAGAAGCCGCAAATGCGTTCCCAACTTTATAATGAATGAGGGGGTTAAAGGATATAAGGGAGTAGGGGAGGTAGTTAGGCTTCCAGCCCGATCTTCTGTGGATGATTCCGTTAACCCACCCCCAAGGTAGCCACCCTAAGAAGAATAGGAATCGCGTGAATCGGAATTCGTATATTCATTTTCTTCCAATTATCCCCCTAACTATGTATAGTCAATAACGTGATTATTCTAAATTATCAAATTGTGTGATATGATTTTTGTTTAAGCTTGTTATTAAAAAATAATTTGGTTAATTGTGTTTGACGAAATACTAAAAAAAAGTTTTTAATACCTCAATATTACATCAATACCTTAGGGTGGATCGGAAGATCAATCAGAACGAAATTCCGTTTGGTCACCCCGATTACCCCCTTAGGGTGACTAAACGAAATCATGCTCTTCTGTAAGAGGGAGGTATCTCGTCTAACCAGCCCCTACGAGTTACAGTCACTAGGCTATATCTCTTCCTCACATAAAATATGTGCAACATTCGTTATGCATTGTCAGGGTTTAAGCATAGCCCCAAGGCCCGCGCTAACGATGACACCACTTCTCTGCACTTTCCTACAAGTGTACTCGAACTCATACCGGCTGTACTTGTTTAAATGCCTTTTATGTTTGTTTGGTTCGCGTGATTTGCGCTTGTTTGCTGACTGCGCTTCAAGTTTTAAGTATAGAACTCCTTGGAGTTGTATTGATATTTTTCTAAAGCGCTGTAAAGCGATTAAAAGACTTTATATTTGGACGTTGATAAGCAATACTTTGTCAAGTCACACGGACTTCATTTTGAGAAAATGGCGTCTAAAGATTGCAAATCTATTCTTAATAAATCGGTTTGAAGAAGTAGGTATATATCCATATTCTAGTTTCTTATCTCATAAAATGTATAATTAATTAAAAGCCGGTTGGTATAATAAAAAGTTCTACCTAATAATAAGTTTTTAAATATATAAAATTTTGATTTTAAATTACAAAATATAGAACACACAATATTCGTAACATTAAATTAAGAACCTTTTTTCCGTACTTTAGTTTAGATTACTTGATTTTTTTAAATGTTATTACAAGGAGTAATATCAATACATCAATATCTTAAAATTTGACTTTTTGTAGGTTGACACATTATTGCTTATCAGCATCTATAATCCTACAATTTTTCACCGCTTCGACCGCGGTTACTTAGAAATTTGATACCTTATAAACATTCAACCCTCTTGTTAACACCTTAGAGGATGGATTTTCAAAAATCCTTTGTGTACATTTACTACATTTAAGGAAGGTTTATGCAAAATTGTATGTTTCTAGAACAAGCGGTTTCAGATCTGCGTTGATCGATCAGTAAGTATTTCAGCCAGTTTTGATTTTTATATATTTATATTTTGACTACTTACCCGCGGTGTCTGACTTGACTCACTTGGTTGACTACTCACTCGCGTTTGTGGTTACCGCTTTGCTTCTATGAGCTGTAGCATGATGTAATATAGCCTATAAGCTGATTCAGTAAACGAACTATCTTACGCAAAGTTCAAATCGGATCAGAGGCTTAAAGATTACTCCCTAAATACAAACTTATAACCAAATTTTTCCTTTTCATAACATAAGTAGAGACTGGTTGGCTTCTGTGATTCCTTCTGTATAGAATAATATGTTGCAATCAAGCCTTCACTTTGAAGAAGTTATGTATTTTCTATACAAAATTTCATCTTTCAATATTAATATGAAACGTAACAATAATGAGACTGAATTACTTTCACGCTTATGATATTAGTAAGAAGTCCAATATAATAACATAATACAATATTTATATCGATATAGTCACATTAAATTAAACACCATCTATAATAAATACGGAGTGTAGCTAAAAGCTATAATATGACGTAATGGCGAATATTAAATTGCAATATGTTTTTAAATAACAAAATTTATCCCGTAATTGTCACATTAAATTGAACACCGTGTATAATAAATACGGGGTGTAGCTAAAAGCTATATGACGTAATGGCATATATTAAATTCGCCTTCCGCATTACCCGCGTATAACATTACGTTGCTTTCAGCCCTTAACAATGTTGTATCATGTTGGGAATGTCTTATTTAAATTATTAAACGCATATTTACAATTCACGTCATGCTGTATATATAGAATTATCTTTTTTTTTCATAATTCCGAGGCGAAATATTTGTATAGAAGCGAGTAAGGTTAAAGCTTTACGGAATTAAGTAGCCAAAGTGGATATCGGGACAGTCAAATAAGGCAACAGGGGAATAATCATGAACTATGAACTACGATCCCCCACACACGTATTGGTATAAGTTTATTCATACTACCTATATTTCTAAATCTCGCAAAACTTGATCCGCTTCTGTGAGAAAGAGATATTTTATACCGATTACTAATAGGACTTATGTACTCATGCCCATAGAGTTGCCTCGCAACGGGCTGTTATGGTCTAGAGAGAGACCATGGCTATAATGTCTTAAAGTTATTAACTTATGGATTCTTTATAGGTATAGTGATATTCAACAGAAATTAAATACAACCAAAAAGTGATTAACCTTCAATAACACTTTCACAAAAAAAGTCCATTTCCATCCTTTGCAAAATCCAATCTAGGAAAATGCGTTATCTCTCGAGAATAAAAAAAAATACTCTAATAAAATCCACTTAAAAATAAGATTTTCTAACGGTGGAACGCTCGCGTCTAAGTGAAATGGCTTCGAGGCAAATCTTTATTCTTAAACTTAAACACGTTAACCATTTCAGTACTTATTGTAGTTTTTATAGACAGCACTTACCTCTGCGTCTTAAGAGTAAAACGAAATAATTACATTTTTATGGGGACAGACGAAAGAAATATTCAACATTTTAATAAACATTCAGTAAATGGCTAAGTTGATGCTGATAAGCAATAATGTGTCAACCCACAATAAGTCAAATTTGAAAATATTGATGTTTTAGATACTGTGTATTTAACATTATTCAAAAGAATTTTAAGTCATCTAAAGTAATAAGTACGGAAGAAAAAAATCTTGATTTATTTTCACGAATTGTAAGTGCGCTCCTTATTTTGCAATTTATATAATTATCTTAAATATTTTAAAAATTTATTATTAAATAACACATTAATAATATCAATCTGCTTTTAATTCATTATGCCTTTTATCAAAATGGAAAAGAAAAGCTGAGAATATATTCTTTAAACAAATCTATTAATATCGGTTTGACATCTTTAGACGCCATTTACTCAAAATGAAGTCCGTGTGGCTTAACAGAGTATTGCTTATCAGCGTCCAAATATTGAGCTTAAAATTTTAAAACCATTGAAACTATTTTAACGAGCCACATCGCATAAGTTGGTGAGTTAGGTGTGGTATAGTTGATGATCTTCCAGGTTACAAAGGTATTTAATTATAACCAAGAACTACCTCGATCACACCAGCTTTCAAACAGAAAAAATTGTATTAAAATAGTTCGTTTCGTTTCAGAGTTATGTTACCATGTAAAAACTCACTGATTTACACAGTCATACACTGCACTAAAATTGCTGGTTTTAATAGGGTATTAAAAAAGTAAAAATGTACAAGAATAACACTTTTCATTAAATTAAGCGTTTTAATTGGTTCTGAAACATAACATATCAAGCCATTAAGTTAATATACACACACACACACGCACGCACGCACGCACGCACGCACGCACGCACGCACGCACGCACGCACGCACGCACACACGTACGCACGCACGCACGCACGCACGCACGCACGCACGCACGCACCCGCGCACGCGCGCTCGCGCGCGCACACACACACACACACACACACACACACACACACTCACACACAGACACACACACACACACACACACACACACACACGCATATATACTCTTTTCTTTATTGTCAAAGTATGTGATCGAATTGAGAATAGATCTGTAATCTTGAAATCGGTTGAAATTTTAATAAACTTCGATCAAATACCAAAATACATATTTTAATACCAGTAAACTAAATAACACTACTTGTATCTTAAAAATTCAAGTCACCTTTACAAAAAATCTGTTACTTTCAACAAAAAAACTTTACCCAAGACACGAAACCATCATAACTAGAGACGCACGATTCAAAACTCTTTCGAACCAAGTTTAAATCGTGTCAGTTTAAAATACCCATAAGCGAAGTAACTTTCAGCCATTAATAAGTCCCATAAAAGTCGATTCGGTTCGTCATATCAAGTTGATTACAATTCTGGAATACAGGTAGGGAATAGATCGCACGTGTCCCGTCTGCGTAATTGCTTGAACAATTTTCATATTAGCTTAAATAATACGTAGGGCTTGTGTGGTGCGAGTCACGAACGATTAGTGAATAAACTGGAAAATAAATAATCTATACTAATATTATAACACTGAAGAGTTTATTTGTTTGAACGCGCTACTCTCAGGAACTACTGGTTCGAATTAAAAAATTTGTAAAAATATTTACCCTAAAAAGAATTAATCAATCCGTTAATTTCAAAACTTTACGCGAAACCAGACACGTTGGCGCAGTGGTCAACAACTGACTGAAGCGCTAACAGTCGCGAGTTCGATCCCCGCTCGCGGCAAACGTCTCTATTGGCCATACGGATGTTTGTCGTTGTCTGGGCGTTCGTGTTAGTGTTGTGTGTTTCCAGACCCCTGACACAAGGTCGTGAGATCTTAATGAGGGCCGTTGAGTGTGATGCGTTTATAATTTAAAAAAAATATTATAATAAAAAAAAACGCAAGCAACTGCTAGCGTTAAAAAACTTCCATAATAAACCGCTGAAGTTCATGACTTGTATGATTTTCAAACTCTAAGCATTTCGAAGTTAGTACGGGCATAAGTTTCGGCGCGTGCTCCGCTGTGCTGCGTTGCAGCCTGTATTGTAATTACTTTAACTACCTCAATATGCGCCACTTGAGGTATTTCGTACATTATACACCTATTTCGGCTGTTTGAGGCCTGTGGTGAGGATATCGAATGTACAGCACAAGAAAATAATATAAGTTCTTTTTTATTAATTTATATAATTATAAATACTAGTTGTCACCTAGCAAGTTTAAAATTTTCAACAGATTTCAAGATTGACCACAGATAATCTTCTCAATTTGACCACAGACTTTATCAATAAAGAAAAATGGTATCCTCACATGAAGCAACTGATATTGAACATTCACTGCTAAAATTGGGTCAATAGTCATGTGAGGAAGCATCAACTGTAAGCAACTGACTCAACTACAGAACACAGTCGCCGTAGCCGAAATCGGCTTGGGATTTATCATATGTGTGTGTATAAAATACATAATAGTGTGAGTAATGTTTTTATATTCATATAATATACTAGCTGTCTCTTGCGGTTTCTCTCGCGTTTATGGTTACTGCTTCGCTCCTATAAGTCGTAGCGTGATATAATATAGCCTATAGCCGTCTTCAATAAATGAACTATCTATCTGAGAATTTTTCAATTCGAACCAGTTGTTCCTGAGAGCAGCGCGTTCAAACAAACAAACAAACTCTCCAGCTTTATAATATCAGTATAGATTTTGTGATGCATAATTCAAAAAAAAAATATTGGCAATCTTCTCTCCTTTTAAGTTTAAAGCTTAATCCACCACGCTGCTCCACTGCGGGTTGGCGGATATATATGTGTCAGAATTCCTCCCGACACATGCAGGGTTCCTCATGATCCTTTACCGCCCAGGACGAGATGAATTTAAACACAAGTCCAGCACTTGGTGTGAATCTGTGATCATCGATTGAGATCGACGCGTTCTAACCACTAGGCCACCTCGTCTCTCATAACAGTATATGTATATAATAATGTTTTACCTATCCATCTATGTCAATTAATTCCTAAACTGTACGGCTGATGCACTGATAAAGGCCATCTCTTGAGATTAATTCCATAGCTCTGATCGAGAGCTCTTAATAAAACGTTCAAGTACGCGTTCGGCCTAAGGATCTATTTCATGTGAGCAAGATGTATAACTAGTGGTCGTCTAGCAGTCGGAATTCGACCGTAGTTCATTAAATTATCAAGATTGACCACAAATAACCTATTCTCAATTTAACCACAGACTAACAATAAACATAAATAATATACGTTAAAAAATCTTTAATAAATAAAGCATATTATACCATACAAGAATATTTTGACGACAAAGAGGCGTGGATTTGATAAGCGTTGATTTTATATCCGGATAACATAATTAAAATGTAATAAAAATACATTATGTATAAATGATTTTAAAAGAGTTACTATCGAGTTTCTTGCCGGTTCTTCTCGGTAGAGACTAAATTCCGAACCGGTGGTAGCTTTATAAAAATTAAAAATGAAAATATGACATGTAACTTGACGATTCGAAAGTGCTGTTAAAGCCCATTTGAATAAAGTATATTTTGAGTTTGAGTTTGAGTTTGATATATATATAAGGACGCTGATAAGCAACACTGTGTCAAGCCATACGGACTTCTTTTTAAGAAAATGGCGTCTAAAGAAGTCAAACCTATTCTTAATAATTAGTTTCAAGAAGTATATATATCCATATTTTCTTTTCTATTTTGGTAAAAGGAATTATTAATTAAGAGCAGATTGGTGTCATAAAAAGATTTATCTATACTTATAATAAATCTGTAGAGAGGTCAATTCTGTACATGAAATATATTTTCAAAACAACTATCAGGGGGTGATTGGTGATCGATACTGATGCCAAAAATGCAATCAGTAAAATTTTTGTCTGTCTGTCTGTCTGTCTGTCTGTCTGTCTGTCTGTATGTATGTTCCTTATAGAAACAAAAACTACTCGACGGATTTTAACGAAACTTAGTACAATTATTCTTCATACTCCTGGGCAGGTTATAGTATACTTTTCATTACGTTACAATCAATAGGAGCAGAGTAATAAAGGGAAAACGGGAGACGTTACTCCAATTTTTATGCTTCCGTCGCGTATGCAGCCTTAATGGTTAAAGTTATATAGAAATCATGTATCACGGAAATATTCTACATAAAATTTCCTAAAAAATATCCCGCAACAACATATGTCTATCTTTTATGTTTGACTCACAATAACACGTGTAACTCCTGATAGGTTAACAGTTCGGAGAATTCTGATTATATTTGTTTACTCTTACGTTTATAATACTCTCACTCATCACTAATTTAAAAAAGTTAACATTATTACCTATTTAATAAAAAAATCATAGAAATCAAGTTTTGTGGATTGACATATTAATTTTCCCTATTAAATTACGATAGTTAATCTGTCTGTCACATAAAAACCACTGAACCCTGAGGAAGGACATACGCTACTTTTTTTCGAAAAACGACGAAAACGCGGACGAAGTCGCAGGCAAAAGCTAGTCTTATAATAACTTCAAATATATGGCATTATTGCGATTGCATTGCGAAATATGGAATACACTTGAAACTCGAAACATTAAATTAAGGAACTTTTTTGGTTATTTTGTTTACATTTCTTGAATTTTATTTGAATAGTGCTAAATACATTATGCATTTTCAGAATACATCAATATCTCCGAATTTGACTATTTGTGGGTCGACACATTTTTGCTTATCAGCATCTATATATGCGCGTGTGTTAAATAGTAATGTGTGTTTTGTTGATTTAATGTAGTTTATGCATAATTAAGAATATATATACATTCCTCTTTCCTTCTATATGAACTATAAGTGGGTGAAATTTCATACTCCTCCATCTGCGCAATTTTCGTAAAAAATGGTACAAAATTTTTGCTTCACGTATTATTATATAGATTATACTAAAGGGTATACAAAAACTAGCGAACGCTTTGATAATCTAGACGATGTTAATCTTACATTATAAAACTTAGCCGATTCCTATCGTGTCGGTAATTTGAAAACTTTTAATGATGTACCTAGAATTCGGTCATGAATTTTTTAACGTTCAAACTTAGAAGTACATGAATAGCCAACCGGAGAATTGAGACAATCTATATTTCAAAGGGAGCTATAAAAGTAATGACATAACAATCAATTTAGAAGAAAAAGTACAAGAAAGAGTTCCCCTTAACCAACGTAATATATGACTAAGTATAAATAGCGAAATCAATAATAAACGAAGTAAAACTTCCGTAGAGCGGAAATTATAAAAGATAGAGGAAGCATCTAGTTGTTTTTTATGTACGAAATTACCATCGCGTCCTCACATATCAGGATGTTGGGGAGCTATTTACGAATTTTCTCCCGTAACCAGGGAAACGGGCGGTCGAGGAAAGAAAAATTTGGAATTTAATGAACGAGATACGAAATGGCTGAGGGTAATGACTCCCCGGGTGATACGGCTACGCTAACAGAGCAACGCAACACCAATTTTTGTCGGAACGTCCTCCGTCTTATAACGTTCTTTGCTTTATACAGAACTTTGACAATATTTTTTTCTTTTTTAACGTTTTAAGGGAAAATAACGGTTTGTGTTGTGAGTTTTATTAGGTGAATTATTTAAATGAATCTTGTTACATACGAAGTTGAAAGTTAATGCTTGAGTTATTTATTCATTTTATATATGAAAATTGATATTTTTTTGTTTGTTATTAGATAAATATATTTCTAAATGTTTTAGTAAAAATATTTTCTCATCTGTATTAGAAATGCACATGATGATATTAAATTAGATTAAAAATTAATAAACGATATCTATATAATTAAAAATTAAAGTTTTTATCTTTCAATACCTCCCACGTAAATTGTTGTAACCCCGAAACTAAAATTTTACGGGAGAGTGCATTTAGTTTTCGATTGAAAGTTACAACAAAATACGTCTGAAAAATCCTTGAAAGAAAAAGATTTTTGGCATTTTTTCACTTTGAATGCATTAAGCAATGCTAATTAGTATTTCAGTAAAAACGCTAACGGCATTTTTGTGGCTTACAAAAACTTACGTGGACCTCCCAATCGATTTGGCCTCTATACATTCCGAAACCATTGATCGGATTATGATGAAACTTTGGTAAAAATATCTATATACTTTAAGTGTCATTACAGCAGCAGAATACAGCTAATTAAGAACAATAAATCAACTGGTATGAGCATCAGGGGGAGATTTTTATTTAATTTCCCATAACTCTGAATTTGAGGAGTATCAAAACGTTATTTTAAACCACTATAGCATAAAGTTTTACTATTCATATTCCATTGCTTAGTAACGACCATTTCGGGTTTACGATAATACAAAATTTTTGGAAATTAGCACGCATAGAGAATATTCGATGGGTATTAACATAAATGGTGATGGTTATTGACCGCCATAAGAGTACTCAAGGATATTTTAACCTTAACAAATTTTATGTTAAGTAAATCATTTCACGGGTTAACGTTTATTATTAGTGTTTTACTAGCACCGATGAGTAAACGCACTTAGCGTATGTGTGGTTAATTTAATTTTTAATTTTCTGTACGCTCCCTAATATAAATATCTGAATTGAATTGTAATAGTAATCTTGACAATAAGTGTTTTTGACATTTTCTAAAGCGGAGTCTAAGACATATTTTTTTATTTATTTATTTATTTTTTTAATTATTTATTTATTTATTTATTTATTTATTTATTTATTTATTTATTTAGAAATATCAACAGAGGCAACAATAATAAATGCGGACAATGTATCTTATCTTAATAACATATAAAGAAAATTAATTGAACCTCTAATTATAGAGAAGAAAATTAAAAATTAGTTAGTGTTGATATAACAAAATAAAAAACAAAAACAATGATAGTTATTGAGAAATATATAAGAAATATAAAATATATTGAATAAAATTAATTACCTTTCACATATTGATTTATTTTAAAATTAAAACTAAAATGGCTATCATGCAAGATGTCTAAATCATTTATCCTAGATGACAGGTCGTGATAAGTTCTAGCCAATCTATTCAATGGTGCATTTTTCCCAAGATTAGTCCTATGTTTAGAAATGTAGAAGAGAGGAATTTGTTTTCTAGGTAACCTAGTAGGTATGTTAAAGCTTATTAGAGAAAGTAGAAGAGAACAGTCAATTTTATTATTAAGTACCTTATATAAAAATGACATATCTAAAACTTTACGCCGCGAGATAGCAAATTAATATATTTTAACTTTTTGTGTATAACCAGAGTATGTCTGTGGAATCCTAAAGCGATACGTCAGAAATTTTATAATTTTCTTTTTGTATTTCGATACCTCCCACGTAAGTTATTGTAAGCCACAAAATTGCCGTTAGCTTTTTACTGAATACTACACGAATTTGCATTGCTTAATGCATTCAAAGTGAAAAAATACCAGAAATCTTTTTTTATTTCAAGGAAAGGTAAAACAAAATACGCCTGAAAAAAGGCGTATTTTGTTGTAACTTTCAAACTAAAACTGATTAAAAGTGCTCTACTGTTAAATTGTAATTTTGGGGTTACAACAACTTACGTGGGAGGTATCGATTTGTTCAATTCTTTCAATGTGTAAGTGATATAGCATTGGATTTGGCATAGCATATTATAAACATGCTTGATAATGTCAAAAATAGCGCGCTGGCAGTTAACTTTGTTGGCATTCAGGTGTAAATCAATGACAAACGACTTATGTAAATCTTTACGAAAGTCTAAGAGCGAAAACCCAAAAAATGCCGCTTATTTATTTCAAAATTTGCCTTAAACCTTCATCAAAATCAGTCGCTATAAAGTCCATAGAGAACATACATATGTATATCGATTTTTATATATATCAATTGTAACGTAATATAAATAAAAACAAAGAACATACATGACATGGGCACTACGTGAAAAACCACCCCTAAAACGCTAAAAAAAGTAGTCAATGCTCTTGAAAGTTTTGTGTACACCTCATAATTCGTCCAATTAATTTTTACCGTCTAAATTCTTTAGAAAAACCGAAAACGCAAAGTCACGAGAAAAGTTAATACCCCAAACATTTTTTCATAAAAGAATTATCCTAAATTTAAGTATAATCTCTTAAGAGGCACTGCGTAACAAATGTATGGGTATCGTTATTTTTGTAAAGATAATATTCTTAAAAGCCGACTCCTGACAAAGGCCTCCCTTAATCTCTCTCTGGCTCCATATCATAACATTATAAGAGCACCCTATTTATGTATGCTGAAATAATTTGCTTTAACAATCCCGTCAGTCACATTATTGCCATTCATGTGTGCGTATAAATAATGCTGAAGTATGTCTGTGGTTTCGAAATAAAAAGTTCGTCCTAATGTTATGAATGCGAATTTTTTTTCGTTACTTATTCCGCCACAATTATTATAATAATCTATACATATATAAAATCACTTGTCCTGAATGATTCATCAACGCAGAGCCTAAAAAGCTGGAGCTACGAATTCGAAATTTTGGCAGTAAATGGCTTTTAGGTTGCAGGCATCCACTAAGAAAGAGTTTTTCGATTATTCACCCCTAAGAGGGTGAAAAGGGGTACAAACGTTTGTATGCAAAATCTTATCCCGTGGTCGTATTATCTTAAAACTTAATACACATACTTCTGGGTGATAGTAACGAAGAATAAAATAGAAAACGGGGTACTATTATTCCACATTGAAGTGCAAAGGGGTTGTAAGGTTTGTATTGAGAAAAAATATTTTTTGGCCAAATATCCTAAAATTCAACACAATAATGAGAGGAGAGGAGAATAACTAAATATGTGTTTAACAGAATTTCAAAATCATCCCTTATATAGACGCTAGGGGGTATTAAATCCTTGAACGGTAACAATTTCGCTGCTGAAATTTTTAAAGCGTATTTCTATCAAGTCAAATTATACGCGAGCGTAGCCGCGAGCAATTGTTAGTATATTATAAATAGATAAAATTAACTTGTAAGTTTGTATATAGAGGGTGGTTACTCGGAAACTACTGATCCGATTTGAATAATTCTTTTTGCGTTCGATAGCCCGTTTTTTGGGGTAGGTTATGAGCTATATTACATCATGCTATGATCTATAGTAGCGAAACCGTAATCGTAAACGTCAGTGACACAGCGAGGAAAAAGAATGCATACGTTATACTTGCATACACATTAACTGGGTTATAAAAAAGTATATAAGTTACAGTCTATACTAATATTATAAAGAGGTAAATTTTTTTTTTGTAAGTTTGTATATTGGAATTAATCTCTGAAACTATTAATCGGATTTTAAAAATTCTATTTGCGTTCGATAGCGCATTTATCGAGGAAGGTTATTGACTATAATACATTATGCTACGACTCATAACAGCAAAGCAGTAACCATAAACGCGAGTAAAACCGCGAGTGGTAGCTAGTCTGAAATAATACTCTGTTCCTATGAGACATGAAAATAACTTTTAGGTTATTGTCGAACATAATATAATCTTCATTAACACGGTCGAAACCACGCTAAAGCTAGGAAATTAATAAAAACAATTTCAGTTATATAAAAAGTACCTGGATAACCTAATAATTATTACCAGTATTTCTTTTAAACGACGTTTTCTAAAAATGAAACTTAGAACGATTTTTCGTCCCCGAAAACTACTGCATACTAAATTTCATGAAAATCGTTGGAGCCCTTTCCGAGATTCAAATCTATATATATAAAAATCAAAAGTGACTGATTGACATATTCACTGATTTATCGATAAACGCAGAGCTAAAACCGCTGGGTCTAGAAACATTAAATTTTGGAGAAACGTTCCGTACACATCGTAAGTGTGCTAAGAAAGGATTTTTGAAAATCCATCCCCTAAGAGGTTATAAAGAGGGTTGAAAGTTTGTTAGGTATAAAATTCCTAAGTATACGCGGGTGAAGCTGCGAGAAGTGCTAGTCATATTTATACAAGAATTGCTCATTTAAAGGTATAAGATAGATAGTACAGACTTACATGTTATTAAAATGATAAAATCTATTTCTAAAATGTTTGTCTATCTTTCGGCTATTTACTATCTTTCGTTTTTACTATCTTTCGTTATTTATTTGCAACCCTGCCTAATGTTACAAATGGTTAAATTAAATTTAAAGCTTGTTTTTGTTAAGCACGTTTTTGTTTCATTTTAATGAAAAATCATGTCGTCGAACTACGATGCGATATCGCATTATGATTTTTCACGATGCGACGTCGTAACGTTTCACGACGTCGTAATGTGCAACGACACGACAATGTGTTTTGGCCGTAAAACGGAGGCAAATCTAATCGAATAACATGCGAGCAAAGCCCTAAATATAAGCCAGTATAGTAAACGTACAATTCTGTGTACTCAAGGGTGCTGTTATCAAAATAATAAGCCTCTCAAATACATATTTTTTTTACTCTTGAATTATCTTACGAGTAAACATGTATTTTTATGAAAATGTTTTTTTTTTTTTTATATTAGTACAAATTATATATGGTTCACTGCTAAACTTGGTTTTTTTTTTGGTTTGTTGGATGTTTTATTTTAACTAAGCGTAATGTTTTCGTTTTGCTTATTTACACACTTCCAAATTCATTATATAAAGGCACTGTATTTGTACTGTCCTTACATTTCTTGATATTAAAAATATAACGTGAATGAAAACTTCTATTTCTGACTAGAAATTTTTTTTATATAAAAATTGGCTCCCAAACACAAATTGAATACTCTTTACTTAGGTCATCCACACCCTCTCAAGAAATTCATTCGTTACAGCCGAATCCTAATCCATCTATATTGATACATGGAGGGATCAATCGAAGCTTACGTTAAAAAAGAAAACAAGACTTTTAAAAGAAGGCAAACACGATTCAAAAGCAAAATACATAATTAATTTATTGAAAAACGTACTTATTTTAGTTATTTTGAATTTAAAACTAAACTAATAAACCTGTGATAAAAAATCTATAGCCAATCGTCGATGACGAAACAAAAAAAAAAGACTTTTTTTGACAATTTGCGCCTGGTTTTATTAGATACTTTATTTGTTCAAAATATCAACCAAAGGATTACAATCATTTGTCCAAGTCTCTCAAAAACTTCCCCCGCATAGATATACAGTGCTACAATGCTTAAAAACGGAATCCTAAAAATGAACCCATTTACATTGGGAATTGAAAATCTATGAAGTAACAATGTAGGTCCACGTTTATATATATGCTATTTACCACCACAGAATATTGCGGTCATTTCTTTTATTTTATTCCGTGGTACCACTCGTTCGCCTTTACTGCTATCGAAACCCGTATTTGAATATATGGCTAGTCGTATTACTAAATGGCAGGTGTTAAGTAATAGGAGGTAGCGATTAAATTAAACTTTTAATCTGTTCTCACTTTAATTTGAAGACTAAAAACTAAAGCAAAACAAAAACCGACTTCAAACATGAATTATAATACAAAAAAAAATCTGTAAAATTTTGAATTGTGCCAATTTGTATCACGTAAAAAGTTTTACTTGGCACCGAATTCGGATGATTGACTTGGCACTAAATCATGTCCCCGCGAAATAGTGACAATAGCTAGTAGCATTTGTCATTTGAATCGAAATATAAATAATAACTTAGATATGCTATAAATTCAATCGATTGATTATTTGGCAACCCTATAAGTTGGATGCTGATAAGCAATAATGTGTCAACCCACAAAAAGTCAACTTTTTGGGTTGACACATTATTCGGAGATACTGGTGTATTTTGACACTGCGTCATTTATTTAAGAGCCGAGATGGCCTAGTGGGTAGAACACGTCGATATCAACCGATGATCGCGGGTTCAAACCCCGGCTAGCACCTCTGAATTTTCAAGTGCTAAATTAATGCTTAAATTCATCTCGAGCTTGGCGGTGAAGGAAAACATCGTGAGGAAACCTGCATGTGCCAGGAGAAATTCTGACACATATATATCCGCCAACCCGCAGTGGAGCAGCGTGGTAGGTTAAGCTCTAAACCTTCTCCTTAATAGGAGGCCTTTGCGCAGCAGTGGGAAATGAAAAGGCTGTTACTTTACTTTACTACTCACTTATTTAACATTATAAAAGATAACATAATAAATATATTAATCTGCTTTTAACTCATTATACTTTTTATCAAATATAAAAGAAAAGATGATATATACGTCTTCAAACAGATTGATTAAGAATAGGTTTGACATCTTTAGATGAATCAATATTTCTAATCAGCGTCCAGCTATCAGTATAATATAAAATTTAAAATAAAAAAAAAACAGACAATCCAAGACAACTAGACACTGAGACCATTTCAATGAGCCCCAAGACGATACTTCTGCTATAAGACAGTAAGGAGTTATGTATCCAGCTGATTCCAGATGATGCTGCAGCGACAGATCCAGATGGCACAACTATGTTATATTAATATTATTGATAGCATAGCAAATTTCGAGTCAAACCACTAGAAATTTCTAAGGTCCTTTGCAACTAGAAAATAACTGGTAAGCTGACAAACGATTGAACACATTTTCATTAATAACCATCGCAATTACATCAAATTTAAAACATAAAACTGCATCAAAATTAGTCCATTCGTTAGAGAGCCATAGTCTATTTTTTTTACTTTTATTATTTAGCAAACAAATATGTATTTCTAGCCATACATAAAAGTTAGATAAGAAATTATCGATTGAATGATTGAACTGAATCATTTTTATCATGTAAAATTATGTTGAAAAAAAAATTCTTCGAAAATTCGTGATTTTCGTTCGAGGTATTGTTACCAAATAAAGACAAGAAAGAAAAATAGACTATAATTAAGACTTGGATACATAATACAGATACTATATACTATAAATAATACAGATATACAGATTTTGATCGGAGGTTAAAATAATAGAAGAACTATCGCCTATAACTTAAACCAAGAGGAAGGTCCGGCGAAATGGTGTTCCACACAGTTTTCAGCAAACATTTGAATGGAAATGACTTTATTCAGATAACAACCGCGATTTTATCTTTCTGTATTTCATGTTCGCTGATCTCGTGCATGGGGTTTTTAGAAATAATTATGTACGAATGCGTTATTAACAAATGTGTCGCGTAACGCGATTGCGTTGCGAACTTTTTCTCCTCTATTATCTAATTTCAAATGGCTGAACTCATTTAACTATACTAACAATGAAATTTTTTTATACACGCTATTCTTGGATGCATTTATTAGCGATAGATAGCCTGTCTTTAGACATAGGCCATAAAACATCACGTTAGTTTAACGTAATAACCCTGTTGTTCAGGTATTTTCGCGTTTTATTAGACCTATGGTACACTAATAGACCCATTTCGATGAACCAGCACAAGGAGCTGCAATCGGTAAGCTATAGAAGATAAAGTAACTCGGAAAACAAAATTTACTACAATCGCGTTCAGATTTCAATGGTAACTCTTTTCAAAATTTCCTAAGAATGAAACTACACGTATGAATTAAATGTACTTGGTTACCAATAAAGGTTTTTCCAAAAATTTAAAGAATTAACTTCAACGAGATTCTTCCAATTAATTAAAAACAAGGATATGGATATTGACACGAAGAAATTCATAGGTATTTGCTAATATTATCTGCTTCAATTTTAAAAGTATAAAATCCTGTAAAATAAAAGGGTTGCCAGCATTTAATCAGAAGTACGCATAAAAATCTCATTTGAAAGCCAATAAATTTATTGGGACAAGTATCAATATTTTACCGTAATTACTCCCGTTCGAAAGCCCATTCGCACCCGACACGAGAATCGAACCCGTGACCGCACAACAATTAATTATGTACATTGACAGACGGACAAAATAAATCTATTGCAAATATAATTAGATTCGGGCCTATTTAATTCACGGAGGGCAAACAGAATTTGTTTCGGAACAAATTCTAACAATGCAGACCGTTTTAATATTAAAATCGATTTGATTAAATAAATTGATAATACTGGCTACTTTTAAAAGTATCTGTACCAATTTATAATACAAAACAATTAATTTATATACATAAATTAAAAAAAAAATAAAAGAAAAGATTATACATTAAACTATTTACATCTTAATTACTATAAAAAAAGGATTATATTTTACAAAACATTGTAGACCTCATCTAAGCCACTGCATCTGGGTAAAGTTCCCAAAATACTGGCAGCATTACCCCGTTGAATGGCCAAGCTGATCCTTTGACCGAGGTAGCTGCCAGCTCTTGGGTCCCCAGTTGACTCCCAAAGCCTCTTTGAGAGGTCTTTAAAAAGATAATTGATAATTGTTTTGTTTTAAAAGTAGAAAATGATTAGTCACAAATATCTACATTCTGGGCCCTCTTTCCTGTTGAAGAGAAAGAGGCAAATACTACTGTGCAACCTAATGCAATTTATATTAGTATATGCAAGACAGTTTTCCAAGCATAATATGATATATAGAGTACAGTACAGAATAAGTCTGTAAATATCCCATTATTAAACGAAAGCCACTTCTCTGCTTAATAAGAAGGGTATGAAGCTTTATACGTCAGGTCACTATGGATTGCGAGATATACATAAGGATATCAGCCAAATATGCGGGCTCAGTGCACTTGAAAACTTAAGTTTAACCCATAATCTTCAATTAAGATCCATGCGTTTTTTTTAATGCTGGCAAACGAGCAAGCAGAATACCTGATGTTAAGAAGTCACCGCCCCATATTTGCAGCTCCAAAGGATGAAAGGGAAAAGGAAGCGAGGAACCGAATTGGGGAAATGGTTAGATTTCTGGCTCTCTCACGTGCGAAACACAGTTAATAGCTTATTTACACGAATATTTTGTGAGAATGAGGTATCTAGCCAGCCCGTATACGAGCCGTCATCAGTGTACTACAGCTAAGCTTTACCTCTATAAAATTGTAAATAAAGTTTTATCTAAATAAAAAGATTTAAAAATCTTATACGTACCGAACCTAATATTTCTGGACCGGTAAATGTTTAACTGTTCAATTCACTCATCCATATTTGGTATAACCTATAACCACTTAAACCTACGCCTTAACTGATTTCAACAGTTAACGTTATGGCTTTATTTAGCATTCATTAGTTCTATGACGCCGCGATTAGATGCTGATAAGCAATAATGTGTCAATCCACAAATTAGGAGATATTAATGTATTCTCATAAGGTATCATAGGAACATATTTAAGAATTATATATTTTTTTAATTAGATATTTAAGAATATTCAAAAAAATTTAAACTCATCAAAACTAAATAAGTACGTAAAAAGGTTCCTTGATTTTCGAATATTGAAGTGTGTTATATATTTAGTAATATGAAACTATCTCACGTATGTAATATGTTTTTTATTGAAACAAAAACTGTAGTTGTTGCTCTGTAAAGAGAATTTATTTTTGAAAGATTAAACAATCACAAATTATATTTGCAAATACATTTTACGACTACTTATATACCTAGTACAAATTAATATGATATTATTTACTAACCTGTAAAGAGAAACAACATTAAAAGCTATTGCTTCAATTTCTATGTTAAACAATCGTTATTGCTTTTAAAAAAATCTTGCTAAGCTTAACACGTACAAAAAACCAGAGAGCCTTTCTCTACAGATTAAATTATAAAATTAATACAGAGTAAAAAGTGCTGTCACCACAGATAATATATTATAGTAAGTAATGAGCAAGTATAATTATCTATTAAATTAAATGAAGAGTAGAAGAGCTTCATTTACACGTATAAGATAAACGTATTATCAGATAAAAGTTTTTATTATACCAATGCTGCTTTTAAGTCATTATAACTTTTATCAAAATAGTAAAGAAAAGATGGATATATACTTCTTATAAAAAATTGGTTAAGAATATGTGTGACTACTTAGACGCCATTTTCTCTAAATGAAGTCCTTGTGGCTTATCAGCGTTCAATTATGATAACATTTTTGACAGATAATAATGTACAACGGGGAGTGTTCTGACGAACTCTTTGACATGGTGCCACCGTCTCGCTTTTACCATCGCACCCTTCGTCTCAGGACTCGATATCATCCACACAATCTCGATGCATGGTCATCTTCCACAGTGCGGGCTTCACGGTCCTTTTTCCCGCGTATTTGCAAGCTGTGGAATGATCTTCCTCCTAAGGTTTTCCCTGAGCGCTATAATTTGGGGGTTTTCAAGCGTCGAGTGTATAGACACCTTTTCACTAAAGGCCGGCAACGCACCCGCAACATCCCTGGTGTTGCAGATGTCCATGGGCGATAGTGGCCACTTAACATCAGGTGGTACTATCTGCTCGGTGGCCCCCCCTATTATATATATAAAAAAAATGGCATTTTACAACCCCTGATAAAGACAATTGACGAGTATGTGCTCGCGACTTTGGTTTTCTTAATGAAGATGTTGATTTAAAATCGAACGCAAATTTACCTAATGCTACAGGCATTACCATTTAAAGTAATGTAAAATAGCACCTTAATTTTTTAAATTAATCAAGTGGTTCTGATGTTTTTATCGCACATTCAAAATTCGTTCTTTTTAATATACTCTATCTTATATTTTGAGTTATTTATTGGTATTTGGCTGTTCTTTTTAAGTAAATTATGTAGAATATAATTCACTTACCCTAAATTAGTTTTCAGTTATAAATTAAAAAAAATAGAAATAACAATATAAAATCGCGCATTATCTTCTGAAGAAAAAACTCTGGCAAATCACCAAGTTATCTAAACACTTAGACGATTTCATTTCAAAGTCGAACCAATTTAATTACTTTAAAAATGAAAAATAATAAAAGGCAATTGGCGAAAATAGCACAGAGAAATTCGAGTCACTCGACGTTATTATAAATGCATTGTCTCTGAGAGCAAAAACAAATAACAGAAAAGGTCCCTGAACTGAACTGAGAAAACTTAATCCGAATCCATTTGAAGTTATCAAAACTCCGTCAGACAGAAAAAACCACTCACGATTAGAAATTGTCGGAGATTGCTTAAAAAAACACGAGCTCTTGCTCTTTCTCAGTCATTATGGTCTATACATAAAATAATATCGTATCGCACAGTCTGTATGTGTAACACGGTTGCTTATTAACGTTTACACAATTTTATAGACCATAACCATGGATAATACTAACCAGTAATTAATTGAAAAAAATCAAAAACCCGACTGCGTAAAAAACCATAGAGAATCGTTTCCAACCCACTATAAATCGTTATAGATTCTAAACGGTAGTTCTGATTGAAAAATGATATGAGAAAACTAAAAACTACTTTTAAATACGTAATCAACGGTGCCCCACTTTACACAGTTCGTCGATTTTAACTGTCCTACTACAAAAGACGCATTAAAACCATGTTGAACACTTGTCTAGCTAAACAGTGTTTAAAAATTAAACATTGCTTAAAATATTATCTTAATTGCTTAACAGCGAATAAACTCATACAAAAACTTATTGATAAAATGTTATACGATACATTTGACAACTGAAATAGGTTCTAAACATGTATTATACTCACTTAAACGTATATTAATCTATATCTAAAGCATGTTTAACTCAAAACTGTCTTTCGACGCGGATTTGTAGTATGGATTTTTTTAAACACGCGTTTAACGTCTGTTTAAATCTTTTGTAGTAAGGCAGTTTTCTTTTTCACATCATGGTGTCCTATAATAATTGTAATTTTGATTTTTCCAAATTATTATACCATCTACAATATTTCGCTATTATGACGAATCAAACTATGTATCATTTATCAAAACCGGCCCACGCGTTTTGTCTAAATAGTACCATAAAGTAAAAAATGACTATATTTGTTTCAATGGTCATTGCTTTAACTGTAGGTACCAAATAATGTTTAACAATCATATTAACTTATTGTGACTGAAAATAGAATAAAAATACATATTTTCTTGATTTACAACCGACTTCAAAGAAGAATGAAGTTCTCATTTCGTAGCACAATTATTTTTTAAGTTTAATATATCACAACACGGTCATTTTTAACCAATTTAATTGTTTTTTGTTTGAAAGGATATGTTTACATTGTGATCCCATCGGTTCATTAATTTAGTTGTAAAATTAAAATAACTATAAGTATAAATGATTCTCCAAGTAATCGAAAGTCAGTTTTTTTGGTACATATAATTTTGTAATAACTAGTAATATCAGCATCTTGGCTAATACGTAAAACGGATAAATGATTAAATACCAAACGTCTGCTATGCAATTTTTGTTAGGATCCGAAATTTGTGTAATCAGTTTTATTAAGGTGAATAATATTATCACAAGACAATTAATTTATACTCTAAAAAAAGCAGCCCAAAGAACAGCCAAAGAAATTGTTCCTCTTATTTAAAAAACAAGAAATCACCAGTATAAGGAAAAAAGAAGATTTTAATCAAAGCATCAACAAATACCAAAAGAGTAACTCGGTTTCGCAGTCGTATAAAATGGGTTAAGCGAGCTAGCTTCCAACAATTTCCGTATATCCCCCGAGGTAATATGTTACGCTTTATTTATGACCGATCTCAACTCTGCACTATTTGTCACTTTAACTCCGGGAACTTATTGTTTCCAACATTTGTTATGATCTCTTTGGCATTATCTTGAAATATTGTAGACGATTCTATGCACGCTACTTCGTTTGTGGACATTGTGTCCTGATATGCAGTTATTTTCCAAAGCTTTTTAGTTTCCTGTATCAAATATATTTAATGTGGTTATCTAAGGCATGAGCCTTGATCAAGCTGAGTTTTCATTAACACCGTGGTTTGTGCCACACAAACAGACAGAACTTTAGTAAAAATTGTGTTTACATTTGTATCAATATTATAAATCATCTTTGATAGTTTCATGCACAAACATGAATTTGTTAACGTTTTATTATATGTGTAGATTCTAAATAAATCGGTTGCTAACTATACCATACGACTTATTTTAACAATCAACAAAAATAACTACAATTTAAAAAATTCTAAATTCAAAACAAAACCGACAATCTTCTCTTTAAGACCATTTCAATGACCTCCTTCACGATACTTGTGTTGAAAGTTGATAAAGAGTTGTATATCTTGCTGTTTCCAAATGATGCTGCACCATCACGGTTTATGATTTTTATTATAATTTCTCACCAAAATAAAATTTCACTTACGTGAAAAAAAAGGAATGAAGGTTCATCCTTTGTTTACATTTTGCTGAGTGTAACAGAAAGAGAGGGTAAAACAAAACGAGTCATACATACCAAAAAAACAGACATCACAGATCAAACATCATATCAGATCAAGGTAATCCAGCAATATTATTTTGATAGCATTTACTAAACCTAACCCTGACTAAACCAGTAAATGTTTTGAAGATCCTTTTAGCAACTGGAAAAGATGTGATAACCTTGAAGCTTCAGTATGGATCATCATAAATTATAGTGCAGAACCATCTCGATTAACTCAGCTTTCAAACAAAAAAGCTATATCAAAATTAGTTTGTTTGTTAGTGAGCTACAATGCCACAGACACCATACTTTATGGGTCGTTTATTAAAAATACAAATAATTAAAAAACTTAGTTGTAGTATTTTATTAGTTAAATATGATATCACTAAAAGAATAAAAATTTTATTACATCATAAGGCCTATAAAATGAATTACCTCTAGATGTATAGCTATTACGTCGTCATAAACAAGAAAATGTTCCATTAGAAACACATCACATTTAATAAGTGAAATATTTGTTTATTATTAAATAATTATGATTTTTTAAAAGTAACCGACATCGAAAGCATAATATATTATTTCGTTTACTTCGATGACATGCCTATTCTTAATTTTCTTTGTTAAAAACCAAAATTTTGTACTAATTTGAACTGAAAATCCACACCAAACTGAAATACTGAATTGTTAAAATTAGGTAAGAAATGACGAAGTTTTGAGGTAACAAACAATAAAAAAATCATACACTACGCATTGATACCTCCTTCTTTTTGAAGTTAGTTGCCCTTAACTGTGAGCATGAAGCCAAGCAAAGGAGGTTACATTTAGATGCTTCCTTTCCTCACTTCCTATTCCCTTTTATGTTACTCCTTTTTAGATGGCCAGAGGAGTCGTCATTTGTGCAATTTGTGTAAATGTTCATCTGGTGCGGCAAATGTCCATGGGCGGCGGTAATCACTTAGCATCAAGTGTTCCGCCAGTTCGTCTGTCAGCTACGTTTAAAAAAAAATGCAGAACACTAGCATAACGACGACAACAACTAATGCGATTCGGCGTCGATTAAGGGTATCATTAAAACTGACCTGCATGCTGGATTGGTACACCCCTAATATGTAGACATGACGCCATCGGTAATAGTAACGGAAATTTCATCCATTACTCCTTAGGGCAGAAATCTGAATGTCGCTATTGGGGATACAAAAAATAAGATGTTTTTATAATGTCGAAAAAAATAATGGTTCTATAGATAAATATTGTGTAAAATTTTGCAATCTAAACTTCTAATTTCTACAATATTAATATCTTTAAAAGAACATGGAAGACAAATGACGCACTGCACGCGGCGCGACGTATAAGCGCTGGGTGATGGCTGCTGAGTGATACTTGGCACTAGATTACATTGTTAGATTAAAAATATGTTCGTAATAGTATGCTAAACAAATTATTATATGTAGTAAGTATCTTACGATACTTATATTTGTAGGTTTATAAATAAATCTGAACATAAATTAACGACCATTTAAAATAAAGAAGTTAGAACTCTTCACAATTTGTGCAAAACTTAAAACGTTCTACCATTTTACAGTATTTAAATTAATAATGTGATCCAATAAATGCACAAACAATGTTAATTAAAGTGTAGCAAACATCAAAAGTCAACGAAGCAGGATCTTGAAACGACGGAGACATTTCTGTTCCAAATTAACTTCGAAACATCGACGTCACAGGTGATTAACGTCACAACTCGCAAAAGAAATTAGGGCACGTAAGCGGCCCTTTATCAAAACTTCTTGCCATTGACAGCCCTCCTCCCCCCCGCGCCCTTCAGTCAGATAATAGCATTTCCTTGTACGTATTACGTATCGGCGATCTTTATTAGGTAATTATTTCTTTGTAAAAACCTCCCAACTATGACAAACAGATTTGTCATTTATTAGCATTATGTTAACGCAACGTCGATCTTAATACGAAGATTTAAGTCTCAAAGTTGCAGGAGGTACTGTAATTATAACGTATTTTGGCTGAGTTATAACAAAGAGGGATAATTGGAACAATGGCCGACGTTTGGACGTGTTGATGACAACTACGAAAACTGATATATTATCCGCAATTTTCGTCCTTCGAAGTTCAAAACTTCAGCACTTCTTTCACTAACTCCAAACTTTCTTGGAAACGTTTCGTTATTCGCATTCTCGAATTGTCTAATTATTATTTCAACATTGTGAACTACGGGTATTAGCTGTGACAATATTAATTTGAAAATTAAATCTAGATAATATAGAAACAATAATACAATCAGTTTTTTAGTTAAACTATATAATAAGACAAGGTTTATTTTGATTATATTTATCAAAATATCAAAAATAAAATCGTGGATGTGCAGTTTCTGTGTTTTTAGACAATATGATGGCATGGTTCAAGCTATATTGGTTCATAATAAAATGCCTGCCAAACAAAGCCACGTATCTTTGATAGTACGCATTAAACACATGCCCCTCGATAAATCTGGTGTGACTTCATCAAAACTGCCCTTGACATAAATATCAATTAAAAAGCGAACATACTCTATACATTATAGACATAACTTTATCAAAACACCTAAAATCGTAATAAGTGTTACAAATTACAGTAATAACGACATTATCGCTCATAATCAGGAGGGAGACGTAATTACTGAACTAAATGATGAAAGAACCAATATACAACGAATGAAAGGATTCATTGTAACAATTATTTAAGCACTAGTGTAGTTTACGATCGCGGCTAGAGCACGTGTGATCACAACATGTGAAACTGAAAAGGAACGATACAATTGCTTATCATACCATCCATTGCTCCATTGATGTAACACGTTCAGATGATGTTGATACAAAATCTGCAATGGATAAGCGTTTAGTTGAAAAACTATTTGGAGTATTTTAAGTGAGTTTAAAAGGAGTGCCACTAACGACGCCAGATGTCGAGCAATCGTTTGATACGACATTGTAACTGCGTTTGCGCAATATTTCACTAAGAATCGTATCGAGCTGTTTATGACTAACAACCATGATTCAGTAGTTAAAGTTGAAACAGAATAGTCAACGTTCAAATTAGTCTAATACATAATTACTAATTAGTCACGGTGTCTTTCTCTTTGAAATCTACGTATTATATTGTTTTGATTTTATGCTTATTATATAAAGTGTTAAATTATCTTATTTATTGCCTATTCTGCCGCCGGTGCCAAAAGGAAAACTATCAGAAAACTCGACAAATGAAGTCTCTGGTTTTTGATCGCCTCCAAAAAGGAGGGAATTGTTAAAAGGGCAGAATAATTTATGGCTATATACATATTTTTAAATAGACTTCAAGAGTGGTCCGATTTATATTTAAAATAAGTAATTGTCCCTTAATTAAAACCGGGTCCAATTTTTTTTGTGCAATTTCATCAGTGCAAATACAATTTTTAATATGACTTAAGAAGACGGATAATTTCATTCCCAAAGTATACAATCGTTTTAAAATAAAAATATTTCTTACATTAAACTTTTTATTTCAAAATATTACACCAAAAACACTTTAAATATTTTTCTAGGATCTTGCCATAAAAGAGTATGCATCGTCCCATAAAGGAGTTACTGACATTATGTACTCTAGAATACAATGCACCTGTTCGGCCTTAAGCGGATTGCCACCACGTGTAGTGGAATCTTTACACTCCTATCCACTTAAAGACTCATTTTAGAATGAAATCATCGAGATAAGTCCTTTGCTATTTTACCGATTTCATAAAATTACATCTCAATGCAGTTGTGTTTTTCATCAATTTTAATGATTCTCTTTTATTGAATGCACTAAACTTCGATGGTGGTCCTGTTTAGATTGGGAGAAAACCCATGTCTAATTGATCTTGGGTTTTATTTTTTTCTACTTGACTCTGCGTGTGACATATTCAAGTGATTTTGTTATGCGATTTTCATTTATATTAGTGTTGTGTTTAGTCTAGACTCCCACAGGATCTCATTCTTATGGGGACCGTTGAGTATGAGGTCTTTACCTAATTGACTCAGAAAAAGGGTAATGTTTTCCTATACATATGTATATCTGTTCCATTGTAACCTATATCCTTTGAAATGAGGGGGGAGGGGATGTTATTAATATAACACCTGTATTTACGAGTAAACGGTTACACCCGATAGACGGACTACACTGACTATACCTAAGTCTGTTTTTTCGTTATGTAACTAAACATATATTTACGTATAACGTATAATATAACGTATAACGTATATATACGTTAAAAAATATTTAATAAATAAAGCATATTATACCATACAAGAATATTTTGACGACAAAGAGGCGTGGATTTGATAAGCGTTGATTTTCTATCCGGATAACATAATTAAAATGTAATAAAAATACATTATATATAAATGATTTTAAAAGAGTTACTATCGAGTTTCTTGCCGGTTCTTCTCGATAGAGACTACATTCCGAACCGGTGGTAGCTTTATAAAAATCAAAAATGAAAATATGACATGTAACTTGACGATTCGAAAGTGCTGTTAAAGCCCATTTGAATAAAGTATATTTTTAGTTTGAGTTTGAGTTTGAGTTTAATTATACAGAACATAATAATCTATTGTTTTATTACTTGACCCGTCACTTAAATCGATCTATCAAATGAGGTTAAACATATCGAACGCTTTAGTAAATTCTAACAAGAAACAGAGATACAAGAAGATCATTCATCATCCTAACACGGGTACATTGGACAAAAGATATTACCAACGGTACATTAATTATATCCTAATGGTTGAAATGCCCGAATTACTTTGAAGTCATTTTTAATGTAAATAAACTTTTCCTGAGCAACGATAAAATAATTTACGATGTCTACGAAGATGGGAACGTGATTTTTAGCATTTAGTAATGTTCGTCTTGAAATTAATTTTAATGAAAGATGTTTAAGTAGGGCAATGTAAGAGAAATTCTTAAGTCTTAATATATATTTTAAAATAGACGATGTTTAATAAAAAATGAATAGAAATAAGTAGGAAAATTAGATATGTGCGAATGCAAATGACTTACTACATTCCATAATAATTTGTTAAGTGATTTTAATTGGGTCGCTACAATTACAAAAGGCATTTATATAAAAAATAGATAATTCAAAAAAAATATTAAGAACACATTTGACATATTTAGACGTCATTTTCTCAAAACGGTGTCCGTGTACATAGTATTGCTTATCAGCATTCATTTAATTTAACTCATTATCATCATGAAAAATCAGCGTTTCGACTATCACTCCAAAATAAAAACTCCTCGTAAGCGAAGATATTTTCTTCAAGTATCTTTAGAGTGACAACAAGCCATTGCATATTTCAACAATAAATACATACACTTATATCTTCAGAAACAGTAATATAAATTCATTAACACATAACTTAACGTCAACTCTTTTGTTCTCAAAGAATTCTACTCGAGACATGTCCGAATCCGAAATTTATTGACTGATAAAAGAAATATTAATAAAACTGGTTAAGCGCGATTCAACTCGCACTCCAAGGGTTCTGTTTATGCTGTACTAATTACATTCGACATAAGCTTAATCGGCCTTTATCATTTATCTATGCCCAGTTAAAACCTGTATAAGTTTAAATACCATGTTATCTCAAAGCAAGAAAAAATACAGGCTTTTATGGTCGCTTTTTGTTTTATTTTTGTTACAATTTAGCATATTTGATTTAATAACTCATATTCTATGAAAATTTCAACAGGCTATTACGGATCCAAAATATACGGCTATTTAAAAATAGGCAGGCTGCCTATGAAGATTTGCAGCAGAGGATCCTCAAATATATTGCTCGCTTAAAAATGAACGTGAGGTAAAAGAAAGGTAATTGGGATTAAGGAAAGAAATGGGAGGAAAGTTGGGTTTCCGGCAATTACCGTACGAAACGCAGCTAAGACCGATTTTCTGTGAACGTGTAGTACTATCTCGGTAAACAGCACACATACGTGCTGTATCCATGAGCTACACCTAGGATCTACCACGTAAGAATAGAAAAATGTCCATTTGTGACATTCTAGACGACAAATTCATTAATAACATCCCACTGTCATTTTGAATACGTAACCCTAAAAACGTCATTACCACATTAAAACAGGCTGAATTAGCAATTTTGAACCGTAACACTTTCAAAATAAAAGCTACATATGTGATCGTAGATGATTAATACACGGCTGATTTTAAAATATATCCAAGACCTATAATGATGGCTCGAATGATGCTACACCGATTGATGACTCACTCGCAAGGAATCAGGTCACGTTGAACGAACGGACACTTTAAAACTAAAATAATAATGATTATTCAATTAAGTGAATAGATCGAACGTTTTATATTGACTTAGGATAATGGAATCAACAATTGGTTGGATTTGAGATGCTTAATAAAAGTCCAATATTATTGAGAGTTTTGTTTTTATTAGCCGGTGTTCGCGACTTTTTCTGCGTATCTGTGATGTCTACGTCATAGCAGCTTGATGTCTCAAGTCTCAGCCCGATCGGTTTAAAATTGAGTTTCATACAAACTTCCATCCCTTATTTTATCCCCTTGTGTGTAGTATTAATCAAAATCCTTTCTTAGCGGATGCCTACGTCATAATATATACTTGCATGTCAAATTTCAGCCCGATCCGTCCAGTGGTTTGAGCTGTGCGTTGATCACTATGTTGACTGACTGTCACCTTTGAGATTATATATATTTAGATTGTTATAAAATTAGAAGGTGTAAAAAATTAATCAATTAATAGTGCTTACACATCAGAATAACAAATTGGATTATTTTTATCAACCTACTACGTGGACATCGCTGCGAACTTCTTGTAAGTATTCTTTATACGTTATTGTAAGATGTTTAATTTTTTCCCGGTTTTTTTTTAAACAAGTTCCAAAAAAGGAGGTTCTTTATATTCTTCAGGAACCTTTTCTATGTATGTTCCCATATTACTCGAAAACAGCTTCTCCGATTTGTTTATTTATATCGATTGAAAGGATATACTCACCCATAGAATTTTCATCAAAATAGGTTCATTAATTTGGTATTAAAATAACTGGAATATGCGTGTCATTCAAGTAAACGACGTCTTGTTTCGTTTTATAATTTACATTTTAAATATAATATTTCTCACGATTCTCACGAAGGCGCGTAGCCTTAACTAGTCAACCGATCATCATGAAATTTTTCAAACAAGTTGTCAAGAGTTACAGAAAAGGACATATCTTTTCACCCAGATAAGAAGTACTAATCCCGAGGGATAGAATAACCAGTTGACTGATAACGGGAGCTACCGCTATCGCATCGCAATTATTACATTTTGCAAGATTCTAATTTTCGTACTAAAACGAAACAAATCAACTGTCAAATCAATGCGGTATGCATTGCGATAACAATAGATTCTTGTAATAATCCTTTTGATTAACAAGATTGTTGACCGAAGCCGCTAACAAAATCTGGTTAAATTAAATCATAAGCAGCAAAATAGTGAAACAAATACCGTTATAAAGATTACCTTATCACCTCACGACGTTCCACACTCACGCCGAAAGAATCCATGACAGCATTGTCCAATTATAATAGAACTCCTGGGCCCATTATGTCAGTTCACAGTCAATATTAATTATACCAAATGTTGCCATTACTATACTTAATTCCCGTCTCTCAAAACTTTTAAAATTGTTTCTATGTCATACTCATCTATCACGAGAACCAGTTTATTTATAACGATCTTCCATCATTTTAAACCTTATTGCTTAAGAAATAAAGGTGGGTGTAAGTGAGAATGTTGCTTAGGAAATTTGGTACTAGCATGCACAAATGCTTGACTTCAAATAGGAATTAGTAACGATCTGATGTAACATATTGTACACAGTCACGGATTCTTGTTGTTTGTACAAGGATAAATGTATTTTGGAAACGTGACGAGGTTTCAGTGAAAGACAGACTTCTTTCATGGACGACTTTGGTATGGTCTGCTAGTCTTAGGTTTTCTTTTAAATAGAAAATTATTTTGTGAAAACTTAGAATTTGTTGTTTGATATAGGAAATTAAAAAATATTGAAAATGTTCTTTTTTTATTTATAAAATATATAACGAATTCTTAATATGTACTAATATATAATTCCTCCAAGTTTTCTCCTACCCTTTATATGAAATTTAATAAACGGAGATTATTTATTTATTTTATATGATAGCTATGTTTATTCTGTAAGAAAGTTTTTGTTATATAAAACATTTTATAACCAAAATATTTAATATAAAAAGATCACCTTTTGGGCACCTTGCCTCACCGTGACATCAATAGTTACTTCGGCTTAATATGGTTATTTTTAATTTCTCTTTCGTCTTTTTACTTTTAATAGAATTATCAGAATTATTTGTTGATATAAGAATGTATTGTATTTAAGTTATATTTCAATTAATTAATTGTTATTAAAAAAATACAATAATCAATAAAATAATCCAAAAAAATATTTCTCTTTCTTCTTTTTATTTTTAATAGAATTATTTGTTGAATCAACTGTCAAAATCCATCGCGTTGCGATAGCGACAACTCCGCATAATTTTCCATTCTTCACATGCGTCGTTATTAGACATTTAATATTACATTATATATTTTAAACTTTCGCAATTTATTACTATATTTAATATAACGGGTCTTATCGCGATAACTAATGGTATTAATACCTTTTTTTGCCCGACGTCTCGACGAAGTCACATTCGTCGTGGTTACGAGCTAACTGACCGTTATATTAAATGGATGCTGATAAGCAATAATGCGTCAACCCACAAAAAATCTAAATTTGGGATATTGATGAATTTGATACTACATCACCTATTTAACATTATTCAAAAAAAAATTCAAGTCATCTAAACTAAATAAATATGGAAAAAAGTTTCTTAACTCGATGTTTCGAATTTCAGGTGCGTTCCACATATTGCAATTTATAAAATAATCTCAAATATTTAAAAAGTTATTATTAGATAACATTATTAGATAGAAAGATTTAATATACATTTTATCAAAATAGAAAAGAAAAGATGAATATATACTTCTTCAAACATATTTATTAAGAATAGGTTTGACATCTTTCAACGCCATTTTCTCAAAATGAAGTCCGTGTGCCTTGACACAGTATTGCTTATCAGCATCCAAATATGAATTTAATATTAAAATTCAGCAAGTCATTATAGGAAGTATATAGTGCATTTCTGAACATATACTTTATGTTATATCGTTTGAATGGTGAGTTTGTCACTGTAATTACATCCACGGGGGAACCAACTATTGTCGCACTGTGGACAGCCTATTTACATTGTATTGTACGTAGCGTATTGTGTGAAATGTGAACGCCTGCCAGCAACAGACTGATCGAACCCGATTCAAGAATCATTTTAACGAATTCTCCATATTGACATTTACTGGTGTATTTATAGTAATTTTCAATTGGAATTTCGCTAAGTGGAATTTCCCTTAGTAGGGAATTTTTCGAGTGTACACAAAATCTTTGCTGATTAAAAAAAATATATTTTTAACAAAAAGAAGGGCGTTATAAGTTTGACTGCTGTGTGTCCGTCTGTGGCACCGTAGTTTCTAATCGGGTGATCCGATTTGTACGCATTTTGTAATTTGAAAGAGAGTTTTATAGCGATGTTTCTTAAACATGTTTTACTAAGATCGGTCCCGCCATTTCATGATCATGAGCGCTTGTCTTCTTACGGTAGAAATCTTAGATGCACAATAAGTATTTGATTTATTTGCGAACATGTATGTGACCTAAATTTAGCATAGATGTGTGCATTCAACATAACTATGCAAAGTTATGGAATTCTTGGTCTGATGCAGCCAAGATCAGCAGGATACACAACTCCTCAACAACTTACAGCAGAGTTATCGTGTTGGTGCTCGTTGAAATGGTCTTAAGGAATAGATTATCGAGGGTTTTTCAAAATCTTATTTTAGTCAATTTTCATCGAATAAGCTAGTCACAAGATTGTTCTATTGGTTAAGTCTTACAATGCTACAAAACTACCGTTAAAAATTTATTACTGTCTTAAGAAAATTAGAAGTTAAGATTTAAGTTAAAACAAGCAAAAACAGCCTGTCCTGTCCCACTTTTGGGCTACTGTCTCTTCTCTTATTATGACGAAGGTTTAGAGCTTCCACCACGCTGCTTCTACATGTGTCAGAATTTCTCCTAAGACATGCAGGGTTCCTCACGATGTTTTCCTTCACCGCGAAACAAAAGATGAATCTAAACAAAAATGTAGCACTTGGAAACTTAGCGGTACTAGCCGGGTTTTGAATCTGCGTTCATCTTTTGAGATCGACATGTTTTAACCACTAGACCATCTCGTGTTCGTTAAGATGTTATGTTGATAAAAAACAACTACAATTTAAGAAATGTGGCACTTTCTAACAGAAATATTAATTATAAAAGATTTTAAATTCAATTATATTCAAAAATGCATTGCCAGGTTTACCTTAGACTATTCAACTCAAAAAGAAATTTTCAGAGATTACGCTGTATAAAACATACAAACAAATTTTACCTCTGTATAATATAAGTATAGAGGAAACATTTGAAGTCAAATGAGACTAATTCAATTTATAAAGTGGTTCAAGTATTCCTTTGACGCAATTTTAAAATTAATTTAAGAGAAATTATCGAACAGCGTTACAAGCTAGCGTACATTCCATCAATCCATTTGCATTATTAATTCAAACAATTTCCACGTGTCCCTCGAGGGTAACACGAGAAATTAAGATCCTTTAGGTCGCTTTTAGATGTAATTTTTGAATTTGTGAACTTACTTGTTCTCTTCATATAAAATTTAATATAAGTTACTTCTGTTTTGACCCGACTGCGCGACGTTATGGAGGGTAATGTAATTATTAGTTTACATTACATACATACATGTGGGTTTGTATGTTTGTGGCACTATTTAGGCCGAACGCATAAGTCGATTTCGGTAAATGATACGTCGATTATAGAAAGTATAATAATTGAAATGAAAAAATCAAAATAAAATCATTTTAGGTTCCTTGCGTCATTATTCAGTCAGAATTACCATTAAGAATCTATAACGATTTAAAGTTGGTTACTAACGACTTTCTATGGCATTGTTGGGCAGTGGAGTTTTTGTCATTTTTCAATTTTTTACTTTTTTTTTATAAAATAGCAAACGAGCAGGCGGGTCCAAAAACCGCCACGGCCCATTTGCAGCACTAGAAGAACCACAAGTGCATTACCTTGAAAAGGAAGAATCTTCTCCCTTAAATCTGTATTAATATTATAACGCTGAAGAGTTTTTGTTTGTTCGAAGACGCTATTCTAAGGAACTACTCGTTCGAATTGAAAAAATATTATTGTTTTATATAGTTTATTTATTAAGGAAGGCATTAGGCTATATTACATCACTCTACGACTCATTGGATAGAGTCAATGCCCATAAACGCGAGGGACAGCTAGTAAAATATAAATATATATGAGTCGAATGACTCACTAGGATAAACGTCTAAATATCAACTAATGGTTATAAAATTAAACTCAGATTACCTGATCTTAGTTTTGCGATCATCTTATGTTCGGGGATGATGAAAAAAATCGTCAAAAACCTTTATATGAGAAATTCTGACACGTCTCAGTCACCCCGCAGTGGATTATGCAACTAATATTATCTTTTGCAGCAAAATTCTGTTTTCTTTTTGCAATGGAATAAATAAATAAATAAATAAAATAAATAACGCATCACACTCAACGGCCCCCATTAAGATCTCATGACCTTGTGTCGGGGGTCCGGCCACACTCACAACACTAACACAAACACCCAGACCACGACAAACATCTGTATAGCCAATAACGCTTTAGTCCGTTGCAGTGACCATTGCGCCAACGCGTGTGTCAAGGAAGATCTTAGGTTAGGTATACATAAGTGGACGGATAAAAAAATTGAAGACCCACGTTTAGATATTTCGTTACATAAGAGAGAAAATACATATCTAATACCTTTAAACAAGCAATTATTTTATATATAGAGGCTGATAAGCAGTGCTATGTCAAGCGACACAGACTTCATTTTGAGAAAATGGCGTCTTACGATGTCAAACTTACCCTTCATAAATTTGTTAGAAGAAGTATAAATCCTTTTTTCTCTTCTATTTCGATGAAAGGTATAATTAATAAAAATCAGAATAACATAAAACGTAAAACAGATTTTTAAATACGTGAGATTATTGCGTATTGCAAACTATTGACCACATTTTAATATTCGAAACATTAAACGAAGAAACTTTTTCCGCACTTATTTGGTTTAGCTGATATTTTTTTATATAATGTTAAATACGTCACGATTATCAGAATACAAAAATATCTTTAAAATTGACTTTTTGTAGGGTTGACACATTATTGCTTATCAGTATCCTTATATAATCTGAACCTAGGAAACGGCTCTAACGATTTTCATGAAATTTAGTATACAGGACTTTGTGACACGGTAGTTAAAATCGAAACGCCCTAATTCTTACACCCAATTGGTCCTCCATCTTATTAACGGTCGGTAATTATTATGAATTTAATTAATTTTAAACGTAATATTTTAAAAGGTTATTATTACAGTAATTTATCAAAAGCAAAGTTTCAATTAAGTCATCTAAAAGTTTGAGATGCCCTCTTTAATAAACTAAGTTGTCATGACCATGAGCGAAGAAAAATTTCAAAGTTTAATATTAATTTCTAAAATAATACGAAAATGTCTCTTTAAAAGTAGCCTTTTAGTAAAAGTAAAGTAACCTTTAGAATACTGGTATTGATGCATTCTGACAATGTAACACATACTAAGCATTATTGATAAAATTTTCGAGTCATCTAAACTCAAAAAGCATTGTATTCCATGTTAAGTTTGTCCAGCTTCTTAATTTAATGTTTCGAATACTAAAATGCGTTCCATATTTTGTAATAATTATTTAAAAACTTCTATTAGATATAATTATACTAATCTGCCCGTATTTTATTATTTTTGTTATCAAAATATAAAACAAAATATATACCTCTTCTACCTTATTAAGAATTGGTTTGACATATTTAGACGCCATTTTCTTAAAATGAAGTCCGCGTGGCTTAATGATATGGGAAACCTAAAATTAAAATTATTTTTGAAGACCTATTTAACGATACCCCACTTGAGATAGTTTGTCAATTTTAATTTTTTTCATTTTCACATTATGGCGTCCAAAATCGGCCATTTTAAATATTCCAAATTCCAATGCTTTCTTTGACATTTGCCCCGTCATAACGAATCAAAGGAAGTTATTTATCAAAATCATTTTTAAGTCGAAATAAAATGCTTAGAATAAAAAGTCGACCCAAACGAAGTCGGGGACGAAAACTCTGATAAGAAAAAAAAACTTTATAAGGGTCTAAAAAATCAGAAGAACGTTCAATTAACAGCAGGAAATAACTTTATTGAAGGAAACGCTCTGATATCTTAAAAAATGTTCCCCCGTTTCTCTTTACCGAGTTTATCAAATTATTACTTATCAAACAAAGCTTTTTGTTTTAAAGTAACAGGATAACGATGTTAATATTGAGTTCTTGGGAGAGTTTATTTTTACTTGATTTTATATGATGAAAAACATGATATAATGGGCGATGTTTTAGTGAACTTTTGCTTATTTCGATTACCATTTTTTATTATCATAACAAGCAAAGGAGCAGACAAGTTAAGCGATCACCGTCATGCCGCCCGCGAACAATTGTAACACCAGAGGAGACACAAATTTCCAGCTTCAAAAACGGGAAGAAAATTGAGTAAGAAGTAAGATAAAGGATTGGATGGAAGTTAGGCTTCAAACTCTTTCTATAATTTAGCTGCTTCGAGAGAGCTAGAAAATATTATAAAATATATAGTGTATTAAATCTGACTCTCGACTGAGTTGGAACCTAGCTGTAGCCTACAGACTAAAGCTGTCTGGGGCAGTACCTCACTCTCACGGAATGTGAAGTAGAGAGAACCGGAAGTCTTCGACTATTCCTGTCCCTACTTCCTATTCTCTTACATCCCCTATTCCCTTTAAACCTAGCAACACATTTGTGGCTGCTCTGGCTTTTCACCTTTATAAAAGGAAGAGATTCTTAATTCGTGGGAGACTTGTTTTTGGTATATTATTATGCACACCGATTACTCAAATACGGCTGAACGGATTTTGTTGGTTCTTTTTGGTCTGCTGTTTGTATACTTTCAGGTTGATTCCAAAAAATTTTCAATTAGTTAAGTAATTTAGTTTTGACTTAAAATAAGCAGAATAAGAATAAGTTTATTTGAAACATAGCTTACAAATACAATCATAAATTATTACAGTAAAGGAAGTAAAAATAAAAAAGTACAAAAAAGTTAAAACTAAAAAAAAAGCTAAACATATTTACAAAGTGAATTTTTTCGTTCACGTTGTAGTAACCGAAATTACGTACTTTGCTTTTAAAGTTGCTTCCCAAGTTTAAAAAATAGTCTTGTAAAAAAAAGAAAATACAAATTACAACACCAAGCAATTACCAGGACAATATTACGAACAAACACAAGAAATACCAAATAGCAAGTAATTGCGAAGCCTTAATAACAATCAAGGGGGGTGGGACGCAACATTTTTTCCATTTCGATTCATTAAATACATCGCAATGACAATTTCCGGCGGCCATGTTGGAACGCTGCCCGCTCACAATCACACCGGAAATGACGTCTCGATTATTTAAAAACAAGCCGGCCGGCTGCCAAATCGTGTGATGAATGATTTTATAACTTTTTAGGTGATAAAATTTAGTCTCGTTCAGAGTTCATTGTTTATTTGTGTTAACCGGCTTTTATGAAGAAAAGTTCTCAGTATGTATTTTAATGTGTTCGATTTGCCAATAGTGGAACCAATTTTAATATATATTGTTTATTGAATAGGCTACAGTTTTAATTTCACGTTTATGGTGATGCTAGAGAAAAAAATTACCTGCAAATTTTCTGAATATGTTCAGTGGTGCTAAACTGAATGTAACCCGTGATTATCGATTAAAATCAATCACTCTTTGTAATACCAGCTGGTGGAACAATTAAGACTCACTGTTTTGTATAGAAAAATTTTAACCCAAATACATCACTTTTCACTGTGACTTTTTAAATATTCTCATTTATAGAAACCTTGTCCTCACACTCTCAAGCAAAATAGAAATATAATGAGCGAAATAGATGAACCCATTCTAAAGTAATACATTGGCATACTTATCCAAATGGTTTTTTGTGTATTTAAAATGAAATTATACATTAATCGGGTCTTTATATATTTAGTAACATGAATAATAGTTTCATAAGAGGAAGCATATTTTCGGTACAAGGTAAAATAACAGCGATGATATGATGATTCAGTTATGTCGAGAAAGCTTTTAAAATAATAAATCTGCTAAAATTTCCTCCTGCCCAAACTAATTCCTGTACGTCTGGTGACTGTGAAAATTTCAGTTAAAGCTGAATTTACGGCAGTTATTGTTGTGACAAGCTGAGATGATGCATGGCTTCTAGTGAAATTGGATGGAAGAATGTTAAGCTGGGTGCTCATTGGCGAGCTGCAACTAATCACTGCAGTTGCAATAACGAGATAATACATACATATGTATAGTCCACATTCAGACTGAAACTAATATGAAAAAATAAACAAACCTTATATCTACAGTGCGAGTATTTATATTTGTAACAAAAACTAGCAATCTTCGTTTCGCTTGCGAGCGCGGCGCGTTGCGTTCGAGACAGGCTCGCGAGCCGCTTACAAACACTATCCTTGGTAACTGCAATACTTACAGTTACAGCTTACCAGTGTATATCAAGCTTAATGCCGCACGAAATATTAATGCTATTGGTGGCTGCCATGTGTTTTAAGATTATTTGGTGAAATTATCATCAATCTTGTCAGAAGTATAAACGTCAACCAATCCCCGAATGTTTTCGGTTGATTTATAGTTTTCATAATTTTATTATATTTCATAAAAGTTTTCAACTAAATCAGATTTAAAAGAGATTTGCCAATTTATAATTCTATTTTTGGTAAAAATATTGTAGATAATATTATAACTATTAATTTACCTATATATGATCCATAATATTTTTTTTGCTTGAGATTTTGAAAATGAAAACTTATTTAAGGGTTTCGATCGACTTTTAGAGGGAAAATATCAGGAAATAATATTAGCTATACACACATACTCTACTATTGTGCGACATGTGCTCGTGCAACTAATTTTTAACAAAGCGAGATGGACGCTGATATTCAATACTGTGTCAAGCCACACGAACTTCATCTCAAGAAAATGGCGTCTAAAGATGTCAAACCTATTCTTAATAAGTTTGTTTGAATTGATTTATCCATATTTTCTTTTCTTTTTCGATTAAAGCTGTAATGAATTAAAAGCAGGTTGATATATTTAATATATTATCTCATAAAAAGTTCTTAAAAATATAAAATTATTGTATACATTACAAAATAAGGGACTGGAAAATAAGGGAAGGGAAGGGAATTAATTAAAAAACTTTTTCCGTACTTATTTAGTTTATATGATTTTATTTTTTATTGAATAATGTTAAATAGGCGATGGCGTATCTAAATACACCAATATCTCCGAAGTTTACTTTTTGTGGGTTGACACATTATTGCTTATCAGCATCCAGATAGCCTAGTGGTTAGAAGTCGACGATCTTAATCAATGATTGCGCGTCAAAGTCCGGCTAACACCGTTGATTTATCAATCTAAATTTGTTATTAAATTCATCTTGTTCTCAGTGAAGAAAAACGTGGTGAGGAAATCTGCGTGGGATGGGAGAAATTCTTACACATGTATATCCGCCAACTCGCATTAAGCTCCTAAGCCTTGTCCTTAATAGAAAAGAAAACCTTGCCTATCAATGGGACATTTCCAGGCTATTACTTTACTTTTTTAAATTTTAAAATTAACTTTGTATACCTGTGACTGAGTCACAGTTAAGAAGTTATTCTATTTCAAACTAAAGTATATATTAAATTTGAATATGAATTAGCTAACAAACACAGGTTCATATTTAATATAACTGGTCTTGAAATAAAACTATTTTAAACGGATTTAAATTCCGTATATTAATTATTTTTAACATCCCGATGTTTCGAGCACTTTACAGCGTTCGTGGTCACGGGTAGACTAAGATGACATTTGTCTATTTGAGGTTTAAGAAAAATATTATTTACAACTACCGCCAACGGTAACGGTAAATAATAATAATAATAATACAACGGTAAATAATATATTTTTTAAAACAGTTTTATTTCAATGAGTAATAATCGCGAAAATCTAAGACAACGTTATAACTGGTCTTATCTCAATAACTAATGGAAGTAATACCTTTTTGCTGCCTGACGTTCAGCTCGTGACCATTTCGTTATATTAAATATGAATAGTATAAATCGCGAAAGTTTAAAATATATAATTAAACAAAGGGCAAACACTGAGTGATTTCACTCGGACTTGATCGGAGTTAAATCTTTCTACAAGCACAATACAATTCTAAAATAGTAAAACCCAATAAAATGTTCTCAATACGAAACCAAAGTACGCAACTTCAAACGAACGAGCAAGAACGATACATCTTACTTATTTTTTATTCAATCCGCTTCTAAAACCACTTATAAGATACAATACATAAATCACCAGCGTTGGCATAGATTCAGTACACAGTTATACAAAAAGCACGCCGAACTGTCGGGGCCTGGGTCTAGTTTTATATTTTAGTCAGATACTGTTGTGAAAAACGTAGCAATTTCGAAAAAGCGACACCTAAAACTTTTCGTGTGCTCCCAACACGAATAAAATGAATGGATTCTACGCACGGGTGTTTTTAAACGCGGCGTTTTTTTCCTAAAGATGTTCGTTATTATAAATAAACGCATCACTCTCAACGGCCCCCGTTAGGATCTTATAATCCTGTGTCGGGGTCCGAAAACATAGAACATAAGCACCCAGACTACGACAAACATTCGTATGCCCAATACAGACGTTTACCGTAGCGGGAATCGAGCCCGCGGCTGTTAGTACTTCAGTCAGTTTCAACGCTTCGATAGATCGAATGGAAAACTTAAAATAATAAAATAAATAATAAAAAAAAAACCTTATTATATAAAATAATAAGTATTCGTATTATATTATATAATAAGTATTCGTATTATTTATAATATTCTCGGTCTTAATTTGCGGGAGTCTCCTCACTACACAACGCTGTCGTTTATATCTTAATTGTTGTTGAACTTAAAATGTTTGGTACAAATGTGTTTATAAATAAAATTGAAAAAATTATAATAAAATTAAAACTTTGTTATATGTTCCCAATTAACTATAATTCATTAATAAATAATACAAAAATAACTCTATAACCCCACTCATTGCAACAGTACTAGTTAAAATCAGAATCAACCTTAAAAGATGAAACATACTTTAATGTAGAAGAGTTTGATGTGGTTTTAAAAATATATATATCAATCAGAAAAAAACGCGACGTTTCCACGATAGTGCGCGTAACAATTTCCAGTATATCATAAACTGTCCGGATCGCGTAGCTTTTCATCACTCACCACGTCGCGTGCCATTACACGCGGCGCTGTCGCGGTGCAGATTAGCCTAATTAAAAACGCTACTCCAATAGATGAAATTTCAAATTTTAAGCCGCTAACAGACGTAGCGTTTTCTTATCTAATGGGCAGTTTCATCGTTTAATTATAAAGTTCACGATAGCTTCATCGGCACCTATCAGCGTAATAAACTACAATTGGGTTTCAAAGGTTTCGAATCGTAAAACTATATAAGCAAACCTTATTCGTCGGATATCGTTACATGTCAGATAATTTTACCCGGAACTGGTAAAACAGGCACTAAGTGGTGTGAATTTGGAGTATCTCTTGTTATTAGAAGTATCATAATTATATAAAAAAATTAATAAATAAATAAACGCATCACACTCAAAATCCTCAATTAGGATCTTGTGATCCTGTGTCGGGGGTCCGGAAACACATACAACACAAACACACCCAGACCAAGACGCCCGTATGGTTAATACAACGTTTTCCATGCGCGGAAACCGAACTCGCGACCATTAGAGCTTCAGTCAGTTAGAGTGACCACTACGCCACCTAACCTATTGACTGGTCACCTGCGAGTGACCTGTTTGTCATAATTGTTTTTATGTTAAAAATATATAATATCTGTAGTAGTTTCAAATAAGTCTTTAAATATACTATTGACGGAGATACCCCTTGCAATTTCACTCGAGCTTTTGGTTAAGTTTCCTATAAATCATGACGTGATGTTAATAACCTATAACCTTTCTCAATAAACATGCTTTTCAACGCAAAAATATTTTTTCAAATCGGATCAGTATTTTGAGAGATTACTCTGTACATACAAACTTACAAAAAAAATACCTCTTTATAAATATTAATGCCATAAAAAACATAACTTGTAAAAATTGCCTGTCTGTTATTCTGGTAAACCAGAATATGAAGTTATAAAAGGTCGAAACTGGCTCGAATTGCTTCGAGAAAAGAGTGTTAGGCCGTGCCGCTTTTCTTTTTATCGACTTGGCGAGGGCACTGCCGTGCCCTCAGATACAGATTAATTTACGCCTGCGATTTTACTTGTATTAATACAAGTTAATAACTTAAACTATTGATATATAAGTATATGTATTAGCGACTCGCCTTTCAAAAAACTTAAAGGATCAGCCGCTGAATTAATTGGAAGATTATCTATAAATTTTATTAAAATCCCTATGTATCTCTCTGTGGCACCGTATCTACTAAACGGGTGAATTGATTTCGATTGGTTTTTATTTGGAAGAGGGTTTTCTAGCGATGGTTCTTAGATAAGTTCTACCAAAATTGGTCCAGCCATTTTAAGATCAGGAGCTCATTTATTCTTAGCTTCAGTAGGAATTTAAGAGACACAATAAGTATTTGATTTAATTTCAAACACATGTGTGACCTAAAATGTTTAACACCTATGCATGGAACATAACTATGCAAAATTATGAAATTCTTAATCTGATGCTGCAACTAGAATCAGCAGGATGCACAACTTCTCACCAACTTACAACAGAGGTATTGTGTTAGTGTTAAAAAAATAATAAAATGTCAATACATGCCAAGTTGACACCCTGTACAGATAAAACTACTAGATGCCTCCCGGCTTAATCCATGATATATTTATAGGCGAAGATGCCGTGACGTTTATTGTTAATGCTCCACTCTTGTGGGTTGAATTGTGTTGCTCTATAGCCTATACTAGCACCGCTATGCTTTCATGTGCTAAATTAGTATTTAAATTCGTCTCGAGCTCAGCGGTGAAAGAAAACACGTGCCGGGAGAAATTCTGACATATATATATCCGACGCGCAGTAGATCAGCGTAGTGAATGATGCTCTTAACCTTCTCCATAATAGGAGAAGAAGCCTTTGCCCAGATGTGGGCCATTTGCAGGCTGTTACTTTACTTTAATAGCCTATAATAGGTACTATCTATATGAATAATAATCAATGTTTGTATGTTTGTTCTCTACAAGAAACAATTGATCGGATTTTGATGAAACTTTGGTAGAATGCTCTGGTAACGCCAACGCGGCTCTGGCTCAAATATCCAGTCCAAAAAATCTACATAGTTTTATGCCGGATATAAAAATATTTGAAGTATTTAATTTCATACATTCGATAAAACTACTAAAAAAACAGTGAAAAAATCCTCAATTGTTATTTCGTAACTTACTCTGAAATACCGAAAACAGAATTCCACTACACGGAAATAAATTTCACCGGAATATATACATACATATATATACAGCAGTTATGTCTGTGAGTGCAGTGTTAAGGCGTTACGGAGCCGTCCGCCGGCTGATTTATTACAAGCCCTGCCCCCCGGGTGCGCTCGCTAGAATACCGTTCATTTTAAATTCATCTCCGTAGAGCCGAAATTTCAGAGCAAAAATATTAGAAGCATCCAGCTAGATAGAAAAGTCTGGTTAGAAATAATGACTTTATATTATACTAGTTCCCCGCGCTTCGCCCGCGTATACTTAACAACTAGCTGTCATACTACAAAAGACGCATTAAAACCACGTTGAACACGTGTCTAGCTAAACAGTGTTTAAAAATTAAACATTGCTTAAAATATTATATAAATTGCTCAAACTTGCTTAAAACTCATAAAGAAACTTATTGATAAAATGTTATACGTTACATTTGACAGCTGAAATAGGTCTTAAACATCTATTAAACTCACTGAAACGTATGTTAATTTATATCTAAAGTATGTTTAACTCAAAACTGTGCTTAGACGCGGATTTGCAGTATGGATTTTTTTAAACACGCGTTTAACGTCTGTTTAAATCTTTTGTAGTAAGGCAGTAGATGTCTAACAAACTTTTAACCTTCTTTTCATCCCTAAGGGGATGGATTTTAAGTCATATTTTAGTGCACACTTATGATATTTAAGAAACGTTTGTGCAAAAACGTTTCTAGACCCAGTGGTTTCAGCTCTGCGTTGATCGATCAGTCAGTGAATATGATTTTTATATATAGAAGATTAGGTTTTGGGCGCGGTATCGCTCGGAGTAATGTAGATTTTGTTTTAAAATAACACGCATGTGTACATAAATAATAGTCTATGAAAATCTAGAATGATGTGCCTTTCAAACAGTGTCATAATTTAAAAAAAAATTCGAGACAACCGAGGTATAATGATACCTCGTTTCTCAATTTCAGATTAGTATTGTTAGGGAAAAGATATACACACCTACATAGTCTGTCAAAATCATAACCCTTTTTTTGCTGTAGTCGGGTAAAAAGCGCCTGCAATTAGTCGATACAAATCAAAATACTCATTCCATATCAATTCGAGTTGTATTTGAATTTCTTTCAAACAGTTGCAAGTAAATTACTCTCGTGTGGGATAGGCAATGGGCTATTTCGTATAATGACCGTTATGGACGTACAGACGGACAGAAAAATACTTATCTAAATATATATAAGTCAAAGGTGACTGACTGACTGACTGACATAGTGATCTATCAACGCACAGCCCAAACCATTGGAGAGATCGGACTGAAATTTAGCATGCATGTAGATGTTATAATGTAGACATCCGCTAAGAAAGGATTTCGATTAATTCTATCCCCAAGGGGATAAAATAGGGAATGAAAGTTTGTATGAAACTTTGTCAATTTTAAGCCGATCGGGTTGAGAATTTTTATGCATAAAGCTACTATGACGTAGGCATCACAGACATCGCAGACGAAGTCGCGAGCACTAGTTAGTATACATATCGATACCTCCCACGTAAGTTGTTGTAACCCCAAAATTACAATTTTACAGTAGAGCACTTTTAATGCGTTTTAGTTTGAAAGTTATAACAAAATACGCCTTTTTTCAGGCGTATTTTGTTGTGACTTTCCTTGAAAAAAAAAAGATTTTTGGTATTTTTTCACTTTGAATGCATTAAGCAATGCAAATTCGTGTAGTATTCAGTAAAAACGCTAACGGCAATTTTGTGGCTTACAATAACTTACGTGGGAGGTATCGATATAATAAAACTCTCTGCTAACTTTAGCATATTATTCTATCAATATCATGTTAACTATTAAGAAGCATGGATTTCATATACGCTGATTTTCCTTCAGGATGTTTAATCAATTTTTGAAAATATATATTGTCCTTCGAAAAGAGTTTATTGAGTTTCTTGCCGGTTCTTCTCAGTAGAATCCACATTCCGATGGTAGGTTCCTTAATGTAATTATTTATTTTTATATCATAATAAAGAAAGTGCGAATTATGTATGTAAGAAATAATCCTAGGCCTGTGATTTCTGTTTAAAAAATGTTTAAAAAACCTGTTTTAAAAATTATGATACCACTTAAAAGGTACATTACTCTAGATGGTTATAGGCTATATTTTATGTAAACAATTCTTTTTTAAATAGAATCCGACTTTCAAAGCACGTAATTTCGTTTATTTGGTTCTCACACTTATTTCAATTATTTTAATTTTTAATCCCAAAACTACTGAATCGATTTTGATAAAAATTCTATGGGGCCAACCTGAAAGTTAATTAAATCGATCAAGCCGTCCTAGAATAATCGAAATACATACATTTAAAAAAAGACAAAGTAAAAATAGCCTCCTTTTTTAAAGTCAGTTAAAATCCATTAAACAGTTTCTCTAAAGAGCGTACTAAATAACAGTATAAACATACAAAAATACCATTCTAGGATAATAAAGAAAAATTTGATATCTATAAATTAAAAACAGTTACCACTTGTCCCCCGAACTGTACCACAACTCCCCTCAGATCAACATAATCATTGCCATGACATAATAATCCGTTAGTTAATAGAGCGTGTTACGAAACCATTACAGCTAATGTCTGATTATTTTTACTGCCTCTGTGTCGTGGGCCACACAAATTATTATATTGTAAGAATTATTTATTAAGGGCCGCACCCTTGTCTGAGTTTACTTAAAATTATTTAAGACAAATTATTTAGGAATTTTATGAACACTAATCGCCTGTTTCACCGGTTTCTGTTTAAATTTTAAATAGTTGGTCGCTGATGAGCAATACTGTATCAACCCACACGGACTTCATTTTGAGAAAATGGCGTCTAAAGTTGTCAAACCTATTCTTAACAAATTTGTTTGAAGACGTAATTATACAACTTTTCTTTTCTATTTTGATAAAAGTTGCAATGAATTAAAAGCAGCTTTATATATTTAATGTGTTGTATAATAATAAGTTTTTAAATATTTGACATTATTGTATAATTTGCAAAATATTAAACGCACTTGAAATTCGATACATTTAATTACATAGTTTAGATTACTTGAATTTTTTTTAATAATGTTAAATAGGTGATGCTGTATCAAAATATATCGATATCTCCGAATTTGATTTTTTGTGGGTTGACACATTATTGCTTATCAGCATCTAGTTATCGGACACTTAACGATAACCAACAGTTAAAGTTTGATCATATATTTTTTCAGTTTCACCATCGATCTTTCTGCTAAATAAACCTATAAATGAATTCTTTGACATGGATAATTTGGCAGAACGGCAAATTCGCCTTTAAACGCTATTAAACGAGCTACCCCTCGCGATTTCACTCGCGTTTACGGTTACTGCTTCGCTCCTATGAGTGGTAGCGTGATGTAATATAGCCTATAAGCCTTTCTCAATAACCAGGCTATCCAACACAAAAAAAAATCAAAACGAATCACTAGTTTCAAAGATTACTTCATATATACAAACTTACAAAAAAAAATCTTTATAATATTAATATTTTAACCTAAGTATATACATTAATAAATAATCCTATTCCTTATTAACTAAACTGAAATTTCAAAATAATATTTCTAAATAAAGTTATCCAGGAAATAAGACAATTAAATTTCAATCTGTACGAAGAGGACTAAAATTTCAGCGACAATAAAGGCACCGACATAAGTCCTAAGTGGAATAGTTAAGGAACTGGGTACTACGCGCCGAGACAACGCCGTCTCTTGTACAACACCTCGAAGTAAAATAATACAACATTTTATAAACTTTGTCACAACACTGGAACATGAAATAGTTGGAATGAAAACTTTAGCTAATGTTTTTTTTGTTATTATTGTGTTACGATTTGTTTTATTTTTGTAAAACACTATTGAAAAATATTTAATTAACTTATCAATATTTTCACAAATGGACGCTGATAAGCTATACTGTGTCAAGCCACACGGAGTTGATTTAAAAAAAATGACGTCTAATGATGTTAAACCTATTCTTTATAAATATGTTTGAAGAAGTATACATCAATCGTTTATTTTCTTGTTTGAAAAAAGTTATAATGGATTAAAAGCAGATTGATATATTTAATATACTATCTAATAAAAAGTTTTTCAAATATTTAAGATTATTGTATAAATTACAAATTATGAAACGCACTTGAAATTCGAAACATTAATTAAGAAACTTTTTTTCATACTGATTAAGTTTACATGACTTAAATTCTTTTGAATAATGTTAAATTATTTCTTATCAGCATCCAAATACAATCTGTTAGGATCAATTTATATATTTTTGCTGTTATTCTATATTTATTATATCGTTGTATTTTTATATAGGATTTATGAAATGCGTAATTAATTTCGTTATGCAACTTTGGAACGTGAAAAAGTATCTATTGATTCTTATTAGTTCTCACGCGCCTTACAAATGGACGCTGATAAGCAATAATGTGTCAACCCACAACAAGTCAAATTCGAAGATATCGATGTATTCTGATAATTCGTTACATGTTTAAGATTATTCAAAAAAAATTCAAGTCATTTAAACAAAAAACAACGGAAAAATGTGTCTTAACTTAATGATTAGACTATTGAAGTGTGTGACATTTTTTTGAGATATTCAAGAATATCATACATCTGAAAAACTTATTAGTAGATAAAACTTTTTATTATACTTATCTGCAATTAATTCAATGTACCTCTTATCAAAATAATAAAGAATAATGGATACATACGTCTTTACACAATATTGTTAATTCATATTTAATATAGCGTCGTCGTGGTCACGAGCTGACTAGTGACGAATGTAACTTCGTCGAAACGTCGGGCAATAAAAAGGTATTCATAGTAATGGTACTTATCACAATAAGACACGTTATATTAAATATGAATAGTATAATTCGCGAAAGTTTAAAATATACAATATCGTTAAGAATGGGTTTGACATCTTAAGACGCCATTTTCTCAAAATGAAGCTCGTGTGGCTTGACACATTATTGCTTATCAGCGCCCAAATAACAAATAGTTTCAAACACAAATATGTACATACTATTACAGAACGTAAATGTAATATCTCTATAGTTAATATTCCAACTACTTAACATATAACCAGATATTAAACTGAATAGCATTAGATTTTATCAGAGCTAATGGTCTCATAACTCTTTAATTAGGTTACATCTATTCATGTTAAGGTCGAAAGGAATATAGTGTAGCATTCATATATGGACGCTGATAAGCAATACTGTGTCAAGCCACACAGACTTCATTTTAAGAAAATGGCGTCTAAAGTTGTCAAACCTATTCTTAACAAATTTGTTTGAAGACGTATATATACATATATATATATATATACATTTTTTCTTTTCTATTTTGATAAAAGTTGCAATTAATTAAAAGCAGATTGATATATTTAATGTTTTATTTGATAAAAATATTTTCAAATATTTGAGATTATTGTATACATTGTAAAATATGGAACGCACTTGAAATTCAAAACATTAAGTTAAGATACTTTTTTCCGTAATAAATTTGTTCATATGACTTGAATTTTTTTGAATAAAGTTAAATAGGTGACGCAGTATCAAAATATATCAAAATCTCCGAATTTTAATTTTTGTGGGTTGACACATTATTTCTTATCAGCGTCCATATGATTTCAGAACGATTTAGTCGCGGATAGTTTAAATAAATTAATACACGTTTTGAATATAGAATCAAAAGAATACAATTAACTAATTATTGTTATTAAAAATAATTTGATGTGGACCAAAACGATCAATGTCGATGCTAAGCTTTAGAAGATTGGTTTCTTTTTTGTCATTTTCATTCTAAATCAGTTTATTGCTACTTTAAACGTATTATATTATTTAATTAAATTATTCAGTATAAAGCGAGAATTACACGTACAAGTTTTTCTCTTAAACTTTTATAAAGATTTACGTAGTTATTTCTCATTGCTTTACCCTTGAAATAATTTACCGACAGTGCCTTATTTTTGACACACAGTCGTAACTATTTTTTAATACTATTTTTATCTCCTTAGGGAATTAAATTTCAAAATTTTCGTTTAACCCTTAATAGCCTGATTTACGAAAGTGTTTGATTTTTAAATACTACTGTTTGCTTGAAGGTTTAGATGAAAGAAAAATAGTTAAATAATCACAATATTAATTTTACATATTTATTTAGAAAAATTACAGGTATCAATTTTGATACTTCAGGCATTAACGCCATAAATAAATTAGATATACCTAGGCTAAAACTAATAGTAATGTGAACATTTGGTTTAAAAGATTGGTATCAAAATTGAAACTCTAGGCTATTAAGGGTTAAGGAACGTTTTTGCAAAATTTCTAATTTCTTGACCCAGCGGTTTTAGCTTGATCGATCAGTCAGTGAAAAATTCAGCTGTTTCAAGTCGCTTATATTTTTCTTAATCGAACAACACATAAAGGTTCTTTTTACAACAAACACTTCTGTATTCACGATGGTGGTGAATTAACCAACACCCTATTAATATAACCACCAACTATCATCAGCACGTTAAAGCTCTAGAGATTCTGCTCGTGAGATAATTCGCTTAATAAGCAAAATGAGCGAAACTATTTCGCTTAAGTCTTATTCGTGACTAACTTCAGCCTCTAATGTTTTCACGCTACTATTAATAGTTGGATGCTGATAAGCAATAATGTATTAGATATTCTGATTATGCATTTCCTAATTAACATTATACAAAAAATTTTCAAGTTATCTGAATTAAATAAGTACGGAAAAAAGTTACTTAATCAAATGTTTAGAACATTGAAGTGAGTTCCATATTTTGGATTATTCAATAATTTAATATATTTGAAAAACTTAGTCTTAGATAAAACTCTTCACTAGCCTATCATATATTAATTAATTATACTTTTTATTAAATTAGAAAAGAAAAATTGGATAAATGCTTCTTCAAAGAAATGTATTAAGAATAGGTTCGACATATTTAGACGCCATTTTCTCAAAATGAAGTCCGTTTGGCTTGACACAGTATTGCATATCAGCGTTCAGTTCTATGTAACGCTTCAGAGTTACTCTTTGTCACCAGGAACTTGCTAATTATACGTGGATGATGATAAGCAATAACGTGTCAACCCACTAAGTCGAATTCGGAGGTATGGATGTATTTTGATAATACGTCGCGTATTTAACATTATTCAAAAATGTTTCAAATCATTTAAACTAAATAAGTACGGAAGAGGATTCTTAATTTAATGTTTCGATGATTGAGCACACTTCAGTACTTTGCAATATGGAATAATCTACTATAATTGAAAAACTTATTAGTAGATAAATCTTTTTATTATAAAATACCGATTTACTTTTTATTAATTATATTTTTATCAAAATAGAAAAGAAAAGATGGATGGATGGATGCATCTAAACTAAATAAGTACGGAAAAAAAGATTCTTAATTTAATATTGAAGTGTGCTCAATATTTGGCATTTTTTGCAAAATTGCATATTTTGCTTTTGAAGCCGATTGCTATTTTAACCGACTTCCAAAAACGATGGAGGCTTACAATTCGTCGAGAACTTTTTTCTTATGTATGTTCACCGATTACTTTTGGACCAAATTTCAGTCCTAGTAAATAACACGTAAAAGGCTTTACATGACGACGACTTCGAATGCTTTGCCTGGCACCGACTTCAAAATTTCGTAGAAAATTATTATTTTTTGCCTTTTAATTCACTTGTATTTATGTAATTCGTTTTTGCAGTAGATTTATATTTTTGTAAAAAAAGTTATTTAAAAGTTTTAATTATAAACGATTAAGCATCAACCAATCAATACGTATTAAATAAATTTATTCACGAGCTGCAGAATCGTTGATAACAGTCGAGTACGATTTTAATGAGTTTAAAAACTCATTATTTAAGATATGTCCGAACATATGATGCTATTATATGATTTTAAACGAGTCGGTAATAACACATGAATCATATTTATCAAAAATCCATCCAATTATCCATTATGCATTTTGTAAATGAATAAAAACTCTTTTGAAACATCAGTTGATTTTTTGTTAACTTGTTGCAAATTTATATATATATGTATATATATATATATATATATATATATATATATATATATATATATATATATATATATATATATATATATATATATATATATATATGAATATTACAAGGAGGTAAAATTAGTTTGTAAGTTTGTATATAGAGAGTAATCTCTAAACTACGACTCGTACCATAAACACGAGTGAACCCGCGAGGGGCAATTCGCTACCTATATAAGAATGCCTATTCACTGATTTAACAAGATAACATTTAAAATAAAAAAAAATAACTAGAAAGGAGCCGATGATCAATCGTCAGAACGTGTCTTTATAAATGATATCTAATCAATTTATCGATCACATAACTTAAGAAATAAAAAAACGCATCAAAATTGGTCCATTCATTTGGGTGTTACGATGAAACAGACAACCAAACAGATATTCAGATATAAAGACACAGGTTTGTATCTTTCATCGAATTAAAAAAAAAACTAACATTAGAAATAATGTTAGAAAAACACGAATGTAATTGGACGCTGATATGCAATACTGTGTTAAGCCACATGGACTTCATTTTGAGAAAATGGCGTCTAAAGATGTCGAACCTATTCTTAACGCATCTGTTTGAAGAAGCATATATCCATCTTTTCTTTTCTATTTTGATAAAAAGTATAATTAACTAATAGATGACACGCTAATAAAGAGTTTTATCTAATAATAAGATTTTCAAATATATTAAATTATTGCATTATCCAAAATATGGAACTCACTTCAATATTCTAAACATTAGATTAAAAAACTTTTTTCCGTATATTTAATTCAGATAATTTGATCATTTTTTTAATATAATGTTATATACGAAATGCATTATCAGAATACATCAATATCTCTCATTTTGACTTTTTGTGGGTTGACACATTATTGCTTATCAGCATCCAATTATTGCTTTAGAAATAAAGGAAGGATTACATTCGTATTTTTCTCTCTTAAGTGATTTAAAAACAACTCTGTAACCTAGTAACAGATACTTCGTAAATAGTTACGAAAGTAGTTAGCTGTAGCTGTAAAAAATAAAGGCACTCACTCACAGTAAATTCTTTCAAGTGTAAGGCAATGACAAACAACTTATGTAAATGCTTATGAAAGTCAGAGAGCAAATAGTGTAAATATCGCCTAATACCTTACAATACTTGGAAAAGTGTGACAGCCTGTAAACGTCAAACTGCTGGGCTAAAGCCTCCTCCAATTAAGGAGAAGGTTTATAACTTAATCCACCACGCTGCTCCACTGCGGGGCGAATATACATGTGCCAGAATTTCTCCCAGCACATGCAGGTTTCCTCATAATCTTTTCCTTCACCGCTGAGTTCGAGATGAATTTAAACACAAATTCAGCACTTGAAAAGTCAGCGGTGCTTGCCATCGGTTGAGATCGACGTACCACTAGGCCATCTCGTTTCAACAATATCTGTATACCATTAATGCCGAAAATAATAAATAAACGTTTAAACGCAAGACTCTCTTAGTGGTCGCGGTGTCGGTTAAAAATCCACATTAATACATTAAGATATCATACAAAAGTTGGCACTTTAAAGTCCCGAAACGTTTGCCGACGTTATTGTGAGGGAATATAATTTATTGTCATTTATCACAGCTTTAAGAAACACGGTGCTTTGTTCGCTTATCTCTCACAGCATAGAATAGCGAGGAAATTAGAAGTGCGATGTTCAGTAGCCTGTAGTCATATGAGAAAGAGGCTTGGGATAGGAAGACTCATTGTAGAAATCCATACTTAATATAAATGCGAAAGTATTTCTGTTTGTCTATCTGATTTTCTATATAAGTATACGCGTATAAGTCGCAGACTAATTAGTCTGACGTGTATAAGTGCGTTCAGTTGTTTGTCCAACTTTTTTCCAAGAATATTTTAAGTCACATGTAACACTTAATTTTATTGAATTTAACAGGGTTTCAAGCATTGGTCTTTTCAAGATAATATAACAGAAATATTCATTAATCAATCAATCAGGACAAGTAATTTATATATGTACAGATTTCAATGTCATGTTGTTGACTTTATTATTTTATCTATATAACGAGGGTAGTTCACTCATTTGAGGTACCTCGTCATCAGAATCTATGTTCAACATGGTGTTGGTAAGAAATAATTGTCCCGACACTAAATTAGAATCGTTTATCACTCACAATAACAAATTAACAAAATCTACGGAACGGATTAAACTACGGAAACGCGGTAGGTTCGATACAGGCGGGTAGAACGTCCTCTCGCCCTCGTGTCCAACTCAAAAGTGCCGTCACAATCCGTTTTATGTCAAAAATGAATATCAGCTAATAGCTGTCGAACTGACCACCTATACCGACTCTACCAAAGCGCACTGCTTGAAGTTTCCGATTAACAACCATAGATGGCGTTATTCTAAATTAACTTTAATCAATAAAGATTCCAATAATGATGCCTCTTGATTCTGCGACATATATATTAATACTTGACACAATATTTCGTACTTCTTTTTTACGAAAATTGCGAGGACAGAGAAGTATAAAATTCCGCACACTTATAGTTCATATAGAGAAGGAGAGAGGAATGTTATTTTTTTAATTACGCATAAAAATATATTTATTAAAAGAATATTACACACACTACCACATACTAACATTTATACTCTTTTGTTAAATTGATAATAAATGATCTGTGGTCAATCTTGAAATCGTTTATTTATTTATTTATTAAGGAACACCAACAGTTTACATATGCAACACTTACATTAAACAATCTTACAGTTTTTTCAGGTCTTCATATGTACACCTATTACAGGTATTCACAACATTGTTTAAAAAAGTTTTGAGAGAATGACAAGCGATAACACCTTAATCTAACTTAAATAAACTTAATTTAGAAAAATATATATGTATATAATATATAATCGTTTGAAAATTTAATGAACTACTATCGAATTACCAACCACTAGGCGATCACTAGTTAATGTAAACTAACTAATAAATTTTAAGCCCAATCCAGTAGAAGATTCGGCAAGAAACTCAGCTGTATCCCACTTTTATCCTATTCACACTAAGGTGGCAGTAATATACGAAATTACACACTCCCCTAAATGTCGCGTCCGCGATTTCAAAGGAGTCAAATATATCGACGTCGTAAACTAATGAATGCCTCGCGAACGTAATGGCTCGGGTGTACCGATTTGTACAGGGGAGGTTTGAGATCCAGAATGGGCTATATGAATTCAATGTTTTAAATTTTCAACCGATTTCAAAAAAGAAAAAGGTTCCCAATTCGTTGCGCTTTATAATTTTTACCTCATAACTCTCAAAATACCTCAAATTACGGACTTCGTAAGAGTCCTGTTTTTTTCTCATTGGAATAGGCTTTTTATACAAATTAATAAAACGTAAATAACAGACACTGTTTATAATTTAATATTAACCGTTTTTAACTTAATGCATGTGATTGCATATACGGACCTTACAAAAAAAAACACAATTTTTTATTGTCTGTCTGTTAGTTCCGGCTAATGTCTGGAGCAGCTGGACCGATTTTGACATGACTTTCGATTGCAGATACCAAATGTTAAAAGGAGTACCTAAGGCACCATCCAATAGTATCGCGTATAAGGACTAACTTCTAGAAAGTAATATATACGGAAAACTGAAGGAAAAGGCAATGTTTTTTTATAAACTGCTATTAATTAATACGAATAAAATGCTCCTTTCTTGAGCGACACTACAGAGCAAAGCCTTGATTTTTAAAGACATGCCAATCTGTAGCCCACGCGAAGTGAAGTGAAGTCTGAAGTTCCCCTTAATCCTTAATCCTGTATTTCAAAATAACGTTTCCAATCAGACAATCCACACAGCCAATAATTTATCAATCGCCGATTAAAAATCACAATATCTCAGCTAACGAGATGTCGTCGCAATCTCTCATTAGCCTCACCGAAAACTGTAAATCCATCAACGGTGAACTAAACATTGATTTACGTACACTGAATGTCGTAAATCGATCACGCGGTTTAATTGTAGTTCCAGTGGTTCCTTCTATTGCAAATGAGGCTAATTGCCCGTTACCGAATTCTTGATTGGTTTTCGAGATTGTTCGGTGGGTTTTGCGTGTGGCCTGCGAGGGATTTTTATACGCAGATGACCTGAATTCCCGAACTGTTACAATGCAAGAGATTTTTTACCCGACTGCGCGACGCAAAGAAGGTGTTTATCAGCCTTTGTGGCACTATTTATACGAAACGCGTTGGTCAATTTTATTAAATGACACGTTATTAGACTCGTCATCATGGTCCGAATGTCATAGAAAGCATGAAAATTTGGAAAAATCAAAATGGCCGATTTTGGACGCCAAAATTTGAAAAAAAATGAAAATCGACAATTTATGTTTGGTGGGGTATCATTGAATTGGTTTTTAAAAATCATATCGTTTTTCAATCAGAATTACCGTTTAAGATCTATAGAAAATATTTATCTATACTTATAATAAATCTGTAGAGAGGTCAATTCTGTAAAAATAACTATCAGGGGGTGATTAGTGATCGATACTGATGCCAAAAATGCAATCAGTAAAATTTTTGTCTGTCTGTCTGTCTGTCTGTCTGTCTGTCTGTATGTATGTATGTTCCTTATAGAAACAAAAACTACTCGATGGATTTTAACGAAACTTGGTACAATTATTCTGCATACTCCTGGGCAGGTTATAGTATACTTTTCATCACGTTACAATCAGTAATAGCAGGGAAAACGGGAGACGTTACTCCAATTTTTAAGCTTCCGTCGCATATGCAGCCTTAATGGTTAAAGTTACATAGAAATCATGTATGACGGAAATATTCAACATAAAATTTTCTAAAAAATATCCTGCAACAGCATATGTCTATCTTGTATGATTGACTCACAATAACACGTGTAACTCCTGATAGCTTAGCAGTTCGGAGCATTCTGATTATAGGTTTTTACTCTTACGTTTATAATACTCTACCTATAACATACTCTACATATAATAAAGTTACGTAACAGTCTGTAAATGTTCCACTACTGGTCGATTAACCTCTTCCAATTAATGGGAAGTTTTTAGAACTTAATCCACCACGCTGCTCCACTGCGCTTTGGCGCATATATATGTATCAGAATTTCTCCTGGCACATGCAAGTTTACTCACTATGTTTTCTTTCACCGCCGAGCTCGATATGAATTTAAACACAAACTTAGCACTTGAAAACTCAGCGGTGCTAGCCGGGGATTGAACACTCGATCTCGATCGCGATCATCGGTTTAGATTGACGTGTATTAACCACTGGGCCATCTCGTTTCAACAATATTTGTATACCATCAATGTCGAAAATAATAAATAAACAGTTCAAACGCATGACTTTCTTTAGTGGTCGCGTTGTCCGTTAAAAATCTACATTAATGCATTAAGATATCATAAAAAAGTTGGCACTTTAAAGTGGCGAAACGTTTGCGGACGTTATTATGAAGAAATATCTACAACAAGAGCATATACAAGGCTACCTTCGACGGATTGAGATTTCTACCGTATTGATGTCGATTAAAAGACCATTAATTTTCTTAGTAGACCGTTGTTTTACATAAAAGTAAAAACACCATTCGAACATAATTAAGAAAAATCATCAGCGTTCCTCGAATTTCTACTTAAAATAAAATTGTTACCCACGTAAAAACAATTCTGCCGTTCAATTAAAACACTATTAAATTCTTTCGGCGAATCCATTAAAACATCATTAGTACATTTCGTTAACATCTTAATTCAGCGATTATTTTTGTTGCCGGAGAATTAATTTATACAATTATAGGATATTAAGAACATAACCACTCGTTTAGAAAATAATTAGTTATGTTAATTATTGGTTTCAAATGTTTATACAAACATGGTTGTAAAATTAGGTTTGGTTGTTTTATTTTAAACTAACTGGTGCTCGCGACTTCGTCAGCGATGTCTATGATAACTGCGTCAAAGTATGCATGCAAAGTCTCAGCCCGATCGGTTTAAAATTGACAAATTTTCATACAAACTTCCATCCACTATTTTATCTCCTTGGGGGTCGAATTAATCAAAAATCTTAACGGATGCCTACGTCATATCATCTACCTGCATGCCAAATTTCATCCCGATCCGTCCAGTGATTTGGTCTGTGCGTTGATAAATCATTATGTCAGTCAGTCAGTCAGTCACCTTTGGGTTATATATATTAAGATGTAATTTATTGTCAATTTTAAACTTTTGTTATACAATTAAAATATGGAATTGTTACTTAACTGTAAGTACATAAGCAGCTATATTATATGCAAGTTAGTTTTATTAGATTAGTACGTAACTGCATCGTCATTAAGGTGGGCGTTAATGACTGCGACACCGTGTTTCACTATTGCAGTTATTATCGTTATTAATTTTCTTTTTTTTTCTTATTATTTTTTAGTTGAATTTTGTAAATATGTTTAGTTTTAGTTTACTATTTTGTTTTATTTTCACTTTTCATGTCTGCATCTGTATGTTGTCCTGAATAAATGATTATTCTATTCTATTCTATTCTAATTAAAAAGTATATACTATGTACGGTTTCTACATAAATTAAATAAATATTGGGTTTTTTTATTATTATATTTGATGACAGAACAATTGTATGTAATTGCGTTGATTGTAGACTAACGGACAATACAATAGGTTCTGTTCTATTTAATACGTAGTTTTGCCTTTTAATCAGTGATGCTTGTCTTGATTTGAGCTAGCAAGTGATAAGATGTACTATACAGCATGTTAAAAGTATAACGATTTTGTGGAAATTAAAAACGCAGACTTATAATCCTTATAAAGGAATGGGGGTGAATGGGGGCAGGAAGTGAGGAAAAGAAAGAGAAGGTGTTCGGCTTACGACTCTCTCACTCACCGTAAAAACGCAGCTGATTATTAGCTATTTTACAACAAATATCTGTGAGAGTATGGTACTGCCGAATTCGAGCCAGTCAATATTCAATCTGTAGGCAGTGGGCTACATCTACGCTCTACCATAGTAAGTCATTAGGCGCTATTCTCCTATTAAAAAAAGATACCCTTATCTTCAACACTGACAACTCTAATGCTAATTGACAGGTATTTGTGTTAAATAATACGTTTATTAAATAATGTAAATAGATGTTATTTTGAGAGGCTATTTCAGTTTGTTGTTTCACCCTTAAGCCGATACACAAAATTTGATAATTTTTAGTACAGAGATAAAAAAGCTAGTATTTTAACGAAAGTAAAACCTGAATGGGTAAAATATGGGATGAAAGATTCTACGAAGCCTCGGGGACCAAATAATCTGTATATATTTTTTTAATAAAAAAGTAGCCGCCCATGAACAGCTTTAAAAGGTATAAGGGATGAAAAAAATAATAGATGAGGGGGTAGGGCTTTCTACTCTCTCACTCAGTTATTAGCTACTTCCTTACTATTAGCTACTAGCCTACTTACTTCGATCCCGAGGCCTCTCCATTTCCGTGCTGAGGAGGGCTTTCAGTGGGTATAAATCTCCACATACCCCATTCTGCCCCCCAGGAATCGGGTATCTTTTCGAAGATTTCCCCTGCGTAAACAAAACAAACCTACTTCACGCCGATTACTGATACTGGATACTGCCCCGGTATACTGTAGTCAATAGCCAACAGGCTCTACCCCAGTTAAATTTGTACCTCTGTATATGGCTATAGCATTTTGAACACCTATTTCACTAAAATTGTTCCAATTTTTCGAGTTAATTATAACTTAAAAACTTTTAGATTTCGATTTGAATATGTGTTCTAATATGACACGCCTTTTTCGTGTAATTTTTAGCTAATAGCACAGCGTGTCCGTCGGTGAGATTGACAGATATTTAGGTATATGAAATTATTATAATAGCCGACTTATCCTTGACGATGCGTAACATATGGTAATTTAAGGCGTAATTATAGTAGGTATCAATAAAACATGACTTAAAAAACTTTTGAGAAGTAATAAAAATATAAGATGATGTTGACCAAAACAGTGGATGCTAAATCCTATAATATTTTTTTTTTTGTAATTTTCATTCTAAGCTTGTATGCACTACCGCTCTGGTGTAGTGGTGCTGAATGTACCTCTAACGCCAACGGTTGCGGGTTCGATTCCCGCTCGGGGCAGACATTTATAGTTGTATAAATATTTGTTCCTAGGTCCGGGTGTTTGTCCTTGTGGGTCTCTCCATCGTGCCTCGGAGAGCACGTAAAGCTTCAAGTTACTCATAGTAAGAAAATTATTCTAGTCTAAATGGTTACTGGCTTGCCCTCAAGGGTTGCGGAGGTTAGATGGCAGTCGCTCTGTGTAAAAATCAGTAACTCGTCAATATCTGGACTGGAATAGAAAGCAAACTCTGGGTTAACCGGGAAAAATGCTAAGTGATGATGATGATGATGACTAAACTTGTATGTATTTAAGTAGATTATTCAGTATAAGACAAGAATTACACTTATAACTTTTGCTCTCAGACTTTCATAAAGATTTACATAAATTGTTTGTTATTGCTTTACACCTAAAAGAAGTTACTGTCAGTGTCTTATTTTTAACACTTACAGTTTTCAAAATTACTTACTACGTATCTGGTACTAGGTTACAGAGTTGATTTATATCAATTACGAGAGGAAAACTTAATACTTATAATTCGTGCTTGATAAAGTAATGTATGAAGGCTACGGAAAAATAATGAATGTAATTTTTTTTTTGTGTACTCTCCTTTTAACGCCATCTATCGAATTATTGGTGTATTATTTTATTATATTTATTAGAATTGGGTAAAACAATCTGTTTATGCATCGTAATAAACAGGAATTTCTGGAAGTTTCAGACTTTTTGCAATAATTATTATCGTATAAAATTAAATTATATTTTTTGAGTAACATTAAAGAATATCTATACTTATAATAAAGCTGTAGAGAGGTCAATTCTGTACATGAAATATATTTTCAAAATAACTATCAGGGGGTGATTAGTGATCGATACTGATGCCAAAAAGGCAATCAGTAAAATTTTTGTCTGTCTGTCTGTCTGTCTGTATGTATGTTCCTTATAGAAACAAAAACTACTCGACGGATTTTAACGAAACTTAGTACAATTATTCTTCATGCTCCTGGGCAGGTTATAGTATACTTTTCATCACGTTACAATCAATAGGAGCAGAGTAATAAAGGGAAAACGGGAGACTTTACTCCAATTTTTAAGCTTCCGTCGCCTATGCAGCCTTAATGGTTAAAGTTACATAGAAATCATGTATGCCGGAAATATTCTACATAAAATTTCCTAAAAAATATCCCACAACAGCATATGTCTATCTTTTATGGTTGACTCACAATAACACGTGTAACTCCTGATAGGTTAGCAGTTCGGAGAATTCCGATTATATTTGTTTACTCTTACGTTTATAATACTCTCACTCATCACTAATTTATAAAAAGTTAACATTATTACCTATAAAATAAAAAAAAAATCATAGAAATCAAGTATTGTGGATTGACATATTATATTTCCCTATTAAATTACGATAGTTAATCTGTCTGTCACATCAAAATCACTGAACCCTGAGGAAGGACATACGCTACTTTTTTTCGAAAAACGACGAAAACGCGGACGAAGTCGCAGGCAAAAGCTAGTGTATACATATTATTATCCTTGACACTATTTTATTGGTTTTAATTTTGTTTTCGTTATTTTATACTTTAGTATTTATTAAAATAGTTAATATTTTAAAAGTAAAAGTATCCTAAGTTACTCTTTATAACATAAGGTATTTGTGAACCGGATCAAACAGATGGGCAGACAGACAAACATTATTAAATTTGTATTTTTGATGAAGGCACCGTATATACTTTTATACGCGTGTAGTTAGAAGCTGTTAATTTGAAATTACAAAAAGACACTTCAATTTTATTTATTTGTATAGATGACTCTTTTAATATTTGTACAAAATAACATAAAACGAAAGAAATAAAGATTTTGAAACGACGAAAAATGTTTTTATTTTACTTATCATTTTTTGACATTCACTGTTGTTCCCGTGGAGTCTTCAAATCTAAATACTCATCGTAGATCATTGACCGATCTACTTTATACATGAAAACCTCCTCAGAACCCCAAAACACCCTCCCATAAAGCTCCAAGCGATGAAACATTTAGTGGATACAAGTTAAACAAGTCTAACCGTTATCATCAAAAAGCGTGAAGTTTCATGGACCCCATATTTTCGTCAGGCGTAAATTCATCCGCTACATAAACTGTTTTACTGGCTGGATGTAGAGAATGTACGTTTTAACGTTGTTACTGGTTCGATTCGTGTTAGTAGATATAGGATTAAGGTGTTGAAATATTTAAGTAGCCTTTTTAATTGTTTTTCTATAGTGATGACACAATCACACTGTGACCAAAATCCTGTAAAAAATTTGTCATTATGTCTAAATGTTTGTTCTTGTCTCTATCGTGTCTTGGAGAACACGTAAAAATAGATAAAGATAGATAAGATTCTCTTCTATTGAGGAGAAGTTAAGGATCTTAATTTACAACTCCAATTCGAATTAATGGATATATGTATGCATGCTGGTTTCCTTAACTGCAAAGTATTAAAATACAAATTCAGCACTTTAAAAAATCAGCGTTACTAGCTTGAAACTGTGCCTATCGTTTGGGATCGACGTACGACGTCTATTGAGGGGGGGGGGGGATAAGTCCTTGGCTCGTCGTATATCCAGATATAACCAGTAAAATGCTAGGTCGAATAAATTAAATAACTCTAAACGCTATCATCAAAAAGCGTAAAGTTTCATGGACCCCCATATTTTCGTCAGACATAAACTCATTCGCTACAAACTGTTTCGCCGGCCGCACGGCCACATCGCGGAGGCTACACCCTACCAATTACCATTACGCTCGCACTGACGTGGAAGAAACTCAAATTATTGTTAAGTTTATCGCACAACGAGAGGTATTCTTTATATAATTCGTAATTGTTTATAGTTTAGAAAGGCAATATCAATAATAATAATATGTGAACATGGTCATATATGAAAGGGAAAGGTTTGTAAATAAACTATATAAATAAATAAACGCATCACTCTCAACGGGCACCATTATGGTCTTGTGACCATGTGTCGGGGTCCGGAAACATACACAACACGGGGTTCGTTAGGGGTTCGGATCACCCCCACTCCTTAGAATACGACTTAATTATGCTTATTTTTTTTTTTTAAATGGGAAGGACAATGGTTTATATTTCTAAATAACTGAGATTAGCATTTAGAATCATTCCATCTTACTGCGTAATGCTCGGGTTAAAATTAGTTTATCTTTGTACAGTTTGGACTTACAATCATCCCTTCGGACCCTTCCCTTAAACGGACCCCTCCCATATAAAATCTACAGCTACACCCGTGTATTAAGTTCTGTAGTAACAATCATTATGTTTATTTACATATATATTTAGATTTTATCGATTATACCAATCTGGTTTTTATTCACTATACCTTTTTTCAAAATAGAAAAGAAAAGATGGATGTATACGTTTTTAAACTCGTTTATTAAAAAAAGCTTTAACATATTTAGACGCCATTTTATCAAAATTAAGTCTGCGTGGCTTGACATATTATTGCTTATCGGCGTCCATTTGACACTCCGTCATCCTAAGAATCCAAAGCATTACAAATCCCCACCGAACAATCTCCATCGTGTTTTCTCTACTCCACGTGACATTGGCGATATAATATGTGCCCAATTGGCACAACTAAAGCCACAAAACAAAATAAATAAGAAGAAGAAACATTACAAAACATGAACTAATATTGACACAAGTAATATTCCCACTAACTTAACACGAACTAATATTCTAATTTTTTTTTCTATCTATACAGAAAACATTTCTCCAATTGTACCCAACGCCTTACAAACCCTCATAGTACTAGCTACGTTAGTTATTCGCGTGAGGACACACGATATTTTTATTCATGGTGTTTAATAATAGAGGAGCGAACGAGCGACTGACAACGATCGATTGTAACGTCGACTTTTTTTCATGTTTATCAATATTAATACGGTACTGAATACGTTTGAGAAAATGTAGGTCGCCTAGGAATGAGATGCTTACATCCTGTATGTATTCTAGATGCGGCTCACACTAGTGTATAACAAATTATAAAATATATAGACTTAATAAAAATTAACCGACTTCAAAAACATAATACGCAATTTTGTTTATATGGAGGACGAGGTACCAGTTATTTTGATTTTAAAAAGTCAAAAGTCAAAATCGATTCAGGAATGATTCAGTCCTGCAACGCATACAGTACGAATTAGAAACCGCCTATATATACTTTATTCTAGTAGACTTTTACAAACACTTTCGAATCGTCAATACAAAACCTAAAATTGTATCACGTCCGTTACACGTATTGAACCTCAAATTTGAAGGAACATAATAGTCGAACATCCTACAAACGAAGTCGCAAGGTGCCGCTAGTTAACTACACAGACTGCAAGATCTTACATAAACTGAAACCGTAAACGGCACGCGCTCACAGCGATAGATTAATTGCATTACATCGCCTCGCGTAATGCGATTGAATTCCCGACGGATTGAAAACATCGGGTAACGAGACGCTTCGGCTTAGGATAATTCATGTTAACTACAATAATGCTTTTTCCTCGTCTCGTTTGGATACCTTTGGAAGATAGCTGTAGCCTACGACCACTAGTGATGTGCCGGATCGTGAAAATATACGGATACGAATCCGGATAATCCGAATACGGATATTTGGTGTCAAGATCCGAGGATACGGATACGGATTTTAACTTTCTTATTCAACCGATGGCAGTGCGTGTAACCTTAAACCGATAGTTTGCGCTAATTGACGCGCGACAGACTTCCTAAAATAAATGTTCGAATATATTATTATTTTAATAAGCCTATAAAGATTTGTGATGGACTTAGTGTCTTTGAGTTATGCCCTATTGGTGTGGTAACTCTTTGCAATAAAATTTTGTATATAAAAGTGCCAAATATTTTATTTAAAAAAATAACCTTAATGGAATTCCAGTCCAACGGTTTGGGCTGTGCGTTGATAGATTACTTTGTCAGTCAGTCAGTCAGTCACCTTTGAGTTATGTATTTCGCGCTAGATGGCGCTGTATTTCGTCCACACTAAATCTTTAAACGCAAACATACATAAACAGTTTTCAAACTCATACTAAACCATCAGGTGATTCCTCTGCTCGTTTGTCTGCTATTTTCATGAAAAAATAAGTCTTTCAAACGTGTTTACACATTTATTCCACAGCAAAACATAATAAAACATCGATATATCAACTTTACAAACATCTAGACCCGGGATTAGGCAACGCGGGCCGGATTAACGACGTTTCAAATAAATTGCCGGGCAAAAACTAAATTCATCCGTTCACTACAGTTACGGCCATAACTCATGAAACGGATATAAAAACGCCTTTCGCTATTTTAACTTCGCAGATAAATGACATTCGAGCTGGTCCGATACCATGTGCCTGAACCGAAGTGAATAATGAGGAATTCGCTTTGTAACGCGTACATTGCTTGTTGTGTTAATCAAATTGATAGTTTAACATTTGAAATCATATGAAAATGTTTGGAATGTAAATTTGAAGTGTCTTTTTGTAATATTAAATTATTTTTAACTAAATGCTTAAGAAAGCATACATGGTACTCACATGAAAACACTATATGTAAATTTTTTGTCTGTTTGTCTGTCTATCTGTCGGCCTGTCTGTCTGTCAGTTTGTTGCTGTTTGAAACAGATAAACCGATCTGGACGGGACTTTCACTTACAGCAAATAGTATAAGAAATAACTTGCTTTTATTTTTTTATTTATTTTAATTAACAATTAAACAAAAAAAAATAATGCAAAGACATAAATAATGAATATATAATACCAGCTTGTAATTAATAAAACCAGCAATGTACTCGCAAGTGGCGTGTTGCAACTCAGCTGTATACCGATAGTATAATCTCGGTCAAAGATCGGATGAATTGAAACAGCGATTTTTCATACTACGCCCCTCTCTGTCTTGTTTAAGCGTTAAAAAACGAAACGACTGATGAAACGTTTATGCGCAAACATTTTGAAAAAATTCAAGCCTTGCTATTTGATTTTTTTTCATTGAAATTAAGCTACATAAGCTGTTGAAAACTACATTTTAAGCTTTGGAAAACCACACATTTAGGTTTCTGTAGTCGACTAGGAACCTTTATCCTGCCCTGTCCACAGCTTAGGTTAATGATCCTTAGTACTAGATACAAATATAAAGCGTGAGCATAAATTGATGCTGATAAACAATAATGTTTCAACCCACACACAGTCAAATTTAGAGATATTCATAGTAAAGTAACAGCCTTTAAATATCCCGCTGCTGGGCAAAGGCCTCCTCTCCTATTAAGGAGAAGGTTTAGAGCTTAATCCACCACGCTGCTTCACTGCGGGTTGGCGGATAAACATGTGTCAGAATTTCTCCCGGCACATGCAGGTTTCCTCACGATGTTTTCCTTCACCGCCGAGCTCGAGATGAATTTAAACACAAATTTAGCACTTGAAAAATCAGTGGTGCTAGCCAGGGTTTGAACCCGCGATCATCGGTAAAGATCGACGATCGGTAAAGTGGTTAGACCACTAGGCCATCTCGGCTCTCAGAGATATTCATGTATTCTGATAATGTGTTACATATTTAACATTATTCAAAAATTTCGAAACTAAATGAGTACGTAAAAAGTTTTTTTTTAATCTAATGTTTAGAATATTGAAGGCGCAATAGTCAGTTATGGACGAAGCCTTATTAGGACGCTGATAAGCAAGTATTGCTTCATATATGGATGCTGATATGCAATACTGCGTCAAGCCACACGGACTTCATTTTGAGAAAATGGCGTTTAAAGATGTCGAACCTATTCTTAACACATCTGTTTGAAGAAATATATATCCATCTTTTCTTTTCTATTTTGATAAAAAGTATAATTAATTAATAGCAGATAAGCCAGTACAGATTTTTATCTAATAATAAGTTTTTCAATTATATGAAATTATTGCATAATCCAAAATATGGAATTCACTTCAATATTCTAAACATTTGATTAAGAAACTTTTTTCCGTACTTATTAAGTTCAAATGACTAGATTTTTTTTGTATAATGTTAAATATGAAATGCATTGTCAGAATACATCAATATCTCTATATTTGACTTTTTGTGGGTTGACACATTATTGCTTATGAGCATCTATATGTCAAGCCACACGGACTTCATTTTGAAAAAATATCGTCTAGATGTCAAACCTATTCTTAATCAATTTGTTTGAAGAAGTTTATATTTTCTTTTTTTTTGAAAATAGTAGATATAATGTATTAAAACCAGATTGGCTAGTAAAAAGTTGTATCCAATAATAAGTTTTTCAAATATATAAGATTTTTTGATAATCCAAAATATAGGACACACTTAAATATTCCAAATATTAGATTAAGAAACTTTTTTTCGAATTTATTTAGTTCAAAAGACGTAATTTTGTTTTTAATAATTTTAAAACGTGACGTAACATGGAATACATTAAAATCACCAAATTTGACTTTTTGTGGGATGACACATTATTGCTTATCGGCATCCAAATAAAACAAAAAAACTCTCCTTCTCTTGAAATCGTTTGAAAACATTTCAAAATTGAAAGACCTTATTAAAATTTTACACACCATGCAATATTTCGAAAATTCATGTAATATACACCACGGCTTCCTTATAGTCAGTTAAATCGTACAAAATCCGACTCCGTGACGTACAAATTTCAGGTGTTTTATCGTCAACACGCCAGGTCCTTTACCAACAACACTTCCATTCAGTTCACCAATTTCGCGAGTACGTGAGTTCAGGATACGGACGTGACTCGACTTTATAAAACACCCGACCGGTATCACTTGACCTTCCGCCCTTCCCGGTGTCTTAAATAATGAAAAACTCCGGGGTAAGTCCGTCTATCTAACCATAGGTCTCGGATGTTGGTCGTTGGAGTTGGAACAAAGGTTTTAAAGTGTACCATGGTGTTCTGTAAATGTTGAAATTGAGTGGAAATTATCGAGAGGACTCGAATAAGAGGATTTGATTGCTGTTTGAACGTCACTTCGGTTTAAGAAGCTTTGGTGGAGATTAACAGGTATTTTAATGTTGTTTTAATATTAATATCTAATTCATTTACATAATATTTAAAAAAATAGCTGAGTTCACCGTATTTTGCTTTTGAAGTGCCTTCCTTTTATTTTTTAACTCATTATCTACTTAGTTGCAGTCATACTAATTGAAGAAAAAATTGTTTTCGTAGAAATATATAACCTACTTCGAACAGAACTGCTGTTGTACCGAGAATGGACTAACGATCGAAGCAATTGTGAGTATATGACTTATTGAATAATTTAAATATCTATCTTCGTATATTTTCATTAAATACTTAGTATGTTATATACGTTCCTTGCATTCCCATAGCGAACAACCTTTAATTACTTATATAAGTAAGTTGAGGAACTTTTTAAAAGTCGGTTAAAAAAAAATAAAACTAACATTAATTAAAATAAGGTCGTCGATAATATCTTATCTTTAATTTTTATTTCTAGTTAATCATAGTCATAAAAAGTACTAAGAAATAAAACTTAGCTTAAAATAATGTAAAAAACACGCTGTGATGAAAACGATTGTGTAGTAGTCTTGGATTTTTTATTACTAGTTATTTCTAAAGTCATAAAAAAGTAAAACGCACCCCACACTTTTTATGTATTAACTTCGAGGAAAAATGTATTATATAATGTGTACCTTATCTTCTTGAATCGGGTATTGTTCATTATTTTATTGGTTTCAATTTTGTTTTCAAATAATTTTGTTTAAATATTAATTTAATTTTTTTTTTAATACAAGTAATACCATTTAGTGATTTCGGACACATAACTAACAAAGTTTTTAAAGATCTGTCTTCCCGCCTCGTCGAAACTATAGGTGACCGAAAGACTGGCCTCTTCGTATAGCCAGCATATCAGTCTGGCTATACAAAAAGGTAATGTTGCCAATGTTTTGGGCACCTTGCCTCACTGTGACATCGATAGTAACTTAGGCGTAATATAGTTATTTTTAATTTTTCTATCTTCTTTTTTTTAAATAGAATTATTTGTTTTTGTTAGAATGTATTGTATTTAAGTTATATTTATTGTTAACTCCAAATTTTAATGTACAGCTAGAAGAATAAATGCTTTACTACAAAAGATCGAATAAAACCATGTTCAACACGTGTCTAGCTAAACAGTGTTTAAAAATTAGACATTGTTTAAAATGTTGTCAAAATTACTATACTGCGTGTAAAAATTACAAAGAAACATATTAATAAAATGTCACACGTTATATCTGATAGCTAAAATAGATTTTAAGCATATATTAATAGCATCTAAGCGTACATTTTTATACATAATTAAACTATGTCTAAACCACGTTTATCTCAAAACTTTTCTAGACGCGGATTTGTAGTACGGGATTTTATAGACACGCGTTCAACATATGTGTAAAATTTTTTGTAGTGAGGCAGTAAATGTTTTAATTTTTACTAACAAATTAATTTTAATACTTAATAATAGATATAGATATAAAACATACTGATTAATAAACTCAACTTCGTCTTTATGATAAACTACGAAAATAATCTCAACAGCATAAAAATATGTTTTCTGTTAACTTAACATTTAAGTAACTTTCGTTTTTGGATTTCAGTAAAAAAAATCGCACGTTTACCTTCTTTACTCGATACGCGCATAATAACTGAGTTCCATTTTTATTTATATAAGTTTTGTATGAAATGATTTATTGTTAAGGAAATTATTATCATTTTAACGAAATTCGCTTTTAGCCTGTCAACGTATAAGATATATTTTGTCCCGGGAAATGACTAAATTCTCAGAGGACAGACAAAAACTCTGCATCATAACTGCTGCAAAAACAAGCTACTCCACTCAATAGCTCATGAATAACGTTTTACGTAAATTTGAATAGCTCGTATTGCTAAATTCAACTTCGTTTATCTATACTAATTTTAGAAAGTTGTAAAATGTGTTTAAAGGTTTGTATGTAAGAGGTAATTTCCAAAACTACTGATCAGATTTGAAAGTTTCTTTTCTCGTTTGATAGCCTGTTTTGTGAGGAAGGTTAATGCATTATTACGTCACGTTACAACTGACAGGAGCCATAACTAAAAACGCTAGTGAAAGCGCGAGGGTCAGCTAGTATTCATATAAAGTTTTTTTTTTTTTAATTTTTACTTATATTTCACTCATTTAATAATATATTATTTTTACTTATTTATTTTTTTATCGAATACACGAATATACGTGCGTACTTCTAGGTTTATAGAAGCATTAATAAATATATCAATCAAGCTCTAAATTAATACAAAAAAAAAGGATTATTTTTTACAAAACATTGTAGACCTCATTTTAGCCACATTATTACTAATTATATTTAAAATTGGTGAACTAGTAATCTATATATATAAAAGCGAAATCTATATATATAAAAGGTGACCTATTCACTCATCACGAAATCTCTGAAACTACAAGTTTTAAATTGTGCATGGCTGTTCTTTTAAGATTTTTCTAAAATTCGAGACCTAAGAAAGTTAAACGGGGGTTGGAAGTGTGTATGAAAGTCCTATGCTTAGCGCGAGTGAAACCACGGGGAGCCGCTAGTGTTGCTATAATAATGATATCGGTTAGAATGGAATAATATAGTTATTCTAATTTATCAAATTATTTAACATTAAAAAGATCATGAAAACAAATTTATCTTTAAAAATTATACTGATATTTACACAAGAGGTGGTATACACTAACTATCTTGCATAATGTTTTACATTAGCTAAAATGCATTTAGAATTTTAGTTTAGTTTTTTAATTTATTTTTAAAGACCACACTACTATTCAAACACTAGTATTTTTTTTATAAAAAATAGCAGGCAAACGAGCAAACAAGATGCCTAATGTTAAGTGATGACTACCGCTCATTGATATTGTAGCATCAGAGAAGCCATAAATGCATCGCCAAAATAAAAAGTGATTTTTTTTTTCGGGATAAAAAGTAGTCTACGTTCTTTTAAAGGATGTAAACTACTAGAGGCGGATCCAGTCCTCAAAAAAGGTTGTGGTCACAGCCAACCAAAAATTGCTTATGTGAATTACTCGACATGTAAATATATATCTGTTTGTACATCTAAAAACTGTAAACAATAAATCTAAGTTTGATGAAATTGCTTGCCAAAATTGTGTACACATGTTTTTTTTTTAATAAGGCATACGTGTGACAAGTCTTTTAGGTTTGTGGCATGCCCATCGTGAATTCGCGTGATGTAAACTACATCCCTATAAAGTTTTATCGCAATAGGTCCAATAATATTTTAAATTTATTCCTTACAAACATAAAATAAATGTCATCACAAATGTCATCTTTATTATATAAGTATACATAACATTAATAAACAATACGCTCATTTATGTTGAAAGAATATTATATTTATACACAGAGAATAAATATGATTTTCCGTTATAAATTCGAGACTATACCCTCATAATCGTAGCTAACCTACTAATAATACACAGCAATTTAGTAACAATTACCTTGCAATAAGATCTAAAGTCGATCGCTCGTAATTAATAGAATATACATGACTAAATACATAGAATGTTATACAAAAATATCTGTAACATAAGCAGACATGAATATGTCTTAACGAGCTACTATAAAAGAGGGAATCATAGGGAAAATCTTATTTACTACTAACGACACGATTACGATATTTTATATCATATTGACTAAAATAACGTATAAGACATACTGTACCGATTGTCTTTAAAAATAACTTTACTGGAGTTTATGTTACACTTAATCGAGTTGACCAAGTGGTTAGAATAGTGGTTTCAAGTGCAAAATTTGTGTTTAAATCATTCTCGTACTCGGCGGTGAAGGAAAATATTGCGAGGAAACCTGCACGTGCCGAGAGAAATTCTGACACATATATATCCGCCTATCTGCAGAGCTGCTTTCCTGGTGGATTAATCTTCTCCTTAATAAGAAGGCTTTACCCAGGAGTGGGACATTTGCAGACTGTTACTTTTATGTTACACTTTATTTATCTGTATTAGATTAAGTTAAGCGAAATCCACTTTCTCTATATGCTATTTTCACAGCCAAAATTAATATAATATATAATTCAGAAAATAGAAGTTTAACACCGAAAATTGTGCTACTTTAATTAAAAAATATTAACTGTGTCAAAAAAGTATAATATTTGTAAAAAAGAGTAACCGAAACGTAAATAAAGTCGCCAGAATAATCCACACAATGCTATATCGTACGATTTATCGCAACGAATAAAAAGCTCCGGACAGGGGTGTGTTTGTATGTAGCAATTACAGGCCACGCTCCGATAGTATAAGTCTAACGAACGATAACAACCTACAGTCCTGTTACCATCGAATAAACAATTTGTCGCTGCCTCTTTTTAGGGTTCCGTACTGCCTTATAATTTCTACTTCGGTCGGTCTGTAAAGAATTTTTTTAATTTCTTTGACTACGGAAAGAAGGTAGTTCGTTAGACGTTGTTTTGTGTTATGTTGTTGGCGATTGGAAACAGATTTCAATGTATTTTAAAAGGGTAATACTTTTTTAAACGAAATCTATCCTCAATTAAAGTCAGTATTTTTTTTGACTTGAAAGTATTGTTTTAAACCCTCGACTCAAAAAAGCACTGTTATAAGTTTGACGTAAATATATCTGTATCTGTGTATAAATGTGGCTTTGTATAGTCTATTTCTCTTTACATGTCTTATTTGGTAACACTGTCCGAAACGAACGTCAATTTTATGAACATTATTTTACGTTATAAATGTTCAGTATAAAAACGATTCAGATCATTCAGTCAATAATTTATCGTCTCTAACTCTTACGTGTTGTTAGAAGTACCACATATTTGCGTAAATAAGACAAAGATAAATTTGTCTATATGCGTATCTCGGTATCTATGTATGTGTATATCTGCCTATCTATGTATCTGTGTGCCTGCTGTGGCACCGTCGGTAACAATGGACCAATTTTAATGCGAATTGCAATTTTAGCTATAATTTATGAAAGTTTGAATAGACGTTCGAAGATTATCAAGTATTTTCTAATTATTGAAAGGATCTAAGCAATTTCTACTGGCCCAATCAACTAGTTTACTATACTGTGAATTATATTAAAATTAGATGACCTGGTGAACATTATATCGCCTATGTGGTTAAAACATTACAATGTTTTTATCTACAATAAATACAACACCCTTTTTATTTCTGAAACTGACTGTTTTCTATTCCAACAAAACGGATCAAAGAAATCGGACCTTATGCAACTAGGTATAAAACAGACAAATTTCTGAACGCATCTATAAATATTCGACAACCTAGTGGCTAAACGATTTATATCGGAAAATTCAATTGTCGTTTTTGTCGTTTTTAATATTATCCTTCTCTGATTATTAATGTTTCTTACCGTTTAAACCTTCCGTGGTCTTCGAAAAATAAATCAAAATTAGCTAAATCGGTACAGCCGTTCTCGAGTTTTAGCGAGACAAACGAACAGCAATTCTTATATATATAAATAGCTTACATCGTTGCGTAACCTTGACTTGATGTTGTAGCATCTGGATTTAGCAAAATAAAACCTGCAAGTAACAGCAAAAGTATCGTATTGTGGCTTCTTGATATTATCTTAATAAGGTGATTTTCGGTTTTTTTTTTTAATTTCAATTTTAATCAAATTCTCAAGCATAAAATTCTCGTAATGAAATTTCTTATACAAGTATATTAAACCGTTAATCTAATAGTATAATAAATTTGACGGTTGAAAATATTGTTTAGCTACATATGTCAAATCGATATATGTATGTAGGTACATATGTTGAAATGCATGGCTTGAAAAATATTTAACAGAATAAATAAAAAATGATTTTGCGTAATATAGCCAATATTTAGGATTAGTAATGAGAGAAGAGAATATTTAAGTCTTAGGCGTAGCCTCGTAGCTTCGTAGCCGTGATGTGTCAAAATATAAATGATCTACGAATATTTGAATCGAACTTTTTCTCATGATTTTTTTTATATAAATAAGAAATGTACAGTAAAATATACCATTTTTTTGACGAAACGTTGGCGCAGTGGTCACTGCAATTAACGCTAAAACGCTAAAAAATCTAACGGTTGCGGGTTCGATTCTCGCTCACAGCAAACGTCTGTATCGGCCATACGGATGTTTGAAGTAGTGTGGGTGATGAGACAATAGGAACTATTGAGTGGGTTAGTTAGTTGTGCACGATAATTATTATATGCACGCGAATGTATCCTATTTATATGTACATGTGTATATGTTCCTCTGTCCACTCGTAACTAATCAACGACTTAAGCGATTTTGTTAAATAGTACTTCGATGACGCGAGTGTCACTAAGTACATAAAGTTCTTAAACTATTTTTTTTACTTAAGTCTTGCTACCTAGCAATTCTCTCAGGAATGCTAGAACCTGCTTACAAATTAGTATTTATACAAAATGCTTATATCTAACCCGAGATCGAACCCACAACCATCAACATTAAAAGAACATTTTAACCACCACAGCATAGCCTTGAAAATAGAATCTGAAATTTAAAAATATAACACTTCACAAGCTATCACGAATCACTCAGCGGCTAATCAAATACACCTATCGGGGCAAGCTGCGACCTGAATCCCGTATTTCCCGGCGGGACATCCCGGGACACGGGATCGTCTCATTAGCGGTAATTGCCGGGATTCGCTGACGTAACATCAAGACCCTTTGACGGACGTGCAGATACTGGATATTGTACTGATAAGATGACATTTAGGTCGCGTTAAAGGATTCTGAACTGATTTCCTATTAAAACTTTTGGGTTCGCTTGTGTCTTGTTCAGAAAACATCAAGAAGTTTTTTTTTTATCCCTAAACATGGCTGTGATATCGAAATAACAACGTATTCTTAGGCGAGAGTTGGTGATTAATACAATTATTTCATTACTTGTGTGACTTAATTAGATACAAAAAAAGAATATAATAGAAAAGAAAAAAGAAACAATAAAAAATAACTAAATTAAGCCTAATTAGCTATCGATGTCATAGTTAGAGTTACATTTGTAAGTTCTACTTCCATAATTGATATGAATTAACTCTGTAATCTGGAAACAGTTAAATAATCTTACGAACGCGCAATCTAAATCAAAAATTAAGACACTGACAGTAAATTCTTTTAGATGTAAAGCAATGATTAACAACTTAATAAATAAACTTGTGTAAATCTAATTCTTATGAAATCCTATTTTTAGTATCATTGAGCTTCTTAAATTTATCTTCAGATTTCGAGAGAAATTTAGTCGATTAGGTATAAATCTATAGTCCATAGATTTCGGCACAAAACCCTAAAAATTAACAAAATTGTTTGTTTTTCTTAAATCGCTGTAAACAAATTCACAGCTAAAACATTCTCAATTGTTTTCATCCCTTAAATTGAAATGGACAATAAGACACAACCTATTAAAAAAAAAGAAAAGTCCACTCCTAGCGGTTAAAATTTTTAGGATGAAAGTATGGTTATATTAGACAATAAAATTACTTAAAATTTTAATATCGAACACTTACCATATATCGCTGGTTTGCAAGAATATCGTAGTAATTCAAAATTCTAACAAATAAATCTAAATATGTCAAGAGACCATAAATCTTTGATGTTTTATTATAAAAAGAGTTGCGATGATGAATTTTTTTTTAATCAATAAAATTATAACATCAAGGGATCGTTTAAATTTTGCAGCTATGCACCAACACATTAATAAAGAAATTTAAAAACCCCATTCCCTAAAATTCATCATTTTTAGATGCATTGATATTCTTGAAAAGCAGCGATATAGATGGATAGATTAGTCGCAGATTCCTCGAACGCTCTTCTAATCAGTAGCATTCTCAAGACTCCTGAATAGCCTATGTAGAACGCTCGAGTTCAAAGAAATTGCATACAAACATATAATGTTCATTATGGGGTAAGCAGTACTCAGGTCCAAGGATCCTTGATGAACCTGCATTAGACGATAGAAGTAAAGGGTATAAGGAGGGTTAAAAGAGGAAAATAAACCGTAAGTGAGGCTCCAAGGCGTCTGTACATGCTCTTTCTTGTATCAGGTCGGTTAATTTTGTGTATAAAAATTTTAATATACGTCTTCTATACTTGTGAAGAGGTAAAATTTTAATGAACCACTTAAGTTGTGACAGGAAAATATTAATAATACTGTGTGTATTAATACAAAAAAAAGGATAACTTAATACAAAAGATTGTAGACCTCATCTAAACCACTGCATGTGAGTAAAGTTCCCAAAATACTGGAAGCTTAAACAAAGAAAAAATTAAAAAAAGGTAAAATATATGTAAAAGAAACGTATAAATATGTTTCTGAGTCTATATGAGATTTAGAAAAAAAAACAGTTTAAACGCTTTGACTCATACGTACATAATTATATGTAAGTAAAAGATTGATGTTGTAATTTTATTTCAATGTTTAGAAATATCGAGGTAAAGTGGCAATCACTAACGTTTGTTGTTAAAAGACACATATTCTTCAAGTTTCTTGTACAAAACAATACCACCAAAAATAAGTGAAGGTTTTCCATTTGGCTATTGTTGCATATTAGCCTTTTTTATAAAATTGATGATAACATTTTCTCTTTTAGAAGCAATTCTAATACAAACCTCGAAATTTATTTGTGCTTTAATGCATTACTTTCAGAAATTATGAATCGGATTTAATTTTTTTGCTTAGAAGGTTAGAGGTTGTTCATTACTTATGAAACAACGCCACGACTCACAGGAGCTGAATAATAACTTTAAACGCTAACCAAACTGGCAATTATCAAAATTAGAAGCGAGAACATCTAATACCATTAAGGAATGTAAATATACACATTCAGTATCGCCTATTCGTAAGGGTAGAAACTCGTGTATTCTAAATTAGAAGCCTTCAAGGCCATTTAAAATTGTATCATCATCCCTTACCAATTACAGCACTTGTAGGCACGTTCGAGAGCCGAAGGGACAGCCAACACAATTTACCTGCGTCAAGCATTGACACCGTTGGGACCCTCCAAACATGACTTCTATGAGCGAAATTATTTACACTTTATATTAAAAGTGTACCTGCTGTGTGTGTTGTAGTATTAGTTGGTTTTAATATTTGGAAGAAGAATAAATTATTAAAAGATTACTTTAAAAATGTATCATATTTAAAAAAACAAAATATGCAATTTTATTTACTAGAATGACATACTTATTCTAGATGTTTTGATTTAAATAATAAATTACTTAATCGATTTTGATGTAAATTATATTGGACCAAAATGAAATATATAAGAAAACACTACAATTTGAGAACTTACTCCATCTTTTAATCCGGTTGAAAATCAACATTATTCCGTGTCTGATGAATAATAATATTGACAGAATTACAAATGTTTCAAAAAGTCCACGGATTATTCGAAAAATTTAGTATTCGGCGACCTTTGATCCCGCATAAATCAATGAAGCCAAGATCTATGGGGAATTTTCAAAGTATCTATATATTAATACGTGAAAACTTAGTACCCCTTTTAACGAAAATAGTTTATATAAAAAAGGAGAGAGGAATGCTAATATATATGTTTTAAATTATAAAAAAAAATACATTAAATCAATAAAAAAAATTACACACTACCGTGTATTTGACACACAAGCGCGTATATACTCTTTTGTTTATTTTTAAAGTCGTGGTCAAATTGAGAATAGATTATCTGTGGTCGATCTCTAAATCGTTTGAAAATTTAATGTACTTCGGTCGAATTCCGACCGCTACGCGGCCACTAGTATTATTAATACTCAAAAAAGTATTTATACAAATAAAATGCATTTCAATTTATTTTATTTCAAATATTTCATCTTCTACTCTACAATTCTTTATAAATTCGTATCGAAAGATTATATATATCATTAACAAGAAACGTACACATTTACTTTATAAAATAAATTTAAATTCCAAGGCAATTCTCTTAACAAAATCAATGGAACCCTTTGTTAAATTCTGTACATATATTGACAGAATTAAATTAACCGTTGTACAAAGAGCAAAACAAGCGGAACAACTCAATTCCAACTTTAACGCTAAAATACCAAAAACTGTACGAACTTAAATACGAGAGCAAAGCGAGACGCAACAATGGCGAGGAAAACCACGCGAACGTCTAGTTTCAACCTCGACATTTGTATATATATTTCGAATATCTCAGACGAAATTGAAGCTAGACAAAGCAATGTATAAATGTTTCTAATGTAGAGAAATTAAAAGATGATAAGTAAGTGCTTTTAGACGGGAATTACACTTGTAAGTTTTAGAAAGAAAGAAAGAAAGAAAGAAAGAACACATTTATTTGGGACCGTACAACAAATATATAAGTAACTTAAAGATAAGAAAGAAAATATATAAAAAAAAAATAATAATAACCAAGAAACAACTTAAATTACTAAATTACTATCAACATTTACACGAAAAACAAAAAAAGAAAAAAAATTAACAATAAAACAAATCGATACGATCGATAAAAAAGGTTAAAAGAAACAAAAAAAAAATACTACTACAATAAACATATAGGCATGACGTGTCCCAAATGGGTATACCATTCAGCAATTAATAGGCGTGGACACCTAATGCTGATTTTCAATGGTACCCCTCTTTGATAACAACTCTCGTAATTGATAAAAAACAATATATGTACATATGTATAGTCCGTTTCTCTTTACTTGTCTCTTGTTTTTCTTTTTTAGCAGACAAATATAGCGTATTTCTAGCCACACATAACAGATAAGAAATTATCGATTGAATGATTGAACTGAATCATTTTTAGAATGTAAAATTATAATGAAACAAAATTATTCGAAAATTCGTGATTTTCGTTCGGAGTATTGTTACTAAATAAGGACAAGTGAAGAAAAATGGACTATAACTTGATAAGTTATACAGCGAAACATACATATGGTGTAAAAACAATGACAAATGTATACTTAATATTATAAAGCTGAAAAGTTTGTTGAACTACCGGATCGAATTGAAAAAATATTTTTTTGTGTTAGATAGTTTATTTATTGAGGAAGGCTATAGGCTATATTATATCACGCTACGACTCATAGGAACGAAGCAGTAATCATAAACGCGAATGAAACCGTAAGGGACAGCTAGTAATTTATATAATTCCTTATGCTCATAGTCAAGCAAAAACTACTTTATGATTCTCGCCTTAAAACAGGAGGCACACTAATTTTATAAGATTTTTATAATTTGTTATATTTAATTCTTAACATTATGGATAAACTTTTCGTTTATTAAATGCTATTGTCTATCTATCCGTGTATATTTTTGTGTGATTTGTAATTTAACAAAAGTGATGTACCTCGAACAATGTTCGCGCTAACCGATTGTATTAGTGTAGTGCGCTCTCAGCATTATAATAACGGTAAAGACAATAGTAATATTGTGAGGGTAGGCGAAGAAAACTCGCGCACTCGTCACCGGTAGGCGTGCGGTACACCAGTCAGCTCGTGACCAAGACGTATGCAACTTCGTCGAAACGTGGGGCAAGCAACTAAAAGCCACAAAACAAAATAGAGAAAGAAGAAAGAACGTCGGGCAATAAAAAGGTATTACTACCATTAGTATTATTAGTATCGCGATAAGACCTGTTATATTAAATATGAACAGTATAAATCGCGAAAGATTAAAACTTATAATATATTTTTGTGTATTATATAAGTAAATAAACTCTAATCTACATGGTCAGGAGCTATAATTAACGTATGTATATGCATATGTTCTTTATTTTAATAATAAAACCTACATTAAAGGCCGAGATGGCCTAGTGGTTAAACACGTTGATCACAAGCGATAGTCGCGTGTTCAAATCCCGGCTAGCACCGTTGAATTTTCAAGTACTAAATTTGTGTTTAAATGCGTCTCGAGCTCGGCGGTGAAGGAAAACATCGTACGGAAACCTGCATGTGCCGGGAGAAATTCCGATACATGTATATCCGCCAACCCGCAGTGGAGCAGCGTGGTGGATTAAGCTCTTTAACCTTTCCCTAATTGGAGGAGACCTTTACCCAGCAGTGGAACATTTATAGGTTATTACTTTACTTTACTTTGATAAGTAACTGAACACATACACACACATAACTATTTTAAACGGATTAACGGATAACGTTCCGTTGCACGCAGATTATTCAAGAGACCAACTAAGAAAACGTTGACGGACGGTTATTTACAAAATAATATTTCTCAAAAACTTCAAATAGACAAATGTCACCTTAGTCTACCCGTGACCACGAACGCTGTAAAGTGCTCGAAACGTCGGGATGATAAAAATAGTTAATATACGCGATTTAAATCCGTTTTAAATAGTTTTATTTCAATGAATAATAATCGCGAAAATCTAAGACAACGTTACATAAACACGTCACAAAGTCACGAGTCAGAATGTGGCTAAATTTCACGAAAATATCTTTCATATACACTTTGAATGAAATGCTGCAATATAACAAAAAAAATCTTTATACTTTCCATGATTTATATGACACTTGTAATGAAGAGGAATATGACTTTGTATATTTGTTTGAAATGAAGAAAGTTCTTAGTCGAGACTAGTTTTTTGAATTCATACTATAGTTTTTCTCTATACATTGTACGTCTCTTTGAATTTAAATTTTTCGATGTTTTTGTTCGAATGAAAAACGAGGTCGTATGTGGTTATAGAATATTTTTGGATGTGCCGTGACAGGTACCAATGTAATACAACTGAAATATTTTTGGTTCATTAAATTCTTTTTTTTTTTTTTGAGCGAAAAGTGTACAAAGTACAACATTATTAGGACGCCTGGAATGGATAACAAATTATCTGAAAATTTCTATTCAATTTACACACACACGTTACATTATATATTACATATTTTACTTTAAATAAAACAATTAAATAAAAGCATATAAATAACATAAAAAGCACAAAGGAACGACCCCTTATACTTTATCGTATTAAAGTTTTTTTCAAATTATAATTTTAAAATGCTTTAATAATCTTTACCATAAGCAACAATAAAACCCCAAACTTCATACCTCAAACAAGAGAAGTGGGACAAATTATTGTTTATTTATATAGAAGCTTCCATTATACCCATCCCCCACAATAGTGCATACCCCAATGGCACAGCAATAAAACATTAAATGATAATTCCGCGAGATGGCCGCTTCGTTTCCGGGCCACGACTTCCGGCGACACGCATTAGCCATTAGCATGGCGGCTGCCGCTAACGTCACATCCGTTTGCAATTAGTGATGTGCCAGGGCAAAACAAATATCGATATTGCTAAAAGTGTCGATATATTTACTTATATTTTACTATTTAAGTTAATTGAAACAACTGAATTCAGTTTTTGGTGGTCGTGGTCTGAATTTTGTATATTGTATTTCTTGACGACCTACACAGTGTGTATAGCAAGTGAATTAATGATAAGTCTAACTGCTTGCAGTAGTCTGTATGAAATATGTATAGGAGGACATATTCTATATGCATTCTGAATAGTAGCAAAATCCATTAAGCATTTCAACGTAAAAGAGTAGTATTTAAACACATTGACTTACAAAGCTCTTGCAATTATAACATTAATTTTATTTTTTTCAATTCAACAAAAAATATTTTTATTAGCTACACTTTTAATACAAAAAGCCAACAAATATTCTTTATAACCAATTACTTTATAAAATAATTGTTATGATTTAAGCTCATAGATTTTATCACATAGAATGGCAACTACTGTAAACATCGCCTAACGATCAGCTAGCGACTGACTATGACAAGACAATGTACAGAAATTTAACGTCAAATAATATTAACCTAACATATCTATAATTATTAATTATCATTGTTAATTGTAAAACAGAATTTAATCGTACGAATTTAACTATCGATAAGTGTCACATCACTAATCTCGATAGTATTGTTTCGAATAGAAATTTGCGAACGGGCTTCAGCCGATCGCAATTGAAAGGGTCGAATTGAATAATTACCGTGCATTTGTTCGTACTGTGAGTTCAAATGCAGATAAAAAATATATTTCCAATGGATTATGTTTTTCCTTTTCAATAGAAGCTCTTTTCTTGATAGTCTCTTTGGTTAAATTAAAATGTAATTATACAAGTTGAATCATAAGGATGGGTCAGTGGGGGCAATGTAAAATTGGATACTGCTAAGCAATAACGTGTCAACCCACAAAAGTCAAATTCTAGAATGAGAGAAAATATTTAGTATTATTTAAAACACATTTTAAATCATCTGAACTAAATAAGGATGATAAAATGTTTCTTTATTTAAAGTTTCGAATATTATTTCGTACTTGCTTTATACTTTGAAATATGGAATAATCTCATAAATTTTAAAAATTTATTAATAGATATATTTTTTTATTATACTATATATTTTTCTTCAAACAAATTTATTAAGAACAAGTTTGATATCTTTAGACGCCATTTTCTCAAAATGAACTTCGTGAGGCTTAACATAGCATTGCTTATCAGCGACCAATTGTGAAAGCTAGAGAAATTTGTTGATAGGAACCACTAATTTAAAGTGAAAAAAAAAACTGCATTAATTTATAGCTTTTACACCTGAAATCACTCACCTACTAGTGAGTGTCATATTTTTTACACCCACAGCTTTCTTAATGGTAACTGTTAGTAAACGGATTTAAATGGCATATATTAATTATTTTTATCATCCCGACGCTTCGAGCACTTTGCAGCGTTCGTGGTCACGGGTAGACTAAGGTGACATTTGTCTATTTGAGGTTTGAGAAAATATTATTTACAACTACCGTATTTATTAATTATAATTATTATCATCTTCACTTTATATTTTCTAAATTGTTAAATATCGCTGTTATCTAGTTTACGTTACAAATTGGTGAAAATTGTTTTGGTTTATGGCCTATTTTTAAGTATAGTTACTAATTAAGGTTTAATACTACTGTTTATTTCCATTGAAAAAAAAATATTATTACTAGGTTACAGAGTTTTATTATATCAGTTACGAGCGTGAAACCTACAAGTGTAGCTCCAAGGTATCATGTTACTTACCACGCCAGACAGCACGGCGACAGGTAACAAGCTTACTTCTTTGTGAATGCATTAAAATAAAAATAGTACTATTATTTTATTTATTATATACTTAATTAAATAAATATTAATAACTAGCTTTAGCCCGTAACTTCGGCCGTGCTAATGAAATTTTGTTCTGCTGAACGATCATTGACTAACAATAAGTGCTACCATAGACTACATATTAAAAATTTTCGAAACAATCTAAGTATACATAACTGAAAGGTGACTGACTGACTGACAGTCGTCTATCAACGCACAGCCCAAACCACTGGACGGATCGGGCTGAAATTTGACATGCAGGTAGATGTTATGACAAAGTCTTAGCCCAATCGGTTTAAAGTTGATTGAGTTTCATCCAAATTTTCATCCCCTATTTTATGCCCTTGAGAGTAGAATTAATTAAAATCCTTCTTAGCGGATGCCTACGTCATAAAATCTACCTGTATGCCAAATTTCAGCCCGATCCGTCCAGTGGTTTGGGCTGTGCGTCGATAGATCACTATGTCAGTCAGTCACATTTGACTTGTATATATGTATATATTTAAATAAGTTTTTCTAATATATTAGATTAATGTATGTTTCAAAATTTGGAACATACTTCAATATGCACAATAGCGTCAATATTTAGTTTCGATGACTTTACAAGATTTTGAATAATGTTAAATAAATGTAACATTATCAGAAGACATAAATATCTCAATAATATATAATAATCAAAAATATTTTGACGACAAAGAGGCGTGGATTTGACAAGCGTTGATTTTCTATCCGGATAACATAATTAAAATGTAATAAAAATACATTATGTATAAATGATTTTAAAAGAGTTACTATCGAGTTTCTTGCCGGTTCTTCTCGGTAGAGACTACATGCCGAAACGGTGGTAGCTTTATAAAAATCTAAAATTAAAATATGACATGTAATTTGACGATTCGAAAGTGCTTTAAAAGCCCATTTGAATAAAGTATATTTTGAGTTTGAGTTTGAGTTTCTCCGAATTCGACTTTTTGTGGGCTGACACATTATTGCTTATCAGCATCCATTTATCAATAGCCAGCTTTGTCAGATTCCTAATTAGTTTAAAGTATTTTATAGTATTAGTTTAAAGTAATTAGTAACAACGTATCATAATAATTTTCCAACGCTGGCCATACTGGTGGTATGGGAGTTGTAACAATAGTTTGCCCAATATTGGTCAATTGGATCTATTAATCCGCCAACACAAATACAGATACACGAACATACAGAGCTCATTACTGTAAAGCGTAAAACCTTAGACATGTTGGAACGCTCTTTAATATTCATGACTACTCTGTGCCGTATACAGGGTGCTATTAATATTTGATACCACTTGAATTAGCAGGAATTGAATGGATCGATTCGTTTATTTCAATGTATAAGGTTGTCTAAGATGTATTCTTTTTTTATGATCCTGATAAGCAATAATGTGTCAACCCGAATGTTCGTTAGGTAATTTTTTATACCTATAAATAGACATATATAAATGAACGCATCAATCACGGGGCATTTTTAGTAATTGTAGAGTTCCATAGTTTATATCCAACGTATTCATTAGATCCTAATATAATGTAAACAAAAACCATCCTTGAAAAATATACATTTGAATGTTATAAAGCAAAGGCAGACAGGTTGGCGCAGTGGTCACTGCAACTGACTGAAGCGCTAACGGTCGCGGGTTCGGTCCCCGCTCACGAGTCTTTGCCGTCGTCTGGGTGTTTGCGCTTGTGTTGTGTGCGTTTCTGGACCCCCGACACAGGATCAGAAGACCCTAATGGCCACATTGAGATGAGTGTGATGCGTTTTTTTTTTATTTATTTATTTTTTAATTAATTTATCTTGTATATGATTAACACAAACATCTTCAAACACGTAGTTTAAACCGCAAGGCCCAGTTTATATATCTTACTATAAATCACAATTCAATATTCATAAGTGTAAATTTCAAGAAAAAAAAAGTATTTAATAAAACCCTCTAGAAACGTCGGCTCACCGGGGACATCTGTGATCGAGTTTCAGAGGCGTAGTTTTTTAATATTTAATAACCAAAGTTCATTGCCACGAGGCGTAAGAACTGAAATAAAGGTCACATTGAAACTGTTTCTATTTCAAAAGAATATTTTGTAAAATTTCCAACTGTTAATTTCGTTAATTAATATTCTTAATTCAGTTATATAAAAGCGTTGCGCTAATTAGGGAGTCTTTTGCTAATGAGGTCAATATCCTATACTTTTAGTTTCTTTTTTAAATAAATAGCTGGCTAAAGAGATGGCAACACCTGAACTTACGTGATCAATACTGCCTATAGACATTTGCAGCACCAGAGGTGTCACAGACGAGTCAACAACTTAAATAAGAATAAGGGACAAAAAGGAAATAGAAAGTAAGAGAAATGGAGATAGGGATTATATCTATATACGTGCAAATTATATTATATTACAATCAAAACCGAAATTATTTTAATAAAATTAAGCGTAAAATATTTTATTCTATACAATTTTACATTCTCTTTTTGAATGCAAAAAAAATGTATCTACCACGGTTTCGGAAAAGTATAACCTCAGGCCTGAGAAGAAACCCAGTGGAACATTTTTGTTTGTAAATAACAAACAAAAATGTTCCAACTAGTACAATTCGACATCAATACAAAGTGTCATTAGGACTGATTACTACAAGAGTTTCCCTTACATCTTTGTATATCGTTAAATAATAAACAATTTACATAATTAATTTCCATAAATATAAAAAAAAATCCCTTAATTATTTGATTATAAAACTCGTTACCTAATGATTAATTTATTTGCCAATATTGAATAATTCTTCAAAGGGTTGCTGCTTTAAATTCGTTTTGTTGTTCACTCATTTAACAAAAGTTCAATCAAATTTATTATAGATTTTCTCACAATTGTTTCTTAATTGTATATTAAACTAGCGGCCCCGCGCGGTTTCATTCGCGCATAACATTGGACTTTCATACAAACTTCCAACCCCCGTATTACCTCCTCAGGGTCCGAATTTTGAAAAACCCCGTCTGAGTAGGCACTTACATCCTAAAAAAAACATGCAAAATTTGAAACTCCTAGCACTTGTAGTTTCAGATATTTCCTGATAAGTGAGTGAGTAACTTTTCGCTTTTATATTTATATATATACTAGCCGTATGCCGACGAGGTATTTCCCATTTATACTCCCTTCAAGAACTACACTTAGCGATTTTAAATAACATATTACAATTTCCAGGCATCCCACCACGGTAAAAATTATTTTTAAATATGTCTTATTGAGTTTACCTTTAAAAACGTATCCTCCAACACATTACCGAAATCATCATCTTAAAGTAATTCAATAATGACATAGCGGCTTCCCCTTTCCCATATATCTTGATGGCCTATTTAAATCTGTTTCACAAGGCAGGCTATCTCCACACTCGAGCGGTCTGATTCGAAAACGTTAAAGCGTTACAGACACCGCAGACGTAAGACATTTACTTATTTTACATTAACATTTATTTTACTTTACTTACAATAAAACTACAATAAAATATATAATATTATATTAATGATCGACGCTAGATTGAATATTAAATGCTATTAATTTTCAAAATCTGAATATTTAAATATTTTTAAATGCTGATCCTTGTTAATAATTTGGTTTGCACATAAATGGTCGCGATCTCTGCCCATAACTCATGCTTGCTATTTATTTAATCGGCTTACTAAGTCGTTAACTAGACTGAAGTCTGCGCAGCCTCTAAGACGTTACGATTTCCGCTACAGCGAATTTTAACACTGATTTTAGATTTATAACAGCGAGTAAGAAACGCACATTATATGACTTTAACTTAGTATTTTCTTAAGTTTTCGCTATTACACATGTTATCGAAAACGATTAGCCGCAGAGTGTTGAAATTTTAGGATTTAAGGACTCATTACATAAATTCTTCCATGAGATGTTACCATCTAGTTGTACGTATTTTGACCAACCTAAATCTTATATAAGTTACAAGGAAATTGTATGGTGTCATTTGTTTATTTATTTAACTTTTTATCGACGAGCAATTACGAAATAAAGGCGGTCTTAGGCGCGAATCATATTTGTAAGTGTTACTCTCGAGAGCGATATATAACATTTCTGTAACCTAGTAACAGATATGTCGTAAGTGGTTACGAAAGCTGGAAATGTCAAAAAAAGGCACTGACAATAAATGCTGTCAAGTTAAAAGTAACAAGATATAACTTATGTAAATCTTTATGAAAGTTTGAGATTTGAGTAAATCTCGGCTTATTAGCTATTCAGACAACCTTTGGGTTAGAAGGATTGTGTTTTGAAGAGTATAAGGTGGTGTAATTTTAAATTTCTTAAACGCTTGATCTATCAAAACATAGAAAGAAAGTTAGTGAAATGGGAGTCCAAAATTTGTACGAAGAAATTAAACTTAACGCGAGCGTAGCCACGAGCATAAGTTAGAAATAAATAAAACCCAATACATACACAAAATATCCAGAACTCAGATCATTACATTAACATCGCCTATCAATACGCATCACGTGGCTGTAATCGCGTTTAATTAACCTTTCTCAATTGGCTAATGTTTGTGATTACTCTACACCTCGTAAAGTGATGTTTTATGACCTATAACTCACCTGTGTCAAGCTCTCAAGTTTAAAATCAATATGTTTATTTTACAGCTTTTTTATCTTATAATATTTTCAGACCATTCCTCTGTCCTTTTCTCTTACATACCTCTATCTGCAATCCCACCTCTAAGCTGGTAACGCAGTTGTGGCACATCTGGTGCTTCATGCACTCATGGGTGGTGGTGACGCCTTTACACCAGGTATCCTATCTGCTCGTTTGTCACCTTCATAAAGAAGCCCTCATTCTTCAGATCAATAAAACATTGTCATTCAAATTTCAAACATAAATAGGTGTCCAGCAAAGAAAATCTAACACGAATTTATATGTATGAGGATTACAGAGGCCCAAATTAGGTGGCAGGTGCTCGCAAAGTTGCCGGAATTGAACCCAATACCCCCGAGACGGGTTCCCTTTGAATAAAAGGTTAACCTTCCCTGGATCCTATTTTGGGTGAACGCTACGATTGAAGGTACCTGATTGACAATTTTGACGTGAAAGGATGTATAAAATATACTTATGTATACAGAATATATTAATCAAAAACCAGAAAAATTGTACACACACGTGCTTTGAAAGGCGAAAATTACACTAGTAAGTTTTACTTTTATGATTAATACCCGTACCCCTGAAATGTTACGACAAAAATTTTTATTTTCTATTTTAATTTTTTTTTTCTCTCTTAATCTTATTATTTACTTTAGTAAGTTGATACTGACAGCTGAAAATCAGCAGAGGGATAAAAAACCTCATAGCCTGAGCTGTCTCCTTTTGGCGGCACACAAGACATATATTAATTATTTTTATTTTCTTTAATTAATTTTTTTTGTATATTGTATATACATATATAATATAAAATAAATTGTTTTTTTTTTTTTTTTATTTATGTCTGTGTGTACGTCAATAAATATTTTTTCTTTCTTTCTTTCTTATATAAAACTATGCTTAACTCCAGGATCTTTCCAGTCTTAAAATGAAACTATTACTTACTACATCTTCGTACTATATATTGTATCAAAATGTATAAATTTTCTTAAAGTCAACATTATTTACATTCTAATATTCTATCATTCGTCATACATCATATTTTTAATTAAAAGGAAATAATTTTCATAAAAAGTATGAATAGGTTTCATAAACAAACTCTATAACCCGATATCAGTTATCAAGGTAACCTTACATAAGCTGTCAAAAATAAGCCACTGACAGAAAATTCTTTCATGTGTAAAATTCATTAAACCAAAGAATTGAATTGAATTGAAAGCAATGAGCAAACAATTTACGTGAATGTTATTCTCGCCTAATAAATGGGAGTACCACGTATATATGGACGCTACTAAGCAATACTGAGTCAAGCCACACAGACTTCATTTTTAGAAAATTACGTCTAAAGATGTTTTTTATTTTGTTTCTATATTTTCTTTTCTATTTTGATAAAAGGTATAATTAATTAAAAACAGATTGGCACAATTTAAAACTTTTGTCTTATAATAAGTTTTTGAAATATATGAAATTATTGTATAAATTTAAAAATATAGAACGCACTAGAAAATCGAAACATTAATTAATATTTAGTTTAGATTACATGAAAATTTTTTAACAATATTACATAGATAACGCATTATCAAAATACATCAATACCTCCGAATTCGACTTTTTGTACGTTGACACATTATTGCTTATCAGCATCCATATTATAGTGTTATAGTACATACGTTTCGGTTTTATATAGTTGCTGTAGCCATGGGCTGAAGTTTGCGTACATAATCGTTTAAGCAAAATATTATATGAAACAGGGAAAATTTTAAAAATGAGATTAAACATCACACGAGGGAGCCGTAACGGTTATTACGTTTTACCAACTTTGGTAAAAACATGTGCGCTTCAATACGCCTGGTTTATACAATTTGTTTTTGACGCGAAAATATCTGTGAACATATATTGCGGTGAAACTGTAAATTGTAAGGAATCTTAATAATTTCCTTAATGTCTAAAGCACATTACACTGTACAAGAATATTATTATTGAAAGATAATCTCAGAAGGAAATCGTGTCAAATTATACAAATCACTCTAATCACAAATTAAAGTTTATTTATACACTCCTTTACAGTTTACAATTTAAAAATACATCAACATATTTTATAATAGTCTTTCAAATCATATCAATCATATTCCCTTCCGCCATATTGTTTTTTCTTCTTTTTTTTTTAAATCCAGAAAAATATAGTACTATGGGCAGTATTCCAAACCGCTGTTACATTATATATATATTTTAATTTATTTATTATAAAAACTGTATAAACAATAACAATGTAATCTTAAAAGTTAAGAGTACATACATTAGAATGAGATGAGAACGGTGTATAATCAGTTTGTTTTAAACGCTTATTGCGTTTAAAACAAACTGATTATACACCGTTTAAAACATTGAAACATGCTAAACCAGACATAAATATTAAAGTTAATTGTTTTTATTACTTACATTGTAAACACACGTAAAGAGCATTGGCTTTTAGTAGTTATGTTTTTATATAGTTTGTCAGTTTGTATGTAAGGAGTGATCTCTGAAGTTACTGATCAGGTTTGAAAAAATAGTTTGGCGTTGGATAGCCCGTTTTTTATATTACATCGCGCTAAGACCCATAAGAGCAAAGCAGTAACCATAAACGCGAGTGAAACTGCCCCTCGGAGCTAGTAAATGATAAAGACGCGTGGATTTAAAATACGCTACCTAAAAAATGTAAAAGACGTAACAGCACATGGATAGTATAAGATAATTTACAATAATTATGGTATCTTAGAATTATAGTATTTTGTTAAGGAAAAATATATAAATAAATTCAAACGTAAAAAACCATGCACTCAAAACGGGAAAAAATTAAAATTGTATATAATAAAAAAAACAATCAAATAAAACCGGAAACAGAAAAATATCATGTTTTAGACTTACGTCCCTAGAGACTGTAAGATAGCACTAAGTTTTTAGTCCTAAGTATTTGTTGATCGTAAGAATTGTATTGTGTATAGTACATGTACGTAAAATTAAAAAAATAATTATATTGACCAAATAAAAAAGGCATGGGCAATTTTGAGCCCCAAATTACATCCATAATCTTTTATTAAAAAAAATATACGATACCATTATTCGGATTAGTTAAGTTAGTTTTTCATAAATTTTATAATATAAATGTTTATATATTGACGTAATTTAAAATAGTTTCTTCTATCGACTTTCTTGTCAATTCTTCTCGGTAGAATCTACATTCCGAATGTTGGTAGCTTTTCAAAACGAAGAAGATGGGTATTCATATGATGATATTTCAAACTCAAACTCAAAATATACTTTATTCAAATGGGCCTTTACAAGCTCTTTTGAATCGTCAATTTACAAATTTGTGATGTCAGTGCCACGTGAAGCTACCACCGGCTCGGAGTGTGGATTCTACTGGGAAGAGCCGGCGAGAAACTTTTTTCGAGATTTTTTTTTTTACGTAAAAATAGAAGCCCGCTAGAACACATAGATCTAGGAACAAAGATATCGCACCCGCAATCTTCGAAAAATAATGTGAGAAGGATGGGAGGGGTAATGTGTTTAGCAGTCTATGTATGTATGTATGTATGTATGTATGAAAGTATATGGATTTGTACCTTTGTGGCACTATTTAAATCAAACGAATAGGCTGATTTTGATAACACATTGTTTGAGTCGTCATAACGGCGCTAATGTAACGATATATAATAATTTGGAAAAATCAAAATGGCCGATTTCGAACGCCATAATGTAAAAAAGAAAAAATTAAAATTGACGAACTGTGTTAAGTGAGGTATCGTTGAATAGGTATTTAAAAATTATTTTCAGGTTTCTTATATAATTTTTCAAATATTTACCGTTTAGAATCTATAACGACTTAATGCTGGTTAGTAACGATTCTCTATGGTCTTGTTACGCAGTCGGGTTTTTGGTTTTTCAATTAATTACTTGCTTTAAAAATATACGATAAATGGTCCCTTTTAGTATAAATTCTAAAGCATACATAAATAAAAATCTGTATTAAAATTTCGATAAGATAGTTAATGGTAATTTAGGAAGGTTATCACACATAAAACATTGTTACCAAGTCGGGTAATTGATTTTTCCAATTAATTACTTATCGAGGCCTTCGCCTTGCCCATGTACGAAGATCTAGCCAGTAGACAACATCTAGGCCCTACCACAGTAACGTGAAACAACAATTATGATTAATTGTTGTTTCACTCCCCGTCATTAGCACTGATTAGACAAACCGAAGTTAATTAAAGACGCATGATAGAATTTCTCAATTTATTCATCGGCGATTCGTTAAATTTTCACCAGCGCCGCGGTCCCCGCTAACTTCGACAATTAAACAAAGTTAGAACAAAGAAGACGGTGGAGAAAAAAAAGAAAATAATTGCTTTCTTTAATGACCGTCCGCTCAAAGGTACGTGCAAGTTAGCCTTCGGAGTTGATGGGAAGGTTGTACACTGGATGCGCTGTGGCGTCGCTTAAGTTGTAACACGAGGTAAGTGATCATTACCAAGTTTAGGCGAGAATTACACTTCTAAGTTTTACTCTCGAAATTAATCAAAAATCAAATATTAATTGTTGATTAACAGCAAAACCAAATTAAAAACTTAAATAATTTCATCACTCGCGCTAGTAAAATATTATGAAACACTAAGCTAACTTTATAATGTAGAATAACTGTACGTAACCTTACAAAAGATGTGGGTGTGAAAAAAGGCACTCACAGTAAATTCTTTTAGATGTAAAAGCAATGATAAACATTTAGTTTTAATCTTATGAAAACCTGTGAGCAAAACTTACAAGTGTAGTTCTTGCCTTACAGGATAGCTGAAGCTCCCGTAAAATTGGTAATATTAAACTAGTGATGTATATGTTCCGTAATACAATCCAGCATACTAGGCGGTTATTACGCGAAACTATCGCTATTACAACGCGATTCATTTTTTTGTTTTAGTACAAAAATCTAAAATCAACTTTCAAAACGGATCACGTTACGATAGAGTAGCACAATTAGATTTAACCACTTATTGTATGTATATAATTAAATTTGTTTTGTATATTTCTGAAACGACAGGAATAATAAAAAAAAATTGATTTATATAAGGTTTTGCTTTTTAAATATAATCTACATATGTGTAAAAAAATATGCCATTTTGCACAAAACATTTTTACCATAGCTTCGTAGCTACGTATCGCTGTTCGCGTCCAATGGACGGCTGGCCTAAAAAGTTAGGTAAAAAGCCCTCGCTGGAGAACTGTTAAACTGTGGATTCAAATTCATACTTAGGCGAACTTACGTTTGTTTCAATTTACAGTAGTTTATGTACTCTCGTTAGCGAGTTCTGAGTTCGCATTCTTTAGACAATACTGTCTATGGACTCGGGGGGTTATATGAAGGTGGCGAGAGTTTTAATATCCAAAATAGTGGATATAATAATATTAATAGTACTACTCTGGTGTACTGAAAGTTACAGATCGAGCCGCGTTCTTGAAAATAATTTAATATATTTTTGTCTTGCATCTCTGTGATATCGATAGCTACCTAGGCTTAATATAGTTATTTTTAATATTTCTTGATTATATTTCTAATTCTAATTAAAAAAATATATTTTACAAAAATTATACGTAAGTAGTTTAATCAATTCTATGTTATAAAAGTTAAGTTATAAAAATTAAGTTGAGTTAAGCTTCCGATTCTCTCACTCACCGAGACGAACTGTAATTTACTTCAGCGAGGCACTACCTTGGTAAAATTCAAGAAGACCTTTAAAAAACCTTAAGCAATTAATAAACAAATCAGTCTTTTAGCTACAACACAACGATATAATGTATACCATCTATTTAGCGGTATAATTATATATTTGACTTTCAGGTTGGCGTAGTGGTCATTGCAACTGACTGAAGCGCTAACGGTCCTGGGTTCGATCCCCGCTCACGGGAAACGTCTGTATTGGTCTTGCCGATGTTTGCCGTGGTCAGGGTGTTTGTGCTTGTATTGTGTGTGTTTTGAACCCCCGACACAAGATCATAAGACCCTAATGGCGGTCCGTTGAGTGTGATGCGTTTATTTATATTTATTTTTTATTTATATTTATACTAATATTATAAAGCTGAAGAGTTTGTTTATTTGCACACGCTAATGTCAGGAACTACTGATTCGAATTGAGGAAAGCTATAGGCTATATTACATCACGCTACGACTCCTAGGAGCGAAACAGTAACCATAAACGCGAGTAAAACCGCAAGGGATAGCTACTACACAAATAAAAAAAACCGAAATAATTAAGCCCCATCGTATACCATTCGCTACAAATGTGTCTAGGTCATTAGAAGGAAAACATCCATTAGTAAGGAGCTGATTAATATCCCCCGAGCAGAGGTGACCGGGGACCGCAATAAATAAAAATAATATATGGCAACGTTAATACCGAACCGATCTCGTGATTTAATATATTTTTATTTATGTATGCGAATAATTATAGAAAATGTTTGCGTTAGTTCTTCTTTATGGTAACCTATTTTTGGTGATATGAATTATTGGGATGTATTAATCATTTCTTCTGGGCAAAGGGGAATAAAATGGGCGTAGTTTCGTCGCGTTTAAGTTTTTACATGCTCGTGTATATACTACACACAATTATTATGGTAAAATTTAAAATTTAAAAAAAATCCGACAATCTATACATAGAGACCATTTCAACGGACACCTCATCATTTGCTGCAAGCTGGTGGGGAGTTGTGCTGATTCTGTAGTTCAAGGTTAGACAACTGTTCCATCTTGATTTTATTTTTCATCTGGCTTTCAAACAAAAAAACTGCATCTAAATTGTTCTATTCGTTAAGGAGCTATGATGCCATAGCACACAAATACAGAGAGATACACTCATCAAACTTATAACTAAATCAAACTTATATGAGTATCTTTGACCCAAGACATTGTCTATCATAGTCAGTAACTGGTAACTAAGCAACGTCGTCCAAAGTGATCAGCATTCTGGCTGCCAAAATCTATGAGTTTATCAGATATCAAGAACAAAATATACTTTATTCAAGAAGGCTCGTACCAGCACTTTAATCATCAATACAAAAAAAAAATGTATTTACATTAATAGAAAGCTACCACCGGTATGAAATGTAGATTCTACCGACAAGAACCGTCAAGAATCTCGATACTAAATAAGTAGATATCGATAGATTATATCATATCGTTGCTCTATATGTGATGCCTCGTAACTAACAATTTTGTAAAAATAGATTTTCTCAGCGAAAACGGTATTCAAGTAATTTACTCTTATAATAATATGTCTTAGAATACCTTAAGTCTAAGTCATTTAAAAACGTTAACATATGTTTTACATTTCGCTTTAAAAGAAGTTTTGTGTCTCTCCTGTAAAGTTCGGCAGTTTACATATAGACGCTGATAAGCAATACTGTGTCAAGCCACAAGAACTTTATTTTGAGACAATGGCGTCTAAACATGTCAAACCTATTCTTAATAAATTTGTTTGAAGGAGTTTATATCCGTCCTTACTTTGCGATTTTGATAAAAGGTATAATGATTTAAAAGCAGATTGATATATTTTGTGTATTATTTAATATTAAGTTTTTGAAATATTTGAGATTATTTAATAAATTGCAAAATATGGAACGCGCTTGAAATTCCAAACATTGAATTAAGAAACTTTTTTCTGTACTTATACTGCGTTATATATTTAACATTATATAGAATAATGTTAAATATATAACGCAGTATCAAAATACATCAATAAATCCGAATTTAACTTTTCGTGGGTTGACACATTATTGCTTATCGGCATCCATATATGAGCTATCACTTCTAGACCGACGATATGGATGCTGATAAGCAATAATGTGTTAACCCACACAAAGTCAATTTCAGAGATATCAGTGTACTCTTCTAATGTGTCACGTATTTAAAATTATTATAAAAATTAAGTCATCTAAACTAAATAAGTACGGAAAAAAGTTTCTTAATTTTATGTTCCGAATATTAAAATCTGTTCTATATTTTGCTATATTCATTAATCTCGTATGTTTTAAAAATTTATTGTTAGATAAAGCTCTTTATTATACCAATCTGCTTTTATTTCATTACAATTTTTATCAAAATATAAAAAACTCTTCTACAATCAAATTTATTAAGTATAGGTTTGACATCTTCTCAAATTCATCCATTTTCTCAAAATATAGTCCGTGACATAGTAATGCTTATCAGCGTGTATATGATATCATTGCATCGGACCAGCTCTGCTTAGTTAAATTGATACAAATATTTGTTTTAAAGATCATTAAAGCCCTTTCAGCGAAATTAATATCGGTTAAAAACAAACGGAAAACACGACGAGTAACATTCACAAAATTCAATGTAAATATTTATTTATTTCTAGTAAATAATAGGGAATGGCAAATATTACCTTGTTAATTTTACTCATATGCTTGATTACACTTTCGTAACTATAGGGTGTTTGACATTAAAGTGAATTATTTTAAATGGACGCTGATGTTGCTTATATCTGTGTCAATTTAAAATAATTGTGTGTGCTATATATATACTATGTGCTATATATACTGTGTGCTATATATACTGTGTGCAATATATACTGTGTCAAGCCTCTCGGACTTCATTTTGATAGCGTCTAAAGATATCAAACCTTATTTAATTTGATTAAGAATTAATCAATTTTCTGAAGACGTGTATTATAATATTTTACTTTCTATTTTGATAAAAGTTTTATTTATTAAATGCAGATTGGTGGAAAAAATAAATCTCATGATAAGTTTTTCAAGTATAAAAGATTATTGCACATTGCAAACCTAAATATTTCTAAATATTAAAATAGGAAACTTTTTTTTCTACTTAATTATTCCAAATGTTAAATATCGAATGCATTATCAAAATACATCAATATATATAAACCTAAAAATAAACATATCAAATTTAAACAGCCTGTATACATCGGATATTCTGTGTAAGTTTTTTTTATTAAACATTGTTTAATTACTATACTGTTGTTATTGGCGTTATTGAAATTGATAGTTGAAAAACAAAAACAGCCCGCGTTATTCGCTTCGAGCTGTTTGTTTGAGCAATCGATTTTAAGCAAATGAGAATCGCGGTATAATTATCAACCTATACTTCATATCCTTAGCTACGACTGCTCTGGTACTGAATGTTCCTCTATTGCTGTTGTGGGTTGGATCCCCGCTTGGGACAGATATTATTTTTGTATAAATATTTGTTCCTAGGTCTGGGTGTTGGTCCTTATAGGTCTCCTTACCGTGCCTCGGACAACACGTAAATCTGTCGGTTCCGGTTGTTATCACAATCACCTTACACACATATTTATACTAACTTTGGATTGCAGCTTTACTCGCGTTAACATAGATTTGTGTTTTTAAATGGCTAATGACCAGACAAGACACCTAGGTGTTAGGAGGACAAGACCAGATTTTGCCCTCGCGAGACGAGCCTCACCAGCCACGAGCGAAGCGTCGCAGGGGAGGGCAGCGGATCCCCATGCGCAAGCGATCCCGAGGCCTCTCCATTTCCGTGCTGAGAAAGGTCATCTCAGAGGTTTTAGTGGGTATAAATCGCCACATAACCCGATCTCCCCAGGAATCTGACATTTAGGCTGATCTTCCTCCAGGAATCGGGTATCTTTTCGAAGATTTCGCCTACGAAAACAAAAGAAAAAAAAGACACTGATCAAGGCCCCTTTGACCTTTTCAGCATCTGAGCCACAAACGCGTTGCTAGTTTGAAAAGGACAATGAAATGGAATATGAAGTAAGGAAAGGAATAGGGGAAAGGACTAGGCTTCTAACTCTCTCACACACTTATTAACTACTTCATCTATGAAATTGAGTTACCGCTCTGTTCGACACAGCCATTATGCAAGTTGTAGCTAGCGGGCTCCAGCTAGGTTTTAGCTCAGTTATCATATGCAGATTGGACATACGTGTGTCAGAATTAATAAAAGTTGAAAGTGTCACTGCTTACGCTGTTAATCAATAGATTCGTTTTGTAAGTATTAGACCATTTCGCACGCTTAGTATTAAGGTGAATAAATCAAAATCTATATGAAGCTAAGTTTAAGAGGTAATGCTGCCAATGTTTTGGGCACCTTGCCTCATTGTGACATCGATTGTTATTTAGGTTTATAGTTATTTTTAATTTTTCTCTTATTTTTAATAGAATTATAAGTTTTTATAAGTTTTTATGTTAATTATAAGTTTTTTATGTTAATTGTTACCGTGCTAGATAAGTAATTAAAATCTTGTTTTATGTTCATAATCTATTATTATTTTTAAAATAAATTACTGTACTGAGTTACAAGAAATGTTATAAATGACGACTGTCTGAAACTTATGTATATCTATGATAGACGTATATAAGGGGTTCGGACCTCCTCCCCTCTCTTAATATACTCACTAACACTTAATACATAGAACGAATAGCAATGACAATGGTATGTATTATACCATCTTACTGCCTGGATAGAAACTAGTTTATACTTTTTACATTTTGGTCTTATGGCCCCCTTCAGACCCTTCGATTAGATTGATCCTTTCCATAAGAAACCTATGAAAATGAAAAGTTGTATCACAATCAGATAAACTATAAGAATGTATATAGGATACAAACAAACTAACTAACATTTATTTTTGTATATATAATTTAATTGACCTCCTAAAACTTTCTTTGAAAAATATTAATTTCAATAACTAAAATACCACTCATACCAGTTTATTAATGCCTTGAACACACAACCTTATATAAATACATAGGACTTAAACATAGAACCTTCCTTTTTTTGAAGTCGGTTAAAAACTAGCACTGAACTAATATAATTTTGACGGTGTATTTGAAGTTTCCCTTAGTGGTCATCGATCAAGTCTGGTGAGCGCCAAAATAAACACGTTGCGTTGAACAAACAGACCGTGGGTACGAGATACACGTGCGAGTGAAGCGGGATACCGTTATAATTCGAGTGTTCCGTATGATCTAATAATATTATAAAGCTGAAGAGTCTGTTTGTTTGAACGCGCTTATCTCGGGAACTACTGGTCCGAATTGATAAATTCTTTTTGTGTTAGATAGTTTATTTATTGAGGAAGACTATAGGCTGTATTACATCACGCTACGACTCATAGGAGCGAAGCAGTAATTATAAACGCGAGTGAAACCGCAAGGGACAGCTAGTTAAAGATAATATTATCTGACCCCGAGAAGTTCATACTGCCGACAGTCAATTCTTTATTTTTATTTTTCCATACTCGCCGTAAGAACCATCCTCGTACCTCAAGGAAATCGGTTCAGCTGCCCTTGAGATTTGCGCTTAGCATTCACCGATTCATTTTCATATTATAGATCACACTCAACGGCCCCCATTAGGATCTCGTAATCCTGTGTCGGGGGTTCGGAAAGACACAGCACAAACACAAACACCCAAACCACGACATTGCGCCAACTTGTCTGTCAAAATAAATGCATAAAAATTCTTCTATTAGTGAGTTACATTTGTGAGTTTTTATGTATGACCTCAACATCGAAAGTTTCATAAAACACTTCTTTCATTATTATAATAGTTGATAAGTTTGCAAAGAAGTTTTAAAAATATAATAGCTGTCATAAAATTGTCATTTATCATTGAAATATATCTCTTACTGGATAATGGCTTAAGTATGGATTTCAAAACCATCTCAAGGAACCCCAAACCCCATCTGTAAAGTAATAAAGTGCTGTGTGGGTGTTGAGCGGTGGGCCCGGGTTTCTCACTTCACCGTTGATATATTTCACGGTGGGAAAAATATTGATATTTATAATTCACTGAGATAGAGCCTGTGGCCCACTGACAAGTCGTGTCCAAGCTGGCTCGACCAAAGCACTTCAGAGAAAATCGGCGAAAATTAGCTAATATAGCTGCGTTCTGTACGGTGAGTGAGAGAACCAGAAATCTAATTCTCTCCCCTATTTCTTTCCTTACTTTCTATTCCAATTCATCCCTCATTCAAACTGGCTTCCTTTGAGCAGCAAATATTCTTAGGCGGCCACTTGGTCATTTAATACCAGGTGTCCCAGCTCATCGTCTGCTATTTTGTCCGCTATTCTATCATCATCTACTTATCATTTTTTCCCGGTATAAACCAGGGTCTGCTTTCTATTCTAGGCCAGATATTGACGAGTTACTGATTTTAACACAAAGCGACTGCCATCTGACCTCCGCAACCTCTGAAGGCAAGCCAGTAACCATTTAGACTAGAATAATTTCCCTACTAAGAGTAACGATCATTATTAGGTGATTGTGATAACAACCGGAACCGACAGCTTTACGTGCTCTCCGAGGCACAGTGGGGAGACCTACAAGAACAAACACCCAGACCTAGGAACAAATATTTATACAAATATGAATATCTGTCCCGAGCAGGGATCGAACCCGCAACCATCCTTACAGGTACATTCAGCACCACTACACCATAACAGTCGTCATTTGTCCGTTATTCTAATGAAATAAAAATGACACCCCTGTACACATTTAAGATAAATTAAATTTAGAAAGTGTTAAAATTACTTCTTCGGAATTTGCTAAAAATTAGATACATACATGTGATCGATAAATGTAATCCTTCTTCAGCTGTTGAGAAAAATGTAAATATTTGCATCCCCAGTCAGCTCGTGATCAGGACGGACCGCGAAAGTTTAAAGTAGATAAATTAGTTATTTATTTATTAAATAGGAAGCCAACGGTGTGTATAATTTTGTTTCTTATTTTGAAACATACTTTTAATCATAATTAAGAAAAAAATGCATACCTCACTTACAGGCTGACTTGATATGCATAACTAAGTCAAAAAAAAATAGACTTTAAATAAAAACTAAACTAACAATTTTTATAATTGCCATAATTAAAAATATTAATAATACTAGGGTTAATTAAAAAGAATACGTCAAAAAATTCTAACAAAATAATGAAAAATAAACTAAAGTATATGTAAAAATGTTTGTATGACCTAAAATTGTATTTTAGGTATTTTAAGTTATAAAGTTTGTGTGATAAGGAAAAATTAGGTGCTTTTAAAAAGTACTATAACTCTAACACCATATTTATGAGTTATAAACTGAACTGAAATAAAACAATTGTAAAGCACAAAACTTACGCTAGCTTTTATAAAAATCGTGTGTTTATCGTTATCGCAATGAGCTTTCACGGAAGCCATGGTAGAGCTTAAAAGCACTTTGCCTGTTATACATTTTTTACTTAACAAGATCGAAGTGCACTTGTGTGATTATTTTTTTTAATTTTATTTGTTTATTTTTATCTTAAAAATGGAATTTATTGTTGCATTTTTTATAACCGACTTCGAAAAAGGAGGAGCTTAAAGTAATAAATAAACAAGTAAATAACAAGAAAAAGCTTTATATTTGGCGCCGACTTCGGATGTTATACTTCAAAATGTTATTGAAAATATTTTTTTTTACTTTTTAGTATATTTGTCTCAGTTTCTAAGTCAGTTTGTTTTTTTCAAAAAGTTTTTATTTGCAATAATAATCTTCATCGAATTGGTTTAATTACGGCTCACAAGTACGTTTATGTTAATATTTAGGATTTTAAGTAGGTAACTTATTCAAAACTCGAAAACCCGCTTATAGCAATTTAGATTCACTCACTAATTCCATATTCTAGTCCCATCGCTGTGTATAACTATGACATATTATGGGAGGAATATGACATTTCACACACTAATAGATTATATAGAGAAGTGCAACTGGTAATATATTTTTAAATTATGAATAAAAAATAAATTAAACTAATAAAAAAAACATTACACACACTATCATGTATTTAACACACACGCGCATGTATGTATGCTCGTTCGTTTATTGTTATCTAGCTGGTGTTCGCGACTTCGTCTGCGATGTCTGTAATACCTACCTCATAGTTGCTTTATGGATGCAAAGACTCAGACTTTCAAACGAACTTTTATCCCCTTGATGGTAGAATTAATCAAAATCCTTTCTTAGCGGATGCCTATGTCATATCATCTACCTGTATGCCAAATTTTAGCCCGATCCGTCCAATCCAAACCATTGGATTGGATTGCTATGCGTTGATAGATCAGTATGTCAGTCAGTCAGTCAGTCAGTCACATTTGAATTTTATATATTTAGAAGTCTGTGATCAAATTGAGAATAGACTTTATATTAATACGTGAAGCAATTTAATGAATTGTGAAATATGATATCTAGTCAAAGGTAATAAAAATAAAATAAATAATATTAACATTTGTATAACGTCGAAAACCATCATTTCCCCTCGCGTCTCCGATACCGCGCCGAATACCGCCCCGGTGCGCCTGTTACGGAAATTGATAAAGTTTTCACTCGATCTTAGGAATTATTGAAACTTTTCTGAGCACAACAAAATTCAATAAGTGACTGTCACTGATTGGGAACTGAGGGGGGCGCTTTGGAAGTTTTCAAATGGTTACAAGTTATGAGATGTAGCGATTTTTAATCGCCTATGAAAAAATTTAAAGTTTTTCTGCCTTACTACATAAGATTTAAACAGACGTTTAACGCCTGTTTAAAAAAATTCGTACTACAAATCCGCGTCTAAAGACAGTTTTGAGTTACACATGCTTTAAATATAAATTAACATACGTTTAAGTGAGTTTAATAGATGTTTAGAACCTATTTTTGCTGTCAAATGTAACGTATAAAATTTTATCAATAAGTTTTTCTATGAGTATATTCGCTGTTAAACAATTTGTATAGTATTTTAAGTAATGTTTAATTTTTAAACACTGTTTAACACGCGTTCAACATGGTTTTAATGCGTTTTTTGTAGTATGACAGTTTGTTTTTAAGGTTTTATTGTGTGTATCTTTGGCATCGTAGTTCAAAGTTAGTGGCATCGAAATGAGACTAATTTTGATGCGGGTTTTTTTTTATTTGCTACAAATTATGAATTTCACTATCTTCCAACTAAAATATCATGTTGGGGTTCATTAAAATAAAACCATTTTAATTAATAAGTTGTAGAGGGTTATCATTTTTTTTATTATTTATTTTTCATATTTATGTATTATATATATTATTATTATATAAGTAAGTTATTTTCGTACATCGCGAAAGATTTTCCAAGCTATAAAAACAACAGTAATATCTTAAATTTTTTTCAGACATGCAAATCAATGGTTTAGATCAGTGGTCGTTCATTAAGTTTACTGGGGGTTATTTTACCAATATTAACCATTTTATATTTATGTAAACGCGTAATATTCTAATAACAAAACCTACATTTTGCACTTGGAAACTCACCGGTGCTGCTCAGAATTTGAACCCGTGATCATAGGTGGAGTTCGAGATGTTCTTAGCAATAGCCCATCTAGGCTTTTCATTTAAGTTTTATTATTAGAATAATATGCATATACATAAATAAAAAATGGTAAATAGTGGTAAAATAAAGGGCAAATGGACTGAGATGAACATAATATTCAATAAATTGTACCCCTAGTGCGCAAAGGCTCAAGCAAAATAGAATTAATAATAAAATCGCTTCCACGCACAACTCGCACCCAACCCAATGCTTGACTTGTAAACGTTTACGATGTACTTACAACTAGATACCAGTGTGTTTATGCTTCGTTCTGTTCGCTACTGGACGAGTTTTTTACTTTATTACTTTCTTTATTGACGTTTTGCGCTTTCTTATTACAGCGGATAAAAGTAGCGAATATTATGGACGTTAAGTTGAAGATGAATAAAACTATTAGTTACTAAATAACTAGTTTGTTCACTTTGGAATCAATTTAGAAATAAAGATTTTATATTTAAATGAAGCTACCACGGGTTCGGAATGTAGTCTTTACCGAGAAAAACCAGCACTCGATAGTAATTCTTTTAAAATCAATTCAATTATTCATTTTCATTACAATATCATATCTTAAAGACCATGATTATTTCACCATAGACAAAGAATAATACATTTACTCCATAGCTTATTAGTTTATAGTAAATATAGAGTTTATAGTAAATATAGAGTTTATAGTAAATATAGAGTTTATTTTTCTTTATTTGTCCTATTAAGTTGCATTACTCGCAATTATTTTTCCTAATAATTTTTCATTACAAGAAATTGATTCAGTTCAATCATTCGGTCGACGATTTCTCGTCTCTAACTCTTATATGGATGCTGATAAGCAATAATGTGTCAACCCACAAAATGTCGAATTTGGAAACAATTCATTCAGCTAAAAATAATTTTACTTTTAAATTAAATCAAATGAATTTATCTTAAATATAGGTTGCACTGAGATGTTTAGATCATAAAAACAAGATTAACTATGTATAAAGTATTTCCTAACACGACTGATCCATGAGATTTTTATATACTATCAGCTTTTGCTTGCGGCTTCACCCGCGTGGTTGATAGGTATATGTGGACACTAATAAGCAATACAGACACCACGCGGACTTCATCTTAATTGCAAAATTATCTTATTGCAAAATAGAAAAATGTACAACAGAGACAGTTGCTCAAACAGACTTAACGCTATTTTTCTTTCAGCCAATGGAGAAAAGAAAGTGTGCGAAAGTAATCAGTAGGCGTGCACAAAAATAAATACAGCTTTGCTCTTTTAAAAGTATTCGAAAAATTTGCTTTAGTAATTCAAATTAAATAAGGAGAAGGTTCCCATTTTAGCACATTTTAGTGAGACACAATTTTAACGAACTCTACAGTAAAAATGAAGTAAAGTAACAGCCTATAAATATTCCACTGCTGGGCAAAGGCTTCCTTTCTTATTATTATCATATCTTAAATTAAATATATAACTTATTAATTTTTGTTAATACTTAAAGAACTTGTAATTTTTGTTATTATTTTTTTATTTATTTAATTACGTAATTTTAATTGCGTGTCTGTTTTTTTTTCTGAAATCTGTGTAACACCTGTAATTAAGATAACACTAAGAATTTATAAGCATCTGTATTCTTTGCTTGTGTGAGTGTATATTTTGTTAGTGTTAATATTATATAAATAAATGAATAAATAAGGAGAAGGTTTAGAGCGTAATCCACCACGACGCTCCACTGCGGGTTGGCGAATATACCTGTGTCAGAATTTCTCCCGGCACATGCAGAGAGTCCTCACGATGTTTTCCTTCACCACAGAGCTCGAGATGAATTTAAACACAAATATAGCACTTTAAAAATCAGCGATGCTAGACGGTTAAATCGCGATCATCGGTTGAGCTTGACGTGATCTAACCACTGTCATCTCATCTCATAACGACCTCTATTATATAGGTTTTTAAAAGTTTACCTTATTTTCATAAAAAAACAACAAAAGTACTTTACGCGAAATATATTCGTTCGCCGGACGTTCGACGTTACCAGTCAAGCTTTTAAAGGGTACGCCTTCGAAAATTCCCGACGTGTTCGAATGAGGTGCATTACGTCAAAATACCGCGTGCGACGGCTTTTAGCATACGTGACGAATTTACAAATACCATCCCTTGTCACTGTTCCGATTTTTATTCCGGCGAGCTCCACGCCTCCGGGAGCAATATTTATGAGGTGTTTTCTGAAATATTTGTCATTTCTGAATCGATCTGTTATTTTGTTTGTACGGCCTGATCTCGATGCGCAATAAATTTTGATGAAGAGCGTTTCGTATTGTCTACGGTTTGACGCGTAACGTGATCTTTTTTAGTGTGTGTGAGTATTTACATATTGTCTAAGACGAGACTTATTTTTGTGTTTTACTGTCGTCATTGATGTAAAATAACTATGTGCCCTGGTAACAGTTACCTAGGTAATCTTACAAGAGTTTTGGCGGTCGAAAATAAAGGCACTGGTGCTGGACTCTTTTAAGTGTAAAGTAATGACAAATAACTAAACTAAAGTTTGAAAGCAAAACTTATCGTAAACTAGCTGTCCCGCTAGTTGTCCCGGTTTCACTCGCATTTATGGTTACTACTTTTCTCCTATAAGTCATAGCGTGATGCAATATAGCCTATAGCCTTCCTCAATAAATAAACGATTTTCTGTATTGACCTAGCATATTTTGACTTTGATTCTTCATTTTATAGCGTAAATAAAAAAGGCTAATTTGAAAATAATCGCTTTTTAAGGTCCATTAAGAACGAATTAAAAGAAACTCAAATTGCGAAATGATCCAAAAGTGCTCATAAATGTCAATTTGATAACAGCACATTGAATTTGTTTATTTTGTTAGTGATGGTTTCCGTGTTCATGCCATGATAAAAATTCAACAACTCTGAACCAGTTAGCACGCGAACATGGCGGCAATTTCGATGTCATCTACTTTTAACTTTCAAATAATAAGTGCAATAAAAAACGAAAAAGCTGTGCGTATGCTGAGATGCGACATTATTACAAGACTTTTTTTTTTAATTATAATTTCGTTAACTTGAATGACAAAATTATTACTAGTTCTATTATTTAAATAATGGAATTAATGAGGAACTAAACCCTCTATATTGATCAAGCCGTTTTCTAGTAATCGGGGAACATACATAAAAATAGTTTCCGACGAATTTAGGAGGTCCTTTGTTTTTGCAAATCGGTAAGAAATCAACATTGTATTATGGTGTACGTTTATGTAAGTTTTATTATGATAATAGCTGACAAACGAGCAAGGGCGTCATCATCATCATAATTTCAGCTGTAGGACGTCCACTTCTGGACATAGGCCTCCCCTAAAGATCTCCAAGGAACCTGTTCGAAGTGGCCTGCATCCAGCGTCTTCCGGCGACTTTAACAAGGTCTGTCTACCTTGTAGGTGGACGTCCTACGCTGCGCTTGCCGATCCATGGACTTTTTTTTTATGTATGTTCAATGATCTCTCGAAAACGGTTGTAGCGATTTTTTTTTTTATATTTTCGTTTGACAGGTTATACTATCCGATTGGTCTCATAAAATTTTCATCAAAATGGATTCATTTATTTTGAGGAGTTTGGTTTTTAAATCTTTCAAATAAACGAAATTCCGTATTTTGCTTTTTAAGCCGGTTCCCCTTTTTTAAAAAGTCTTGTATAAAATTAGCTCTGCGCTCTGCAGACCTAAGTCGTCTGTATATCAACATACGCTTAGCCTAACCTACAAGTATATGAATTACATTGAATTGTTGGTATAATCATACTTAGTAATAGAACTATGTTTTGCCTTAAGCTGGACGTTTGTCTAAAAGTAATTATTCAATTTTTCTACTTTTTTATATTTTGACTAGAAGTTGCTAGTGGCGTCTTCCGCGTATTTTTCGGAACTTGATAGAATTGATTCGGAGAACTGGTAAAATGCTACGTTTTATGTTTTATGTCTCATTACTAACATAAAAAAGTATGTGTATTAAGTTTTAAGTTAATACGAACACGGAATAAGATTTTCTATACAAAAGTTATAACCCCTTTTCACCTTTCTGAGGGTAGATATAGGAATATGTAGGGAATCATTTGGGGGTTTCCGTCAAAGGCTGGCAACGCACCCGTAACGCCCCTGGTGTTGCAGATTTCCATGAGTGATAGTAACTTCTTAACATCGAGGGTATTATTGCTGTATACGTTTGCCCCTATTTTTATAATAAAAAAAAGAATATCGAAAAACCCTTTCTGAGTTGATGAAAGAAAGAAAGAAAAGAAAGAAAAAACTTTTTATTAACAGAAAACATACCTACATAAGAATATGATCCTGTCAAACGGGAAACCACTCAGCTTGTGTTGAAGCTGACCGAGATCAACTCCAATGCTGGTTTTCAGTGGTCACCGTAAAAAAAAAAAAAAAAAAAACAAAAATAAAACTAAACCTAAAACTAAAACTAAAAAGGAGAAACGCCAGTGACAACTTTTAATTACAAATAAAATAAAATAACTCATTTTACAATGTTTACATTTTCTTTTACTGCCTTATGTCACCCCGTCTCATTTCCATTGATGATGAACCTAAAGAGCATCTAGTGCCTAGATTTCATGTTTATAGCCTTAGCGATTTAGGCACTGCGTTGCTGAACCAGTCAGACAGTAAAGAGACAGACAGAACAAGTAAGTATATACTCGTATCTATAGATTACATTTTTAGTAGCCCCAGGGCCAGCCCTAACTATATCAGCGCTCTGGGCAAATATTCCTTCAGCGCCCCGAGCAAGTGATTCCTTGGGCGCCCTTTTAACCGACTTCCAAAAAGGAGGAATTCTCAATTTATTGGGTACTTTCTTATAACACTGATAACTCGAAAAGTAATTAATCATTTATTGTTATATTTAGTTGTTTTTAGGTTGTAATATTATTAGTTATTTTAGAGTTTTATTTATTACATTTAAACAGAAAGTTAAAATTAAATAAAGTAGTGAAGCTAAGACTCGTCCGGCGCCCCGTAAGCCTTGGTGCCCTGGGTTTCCACCCTAGTTGCCCTATCCTTGAGCCGGCTATGACTACCCCAGATAACGTATTTGCAAAATTTCATGATAGGTTAAGTATTTGACTCGTAATAGCTTTTTGAAACAAACAAACACGTTGGCGTTTCTAATATTAACTAATAAATAATTCAATCACTGAACATGAACTTTCATACATTTGGTGCCGAAATGGCCTAGTGGTTGGAACATGTCGATCTCAACCGAAGATCGCGGGTTTAAACTCCGGCTAACACCGCTGACTATTCAAGTGCTAAATTTGAGTTTAAATTCATCATCAACTCAGCCGTGAAAGGAAACATCGTGAGGAAACATGCATGTGCCCGGAAAAAAATTCTGAAACGTAGATCTGGGCTACTCCACTGCGGGCAGTGGAGCAACGTGGTAAATTAAGCCTTAAACTTTCTCCTTAATAAGAGAGGAGGCCTTTGCCCAGCAGTAGGACATTTACAGGCTGTTACTTTACTTTTTACATACACGACAACTTTTAGTAATACTAACGCCCATTATTCTAAAGACCAAGAATAACTGAACGTTGCTACCGCGAAGGCAAAGTATTATTTAACCACTTAATATTCTTTCAGCCAGTCACTAGCAGAAGATTTTTTTCCAACGTGATTGGCACTTACATAGAAAGTTCTGTGTAAATATTAAATACCTGCAGATTATAATAGCTTGTCCATCGCAACTCGACCCGCGGCTCTCTGGAATTAATTAAAGTTTTGTTATTATACTTAATTAATTGTTTCAACTCCCGTCTTAATTAGTGACGGGCCGTCGGGAGATGTAGGGGTTCCGTGATTGTGGCCTTCGAATGGAAAACAATTGGAAATGGCATGGTTCTGAGTTGAGACCGATTTGAAAAATTCTTTTTGTGTTTGATAGCGGGCAGGTTTTCAAAAGTCCTTTCGTATTGCACACTTACCATATTAAAGAAACGTTTATGCAAAATTTCATTTGCTAGACCCGGCGGTTTTAGTTAAACATTGATAGATTAGTCAGTGAATATGTCAGTTAATTTTGATTAATGAGCGTATACATATACAAATGAATATTACTATGGATGTTCGAAATACTTTGCTTTATGTAAACCGATTGGACTTCCAAAACTTGTTTATTCTAAGGCCTACCTTTTTAAGTTAATTTTGTGTGAAGGTTGAAAATGTACTAAGAATTATTTATGGAGAATCCGGGAATACAGTTCATTTTGCACGGCCGTTATTTAACCAGGAGCTTCCTAAATAACCTTCTAGTGGTTAAATATTAACCATTGTAATTGTCTCTGCTATTATGTCTGCGTTTTTTCTACATTTTTTTTACTTTAATTTCCCGTACCTATATCAATGATCAAACGCTTGCCAGAAATTGATCCTCAATAATGACACAGATGGTGTAATAATAATTTTTTTTTTCAGATTCGATTTCTAGCTAGGAAGAATAAGATTGGGCTATTAACGCCCTTTTAATAATGATCCTCTATATTCTGAATGCTTTTTATAGCAATGTATAAAGTTAAGAATTTGATTGTTTGAACATGCTAGTTTTAGGAACAGGTAGTCATTGTTTTTTTGTTTTGTTTTAATATACGATGAAAATGAATATACGAATTCCGTTTATCCACCGCAGCGGAGGTGGCCAAACGCACGCAATTCCGATAATCCTCCTTAGGGTGGATACTTTGGGGTGGATAAACAGAATGACCTGTCTATAAGTGTAATTCTCGCCTCAGTATGCGCGAAGGCTCAGTCGTTAAATTAAAGTAAGTGTGTGATCTGAAAACAAAATGGGCATGATTTTCACATTAAGTATTAAAAGTCTTTCAATTGATTTACAGCGTTATCGTATAACTGTCAAATCGGTTTCCTTTGTTTTACGAAAATTCATTGAACGAGGTTTTAAATCATTACAAATATGACAGGAGAATGACAGGACGAGGAAGAGAAGGAACGTTTTATGCGAATGAAGTGATATTGTAACGTGAATGCATCAATAATTGGACGCTGATAAGCAATACTATGTCAAGCCACACGAACTTCATTTTGAGAAAATGGCGTCTAAAGATGTTAAAGCTATAAATTATATTTCCATTAACCAAAGAATTGAATTGAATAAATTGTTCTTAAAAATTGTTTGAAGATTTATAGATCCATATACTCTTTTCTGTTTTGATAAAAAGTATAACGAATTTAAAGCAGATTGGTATCACAAAAAGTTTTATGCAATAGTAAGTTTATTGCATATTGCAATATGGATGCTGATAAACAATAATGCGTCAACCCACAAAAAGTCATATTCGGAGATATTGACGTATTTCGATACTGTATTACCTATTTTACATTATTAAAAAAAAATCAAGTCATATAAACTACATAAGTAGGGAAAAAGTTAATTAATAATTTCGAATTTCAAGAGCGCTCCATATTTTGCAATTAATACAATAATCTGAAATATTCGAAAAACTTTTTATTAGATAATATATTAAATATATCAATCTGCTTTTAATTCATTATACCTTTTATCCAAAATGAAAAGAAAAGATGGATATATTCTGCTTCTTTTTCAACATTTCATGGATATATTCTTCAAAGAAATTTATTAAGAATAGGTTCGATATCTTTAAACGCCATTTTCTCAAAATGAAGTTCGTGTGGCTTGACACAGTATTGCTTATCAGCATCTATATTTTGGGCACACTTCAATATTCGAAACAATAAATTAAGAAACGTTTTTCCATACTTAGCTTAGATGACGTTATTTTTTTTTAATAATGTTAAGTACGTCATGCATTATCAGAAAACATCAATGACTCCGAATTCGACTGTGGGTTGACACATTATTGCGTATCAGCATCAAATTGAATGAATGTGTCAACCCAACCATTATGTGTCAAGCAATAATGTGGCAACGGAAATAAAATCAGATTCAGTATTAATGGAGCTTTCATAACTGCTCACGACGTATAGTTGCTAGGTTACAGAGGTGTTTACATCACTCTCGAGAGTGAAACATGCAAAAGTAATTCTCGCTGAAAGCTTATTGTAAATAACAGTACCTATTTTCGTATATTTTAGTCCACTTATCATTTACTTTTAATAATTAACTCGCCAATCTCGTTATAATCTTTTAAAAGACCTCAATGTCCCTTAAAGCACACCGAGTAACGTCTGTTTTTTTTACACGCCGCAAGGCGTCACTTGTGATCGTTTAATTGTTTTTAATAATTGGATGCTGATAATCAATAATGTGTCAACCCACAAAAAGTCAAATTTAGAGATATTGATGTATCTTGATAATGCATTTCGTATTTAACATTATAAAAAAAAATTCAAGTAGTTAGAACTAAATAAGTACGGAAAAAAGTTTCTTAATCAAATGTTTAGAATATTGAAGGGAGTTCCATATTTTGGATTATGCAATAATTTAATATATTTGAAAAACATATTATTAGATAAAATCTATACTAGCCTATCTGGTATTCATTTATATACTTTTTATCAAAATCGAAAAGAAAAGATGGATATATGCCTCTTCAATCAGATGTGTTAAGAATAGGTTCGACATCTTTAGTCGCCATTTTCTCAAAATGAAATCCGTGTGGCTTGACACAGTATTGCATATCAGCATCCAATTTTCCCTATTTATTTTATTTGTGTACATTTTTATAATTTGTTTAATTAGCATATAAATTAAATTTTAAAGATAAACTGTGATACCTCAATCAATCAACCTAATTCTAGTTGATTGTATGGTTCTGTAATATTATTCTATTGGAAATTAATTGTGCCATTCTAATAAAACAAAAACCCTTCATTCTTTATAAATAAAATTAAATCAATTTGAAAAATATGACACTATATAGTGACGTTTCGGAAAATTTATTAAACTCCTCGTATTATATTTATTGTAATGGAACGTAACTCAGAGGCGTAAGTGTATCATCCGAGGCCCGTGGAAAATTCATGAATGTGGCTTCCGAGTAAAAATCGCCACGTTGAAACTTAACTTTAATGATAAGACTTATTTCAAGAGCATAGGTTTATAAATATTAATAATGAAATAATAATTCACTTTTAATAAGATTTTAATTAATTAATTTCTTTTAGGCCAGGTCCCTCTCGGATCGGGGGCCCGTGGCTTTTTGCCAGCCACCCTATAGTTACGCCCCTAGATGTAGTCCACTTACTAAAGCTTACGGGCTGACTCGACGAGGGCAGTACCATACTTTCACTGAAATTTGACCTAGAGTAACTAATATAGTCTAACGAACGGAAAGTGATTATGGCTTCCTACCATCTCCTATACATTTTGCTCATATTTTTTAAAGTAAAGCGCTGTTAGGTAAAACTTGAACATCAGTAAACATTTAACGTCAGGTAACCTTGGGGGTTATTATGCAGAGCTATCGCTATCGCAACGAAATACATTTTTACAGTTGTTTTTTTTGTTTTTAAAAACATAAGCGAAGATTATGAATGACTTTAAAAGGTTGAAAATGCATTGCTTTTTAAAACTACATTTTTTGCCTTCTTGTCAATTGTTGATACCTGAAAATTATTACGTTATATTGTTATAAATGAATTTAAGATTAAAGATTCAATAAGAATGACACTGTATTACTAAGATTTGCGTATACTATCAGAGTTCAAAGTCGAAACGATAGAAAATTACTGTATAATTTTGTATACCGAGGCTCTCAGCCACAAAACACACGTCTATATTTAGAATTACACATCAAAGATATTTCCGAGCCGTCAGACACTGCTCATGCCGCAGAAAGTAATGATAATACTTGTTTGCTCCCGCTGCTCATTATGGAATCAAGATGTGATGTAAAAAACATCTTATAGGTACAAATCTGCAAATTCGCCGAACATTTTAACTTGAGCTTTAAATGAAAAGCGATATGGTACGATTTCGCCTGATATCGCTTTGGGAGTTGTGCCCATTCAATGGCGCTGTGTGCAGCTCAATCAAAAGACATCAAAGTGACACGATCAAAGGCTTGCTACAGATTTCCCAGCAGGTATATTGGTGAGTATAGCTACCTTATGGTTATTAACTTGGTTATTTACAACGTTATTTGAATTACAATTGATTGTATTGAATTGTGTGCTTTTTAAATTGGTCGGTTAATCGACTGTATTACTGAAATATTACGAATTCAATAAATACTGTTTTAGACGGGCGCCTAATTGTGTAGAAGTATTGCTATGTAAACATTTACTTATAAGGCAATAACTCAGGATGGCGTTAAACGTATTCTTGTATTATAAACTAACTGCCCATCCCGGCTTCGCGCGTGTATAGTAATTAAAACGTTTTATATAGAGTTCTTTTAACCCAAAATTTTTCCCTTTTCTTACGTATCCCGTCCTGATAATAACAAACACAACTAAAAAAGGAATAAGTCAAAAATACATCCCTTCTGGAGGGATGCGCTTGCATACATTTGTCCATTTTTAATTATTTTATTTATTGATATTATTTATTTTATTTATCTATACATTAATACGTAAAGCAAAACCTTTGTTGCCATTTTTACAAAAAATTCGCGAACGGAGGATAATGGAAGTTTGCCCACTTATAGTTTAAATACAGAAGATGTGCAGCATGCTAATATTTTTATATAACAAAACAATGGATTTAATCAATAAAAAAAAAACGTTACACACACTACCATATATTTTACACATGCACACATATACTCTTTTCTTTATTATTTAACTCCGTAGTCAAATTAAGAATACATTATCTGGACGCTGATAAGCAATACTGTGTCAAGCCACACGGACTTCGTTTTGAGAAAATGGCGTCTAAAGATGTCAAACCTATTCTCAATAAATTTGTTTGAAGACGTATATATTCATCTTTTCTTTTCTATTTTGATAAAATGTATAATGAATCAAAAGTAGATATATTTATTTAATATCTTATCATATAATAAGTTTTTAAATATTTGGGATTATTTTATAAATTGCAAAATATGGAACGCATCTGAAATTCGAAACATTGAGTTAAGATACTTTTTTCCATACTTATTTAGTTTAAATGCCTTGAAATTTTTTTGAATAATGTTAAATAGGTGACGTAGTATCAAAATACACCAATATCTCAAAATTGGACTTTTTGTGGGTTGACACATTATTGCTTATCGGCATCCATATGTGGTCAATCTTGAAATCGGTTGAAAATTTAATGAACTACGGTCAAATCCGCTAGGTGACCACTAGTATACATACATAGATATTCTACAGTTACATTTTATTTTAATCTACAAGTTATAGTAATAGAAATAACGTAACTAGTAAGTAAAAACGGTGCCCTAGCGGTAGCATCATTATCTATGATGAATATTTTTTGCTCGGGAAGCCGTTTATTTAAATGTATATAAGAATCGGTTCCTTCATTTGTATATATTACGAGGTATTCGATAACGGATTCGTTATTGTGGGTTATGTTGATCATCGTACTTTGTTTTGTTTTCGATTTTGATATAACATGTCTAAGAATCATCGCTAGAAAACCGCTTTTCAAATAAAATAAACCACGTCTAAATCGGTTCACCCGTTTAGGAGCTGCAGTGCCACAGACAGACATATAGCGGTCTAACTCATAACACCCCTCTTTTTGCGTCGGAGGTTAAAAAAAAATAATCGGCTTCAAAATAAAATTACACAACTTCGTAAGTAAACGAATTTGATATACCGGGTATTTTGATTTAAAAACAGAAGTACTGAACCGTATTTGATGAAAATTCTATAAAACCGAGAAAGTCTAAAAGTGTTTTCAAATAAAAAAGAAATAATTCAAAAAATCAAACAAAGTTCTGAGGTAACAAAGATTAAAAATAGACTACGAATACGAATCTCAATTTTTGTAAGTCGGTGAAAAATATAGTAATAATAAGCTTTCTCTAACCGACTGATAACGCCTCTTATTCAAAAGCTTCACCATACAGCCACGACCCTTTATGTCGAGCGTGATGGTGTATCGATTCGTTATGGTCGCGTGACCCCCGACACCCGGCTATTTCTCCTACACATATCACCAATATTCCTACACGGTATTTGTCTTTCCGTTTGTCATATCATCTATTTATATATATATTGTACGGGGGGACTTCATATTTCTTTATACAGGGGTTTAATGGTACCCTTAATTATTTGTACAGAAAGATGACATCGCACGCTTGGTAAAACAACTTTAAAAATTTACATCTTCGAGCACAGAACGCGATAAAGATTTTACATTTAGGAATTTGGGCGTATTTTTAGAATTTAATGTCACGAAATGATGATAAAATAGTTATTAATTCTTTACAAAATTATAGATTATGAATCACGGAATTATATGACACTAAATTTTAATTACTAACTTAGCTGATTTGTTTTACACAGATTTTGATTTCGGTCACTTTAATACTAAGATTGCGAAATAGTCTTGTAGTTGGAAAATTAATCTAGTGAGGTTGTAGTGAGTTGGAAAATTAATCGGTTAAGGAAAACATCGTAAGGAAAGCTGAATGTGTCGGGAGAAATTCTGACACGTTGTCTACTGATCCGCATGGTGATAATAACTAGCTACAGCTCGTGTACGGGCTGACTCGACCAGGGCAGCACCTCACTCTCACAGGAGATCGGCGTGAAGTAGCTAATATAGATAGAGATAGAGAGTAAAGTAAGAAATGGGGAGGGGGATTAGGCTTCCAGCTCTCTCACTCACCATTTGATCCAGCTCGTATACGATCTGTAGTCACTAGACTTAGTGAAGTCGCGCGATTTGGTGTCAGTTCAAGGTGTAATTAAGACTGACCTGCATGCAAAATGGTATTTCGAAACATACCCTATATATGAATGCTGATAAGCAATAATGCGTGAACTCACAAAAAGTCAAATTTGAAACATTATATTCCAATAATGCGTCATGTATTTAACATTAATAAAAATGTTATAAGGCATATAAACTAAATAAGTACGGAAAAAGTTTTAATGTTTCGATTATCAAGTGTGTACCATATTTTGCAATATGGAATAATCCCATATCTAAAAAAGCTTATTATTACTCAAAGTGTTTGTTATACCAATCTGCTTTTAATTAATTATACTTTTTATCAAAATAGAATATTACTCAAAACATTTTTTATTAGAATAAGTTTCATAAGACGCCATTTTCTCAAAACGAAGTCCGTCTGGCTTGACATAGTATAGCTAATCAGCGTCTATAGAGCTAAGGCCATGGCTATACAAATCACAATCGGTTAGATTTCGCTAGATCGATTAGATTTGTAATATCCTAACGTCTCGAAATGTCAAAGGGCTTTAGGAATGCCTGTAGTGTGCTCAATCACGATTGTTAAAGTAAGTAGTCCATGGAGGTTCTGATTTCCTATCACATATCTTGGGATATTAGACATAATTTGCATACTCGTGCACACTTATCCCTTCTTTCCCATAATATATTATATATAATATTATAAATATGAAACATATAATATATAAGCACATTTCCCATATATAATATTGTAAATATGAAACAGTCTGTGTGTGTGATACCTTTTCACGTCTAAGCCGATTATAATAAATTGTCGAATAGGTTACATTTTGGAGAAGGACCTAGGCTACTTTTTGTAGCAAAAACGAAACTTGAAGAAAGTTGTGTAGGTAATGAATTTTTTATAAAGAAAATTGCTGACAAAGGAGCAGATATGACTGATGTTAAGTGATAACAATCCGAGAAGCGTTGCAATGCCACGTAAAATTTATAGAAAACCTATAAAATACGTTTTGAGAACTGTCGTGGCCATCCCCAGAAGACTCTACAAAAGTTTTGTCATAATTCGCTCAATGATTGATTCTACAATTGATTTTTATGTATATGAATACTAGCCAGCACTTGGGGTTTGACTCCAGTTTATGATTACTGATTCGCTCCTGTGAATTAAATGATAGAAATAAAAAATAATATTATATAATATATAACCTTCCTAATAAAGGGGCTATCTAACACAAAAATATTTATTCAAATTGAATCAGAAATTTCAGAGATTACCTCTGCATACAAACTTCATTACCATGAATTCAGAACAGCTGCGTCTATTTAGATAAGATATTTTTTGTTATGTTAATTTTGTTAAAAAAAACTATGAAACAAAATGATCATGAAATGAATAAGAAAAGTTTAAGAAAAAAGTATTTAAATGCTAGATTGTGAAATTCGTTGCCGTACACAATTCGCACTAGTAAATCAATTCATATTTTCAAGAAGAAATTGAAAAAGCACTTTTTATCTCAATCTTAATTTATGGCATTATATATATATAATTATATATGTATGTATTTATAATATTATATGTATGTATTTAAGAAAGAAAGAAAGTATACTTTATTGTACACCGAGGACACATATATACAATAAAATACAATAACAAGTATAAGTACAATTGGCGGCCTTATCGCTAAACAGCGATCTCTGCCAGGCAACCATGTTGCTGAGGATATTATGACCAGAGGTAATAGGGTTATTGGTGTACACTGTATATACTAATATAAAAAGTAAATAAAAAAAATACCTTTATAATATTATAAATGTATAAAGTTATTGCTGTATTCTTATACATATGCAAATATAAAAAAAAAATATATGTCATATTAATAAATTAAAACTAATATATATGTATATTAATATAAATACAATATATATGTATTTAAGTATTTGTTTAAACTGTTTATTGTCTTTTATAATTTAAGTTTTATGGTTGTTATTTCTTTTATGTGGAAACCTGCCTATCGACCTGTTACTGATTCTGTCTACATTTATTCTTTCTCTAGTATACTGGAAGAAATCTCTTCTAGGGATAAGTATACCTTTTAAACTTTTTTTTCCTGTGACATATGTGTATCTGTGTAATGTTTCTGGCATGTTTAATAAACTGTTAAATAATAAATACATAGCCTGCGAAACTGTGGCAAGCAGCTATTTTATTATAAAATAAACTATACAGCACTGTAACCAGATAACAGTTACCTATGTAACCGTACGAAAGCCGTTGCTTTCAAAAATAAAGCCACTGACAGTAAATTCGTTCCAGTGCAAAGCAAACCAACCCATATAAATCTTTATAAGAATCTAAGACTAAAACTTATAAACGTAATTCTCGCCTAATATAACAAAACAACAATAAACAACAAATCAAAATAGGATGTACGTATTATTATTGTCTGGTGAACACAATATAATATAATAATTAATTACCAACCGAATAAAATATCGCTAAACGAGGGAATATCATCCATAAGGGCTGACATCACCTAATATCAGCGCTGGTGTCAGGGCGGTGCAATTAATCTATCAACTGGAAATGATTTATGTAATAATATTGGAGTGCATTTGTGGTCCTCCACAGAGTAGGTTGAACCAATGGTATTTCTAAATATATATAATTTAACGGTAGTTTTCAGTTATTATGATTTATAAACCAAACTAATACACCGATTTCATAAAACTATAGGACCTCATACTCTTTCGAAATAACTGAGGTAGCAAACATTAAAAAATATACACTATGAATTAAGAACCTTTTCTTTTTTTTTACGTCGGTTACAACCTACAATAACGCGAGCGAAGCTGCGTGCAAAAGGTAGTACTAAAATAAAAAGCGAATTTTTATGAGTGTAAAGTAAACGAAGCACTGAACCTATTTTATAAATTATGGTATCATTTGAAAGATTCATTATTCATTAGTCATAAGTTATATTATATACATACATATGCATATTATCTTAAAATAACCTACATTTATACGAAGGAAATTGCTCTAGCAAAATCTAGTGAATTATAAAATTAACATCTAAGTATATATAACTCAAAGGTGACTGACTGACTGACATAGTGATCTATCAACGCACAGCCCAAATCACTGGACTGATCGGACTGAAATTGGGCTTGCAGGTAGTTGTTATAGGCATCCGCTAAGAAAAGATTTTGATTAATTCTACCCCCAAGAGGATGAAAATTTGTCAATTTTAAACCGATCGGGCTGAGACTACATGCATAAAGCTACTATGACGTAGGCATCACAGACACGCAGACGAAGTCGCGAGCACCAGCTAGTTATCTATATATATACGTGAATCAAAACCTTTGTATTCCTTTTTACGAAAATTGCGCCCACGGAGGAGTATGAAATTTCGCACACTTATTGTTTATATAGAAAAGGAATATACATATATTACGCATAAAAGTACATTAAATAAAAAAAAAACATCACACACACTACCATGTAATTAACACACACACGTTACGTTGATCATTGTTAGTCTGTGATCAAATTAATCAAATGTGGTCAAAATCGGTTAAAAATTTAACGGACTACGGTCAAGTTCCGACCTCTTTAATGTGATTGTCGGAGTTTATTTCAATTTACAATTTAAGATTATTTTATTTAACATCTAACTAACACTTCATCTAAATTTATAGTTAAATTTTCAATCACAACGCGCATATGTTTGATATTTTTATTAATAATTAAAACCGCTGGATTTATTGACTCGTAAGTCACGCGTTACGGTCGTAAAACTGCGAGTAAAGGCGCTTCACATGTGGTGGATCTTGTATGAGGGTCTCATTTAGTCCGTTTCCTGCTTTAAACAACCATTAAAAAGAAACATTTTTATTAGATCAACTAGCTGTAACTTACCTTACTGCTTCGCGCCTATGAGTCATAGCGTGATGTAATATAGCCTATAGCCCTCTTTAGTATATAAACTATCTAACACAAAGTTTTTTTTCCAATTCGAACCAATAGTTCTTCCGATTGACGCTTTCCAAGAAACAAACAAAGAAACTCTTCTGCTTTATAATATTAGAATAGATAGATATATGGATACTGATAAGCAATTTGTTAAACTACAAAAAGCCAAATTCGAAGATATTCATGTATTCTGATTATCGCGTCACTTATTAACTTTATTTAAATATGTTTCAAGTCATCTAAAATAAGTACGGGTAAAAGTTTTTTAATTTAATGTTTCGAATATTGAAATGTGTTCCATATTTTAACTTATTATTAAATAAAGAAATATATAATATACCAATTTTCTTATAATTCAATATACGTTTCATAAAAATGGAAAAGTTCCGATGGATGTATAATTCTAAATTTGACATCTTTGGACGCCATTTTCTCAAAATAAACTTTGTGTAGCTTGACATAGTATCGCATACACCGTACATATATGCTTTACTATACAGCTTTAATCATAAAGTTCATTTGTAGTTTAGTAGTAAATTAAACTTAAAAAACCGACTTCAAACTTGAAAATAATTTCTCTTACTTGGATAGTGGACAACTAAACCTATTTTATTAAAAAACCTGATAATATTTCGCACTCTCTAACACTCTGGACTCTGTGTCAGCTATATGTACATATATCCTAACGATTATGTATTGTGCATATTATTATTAGCTTAATTACTGTCTAGCCTATAACCGCCATTAATACGATCTTATCAACCGATTGAAAGTAATTATAATTAAAATAATTAGATTCAATATTGATCAATCTATACGAATAAATAAAATTTAAGTATGCGTTTGTAATTTCAAATTAATGGCTTTATACTGAACGGATATAAAAGTATATACGATAATTACATCAAAAATTCATTTTAATTTTTTTATCTGTGTGCTCGTCTGTCTGTCTGTCTGTTTGTTCCGGCTGGAACGGCTACACCGATTTTGACTTCTTTTACTTTCACTCGCAGACAGCAAATGTTATAAGGAGTAACTTAGGCTAATTTTTTTTATAAATTGTAGTTTTTTATTAATCGCAACCAAAGTCGCGTTCACCAGCTAATCAATATATATCTATAGATACGTTATGAGATTTTGACACCTAAAATGCCGACCACTTTGGACGATGTTGTCTACCAACCAGCTAGCGACTGAGTATTCCAGACGGAGTATCTTTGGGCCATCAACTCAAATGACGAGCTTGTCAAAGTTGGAAATGGGTACAGATTTTTAACGTCCAATAGTATGAATGTCTATAGTTTTAAAATAACATTAATTTTGATATATAATTTGCTATATTCTTATAATAAAAACATTTTACTGAACGTTTACAAATATAAAAATCAAAACTGACTGGCTGACATATTCTCTGACTGATCAACGCAGAGCTGAAACCGCTTGGTCTAGAAACATGAAATTTTGCACAAACGTTTCTTACATAACATAAGTGTGCACTAAGAAAGGATTTTTGAAAATTTACCTCCTAAGGGGTAAAAAGAGAGGTTGTTATCTCTCTGCTTATTTGCCTTGAAATAAAAAACAGTCAATTAAGTTAACCAACTGAATCCATAAAATTAATTTACAACAAAAAAATGACGAATCTTTAGTTTTATTTTTAAAAAACTAACAGTTCCCCGCAGCTTGCCCGCGTATACTTAGAAATTTAATACCTTACAAACTTTCAATTCTCTTTTTATATAGATATATTATTTCAAATAAAATATAATACAAATGATAGGGACATTGATTTGAAGATTAAAATATACAGTGATATACCTTGTATAATAGTACATAAACTGAATGCAACTCGTACTTGACCGAATTTTTGTTATTTGTTGTTTTAGCCGTAATAGAAATATATATTCATTCCGTGAAAATTACAATTGTCTCCATAATACTGTCCAGACCGCTGACAGACGTACAAACGGACAGCGTAAAGACAACCATCTAAACCATGGATTCCCAAACCGAGAGTCGCATCCCACTTGGGGGGGCGTTGGTTAATCTAAGGGGGAGGGGGGAAGGTAGATTAGCTTTCGTTGTAAAGAAGAGTATTTTTTAAAAAATTTAATGTTTTCCGCGTTTCACTGACGCGGTTAGCTATGCGAAGGAAAAAATAATAATAAATGACATGTCGCAACTCGGATTCAGCAATTGGTGAATCAGGTATAGCTCTCATTAATTGTATCTTTTACTTTTTTCTGTTACTTGATTACCCACTTGTCAATTATACTCTTAGGTGGAGGAGCGTAGTGATTAAGTAACGTTCGGGGTATGGTATAAAAGGTTGGGAATCGCTGAACTAAACTATGTGCAATGCAATCCACGTATAATAATTTAACTGACTGAAGCGTTAACGGTCGCGGGTTCGATCCCCGCTCCTGAAAATTGTCTATATTGGCCATGCGGATGTTTATTGTGGTCTGGCTGTTTGTGTTTGTGTTGTCTGTGTGTGTTTCCGGACCTACGATACAGGATTTTAAAAGCCTACTGGGGGACGTTGAGTGTGAAGCGATTTAAGCCAACTAATTTAAAAAGTTTAAAGTATACACAGTACTTACAGCAAACAAGTAATTAATTGAAAAAATCAAAAACGCAGTGGCGTAACATGAAAAATGAAAGAAAAAATGAAAAAAATCGTCTTTTCTTTATCAAGTAATACATATATTAAAGGTTGCAACCTTCTAGTTAGTGTAATATAATACTCGTGAAAGAAGGACCCGCTCTTCCATACCATAATATTTACCCTAATTGATTAACAAAGAATATCTAAATAAATTAATGTATCATTTTACTTTTAATTTTTAGGAATCTAAGGATAATTATACTACTATTAACTTAAATCTATAGTGAGGGTAATTGTGCATGAGAGCGCGGGCGCGCGTGTGTGTGTGTGCGTGTGTTTGATTGTTTGTTTATTAATTTGTATACTCTTTATTTTACATAATAAGAAATAATACACGACAATTTCAATATTACACAAAAAAATATATGTACAACTGGCGGTCTCATCGTTAAAGAGCGATCTCTTCCAGACAACCTTATACAGTAGGACATGATGAAATGGAAGCGGAAAGAGTGTACAGAGTTAGCATAATATATAGATAACACATTATTATATGACTATAGAGAATCGTTACTAACCAACTTTCAATCGTTATAAATCCTAAACGGTAATTCTGATTGAAAACCTATTTTAAATACCTATTAAACGATACCCCACATTATACAGTTCACACACATACATAGAGTGACATTTTAAAGGTTAAATATAAGTTTTTCCTTATTTATTAATCCATGATCTGCGGTAGCTCGCCCGCACGGTCGCGTCGCTCGTCGTGGGCTGACAATTAGTCGCTCATATAACTTGTTTGTCGCGTTGCGATTACGTGCCGGAGACAACAGGACTTTGAAGGCTGTTGGTGCACTGAGCTCCGTTATTATTTAACATTTGCTATAGCCGTCGTAAACAAGTTGACTCGACCAGGGGAGTACATTATTGCCACAGATAACTCACGTAAATGTGTTGGTCTGAACGATGCAAGTGATGTTGCGCAGAAAACTTAATTAATCACCAGGACAGTCGTTTAGACATTTCTTTAATTTTAATTGTTAATTTTTTTTTTATATAATTATACATGTCAAGTTAATGTTTTTAGATCATTAATTAATAGTATTTTTAGTGCAATTTATTTCGGATGTATTTCTCAATTCATCGAAAACATGAACGAGTGTTATTAATCGAAAATTTGATGAACACAGACTTTTTAAACAATAAAGTATATGACGGCGTATTCGTAGCGCGAATTGTTGAATTACGTCAGAACTAGATTTGACAACGACTCGTAACTGTTAACATCTAGCGAAGCGTCATGTCGTTGGTTAACGCGGCCATATTGGCGGCATTCAACTTGTAACCATCATCGTGCGCGTGCTACGAATTCCAGGAAGCGCTTTTGTTTCATGTAACGTTGGTGTTAATTACGATTGATTTCTAATACTGAAGTTTAGGGTATTACACAATTAATTTTGAAGTGCTATCTTGTGCTCCGATTGCATCCACAAGATATAAATCATGGTTAATCCTGACGAAGGTGATCTGTATACCTTTATATATATGCGTGTGTGCGTCAAATACATGGTGGTGTGTGTAATAATAAATAATAAATAATAATAATAAACGTATCACACTCAACGGACCCCCATTAGGGTCTTATGATCCTGTGTCGGGGGTCCGGAAACACACACAATACAAGCACAAACACCCAGACCACGGCAAACATTTTTATGGCCAATACAGACGTTTGCCGTGAGCGGGAATCGAACCCGCGACCGTTATCGCTTCAGTCAGTTGCAGTGACCACTGCGCCAACCTGTCAGTCTTATGACTTTATAAATGAAACAGCCGTCCTATCCTTCTCTATATAAACTATAAATGTGTGTAAACTATAAACTAAAAACGGTACAAAGTTTGCTTCGCGTATTAATATATAGATGTTATTAGCTCATGGATTCTGGTACCCAGATTCCCGACCATTTTACACGACCCAACCAACTAGCGACTAAATATGACAAGCGAGAATATTTTTGCGTCAGAAAGTCAATCGATGAGCTCATCAAAGTTAGAAATGAATACAGATTTTTAACTTTAAATAGTATCATGACCTTGGTTATAAAAGACCATTAATATAGAGTAATATGAATTAAAAAAATAAACAATAATTCATAATATTAACGACTCAAATCTTTGGTTAGATCCGAAAGTGTTATAAGTGTTATAGCTTTTTAGCTTAATTGAATGAAGTACATTTTGACTTCGAATTTGGTTATAAAATACCATCGATATAGAGTGGTGTGAATTTAAAAATGTAAACATTAATGAATATTACCGACTCAATGCACCCCCAACCGAACGCCACGTGTGTAGAATCAGTAGCGGGTGAGTTATGGCTGTGATTATGTCTTGTATTTACGCTTAGAGTGCACCTCGGGTGATTAGCCGTCGACAACTCTGGTTTATTGCCGCTGAAAATATTGCTTGTTAGGTATTATTAACGTTATATAATTGGGTTTATTAACAGCGGTGTTAAAGAAGGTATTGTTGTTAGAAATTCATGAAATAATACACGTTCGTACTTTTTTTTCCAATGTAAATGAAAAATTGCAATTATTTTGACTTTAGGAAATATTTATATTTATGACTTGCTCGCGTTACTGAGGGTATCCTGCTGTTTTCAGATGATGCTGCAGCGTCAGACGAAGGTTACACTTCGTCATTTAAATATTATTTACAGTAAAATAAATATCGAGTCGATTCGTCAAAACAAACAAAACTATTTAAATTAATAAAAACCTACCACCGGTTCGGAATATAGATTCTACCGAGAACAACCGGCAAGAAACTATATAGGTATTCTTTTAAAATTTTGTCAATAAGTATGTACATTTAAAAATTACTAACACGAGTATGTATATTAAACATTCTGTTTGAAATTCAGCTATACTAAATCCATGCATCATTATCATCCATACCATGAAACTTGATCAATTGTTTACGAACCCACGATGCTACAGACAGACAGGTATACCCGTCAAACTTACAAAACCCCTCTTATTGGTTAGGGGTTAAAAATAATCATTTATAAGAGAAACATCAACAAAATGCCGCATAAATCTAGACCGTTATAAAAGTGTATGAACCACATGTAACATCGATATAAAAACACGAGATTTATAAGGATTAATACGAGTAGCACCATGCAATTAGTCCCACAGTAGCAGTCTGCATTTATGGTGGCCGTAAAAATTCGCCCGGAGGCGGTGCGGGTGCATTATTTAGGGGTCCGGAAACATTTTATGGGCACCCTCGACAAATATCGCCTAACTAGTTGTTTAAACGCACGCTAGGTAGAAATAACACACTATTTTCTTGCTTATCAGCGACTGTTTTAATGGCTTGGAAATTTTTAAACGATAGTTAAGAAAATCTATGTATTACTAACGTTCGTTCGCGACTTAACGTTGTGTTTATAAAAGTAGCCTATATGTTATACGTGTAATACTGTAAAGTTTCATCAAAATGTGTTCAGTTTTTGCGTAAAGAGAAGAGGATTTCTCAAGAGTGTATTTCTGTCGGAATGAAATACCTAAATAATACTGTATCAAAATTAATGTTTGATACATCATTTTAACGGTTTTGTCAGCCTATATTTTGGAATTAGATAAAGACAGTTTAGAATAGATAATATATGGACGCTGATAAGCAATACTGTGTCAAGCCACACGGACTTCATTTTGAGAAAATGGCGTCTAAGGATGTCAAACCTTTTCTTAATCAATTTGTTTTAAGACGTATATCTATCTTTTCTTTTCCATTTTGATAAAAGTTATAATGAATGAAAAGCAGTTTGATATATTTAATTTGTTCTTATAATAAGTTTTTTAAATATTTAAGATTATTGTTTAAATTACAAAATATGGAACGCACTTGAGATTTGATATATTAAATCAAGAAACTTTTTTCCGTACCTAATTCATTAAAATAACTTGAAATTATTTTTCATAATGTTATATAAGTGACTCATTATCAAAATACATCCATATCTCCGAATGTGACTTTTTGTGGGTTGACACATTATTGCTTATCAGCATCCATATATACTAAGTATAAAATACTAAGTTTTGTTTTTTATATTTCATTATCAGCCTCAAAAAGCATGAGTATTAGGTTTTAAGTTAATGTGATTATGGAATAAGATTTTCTATACGAACGTTTTTACACCTATTCACCTATTTTGGGGTGGAATATCGAAAAACCCCTTTTAAGGAAGGTTACAATCTAAAAGGCTCCTACTGCGAAATTTTCAACTCAACATTAATGAATCAATCAGTCAGGACAATGAATATAGTATAATGTATATAAAAAACCTCTTTGTCACAACCAACAATTATGAACCACATAAATTCTAAACTCCTACATCCACGCTAGAGGACCATAAGTCGCACCTGTTTTAAAGCATGCTAAGGATCTCGTTTCCACCACGGTTCTGCTTAATTTTCAAAAGAAATCCGGTTTATACGTCTGCAGCTACTCGCAATAAAGCTAAGTTTCAACCGTAAACTTTACAGCTCCCAGCCGGACCGGAGTTATTTCACGAAAATCGTAAAATAACTCTTAAAATTAAATGTTGGTAATGACGATCGTCGAACACTTCGCGCTGATGCATTGCACTTTGTTATCGAGTGCTGTTTGAGTTTTGCGAAAGGATATTTAGATGCTGATAAGCAATAATGTGTCAACCCACAAAAGTTCCAATTCGGAGATATTGGTGTATTCTAATAGCGCGTTACATGTCTAACATTATTCAAAAATTTTTAAGTCATTTAAACAAAATAAGTACGCAAAAAAGTGTCTTAATTTATTGATTAGACACTCACTTCAATAAGTGAGTTACATTTTTTGCGATATTCAATAATATTATATATCTAGAAAATTTATTATTAGATAACACTTTTCATTATATCAATCTGCATTTAATTCATTGTATCTTTTATCGAAATAGTAAAGAAAAAATACGTCTTCAAAAAAATTTCTGAAGAACAAGTACGATTTCTTAAAATAAAGTCCGTGTGGCTTGACACAGTATTGCTTATCAGCGTCCACTTATAAATGAGTAACCCAGAAGAATGATAATATTTTTCGCGTGTAGGTATTATTACATAATTTGTATAAAACTATTATTTTTTAGGGTTCCGTACCTTAAAAGGAAAAACGGAACCCTTATAGGATCACTTTGTTGTCCGTCTGTCTGTCTGTCTGTCTGTCTGTCTGTCTGTCTGTCTGTCTGTCTGTCTGTCTGTCTGTCGGGATGTCAACCCTTTTTTCTCAGAAATGCATAGACGTATCATGTTGAAATTAATATCATATACTCAAGTCTACGATGACATGCGGCCGTGAAAATATTAAAGTTCTAAGTCAACGCAATCAAAAGATGATGAAAAATATGTCGTAAATTTTGACCATTTTAGCGTTTTCGCAAGGGAATCAAAACCTATAGGGTACTTCCCATTGACCTAGCACGATGAAATTTGGCAAGAAGTAAGATCTTATGGTACAAATAAAGGAAAAAATCTGAAAACTGTAAATTTTTGTATGTATGTTTGTCTGTTTGTAATTTTGTCTTTCAACCTTTTTCTCAGAAACGCGTGAAGGTAACAAATTTTTATCAACGTCAAGTACTCAGAGTTGTAATTACTAAGAGCTGTGAAAAAATCAAACTTCTAAGTTAACGCAATCAAAAGATACGGTCATTTATATCACATATTTTAAGTATGATAGCGTTTTTAACGTTTTCGCAAGGGAATCAAAACCTATAGGGTACTTCCCATTGACCAAGCATTATGAAATTTGGCCAGGAGCAAGGTCCTTTAGTATACATAAAGGAAAAAATCCGAAAACTGTAAATTTCTGTTCGTGTGTCTGTCAGTCTGTACGTCTGTCTTTCAACCTTTTTCTCAGGAACGCGTAAATGTATCAAGTTGTAAATTGATCAAGCGGAAAATATATTAATCTTAGAATTAAAATTATATGTACTTGTAACAAATTAACATAGAAGTTGACCATGGTCAAAAAAACAATTTTACAAACACTGAGAAGAAATTTGTATCAATACGAAAACATTAAAAAGCAGCAAACCTTTATAAACAACGCAATGCGATCTATATATCGCAGCTAACAAAATGATAGCGCGATGCAGCGTACAGCTAATGCCATCCATTACAACATTATGACATTAACTGTGATATAATTCTGCTCGATTAATAAAATTTTTTATTTTAATTATTATTTAAACGCGCTAAAAATTATAAAATAAACTTTTCATTTAAAAGTTTTATCGTCGATTTATAACGTCATTACGTAATTAACATTCAATATAAGAGCTTCACGCGATTTGATTTAAGTACTCGTATTGACTTAGTACGAAAATTTTAAAATTAAATTCAAACAGATCGAGTTATTTAATTTACTTATTTATCTACACATATAAGTCTTCTGGTTATTAGTAATATAATTAGTTATTTATAAATAAACAATTAGTTTTGTTCGAATTAAGGACTAATTATTTTCGTCTTGGCAACACTAATATATATTTCGATATTTTGATTGATAATGTAAATCTAAATATTTTACGAACGTAGTGCAGCGGTAGTGGAGTGTAGTAGAATATAAATAAAAATAAAACGAGAATAAAATATAATATAATTATGTTCGTGTGGGTTCACACGATAATTATGTTGTTAATGTCAACAAGCTAGTTCATTGAAATTGTCAAGAGATGGCGCTAAGTGTATCCTGAATCGCGCTATAACTTTTTATTGAAAGTATAAGGTGTATTAGTACTTAAAATAAAATGTTGTGTTTCCGTGGATTGCATCCATGATCGTGTTTTAAATTAAAGTGCTCCTAAATAGTTTCAAAATAGTTTTTGGGACGTGATCCATATTTACATAATATTTGATTATATTTAAGCGACTTCTAAAAAGGAGTGTTTTCAATTCGACCTTGTATTTAATTTTTTTTTATGTTTGTTCGCCGATTACGCCGCCATTTGTGTACCGATTTTCAAAATTTTTTTTTGTTTGAAAAGGTATACTTCCAAGGTGGTCCCATTGTCTTCAGGTCAGGATCAGATGATGGGATCCTGGAGAAATTGAGGGAACTCCTCAAATATTATAGGCAAGCGTATACCGATTTAGGTATTTTTGATAGTAACTTATGTTGGAACTGATGATGAAGACCACAAATGGCGTAGATGGGTTAGTCTTATATAGATTTCTATAAGTTTGTACGGAACCCTCGGTGCGCGAGTCCTACTCGCACTTGACCAGTTATTTTTTATATACGTGTACTATATGTATTATGTGTAATATATAATATTGTATATATTGGGTACAATCTGAAAACGTATCCTTTCAAATAAAAAAAAATCTAAATCAGTTAAGAAATGACGGAGTTCCCAGGAGGAAAACAAAACATACCCTACGAATTGAGAATGAATTGAGATCTTTTATTAATATCTAACTTATGTCTGACCATTGACTTATTTATAACCGATTTCCAAAAAGGAAGTTCGCAATTCAACAGTGACTTTTTTATATACATTTACCGAATTGGTTAATTCTTTCTTTATTTAAGATAGTATACTTCCAGATTGGTCCTATAGAATTTTCATCAAAATAAGTGCAGCAGTTTCAAAATCTAAATAACTGAAATAATTTTTGCCATTCAAGTAAACGAAATTACGGGTTTTGCTTTGAAAGACGGTTGCCCTTTTTTTAAAAGTCTTTTTATTAATATAGAATTTAGCATAATGATTTTGAATAGCCTATTTCTTCAAGAAATTATGGATACTCCATAAAATTTTTCATTAATTAGTTTTATTTTCATGAGAAAAAATAACATTTCCTTTTCTAATCTCCATTCATCTCTACACCAAAAGTCATCATTGTTCTGAACTATCAAACAAACGGACAGACAGACTAATACATTCTCGCATTTATAATATTATTATTATGTATCCATATACAAAAACAACAATAAATCAATACAACACTTACCCATGCGTGTCCTTGAATCTAAACCATACCAAGTATCATTATACCTAAAAACGCGTGATTGTGCTTAATTCAAAGCTTATAACATAACCCTAAGTCACTCATAAGTCCTGCCCCTCAAATATCAAGTGAAGTAAAGCCGAGTGTGTTGACAAGTGGAAAAATAATGAATTCAGACGAAAAAAACTAGGGGAAAGGAGGAATTTTCGAGTCAAATGATAATCTCGAGTAGATGCTGCAGGCATTCCTGCGCGTAACGCATTGGAATGAAACTGCGCACGGATTGGATGTGGCATAAGTTCAATCCATACCACGTTGTTACGATCTTGAACTATATTGAGACAAACCTGATAAGAGCAAAATCAAATCTAATTTATTATAATTCAAAATAGAATTATACATTATTTTTTCAACTAGTACATTATTTTGCCAAGATTTCCGAAACGCGGATGAAAATAAAAATTATAAAACGAATATGAAAATTTCGGACCGCTATAAAATAATTTTTGACCAATCTTTTTATTCACGAGTTTAAATAGATCATTTTAGTAAATTTATTAACGGCTAATCGTTTTTGAGTTGAACAAAATGCTAATGTAGTTAATAGGGACAGACTTAAACTAATAAATAATATCCGTAATATAAAAATAATATTTTTTTGTTTGTTCTTATCTTATGGGCTACCACACCATGCAATCAGTTTTTTGGTTTGGTTCAGTAGTTTTTGCGCGAAAAAGTAAAAAATACTGTTTATATTATTCCTGTGGGAACTTGAAAATTTTTCGGGATAAAACGTAGCCTATGTGTTAATCCAAGATATAAGCCATCTTCGTTTCAAGTTTCAGCCAAATCGGTTCAGTAGTTTTTGCGTGAAAGAGTAACAAACATCCATCCATCCACACATACAAACTTTCACATTTATAATATTAGTAGGATTTTCTCTTAAAGCGGGAGAAATAAAGCATGAGAATTTGTTTAGGACTTAATTTTCATTTACGTAAAATGTAAACGAACTAACACTTCTACCAAAAATATTTAAAATATTAATATATCTACCGCATCCATTGCGAGGTTAATCCGCAGCCCACATGGAGCAGAAGGGTTGTCGGCGCGCGCGCATACATTATACATGGTAATCTATAGGCGGGTTCACGGTTAATGTGGAGTGGAGTACACTGGGGTAGGTTATACTTGTAGCGATTCGTGACTTTGTTTTATATGACTTTTGTCGTTATAAATTCAAATGCGTTGTTTAATATTAAATATAATTACAAGCGACTTTCCCCGACTTCGTACGGGTGCAATGTAGTTTTTTAGACTATCACATTACAAACCTTTGATATTAGAGGCTTTTCTCTAGTATAATTTGTGTTCTATAATCGTTGATTAGATAGTTTCTTTATCATATCATTTGCGCTCAATCGGCGTAAGGTTTATGGGCTGTCAAGTGACTGTATAGTCTGTGACATTTGTGACAGTGATACTCTGTGACATTATTACTATTGGGATCCGGTTTCCAGCCCTCGCTCTTTGCTACGTGACTCCTATGCGCTCACGCTATAAACAACAACAGTTCCTGAAAATCATCGTGTTGACCAACAACAAAACAATATGTACTATATATTTAATATGTCATGAAAAATTGGATACTATATACATACGTCTGTTTATAGACCTTGCGAGTAAAACAGTCTTTCAGCCCAATTAATTGTGATCAAAAATTTCAACAATTGCACTATTAACACTTACAACAAATTTAACTACTACGGTTTAATAATTAAGAATATTAGAGAATTTTTTTCATTTACAATACGACCATGTAATTTAATGCATTGACAATGGTATAATTTCGATATTTTTTTTTTACTATTTTCTTTTATACGTACTTGATCTGCCCATTGGAAACACACTAATTATATAATAATTAGTCAAATATGTGTAGCCCTTTTGAAGTGATGCGCTTACTAGATTCGGCAATTGTGTAATATATTTATATAAGCTTAATTTAAACAATAAATTAATTTATAATTGCATTTACGCAAGAAACACATACCTATGTACGTGTCTAAAAATCAAAAAATACAATCATTACTTTCGTTTGAAATTGACTGAAACAATTGTATAATTCTAAATAAAAAGTCCTTCGAAATGAGACAAAAAATGAATAAATTAAAACATCTTACAATAACTAAATGAAATTATATATTATTTTCACAAAATATACCTATAATCCAGACAGACATTTCACGTGAATTCTGAAATGCCCAGTTCGTTACTAACTTTTATTATATCTGAGGACCTCTGTCAATGTCAAACATTTAAGAGTTCATGTCAGACCTAACAAAATGTACTGGAGCGTGATGTGTTTGAACTAATGATATAATAAAATATAAATAGAAGGACGGACAACAAAATGTATAGAAAAAGGCTTGTGAAATTTAACGACGCTTGCATGAAAAAGACTACTATTTTTGTTAGATAAAAATCATCTTTGTTTGCTCAACTGCCATTGAATGCTTGATGGATTTTAAAATAATTCTAAAGTGTTACTAAAATATGTATTAATGTTAGAAGAGAGAAACATCTACCCTAATATTATAAAGCTGAAAAGTTTGTTTGTTTGAACGGACTAATATTAAGAACTACTGGTTCAATTTGAAAAATCCTTTATGTGTTAGATAGTTTATTTATTCGACTCATAGGAGCGAAGCAGTTACAATAAACGCGAGTGAAATCGCAAGGGATAACTAATAATAAATAAAATTCAATAAAACGAAGTGATTTTTAATTGTAGCAGACGGTGGATCATATTTTCTTTAATTAGCTTGTTACTTATATTTCTTTATTTTGCCGACGATCACATAGCCCTTGAATAAAGCAGTATACTATAAATATTAAAACAGTAGTAATACTTCGGTTCTAAAGTTATAAAAATTGTTACTACGTAACTAATAACACTAAAAAGTAAATTGTGGTTATTAAAGCAATCCTGAGAGTTTTTAAGTAGCATTCGCAATTAGTCTCGTATTGCTATAGAATTTCAACAGGAGTGTTTAATATTTAATATCTTACAAAACACAACGCTGTAGATATCTGTTTAAATTTTTATGTATTAGTTTATTTTATTTCAATTTAATTAATGTTAAGATATAACTCTTCTTCTTTCATCTTAATTTTGGAATTTTATCCTTAAGCCTATTGACTTTGTAATGTAATGTTTCATATCTTACGAGATATTCAAATTATATTTAAATCATAAATCAATATTATCATATTGACAATTCAAATTGAGGTATGTCTTATATCAGATTAAGCTATAAGAATAAAAAAGAACATTTAGTAAGAAATATCTAAGATATTATCAATCGAACTATATTGATTTTAGTTAACATTATAAGGAAGTACATTAAATAAATGTCTCACAACATTTATCTGTTTGTTTTGTTTTTATTATTTCTCAATACAGTGGAAATAAAATAACCTGCTTTTTGTGCGCTGACAATTAATAAAGTTAAGAGCTCTATATGAAATTATTTGCTTCTGGATAGAGTAATCGTATCTCCCAAAAAAGAAACATGCTGTTTATTTCAATAATTATTGTACGTAATATACAGAAAAATACATTATAAAGAACCTTTTTCTTTTCTTTCATCTATCTTTCATCCAATTTATTTTAACAAGTACATAGATTTGAATAATTCTTGACTTAGCTGTATCGAAAGAAATCAACTATTAAAAAAATCTTCAAAAACGATAAATTCGTATCCATACTTTTACTATATATGTGAAAGTAACTCTGTCTATGTGTTACGCAGTTACGCCTAATCTATTAAACAAATTTAAATGAAATTTAGTACAGATTTAGTCTAAAACCTGGTAAAAGATAAAGGCTAGTTACTGAGAAAAAAGAGTTATAAGGGGTTGAAAATGGGGTAAAATAATAATCATAAATATGGGCTAAATAAACCTTGCAGTCGAAATCGCGAGTACTATCTAATTAGTTATTTAGTTAAATACAGTATTAATACATACTTAACTTTACAGATGGCGCTAACGACGATTGAAACTATATGGATGTATCTTATCAATCACTATTGCAGACAATAGAAGGTTGAAACGCAGTCCCAGGCAACCAGAGCGTAACGTTAAGGTAAATACCAATGCCGCCTATATAGGCACTTATTTAAATACTGACTATGTATTCACACGATGAACAGAATTCTAATATAATCATTAAGAAAACACTTTCATTTTTTTATTGATACCACTCGTCAATAGTGATTATAAAATAAAGGAAAAGATCCTGAACAATTTTTCGCCTATTTTATCGTGAAATAATATATTGGTCAAGTGTTAAGGAAATTATCAATAACGAAAATGTATAATTATTATTTTTAAATGTATCATCTATATAGTCCTAATGCAAAATGTGTGTCGAATTCTTATGGTAAAAAATATCATAAAACATTATCCCAAAGAAATAATAGATCTTCTTAGAATAATCTGCAATGGAGCAACATGGTGGATTACACTCGAAGCCCAGCAAAATACTTTGTTCAGTCATGAGACATTTACAAGTACCATTATGCTTCTGTGTTCTCCGTTTCAATATTTAAATTAAAATAAAATAAATAATTGCTTAATTAAAAAAAGACCGCAGAACGAAAATTAAATATTTATGAAAATTACATTCACCTATTGAATATTCATGAATTTTTAAACTTAAAAACCAATTAATATTCGTTACAACAATTAATAATAAAACCTCAACTCGAATCTGGCAACACTCGACGTATTTATTAAGAAAACGATAAATCAGAGCCATAAAGTCTCCCCCTCCAAGCGCGTCCCGGCGGGATTTTGCAGAATTACTGGCAATACATCACTGAGGCGTTTTTAATAATAGCAACACTAAGTTAGCGATAGCTAGTGGAATTTGATTTAAGAGAAAGCAATTGTGATTGATGCTGCTCGAGTCGAAATGTTTCGTTAACTTCCTCGCTGTTTTATAATTGTTTACAACACTGTTTAAAAAAGGTTTCATTTACTTGGATGGATACTTATTTACTACTGAGCCGATTTTCATGAAAAATCTATAATCAAGACCAATAGGAAACTATACTCTTTCAAACAAATATAATCGAGGACATACATATTGAAAAGACCACGACGAATTGAGAAATTCCTCCTTTTTTAAAGTCGCTAAAAATAAAATAAATAGTAACTTATTTTTCTATTCTATACTTTTGTTCAATTCCACCCATAATAATCCAGCAATTTATTTAAAGCATAAATGATATGTATACCTGCATGATATTTCAAAAAACATAAAATACCTCAATACTAATTTCGTAACACCAAATCTTTTCCCATTCACAATTAATACGTTCTTTCCAAATCCTACGCAATTAAACTAATTCCACAATCTTCTCGTTCTTTACCAAATCCGGATGAATGCAGTATTAAATCTCACCGTCAAATTATCCGAACGCAAAAAGCACAAAGCCCTCCAATCCGGGAAGGCTATTGATAACTCGTATGGAGCTGCATTTTTACCCGGATTGAATAGACTGGGAGTGCCATAAATTTTTTATTTGAATTGCCCTGATGTATTGGATTTTTTGTGGGTATTTGCGTGATTTTCGCCGAAATCAGATTTGGGTTGGGACGAAAACTAGGTTTCGGGTGATTAATTTGTTTGAAAGTGAAATATAATACTTTATTCAGAGCCGGATAAACCATATCGAGGCCTCTGGACACTGCAATTCTCTTTCTATTACATCGCCGCGAAAAATCGAATATCTTTATTTATTAATATTAAATATAAAAATAGACATATGTATATTGATATTGTCATTAGCAATACCATTATTACTGTCTTTTAAATGAAAAATTTTCATTTTTCTTCAGTGCTCGGGCCCTCTTGACGATGCAAGGCCTCAAAGCAGTTGCCTTCTCTGCCTTAGGGATAATTCGGTCCTGAAAACTATACTGTCACAACCTGTAGAGAATAAAGGCTGAAGAGGAATTGGAAGAAAGGAATGGGGAAGAGGGCTAGGCTTCCGACCCTCTTACTACGAAACAATTATGTTAGCTACTTTACGCCGATTTTACCCCATATATGAGCGGCTTTAGGTAGACTCTAAAATAGTGATCATATCAATCAGTGATTTTAAATTTAGCGTTTGTTACTTCCGAAATCATTACAAATTTTGCGCTTTTTTTTTTCATTTTCAAGGTTACCAATAGGCAAGGGTGACGTTATTTCTAAGCTTTAGCTGTCCATCTATCCGTTTGTCTCCCAGCGAGCTGTATCTCAGGAACCGTAATGGTATAATATTTCTGTTGTATCAATTAAAAAACTCTGTAACCTAGCAACAGATACGTCGTAAGCAGCTACGAAAGCTGGGAATGTCAGAAGTAAGGCACTGACAGCAAATTGTTTCAGGTGTAAAGCAATTATCTACTAGAATCTTTTCAAAGTCTGCGAGCAAAACTTGTTAGTGTAAGTCTCCCCTAATACTAGCAAATTTCGGAATATCTGTTATGTGAAAATTATTTAAAATAGTAAAATCAACCAATTTTGATACTTAATAAAAACTCTCTGTATCAGGACGTATTTTCGCTAAACGCATATTGTAAATATCGTACACAAAGCTCACCTAATTAACGGGATTTAATTAACTCCTCTTTATGCATGCATAAATTTTATATTACATCGCTGAATTGGGTTTAATACGCAAACAATTTTATATTAACTAGAAAATATCTACTATAACTAGTTCTATTGTATAGAATCGCTGTTGTTTTAGGGTATTTTCAGAAATACATTTCAACACTAGACAGAGCTAGAGACATTTCAAATTGACCTTTTTTGAAAGACGCGTTGGCGCAGTGGTCACTCCAACTTACTAAAGCGCTAACGGTCGCGGGTTCGATCCCCGGTCATGGCAAACGTCTGTGTTGGCCATACGGATACTTATCGTGGTCTGGGTGTTTATATTAGTGTTGTGATTGTTTCCGGATCCCCGACACAAGGTCATGAGATCTAAATGGCAGCGGTTGAGTGTGATGCGTTTATTATTATTATTTTAACGTTTGCCGTGAGCGGGGATCGAACCCGCGACCGTTAGCGCTTTAGTCAGTTGCAGTGACCATTGCGCCAACGCATCTGTCTGTCTCGTGTCTGTCAGCATTGATATTTGGATGCTGATAAGCAATAATGTGTTAACCCACAAAAAGTCAAATTCTGAGATATTGATGTATTTGATACTGCATCACCTATTTAACATAATTAAAAAAAATGTTAGGTCATATAAACTAAAAAAGTACGGATAAAGTTTCCTAATTAATTGTTTCGAATTTCAAGTGCATTCCATGTTTTGTAATTTATACAATAATCTTATATATTTGAGTAACTTTTTATTAGATAATATATTAAATATATCAATCTGCTTTTTCATTATACTTTTTATCAAAAAATGAATGAAAAGGTGGATATATACTTCTTCAAACATATTTGTTAAGAATAGGTTTAACACCTTTAGGCGCCATTTTCTCAAAATAGAGTCCATGTGCCTTGACACAGTATTGCATATCAGCGTCCATTTGTACTAACAATATCAAAACTGTATCCGTAATATATTGTAATTGACAAATCAAAGCTATGATAATTAATAACTATACTGTATAGTCGCATCACACTTGACTATAAAAGTAATTCTTAAATAAATAGTAAATTTATAAATAGTAATTCGAAATAAAAAGTAAATTTAGCCAAAACAATATCTAATTATCTAGTTATTCTCTAAAAACGATTACATATATCCATCAAAGAATAAAGTAATGAAAGGAGTGAAATTCATTTTTAAATTTCGTCCAAATTCGTCGGCCCTTCGATTTAGGGAAGAGCCCTCCAGCAAATATATGAGTATGACATAATGAGCCGCCTCTAATAACCCAAGCAGTGACTTGACTGTTTCGTATCGTTTCTGTGGTTCCTTGGGCATAATTATGTGATTTACTACCAGATCCCCGCAACTTCACCCGCGTATACTTAGGAAGTTGATACCAACCAAACTTTCAACCCTCTATTGAATCTCTTATTATAATATATATTATACAGGGATGGATTTTCAAGAATCCTTTCTTAGTGCACACTTGCTATGAGTCGTAGCGTGATCTAATAGCCTATAGCCTTCCTCAATAAACGGGCTATCTAACGCAAAAATAATTCTTCAAATCGAATCAATAGTTAAAATATTAATGTGAAGCATAGATTAGTTAGATATCCAATAAGAAGTCAAATCTATACGTATAAAATTACTTGTCCTGACTGATTTATTGAATAACTAACAATGCAGAGCCTAAATCGCCGAAGCTATAAACTTGAAATTTTGGCAATTGATGTTCTTTATGTTGTAAACATAAACTAAGAATGGATTTTGAAAATTTCATCCCTAAGGGGTTAAAATAAGGGATGAAAGGTTGTATAAAATTCCGTCATTTTCAAATCAGGAATCACGAAAATGAATATGGTTACTTCTCGTTAGTAATAAATGTATTTTTATTTATTTTAACCCTAAAGGGTGAATTAGGGGTTTGTAAATCTATATGTAAACCGGGTGAAGTCGGTGCGTTCCGCATGTATTGATTAAATCTAAAACCAATTGAAAATATACAGAACACTTATCAGAAAGTCGATAACACACTTCGAAATTTCCTTCTGCTATCCTTTTTAGGGTTAAGCCTTTACCAAAGAAGCGTATATTTATCCTGTGTTATTAAAGGCCATTTCTGCGGATTAGTTCCCGTGAAAGAGGATAATATCTGAAAGCCGGTATTAACAAACTGCTATGGGAAAATGATATTTATGGTGTTACTTAGAAACGTATTATGTACGGAAATGTTATGTGCAGGAATTATTACCTTCAATCGAGAATAATGAGAAAATGATTTTTTTTTACGAAAATATTGGATCTTATACACAGGATAAAAACTAGCCTTTATTTTATTTGACGACAAGTTGCCGCATTGGTTATTGCAACTAACTGAAGTGCTAACGATCACGGATTCGATCCCTGGCCATATGGATTGTGTGTTTCCGGACCCCGATAAAGGATCATGAGATCCAAATGGGAGCCCTGTTAGGATCTCATGACCGTTGAGTGTGGAGCGTTTATTATTATAAAATTCTGGCGTTTAAACTATGCTGTAACAACAAATAGCGAACCGCGATCCGGACCGCTAGCCTATTTTGCGAACCTCAGCAGTAGACCATTTAAGAGAAGCTTAATCTACTAAGATTCAGTTTTTATTAAAAATTGCCTTAACATAATCTATGGCCTTAACTAATCTTTGGGTTTTACTCGCGTTCAAGTGAACGCGAGTAAAACCCAAAGATTAGTTTGATTAGTAATAGCTTCTAAATCTTACTGCTGAGCAAAGACCTCCTCTCCTATTAAGGAGAAGGTATAGCGCTTAATCCACCACGCTGCTCCACTGAGGGTTGGCAAATATACGTGGGTCAGAATTTTCTGGCACATGCAGGTTTCCTCACGACGTTTTTCTTCACCGCCGAGCTTGAGGTGAAATTAAATGCAAATTTAGCACTTGAAATCTCAGCGGTGCTAGCCAGAATTTGAACCCGCGATCATAGGTTGAGACATGTTCTAACCACTACGATATCTCGGCTATGTCTATACAAAATAAATAAAATTAAAGTGTATGTTTGTAATTTCAAATTAACAGCTTTTAACTAAATACATATGACAAATTACATAAAAAAAAATCATTAAATTTTTCGTCTGTCCGTCTGTCCGACTGTTTGTTTCGGCTAATCCCTGAAACGGCTAAATTGAATTTGACGGGACTTTCACTCACAGATAGCCGATGTTATAAGGAGTAACTTAGTCTACTTAATTTTTCCTAATCTATTTTGATAAAAACCCTCATAATATTTACACACCCCACCGTTAACCCCTCCGCTGCAGGAAACATTACATCATCCACAGAGCATAGCATCCTTGGCTATCGGTCAAACGGTTTCAAGTCGTGCACATAAATAGGTACCGGCTGTCTGACACGGGCTATTTGAACTAAATGGCCCGCAACTCATTGGATCGCTGCAAGTTTTGGACGTGATGAACGCAGAAATTTATCGGATTGCTTGGTGCCAGCTATGTGTAAAGAATTCGGACGGACATTGTAATAGTTGGATAGTGAAACAAACTTGAGAATGTCGTGGTTTCGGTTTGGAAAATTAAATTGTAGATGGAGTAAATTAAACTTGTAAAAATAGTTGTAGAAAACATTAATCATCGGAGTTTTTCGGTTCATTAAGCCAATATTACGAACGCAGATGGATGGAAATTTTTTAAAGTAGACTAATTTCATTTTTGTTCTGAATTTTTGTTTAACATACACATACAACTTAAAATAAATAAATACTCGCTGAAGTGGGTAAAAATAGATATTTGTCCGCAATTCACTTCGTACATAACTTTCTAGCTCAAAAACATCTTATATATTATTAACAAAATAATCTGTTTTGTAAAATTAGTAAGAAATTTGTCACATCTTCATTATTTTAATTAAAAAGAACCGCGATGTCCTAATGGTCAGACCACGTTGATTTCAACCGATGATCATGCCTTTAAATCCCGGCTAGCACCGATGAATTTTGAAGTGCTAAATTTGTTTTTAAATTCATCTTGTGTTCAGCGGTGGAGAAAAACATTGCAGGTTGCATGTGCCGGGAGAAATTCTGATACATGTATATCCACCATCACGTAGTAGAGCAGCGTGTTGGATTAAGGTCTAAACCTTCTCCTTATTAGGAGAGGAGGCCTTCGCCCAGAAGTGGAACGCTGACAGGCTGTTACTTCGCTTTTTTTACTTTTACATAATTTGAATTACCTACTCTCGACCGAAACTTTTCCAGCCCAAAACATCTGTTGAAATTATGACTTTGATATACAACATTTATTCTTCAAGAAATAAGTAGTAAATGGAACTAATTATGCTTAAATAATCTATTTCATCTTTATACTTTGGCGCGCTTCGCGGTTGTTTTACTTTAAATAAATCAGCCAAGTGCGTGTCGGGCCACGCACAATGTAGGGTTCCGTAGTTGTCAGAATTGTCCAGATCGGTCAAGCAATCTTCGAGTACCTATTTTCGTAGAAAGTTTACGACGAACTGGGAATTTCCTTTTTTAAGTCAGTTTATACAATATACGTACTTACAATTTTAAACCTTTTATTATTATAAAATTATTTTTAATTTCTCTTTATATTTCGAGACTAAAATATTTTTAATGTAAAATGAATGTTTGAATGTGAATTATACTAACGATTTTGAACTTTATATGTTCGTCGATTATTTATTATTCTAACACTTGTAAAATATACTTAGCGCCGATAATTTTCCTTCCTGATTAGCGCCTATGAAATCTATGGAGATTTGGTTGAAAACTTCATAAGCGCGATTCAGAATCACTCGCGACATGTTTTATTGTGACATTGTTTTATACCTTATTTTATATTTTATTTTAATTTAAACTTATTAAATATTTATTTATTTATTCATTTAAATTCATATATTAATTTAAAATTATTAATATTTACATAATGTGATGCTTTAAAAAGTGAAATATTTATTTTTACTTAGATCATCTATAACTCGATAACCATAAGAACCCACATAGCCGTGATAATTTTCCTTTTAAATTCATTATATGTACCACTATCGTGAATTTCTTCATATTTTTAGACGCAGCAGTTTAGTGGGTAGAGGAGGGGGACACTTGACTCTAAGAAAAATTGACACTTCAAAGCTTAATATTTCGGAAACAGTTCGTCGTTCGGAAAAATGGTTTTCCCACACCTATAACATTTTTAAAAGACCTATCTAACGATACCCCACAACATGGGATAATTGAGAAAGAAAATTTCTGGTCTCTCTTAACACATAGGGAAGACACCCTGAAAAAAAATATTTTTAAGATTTTATTGTACGACTTTCTCGGCGTAATTCATATGTATACTCATACCGAATTACAGCTTTCTGGTATTAAGGGTTTCGGAGCAAAGCCGCGGGCAGACAGACAGACAGACAGACAGACGGACATGGCGAAACTATAAGGGTTCCGTTTTTTACTACGGAACCCTAAAAATGTATAACATCTAGTCTTGTAGTTTCCTAGTGTTTTAAATAATAAAAACACAATATCATCGTGTGAAATATTTCGTTTTATTTTAAAGCCATAATCAAATAACATCTATGTAATATTAGCGAAATAATCTTTGGCAAACGACACTAAAATTAATTAAAAATTTGTCACATCTATCTATTAATCTTTGACTCGACCGCAAGTACAAAACCAGCTTGCTCGACCGCGTCGACAGTTACGTATGTATGTAGAGAGAAAAACTATTTTTAACGAGTTTCCGTAGCGCCTTTGACTTTTCTCTTGGGTTTTTTCTTTTTGGTTACTTTTTCTTATGTACCTATTATTTATTCCCACCACGCATTACTTACTGATTATATATAAAGAGATCCAACGTTAAAAACATTGTTTAGTACATTTTTAAGGCACTTTATTGGTAATTATATATTTTAAACTTTCGCGATTTACACTATTCATATTAATATAACGGGTCTTATCGCAATAAATAATGGTAGCAGTGGCGTGCGGTTCATAAAGACAAAAAGACACTGCCTACCCTAAGTAACTCAGATAAATATATATCGCATTATTTTATATATTTAAATCATTCACAAGTAAAATAGAATTTTATTTTAATATTTTATATTGATGTCTAATATTACACCACTAACGCCATCTATCAATTTACGGTGGTACCATGATATATCATCGATAATTCCTGTGTTCATATTTCATGCGCTGCACAGTCGCGCAACTACCGGCATAGGCACAAACTAATTATGGCTTATTGTGTGAATATTTGCAGCATGACGGACTCGTCGTCATGCCAATATATTTATGTGTGCGTTCTTATAAATATTTGACACAACGATAATATGACGCACATAAAGAGAAAAAAAAGACACTGTCTTTTTTACGTTATTAGACGATGAATTAGGAAAACTGCCGAAGAAGGTAATGCGACTATTTTGAACAGTTTTATATTTCATTTGATTACCGCATAAGTAATCGACTATTAATTTTGGTCGCATATTTTTTTTCTTTGGACGCGAGTTCTTAGAAGTCGCCATTATTATTGTTTGTATTCATTTTGCGGTCTAAAGCATTTAACGTTTTAACTTTGAAAAAAGTGTGAAAAATAGAATTTGTGATCTGTGAAAAATTTTCAGGCGTTGTGTGTGTACAGAAAATAAAAAGTGTTGTGTTTTTTAAAGGTTTCTTTAAGTGATGGTAAAAGTGATCGAGGCCAAGTGATTTATTTGCAATTAAAATGAACTAAAGGTAAAGTCAATCGTAAATTCAATAAAAAACATTATGATTCATATTATTCTTACCGAAATATCGCCTGTATTATTAAATATAGGCGTGTAGATTTAATTTACAAATAATTAAAAAATCTAAAAAATTCTATATAGTTCAGTATACGCATAACTGACGACCATTTTTTTTGTAAATATTATTAATTTTGCAATGACCTAAACAACATGCAGTGAATATTTTTGGTAAGTATGCTTTCATAATATTCTGCCTACCCTGTCTAAAAACTCTGTGCACGCCACTGAATGGTAGTAATACCTTTTTATGCCCGAATCTTAACACGTAGTCAGTTAGCTCGACGAATGCAACTTCGTCGAAACGTCGGACAATAAAAAGGTATTACTACCATTAGTTATCGCGATAAGACCCGTTATATTAAATATGAACTTAATTATTAGGTACGTCTATTAGTTTAAGTAGCGTTATTTACTTATTTAAAAAATCAAATTATTTAGAACAACTGGTTTTTTTTTTCTAAAATAATATTATTTTTTATAAAATAATATTATCAAGTGATTTGATCATTTGCTTATTGTGAGTTAAATATTTGTTATAATGAGTTAAATATTTTTTTTTAATTTGGAGGAAAATTTAAATTAATTCGGAAGTTAAACGTTTACGAATTAATTTAATTATTAGCGGACCCGACAGGCGTTGTCCTACCCTATAATAGCGCCACGTACTGAGTCCAATTATGAATCTAAATCACTTAAAGACTAACTCAAACAAACACAAATATTTCGTCAAAATTGATCTAGACCCTTAAGAAGCGTTTAGTGACGTACAATGTACATACGGATAGAAAACCATAAGATACATATATAATACGTAATATATGACTTGCAGGTCCTTGCGGCTTCGCCTGTGTAAAGTTTAGAAATTAGTGGATTGATTTACCCCCTTTAGAGTAAATTTTTTACCAACTTTGAATGTTGCATTTATTTATATCTAATTAAAGCTAATTTTTTTTTTTACTTTATTTCAACGAACGAACGTACTTTAATTTCCTATTTCATCATATTCACCCCCTTACAGCATTTTTCGCAGTAAAGTGTAGCATATATTAGATCAGTAGTATCAGATCAGTAGTTAAGCTTGATTGCGTAACAGACAATGTTACTTTCGCATCATAATATTAGGAAATTATTATAATTACGTTTGCCGTCCCATCAAAATATTCTAAATATTTGCAATTTCATCTCGCTAACCCCACCAAACAGAAACCCAGACGAAATATAACACAAACCACCAATAAAGAACATGTGCCATAAAATTCAGCGACAGTTATCACATCCTGTGACCAGAAATTATATTTTTATAGGCATACAAAAATGGCGGAGCGTCCCTAAGCAATAACTACTCAGTAAATCTTGCAGCCCCGGTATTATATATGAGGTCGTAGGGCAAAGAATTAGGAATTTCTTCGCCATCCTTTCAACGACTTGATTGAATAACTAATTCCTATTTATTTGGTATTCTGGTATTATTTCTGCTAGAATTTCTTTTGTTATCATCTATCTTTCCTTGTTTTCATTAATGGTTATGTTTTATGAATAGACATTTTGTCCAATTATTTCTTGTATGTTTATAGTCTTTAATAGAATGTATGATGACCTTCTTTCATTTATAAATAACGATAATGTTCTGGCTTTATATGATAACATGTAATTTATTTAATTTGGGTTGGTTAAAGTATTAACGTTTCCTACAGTTTGGTTTCCAATTTTCTAACAATGCTATATAACACGGGGTGGTTTAGAGGGACCAAACCCTACCCCCCTAACCCTTCCCCCCGCCCCTTAACGAATGGCAATGACAATGGTTTATATAATTTCTAAATAAATAAGATTGTTTACTTAGGACCCTTTCCTTGGACGGTTCTTTTCCATGAATGCTATAACTACGCCTGTATCTTTGTTATATATACTTTGTAGTAGTTTCATCAATATCAATGAAAAGTCTCAAAAACTAATTCTCAGATTAGAAGGGCGTTTTGGCTATTTAAACGCATATTTTTAAGAAAAGTTTTATGAAGAGCTAATTATGTAATATTTTATGATCTGGTGAAGATATTCGGAGATAAGCAAATGGGATCGTCACGAAGAAACATCAAATCAATGAAAACAATTATGTGCGACACATCTAAAATATATAGTAACAGGTAAAGATTATATCCTGCAAATGATTGTAAAAAAAGAAAATAAAAATTCATTCCAAAACTGTATCTTTTCTCAGAATATTTCTTTTAGTACGAAACAAAAATTGTAAATACAATTAAGTGTATAAAAATACTCCTAGGATTGAAACCAACTCCTGTACATTAGGGTCTTGCTTAATAAGATCACTGTTTTTATCCATTAGACCCTTTTTACTGGCTCGGATATTTGTTTTTATGTAAGTAAGTAAAGTAAATAAGAACCTGTAAATATTACACTGTAAGGTAAAACCTCCTCTCCTATTAGAAGGCTAAAAGCTTAATCCACCACTCTGCTCCACTCCGGTTTGGCGGATATATGTATATGTGTCAGAATTTCTGCCGCTACATGCAGGTATTCTTACGATACTTTTTGAACACGAGATGAATTAATACGCGAATTGAGCATCGAAATAATCATAGAATAGTGATCGACGTGTTCTAACCACTAGGCCATATTGATTCATGTTTTTATTTGTAATTGATTAATGACAAAATCTTAAGGTAATAAGGCCACAATTCTATGATCTTAGAACTAATTACGTTTGCGACAGACAGAAGGTTGAAAAAAAACCGAAATTACTTTAAGACTAACTTTAATTACTAATTAATTAATTACAAATTAACCCTATGAATGATGATTCCAATTCGAAGTGTGAATATAGAATGATCATTCTTACAAAATTAATTATTAAAATTAGCTATGCGACATCATTTCGTAACTGCTGCATTGACACTTATTATAATTAATATAAATTAGTGGAGTTGCAACGTCGGCGATCTCCATATATATGCACTATGTAATTCCTCCCCCCTTAGAACGGTGACTATTTTAGCACGTTTAGTGAAAATGTTGCCGGAATATTCTCCTGGTTGCCAGATGTTTGTGGGATCTCAGGCATAGGTTGCTGCTCCTTTTTCGTATTGACTCTGGGATTCCATAGGTAACGTCGGATCGCTACGATAATTCCGAGTACGGCTGCACTCAATAATATAGTATAGAACGGGATTGTAGTGTGGTATAAGGTGTCTCCTTGTATTTCGTCAATTTGAATAGGGTTGTGGATCATAAGTTTTTCCTGGATGTTGTGTAGTCCTTGGAGATCAATAGACTTGAGATTTATGTGAGTAGCTTTAGTTGCCTGCTTTCCGGCGTTATAGGGTATTTTCATTAATTTGAGAGGTTGTCCTTTGATCTTGTTATAATCGTTAGCAATAGTGAATTGTTCCGATTTCAATCGACATCCAACTGGAATCGTGGCCAGATAACTTCCTTGTAGTAAAGTGTAATCGTTCTGGTTACAAATTAGTTGCGCTTTCGTTTGTTGAGGAAAGGAGAGGACGTAGTGCTGATCATCAAGTTTCTCCAGTGCTTCTTTATTTAAGGTAACTGTGGTGAACTCACAGGATTCCTGTATAATCTGGTTGGTGATCAATGCCTGAATGCAATCTGATTTGGTGCGGATCTGATGATGAATTCCTTGCTCACAGAGGTACCAGTTTTTTAACTTCGGGCATTCAGCCTCCATGTACACAAACGACATCTCAATTGTTGCCAGGAAGGGAAAGGGTGGGATAAGAGCCTGGTTATATTTATTCGGTACTACTGATAATCTATATAAATCATAAGGTGTTTTAGAGAAAATTGGAAATTTGAATATAAAAACTATCTGTTTATTCGCAAAATATGATCCTGGTTTAATAATGTTATAATATTCCCTAAGTTCTAAATCTAGTATTTGCTCTTCCGAGTAAATTGATTTTAGTTTTAAAACCATAGATTCTAATACCTCTATATCTATCATAGAATAGTGTGTACTAGAAGCATGAATAAACGCTAAACTATTTTCTATTCTTAGTAATTCTAAAGATAAATCTTCTATGTTTTCACTAATTAATTCTAAAAGTTGAGCAAAATTTGCGTATCTTGTTAAACTGTCCTCACTAATTGCTTTATTCTGTAATAATAAGTCTAGGGTACTATTTATTCTATTCTGGTTATCTACTATCTGTCTAATAACGTTTCCATGTTTTAACATCCACTCTTTGCTCAGACTGATGTGACTGTTAAATTCAGATGATAGTTTTATTTGATTATTTTCTAATACTCTAATTGCCTCGTTATATTTCAACGCATCATCGTGATCTAAATTACCGGTTAAACTTTTTATCATAGAACCCAACCCGTCTACAAGACCTCTTTTTATTCTATTAGGCTCTAAAGAATGTAATTGTTTTAAAACATTGCCAATCTTATTAGCAAGATAGTTAATTTGAATTTCGAATAGTTTGTATGTTTCATTGGTCATTCTATTTCGATAGTCAAGCAGTTCAGTCTCTAATGAATGAATGTTATTTTCAATATCATCCAATTGTACATACTGTATGAATGTATGATAGTGTGCGGTTATTTTCATGGGTCCGAGTTTGAAAGGTAGTAGTCCTGGTCCGTCATTAAGGCTCTCAAGTTTTATCTCTTGAAGTTGTGTCATTGGGAGAATCGCTATTAGAAGAGTCCTGTAACAAGTTTGCGGTTTTAGGAACTCGTTTAAGTCGAGATTTCGCTATGGGACCACGTTTCTTAGAGGTATAAATATGGATTGGTAAGTCAGCTAACACCGTGTCATGTGTGTATCTTGGGGCGGTCTTTTGTCGACTAGCAAGAGGGTTTTTTATAAAAACTGGTTGTTGAGGAGCATATTCCTTTTCAGGTTCACGATTCTTATTCCTTTTCTCTATCAATGCTGTACGATTTTCTAGTGATGATGAGTTAATAATATCATATACTTGTTTCATTTTATCTCTATGGACTTGGATGTATTGTTGTAGAAGTTGTTGTGTTATGTCTATGTCTGTACAGTCCCTAGGGTCAAAATGTCCAGTCAGTAAATCAAAGGGGCGACATCTTGTAAAACTATGTATGGAACTGTTGTAAGCTATTATAGCATAGGGTACAAGATTGACTATTGGTTCGTCTTTATGTTTTAACTTGAGAAGTCTTAGGTGTTCTAAAAGGGTTGAATGAAATCTTTCTATACTTCCATTATCATTAGGGGAATGAGCTAATATTCGGTGGTGGTTAATTTTATGAAGTCGGGTAAATTCCATAAACAATTGGTTAGTGAATTCAGTCCCATTATCAGTAATTATCGTCATAGGTATACCATGGTGAGAACTGTATTGTAATAAAGCTTGTAATATACTTAAAGCTGTACCGTCGCGAATATGATAAGCCTGGCCATATTTAGTAAAAACATCAATGAAAGTAATGTATTTTTCACTTTGGACTGTGAACAAATCCATATGAACAATTTCGAATGGCTTTGTGGCAGGTGGAACTACATTGAACTGTGGTCTAAGTGGGTTTCTGTCATACTTTGCTTGGCCACAAATGGTACATTCGTTAATAAATTTGGTTATGTGCTCTTTCATTTTTGGCCAATAATACTTGCGAGACAAAGCTAAGTAGCATTCGTTGATTCCACGATGATTAGTTTTACCATCGTGATAATGGCGAATGATTTCTTGTTGACGCAAATACTCCTTAACATTTTCTAATTCTGTTTTAGCTAAAACAAGGTTTAAGGAGGAACTTTTAAATTTATCTTGTAGGATTGGGATAATAGAATACATAGCTAAAGGAGGATTTATTAAAAGGGCTGTTTTAATTTTAGGGGTGACATACTCTTTTACAGCATTTATCACATCTTCTTCTAAATTTGACTCAGATAATTGGATACTTATACGTGTATGAGTGTCAAAAGGTTTAGTAACTACAGGTCGTTTTTTAATGTCAGTCACAAGGTTAAAATAGATCTGCCGGTTAAATTTATTAAGGGGTTCGTCAGTTATCGGGATTTCTAAAATTGGGTTTTCGCGACTTGTGTGAGCTGTCTCGGTAGAAGAGTTAGCTGGGGCAAGAATAGTTTCCGACGGGTTACCGAGTAGAGAGTTAAGTTCGTCAATTTCTTCGATTAATGATAATGCTTCTTTTGTATGGATTTCTATTCGGGAAAGAGCGTCTGCATTTGAATTTGATTTTCCTTTTTTATATATTACGGTATAGTCATACTCGCTAAGTCTTAATCGCCAACGCGTAAGTCGGGAATTTGGTTCCTTCATGTTCATTAACCATTGTAAGGGTTTGTGGTCAGTAAAAATTTTGAATTTTCGTCCAAATAAGTAAGGTCTAAAATATTTTGTAGCCCAAACTATAGCGAGAAGTTCCTTTTCTATTGTACTATAGTTCATTTCGCTTTCATTTAGAGTCCTAGATGCATAACAGATCGGTTCGTCTGAGTTTGAAGGGCCTTGTGATAGAACTGCTCCAATGGCAACATTAGAGGCGTCAGTTGTCAGGTTAAATTCTTTTGTAAAATCGGGGTATTGTAGGATGGGGTCATTCGTCAGTAAAGTCTTACATTTCTCAAAACTATTTATGTAATCAGAGTCATGAACAATCTTTTTTCCTTTCTTAAGACATTGAGTGAGTGGTTTAGTTATACGCGCGAAGTCAGGGATGAATTTTCGGTAATAACCGAGAAGGCCAAGAAATTGTTTAATTTCTTTAGGTGTTTTCGGAATTGGATATTTTTTTATAGCGGAAATTTTATCGGGATTTGGCTTTATGCCGTCTTTACTTATAATGTGCCCGAGATAAGCAGTTTCAAGCTTTAAGAATTCAGACTTATCCATTTGAACTTTGAAATTAGACTCTCGAAGTCTCTGAAAAACTTTTTCTAAATTAACCATATGCTCCTGAAGGGATGTACTGAAAATTATTATATCGTCTAAATAAACTAAGCAAATTTCATTCTGGAGGCCTCTGAGTACGTTATCCATTACACGTTGAAAAGTGGAAGGGGCATTTTTTAATCCCATAGGCATGCGAAGAAATTCGAAGTGCCCATGCTCAACATTAAACGCGGTTTTAGATATATCCTGGGGATCCATTTCGACTTGGTAGAATCCACTAGCTAAGTCAAGGGTCGTAAAATACTGACATTTCCCTAGTTTGTCAAGGACATCGTTTATATTCGGAATGGGATATTTGTCGTCTATTGTCTTCTCGTTAAGTTTACGAAAGTCAACTACTAAACGCCATTTTTGTTTTCCGGAGGCATCGACCTTTTTTGGTACTACCCATATAGGTGAACTCCAAGCAGAATCCGAAGGTCGAATGATGCCCTGGTCTAACATTTTTTCTATCTGTGTTTTAACTTCTTGACGGTGTATAAATGGGTACCGATAATTCTTACTATGTACGGGTACTTCGTCGGTAGTTCTAATCCGATGTTTAATTTTATTTGTGAATGTTAACCTTTCACCTTCAATATAAAATACGTCAGAGTAACGTGAACAAAGAGTTATAAGGTTAGCTTTTTCCTCTGGGTTTAGGTGGTCTGTACGTAAACGTGAAATTACGTCCTGTGTGCGAGGCTTTAATTGTTGAGTACTTGTGCACTCAGCGTTAAATAAATCCGCGTGAGCTGGACGATCGAGCGACAGTATTATGTCATTCGGTGTCGGGTTCTCTATTTCTAAATAGCAACGATTATTTTTAACGGAGGTAATGCATTCGTGAATAATACAATTACAGAATACTTGTTCATTAATAAAAGCATCACCTTCTCTAATGTCGACGGGAACACGGATAATTTTAGAAGTTCCCGCGGGAATAATATCTTCATACAAATTAACATTACACGAGTTATACATTCGAATAGGATTTGAAGCATTTTTTGTAAATAGTTTTCCTTCTTTTAAATCAATACGGGCTTCCCAATTGTTTAACAAATCTAATCCTATTAATCCGTCAAAGAAATCATGAAAACGGTAAACGAATAATTTGATACTATTGACATCGTTAAATTCCGCGAAACAAGGTAAAGTAATAGAATAATCGTTTCTACATGTCGCGTGTATGTTGGTTACTTCGAAAGGATCGAAATTCAACGGATAATGAGAGAAGTATTTTTCAACAATTTCGGGACTAATAAAAGATTTGTTGGCACCGGTGTCTATTAATAATTTTAATGGAGGATTAGCTATTTGTATATATGGAAGTTGTCTTTGGGACTGTATATTTAGCTCTATCCTGGTTTTTGTGATGTCGACTCCTTGTGAAAATCCTGTTGGTCTTGGTCAGCTTGTGGTTGAGAGTCAAAATAATTATTGTCAGAAGTCATATTTGAATTATTTAAGTCATAAGTAAATCCGGGCGGAAACTCAGTTTCGTAATAGTCGGTGTTGTAATTGTAATCCGGCTCGTGCCAGTAATTGTAATACGAGTCGTCATATGTAGCACATTCATTAATGTTCATTTCATTTGATTTAAAATAATTCGATGGCGTTGAATTATTATTTAAGGGCAAGAGTTTAGGTGTGAAGCGTTGAACGCCACTCATAGGGTGAGGACCTTGAGATGGATTGTTTCGGGGTGGTAATCTAAAAACGTTACTGCGAGGGTTATAATTAGGAGGGGGTGCAGCAAACATCCGTTGTGTGTTAGTTGGCATGCGTGGTTGATGTTGTCCGGGTGCAGGGAATTTAAAAGGTTGCGGTGGGGGTCCCATAGGGCGCTGGCTTACTGGAGCTGGCCAATTGGGTATAGGGATGTTATGTGGTCTTGCAGGAGTAAATGCTACCGCTGGTAATGTAGGGGTTAGTTTAGGAGTTGCCTGAACTTTAGGGGAATCACGCTGTTGCAAATACATGACATTTAGCTCCTCTTGAACGAATTCAAGAGCTTTCTCTATAGTGTCTGGGCGCATACATCGTATACGGGATCCTAGAGGTTCTTTTAATCCTCGTACATATGCCTGCATTGTAACCTTTTTGTATAAGTCTCTTTTTGCTTGGACTGTAGTTGGTATGGTCTCATGTAAAGTCACGTATGTCATTAGAGTGCTAAATAAAGTTTGGCAATGATTGTAAAATTCTTGTGGTGTCCGATTACCTTGCGTAGCTATAGAAAGGTCATTGTATAGAGCGGTTTCATCACGCTGATCGGAGAAATTATTAATGAGGGCTGTTCTAATCCCTAGCCAACTTTCAGGTATGCCGTTAGAATTGATGGTACATGCCGCGGTCCCTGTTATTTTATTTAAAATTCCGTTAATTAGGCAAAGGTTTGAAAATTCACTACTGGGGTTACTACTGAGATACTGAGCAGCTAACGAATCGCATATTTTTATGAACCGGGTGAGGATGTTCAGGTTTCCGTCGAACTCCGGGACAAGGCGAAGAGCTTTAAAAATCTCGTCAGGGTTGTACGTCTGTGTCATTGTTAACTTTAAATTTTCTAATTCTAAATTACCTACGATATCTCTATTACTATCAGCTAATTGTCTGCGGGCCTGGCGCGATTCAGGCTCCCGCGAACTAGAGGCTCTGGGATGATAAATCTTGAAGTTAAAGATTTAAAGGAGCAACACGAGAACGATTCAAGTGTACTTACAAATACATTTCTGGTCTTCCTCCGTGAATCGATTGTTGGATTCTTCTTCTGGTCTGCAGCAGGTCCGTAGATCCAGGATATCCGGAACGGTGCTTGATAGCTACCCGAGTGACTCTCGACGTGATTATCGATGTCAGATATGGTCTTGAAGTCTCTCGCGAATATCCTACCGACTGCGCCAATTACGTTTGCGACAGACAGAAGGTTGAAAAAAAACCGAAATTACTTTAAGACTAACTTTAATTACTAATTAATTAATTACAAATTAACCCTATGAATGATGATTCCAATTCGAAGTGTGAATATAGAATGATCATTCTTACAAAATTAATTATTAAAATTAGCTATGCGACATCATTTCGTAACTGCTGCATTGACACTTATTATAATTAATATAAATTAGTGGAGTTGCAACGTCGGCGATCTCCATATATATGCACTATGTAATTCCTCCCCCCTTAGAACGGTGACTATTTTAGCACGTTTAGTGAAAATGTTGCCGGAATATTCTCCTGGTTGCCAGATGTTTGTGGGATCTCAGGCATAGGTTGCTGCTCCTTTTTCGTATTGACTCTGGGATTCCATAGGTAACGTCGGATCGCTACGATAATTCCGAGTACGGCTGCACTCAATAATATAGTATAGAACGGGATTGTAGTGTGGTATAAGGTGTCTCCTTGTATTTCGTCAATTTGAATAGGGTTGTGGATCATAAGTTTTTCCTGGATGTTGTGTAGTCCTTGGAGATCAATAGACTTGAGATTTATGTGAGTAGCTTTAGTTGCCTGCTTTCCGGCGTTATAGGGTATTTTCATTAATTTGAGAGGTTGTCCTTTGATCTTGTTATAATCGTTAGCAATAGTGAATTGTTCCGATTTCAATCGACATCCAACTGGAATCGTGGCCAGATAACTTCCTTGTAGTAAAGTGTAATCGTTCTGGTTACAAATTAGTTGCGCTTTCGTTTGTTGAGGAAAGGAGAGGACGTAGTGCTGATCATCAAGTTTCTCCAGTGCTTCTTTATTTAAGGTAACTGTGGTGAACTCACAGGATTCCTGTATAATCTGGTTGGTGATCAATGCCTGAATGCAATTGAACATTAGTGTTTATTTACAAAATCGTTACAGAGCTTTTGTACTTTTCCTTGTAAAAAAGCGAATCCCGTACACGGAACCATGGACTCGGTGTTCTATAATCGTTGATTAGATAGAAAATCATCGTGTTTACCAACAACAAAGCACTCGGTATATAGAGGCTCGGTTCAGTACCTAATTCAGTACTAAAACATTTTTTTAACAAATAAATGATAAATGCGTTGCAAGCTTCAAAGGGAGTAGTAGATGAAAGGGAATAGGAAGTGGGAAAGAAATTAAGGATGGAGTGAGGCTTCCGGTTCTCTCACTCGCCGTACGAAACGCAGCTATATGTATTAGCTTCTTCACGCCGATGTTCTGTAAAAGTGAGATACTGCCCCAGTAAAGCGTTATACGACCTGCAATCTGTAGATTACTCCTAAGTTTTAACTTAATTAAAACATTTTTTTTAACTTTAATATTTCATCCACTTAAGCCGAACTGGGTTACGCCATTATGTCCCCATGTCTCTTCACTCAGATCCAACTTGAATGCAACAGTAAATATCTAGTGAATGATTTGTATAAATAATTCAGGTTCCTCCAAGCGTCCTGGGAGCCAATCAAATTACTTCACTTGTTAGTTGATTGCACGCTCCTGCAATCTACGAAGTGAATTGGAGAATCTAGAGATTAGACTTCTAGTATGACCGAACTTCGACCAGTTTAGAAACTGTATTACACAGTCCATTTTATTAAGGTTCTCGAACGGTGATCCACGAAAAAATAATTTGGACAATACCCAATTTCTACGTATGCCTATAATCCATAATTAATATCACAAGGGTAACGAAACGCGAAATTAACATTTTTCTCCAAAAATTAAGCTATAAAATCTTACAGTCAATTGTTGTTTAAATTTAAAAACCCGCGAAAATCTTTTCATCGATACCATTTCAACGTGCTCCAACATGACACTTTGCTATAAGTTGATGAGGAGTTGTGTGTTCTGCTGATTCTAAATGAAGCTACAGCCTCAAAGTTACTAAACTATGTTATTTTAGTAACATTTAAGTCACATTAAATATCGAATCGATCAAACCAGTAGAATTTATTTAGGCTAGATATAGCTGAGAAAAAAAAAACTGCATCAAAATTGGTGTATTCATTAGGGAGCTACGAAACCACAGACAGACTCACACTAACACAATAATGCCCTACTTTTCAGGTCGGAGATTTTACATTAACCCAAGCGAAACCACGAGCAAAAGCGAGTCAACAATAAATTACAGAAATTTATATTTCGTTTCAAAAATGGTTATAAATAACATCTCATTTCCTCCATTGTATCGCTTTAACTCTTTGGAAAATAATACATTGATTTATTTCGATGGGAAATAAGGACGGTCGCGTTCACCATTTCACAAATTCGCCGATTAATGTGGATTTATTGTAAATGTAAATATACATAAAGAGAACGCACGCTGGAATAAATTTCGCTTAAAGTGACGCGGTGAAAAATCATTAGCTGGTTTTTTTTTATCCGGCTCGGATGGACCAGTAATTGCTAAAAGGAAAGCAAGTATTTTTGACACTAGTGTTGCTTTAAATTAAATATGTTATTTAGTGACGATGGATGGATGTTTAGGTAGTTTTGGTTATCCCAAAACTCTAAACAGATGATGATATTTTAAGTAAACTCTCTAAAATATCTGGTCAGTTGGTTTTACGTGAAAGAGTGACAGAGTGTGTAGATAACACATCCTTCCTTATAAGCTTTCGAGTTTTTTATTATATAAGTTGCACAAAAAACAGGCAGGTAAGCAAATGATAATTGATCACCGCCGCCCATGAGCTTTGCAACATCAGAGCCAGAAATGCATTGCCAACGTAATAAGGAGTGATGATGATGATGATGATGGTGATTAATAGGAAGTAAGGAAAGGAATAAGGAATTGGGTTAGCTTAACTTTAGCTCTGACACTATCACTCGTAATACAAAACGAAACTATATTAGGGACAATACATCTATTTTCTGTAAGTGTGGTACTGCCCTGGTCGAATCAGCAACACGTCAGGCGAGCTATAGTCAGTGGACTACAGCCAAGCTCTACTACAGTGTAATCAATATATATTAAAATTAATCTTTATATCTTTGTTTTCTATGCGTTTTGAAACCATTAATCAGATTGTGATACAACTTTTCTAAGGTGTTCTAGGGACGCCCATGAGGCCTTCCACAAAAAATCTATTTACTTTACGTGGCATTTCAACGCATAGTGGATTCAGTTAGTTGCTTATAGAATATTGAGCCTAGCCGTAGCCTGACTACAGCTTGTGTAGGTGATGGCTCGACCGGGGCAGTACCTCACTCTCGCAGAAGATCGGCGTGAAGTTACTCATGTTGCTGCGTTTCGTACGGTGGATAAAAGTGCCGGAAGTCTAACCTCTCCCTATTCCTTTCCATACTTCCTATTCCCCTGTACCCTTATTCCTCTCTTAGCTGGCAATGCATTTGTAGTTCCCTGGGTTGAAAAAATTCATGTCTATAAACACTTATCGTCAGATGTCCCGCCTGCTCGTTTGCCCGCTATTTTTATTAAAAAAAAATTCAATCGACTTTTAAAAGAAAGGAGGTTATCAATTCAAGTGTTTTTGATGTAAGTATCATATGGACGCTGATAAGCAATACTGTGTCAAGCCACACGGACTTCATTTTGAGAAAATGGCGTCTATAGATATCAAACCTATTCGTAACAAATTTGTTTGAAGACGTATGTATATATCCATTCTCTATTCTATTTCGATAAAATGTATAATAAATTTCAAGCAGATTGGTATAATAATAAAAAAAATTATCTAATAATTAGTTTTTTGAATTATGAGATTATTGCATAATCCAAAATATGTTACACACTTTATATTCGCAACATTAGATGAAGAAACTTTTTTCCTCACTTATTTAGTTCAGATGGCTTGAAAATTTTATGAATAATGTTAAATATGTAATGAATTAACAGAATACATCAATATCTTAGAATTTGACTTCTTGTGGGTTGACACATTATTGCTTATCAGCATCCATATATACTTTCATACGTATTTAGTTAACAGCTGTTAATTTGACATTACAAACAGACATTTCAATTTTATATTTGCATGGATGTATAGATATGCCCTATCCAAAATCGTCTAGCTCCGGAACCATGTGAGCACCTTTGTTCGACGTCCGTGTTGGCTCTTAATTAATTTAAACTCGCTCTTGCGTACACATGAAATGGTTTCTATTAAAAAATCCCATTAACTCCTAACTTTTAAAAATTAAACTAATAATTTTATATTTTTTGCTTGTTTTTCGAAAACGAAGCGCTATTTTAATCATTGATTAAAATTGATTATTTAACAATTTTATAGAAGTTTTTAATTTCACTTCCTTATGTTTTGATAAGTTCATAAATTCGGATGTTTTTATTTTTTGTACGTCCGGTTGTGTGAGCATAACTTCGTCATATATAGATGAATTTGCAAAATTATTTTTTTGTCCGTAGAGAGAATAATTAGTCCCTTCGAAATTTTATCAAAATCGTTTTAGTAGTTTAATTTTGACAGACAGATTGTCCCAGTGGTCATAGCAATGACTGCGCGCTAGGTCGCGCCTTCGTTCACCACTCACGGCAACCGTCTGTTTAGGCTATTCCCAGGTTTGTCGTAGTCTGGGGGTTTGTGTTTGTTTTGTGTGCGTTTCCGGATCCCCGACACAGGATCATGAAATACTAATAGGAACCTCTATGTGTGATGGGTTTATTTATTTATTTAATTTTTAAATTAAAATAACTGTAATAACATGGTTATGCGAATAAACTAAATTACTATTTTGCTATTAAAGTCGGTTGCTTTTTTAAAAATGTCTTAATTTTTATACCATACTAGCTATCTCTTGCAATTTTACTAGCGATAATGGTCAGTGTTTCGCTTTTGTGAGTCATAGCGTGATGTAATATAGCCTATAACCATTCTCAATAAACAAGCTATCCAACGCAAAAAATAAAATTTCAAATCAGTTGTTTCAGAGATTACGCCCTACATACAAACATACAAACATACAAACAAACTTTACCTCTTTATAATATTTATTTATTTATTTATTTAAGTATTACATATGGCACACAAGACAGGTAATAACTGATATGAAATATCTAAATAATAAATTACAAAGTTCGAAAATTAGTTAAACCCTAATATTTGTGTACACATCAAGCAAGAATATGAATTCACAGTTAACAAAGGCTGAAGCTGTTACAAGTAAACATTAAAGAAATAAAAAAATCACACGAATATTAAATGTTTCATGTGAAATGGGAAATTAAGGAATTACGTATAAAAAATTAGCAGAAAAAAAATTAAATAATAGTATTGATTATTTAATACAAAATAATAACTTCTTCCTCCTTAAGTCGGTTAAAGAAATAAAAATGATTATTACCGCATTACTCAAAAACCAGCCAGACATTCTCCGAAGCCATTAACCTATTCTTAACTATTGAAAATAACTCTCCGAAATCCAGTCTAAATCTAGACCGATGGGGTTCTTAGAACATATAGATGTCTAGAAAACAGACGGCCTAGATTCCTTATAAGCTTCTCATTGTTTTATTTATTTACTATTCTGTTCGTGACATTATTTATGGGATACTTTTACTAATTTTTAGTTTCTATATTAATACTAGCAGTTCCTTGCGACTTCACGCGCGTTTATTTTGGAATTTAATAGAAGCGATTCAGGAAACTGGTAAAATACTGTGTTTTATGATCATCCGGAATTGTTTATTAAATTTTAAGTTAATACGATCGCGGAATAAGATTTTCTATAAAAACGATTTTGCTCCTTTTCACACTTTTAGGGAAAAAACCCTTTCTTTGTGGATGCATACAAATTGAAAGCCACCTACTGCCAAACTTTCAAGTTATTATAATTATGCATGACATCAAGCATTTATATGATTAAAGTTATGTAATGACGTTATAAGTTGATAGTAAAACTTTTAAAGGATTTTTTTTAGCGCGTTTATATAAAACTTTTTTACGCTAAATTTATTTTTCCTTTTTAATTATCGATGCCAATACTAGTGTATCCATTATTACGTCATGATTTAGGGAATAGCTATTTGGATACTGATAAGCAATAATGTGTCAATCCACAAAAAGTCGAATTCTGAGATATTGATGTATTCTGATAGTACATCATTTATGTAACATTATTCAAAAAAAATTCAAGTCATCTAAAGTAAATAAATACGAAAAAAAGTTCTTTAATTAAATGTTTTGAATATTGAAGTGTGTGCCATATTTTTGTCAAAAAAAGTTATCGTTTGATCAAACTTTTCATTAGACAAATCTATTTATAATTCATTATACGTTTTATCAAAATATAAAAGAAAAGATGGATGTATACGCCTTCAGACAAATTTATTAAGAATAGTTTTGACATCTTTAAGCGCCATTTTCTCAAAATGAATTCCGTGTGGCTTGACACATTATTGCTTATCAGCGTCCATTTATGAGCCATCTCAATACTTTTAGGTATTAGTCGAGGATTTCAAAATTTTCTTAGTATGTTTTAACTCGCATTCGTATTCTCATGAAGTCCTTTTATTTGGTACTTATATTGTAGGGGGCATAAAAAACTTATCCACTATTTTTAGAAGTTCGCACTTTACTTTCCGAGTTATACTGAGAACTCGCATTCGTAGTCTCACGAAGCCCTTTCATTTGATACTCATATTGTAGGAAAACATAAAAAAATAGGTCACTATTTTCCGAAATTCGCCATATTTATTTTAGGTTGTCGTCATTTTATTTTTTCGAGTTATTTTTTAGTTAGGCCTTTTGTTTGATTCCCATATTTTAGGAATGAATTAAAAATAACTAGTCCGCCATCTTGGGTGTCCCGCCATGTTGGATTTAGGTTGATGTCAATTTAATTTTCGAGTTGTTCTTAGCAAGCTCTTTCATTTGATACCCATATCGTGGGATGGCAATAAAAATAACGAGTTCGCCGTCTTGAATGTGCCGCCATGTATCCAACATGATGACGTCATACAGGTGTATGTCATATCATAAAATGTCATCCAAATTAAACATGTATACAAAATTTCAGCTCTATCGGTTGAAGATCACTGGTTCAAAATTAAATTGCAAGATTCCACCCAGACATATGTACATACATATATTGCAAGTTAAATAAAAGCTTGTACAAAAACTAATGTCCCAAATACTTAGGAATATCTAAGGATTCTTATCTGTAGTTTTTTATGTTGCCATTCGTACCGAGAAATTTAATCTATTTTGTTATGAGAAATTTTCACCTTTATCGAGATGTTTCATAAATAATTTAAAAATGTTTTATATGGTTCGACCACACTACGTAATGAAACGGTTATTTACTACTTACTTTCCCTCACCGTTTTACTAGCGTGATGTAATATAGCCTATAACCTTCTTCAATAAACGGGCTTTCTAACACAAAAATAATTTTTCAAATCGGTTCAGTAGTTTCCGAGATTAGCTACTACATACAAACTTACTAATATTAGTAATAGTAACTTATAAGTGTTAGTAATAGTTATTCTGAAACGTGTCCCTGCGATCAACTAATAACATAGTTAATAAGGGTTCCACGAGAAATGTTCAAACCGGCCCGATATAGCGTTGGCGTTGGCGAAGTTAGTCGTAACTTGTTTAAAGATAATTGTTTCGAAGGACATACATGTATATTAAACTAGCTTTTATCCGCGACTTCGTCCGCGTGTAAATGTAAGTCCAAGATATAAGCCATCTCCATTTCAAATTTTAGCCAAATCGGTTCAGTGGTTTTTGTGTGAAAGAGTATAAGGTACTGTTTATATTATTCCTGTGGGAACTTCAAATTTTTTCGGGATAAAATGTAGCCTATGTGTTAATCCAAGATATAAGCCATCTTCATTTCAAATTTCAGCCAAATCGGTTCAGTAGTTTTTGCGTGAAAGAGTAACAAACACCCATCCATCCACACATACAAACTTTCACATTTATAATATATGTGTATATGGATGCTGATAAATAATAATGTGTCAACCCACAAAAAGCCGAATTCAAAGATGATGTATTCTAATAATGCGTCACGTATTTAACATTATTTAAAAATTTTTAAATAATCCTTTTTAAGATTCCGTATACACTTCTAAACCTCTAACAAACTTTCATCGCCTATTTCTATTATTTACAGTCCTTTTTTGCATTAAAAAGTAAAGCCTAAGTCCTTTCTCAGAGACTAGACTATCTTTGCACCAAATTCCATTCATTTCATTCAATCGATTCAGTGCTTCAAGCGTAATTGCGTAACACACAGAATATCAGTAAGGAGAATAGATAATATATTTAACTACTTATCTTTTAAATGTAGATTTTTAACCGACTTTAAAAGGGAGTAGGTTCTAAAGTCATGTATATATTTTTATAATGTTTGTTACCTCGTGATTTTGAAGTTATTTGAAAGAGTTTACTTTCGAATTCGTTCCATACAACTTTTATCGAAATCAGTTTAGTAGATCGGTTTTAAAATCGAAATAACTGGTATATATGGATGCTGATAAGCAATACTGTGTCAAGCCACACGGACTTCATTTTGAGAAAATGGCGTCTAAAGATGTCAAGCCTATTCTTAATAAATATGCTTGTAGAAGTATATATCCATGTTTTCTTTTCTTTTTTAATAAAAGCTATAATGAATTGAAAGCAGATTGATATATTTAATATACTATCTAATACAGAGTTCTTTAAATATTTGAAATTATTGTATAAATTTCAAAATACGGAACACATTTGAAATTCGAAACAAATAATTAAGAAACTTTTTTTCGTACTTATTTAGTTTATACGACTTGAAAAGTTTTTTAATAATGTTAAATAGCTAATGCAGTATCAAAATACATCAATATCTCCGAATTTGACTTTTTGTGGGTTGACACATTATTGCTTATCAGCATCCACATATTAGTCCACATAAACGAAATTCCGTATTTTGTTTGTGAAGACGGTTGCTTTATTTTCCTTTTTTTAACCTCTTTTTTTGTTTTACTGTTGCAGGCTTTTATTTATTTTTTTATTGTTGAAACAATTACACAATACATTCATTCAATACCTATAAAAAGTATTAAAATAAAGCAAAACCGAAAGATTTATGGAGGCTCTTAATTCCTTAGGTAAATACAAATAGAAAAATTAATTCCTAATGTACGGCGGCGCTGCGGCCGGCGCGCTTGCCCTGCTATAAATCACGACGCTCTGAATTAACTTGCACGGAGCTGACCTCCGCTAAGGGTTGATACCTAACTACTGACGTATACCTAGAGCTCATCTCGGCTGTATAAGAGTACAATTACAGGGTCAATAGCATAGTAAGATTATTTTATCTATACTAATATTTTAAAGAGTTAAAATTTATTTGTAACTATGTAGTGGATTAGAAATTACGTATACGATTTGAAAGGTTTGTTTTTTTTTCGTTGCATAGTCTGTGTAGGTTATAGGCTATATTAAATCACGCTACGGATCAAAGAAGCGAAGCAATAAGCCTAAAACGCGAGCGAAACTATAATATAAATATATCGATTACAATTTTGGTATTGTAAAAATGTCAAAGTTGTGACTCCTCCTGACTATGGATACATTTATATTATAACTAGCGAGTCGCCCCGGATTCGTTTCAGTTGATATAACCAACGTATTTTTTAAACATAAGTATTAAGATTCAAGATTTCAAACAATATAATAATCCGACTAATTTTTTTATTATTTATAATATGTTCTGTTAAACACAAATTTAATATATATTTACTAAATATTTTTATTTATTGAATTGAATTAAACACGAACTTGTAACGAAATATTAACTTTACTTTGTAATAAAGATAGCAAAGGAACTACGCAAAATATATTGCTATAAATTTTAAATAGGCGCTCTCAAGAAAAATGTTGCTACATAATATTATGTAAGGACGAGAGTAAAGAGGCACTTATATTTATCAAAATAGACTCCTTAAAGTAGAAAATAAAATTTTTATTAGAAAATGGAACGTTATACCTAATAACACATTGTAAATATTTGCTCAATTTTTCTAGAGGTAATTATTTAGGTAATAAAATAAATTTGCGTGTATTCTACCATTTGTTTTTCTGAGATGCAAAACATTTAAATAACGTTTCATAAAATAGTTTTATCGTTAAAATAATACAGGTTCCTTTCCACTAGATCTAAAGTACAAGTTTGAAATACTATATAAATCATAAAACTCATTATTTAAACATTCATTTTAGTTATGTTTTAAGAATTCAATAGAAAATTGTGGTGTATTCTAAAAACTACATCAAACAACCCTCTATATCATAATAAAGACAAAAACCATCAAAACATAAACGTATGTCATGTCCTCTCCACAATACCAGGTACTATCGTTAAAATAACCCTCCCAAATATAGATAACATGGGCCCATATAATTCTAAGGGCTATCTCGTGGGCTCGCAACTTGGCGGAGTTATCATTTTGTGATATATATTGGGTAGCGCATTAGCCGCAGGTAGATAAGGTGACTAATGCGGGTCGAACGGACATTTTTGCACATATCACGGATAAATAATATCGGATTCAAGTGCTGAGAGGTAGCGGATATCCGATTAGCACCTAGGCAATTGTGAAAGTTTTTTTTTACTTTCTTACTGCTATTTCTATAAACTAATATTCTGCCTAGCTGCAGTTGAGTACAATTATAATTTATCTTTTAAATTACAACAAGAATAAAATAGCAACTGCAGTTGAATACAATTACAACGTATTCAGTTACATTAATGTACCTTGTTTTATTTTATTTTTTTAGGTGTACCCCGCATGCGTTATAATATTACTTATTTTTTTTTACGCTGAGGAATGCATTTATGCATCCCGCCCGATAATAGAGGCGGGTATGTGGGACTCCTGGTGACGAGTGTCCCAGACTACCCACTAAAACCCAGCGGTGCCCTCATCGTCCTGGTAGGGCGCCACGGGATCGCTTGCGCATGCTACCGTGACGCCCCGACGGTTGGCCTGCTTACGCGGGCCTACTTCGCCTAGAGAATGCTCCCGGTACTCACCGAAAGCACTCTCTCGCCCTGGTGTTAATGTTACCTATACCATATCCAAATCAAAATCAAAGTATTTTTATTCAAAATGGGATTTTACATTGAAATAAAACTATTTTAAACGGATTTAAATCGCGTGTAATTATTTTTTTTCGCGTATAATTATCCCTATAGGATGATAAAAATAATTATACGCGATTTAAATCGGTTTAAAATAGTTTTATTTCAATGATTGATAATCGCGAAAATCTAAGACAACGATAGGGATTTTACATTCTCTTTTTGAACGTCAAGAAAATAAATCTACATCCATTTTTTCTGAAAGTATAACCTAAGGCATGAAGTCGTAATAAATTATTCACAAAAAAGATTTTTAAAAAATCGCGCATCGACTTTAACTTAACAGCCTTAACGTTCAGCCATTTCGGCAAATTTGTAGGCGGTCAGGTTATTGTCGGCGAATATCCGGACTTTTTAGTTTATCTCCTGAGGGTTAAATCGACTGACCGTTAACAATCCATCTCGGGTTTAAACTATTAACATAAGGGTATAGATGCCCTCGCTGTTATGGTAATTTGTTCCGAGTTAAGTCTTTTAAGATTTCCAAAACGTTATGAACGACAAATTTTCACAACTTTACCGTATATGTATAGTAGTATGATTTTTATAGACGAGTGCGCTAATCTTAGATATATACGTCAATTTTGAATGAGACTTAAATGATGACGTAATAACAACACCTTGCACTTCAAAATCAGTCAACGGTTCGTCCGTTTTATTTGTTTATGTCCGCCATGTTGTTTTTGATGACGTCACATAACGGTCCGGAAAAATACAAAACTAATGACAGCTTACATTTCAAAATTTATAAAGCCGTTCAGGCTACAGAAGATTAGAACGGAACAGACTATATATACACGATCGATCTGATAAAAACTAATTTTGGTTGTAGGCTAAAAAACATGTATTATCTACGAATCCAGAAAGTGTAACTATAACTATGCTGGTTTTATAGGCAAAAACTACTTTAAGAACCAGTCCTTAGTAAATAGTATCATTTAGTAAAAATTGATTTGTATATTGTCTATTCGAAAGTGAAATAACTTATTTGAATTAAATTAATTTTAACTTTTTTTTCCCACCATACCCTTTTATTTAACTAACTATATGTTTGACAAATTCTTAGTTTTTACGCCTTAACAGCGGGACATAACACATGCAACACATCGTATGTCATTGCTGACCGTACTTATGGCGGCTCCACACTACGCCATTAGGCGCCCGTGCACCCGCCGATAACCGGGGCTTATGTTAAATACTACTCTGTGGCGGATTACGGGTATTTTCTGGCGGATTTGCGACGTCCCGCGGATTTGCTCGTCCCGCGGATTTTTCGTCCCGAGTTTCGTCCCGTTAATCTTTATTGTGGCGCTTTAATTGAAAATTCTACGTGAATAGACGCATTAGCAGCGGCAGTAAGCTTTAGTACAGTGCTCTGTCTGGCTAGAGAGTTTGCTGTGTGGTTTACAGTAAATAGGAGTCGTAAGATTTAAATATTTATATTTTTTAATACCAAAAAACAGGAGTGTTATACGTGTGACTTGTGTATATATGGATATGTGTAGCACCCTAACGAGTAGACCAATTTTAATGCGGTTTTTTTAATTAAAAGCTAAACTAATCGAGAAGGGAAATTTGCTCAGATGTTTAAAGCTTATTAGCTCTTTTCTAGTTTTTGAAAGGTTTTAAGGAACTTTTAGAGAACCGAATTAAAAAACGAATTTAATTAAAAGTGTTTTTTTTGTACATCATTCTAGACGGCTATAGGCTATATTTTATGTAAAATTACGCGTATTATTTAAATAAAACCTTTATTAATGCGAGCGAATCTGTAAGCAAAAGCTAGTATGTAATGATTAAGTTATTAATGAAAATTACTTTAACATTGTTTAACTTCAATAATTCTGAGATAAAAATAAATAAATAAAATACGAACATCATTATTTATGGAATTTGTTGGTTCGTCATTTTCATACAATGGGAAAGGCCTTCGAATTAATAACACCAAAATTTATATTAAGTTAATTATTTTTCAAGCATTTTCCCAGTCTCTTTGTCATGATAATTATCATTGTCCAAATTTTAGTGATTCTTAAATCAGGGAATTGTAAAATTTTACATAGAGTTACATAGGACTACTTGCCCCTCGTGATTTCACTCCCGCTTATGGTTTATATGGCGCGTATGGTCACTACTGATCTGGATTGAAAATATATTTTTATGTTGGATAACTCGTTTTTGAGGAAGGTTATTAGCTAAAATGTGTCACGCTACGGCTCATAGAAATGAAGCAGTAACCATAAACGCGAGTAAAACCGCGAGCGGTAGCTAGTAAGTAATGTCACAAGTAATATGACATTCAATTTATTTCCACGTTTTTTTTTAACTCTTCTAATGATACATCGTTAATCAATTACAGTTTTTTTATTGTCGTTAGCTATACCCTGATTCACTTAAGTATGAACACAAAATTACGCACCAAGATAGTCGTTTAGACATTTCCTCCATTTAAATTATTAAAAACTTTTTAAATAATATATTTATCAAATTAATGCGTTCAAACTAGGGATGCAACGAAGGTAGTTTTATCGGAACCGAAGGCGGAGTCGGAGTTTTTAAATTTGATTTACCGGAGTCGGAATCGGAGTCGGAGTCGGAATCGAGGGGATTCCTCGCACGATATGTATGAACCTGTTCATAATAATCGACACAGGCCGCCCGGCGCTATGTTATACTTTGACCTCCGATTAAAATCTTCAATATAAAAGTGTCGGAGCCGAAGTCGGAACTGAATGTCTTATAATAATCGGAAGTTCCGACTTAACGGAACCGGAGTCGAAGTTCCGTAAATCCCTAGTTCAAACATTAATTAATAGCAATTTTCAGTGCAATTCATATCGAATGTATTTCTCAAATAGTTGAAAGCATACTGAACTAATGTTCGAAAATTTGTTATATTCGAGTTATATGAGTTTATTTACCAAATACCTAAAGAAGAGATGAATAGATTATAAATGTCTTATTTTGATCTACACATTTACGTGAATCGAGGTATACGTAATAATTAATTTAAAGATTTCGTAAATGAATGGTTAAAAACAAAATCGGGTACATTACCTCTATAACTCCATGAGACACCACACACAATAGTACTGTTCTTGTTCATATTGTTTATTTTATAAATTCACCAAATTCGGATACGCGGCAGGTATATAACCAGTCGGTCAGTTTATCGTCTACAATTGTCAACGACTAACAAACAACTCTTAATGGTGGAACAACGGCTTATACTATTTATAAAATTACTGAGGGTAGGTAATTAATTTGTTTTAACTATAGACTTGTAAGTCGAATTATATTTGACGTTGACAATCTGTACCAATTTCCAACTTTGACAAGAGCCACAAAACAAAATAAAGAAGAAAATAACTTTGACAAGCTCGGCAAGTGACTTTGGCTACAACACAATTTGATACTTTAAATTTATTTATTTATATACATAAATATTTGTTTCTAGCTCTGGGTGTTTGTGTGTGGGTCTCCCCGCTGTGCCTCGGAGAGCACGGAGAGCCGTCGATAAATTCTAAACGATAACTCTGATTGTAAAATGATATAAGAAACCTAAAAATGATTTTTAAATGCCTATTGAACGATACCCCACTTAACACAGTTTGTCGTTTTGTGAAAATTATTTTTTTCTTTTTCACATTATGGTGTTCGAAATCGGCCATTTTGAGTTTTCCAAATTATTATTCTTTCTGACATTCGCGCTATTATAAAAAAATCAAACAATTTATCATTAATCAAAATCAGCCCACGCGTTTGATCTAAATAATGCCACGAAGATACTCATAAACATACTCACTCTCTTGCGTCACGCAGTCGGGTAATAAACAATCGCTATACACTCTCTCTTGACATCAACAAGCATTCGGTAAACGATATACAGTTCACGATATACATATCATTCCCATCAACAATACACAAACCAGAACATGTTACTCTGTTTCGCCGCAGTCGTGTAAAAAAATCCATAGTCGAATACAATCTGTTCATTAAAAGGCTAAGCTTGAGCCGTCAAATCCTTCATTCAGCCGATCTTCGTTCATTCAGCGAAATCAATAAGGGCTGTCCTAAGCCTCAGTATCCGGGAATATGCTTGCCCGCTGAATTGATGTATTTGAGCCGTCGGGAATATAAAGCTGGAAACATTCTGTTGGAATCGGTAAATCGTAAATTACTGTGGGGAACTGTTTTCGGAAATAATTGGCAAACGAGCAGGCGGGTCACTTGATGTTCAGTGATCACTGCCAATGATCATTTGCAGTACTAGAGAAGCATATATGAGTTGCTGGCTTAGATGATAGAAAGTTAGGCAAGGAATCGAAACAAATTATTATCTTCTCTATAATTATTGGGTTACAGGCATCTATAAAAATATTATTAATCTATATATAAATGCGAATGGTTACTCATCACGAAATCAGTCAGAATGTGTAATTTTACCTTTATGTTGTATAATTTTACCACAATGTTGTATAGTGTCACCTTATACTAATTTAACTGTTTATAATTATGTCGCTAGATTAAGTTTTCTGTGTAAGTGAACTTTGTTCTTAATGGGAAAATAAATCATCTCTAAACCTAAATCTCAGTAACTACAAGTGCTAGGAGTTTCAAGTTTCGCATTAGGGTTCTCTTTATTTTGCTTTGGATAGCTCGTTTATTGAAGAAGGTTAGGCTATATTACATCACGCTACGAATCATAGGAGCGAAGCACTAATCATAAACGTAAATCTAGGTTAAGTTTTACTTTGATGTTAATACAAATGTTATATTAATACACCCCCTATGTTATGTTAATACACCTATTTTAAAAATTAAAAAATCAAAATATACTTAATTCAAGTAGGATCTCACGAGCACTTTTGAATCGTCAATTCAAAAGTTAAAAAAAATGAATGGATACATTAATGGAAAGCTACCACCGCTTCGGAATGTAGATTCTACCTAGAAGAACCGGCAAGAAACTCGATAATTTATCTTACGTGGGATCAAACAAAAACCAAAATAAAACTAACAAGCCGTACATTTAAAATATTTCATTCCCAGATTTTATTACCAAGTGTAACAATGATTATAATTATTAAATAAATGCTAATTATATATACTATAATGCTATAATTCTGGAAACAATAACTTTGTAGTTTTGTAAATTAAAAATATGTAAAAAAATCATTATTATTCAATAAATTTTAAATTAAACTTAATTTTATATATTTACATTTTACTTAATTATTTTAATAATTATTAATGTAATAACAAAAACATTATAGCGGCTATCTTAACGAACAATAACAAAACTAAGAAAAAAAGACGAAACGACTTTAAATACGTAATTTCCTTCCTTTGAAAGAAATAATTAATCCAGTTATTTTGATTTTAAAACTAATCTAACGAACCGATTTTGATGAAAATTCTTTAGAATCAATCTGATCCCTTACAAACATAAAAAGAATTAACCAAATCAGTCAAGCTGTTTTCGAGACATACATAAAAAAAGTCCCCAACGATTCAGGAGCCTCATCCTTTATTAGAAGTGGATAAAAACCTGCCGAAATTTATAAGTTTAAGCCATGTCCGTCTGTCTGTTTGTTCGCGGTTTAGCTCAAAGATTCTTAGTACTAGAAAGCTGTAATTCGGTATAGGAATACACTATATATATTTAATTAATTGAATAAAAGCTCGTATCTCCCATTCTAAATATTTTACGAATAATTGATAAACGTGCCCACTATATAACCAAGTGATAGAACAGGTCTTATCGCGATAACTAATAGTAGTAATGCCTTTTTATTGCCCGACGTTCCGACGAAGTTGCATTCGTCGTGACTTCGCTGACTGGTGTGACGCCAGTCAGCTCGTAGCAAATTCAAATAGGCTTTTTACAGCACTTTTGAATCGTCAAGTTACAAGTCCATTGGTTATAGATTTTTTTTTAAGCTACCACCGGTTCGGGATGTAGTCTACTATCTGACTACGACGAATGCAAGTTATCGCGATAAGACCCGTTATATTAGTAACGAATAATATAAATCGCGAAAGTTTAAAATATATAAGTATCTTTTTAACACCAGAAAACGTTTAATTGAACAAGTGGCCTACGAAACATATATTTATGAGAATCATCAGGGGCTACTACACCGCATATCTAATCGGTCACCCGCACTCGAAGCCTTGGTTGCCTGAGTAGTGGTGCCGCCAAGGGCGATCAGAGCACCAGCCAATGTAAAACTCATCATACTTATATAGCTCCCCAAAACCAAAGATTAGTCGAACTAAAAGGATACACTTTGTATTATTTGGTGGGTGAAGTTGGTAACGAGTATTGGTGGGGTCTCGCTGGAGCCAAGCATACGAACTTCATATAAAATGCCCATATCCTTGTCATAATACATTGATGGTGATATAATGCGGATAACAACAAGTCTGATGTACCCACGTCCTCGTCGTACGCCTTTGAACCTTCTGTAACTGCGTCTCAACACGGGCACCATCCAGTCCCATCTACACCACAAGAGCTAAGGGCCAAGGGCGAAAGGCGGGTCACAGGCGCCTTAAAACCTGTTTCCTCGGCAAGAGTAGAACCCGATACACAAAACTATAAAACGGAGCGGGCCCAGCGCTCTATGGTGGCAGCTCCATCTTGGGTCAAAGGTGCAGGGGGTTAGCTCACTTAACTTAAGGCAGTCTAATCAGGAAAAGTAAAGAATATTTAACGGAACGGATTTTAATTAAACGACCTGGCTGGCAAGACCTAAAAACGCTGGGCGTAATGAACTGGAAGGATAAAGCATATAGAATAGATTGGACTGGAAAAATATTCTAGACCATGCCAAAACCCACTCGCTGAAGCGCCTTAGATGATTTTATATTATTTGTAATTTTCAAAAAAAATAATGAGATGCTTTAAATCTTTTCTTTTAATCTACATAATTATTGTAAAAATGACTTTTTTTATTTGTATTTCTAAATATTTAATAAAAATTTAGTTGCGTTAGGTACTTATTGCGACTACAAGGGCTGAAGAATCACCTAAAATCTGCATCAATAATAAATCCTTAGTGATTTCGTTTTCGTACAAGACACTTATAAAAATAGAATTCTGATATATAAAGTCGTACATCGATTTATCATATATTTTTAACGGACTTACAAAAAAGGAGGAAGATGACAATTTGTCAAGTCCTTTTTTATGTAAGTTGACTGATTACTCCGCCGATTGTCACTGTGTATAAACGCATTCAACGGCCACACACTCAACGGCCCCCATTAAGATCTCTTGACCTTGTATCGGAGGTCCGGAAATACACACAACACGAACACACACAACAACACCCAGACCACGACAAACATCTTCAGTCAGTTGCAAAGACCACTGCGCCAACGTGTCTGTCAAATTTTGTGGATAACAGTGTATGTCTGTGTGTGACTTTAAAATGTTGTAGAAAATATTTTTTGATCACTTAAATTCCTTTCTAAAGTAGAAAACGTAACAAGTAAACTCAAAAGTATATAAAAAATATTTTCTAGAACAGTTTGAAGTCAAAGCAGAGCAAAGCAACAATACATAAGAAGTCCGTTATATAAAGCCATAGAACAACTTATACACGAGGAATTTGTTCAATTGTTATATTGTTACAGAAAACACGCAAAAAATGCAGTTATTTTTTTTTCAACATAAATTTAATTTAGTTTAACATTTTTTACATCATAATCTACAAAAAATAAAGCTTAACTAAATATGTTATACCTTAAAAATGCTTAAAAGATTTAACACATAATTATTTAAGTACACAATATCCAAAAAAAATAATGCAAAGAAAATATGTTAAATTTAGCTACATTTCTCAATCTTCCTTTCTTCTGTACTTTGAATAAATATCACGTAAATATTTTAAAGAATCTGCGAACCAAAATGGCGTCGTGGAGAATTCTTTATCAATTACGAAGGAATAGGGAACAGACTCGTTCGTGGGCAGCCACTTCACCGGCAACAAACTTGATACTTGTGGAGTTGGATCGCTGAAATAAAAAGGGCTCAGTTAAACTTTGTTATTTCTAATCTAAATATATATAACTTAAAAGTGACTGACTGACATAGTGATCTATCAACGCACAGCCCAAACCACTGGACGGTTCGGGCTAAAATTTGGCTTGTTTATGTTTTGTGTAGATGTTATGACATAGGCATCCACTAAGAAAGGATTTTGTTTTATTCTACCTCTAAGTGAATAAAATAGGGGATGAAAGTTTCTATGAAACTTTGTCAATTTTAAACCGATCGAACTGAGACTTTGCATGCATAATGCTACTATGAGATAGGCATCAAAGACATCAAATACGAAGCCGCGAGCAGTACTACATAAATACGTACCCATATTTAGCAAAATTTGTCCACATTGTTGTTATCTTATCTATTATTTCATTTTCAAAAAAAGACGGAAGCAGAGGTTGTGAAAACAGGTAGAATACATCATCAACATGCGTAGCTCCTGGTTCTTTATTTAATCCCCACCCTAGAGTAAACTTCGGTACATTTCTTTTTCCATCGTATTTAAATACGTAGCTATATACAGGATTATCGTTTGTCTTTAAATAAAGCTCAGCCTCGTCTAATACTGGAAATATAAAATACAAATCAGAGTACAGTTTCGAGAGGTTTGCTAAATTGTTATGGGAGATATCTCTGTTGTCAAAATAATCTTCTTTTATTTTCTTCACTATTTCGTTTCGTATTGATTCTTCTTGTAGCCTCAAATTTTTGGGAATTAAATTTTCTACCTTTATTCTTGATACACTTGTGTCGTTTTCTATGTTTACTACAAACAAGCCCTCTGCATCACTGTGACCGATTATCGTAGGAACTTTGTTATAGTCTCCTTTAGTTAGTAAATTGTATGGTGTGTCAGTTAAAAACGGCTCGACTCCTGGTATTTCATCCTCAACGCAAGGTGTATGAAGTACTTCTGAAACAATTGTATTACCTTCTCTTCTTGGTACTCTGGTAACTAATAGTTCACTATAAGACTTTTCCATTAATATATTATAAATTTCGTAAACATCCTCAGTGGCATATTCCATTGCTTTTGTGACTAGGTTAGCCATATATACCGGCCTGAACTGAAACGCCCAAGATGCCAACGACGAACCACTTTGTATGATAGCCTTATGAAATAGATTCTTTGACATCGGTGAGAGGATGTGATAAGATACGGAAGCAGCACCAGCACTTACACCGAAAAGGGTAACTTTAGTTGGATCTCCTCCGAATGCTTTGATGTTACGTTGGACCCACCGAAGCGCAGCTACTTGGTCCTTTATACCAGCATTACCTGGTGCTTCCTTTATCCTTAAGCAGACGAAGCCCTGAACAGATAACCTATAATTCATAACGACAAGAATAACTCCTTTGCTTACTAAATATTCTGGACCATACATGAGATTAGAGGCAGATCCTTCGAAGAATCCTCCACCGTGAATAAAAACCATTACTGGATATTCTGAATGTGCTGTAGCGTCGACTGGTGTATATATGTTCAAAATTAAACATTCCTCTTGGCCTATAATTATATGTTTACCCACTCTTTGAGTACATACAATATTTTCGTCTATAGCTTCGAAAACGCCTCGCCATGTTGGTTCAGGGCCAGGACCCTTGAAAGATAAAATTGTTTATAAAAATAACAGTATTAAGAAGAACATAGAATGATAAATGATTAACCTTTAAAAATCAACTGAATTTTTTACTTAACAGAATATAGATGATAGAACTTTTTTCACGATATTTAACGAATGGTTCTATTATAAACCTGTGATTAACCGTGTTACATTTTTTAAATAATACACAAAATAATACACCTGAAATCTCTTAACAGGATGTGTGGCGTACGGAACAGCCAAGTATCGTTTATGGGAACCATCAGGGGCCACCACGCCGCGCAACCAGCCGCCCGTCACTCGTACTGGGGGCGTTGGCTGCCTGACCAGTCGCGCCGCCCAGAGCGACCAGAGCACCAGCCAATACGTCTTCATCGTTTTTAGTACACAGTTACACACACAGGCAACTCATATTTATAACTAGAAACTTGTATATAACTAAGAACTTTGTAGATACTTTAAAGTTTCCTAAGGTAGATATGTTACAAATGTAAATAACTTTATTTTATTTATTTTACTAATAACTGTCTGTCTACCTGGATTAATTTTAACCGACTTCATAACAATTATCGAAACTACTAATTGTAGCCGTGAAGGTTATGTGAGACTTCGTTATAATAATAATTTTAAGAAATAACTAATAATAAAATCGAATATGATTTTCGGTTTGTACGTCAAATTTTTTTTCTATTTAAATATATTTTTACTTTTATAAAGTTTTTTTTTTATTTTAATTAGGACTTCTTTTTTTCATTGAACCGACTTCAAAATATGCAATTTATCTTGCTTGGATGACATATAATTGCAGTTATTTTGATTTAAAAACCCAAATTACTCTACCGATTTTTATAAAAATTATATGGATCAATTTGAAAGTTTTCCTTTCGAATAAACGAATTGAGAGCCTCCTCCTTAAATGGGTTAAAAATTGGCTCTTATTTACATTAATATTATATAGCTCAGAAGTGTGATAAGTATTGTTTTTTTATACTTCAACTCATCTATATTTTTCTCCCTCTAACAACTTGTTGCTTGGCAACTAAGTCACGTGTATTTCAGTTCCATCAACAATACATAAACAGAACTAACAGTCACCCATAACGCGTGTTACAAATTATAGCCTATGTAACATTCTAATATATACTATAAAAACTTTCTTTCGCATAAAACCGTTAAGTAGTTATTTTCATTAAAGAGTAACAAGCACCAATACATCCTCGCAAACATGCGCAGGAGATGCGATGTAATACGTAATTGGTAGAACAGTATTACGTGCATATACATATATATTGTATATGTATGCGTAGCAGTTTTCCTTGTTCATATTTTACAAAATTTGCTCCTAACTGGGCCGCGGGGTACTGTGTCGCTAGCAGCCAGATTAGCTGATGACGATGGGACCCACCTCGAAGAATACTCTTTCAAACAAAAAAAAAATCAAAATGTAGACCGATTGCCGATATGCCGAATCGGTATAAAAAATCGGTGAACAAACATAATAAATACACACGAACACAGATCCAAGATTTCAAAGTCGGTTTAAAAACTAACACTGTGTGTTAATTATTTCTTACGAAAATAAATGAAATTATTCATTACGCGCTGACGTAATACTGTATTACGCGATATTATCAGCCAGATTTGTGTAATCCATGAATATTTATGCAATATAAACTATAAGAAAAAAACGAATACAGTGTACAATGAAATCTGTATTAATATTATAAAGAGGTAAGTATTTGTACGTTTTTATGATAATCTAATATGAAGGTAAGCTCTGAAACATCGATTTGTAAAATTTTTTTTGCGTTAGAAAGCCCGTTTATTATCGAAAGTTATAGGCTGTAATACATCATACTACGACCATAAACGCGAGTAAAACCACGCCGAGCAGGTAGTATAATATAAGTATCTACGTTAGTATATATGTACTAGCTGTGCCCGCGACTTTGTTCGCGTGGACTACAGGATGGTATGTCTCATATAAAGGAAAGCTGTATACTGTGGTAACTTTCAAGAAAGAAGCATTTTACTCCTATTAGTATAGTAAATAGTATTTTATAAAAAAATGCCTTTTTCTTTTGTTTTCGCGATACTATTACTTACCAGAAGTTAGTCCTATTAGATAGTCAATAATAAAACATTAAGGCATCATACTCAACGGCTCCCATTAAGATCTCATGGTCTTGTGTCGGGGGTCCGGATACAAATTACAACACTAACACAAACACCCAGACCACGACAAACATCTGTATGGTCAATAAACACGTTTGCCGTGAGCGGGGATCGAACCCACGACCGTTAGTGCTTCAGTCAGTTGCAGTGACCACTGCGTTAACATGTCTGTCAAGTTAATACAAAAAGTGTTATTTTTTTAATTAACAGGTTTTTTTCTGGCAAGGAAAATTGAATTTTAAAATAAAAAGCATAAGTCACTCCTTATAACATGAGCTATCTATTAGTGGAAGTACTGTCAAAATCGGTTCAACCGACTCACCGAATATACTTTCATATGAATTAAGTTAAAAGCTGTTAATTTGAAATTACAAACAGTCACTTCAATTTTATTTATCTGTATGTATAGATAATTCATGGCTGTTAAGCGCCTGATAGTTTTTAATCGCAATAATAACTCCCACGTCAAGCAAAAATAATATCTAGGCGCTTAGAAGATTGCAATGATTAACTTAAATATCTAATATACTTAGATGTATTTTTGACTGGTCGTCAGGTCATGGCGATCAGGACAGTCGTTAGGATATTTCTTTGATTTTAAGGATTAAATAGTTCTTATATAACTATGTCAATTAGAAAAAGTAATAAGTACTAAATAAGATAAGGTTTATTTTACATGCAAATTTAAATAATACGCATTTTTAGTTGAGACATAGCTATTCCTAATATGTATATTTTATTATCTTTATATAAACATTTAAATGTAGAATAGGACCTGAGAATATTCAATAACTGATAACCATGTATAAATAGTTTATATATAGTATTAGTTAAACTCTGTCGTTTGTTAATTTAAATAAATGAGCCAAGTGCGTGTCGGGCCACGCACAATGTAGGGTTCCGTAGTTGTCAGAATTGTCAAGATCGGTCAAGCAATCTTCGAGTACCTATTTTCGTAAAAAAGTTTACGACGAACTGGGAATTTCCTTTTTTAAGTCAGCTTATACAATATACGTACTTACAATTTTAAACCTTTTATTATTATAAAATTATTTTTAATGTCTCTTTATATTTCGAGACTAAAATATTTTTAATGTAAAATGCATGTTTGATTGTGAATTATACTAACGATTTTGAACTTTATATGTTCGTCGATTATTTATTATTCTAACACTTGTAAAATATACTTAGCGCCGATAATTTTCCTTGCTGATTAGCGCCTATGAAATCTATGGAGATTTGGTTGAAAACTTCATAAGCGCGATTCAGAATCACTCGCGACATGTTTTATTGAGACATTGTTTTATACCTTATTTTATATTTCATTTTAATTTAAACTTATTAAATATGTATTTATTTATTCATTTAAATTCATATATTAATTTAAAATTATTAATATTTATATAATGTGATGCTTTAAAAAGTGAAATATTTATTTTTACTTAGATCATCTATAACTCGATAACCATAAGAACCCACATAGCCGTGATAATTTTCCTTTTAAATTCATTATATGTACCACTATTGTGAATTTTTTCATATTTTTAGACGCAGCAGTTTAGCGGGTAGAGGGGGGGGGGGGGGACACTTGACTCTAAGAAAAATTAACACTTCAAAGCTTAATATTTCGGAAACAGTTCGTCGTTCGGAAAAATGGTTTTCCCACACCTATAACATTTTTAAAAGACCTATCTAACGATACCCCACAACATGGGATAAATCAGAAAAAAAATTTTTGGTCTCTCTTAACACATAGGGAAGACACCCTGAAAAAAATATATTTTTAAGATTTTATTGTACGACTTTCTCGGCGTAATTAATATGTATACTCATACCGAATTACAGCTTTCTGGTATTAAGGGTTTCGGAGCAAAGCCGCGGACAGACAGACAGACAGACAGACAGACATGGCGAAACTATAAGGGTTCCGTTTTTTACTACGGAACCCTAAAAAGGTAATAAACATGGTAAAATTGAAATTAATTTTGAAAAAATCAAATAAAAGTTAACAATAGGTACTCTAGATTCCACCTCTAAATATATATTTATTTCATATTTTGCTTATAAATATTATAAATAGGCATCATGTTGTTTCAATATTTTAAGCCTTGTTTACTCGTCTGTATCTGTCGTCTTGTTTACTCTTATAACAATATGATGATCTTGATTCCAAGTTTTCTTCTTATTTTTAGACCATTTAAATAAAAGCTTTGACTGTTGACGAATTTCTTCGCATGGACCAATCAGGGCATTCTTAATGATGTAAAAAATGCATTGTCATCGGAACTGAATCAACATGTGCTCTTAGGATAAGCAGAAGTGGTTTTAATGTATCATGCCAGGTAACAGACAGACCGACGTCGGAAAGGCAATTAAATAAAAGTTTGTAAAAAAAAACAAAAGGCTAAACAATGAACGCCCCCCCCCCTCCCCTTTCATTTCTCAGCGGGTTAATTTTGGAAAATCCATTTCTAGCGGATGCCTTCATCCATAATAAGGACGTGTGATGATAGATCAGGCAGTCAGAAACGATTGCCTTTTATATATACCGATTACTCCCCTCCCCATGACATATATCTATGTTCCAACAAAGCTTTAGACAAAATAATCAGCTTTAAACGAAAGCAAAAACAAACATAATTTTTCATAGACACCATTTTGAAAAAATAATAAATACTTTAAAATATATATATTTTTACTTTGCATACTTACAATTTGATCTATAATTGATTTAAATTGGTCTATGTTAAATAATGCAGTATGTTTGCTCTCCTTTACAGCTGGTTTTAAATTATGCACTGTTAAAACTTCACTGACGATATATAAAAAATCTCGATGGTAACAATACATTCCCCTGAAAAAATGTATGGAAAATACTCGTAACTATTGGTTAAAGCAACTCTTTCGTAAGTGTAGCACTATTTTTTTTATTTGATTCAGATTCATTACGTTAAATCTATGTAATTTCGTGGGGTATAATGATGACTGATAAGATATTAAAAACTATAAATTAAAACAAAAAGTGGAAGATTTAGACTTATTGCTTTATTATCACTGCTTTCGTTACTCACTCACTTAAAGCTTTGCATAAGTACTAGCAACACTAAACAAACTTTTATTTAAGGCGAGAATAACATTGGTAAGTGTCATTTTCGTAACTGCTATAAAACACCTTTAACCTGGTAGTTATACATATGCTTTAAATGTCAAATATATGTATATAATATAATTACTTGTGTAAATTTGATGAGTGATGAGTCTGTAAGCAAAAGTTAACATTCAAATTATTGTCTATTTTAATTTGACATGTAACATTGATTTTAAACCTTTAGTTATTATTGATTTTAAATTTGTAATCTACGTGTGTATATTTTGTAATTTTCTAAACAAACTTAACTTTTTTATATTAATTGGAATGTAATTTAAAGCACATCAGTTTAAGTCTCTACATAATCATAATCATCACAGCCCCGAACGTCTACTTTTTGCCATATGCAGCCGGTCCCCAACCCTCTTCATCTAGCCCAAATTCAGCCATTTCCCGCCACCATCTTCTTACTATATCATTGACTACGCATGCCTCACAAAGCCTCAACAAAACCTTCTAAAATTTGCATTAAATATTTGCTATAACAATTTAATTTCATTTAACAACGAACTATCTACATTTCTCAATCCTTTTTTCTTCTGTACTTTGCGTAAACATCACGTAAGTATTTAAGGGAGTCGGTGAACCAAAGAGGCGTTGTAGAAAACTCTCTATCAATGACGAAAGAATGGGGAGAAGATTTGTTTGTTGGAAGCCATTTCACTGGCAATAAATCTGATACCTCTGGAGTTGGATCCCTGAAAGAGAAAATGCTTGATTACATTTAATAGCTTATTAGGGAGCTTATAAAATCTATTTTGTTATTTGGAATGTTAGGAAGTAAAAGCATAAATATGTTAGACAAAGTTTAATTTAATAGGTGATATTTTGCTGGAATAGCACTTGCACATAATATTTTTAAGTTGTTATAATGTAAGAGAATGAATTTAATGAATACTGAACTAAATATATTTATTTATATATAAATAAATATGCTTGTAATATCAATAAAAATTGGTATAAAATAAAAAGTATACGTACCCAAATTTAGCAAAATTTGTCCACATAGTTGTCAACCTATCTATCATTTCATCCTCAAATAATGAGGGAATAAGAGGTTGTTGAAATAAATAAAATATATCGTCAGCGTGCGTTGCTCCTATTTCATTGTTTAACCCATAATCTAGCGTAAACTTTACTACATTTCTTCTTCCATTATAACTAAATACATAGCTATATACAGGATTATCATTTGTGTTTAAATATAGATCAGTCTCCGCTAAAATTGGAAATGTAAAATACAGTTCACCATGCAACTTCGAAACATTTGCCATAGTACTAAGAGAAATATCACTATCCCCTAAATATAATTCCTTTAATTTTGCTCCTATTTGTCTTCGTATCGATTCCTCAGGTACATCCAAATATTTTGGTAACGATTTCTCGAATACAATCTTTGGTATAGTCGTATCGTTTTCCATACTAGCAAAAAGCAAGCCTTCTTTATTGGTGACGCCGATTATAATAGGAACTTTGTTATACTTTCCTGTAGAAAGTAAATCGTACGGTGATTCATTTAAAAATGGTTCGACCCCTGGTATAACGTTCTCAACGCAAGGAGTATAAATACATTCTGAAACAATAACATTTCCGACTTCTCTTGGCACTCTGGTTATAATCAATTCACCATCAGTCTTTTCCATTAATACATTATAAATTTCATATACATCATCAGTAGCATGTCCCATAACTTTTATCAATAAACTGGCCATATACGCTGGACTAAATTGAAACGACCAAGACGCCAACGACGAGCCACTTTGCATGATGGCCTTATGAAAGAGATTTTTTGACATCGGTGAGAGAATATGGAATGAAACAGAAGATGCTCCAGCGCTTTCTCCGAACAATGTAACCCTACTGGGATCTCCTCCAAATGCTTCGACATTTCGCTGAATCCATTTTAGCGCAGCTACTTGGTCCTTCATACCGGCGTTGCCTGGTGCTTCCTTTATTCTCAAGCAAGCGAAACCCTGAATATTCAATCTGTAATTCATAACAATGAGAATAACTCCTTTGCTAACTAAATATTCTGGACCGTACAAAAAACTTGAACCTGATCCCTCGTAGAAACCTCCTCCGTGGATATAAACCATTACTGGATATTTAGAAAGTGGAGTCGCGTCTAGTGGCGTGTATATGTTCACAATTAAGCATTCTTCTTGACCTACAAGTATGCTTGCTCCAATTCTTTGAAGACATTGAATATTTTCTTCTATTGCTTCCAAAACGCCTCGCCATGTTGGTTCAGGACCAGGACCCTTGAAAGATGAAATCATTTGTAATGGTTTCGAATGAATTGGACAGGACAACATATTGTGCTGTTTTATTAATATTTCAAAAGAATATGTGATTTTTTAAATTTACGAATTACAACAAATTTCGAAAAATACTATTAAAATTTTAAATGAGTTAAAAACGTTTACCTTCTATTATATTAGTTATTTATGAGAAATGTAACAAAGCTTTATAGAATTTTCAAAACATCACACCTGGAAACGCTTAACAGGATGAGTTGCGTACGGAACAGCCAAGTATCGTTTATGGGACCCATCAGGGGCCACCACACCGCGCAACCAGCCGCCGGTCACTAGCACTGGTAGTGTTGGCTGCCTCACCAATCGCGCCGCCCAGAGCGACCAAAGCACCAGCCAATAAGTTCTCATTATGCTTAGTACACAGTTACACGCAAACTGTGACGAATCATATTGAATTACTGCGTACACTCTTTGAAAGAAAAACTTAGCTTCAACTTACGACTTTCCGCGTTTATTGCTTCGCGTAAACAAGTTTCTTTTAAAACTTTTAAAGTAAATATTTAATATACATAATTATCTAAAAAAATGTTAATTTTAGTAACATTTCAATGAAAATCGCGATGTTAAGAATATTTATAACAATTCAATTTTGCCAAATTTACTCATTGTGACCCTCAAGGTTGCCCGCTACGTAACATCTGCACTAATAATAATAAAATCGATAGCGTTTTCTGTTCGTACGAGACGAATTGTAGCAAATTGTCAATCGAATTATCACATATTTTTTAAACTTTTTCATTAATTCGATAGGCTTTTATGTATCTAGCTAGTTGTGTTATAATGGTAACAAAAGGCCGCAACAGCGCTCCACAAGCCGCGGATAAGTCAACTGACGTCAGACACTAGAGAGCTTCAGTAAATGCGGCAAAATTTTCGAGCAGAAACCAAAGTGTTAAAAATAAAATTCGTGCTTTACGAAATATAGCATATATATTGTAGAATTTAATTAATTTATTTTAAAAAGGTTAATGAATTTATTATTCAAAGAATGAAAGGATAAATTGACAAATTGATTATGATATGATTGTCAGTTTTTGATGTTAATATACGTACATGTTACCTTCGTATGTGTTAAATATGGTTATTAAAAATTATGACACGACGGCGGGAATCGAACCCGCAACTTTCAACTATCCAAGCCGGGTGCTGTGCCATAAAGCTATGGGCTGCGTACCCGCAGCCTTGAAATTTTTCTTGTATTCAATTTAAAGTAAGATACAATATATGGTGGATTTTAAGAGGTTTACGATGTTTTAAATATGTGGTTTCCGGTATCTCTTTGGTTAGGCTAAGGGGCTCAGCCTCTCTCCTCCCGCGCAATACGCGTGCATCATTTTTAACCCCCAACCAAAAAGAAATGTGTTATAAATTTGATGTGTATGTGTATATCTGCGTATGTATGTCTCTATTTGTGACATCGTAGCTACCTAACCGAGGATTTCGAATCGATTTTTTTTCCTTGAAAAATAATCTGCCTTACTACTAAAGATTTAAACAGATGTTAAACGCGTGTTTAAAAAAAATCATACTACAAATCCGCGTCTAAAGACAGTTTTGAGTTACACATGCTTTAGATATAAATTAACATACGTTTAAGTGAGTTTAATACATGTTTAGAACCTATTTTTGCTGTCAAATGTAACGTATAACATTGTAGCAATAAGTTTTTTTATGAGTTTATTCGCTGTTAAGGAATTTATATAGTATTTTAAGCAATGTTTCATTTTTAAACACTGTTTAGCTAGACACGCGTTCAACATGGTTTTAATGCGTCTTTTGTAGTATGACAGAATCTAATTGGGATGGATATTATCTACAATTTATGAAGATATGTTAAGACATTTTGAAGTTATCTCTTTTATAGTTATTGAAAATATCTGACCAACTTCTCCTGGTCTAATCGTGTTGAAATGTACTACTACTTTACTGTGTGGGCGAAGCCTTGAACTGATGTAGCAGTATCATCTGGAACGACACACAACTCCTCGCCAACTTACAACAGAAGTATCGTGTTGATGTTCGTTGAAGTGGTCTGAATGAGTCTGGGGTTTTTACATTTTTAATGTTATAAGGACTTTAGTGTTTACCTTGAAAGACTCAACCAAGATTTAACGTTGATCAAGCCGCTTAAACCTAAGTCCGGAATTCACTACTGAATATCTAAGAGTTTTGTAAGTATAGTTATTAGTATTCCGATATAAATAATATTTATAAGCGTATGCTGATTTACAACACGACAAAATCGCGGGTCACACTTATAGAATAAGTACATTCAACTACATACAATAATTAGCTGATTATATCTCATAAATATGCATAATTGTAGTTAAAATATTCGTAATAAAAACTGTAAAAAAAATTAAAATACAATATACAAAAATAAAACAATAAATATTCAACCAATAATTACAATTATGAGTACAAACTATTTTATATTTGACGGCGACAGCGATGGCTGAGCGATAGTCGCGTATTTGTCTACGTTCGGTGGTACGGGGTCCATCACGATTTTGTATCAAAACTAAAGTGGATGTAGGTATAACCAAAAATACTAGGTAGGTAAACCGACATTTTCGATTTGGAGGTGTAGACTGGTCAATTTATCAAACGTAAGTGTGCATGACACAGTACCCCACTATCCAACAAGACTACGTCCACCTGACTCACAACAATGTCACCGCGTTTACCCGTTACTATTAAATCAGTTCAGCGACTTCTAATAAAAATTATTGTTGTTCCAAAACATATGTATTTTTGAATTTTATTCATTAATTAAGCTGTTTATTTATTATTGACAAAAAATATAAATAATAAGTAATATAAAATTTCCTTTATTCATTTATTCTCGCTACTTTTTAAATATAGAAAAAAATTTTCATTCATTTTTATCTCCCAATCGTTTTCATATCCGTAACTCGCGTGCACTAAGTTTAAATAACATTCACATCAGATTTAATATATAACATAGAGTATAATTATAATTTCAATTATTTTTTGAAGAACTAATTGGTATAACATTTATATTCATAACAATTCTTGAAAAGGTTCAGGCAATGGTAGAATATATATATGATCGGGTTCAATATATATATGACGTTCGGGCCTATTAAACTTTAAAAAAATTAATATATTATTTAAAGGGACCCCTTTTTTTATTGTTGGGAAATGCATTTACGCATCCCGCAAGAGACATGGTCTCAGGCGGATTTGTGGGACTCCCGGACTCAGACGTTGGACCGGACTACCCACTAAAAACCAACATCCCTACCACGCCGCTCTTGGAGCGTCACAGGATCGCTGTGATGCATTCGACCGTGTCGCTCCATCGCACTCCACCGCTTGATTCGTCCTTAAAGTTTTACAACAAGGGAAGAAGATGCGCATATCGTCTTCTTCTTCTACCCGGCTGGGCTCACCTGAGGGAATCAGCAGAAGTACTTGCCTCACGCACCCTTTCGCGGTCTCCTTCTGTGCGATTACATCTTCGCAGAAGGAGCTAACAGCCGATCATTCTCGCTTGTGTTTGAGCATAGCAGCAACCAAGCCTGACAACGAGATATTCGCTCCGACTATTTCCACCAGAGCACGGCGCTGTGGGTCCCACGCCACGCATTCCATTTTTGTGTGCCGCACCGTATCTGTGGATAAGTTGCACTCATGGCAATTAGGTCTTGCCTCTCGACCGATGAAGGTACTTACCGAAGCAACCGTGACCAGTAAGTGCCTGCGTCAGCCGATATGTTAAGGCGCCATTGCGTTCCAACCCACCGCTCAAGATGAGGAAGCACTGCTTCAACGGTCATTACACCAGCGATAGGTGAACTCCGATCCTCTTTCCACCGTTATATTAGAGCCCTCTGAGCAGCGGTTCTAAATCCGCTCAACTGCTCCGTTGTCGGACGCTCACTGTTAGCCCGCATGCTTGTCCGGAAGCGAAATACTTCAGCTAATACCTCTATTTGTAAGTGACCCAAAATGAGTATGTAATATGTAGAAATTTATCAAGTTAAGCGCCAATCAATTTTATATAGCAATATTAAGTAGAATTTATCCTTTGCATTTCTTTAAACACTAATATTAATTATTGGTACATTAAAAAAAATATTATCATACAACAAAAGACGCATTAAAACCATGTTCAACACGTGTCTAGCTAAACAGTGTTTAAAAATTAAACATTGCTTAAAATATTATCTAAATTGCTTAACAGCGAATAAACTAATAAAAAAACTTATTGATAAAATGTTATGCGTAACATTTGACAGCTAAAATAGGTTTTAGACATCTATTAAACTCACTTATACGTATGTTAATCTATATCTAAAGCATGTTTAACTCAAAATTCTGCTTAGACACGGATTTGTAGTACGGATTTTTTTTTAATCACGCGTTTAACGTCTGTTTAAATCTTTTGTAGTAAGGCAGTTAGTGTTTGTCTTGGTAGTTTAAAACTCTTCGATATAAATACTTCTACTATTTCATTTCATTACTATTATAAATGCTAATGTGATTTTGTTCGTTTGTTACGATTTCATGCTTCAATTACTTAACTGATCATGAATTAAATGTGTTATGACGTTACAATTGATAAAATAACAAGCGCCTGATTATATGTAATAGCAAAAATTATGTTCGGAAAATAAAATATAATCTGTTATAAATTGATGTTATATTTTATTTTACACTAATCGTAGTAAAGCGGGATTCCAATTGAAGCATATGCTTTCTAATTAATTTTTAAATATTTATAAATCCAAATTTAATATAATTTAGTGCTCTAATCTTATTGTGGTACAGCCTAGACCACTGACTAGAGCTCGTAGATAGGCTGATTCGTCCGGGTCAATACCATACATTCAAAGCTAGTATAGTAGCTGCGATTATTACAGTAAGTGAGTGAGTGGGAAGCTTAACCTTTTTCATTAAAAATTAGGTGAAAAACGCGCAGACGGGACAATTAATGGTAAATCACCGTCGACCATTGCAGCACCAAAGGGCCCCGAATACATTTATTTTAAAACTCTTCTAAAATAATACATCGGCATCTTCTTGCTTATTACATGAACAGCCATAGGTAACTCTCCAAGTTACTTGTACACCAGGCCCATTAATACTATCTATCTTTTAAAATTGTTTTGCACTATATCATCGTTTTGAATTTTTCCGATATTTTATTAATTATTCTTCTATTATGTATGTATATTGAAGCAGAGTCAAGGCCTTGTGGATTTGACTTTGCTTCAAAGATCATAAAAATTGGCCAGCTGTTCTTGAGTTATAACAGTATAACTAACCTGATATTGTTTTATAGATAGTACCTGGATGACCGAACTTTGTTTGGTAAAAAGGTATTAGGTATATACAGAGTGAGTTTTTCAACTGGTTGACCAAATCCGAAACTATAAGGGTGATTTTGAAGATTTTGATGACGCATGAAGCAATCATTACTTCTTTGATAAATTAATTTTTCTAGCCAGGAATACAATCAACTGATTTAAAAAAAAAGACATCCTATATTATCGTACCATCGGACAGTTTTCCTTTTATGGATCACATTCTGGGAAGTTATAGTGTGCCTATAGCAAACTAAAATGATGTATTAATCATCAAACATTGATGTATTAAATGTATTAAATAGTAATGATGCTATATATTAAAATTTATTTAATTCTGAATTATAATAATTAATACTATTGATACAAATAATCTTATTAAAAATAAAAAGAAAGAGAAATTAAAAAATAACTATATTAAACCTAAGTAACTATCGATGTCACAGTGAGGCGAGGTGCCCAAAACACTGGCAGCATTACCTCTTTGTATGGCCAGACTGATATGCTGGCCAAGGTAGCCGCCAGCCCTTCGGTCACCTGTAGTTTCAACGACGACCTTTAGTTTCACCTGTAGTTTTAATATATTATCAAGAAAGTAATGATGCAGTTTTAGTGTTCTTCAAAATCAGCCCCAAGGGTCCTTTCAGTTATTTCGCTTATAATTTTGAATTTGGCCTACCACGCCCAGTTAATAAACTCACCTGTATAGACTGCAATAAAAATCTGGTGTTTAAATAAATAATAGTCATATTCAAAAAAATATTTTATTTCAACAATTACGTATAACGATTACTTTAAATACATATTTTTGTAATAGCTATGAATTTTTTGTGATTTAAAATGAAAACTTTGAATTTAAACGTTATGATAAAGATTTTAAAATCACTTGATCGTTTTTAAAATTGATTTTTTTGATGGTGTGTAGTATATACCAAATAATTTTGACTCTCACAACCAAACTTATAAATACTTGTTACAAGTATATTGTAGTATGATAAAGTCTAGCTGTACTCTGACTGCAGCTCGTATATGGGCTGGCTCGAAAGGTCAGTACCACACTCACAGAAAATCGGCGTGAAACAGCCAATATAGCTGCATTTCGTACCACTATCCAAAAGTCAGCTACTGTGACTGACTAGTGAAAAAGCCGGAACCCTAATTGCCTGACCCATTCCTTTCCTTATTACCTAGTCCCCTACATCCCTCATTCCTTTTTCAACTAGCCACGTCATTGTAACTACAAATTTGCTGCAAATTTACATGGACGGCGATGATCAATTAACATCAGGTATTTTCGTTTGCCAGCTATTTCTACAAAAATATGTAAATATATAATAATTAAAAATAATATCACAAGATTTATCTATATTTCTCAGTCTTTTTTCCTTCTGTATTTGGCGTAGACATCACGTAAGTATTTTAAGGAGTCGCTGAACCAAAGCGGCGTGGTGGAGAACTCTCTATCGATGACGAAGGAATGGGGAGACGACTTGTTCGCAGGAAGCCACTTCACTGGCAATAAATCTGATACCTCTGGAGTCGGATCCCTGGAAAAAAATTTTCTTCTAAATATTCGTCTATGACCAAACACTTACCAACTTTAAAATACCTTTAAATTTTTCATAAAATAATAGTTAATATGCTTTTTCTTATTTTAATATTCTTGATAAAGCTTCTTATTATTGAAATATACTTGCAAACACTTAAAATATCGTAAAAAAAAATGAAAATTGATTCAGATTAACTAGGAAGATATTAAAAGTGCAAAAAGAGAAAATAAGATATACGAATACAAATAGTAGAAGACAAAATGTTACTCTTGCTTCTACTGCTGATTCTTAGATTAAAGAAAGTTTTATTTTAAATAGATACCACTTTTAAAATAATGAAAAATACGCACCCATATTTAGCAAAGTTTGTCCACAGTGTTGTTACTCTATTTATCATCTCGCTCTCAAATAATGAAGAAAGAAGAGGTTGTTGGAATAAGTAGAACACATCATCAGCGTGCGTAGCTCCAGGCGCTTTACTTAATCCGTAACCTAAAATGAATTTTGGCACGTTTCTTCTTCCGTTGTAAGAGAATAAATAGCTGTATACGGGTTTATTATTTGTATTTAAATATAACTCAGTCTCCGCTAAAACTGGAAGTGAAAAATACAAATCACCGTGTAGTTTTGAGAGATTTGCTAATGTCTCAGAGGAAATCTCCTTGTCACCCAAATAGAATTCCTTCAGTTTCTGTCCTATTTCCCTTCGTTTCGACTCCTCTGGTATCTCCATGCTCTTTGGTAGTGATTTTTCAAACACAATCTTTGGTATAGTTGTATCGTTTTCCATGCTAGCAAAAAATAGACCTTCTTCGTTGGTACCACCAATCATTATAGGGACTTTGTTGTATTTTCCTTTGGATAATAAATCGTAAGGTAATTCAGTCAAAAATGGTTCGATATCTGGTATTTCATCCTCCACGCAAGGTGTGTAAAGCAATTCTGAAATAATAATATTACCTTCCCTTCTTGGGACTCTAGTAATTATTAGATCGCCATCAGACTTTTCCATTAATAAATGATAAATTTCATACAAATTGTCAGTGGCATGTCCCATAGTTTTTGTCAATAAGCTTGCCATATACACCGGTCTGAACTGGAACGCCCAAGATGCCAATGAGGAGCCACTTTGTAAGATGGCTTTATGAAAGAGATTTTTTGACATCGGCGACAGGACGTGGAAGGATACGGAAGCTGCACCAGCGCTTTCACCAAATATTGTAACACTGTTCGGGTCCCCTCCAAATGCTTCGATATTCCTTTGAACCCATTTAAACGCTGCTACTTGGTCCCTCATACCAGCGTTACCTGGCGCTTCTTTAATTCTTAAGCAAGCGAAACCTTGAATGTTTAGCCTATAATTTATCGTGACGAGAACAACTCCTTTGCTTACTAAATACTCTGGACCGTATATGAAACTTGTACCAGATCCATCAAAGAAACCACCTCCATGAATGAAAACCATTACAGGATATTTCGAATTTATATTAGCTTCGATTGGTGTGTATATGTTCAAAATTAAGCAGTCTTCTTGGCCTATGAGTATGCTTTTTCCAATTTTTTGAAAGCATCGGACATTTTCTTCTATAGCGTCTAAAACACCTCGCCACATCGGTTCTGGGCCAGGGGCCTAGAAAGATAAAATTATTTATGATAATAACGTTATCGAACTAATAAAGTTGACCTTTATTTTTTGTTATCTCGTATGAAATAAGTATTAATGTTCTAATATACAATTTTATATTTTTAGTGTTCCGTATCAAATAAGGAAAAACGGAACCCTTATAAGACTTTGTTATCCGCCTGTCTGCCTGTCTATCGAGACTTATTTCTCACTAACGCGTTAAGGTATGATGGTTAAATTAATATCATATACTCAGGTGTACGATGATTTAAAGTTGTGAAAAATCAATCTTTGAAGTCAACGAAGTCAAAAGATATTATCAATCAAATCGTTTAAGTTGCATATTTTGAGTATTTGGGTTAGTACTTCTCATTGACCTCGCATCAGGAATATTTTCTGCAAGGAGTAAAATCTTATTATACAAATAAATGAAAAAGTGTCAATTTATAGTTCAGTATGACAAAAAAGGATGTAACCAAAATGTACCTCAGAAATTAAATTTAAAAAATACTGCTATTAAAACAATAAAAATAAATAACTATGTTGCAATTATTAGCTAAATTAAATGAAGGCAGGGGTAGATTTGGGTACAAGTTCTTGCACATAATATGATCAAATGCAACTAATCTTATTGAAAAATAAGTAAACATATTAGAAAATGTATAAATGTGTAAATTTAACATTCAAAATAACTACAACTAAGGATTAAATATTTTTGTTTGGAAAACGGAACCCTCTGTGCACGATTCAGACTGGCACTTGACAGGTTTTTTATTAGAATGTACATAAAAAACGCTAATTTTTTTTTTACTCTAATTAAACATGTATGTTGAATTTTTAACGTGTAAAATAATTGATATTATATTATAAATATTGATTTTATTAATTACTCGCGACCTCGTTTACTTATTATATGTTCACTTGAACATGAAAGATTTATACGAAAGTAAACGTATAGAAATTCAATTACTAAATTCCACTAAATTTTCATTCACACATATAAAGTTAACAAAAGCTCGTAAAAAACTAATGAACTAAATTTTTCACACCTGAAAACGCTTAACAGGATGTGTGGCGTACGGAATCGCCAAGTATCGTTTATGGGAACCATCAGGGGCCACCACGCCGCGCAACCAGCCGCCAGTCACTCGTACTGGTGGCGTTGGCTGCCTGACCAGTCGCGCCGCCCAGAGTGACCAGAGCACCAGCCAATACGTCTTCATGATGCACAGTCACTAACACTTAAGCTGTCACTAAGATCATACCGAATTTACACTAAAACGTTTCACATACACATGTTACTTAGCTATAACTTAAATCGTATTTCAATTGTCACCACACTTAAAAAACACTTTAAATTTTAATTAAAGTGAATGTATTAAAAATGGTAAAATTTTATTTACATTTATTAGCTGTCGACCGAGTTGGTCGCACGCTAAATAACAATTCAGTTTCGACCAACTAGCTCCGATGTCCCTCAAGGTTGACGCAACGTAACATCCGCACTAATAACAAAATCGATAGAGTCGATACATTCGTAAAAGAAATATATAAATTAAATTCTACGGCACTTTCTCTTACGTTTTATAATTTTATACTTTCTTTTACCTCGTTTTAATAGATTGCAAAAACTACGCATCTGAGCGACGATACGATACCATAAAATATGACACGATATGGTTGTAGTTTTGTTGAATCATCACCCGTGGATATTTGCAGTTGCAGTACCAGAGGAGCTACATATACGTTGCCAAGCCTTTCCAGTACAGGAAGCACTTTTTTTTATAACAATAGCTGACAAACGAACAGACTGGTGAGACACTGACGTTAAATGGTCATAGTAAATCAATCTGTAACACATCGATACATCAAAAAGTCCTTATAAAAGGTCCTTATAAAATTTACTACCAATAAAAAAATGTTCATTTCAGAAGGTCCCACCGCTTCTTATAAGGGCCTCCAGAGCCTTCAATTCGGTCCTGGCAAGAGAAGAACAACTTCTTTTTAAAACCAATCGCGCATTGACGTAACTTACAACTGCCAAATTTGCGGTCACATCAGAGTTCCCACATTGAATAAAATTGCAATTTAATAATGGATATTAAAAAAAATCTACCCATTGAGACCATTTGAACGCTCCCCAATACGATAATTCTTTTGTAGGTTAATGAGGAGTTGTACATCCTGCTAACTCTAGATGATGCTACATCAAGCATCAGGTCATGGTCAATTATCTAATTTTGATATCATTACAAAATAGTACATTTCGAATAAATTAGACCAGTAAAAGTTGGTAAGATCATTTCAATTATTAGAAAAGGTAACCTTGTAACATTTGAACAGATTTTTATGAATTTTAGCTATCAAAATTTATCTATTCGTTAAGAAGCTTCGATACCATACGTTTTTTATTTCTGAAACAGAACTGTTTTGTATTCCAAAAGAATAGACCATAGAAAACGTCACATTACAGCTGTGATACGGATTTCCACCCATCTATAAACATTTGACAACCAAGTGACAATTTCTATTTCTATAAAGAAAAAAGTCATCAAATATTTCATAGCCAAGAACAGTTTATATTGAAAAATTAAATCGTCGCTTTAAATATTTTCCTTTACTTTTTAGTTACATATATTTCTCGTTTAAACCTTCTCTGAACTTCTACAAATATTTCAAGATTAAAATTAGTCAAAACATTGCAGCCATTCTCGAGTTTTAAAGACACTAACGACTGCCAATTCAGTTATATGCTAGGTAAATAGATATTAAATATGACAAAAACTCAACAAAGCAAATATTCATAAATCAAAGAAGTATAATTAGATTTAGTGAGAATGTGCAGCAAACGAAAAAGTAATAAAATTAATATATAAAAATTTAATTCAACAATACAAGTCTCTGTCTTCACTAAGTGAAGGATGAATTAAAGTGCTTATCAAGTCATTGAGATTATTTTTAATGTTATCAATTATATTGACGACTTTAATTTGTGTAAGTATTACTAATCATCTATATAGATAAAATCAGTATTTGTATGTTTGTTCCTCGATGCTTTCTGAAACGGTGAAAGATTGTGATGAAACTTTTCTAGGGTGTTCTCGGGACGCTCACGCGTGTTCCTGGACCAAAATTCTATATACTTCAGATGGTATTGCAACGCATGCCGGACACAGCTGATATTAGTATAAACCATAGAGATCATTGAGCCGAAACGGCCTAGTGGTTAGAACACGGCGATCTTTACCGATGATCGCGGGTTCAAGGCCCGGCTAGCACCACTAATTTTTCAAGTGCTAAATTTATGTTTAAATTTTCATCGCGAGCTCGGCGGTAAAGGAAAACATCGTGAGGAAACCTGCATGTGCCGGGAGAAATTCTGACACATGTATATCCGCCCGCAGTAAAGCAGCGTGGTGGATTAAGTTCTCCGTAATAGGAGAGGAGGCCTTTCCCCAGCAGTGGGATATTTACAGGCTGTTACTTTACATTGCTCTTTTATAGAGATCATTGTCTATGAATTTTATTAGCAGATATGTAATAATTAAACATCGTGTATTGGCGTTCGCGATAATAAATATTTAATTCAAATATCGGTCTGGCCTTTTAAAGAAGCAATGCCGGCAGTGTGCCGCGTGTGTTGGGCAGTTTGCCTCACTACAATGACATTGACAGCTTATAACATGACTGCGCAGCGCAAAGGAGGGTAATGCGTTTATCGGACCATCTATGTAAGTATATATCGCTGGTTTGCAAGAATATCGTAGTAATACAAAATTCTAACAACACTAAGTATGTCAAAAGACCATAATTCTTTATTTTATCATAAAAAGAGTTGCGATGATGAATTTTCTTTAAATCAATAAAGTTTTATAAATCAGGGGATCGTTTAATTTTTACAACTATGCACCAACATATTAATAAAGAAATTTAAAAAACCCATTCCCTAAAATTCATCATTTTTAGTTGCATCGATATTCTTGAAAAGCAGCGATATGTGGGTCTGTACCATTTTGGAAATGTATACGTTGCAGCATCATCTGGAATCCGCAGGAGACAACTGGTAAGCAACTTACAGCAGAAGTATCGTTTTGGACCTCATTGAAATGATCTCAAGGAGTAGAATGTCGGTTTTTTTTAATTTTAATTTTATGTTATTATTCATTATTTATTATTACACATGTATTTTTTCCCCTTTTCACCACAATTCGTGTTTATTGTGCTTTATGTACTTTATAATGCTATTGTTATAAGGGCCGGTCTTTGCTTAAATTTTCATTAAAAAATCAAATCTTATAAAAATTAATATACGAGTATGAAACATACAATTAAAAAAAAAGAAAAAAAAATATTAGTAATACTGTGTTAGAGCTTAACTGTTCACAACTAACGACAACGTATATACGCTGGGTCCACCAGGGCAGAACTGCAATGTGTCTCGTAAAGTGAGTGAGAGAGTCCTAGTCCCATCCATTCCTTTATTTCCCCTTCTATTCCCCTTCATCGCTTATTAATGTTTAGGCTTGCAACGCATTTATGGATACTCTGATTCTGCCCTTGTCCATAAGCAGCGGTACTCATTTAACAGCAGGTGGCCCGCTGGGTCGTTAATATTTTAACCGACTTCAAAAAGGAATGAGGTTCTACATTTGGCTGTATTTAAGATTCAATAATTTGTACTAATTTTTTTATTAAAATAAATAAAATATTTATTTAGTAAGCAAAGTAAAAAGTAAACGTTACTCATTAAACAATTCCGGTAGATAAAAAGTGCCCTTTAAACTTTGGACTATAGACTAGTACTTTCGAAGATATTAATATTGCTATCTATAAATAGCTATCTATATGAAAAAATGTAGGAGTGTGTGTGACTTACAAGTGTTACACACACTCCCACATTATAACTGTACGCAGTGGGCCACGTTGCTGAACATGACTGAATGATTGTCATGCAATATTGTATGTTCCGGACAATGATCTTTTATACTAAAGATGTGTTACATTCATACTATTTGACGTAAACAATTTGAACCCATTTCCAATTTTGACACGTTCTTTAATTGACTTGTCGACCCGAATAAGCCTGTCGTGCACAATCGCTAGCCGGTTGCTAAGCAACGTCGTCCAAAGCGATTTGCTATCTGGATACCAAAATCCATGGGCACTAAACTTGTCACCACGACAACTTATGAAATCATAATAACGTTAACACATGCACCTTAACCTACTTAACTTAGATATCACTTGTCAAATATTGCGTTTATGATCATGCAATAAGAATTAATATGGCGCTTATCATAAATATTAACTTTTAAGGTCACATTTCGGTCCGTATTAATCAAATGAAATTGATAGAAACCATACGTTTCTAAATTTTATTAGCACTACAATTCATATGAAACTGAGGTTACTCATGAGTAAACTAATAGGAGATAATAAAATAAAGATAAGATAAAATAAATTTATCAATATTTTTTTCTCTAAAAATTGTTATACTAAAGCAAACGCCTGATTTTATTACATACAAGTTGCCGCTCGCAATTCCACGCACATTTATGGTTATTGCTCTGCATTAATGGCTCGTAATGTTATGTAATATGGCCTTTAACATTCTCTATAAATGGCGTATTTAACGCAAAAAGATTTTTTTTAACCTGATCAGTAGTATCAGAAACTTCTACGTCAAAATATACAAATATAAATTTTTAAAATTTTATATCGAATCACTTCAGCAATATTGATATTGTTTTCAAATATCTTAACAGATCATCATTAATTATAGCTAAAAACTATTCTGATTACATCAACTTTCAAACTAAAGATAACGCATCAAACTCGGTCAATACTTTAAGGAGTTACGATGCCACAAACAAACATAGAAAAACAGCGAACAAACAAGGCGGTTTATCCTTTATTAAGTGATCATGTGTCGCACAAAAGAGCCACAAATGCTATTCTTAAAAAGGAAAAAAGGAATAAAACATCTGAGTTGAATAAGAAATTAATAATGGAATGCAAGGGCTAGGCTATAGCGTCTAAAAATATGAAGATAATGCATTTTATTCGCCATTCTGCCTTTACCGGGTGTAATGTAATATTTTAGTGTCAATTATATAAGTATAAATGTTATAAACTTTTGGCACCCAGATCGCCATCCTCTTTGGACGACATTGTTTAGAAACTAACTACCGACTGAGTAGGACAGGCGAAAGTTTCTTTGGGCCAACAAAATAGGCTAGCTCCTCGAAGTAGGAAATGGCTACTGAATTTTAACAATTATAGATGCAATGTTACATATGTTGACTACATCATTATTATCACCATATTCATTCCCATCAACATTAATACATCGTGACAATTATTTTAAAACCTATTTATTAAATAAAATACTTACCATTAAAACTAATCAAAAAGAAAAGGAAATTACATTTATTGTTTAAATTATCAAAATATAAAGCTTTTTAAAAGCAAAACTTGGTTACGATATCGAATAAACTCAACAGGCCATCCGAATAAAAAAATCTACTTTTATGTACCGCGCAGTGTTGATCACACATTGGATTTTATTGCATAAAAAACGTATACAAATAAAGAAATACATAAGGTGGGAATTACATTCGTAACTTTTGCTCTCGTAACTGGCATGAAACAACTCTGTACATGATAACAGTTACCGAGGCAACCTAAAGATTGCTATTAAAAATAAAGGCATTGACGATAAATTATTTTAAGTATAAAGCAACTTATATAATCATATTTTTTCATAATTGTACTTAAGTGAACCTTCCTGCCCACCCTTCCCCAATAAGTGCATTTCTCCCATAATAATTCAAATGAGCACAAATAATTATTTATATTTCTTAATCTTTCTTTCTTCTATATTTAGCGTAAATATCACGTAAGTATTTAAGTGAGTCGGTGAACCAAAGTGACGTGGTGGAGAATTCTCTGTCAATTACGTAGGAATGGGGTGATGTCTTGTCCGTCGGAAGCCACTTCACTGGCAACAAGTCTGATACCTCTGGGGTTGGATCCCTGGAATAGAAATGCTTTATTACATTCATTAGTTTAACCCTATATTTTAATGAATCCTTTATACGCATTAAAGCAATCTACAGTACCAAACAAACATCTGCTGTAATAATAAAATAAAGAAGAAATATAAATGTCTTAACTGAGAAACTGTTCATTATACTTGACATATTTAAAATTATTTTTATCTATTTGCAAAGCTACCATAATATATTAATCTCTTAGAAGAATATAATTTAATAATACGCACCCATATTTAGCAAAGTTTGTCCACATAGTAGTTACCCTATCTATCATCTCCCCTTCGAATAATGAAGGTACAATAGTTTGTTTAAATAAATAAAATAACTCGTCAACATGTGTAGCGCCAGTTACATTATTTAATCCATAGCCTAGTACTGATTTTCCTATATTCCTTCTACCGCTATAGCTAAATATATAGCTATATACAGGATTATCATTTGTTTTTAAATATAACTCAGTCTCGGCTAAAATCGGAAGACCAAAATACATCTCGCCATGTAGTTTAGAAAGATTATACATATTGTTAGGAGAAATCTCGCTGTCACCCAAATAGAATTCCTTGAGTGTTTTTCCTATTTCCTTTCGTGTTAATTCCTCGGAAATCTCAAAATTTTTAGGTAACGATTTTTCAAACTCAATCTTTGGTATTGTGGTATCGTTTTCCATACCAGCAAACAGCAAACCTTCTTCACTATTAAGACCGATTATTATAGGCACTTTATTATAATTTCCTTTAGATAATAAATCGTAAGGAGATTCGGTCAAAAACGGTTCGATCCCTGGTATCTCATTTTCAATGCAAGGTGTATAAAGACATTCTGAAATAATAACATTGCCCTCTTTTCTCGGTACTCTAGTTATTATGAGATCTTCATCAGACTTTTCCATTAATATATTATAAATTTCAGGCAATTCATCAGTAGCATATCCCATAACCTTTGTCAACAAGCTTGCCATATACACTGGCTTGAATTGTATCACCCAAGATGCCAACGAGGAACCACTCTGTAAAATGGCTTTATGAAAGAGGTTCTTCGACATTGGTGAAAGAACATGAAGCGATACGGAAGCTGCTCCAGCACTTTCACCAAATATAGTGACACTGGTACGATCTCCACCAAATGCTTCAATATTTCGTTGAACCCATTTAAGTGCAGCTACTTGATCCTTCATACCTGCATTACCTGGCGCATCCTTTGTTTTTAAGCAAAGGAAACCCTGAATATTAAGTCTATAATTGATAGTGACGAGGATAACGCCCTTGCTTACTAAATAATCCGGACCATAGAGAAAACTCGTGCTAGACCCCTCAGAAAATCCTCCACCGTGAATAAAAACCATAACTGGATATTTTGAGTTAGTGTTTGCGTCGAGTGGCGTATATATGTTCATAGTTAGACATTCTTCTTGGCCTACAAGCGAACTTGCTCCCATTCTTTGGAAACAGCGAACATTTTCTTCTATAGCTTCTAAAACACCTAGCCATGTCGGTTCTGGGCCTGGACTCTTGAAAGAAAATATTATTTATGATAGTAACTTTATCATTTTTTTCTGTTATCTTAAATTTATCAAATAAATGATGTCTAAATTTAACATCATTCAAAGTCATTCAATAACGATTTTTTTTTTAATTTTGCTTCAGGAAGTTAAAATAAGCATAAATTAGAATAAAATTCATTTTGGAGAATCAGGAAAAGTTATTTTAATTAAATATCTTGTCTATTTGTTATTATCAACCATATTAAGGTCCATATTAATGTCATTAAGAATCTTAAAGAGAATCATAATATGTTTCGCAGATATTCTGTGATTGAGCTCAACAAGAAATGCTTCGCAGGTTATTCTACTATAACATTAGATAAACAAAATAGGCATTTTTATGCGTATTTTGTTGTTTATATAAAAATACAAGAAATTCCACTGAATCTGCTGTTTTTCGCCACACCTACTAAATTTAAAGTAGTCAATATACCGGTACCGCAAGGACCAACTTCAAACAAATTTAACTTAACCCCCGACTAAAAAATAGAAGTGTTATAAGTTTGAGGTGTGATCTATGTATCTATGTGTCTGTATTTAACATCGTAGCTCCCTAACCAATGGACTAATTTTGATGCGGGTTTTTTTTATCAAAGCTGATATCATCGGGATCGTTCCTAACTATAATTAATTAAGATCTATTGAAACGTTTAATCTAAGAAAGGTATCTATACACTAGACGCTTGAAAGCCCAAATTATTAAGTTTTTGAAAAGATCTGAGCAACTTCCGACGGTTTGATCCAATTAAAATTTATACTGTGACATCATGGATACTAAAATACCATTTATAAAATACGATAAATTCGTAACTTTGGAACATGTTATATAAACAGCTGAAATCAGCAGGATTCACAACTCGTCAACAACTTGCAGAAGTATCGTGTTGAGGCTCGTTCGAATCGTCTCAATGAATATATTGTCAGGATTTTTTTACATTATCAATTTTAGATTATTTAAAGTATGTAATACTTGCCTCTTCTTTTTGATAAAAAATCATATTATACTGTTATTATATTATTATGCTTGCTAATGAGACATTTTCAAAAATAAAAAAACATCTCTTGATGTAAAGAATTTTGTTAATAAATAATCGTTTATTGACAAAATTAAAAATCGACACTTTAAATAATAGGACGCTATTTTTTGGCTCTGCTTTCTTACTACAACGAATAAATCGTCGTGAAATTTGACAGCAAATAATTTGATACGATTATTAATATTTTCAATTAAATATAAGTGCAATATTTTATAAACGAAGTTATGACTTAAAGATAGTTAAGAAACATGACGTCATAATAGCTTCGTTAATTGTATTCACGAAAACAATTATTCTATTATGAAAATCGACAAAAATTGAAGTCGACTAAAAGATTTAACATAACTGAATAAACATTACAGAAAAAAAATAACACACCTGGAAACGCTTAATAGGTTGAGTGGCGTACGGAACCGCCAAGTACCGTTTATGGGAACCATCAGGGGCCACCACGCCGCGCAACCAGCCGCCAGTCACTCGTACTGGCGGCGTCGGCTGCCTGACCAGTCGCGCCGCCCAGAGCGACCAGAGCACCAGCCAATACGTCTTCATAATAACACAACACTTAGCACATAAGTGAAAACACGCTAATGTAAATCATATCGAATTCAAATACATATTTTTTAATTTAGTTCTAAATTAATATAAAGTAGAATTAACAAAACGTAAAGTCTAAAATATGTATTCTATAGCTGCAACTGTTAAAATTCTTATTTACATTTGACCAGCGACCCCGATGACTAGTACGTGTGTAACAATCTAGTTTTTCCTAACTACCTAGTCATGACCCTCAAGGTCGCGCAAACTACGTAACATATATACTAACAATAAAATCGATTATTGCAATTTGTTCATAAAATTAATAAAAAATACTAGATGACCATTGCCAATATTACGAACCGTTTGTAATAAGTTACATAATCATTTTAAACTGTATTTTAAAAAAAGGCATTAGCATTGAGATATTTACTTAAATTTGGTAATTAAAGCGAAAAATTACAATTCAATTATTTGGTAATGGCTTTTAGTTGTGTCAATTAGACACAGGCTATTTCACCAATGTCACGTGGAATGGAGAAAACATTACTGTTAATACAGTATTAAAGGTAATAAAGGTGATAGGTGATAAAGAAATACCTTTGAGAATGTTAAGTTATCTCTGGGGTTCTAGTAACTTGTTTATTCATAATTATTAATATATTTCTGACAGTGATGACAAGCGATCTATCCTAGAGAGAGGGAACGTACTGCCGATATATAATAATAACTAACTGATCAACGAGCTACCATAGACAAAATACAGTTTTATTTACTTTTATGATATATTCCTAACAGAGAAATAATATCTAAAGATACATTGTTGGGTGTATATATAGAAATGATATCTATAGAGTCTATTTTTCTTTACTTGGCATATTTTCTAACCATACATTCTCGTGTCTAACTCTTATTAGACATGAGAAATTATCGAGCGATTGATTGAACTGAATCATTTTTATAATGAAAAATAATATTCAGAAATTTATGCTTTTCGTTCCGGATAATGTTACGAAATAAGACAAGTGAAGAAAAGTAAACTATAGATATATTGCTGATCATCGTTGAAGTTTTCCAGAACTGAGTCGCTAATTCAGCTGAAAATTTTTCATATAATGTCCGGCCGAGCTAAAATTAAATTGATAGAAAAAACTACATATAAAACCTGTGACCGCATTATCAACGGGTAAAATGTTATTTGGACGCTGATAAGCAATAATGTGTCAACCCACAAAAAGTGAAATTCGGATATATTGATATATTTAGATACTGCATCACCTATTTAACATTATTCAGTAAAAACTAAAGTCGTATAAACTAAATAAGTAGAAAAAAATTTTTCTTAATTAAGTGTTTCGAATTTCAAGGTCATTCCTTATTTTGTAATTTATACTATAATCTCATATATTTAAAAGACTTTTTATTAGATAATATACTAAATATGTCAACCTGCTTTTAATTTATTATACTTTTTACCAAAAAAGGAAAAGAAAATATGGACAAATACTTATTAGAACAAATTTATTATGAATAGATTTGACATCTTTAGACGCCATTTTCTCAAAATGAAGTTCGTGTGGCTTGACACAGTATTGCTTATCAGCATCCATTTATAACCACTCTAGAACCTAATTAAACTACAGTTAAAAATATTATTATATAACAAATTTAGTTGCGACTTCACTTGCGTTTATGTAAATTTCGTTTTAAAAAATACGCGTATGTAGATTACAGAATCCTCTAAAAAAATGTGCTTTTCAAATGATACCTTTTTTTTAAATAGGTTCAGTGGATCCGGAGTTTACTTCGCACACACAATGCGCGTTCTCTTTTTATATATTAGTGTAGATAACATTATTATGATTTAAACACCGTAACCAAAGTACGAGATTTCTCGACGAATCATGTCAGAACTTAAAAGTACACCGAGCACACCTCATAAGCGAATTTACAGGAACAATACAGCATTCTGTCAGCAAATTGGCGTAAAGTAGCAAATAAAGCTGCATATGACAGAGTTAGAGATCCGAAAACCTGCTCCCCTCTTATATCTATCCTGCCCATTGCTTTCTATACATCTTCACACCTTTCCTTTTAACACGACAGCGCAATTGGTGCTCCTTTGGTGATGGAAATGTTCGTGGACGTGATCACTTAAAATCAAGTGACCTGTTCGTTTGTTGAGTATTATCATAAAAAACTTATGACACTAGTTTTGAAATCACTGTCATGCAGTCGATTCAAAATTCTTGATACGATTATCTAGACCAGTGTTTTTTGACTTTTTTAAGTTACATTTATGTAATGTCAAGGAACCTCTTAATAAAAAAAAACACGTTATTCGTGTTTTTTTTTTTTTGGAAAATTTATTTCGGTACTACAAAAAAAAAGTATTTCATAAAAATTAAAATTCCTATATTAATGTGATAGTTGATGATACTGTTACATAAAACGGTGGACCCCATACACTTACTCCTGTTGGACCACAGGTTAAGAAACATTGAGCTATACTGAGAATAACTTATTTTAAACTTTGAATGATGACAAATAAATTAATTTAAGAGACAGAAATACGTTTAATGATCAAACCCGCGGCCTACATCTAGTAAATATCGATAGTCTTTTATCGATTATTAGTGATTATTTTTAATGTTATCGATACGATTATAACTCATCGTTGTAGTTGGACGCTTTTATAACGTCAACTTGGCTAGTCCAAGATATTATTTATTGATGCACCTTAATTGATATATTAATATATATGAAAGGTAAATATACAATTGTATATAGGGAACGCAATTATATATAGAATAACTTATTTTCTAGGCGAGAATTACACTTGTAAGTTTTGCTCTCAAACTTTCATAAGGACTTACATATATTCTTTGTCAGCTTTCACCTATAAGACTTTACTGCCACTTCTTTTTTTGACAGCCAGAGCTTATTTTGGTAACTGTTACAAACTTACAGAGTTGTTTTATACCAATTATGAGAGAAAAACTTATAAACTTACAAAAAACCTCTTTCAGAAAATTTAGATATATACCATTTTAAACCAAATTCAATACAACAAAATTGACGCTTGATTTTTATAACATATTAAATATAAATTCTAAAAAGTTTTACTACTATGTTATTTGCGGCTTATGTTCTTGTAAAAAGTATATTAAGAACTAACAGTGTATATAACACAGATATAGAATAACAAAATATACTTTCAATAGCGTTACATTCGTCCATTTAGAACCATTTAAAGGAAAACGAACTTTACGACGCAAAGAACAACGTTTAATATCGCACAACACCTTACATAATCAGTAATACTTGCCCTGTCACATGTTTCTTCAATCTGTTACAACCGCTTACAAAATCTACAACGATATTAATACAGACATAACGCACTACTACATTTATTTTGAACCTTACTACATTCGTTTAAGACTTTATTTCGCATAGCATTGTGTTCAGATGAAGGTCGAATTTGTAATGTCTCTTGTAGAGTGCGTTGACTGTTTACTTCTGTCATTTCTGTGCCGGCGAAAGACGTGTAAACATTAGAAAGTTTGCGATATTTCTATTATAACTAATAAAGCTTTGTTATTTTATCGATAAAAGTGTTTAAAAGATGTGAATTTAATAATTTCTTAATATAGTAAATGTGTTATTTGTACAAAACTTGTAATGTAGCAAAACTGTTTTGTTGTGAAAGGACAATCATGTTAACTTATTAGTAATTAAAATGAAGTGAATATGAAATAAGTGATGTCAAAGATTTAAAAATAATATTTAGATATAATATATTGTGCTATGAAGTATTACTGGATAGTGTTATGGTCGCTGTGGGCAGGGCGACTGGTTCGGCAGCCAACGGTACCGTTGCGCGTGCGCAGTGGTCTCTTGCGCGGGTCGGTGGCAGCTGATGGATCACATATCAGCTACCTGGGTGTGCCGTACGCTTCTTATGAAAAAAGATTCCAGGTAAATACATATAATATCACATTTAAGGAAAATTTTAGTATTTCTTGTAATCTGTTAATAAGAAAATGGTAGGGAAGGGGGACTAGAACCAAAAGTGCAGTATTTAGTTAATAATATTATTAATAATAATTGTACTTTTTAATATTACAAGAAAAGTTTTACAAGATAAGCAAAACTTAATTATTTAATAATAAAATCTCGCTCTTCAAAATCATTCAAGCCTTACTCGTTTAGGCTGGAAGGTCACAACCGACATACATACATACATACATACCCGCGAAAACCATTACCCTCCTTCTCAGTCAATATAAAACATTACATCATACCTTATGTAAATACATAGATTGAAACAACTTAACTACGTTTTTACAACTGGTTATGTAAACTACATTCCTTTATAGTTATTCCTAACAATGGATAATTGTATATGATTAAATAATTATTATAATTGACGATGGGATTTTTTTTCAAAATTGTTTCTATACGCAGCATTATTTTTGTAAAATACTACTTGTCCCTTGTGGTTTCACTCGCTTTTATAGTTACTGCTTCGTTCCTATGAATCAGCGTGAATATAGCCTATAGCCTTCCTTAATAAATAAACTATTTAACACAAAAATATTTTTTCAATTCGAACCAGTAGTTCCTGAGATTAGCGCGTTCAACAAACAAAATCTTCAGCTTTATAATAATAACCTTTAAAAGTCAGCACATGACGAATCGACTACTACTGACAATACACTCGTTGTTTCTAAACAAATTTTGGAAATACTTGGTAAACATACATAAACTTAAAAGATATTTTATCTTTTTTCAGGCCTCCTATCCACGTCCAAAATGGAAAGGTACACTAGAAGCAATAGAAGAATACATTAGGTGTCCACAAAGATACGCCAACACTTTGATATCAGGACAGGAAGACTGCCTCACACTAAATGTTTACACGCCTGTACAGCCAGCCGATAAACTGCGTCCTGTTATGCTTTACATCCATGGTGGAGGCTTCAGAGACGGCTCTGGTTCTCCTTTCCTATACGGACCAGGATATTTAGTTAAACATGACGTTATTCTAGTCACATTTAATTACAGACTTGAAGTTTTAGGATTTCTATGTTTAGGTATTAAGGACGCTCCTGGTAACGTAGGTTTGAAAGATCAAGTTCAGGCATTGCTTTGGGTTCAGAGAAATATAAAAGCATTTGGTGGTGACCCCGATAAAGTAACGTTGTTTGGCGAAAGTGCTGGATCAGCGTCCGTTCTTTATCATATTGTATCACCCTTATCAAAAGGTCTCTTCCAAAATGCAATCATGCAGAGCGGCTCCGCAATGTCGCCATGGAGTTTTCAATTTGAACCGATTAAAACAGCAAAGGACTTAGCGAAACAAATGGGTCACAATTTAGAAGAACCTCAACAATTGTATGACCTATTCAAAAGCAAATCAGTCAAGGAATTACTTAGCACACGAATACCTAGAGGTGAAGGTGATGTTGTGCTCTCAGAAAACGTTTTCGTACCGTGTGTTGAAGATAAAATACCAAATCAAGAACAGTTTATCACCGACCTACCATATAACCTAATTTCCAGTGGACAATATTACAGAATACCTTTGATTATTGGTTATAACAACGCCGAAGGGTATATGTTTGTTGGTAAAGAAAATGATACGACAATAAATAAATTTAATTATTACGCAGCGATGCCACGTGATCTAGAATTTCCATCAGATAAAGATAAAATCAAAATTGCAACAGATCTTAAATCATTATATAATGGAACAGACATTTCAGATGATAACTTAGTGAAATTGTCAAAATTTGAAGGTGATTCTGGTATTGCATATCCTGTAACAATAACAGCTGAACTATTAGCTAAAACTAATAGCTATCCAATATATGCGTATAAGCTTTGTTACGACGGTTGGATGAATATAATCAAAGTATTATTTCGATTTTGGAAGTATCCCGGAGCGACTCACGCAGATGACCTGTTTTATATGTTCAAGATGCAAATAACTTTACCTCAGTCGTTCTTAGAAATTAAAATTACGAATCAAATAACAAAAATGTGGACTAATTTTGCTAAATTTGGGTATGTACTCTAAATAAGTTACTCGAATTAGATAAAGAATAGCATTATATTATTTTAAAAGATAATATTTCAAAATTAATCTACATATAATTTGTATTTTTTTAATTTCACATAAAATATACATAAAAACCTTTATCGTATAGGATCTGTATTCTAGTTAGAAAAAAAAACAATGATTTTAAAGCGACTGAATAAATTTTCATCTAACAAAGATGAGTGAAAAATGAAATAAGTCAATGATAAGATCTTCCCAATTACATTCCCTTCAAATACGAAGCCGTATTATGATATATGATATCCTCATTATTTAAATTAAAGTTTGCTATTTATATTAAACTCTTTTCCAAATTATTTTTCAGAGACCCATCACCAGCAATATCTGAAAACTTGCCAATGAAATGGCACCCAGTAGACAAAAATAATCCACATTTGCTACTGATTGACAAACAATTCTCTACCCAAGCACTATGGGCTGACGAAAATTTGTTATTTTGGAACAAAACGTACACCAAATTCAGAAGAAAGAAGTGATATTTTATAAGTTATTAACTTATGTGACAATGGAATTAACATCCATCTCGCTCTGATGTTAAAGAAATAAGCAAGATAAAATTAAAAAGACATTAAATGAATTGGAGTAGTGGTACTTTACAGATGTCGCTGGACTGGCACGATATGAATTACTAGAGCACGTTCATCACAATGAAGTAAAAATTAAAGATACATATATAAGACAAAATTGCCATTAGACTAAGTTAGCTTTTAAATAAAGTGTTTTAAACATGAAAGAAAAACGCTTAATTTTTTCACTTTGTTTTACGATCTCGTAATTTTTTAACAGTATCGTAAATGTTTACTCCTGAATGAGCAGACTGCAGCAGTAATAGACAACCAAACAGTTTCTTTACAGCTATTTACAATTATGTATCACAATAATTATGGCAACTACAAAATGGACCAACATTAGACGTCTAACATCTTCTTAACAAAATATTCTTCTAACTACAGCGATCGATATGACTTATTTTTGTAAATTAATTTGAAGATCCTATTAAGGTATCGAATTACTTTACCTGAGGTAGAGCTTAGCTGTAGCATACTGACTACAGTTTATATACTGGCTGACTCGAGAAGGGCAGTACCGCACTCTCACAGAAGGTCGGCATAAAATGGCTAAAATAGCTGCGTTTCAGACGGTGAGATAGCCGGAAGCCTAATCCCCTGCTCAAATCCTTTTCTTTCGTCCTATACCCTTTCATGCCACATTCATGCATTTGTGGCTCCTCCGGTGCTGCAAATTTGCATGAGCGACGGTGATCACTTAAAATCAGGTGTCACGCAGCCAGCTATTTTTATCATCATCATCTACTGCTTTTCATTCTAGTCCAGATATTGACGAGATACTGATTTTTACACAGCACAATTACCATCTGACCTCTGCAAGATCTGAAGTCAAGCCAGTAACCATTTAAACTAGAAGAATTTCCCTACTACGAGTAACGATCAGTTGATTGTGATAACAACCGGGACCGACAGCTTGACGTGCTCTCCAAAGCACGGTGGGGAGACCCACAAAGACAAACACCCAGATCTAGGAACAAATATTTATATATATAAAATGTAACCCACCCATTACGTCGTGAATGTTTCTCATTTTATACCTGCCAAGTCAATATCGCATTGTTTTCAAAGAGGCCAAGATCATGCGACGTCGGCGTGCACAATAATCGTTTGTATTTACGAGCATAATGAAAAAAACATTAGTTCTGTCTATATTCTATTACTATTTCTATTAATCGTTTTATACTTTGTCTGATGCCAATAGAATTCGTATCATTATTATGGGCTTGGAATAGCTTCGGTCGTAATTTCGGTTCATCGATTAAAACTATTGTCATCCTAATTTTTAAACATTATTTTACAGTAATCTTGAGAGAACCTGTATTATTTCTAAAGATGGTTGCTCACGATTTAATTTTAGGGTAGATCCTACTCATAATCTATTTTTCTTTACTTACCTTTATTTGACAACAATAACCCGAACGCAAAATCACGAATTTTCGAACAATTAATTTTCATTAAAATTTTACATTATAAAGAATGATTAATTTCAATCATTAAATTGATAATTTCTTATCTAACTCTCATGAGTGGTTAGAAATACGCCATATTTGTTCGCTAAATAAGACCAGGAAAGAAAAATAAACTATAGAACCATATTCTAGCTCTCTTGTCCGCATTACTAACTCGCAAATTACTGAGGCCTAACTATAGCCTAACTACCTATAGCAAAGCTCCGTATAAAAGCTGTTAAATAAACGGTTTATTAAGGTGTCTGCGACATATACGTTACAATATTTAATTGTACTTATCATTATTATAAGTTTCATCTGAGTTTAATGAGTTATCACGGATTTGTATAAAGATTTAGATAAATTATTTATCATTGCCTTTACACCTGAAATAATTTCAGTGACTTTTACCGACTTAGAAAAAGGAGGAGCTTCTATATTCGGCTGTATGTGTGTATATCTTTTTCTTTTTTTTTATGTTTGTTCACTGATTTCTTCCCCGATTGCGCACCATTTTTTAATATATATATTTTTTTTGTTTTAAAGAGTATACTTCCGATTTGGTCCTATTGTCATCAAGTCAGGATCTGATGCTGGGATGGGAGTACAAGTTGCTAGTGGAAGTTATTGAGTAACAAATATTTCAAGGATTGCGATTCGATTACTTCAACATAATTGCTATGCAATTTATGCTCGTCCCAATGCATATTGTAAAGTGAAGTTGATGGTACAACACCAAGAGAGCTCCTCAATAATTAACAGCCCGGCATCGGGAAAAGCAATATTTTATAAATGGTGATAAGCAGTTGATATTAGGCTATTGTAACTTAGGTAAATCACAAATTGTCTCTTACTGCTACTTACTATATTCGTAACTTAAAAGTGTATAATAAAAACTTAAAAAAAATTGCCGACATCGAAAACGAAACATGTTTATTAAAAAGCAAAAAAATAAATATTTTCTACAACATTTTGAAGATGTTACTTAGGTGAGCAACTAAGCATCCAATAGATGGCGCAGTGCATAATATTTAATCAGCGTATTAGAAGCACAGCGACTCGGAGCCGGATATTCTAGCAGCATCTAAAGCATACATAATAAAAATAAAATTGAATGTCTGTTAGAAATTTCAAATTAACAGGTTTTTAGTAACTGCATACGAAAGTATGTACACGGTAGTTACATAAAAGACAATTTTTAAAAATTTTATCTGTCTGTCTGTCTGTGTGTTTGTTCCGGAAAATCTCTCAAACAACGGGACAGATTTTGATGGGAGTTTCTCTCACAGATAGCCAATGTTATCTTATTGAGGGCCGTTGAGTGTGATGCGTTTTTATAAGTAGTAACTTAGGCTACTTTTATTTTATTTTTAATATATAAAAAAGAAGGCCCCTTCCCTATTAAGATCTTAGCGGAGTCTTATGCTCAAGGTTCATGTACATAAAATTAAAATTTTTAACCAGTCTTTTACAATCCATGTAATTAAATTGTGGAATAATTTATCTTTAACCATAAAAAAGCTTTCAATTTTCAAAAATTCTGTAAAAAAAATATTACCTTAAATCTGGAGACGATCTTAGCTAATGTTTTTTATAATATAATAAATTTTATGATATATGAGAAGCATTTATTAGTCTATAATTTTGATATATGTATGTACAATATAAGACAGTTTATGACAAACCTAAACTAACAAAAAAATATATAATTCAGTCTTTTACTTTTATATCGATTCTGGTATAATAGCCAAGCTAATTTTTAATAAATCAGCCAAGTGCGTGTCGGGCCACGCACAATGTAGGGTTCCGTAGTTGTCAGAATTGTCAAGATCGGTCAAGCAATCTTCGAGTACATATTTTCGTAAAAATGTTTGAATGTGAATTATACTAACGATTTTGAACATTAAATGTTCGTCGATTATTTATTGTTCTAACACTTGTAAAATATACTTAGCGCCGATAAATTTCCTTCCTGATTAGCGCCTATGAAATCTATGGAGATTTGGTTGAAAACTTCATAAGCGCGATTCAGAATCACTCGCGACATGTTTTATTAAGACATTGTTTTATACCTTATTTTATATTTTATTTTAATTTAAACTTATTAAATATTTATTTATTTATTCATTTAAATTCATATATTAATTTAAAATTATTAATATTTACATAATGTGATGCTTTAAAAAGTGAAATATTTATTTTTACTTAGATCATCTATAACTCGATAACCATAAGAACCAACATAGCCGTGATAATTTTCCTTTTAAATTCATTATATGTACCGCTATCGTGAATTTTTTCATATTTTTAGACGCAGCAGTTTAGTGGGTAGAGGGGGGGGACACTTGACTCTAAGAAAAATTGACACTTCAAAGCTTAATATTTCGGAAACAGTTCGTCGTTCGGAAAAATGGTTTTCCCACACCTATAACATTTTTAAAAGACCTATCTAACGATACCCCACAACATGGGATAAATGAGAAAAAAAATTTTTGGTCTCTCTTTACACATAGGGAAGACACCCTGAAAAAAAAATATTTTTAAGATTTTATTGTACGACTTTCTCGGCGTAATTCATATGTATACTCATACCGAATTACAGCTTTCTGGTATTAAGGGTTTCGGAGCAAAGCCGCGGACAGACAGACAGACAGACAGACGGACGGACAGACAGACAGACAGACAGACAGACGGACATGGCGAAACTATAAGGGTTCCGTTTTTTACTACGGAACCCTAAAAACCAATACAAAGTTATTACAAAATCATGCTCAACTTGAACTCGTTTCTAATATTAATTGGAAGTAGGCTGTCAAGGTTATTTCATTAAATTATACATATATAGACTAGATGCTGCCAGTGGCTTTGTCTTCATGGAATCCGGTTCGTCGAAAAAAATTGGACTGAACTAAATTTTTTTTTTCAAAATGGTTTCAAGGTCATTGACGCATTCTTCTCTTCTTCGTACGAGAAAGAAAGTATACTTTATTGTACACCAAAGACTCATACATGCAATAAAAGGTACAATGTTTTTTTTCATGTTTTCAATTTTACAATAAGTTGACAAAGTTTTACTACAATCGGATGGAGGACAGCGCTTTGATACGATCTACATTATATTAGAGATTTTGGTAAAATGAAAAAGCTTACAATATGCATATAATCAAAAGTAACTCACATCAAAAAGCCTTATAATATATGTATATATATATATATTTAATTGACACGTCAAATAATTAGACCGGCCTTGGAAGATCAGACCTGTGTAAAAAATCATGATAAAAACATTTAAACACTAGGAACATAATTTATCGAAACACAATTTTTTACGAATAAATTGAGGATTGTAACGTCTAAGGCGGTATTAAGTTGTAAGTTTTGCTCTCGTAATTGTCATAAAACAACTCTATAACAATAGTTACCAAAGTAATCTTACAAAAGTTGTTACTTTAAAGTGTAAAGTAATGACAAACAACTTATGTAAATTTTTATGGAAGTCTAAAAGCAAAACTTATGTGTAATTCTCGCATAAGGCGAAAATTAAACTTGCAAATTTTGTTTACAAACTTTCATAATATTTACATAACTTATTAATCATTGCTTTTACACCAGACAGAATTTACATATCTTTTGACACTCTCAGCTTACGTATAGCCTATTTATATTTGTCTGATAAATAAAACAAATAATGGAAAATAGCCTAAAGAATATTTAGTCGCGAATTAAAGTAAAATTAACGTAACTCGAAGGAAATGTATCCGCAAGTGCGAACGGTTGGTCAACATCCAGGCATTGCTCAACCTGCGAGGACTGGCTTTACCAGCGTTGAGCGGACGCTCATCTGTTGCGGTAACTAGAACACAGTTTAATGTTTTTATTTAAAACGAGCTGGCGCCTGCGACTTTGTCTACGGAATATTAAAATTAAAACGAAATTTCTAAAATTTATTTTACGCTTAAGTAGACTTAGTTTCTCCTTATAAAATTAGCTATCTGCGAGTGACAGTCCCGCCAAAATCGATCCAACCATTTCAAAGATTAGCCGGAACAAACAGACAGACAACAATTTTAAATATTGTCTTTTTGTGTAAGTGCCGTATATACGTATGCATTTAGTTAAAAACCGTTAATTTAAAATTACAAAAAGACACTTCAATTTTAATTATGTGTATAGACTAGCGACTCGCTCCGCCTTCCCACGAGTACATATAGGCATCTAACAAAAAATGTAAAAATTATAACTTTATATAATTTATGTTATTATGTCTATGTTGTTGTTTCTAATAATGAAAAATATATTTTTTGTGCGAGAAGTCATCGTGGGCGTCCCCAGAACACCCTACCAAAGCTTCATCACGATTCTATGTTTTCGGAACGCACAGACAAACATACAAACATTGATGTTTAATTATATAGATAGTTGTTTTCCTACAAAAATATAAGCGACTTCAAACAAAACTATTTTTGTATGTATTTATATATACATTGTTAGCTTGAAAATAAATAAAAGATGAAAATATATAGATAGTGCTCTATAATCGTTGATTACAGAGTTTATTTAACATATATATATTTGCGCTCTATCGGCATAAGGTTTATGGGTTCTCAAGTGACTATATAGTCAGTGACATAAGTGCTATTCACTCTGTGGCATTAGAATTGAGATCCTGGCTCTTTCTGCTACGTTCTCCGACGCGTAGACGCACTTAAACCCCCAACATCAAAGCAGACAACATGTAATTCTATAGCTTCAAAAAATATCTAACTCAATCATATATTTTTTTAATCGGACAGAGTATGTGTCCTATTTCACATCGTCACACGGAGGCTACTGAAAATCAGTGTTAGGGTTATCCTTAACTGAGTAGTTTTCCATTTTGTCTGTCACACCATATTATGGATTATACCTGTACAGTTTTATAAATATGAATATTTATATTTAATGTTAAGATTCATATATTTGTATTATTTTAAATAGATGCAAAATATAAAGATACTTTGTGTAAGTAAAGTAAGTTTACTTTGTATTTATTTTTTTATTCGTAACCATTTTTTCTTAATTTTTTTCGATGCTTTTGTCTATTTTTATTCTTCTTTATTTATACCATAATTTACACAACATATGTGTAAATTTTTGGTGTGAATCTAAATAAATCTATCCATCTTATTTAGTGACTCTAAGCTAAATAACTGAACAAACAACATTATATATTAATATTTTGACCCTGGTCGTGAAGTTCAAAACAGTTGAGCAAACTCAAAGGTCACTTTGACATGACGTTTACTTTTTAGCGCACTCCAGTTTGCACAGTTACACAAATCTTCGTTTGCCATATTGCACATAAACCAGTTCTATTGCACATGGTGTGATACAAATTTCACACAATCCAAGAAAACTGTCTGTGTATGTTATTACATAAATTACACTTTTGTATTTGCTCGTCTGTAACTGTGCAAAATGATTTGCACAAATATGCACATCGTACATTTACATAAATGTGTAATTTGAAAAATGCATTTTATAAAACAAAAATACCTTCGATGTTTTTACTTAAACAATTTAAAGATATAATATTGAAAATTAAAAAGCAAAACAACCTAACAATTTATTCATTGAGATTATTTCCACGAGTCCTAACACGGTACTTCTGTTTATTCTAGCTGATGTTGCAGCATGAGGTCAAGGTCAAATCCTTACAACTAGAAAAGAGCCGATAACCTTGAAACATCTGAAAACATCTTCATAACTTATAGCTAAGAACCATCTTGATTACATCAGCCTTCAAACAAAAAAACTGAATAAAAATTGGTATATTAGTTAGAGGGCTACGAAGTCACAGATAGACACACAAATGAATACTGATAAGCAATAATGTGTCAACCTACAAATAGTCAAAGTCGGAGTTATTGATCTCTTCTGATAATGCATCGTATAATTAAAGGCATGACAAAAAATTTCTTAATTTAATGTTTCGAATATTGAGGCTTGCTACTTTTTTAGTGATATTCAATAATCTAATATATATATAAAATATTATTACATAAAACTTTTTAGTATACAAATCTACATTTATATCATTATATCTTTTAACAAAATAGAGATAGAAGTATGGATACATACAAACGTTTTTAAACAAATTGATTACGAATAGGTTTGACAATTTTAAACGCAATTTTCTCGAAATGAAGTCCGTGTGGATTGCTTATCAGCGTCCAAATATACATTACACATATCAAATTTATAAACCATCTTTCTGGGTCACAGGCTAAACAAAACAAAATATTCATTAAATTCATCGCTTTAAGAAATATGTTTAAATGTGTATAGTTATTTATAAATAAATTTATTAAAAAATAAAATATACATTAATTATAGAGGTCGACTTGATAACGGAATTAAGGCCGCATTCGCACGTCCGACACACGATGATCTCTTGGACAAAAACGTTCGTAAATAAGTATTTTTTTAAAAATTAAAAAACTCTACTTAGTAACTAGACCATCTGTAGACTGCAGTCAGCAGTTCTGTCTAAGAGTCTATAAGTGTTAATCCTTACTAACCAACTTGAAATTGTTAGATTCTAAACGGTATTTCTGATGAAAATGATATAAGAACATTTAACGATACCCATCTTGGTATAGATCGTCGATTTTATTTTAATTTTTCACATTATGGTGTCCTAATACGGATATTTTCTTTTTTTCAACTTCTTACAGTTTCTATGACATTCACGCCGTTATGACAAACGACGTGTTACGTGTGTAATTACAGCCACAAAGGTACAAACCCACATACATACATACATACATGCATACAAGCACACGTGCACGCGAACGCGCACGCGCACACACAAACACACACACATGCATATAAACATACATAGATTGACAAATACATTACCCGCCCTTGCGTCGCGCAATCGTGTAACAATCATGAACTGATGATAAAATCAGGAGGTAGATAATAGAACTCTTTAGCGGTTACTCATAAACCTTTTGTTTTCACAGACAGTTTGGCGCAGTGGTGACTATTGCTGACTGTAACGCTAAAGGTCGTGGGTTAGATCCATGCTCACGGCAAACGTCTCTATTTGCCATGGTATTTGTATTTGTGTTATGTACGTTTTCAGACCCCCGACATAAGATCATGAGACCCTAATGGGGCCGTTGAATGTGATCCGTTTATTTATAAACAGCTCGAGTTTAAACTCCTTTGGTTTGTTTTCGCGAGTTCCCTACATTAAAATCGAACTAAAAACCATATTATTTTTTTCAAAAAATTAAACCGACTTTAAAAACGAACCTGAGAGATACAAATGAACTAAAAAGCATAAAATAAATGTTTTCTACAACATTCTGAAGTCGGTGCCTAGTAAAATATTCGAAGTCGGCGCAAGTAAGACCTTTTTCGTGTTATTTACCAAAGTACCACCGACTCGGAATGTAATGTGACATTGTATACCACATTGTTACGATTCAGTATCACCCGATGTGTCCAGGCTCCTCTATTCCACTGGACACTCTGAACAAGTGCTCAGGATCCCGCGATCAATGACAGCCTCGTAATTCCAGCCAGCCTTAATATAAGAAGGATATCTTTTCAATCAATGTAAATTTTCTCTGAATGCTAAATGTTACTTTTCTACAATATAATATTATATCTATATAATTATATATTCATTCAAAAAATAAAGCAAACAGTTAAATAAATCTAGAATTTCTCCTATTTACTCTTTGTACCTATTTTAACGAAGCAGCCCAAAGTGGCCCCATTATTTTAATGTGCTCAGGGCCTCCAATAGTTTAAGGGCGACCCTGAATGTGTCAAACAATTGGATGCTGATAAGCAATAATGTGTCAACCCACAAAAAGTCAAATTTAGATATATTGATGCATTCTGATAATGCATTTCGTATTTAACATAATGCAAAACAAATTTCAAGACATCTGAATCAAATAATTACGGAAAAAAGTTAAGACACCTTTAAAGGCCATTTTATCGAAATTAAGTCCGTGTGGCTTGACACATTATTGCGTCAATTAATGCGTAATCAGCGTCCAATTCAGGTATCCGACAAGACTGTCGTTTCAACGTCTGTCGTGACTGTCGTGTTGTCGTTTGTCGAACACGTCTATAGTTTGCAGGAGCTGTAAATGAATTTAATTCATTTTAACCGCGTATTCGAAGGTGTTGTCTACTTTGAACAGTGATTTTAACCTACGCACACATTGCTAGTGTGTTGCTCTACTCGATCGAACGTGCAACACAACTTTAAAATAAAAAACAATAATGTGTACTAATTGTAAATAAAAAGTGAAGTACATAGTAGTGACTTCGGAAGTAGTGTTTAAAAGTGTAGTATGAAGTATGTGGCGCTGCTGTCACTGGTTCTGGCGAATGTGGTGAGGGAGCCGACGCCAGTGGTGAAAGTGGGGGCTGGCCTGGTGAGGGGGAGGGTCAGCGATGATGGAAAATTTCACAAGTTCTTTGGTATACCGTACGGTACCGTTACGAGGAAAAATAGGTTTAAGGTATTTTTTTATAGGTACAAACCTTTTTTTACATTCTAATTTGCTTAATTTATATAAATAAGACTCTTAAAAGGAAATAATTTGAAAAATAATTAATAAATTCTTTTTTTGTGTGCAAGTGTTTGGTTACTTTATTAGTTTCATTTTAAAATCAATATAACTGAGGTGCATATATCTTCTGTATACATACAGTATAACAAAAAAAACGTATAAAATACAATACGAATTTATTGAATCCGTGAATTCAGTAATGGTCATAATTAACATAACCTTTGATATCAAAAACCAACATAAATATTTCCGGTTACAATTTTTTCTTCACCTTATAATAATTCTAAGAAATAAATATGTTGCCATGTATAAATTATGTTAGTGAACCGGTTAGTCGTTTCTGCATATGATTACTTCTGTTTCTTTTTATTCTAAATCTTTAGAGTTCCATTCACAAAAATTTTAACTCATAAGTATTTGTCAATAAGAAGTTTCTTCTCAAAGGCTGTTTGTGATTACTTAAAATTATTGTGTTATGTTTTTTATTTATTCGATCACTAATTGTGAAGTAGAAATTCAATGAAAATTAGTATTGGTATCTGATGATTATCTTCCGAGGAAAACAAACGAACTCTTCAATAATAATTAACAGTCTAAACTTAAAAATGACGTGACAAAGAATATTTAATAATACGGAGCACTAATATTACTAATAATATAGTATAAAGAACAATTCGCACTAAGCCATTTTTTTATATTAGCAAGGTTTAAGATAATTTTAATTCGTCTTATTTTATCCTTAATTGAAATGACATATTCACGCTAATTTTATAACGTTGTAGGTACCAAATTATTTTTAACTTTTATCTCTTAATTAAACTAATATAATAAAGAGGTAGTGAATTGTCTATCTGCGAAGCAAACGTTCCAACAACTAAACCCATTTTTAACCAATTTCCAAAAAGGCGGAGGTTCTCAATTCGCCGGGGACTTTTTTTATGTACATATGTTTAACGCTTACATAAAAACGACCAACTGTTTGGACAATTTCGTTTATACACCCTAAAGTATCCACCCTAAGGGGTTTAATCGGAATCCTGTGTCCGTTTAGCCACCCTAGCCGGGATGGATAAGCGGATGTCGTATATTAATTTTCATACGATTATCCCCACGACTATGACAGTCAATAACAAGATTTATTTAGTTTTTTTATTTTGTGTAATATGATTCTTGTTTAAGATCGTCATTAAAAATATGGTTCATTATGTTCCAAATTCCAATAAAATATTTTCAATACCTCACTGCCCTGAGGTTAAAAATCAGAAAAGCAATCAGAATCAAATTTCGAGTATCCACTCTAAGGGGTACCCCCCCCCCTAAGGGTGGATACTTTAGGGTGAATAAACGGAATCATCCGACTGTTTAAGTTATTTTTTTTTTGTTTGAAAAGATATTTTCACTCATTTGTCCCATAGATTCATTAAAAACACTTTAAATTTAATGTCTTGTCACTTCTAACCTCTGTATAATTTTTATTCATGCAAGAAGTGTTGCAGGATAATAAAACCAAGGGCACGTGTTGTCATTACTGTTTATCAATGGTTCTACGTTACTTATCAAGGATTTTTCCTCTAAAGATCTTGTTATATTTTTTTCTATAAAGCGTGGCTAGCCAAACAGTTGGAACACCTAATGTTAAGTGATCTCTGCCGCCCATGGATATTAACAACACTAGTGGAGTTAGATAAGAAAATAACCCAGCGTAAAAGAAGAAGAGTTGAGAAGCGTAAGAGGTGTTGGTTATGCTATAACATTCCTTACTAAATGGGCTACCCAACGAAGAATTTTTCGAATCGGATTGGTAACTTCAGAGATGTAGGGGTACATACAAACTTACAAACATACAAACTGACAAACAAAATTTTCGTCTATATAATATTAGTATAGATAAGGAGGATATAGATTTTCGAAGATCAATTACGAATATAAAAGGGAAAACCAGCAAATACATTAAGTCAGGTTAATGTTTTTGCAACAGTTCTCTAGACTTACTTTAGTCTAAAGTATTATCGTGGAAAGTCTAAGGTCAAAAGTAGATTTAACTATAACAACATCAGTTCTATTTAAAGTCGGTTATATTTTTTACGAAAACGTCGATTAACATAGCCATTTGCATTAAAACAATACTTATCTACAATTTTTCAAGTAAAATAAATAATTCATTCAAAAGAAACTAAATTTTACTTGAAATAATGTTTTAAGTAAGATTCATTGTTTAAAATGCGTCATTCGTCGTCATTATTCTCAATTTAAAAACGTGTTACTATTTTTTTTCACTACGAGCTTTGTGATTGGCTACAAATAATTTCACAGTCCTTTGCACATAGCTTAAATAATATAATTAAAACTTAAGAACTGCAACCGACGTAATTTCGTGTACTTGTGACTACTATTCCAGCATTTATGGCATTTCCGCATTGTATTCCAAACAAATCACTATATTCAAAAATTGCATTGAACAAAAAATCATGGCCTATATATACTTTTTTAGGAAACATTTTTCTCTAAGATCAATATTTTTCCAGAAAAACGTAAACACCATAAACAATCTTATTTTCTAGATTTAACCTTAAATATCGGCGCTTCAAAATACATATCTATACAAAAATTCAGGTCAATCTGAGATATAGACTTTTCGGAAGTTTATCCTTTTAGCCTTTGGATTAATAACATGTATTATCATATTTCTATTTCTGATAAACCATACATATACAGAACTAATATGTTTTTCATAAGAAACCATATGAAATTTATCTATTAGAACTTCAATTTAGTAATAAAGTTTTAAAGGTAAAACCTTTTTTATAATTATAGTATTTCAAATAAAAATTTGATGGTTTCAGGCTCCATTACCGCCTCCAAAATGGGATGGTATTTTCGAAGCTATCGACGAAAATATCAGATGCCCACAGAAAATGTTCGGCCCAGTAATCATGGGTGACGAAGATTGTCTTAAACTGAACGTGTACAAACCAGCAGTGGCTACAGGAGAGTTACTCCCAGTTATGGTGTTCATTCACGGCGGATGCTTCATTGAAGGAACTGGTTCACCGTTCCTTTATGGTCCAGATTTTATTATCGACCAAGGTGTTATATTTGTAGGTATCAACTACAGGCTTAGTGTTGAAGGCTTTCTTTGTCTGGGCATAAAAGAAGCACCTGGAAATGCTGGCCTGAAAGACCAAATAGCTGCTCTGAGGTGGATCCAAGAAAATATTGTGGCATTTGGAGGTGATCCTAATAACGTGACACTATTCGGCGAGAGTGCAGGGTCTGCGTCAATCTCTTACCTCATTTTATCACAAGCAGCTAAAGGATTGTTTCATAGAGCAATACTACAAAGTGGATCATCAGTATCCCCTTGGGCGCTCCAGCACGATCCTATCGAAAGAGCCAGTTTTCTGGCAAAAACATTTGGTTACTCGGGAAGAAATCCTCATAAACTTTACAAAGTTTTATCAAGTAAATCACCTAGGGAATTATTATCTGCTATTAAATATACAACCCGAAAACAATATATTACATCTGATACTATATTTGTACCGTGCGTTGAAAACACGATACCAGGTGTAGAGTCAGTTATAACAGAATATCCAAGTGAAATTATTAAAAGTGGTAACTATACGAAAATTCCTATAATAATTGGCTATAACAGTGGAGAGGGCATGTATTTTGTTGGAAGGACTCACGGAACTAGTATAAGCAGTGTGGAACACGAGGTGAACATGGACGAAATCTTTGTCAACGATCTAAGATTTCCCTCTGAAGAGATTAAGAATTCGACAGTAAAGAACATTCTAGAATATTACTTCTCATCAGGGACAGATGATTCAATAATGCAATTAGTTGATTTGGTTTCTGATATTCACTTGAAGTATCCAGGTGCCCTGGAATCCAATTTGTATGCCAAGACGACAGATCAACCAATTTACTACTACTCCTTTAAGTATAATGGATACATTAATATGCCAAAGATAATATCTGGGTTTATGTTCAAGCCGGGAGCGTCGCACGCTGATGAACTATTATATCTTTTCAAACCCTACTCGTTCCCATTGCCGACTAGATTGTTTGAAATGGACATGATTAAAAGAATGGTGACGCTGTGGACAAACTTCGCAAAGTACGGGTAAGTTAATTTCGTTTTAATTCCCATTTTGGAATCATTGTATCTTCTTAATTTTTTGTTGTGCATCTTTCAATGAAAGAAGATTAAAAATAATAAAGTATTAATTAGTCGACATCCGAATTAGTAGCCTAAATAACAAATTCGACTTTACTAATTATAAAAAAGATAAATTTGTATACAAACTTGCATCCCATTTAAGGAATAAATTTTCTAAAAACCTCACTCAGTGCCCACATATGTTTTATGGAAAATATCGTATTTCTAGACCTGTTAAATTAGGCTGTGCCTTAAAATTTCCTTGAATTTTGATATAGATTTTCAACAAGTCTCGATGAAATTTCAGAAAACGTTTGATACGTTTTAACGTTACTCTGAACAAAATTTACTAACCGCAAGCGGGAGCTGGTTGATTTATATAACTTAGTGACATAACGCGTGAATTACATGTATATGTTTTGCTTTTAGACTTTCATAGAGATTTACACAAGGTGTTTATCCATATTTAACATAACGGGTCTTATCGCGATAACTAATGGTAGTAATACCTTTGAGGGTAGGTGAAGAAAACTCGCGCACTTGCCACCGGAGGGCGCGCATTACACCAGTCAGCTCGTGACCACGACGAATGTAACTTCGTCGAAACGTCGGGCAATAAAAACGTGTTACAGATTTGTTAGATATTTCTTATGAGTAATACTTACAAATGTAATTCTCGCATAATAGAACTAAAGGGATTACACTAGTATTCTAACTAGAAACAAGTTTGTACGGCATTGAGGCTTAATATATACAATTATATATAAGGTCGTATAAAGTAACTACTTTTTAACTGATTTCAAAAAAGGAGGCAATTATTAATACACAAAAAGTCAAATTCGGAGATATTAGTGTATTTTGATACTGCATCACCTATTTAACATTATTAAAAAGAAATTGAAGTCATATAAACTAAGTAAGTACGGAAAAAAGTTTCTTAATTAATTGGTTCGAATTTCAAGTGCATTACATATTTGGCAATTAATACAATAATCTCAAACATTTGGAAAACTTTTTATTAGATAATATATTAAATATATCAATCTAATTTTAATTTTTTATACCTTTTATCAAAAAATAAAAGAAAAAATAAATATATACTCCTTTAAACATATGTGTTAAGAATAAGTTTGACATCTTTAGACGCCATTTTCTCAAAATGAAGTCCGTGTGGCTTGACACAGTATTGCTTATCAGAATCCATATAGCAATAAAGTATGATTATTTTGCTATGTTACGAAGGCATAAATTTTGCCACCCAAAATTTGTTCCACTTTTGGAAGACCGGAAAAATAAGAAAATGTTTATTTGTGAAATAGTCGTTGCCTCGATACAAATTGAATGTGTACATGTCAAAGTAGGAAACGAGGACAGATTTTTAACACTAAAAGTTATTAACGTAACATATCTATAGTTGATTAATGATAAGCAATACTACGTTAAACCATACTGACTTCTTTTGGAGAAAATGGCGTTTAAATTAGTTAAACCTATTCGTAACAAATTTATTTGAAGGAGTAGATATAATTCTTTTATTTTTTTATTTGATAAAAGTTATAATGAATTTAAAGCAGATTAGTATACTAAAAAGTTTTATGCAATAATAAGTTTTTCGAATGTTTATTATTATATTTAAATAATTATTTTTAACGAGAATTTATGGATTTTGGCAGCCAGAATACCGACTATGGACGACGTTGCCTCGCAATTAGCTAATGACTGAGTGTGACGGGCGCAAGAATCTTTGAACTAACAAGTCAATTATCAAAGTTTTAACCACACGTGACCTTGGCAGAATATTTTGCGCATCAGCGCGGATGCACGCCATATTATAAAAAAAATTATAACGCCAAACAGTATGAATAGAACATATTTCTAGTTATTAAACAGAATCGAACAATACAATCGAATGTTAATGTACATTTTTACTTTACGAATAATATTGTGCTTTTTGTTTTTTTTTTTCATACATTAATGCAAAGGTACACGATTATACCTTGGAAAAAGGCAATGATACAATCAAACCGTTAATTTACACAGCTCGCCGGGAATAAATATCTGAGTGAAAAATTAGTATGCCACTCACGTCCTAGTTATTATATTGACAAATTTATTTACGCCGTAGCGCTGGATGGGGTGAATGCAAAATTAATTTGTATATGAAATCACGAAATGCGGTCGGCCGTAGTTACGCGCGGTTTAGGAACGTTCCATTTTCAAACGAGAGAACAGATAATGCAACGCATGTATTTCGTATAGAAATCGATACTTCCTTACCTATTTGCAGTTTTTGCTTTTCATATTCGTTATTTGTATTAAAAGTATTTTTACACAAAACATGCGTTAAAAATACTTATGACTGATTATGACAGTTAAAATTACTTTGACCTGTAAAGAGTTTTGACCGTGACATATATACATAATAAGACTTATTAATTATTTGTATTAATTATTTTAGAACTGAATTCGTTAAAAAATATCAAAGTAAAATCCATGAATTATAGTTAAAAATAATTAAAAGTTACTTATAATTTGTTAATTGAAGTAACTTTTATTTTATTTACATAATTGTGTAATTAAGTATTAAAGAAATAGTAAATAGTAACGAAGGCACCTTTTGCAAGGTCGTATAATAACTTGATTTACAAAAAATAGTAAATAATAGTAAATAGCAAAGGAGAAGCTAGGTCACTTGATGTAAATGAATCAACGCGGCCCATTAACATTTATGGCATAAAACGTATCAACTACCAAAATTTCAAATTTGTACACTCCACGGTTCTGGCTCTGCGTTGATGGATCAATTAATCAGACGAGACATTTATCGATAAATTTCATAATTTCTTCATTAAATAAAAATTGCATTATTTCCAGTGATCCCACACCAAACATCACGAACCTCATCCCGGTGCGATGGCTACCGAGTCGGTCTCCGAACCCCATAGCCCTCATCATAGACAAGCGGCTCACCACCGCGCCCATGTGGGACGAAAACACCATAAGCTTCTGGGACACCATATATACTAAATATAGGAGAAGAGATTACGGGTTTAGAAATAGTAGTATTAATGTTGTTTAATATGCGCTGTTAATACCTAAATAGGCTTTAGGCCATAGATTTTTTTAAGAAAATGTTGAGGTTAAAAAAGAACAGGAGGGAATGAAAGAAGTGAATGAAGCAATTAACACAGTGGTCACTTCAACTGACTGAAGCGCTGACGGTCAAGGTTCGGTCCCCGTTCATGAAAACCATCTATATGGGCCATACCGATTGTCATGTTCAGCGTGTTTGCGTATGGAACCCAGAAACGGGATCATAGGTTCTAATTCAAGTGTAGTGTTCAACACATTCATTGCCACAGACACAACGTGTGTGTCCTTAAAAAAGTATTTTATTCGTATAAAAAAGGGGGCAAACGAGCAAATAGTACCACCAGATGTCAAATGATTACCATCGCCCGGACATCTGCAACACCAGGGGCGTTGCGTTGCGTTGCTGGCCTATGTATCCACAAGTGTTGCCGATGCAACGTCCATTTCTTTCAATACATATTTTCTGTGATATTTAATACAATAACAATACATAAACAAGTTTAAATACATATTTGATTTGATTACTCAAAAACGGGTTCAAGGATTCCTATATATTATAGTGGGTAAGGGTTTATAGAGGTGATAGGGGATGGGTGGGGATTTAGAATTCAGCTCGAAGGATGCCAAAGGAGGTTCCAACCAACCTTCGTAAGGAGAGAAAAAATTCGAAATGCGATATCGCTCAAGTAACCAATTTTAACATGCTGATTTAAATATGTTATTTTTTTATATGAACCAAGGATAATAGTTTTACTAAATAATTGTAATATACATTACAAATATAATAAAATTATTGTTAAGGAATAATTTACCTACATTTGTGAAATAAAAAAAATGATTGTAAAATATAATAGTTATGACATTTTTTTAAGAATATCTAGTCCGATGGTTCGATGTTTTCAATTTTTTTTTACTCATATTATATTTAATAAAACAATCATTAAAATTATACAAACTGTCTTTTATTATAAAACCAGCCATTACCGAGAAATGAGAAAACAAGATTTAAATTGTTTATATCAATACTAATATTATAAAGAGCTAAAATTTATTTTTAATACAACGCTACTACTACGAAAACTGTAAAAATATATACAAAAGTAATCAAACACATTACATGATGAATTGTTTATGTAGACCTAATATACCGACATCTCACGTATCCCACACATCCGTTTTCATACGGCCCAGAGGAGGACGGCAGCCGGGATGGCCTCGAACTGCCGTACGCACCAACGAGCGATGCGAGGAGGGCCAGACCAGACTTTGCCCTCCTGAGGCGAGCTCCGCCAGCCACGAGCGGAGCGTCGCACGGGAGGGGCAGCGGATGCGCATACGCACCGATTCCGAGGCCTCTCCATTTCCGTGCTGAAAAAGGCTATCGCAGAGGTTTTAGTGCGTATAAATCGCCACATAACCCGATTTTCCCCCCAGGAATCGGGTATCTTTTCGAAGATTTTCCCAGCGTAAACAAAGAAGAAGACCTTATATACATAAACATTTTTGGAGTGAGAATTTCTGTTAAATACTGTCATGTCTGTCATAAAAACGAGTCTCAATTTTGCCGCCCCTAAAATCTGCCGCCCTAGGCTCTAGCCTATTCAGCCTGCGGCGTAAATCCGTCGCTGGTTGTAAACGCATCGTATGCCGCCAGACCGTTTGCGTTTATTTAATAAAAAAAATACCTACAACCGAACATACCCTTCTCCTTTTACAAAGTCGGTTAATAGAAGATTATAATGTTAAAATGTATCTTGCTAAAACGAATTATTAAAAACGATGCTAATTGTTTGAGCAATAAAAGAAGATTCTGTATTAGATCCGCATTTATGTATATATAATTTGGGTGGAGTTTTCGCTATTGAAATGTATATTTTTCAAGAAATGTTTGAGTATATGATACATGGACGTCAAGCCTCACGGATTTTGATAAAATGGCGTTTAAAGATGTCAAATCTATTCTTAACAAATTAATTTTTGTATTTTCATAAAAGGTATCATGAATAAAAGCAGATTGATAATATAAAAAGTTTACCTAATAACAAGTTTTTCAAATATACCTATTACATTATTGCATATTGCAAATTACTGAGCACACTTCAACATTAAAAGCATCAAAAGTACTTTTTTCCGTACTTATTTAGTTTAGATGATTTGATGTTTTTTTTAATAATACTAAATACGTGACGCATAAGAATATATCGATAAGTCAGAATTTGACTTTTTGTGGATGGAAATCATTCGAATTAAAAAAAGGAACTCTTTACTATCTAACAGAAAATGATGCCTTAGATCATAGGTCTATGTATACAACAATAGTAATGTTTGAAGTCGCTTATATATATATATATATATATATATATATATATATATTTTATAAAACAATTGTTACTCGATAGATCTGATTTTAAATTAACTTTTGAATTTTATTTTTAATATTTTTTTCTGCGTTTGTATATGTAAATATTACAATTTTAAATATTGTATTATGTTAATCAACAGGGAAGTTCTCAGGTTTTATGTTTTCTTAATTTCAATTAAATTAAAAAAAATAGTCGAGAGTCTTGAGAACTCGCGCACCGAGGCTTCCGCACAAACTGGTAAGAACGAGACTATAAGAAAAGGAAAACCCGAAATCAAAAGCCAAATAAGTAATTCTATAAAAATAAAAATCGGGATAATATAAGGGTTTCGTTTTTCCCTTTTATGTACGGAACCCTAAAAATGATAAAATTCATTTTAAATTAAATATTAAAATACATCTACGATTTTATTATTACTTTACAAGATAAAATTACTAAATATTATCGAATAGAATTATGTTTTTCACATAAAGATTCTTATAATGAATCGTCATTATGATAGATACTATTTTATTGTTCTCCACACACGATAAAAAAAAACATAAGAAAAAAATAACAATTAAAATATATATATATATATATATATATATATATATATATATATATATATATATATATATATATATATATATATATATATATATATATATATATATATATGATGGTACAATAAGAAGGCCTTGTCGTGTAATAGCGATTTCTTCCAGGCAACCTTAGGGTTCGAAAATTGTAAAGAAGAGATAGGAAGGTTGTGTATGATTGAATGTATATACATACAAATACATACAATAATTATGGTATATAATAAACCAATATAAAATACTTAAATATATACGTACATAAAAATTATATAATCATAATATACTGAAGTAATACAGAATATGTTTTTTTTAAAATAAACTTTTCAATTCCTATCTAAGAAAATAATTAAAAAAACTAATGATGCAGTTTTAGTTTTTAGGTAAATCGCAACCAAGGCTTCTCTTTATTTATTTAACTATTTCCTTTAATTTCAAATGTAGCCATTATCAGTTAGCTATTTACTTCCACTTAAAAATTACATTACTATAAGACGAGAATCACACGTGTAAGTTTTACTCTCGTAATTGATAGAAACAACTCTGTGTCTGGTGTTACGAAAGCTGTGAATATCAAAATTATGGCACTGACATTATTTTAATGTGGAAAGGTGAGACTGAAAATCAGCGCTGGAGACTTCCATTAGTTCTGCAACACAATCTAAGTATTATCGTTGTACCATTTTTGTATTTTTTACAAGATTTAGGTTATTTTTCTACATGTTACTTGGCTTTTACAATTAATTATAATAAATATATTTAAATTTGAATTGAATGTTATTAATTGTAATTGTAACCACTAGCTGCCCCTCGCGGTTTCTCCTATGAGTCGTAGCGTGATGTAAAATAGCCTATAGCCTTCCTCAATAAAAGAACTATCTAACACTGAAATAATTTTTCAATTAGAACCAGAAGCTCCTGTTCAAAACAAACAAATAAACTCTTCAGTTTTATAATATTAGTATAGATTATGAAAGTCTGAGAACAAAACTTATAAGTGTAAATCTGGTCTATTACTTAAACCTTACCATTGTAGGGACGTATACATATTTAAGGGTTTATTTAAATCTTATTTTTTTTTAAGAAGGGGGATAATGTAGGGACGTATGTACGTCACATTTTATTATAAATTATATGGTGAACTTGTAACTTCAGTCAGTCGTCTTTAGACGCTCGAACTAATAACTCGATAATAGCCTGCGAATTAACATATGTATTTTATTATAAGAAGTTAATGAATAAATCCCTGAAGTACGTTGTTGGTTTCATTACTGGGACTACTGACTCAACAATTGTGGATAACAAAGAAAGAACCACTAAACCATAATAAGTAAATAACAAAATACTTCGCCCATCAACCAAACAAAATAAAGACATAAATATTTTCAGATAAAATTTCTAGATGTATGTTAAAAGGCAATTCTCTCAACAAAAAATGCAGATAAGCAGAAAGTTGGAAAAGTAAAAAGCGACACAAAGTAACAAGTTGGCCGACGGCTGTTTGTCTGTCAACTGCGCTTATAGCAAAAACTTGGACGCCTCGAGCGTTTGAACTCGCGAAATAAAACATTTGAACTGAAAACGAGTGAATAAGGAAAAAAAATCGTTAAGTAATTGCGCCGTTGCAGTTTAGAAGGTATGTATTATTAGTATTCGCTTTGAACTGTGTTATTACTTGACTACTTTTAAAAAAGGAACATTCATAAATGATTTTCGAATTTTAAAGCAAAGGACACAAATACATACACGCGGTGTGACGTCATGTTTTAACATCGCATCATGAAAATCTATATGCATGGAAACAAAACCATGGCGCGACGTCGCATCATATTACTGTGTAATAGAATTTGAATATTATTAAAAAAAACGTCGCGTTATGAAAATCTACGTGCATGGAAAGAAACAATTTCGTGACATCGCGTCATGGTACTGCTACAATGTAATTTGAATCTTCGTTAAAAAAGATTGTTTTCCAAAACAAGATTGTATATTAATATGTACGTTCTAAAAACCCTCATGCAAAATTTGAAACTTGTAATTTCTAAAATTTCAGTGAGTGAGTGACCTTTATCTATATAGACAAGTGATTTTATATGTATAGATTATGATTTCTCTGTTTTGTATGTATTCAAAGATAGTTAAACCCACGGTTAATAAACAAAGAACAAGGTAAACATAGTTACTGCGCTAATTTCAGTTAACGTCAGCGACTCCACGAATTGCTGACGTCGATTTAAACTAACAACGATGTTTAACTTAAGCTATATACAGACAGTTATATCTGGTTTTATTTCTGGGAAAGGAAAAAGCAAGTGTTAAAAAAAACAACTTCAAAAGAAAAATACGTTTAACTTAATGACAAACTTTTTATATTGATTTTAAAAGTAACCTTCTGTACTGAATTTGTTGAAAATTCTATGGAACCAATCATAGACTCTTTCAAGCAAAAAAACAATTACCCAAGTCGGTCCAGCCATTTTCTTGTAGTCGATGAAAATACATAAAATAAAAAAAATAATAAAAATCTTCAACAAATTCAGAACCTCCTTTTTCGAAATCGGTTAATAATTAATAAGAAAATTGTAGGTTCTTTTCGAAATTATTTGCTATCACCATATCATGATAAGATTTATGTCAAAAAATGTTCATAATTACAAACATTAATAAAAAGAGCGATAACTAGAGCTTTCGCTAGTGTGTTTTAATATATATAACACTAATACCTATATAACATATATAACGAATAACGAACCTAATATAATGAAAGAGCGAATTTTGTATGTAGTAATCTTAGGAACCACAGAACCATGGATCCGCAACCACAGGGGCGCGCAGCAATTGGAGGACTTTGGGTGATGTAAGGGGGAGCGCGGTGATTTTTAAAGGTTTTCAAATTTTACGCGGCGCTGACAAAAAGAAAAAAATCAAAATTACCGATTTTGGACGCTATAATGTGAAAATTAAAAAAATTAAAATCGTTCGTCGATTTTCTATGTGGAAAAGGTATTGTAAAATCATTTTTAGGTGTCTCATATCTTTTTTTAATCAAAATTGCCGTTTAGAATCTATATCAAATTTGAAATTGGTTAGTAACGGTTTTCACTCATAGGCTTTTAGGCAGTACTGATATTGATAGGGTACTGCTGACTGCAGATGGTCTTGTTTCGTAGTCAGGTTTTTGATTTTTTAAATTAATTGCTTGTTTCTATTACTAAATTAGGTACTAATCATCTGAATAAAAATAAACACGTTGACGCTAGCGAAGCCGCGAGCAAAAGCTACCTATATTATAAAGGAAGAATTTGTTTGTTTGAAGGTCCTAATTTCGACATCTATGAGTGAATAATACTTTTTGCGTAACAAAGCCCGTTTATTGAGAAAGGTCATAGTTAATAAAACATCATATTATGACCTTTAAGGACAAAGCAATAAACGTAAAACATACTTTCTATAATTACACTTTATAATGTAATAAATTATGATCCGAATCATACCTAAAAGTATATTCATCGCAAAATTAGCGACGCTAATAGTTATAATTGAAATAACCAGGACACAGCGGCCGTAAATGAACGCATCATATATTATTAATGTGACTAATTTAATCATCAAAACCTTGTTTGCAAATAAATATATTTTAAATTTATAAATGAAAATTTAAAATATATTTTTCATTAATATTTATTAAATACAGAATAATATTCATCAACTTTTAAACTCATACAATTACTTAACAAAAATTAGTGACAATATAATTGTTTTTCTAAATTAATTAGTTATGAAATTATTTAATTGTTTTCATAAGCTGTTACTCGTAGCTATAGCATGTTCCCACGAAATATTTTTTTTATTTACCACTGATCCCTCCCATTATTCATTTTCTACCTTCATATCTACTAATCATAGGTATAGAGAAAATGGCGTCAAATCGAGAAGAACCACTGAACACATTCGTTTGATGTATCACGTCAAAAAACGCCTAAAAAAACATTTATAACAAACAAAACCAACCTTTTCATTGCAGACTCAGTATTTTTAATTACAATTCTAATAGTTTTTACTATTACACGATTTCCTTGTATTACAAAGTCAAGACGTTTTAATTTCAAGCGGAATGCAACGATCGCTTAAAGGAACGTTGTTCCTTGAAAGCAATTAATCCGGGCGAGTGCAAGTCTGCCCCGGACTGGCCGGGCTGGTAATCCGCGTAATAAAGAAAAATACCGGGCAACGTCGACTAATTGTTATAAACTGAGCAAACATGCAAATTGGAGGCGGACTTCTTCGGGCTTTTAATTCGAGAGTTATTTCATTTTGTTGCGGCATGGATTCCTGTTAATTTTAGCCGCTAAATTTTTTTTTAATTTTTGATGTGTGCTGTGAGCGTTGGAGACGAAACGTCAAAGTATTTTTTCTTTATCCAATGTAAATTCATACGTAACCAGTGGTAACAAGGTACAAACTCTAATATTTAAAGAACTTTACTTACTTTAACCTGACGTCCACGGTGTGCCCAACCCATTAGATGATGAGGACTGCCAAATTATTCGCAGCCAATCGCAACACACGCAATGACATAAACTTACGTCAACATTGAATTGGACATTAAATTTTAAACATGAAATTAGAAATTTTAAGAATTGAACCCTCTTGAATGCTCTTCCTGTTTCTCATTGCTAGGTGCTCTGTTAAATTGAGCCATGTGTGACACACTCACAATGTAAGAATGTAGGAAGACGCGGGTTCAATCCCCGCATCTTTCCGCAATGTTTTTATTGATATAAACTTAGTTCTATCTCCCCACGTGTAGATATACACAAAACAATAAATAAATACAGCAAAATCATATAATTAAAATTATATATTTATAAAAATAATTTGCTATGACATTCGCCAAGCAATATAAACGACGTTAAATCACTTTCAATAATATTACAGATCCCGCTTTAGAACTACGTAAGCGACTTACGAATAATTTACTTATACATCCTGAGGCCTATTTTCCGAAAAACAAAATGTTTTATGAAATTCAGAATAGATTTTACTTTTTTCCTAAACAAAACACAGCAGCCAGTATAATTAAAGACACAAGCGGCTGTTATAGCTCATACTTTCCGTAAAGAATAAGGGCGTGGGGAAGGATCGCCCGCGGCGGCGGTGCCACAGAGGCGGCCACGAGCCCTGCATGTCGTTAATATTTCTCTATTTATACTATACTCACGATCTCTATACCTTCTATACCGTGAGTACCTTCGTTACATCTATACTAATATTATAAGGAGGTAAAATTTGTTTGTAAGTTTGTAGGTAGGAGGTAATGAAAGAACTAATCCGATTTGAAAAATTATTTTTGAGTTAGATAGCCTGTTTGTTGAGAAAGGTTATAAGTTATGTTACATCACGTTACGAATCATTGAAGCGAAGCAGTAACCATAAAGTAATCGACATATTCAACCCATTCAGCCATCTCGACGAGCCACTTAGTTAATGTTAGACTATAATGTTCTCGCAATGCTACCAATAACTTGACACTTTGAACTTTTTAATATTAGACTAGATAGACTAATTTTTATATATTATAAATAATAATAAATAAACGCATCACACTCAACGGCCCCCATTAAGACCTCGTGGTCTTGTGTCGGGGGTCCGGAAACACACACAACACTAACACATCCACCCAGACCACGACAAACATCCGTATGGCCAATACATACGTTTGCCGGTTAGCGCTTCAGTCAGTTGCAGTGACCACTGCGCCAACGTGCCTGTCTTATATATTAGTCTAGCTGCCCCTCGCAGTGCCACTCATTTATGGTCACTGCTCCTGAGCTCAATAACGAGCTATCAAATTCGAAAAGAATTTTTAAAATCAAAACAGTAGGTTTTGAGATTACCCCCCAACAAAAAACTTACAAAGAAATTTTACCTCGTTATAATATTAGTATAGCTTGGAACCTATTATTTATGCGAAAAAGTGACTCAACTTTGCTTAAACGTTCCTTCGGGAACAATAGAATTGTAAGTTCGTATCTTCAACGAATAACTGCCGAACTGTTTTTAGATGGAAAGCTGCTCCTCACTCATTGACCAAGCGTGGATATATTGGGACTATCCTCCGCCTGTGACTCCGCATTATTGATAAAAATAGTCTAAGAATTATTTTGATGATTTAAAAAGAATAACTATCGAGTTTCTTGACTGTTCTTCTCGGTAGAATCTGCGTTCCGAACCGGTGGTAGCTTCGTTATTGATGTAATTTTTTTTTGTTTTTTTCAAGTATGACGTCTCAAAAGTGCTCGTGAGAGCCTGCTTGAATAAAGTTTTTTTGATTTTGATGTTAAAGGTATTAAATTTCATCAGAATATTTTCATTAATTTTTACGTGAAAGATTAACATCTATCCATCCTTACAAACATTTGCATTTATAAAAAAGCCTTACTACTAGTAAGGTTTTTTTTAAGGGCGAAAGGACAGACTTTCCTGTTTTTGTTCAAAAAGATAAGTTTGTATGGTCTATTTTCTTTATTTGTCTTATTTAACAATACCCGAAACGAAAATCACAACATTTCGAATATTATTTTCCGTTCAATTATTCGATCGTTAATTCCTCAACTCTAACTCTTATGTGGATGCTGATAAGCAATAATGTGTCAACCCACAAAAAATCAAATTTGGAGATATTGATGTATTTTGATACTACGTCACCTATTTAACATTATTTAAAAAAATTCAAGTCATTTAAACTAAATAAGTATGAAAAAAACTTCCTTAACTCAATGCTTCAAATTTCAGGTGCGTTCCATATTTTGCAATTTATAAAATAATTTCAAACATTTATAAACTTATTACGAGATAACACATTAAATAAATCTATCTTCTTTTGATTCATTATAAGTTTTATCAAAATAGAAAAGGAAAGATGAATATATACGTCTTCAAATTTATTAAGAATCCGTTTGACATGTTTAGACGCCATTTTCTCAAAACGAAGTCCGTGTGGCTTGACACAGTATTGCTTATCAGCGTCCATGTGTCGTTAAAAGTACGCCATATTTATCAGAATAATAAGACACGTAAAGAAATTAAACTATAAGTGAAACCACTCGCAATCCAACAAATTTTCCACTTAAATAGTACCTACACAAATAAATAGAGTATATAGAGAAGACTGAAGAAAAACGAAAGGGTAGGTACAAATCGTATGTATTTTGCTTTTGAAGTCATTCCCTTTTTTCCCAACTGCGCACCGCAAATGAGGATGATGTAATTATCAGCCTATTGTTAGCACTCGACGAAATCACTGTTAGCATCCAAGCAAAGGCCTAAGACTTTTAATATTTTTATTTCGATTATTACAGTATTTAAATACAATTTTACAATAAGCACTAATGAGATCACTCAGTTTTAACTTAACACTAATATTTATAACATTATCCAGCAAAAATCTGACAGTAACTGATGTTATTTTTCACATACCGACCTTTATATAAACAACCTTCAACCGAAAGTCAAATGACTACAACCAATTACTAATTTTATATTCACAATATTAAAACTAATAATTCATAAACACAGTTAATTTATAAATAAAACAGTTTAATTAATTTATCTTTGTATATAATTGTAACATGGTGTTATACTTAATGTACGATGTTAACACTATATGTACCTTTGTACTACCTTGGCACTACTAAGACCAAACGCATGGGACGATTTTGATAAATGACAAATCATTTATTTTATCATGATATTACGCAGTGAGGGTCTTTGATTTATTAAATTAATTTATCTCGTCAATTCTCTGCGCTTAATTAAGTTATTACATACTTTAGGAACTGTGATATAAATTGCCTGACAACGCTTATTCCATACATTCTTGCGAAAGGTACACAGAAGTACACGAGATGCGAATGGTTACTTTCGCGTCTGTGACTCGGACCCATTGATAGTGTCAGTGTGGCTATTGACTTGTAGTGACTGACAATTTTACTCTGCAATTGTGTTCCCGAAAAAAGAATCTTTGTAATTTTTTGTCTGTGATATCGAAAGTGTTATCATTATTTTTTGTTGAAATGTTTAGTGATTGTATTTTTTTTAATTTTATAGTAATGTGTGTTTAATGAAAATTTTAATGTTGAAGACACATTTCGTTTTTTTTTTTAAGTAATGGAAGTTTGTTTTTTTATTTAAAGACAATGTATAGTACAAGACAATGTCTTTTATTTTTTATAACACATTTTATTGATTCGTTAACGTTCACGACTAAAAATAGACACTGATAAAAATATTTATAGTGTCAACATTTTTTAAATATTGATGTATTTGCGCTAAGTGAATAACTTCAAATTTTAATTTAAAAAAATGTGACAAAAATAGAACAAACATGAAAATTATTTTTTTGATAACGCTTATGAAATTGTTGGTATTGGTGGAAAAATCTTTTACCTTTCTTACGCCAGTCATCGAGTTAAGTCAAGGCAAACTGCGAGGATTGCGCGGCGTCGAGCTGAACCGGTATCTGAGTATACCTTACACCACCAGCAAGAGGTTTCAGGTAAAGCCAAAAAAATATTATGGAACATGACATACAGTTACTGACAGTGATTTAAGACCAGAATACATGACCACGTTGTGACGTCGCACCTAAGCACATTACGACGCGAACGTCGTGAAAGGTTACGCCGCATCATGATTTTTTACGATGTCGTAGATTTTCACGACATTCCACGACATCGCAACGTGTTACGTGACGTCGCAACATGGTTATGTTCTTTGGAATAAGCACAGACCCAGACTCGCAAGTCTACGCACTCAAGTACATGCCTGCTAATTGCTGATGCTTTGCAATACTTATGTAATCTTATTGATCAAATACGCCCATAATACTCATATCTGATACTATGTTTATGCTTAAGATTCATTCTCATAAGATTTATTTTTACCTTGAACTATTAGCTCATCGTAAATTTTCACAGTAAGTTACGTAACCACGACCGTTTTATATGAAATGCGTTCAAGTGTGTCAACTGCGACCAGTATCAAGATTTCATCATATCACAAATCGTGCTATATTATAATTTTTACTAATCGTATTTTAACTAAACAAATGATTATTTTCAGCCACCAAAAAAGCCGCCGAAATGGAAAGGAATACTGCACGCTGTAAATCTATTCGTGAGATGCCCTCAAAGAGTGATATTTTTTTCAACTGGCACCGAAAATTGTCTTTTTCTTGACGTGTTCACTCCCAAATGGGCGAATAAGTCTAACAAGTTACCTGTGCTAGTCTTCTTCCACGGTGGTGCATATTCCAGAGGCAGCAAAGAGTTGTATGATCCAGAATTTCTTGTCGTCAAGGGTGCGATTGTAGTAACTATCAACTATAGATTAGGAGCATTGGGATTTTTATGCCTCAATGGTATATCGAATCTTGGATTACGAGATCAGGTAGCAGCTTTAAAATGGGTACAGCAGAATATAGCTGCATTTGGTGGAGATCCAGATAATGTTACGATTTCTGGACAAAGTGCTGGCGGGAGTTCCGCTTCTTTGCACATGTTATCCGATTTAAGTAAAGGCCTATTCCATAAAGCGATCCTAATGAGTGGAAACGCGTTTTCGACTTGGGCTTTTAACGTTGAACCTTTCAATGTTGCATTAGAGGACGCCAGGAAAATATCTCCAGCGAACACCGAAGAGGATGTATTCGACATATTTGCTCAGGCGCCCGTATCCACACTTATAGACGCCACTTACGATCCCGTAGTGAACCCACGATACTTCAAGTACACGCCGTGTGTGGATAACAATTTTACCGAGCCGTTTTTCAATGGCACTCCATATGACATCTTGAAATCAGGACGGTTTAATAAAGTTCCGATAATGGTGGGATTTACGGACAACGAAGGCGGGTTCTTTTACAGATTATTGAGTGATAGCTTAGTAAGGGATCTTAATGATAACTTCAATGATAGATTGCCTAGTGCGTTCAGCTGGTGTTCGGAGGAGGAGAGGCGAAACATTGGTAAAACAATACGAGATCATTACTTTGGAAATGAAACTATCGATTATAGAAAATCAGTTAAAAATTTGATAAAATACTATTCTGATTTGATTGCTTTTGGTACTGTGAACGCGTTTTCAAAAACTATGACCGAATTCTCCGATAATTCTGTTTACAATTATCAGTTTTCCTACGAAGGTAGCAGAGATATTGGCAAAATAATATCAGGGGCGGACTTCAATGGCACAACCCATGCCGGCGAACTGTTCTATATCTTCAAGCCTTTTGGGATATCATTGCCATTGGCAGAGAATGATAAAATGATAGTAGAAAGATTTACTACACTATTTCTGAATTTTATGAAATTTGGGTACGTATAAGAATTTATTGCAGTGTACTGCTTCTGTTTCTCCCGTGCCGATTGTTATTAATTAATTATGACTGCTTTGTTCCAATGAGTCGTAGCATGATATTATATACATAGCCTATAACTTTCCTCAATAAACGGACTTTCTTACGCATTCGTTTTCAGACCAAATATCATAGTGATGAACGTGATCAACAAAATAAGCTTTTTAGCAAAATATATATGGTTATAAAAGTATTTTTTAATAAAAACATTGATATAGAGAGACATACTTTATTTTCACAATCAGAGCGATAATCTTCAAAATGCCCAAACACTTTCGACAGTTAAAATTTATAAATTCTAAAATTAAATATGTAAAATCGTATATTGTTTTCGTTTCAGAAACCCAACGCCAAAGAAAACAAAATTATTGGATGTCAAATGGCCGAGGGCTACAAGGAATAAATCCAATATTTTTGTCCTAGATACACATCTATCTGTGATCGACCAGCCTCAGGAGAAGCAGCGAGGAGATTTCTTCTTAAACATACTATGTACCTACGGTATGCAAGGCTATGTGCCATGTGAAAGCGCCAAAATGTGCCAAAATAATTAAGTCACTTTTCATTAAGAGTTAAATGGTATGTTTACTTATAATATGGTTCATTTGTTATTAAAACTGTTTGTTTGTTTATTGATTTTTTTTATCGTTTAAGAACATAATTTTCCTGCAAGATATTCCTAGTATATACTTACTTTGTAACTGTAGATTATATGAAAAATTTTAAGATTCAATTTTACCTTTGTCCTAATATGTATAACCTTTCAAGATTCCTTATCATATATTTTTTCACTGAGGGTGATGAGATTGAGAGTGAGAAATGATAGCAGATATCGTCTGTTTAGAACGTTTTAATCTACTAGGCCATCACAGCGCTAGTAAAATACAAATATTTGAAACATTGATGTATGTAAACAATCCTTAGTTAAAGTACAATTACAGACGGATCATTGGCCGTAAACAGAAAGCAAGCGAGCTGTGTCGGAGCAAATGCGTCTTGTTGTATAATCTTTATACTTACTCAAACAAAATGCTTGCGAGATGAAATATACTTAAAAATATAAAGATTGTTTGTTTGTACATATCTAAAAGTTAAATTTGAAAACTCTGTTCGATTTACGGCCAAAACACACATTTACACACGCTACAACGAGACCTGCAAAGTTACGATGAAACGTCGTTTAAATTTACGACTTGTATCGTAAAAAATCACGATTTTTCATTATATCATAATTCTTGTTGATTAAAAAATTAATTCGAATAAATTGTAGCACGATGTGACTAGCTAGCACCTCTAAGTTTTCAAGTGCTAAATTGTTTAAATCATTCCTAGCTCGGCGGTGAAAGAGAACATCGTGTCCTCACGATATGCACGTGTCAGGTAACCTGCATGTGTCATGAGAAGTTCTGACGGATGTATATCCGCCAACTCACATCAGAACAGCGTGATGGATTAAGCTCTAACCTTCTCCTTAATAGGAGAGGAGCCCTTTGCCCAGCTGTGGGACATTTACAGACTGTTACTTCACTTTTTTTATTTACCTTATGTGAAACATGTTGGCGAAACCACGGGGGACGTCTAGTAAACTAATATAGTTGAAACAAACAAGCCCGCGAGCTACGGATTTAAAATATGCATATCAAATATTAAAAGGGTGGCAAGACACTTCGCATTTAATGAATACCTACTAAGAATATACATTTTAAACAATATTTGCGTCTATCTTACGAATAATAACTAAGGTTTGTTATGTTATTATTTGGTTATTTAATTTTTTTACGGATTTTAATTTTTTGGTATGATATTCGAGTTTTATTGATTTGAACAAAATACAATTTTTGATTCGTGAAATGATAGTTTAATAACTTTAGATATATTACATTAAAAATCTATATATACATATACTTACATATATTCAACTTGGACAAGCTTTTCAGTTGACGTTTTAGTGCAAAGATACTTATGGCTTGTCTTATTTAGTCGCTAGCTGGTTGCTAGTCAACTTCCTTCGTTCAAAGGTGTCTGCCTGGGTGCCAAATTCTTGAGCTTATAACATATCTATAGCTATATAAAATCATAGCAGCGATACCCAATGCTACGCTACCTGGTTGCTAGGCAACGTCGTCCAACTTGATCGGCATTTTGGGTCTTTAAATCCATAGCATATATAACGTAATTATCTATAGCTACATATATGTATAATATTATTGGATACGTGTAAATTTTTATAATAATTTAAGTAAAAATAAATTCAAAATATACAAAGTTGTCGCGAATATTCTCCACAGTCCAGTGCAATAAACAGGTCGTTCGTAAGAGCTGATCCGTCTCGGCGAGATGAATCCCAGTATCTGAAGATAAATATTCAATGTTTTGATTCAATCCCGCGCGCCGGACCGACTCGAGGCGATCTGGTCAAATAGAGATAAACTTATTTTCTATTGACCGAAAAAAACCACTCATCTCGAATATGAAATAAATTTATCTTTGAAATATATTTTAATAAGCAGAGTTTGAAAATAATGTATTTTTTAAAGTAACTATTTCAATTATATATTTCATATTTAATAGAAAAAATACAAGCCTTTTTCTATTATATCTCCCAGAGGATATAAAATAACCAAAACTTTGTAACAATATTTAAAAAAAAAATGTGAAATTAGGACTATAAAAAAATGCCCATCTTGGGGAATAATGAGATAAACTGTTGTAACGAACAATGCACCAACATAATTTTACAACTTACTATTCTTAGTGTCAAATATAAGATAAACAAATTTTTTATATAATTAAAATATGATTACCTTACCTTATTTTTATAATACCAGCACAATAAATTAAAAATTATAAGAAAAATGTAATGGATTCACCATTTATTTCAATCAATGAACCTAACAGAATCGAATCGTCGGTGTGCAGGAATCAAATTTTATTTTCTCCGTCGACGATACGTTATGTAAATGGCGCTATGACATAAATTACTAATAATCGCCGCCCAGGGTGCCGCCCAGGCTTCGGATCACCAATTACCCTTACATTTCTTACTTTTCAGTCTAAGAGCTGGTAACACTATCAACCCGGATTTTTTTCACATTTTGTGTCTATGTTGTGTGGTGCAAAACACCCAAGTCATCTAACATTATAAATAATAAACACATCGCACTCAAGTGCCCCCATTAGGTTCCTGATACTGTGTCGGAGGTGCAGAAACACACACAACACAAACCCTGACCACGACAAACACCCTTAAGACTACTACACTGCGCCAACCTGTACGTACGAAAATTGTGATACAGTTAGCAGTTCAATATTATTTCTTTTATATGGCATTATTTGATGGTCATCACCTACTCCCCATATAGCCAAGACGCTCCTTTATTGTGACTTAAAACAAATGCAGGCCAGGTGTCAGCAGTCGAAGATGGTTATGGTCATATTTACCACCAAGAACTACTGAGGTAGAGTCTAACTGCAGCCAACTGATTTGTGGGCGTTTTAAAAAAAAGAAAGATAATATAATATGTATCACAATTTATTACCACCGACGTGTTGAAGATGTTATTAGCTCTTTGTCTATTTTTTTTTATTTCATCGAATCTGTTCCCCAATAATTTCGCGTCAATTATCATAATTATTCAATGATTCGTTATCTGTGGACGCATTTCGAAGGTTGTGGGAATCATAATAAAAATTACTATTACCATATTCAGACAATAATTTTATTATGATAATATTTTGATTAATCATTCAAAGGAGACATGTTTATTTTTATTTTATTCTATAAAAAAGCTAAATTCAATTTATAAGTGGTTATCATTTATATACAATAAAAGATTCAATATATACACAAAAACGTTTCAGTTTTGTATTTATTTGTTCCGCATTGGAGAAAGATTTTGACTTTCTTTTTATACCACAACCGAATCTACATTACAACATTAGTATTATGACAATGATGGATTAATTTTGATGAAACTTCAACTCATGTCATACAAATTATATATCGATATAATCGCAACGTGAAACTTTCCGTATTTATAGAGAAAGTATATTTGCATTACAAGATATTGTTAATTATGACAAAATCAAAATGAACCTTATTCGACTTGGATTTTTAAACTTTTGAATTGTCTAAAAAACTAATTAACATTTAAAGAGAAATTGTTTCATTAATAAACTGAAACTGAATCTGCCAATAATATTGTATATATAGATGCTGATAAGCAACACTGTGTCGAGCCTCACGGAATCAATTTTGAGAAAGACGTCAAACCTATTCTTAATGATCATTTAAAGATATCCACATTTTCTTTTCTATTTTGGTAAAAGATATAATGAATTAAGAGCAAAATAATATAATTAAACGTTTTATCTTATAAGTTTTTTAGATATATGAGATTATTGTATATTGCAAAATATGGTACACACTTCTATATTTGAAACAAATGAAGGAACTTTTTTCCGTACTTATTTAGTTTATGTGACTTTTAATAATGTTACATACATGACGCATTATCAGAATACATAAATATCTCTAAATTTGAGTTTTTGTGGGATGAAAGATTATTGCTTATCAGCATCCATATAATCTGTTGAAATACAAAGGGTAATAATAAAACTACAGAAGGCCGTTTAAACACAATATATATTAAAAAAGAAAACAATACAATATAAGAACAATATTGTAGAATCATCTTTACAGAACAGGCTGACGTTGAGCGGCGCTCGTCTGCGTACGGACAGACTTACAATTTTATTATATTACATACTTAACGATTAAACAATTTAAACAATTACCATAAACAACGATGTCGCCTGTACGTCACAGATACAAAAATATCAAGTATCAATACGAAAGCAAAATTAAACTCTCAAATCTTTGAGAATTATTTGATTTATTTGAATTTTTTTATTATGTAAGTCCGTCCGTAATGTGCCTTAGACCGTTACGGTCGACCACTGCTTTTAGATTACAGAATCCATAGACACACAGATTAAACAGGACTATATTTCAAAATGGCGGATGGTTAAAAAATCCATAGTCTAAAAGCGGTGATGTTTAATTTTTTTTTTTTTAATATTTCTTAATCATTTCTACACGCAACGATCTCGCATCCATAATAACTCTATGTTAGATTGCGGGCTGGCACTTTCGCGTTAAGTCTTTTATACCGACAGATCATATTAATCATATAACATTTTTCACATCGAAAAACATTTACAACAGTGCAATTCGACCCTTACGAGACGTCAACGACACGACAAGCGAGTGCACGATTATATTTACACGTCGCGTGACGATCAGATATCGCGCCGGGTAGCCGTACAGTAATTATATGTAATATTTCTATATCAATATATCTATATACGCTGATAGTATACACAACGCATAGTCCGTGAGTCCACATCACAATATAAACTACATTCGAAGTTTTCAAATAAAATCTTATATCACAACGTCCGTTATCGTTACCGCACGAACACACTCCTTTATATATGTATATATCGAATCATCACTTTAGGTATTAGACATATTTGAAAACAAGCGCCAGTTCCGAGGCTTACGACACCTTACGACTAAAATTATATAAAAAAAAGATCACGTTTGTCATGATACCATTAGGATCATAATTGCGTGCGCACGTTAAGCATATATTATCATCTAAATCTAACACTTATTTATAAAAGTGCACGGAATTATGTTCCCTATAGCGTTATACAAATTTTCCAATTGATTTTTATCGAACAGAATAGATTAGAAAGTATCGAAATAATGAAACTAAATTTTGGGTACTAAATCTGCCAAAGACGCCAAATAGTTTTCGTTCTACCCTCACTCACTGGCACCTGGTAATCACAAGTCCACACGAAGCGTAAGCCTTGACAAGCAATATTAGCTCATATGGTTAGGGAGTTTCATTTCGTCGCTACAACAGGTCCTAAGGCATCATCTGTGCGTAACAATTGGTATCAAGGGAAATTGATTTTTATTTACAATGACATAAGATCTACATTAAATTCATTATATTGGTATATTTTACAATAAAAACCCCTTCACTCGTCGCTTAATTAATGAACTTATCGTCCCAATAAACAAAAACTCTATATTTATATATGCAGCTAAGAATTACGAATTTTTCAATCAAATCTCTCAGATTTTTAATGAAAGATGAGTTCTTTTTGACAGGCGCTATATTATAATATTATAGTCTTAACATTGGCCCTTATGTACGAAAATATGTATATTAAATCAACGAAATTAGCTGCATAAAAATTCCTTTTATAAAATTTAATATACGAAACTAAGAAATGTAAAATATAAATTTTTTAATTTAAAAAATCAATAATTAATAACCATACAATTTAGATGTGACAATACTCAGCGTCACCATAGACAAATATACCAGAAATCCAGATAATTTCTTAGTTAACATATTTCACTGTTCGATGTAAACTTTTAAGATAACAACGCCGCTAATATACAGTATACAAAGTTATCATCAAAGGACAAAGTAACTCGAGTTTTTGTTTCACAACGAGTAACACACAACGCTAGGTAATATTTATACTACTAGGAAACTAGAGGTTCTAGTCGGTAGAGGGTGAGCGAGTCGAGCTGTTTTAGGTATGGAACGAGAGGTCGCATGTGATTAGAGGTTACATCTGGTGGAGGAGGTGGTTAGAGGTCTCTCGAACGAGGTGGCTCTCAGACAATTCTAGCTGGTTAGGTCATTAATCGTAGGAAAGTTATGACTTTACATGGGTCTGATGTAGTCGGACCACAAATTATGGAGATAATAGGATATAGAAAAGAGTAATTGCCAATCGCTGCGTCAAAATTGCGTGTGTGATAAGGACTCTTATTTGCAGGAGGTGGGGCCCACTTTCAACTTTCCCACGGAAGTTAAAGAGGGTTTCATTTAATTACTAGTCTAACAATTGATTATTGCATTAAATCTCAAAAGTGAGCAAACCACTCCCTTTTCGAAATAGAGGAAAAATGAAGCTTCGTTTTAAAAGTGGTAATGGAGGGGGAAGTCCGCTAGGCCCAACTGATTATGAGTGATGTAAGACGAAAGGTGTGAGTATTTCACCTACAGCAAGGGAGGAGGTAAGACGGGTGGTGGAGGTACCCCACCTAGATCGAAGACCTCTGAATCCTAACAGATTTCATATGGAATAAGTATAGGTTAGGGTGCAGAGTCTACCCCCAGGATAAAAGTCGTTGGAACCCAATTGGTGACCTGGGGTGGTGAGTGGAGAACCCAGCAACAACTCAATGAGCCCCAATACTTCTCCCGCATGGTATATGACACGCGCGGCGCACACCTGCAGCTCAGGAGCCTGCTGAACCTTAACAGTTTTCCGATAGTTAGGAGAACCACAGTGGCGTCGCCCGCCTACAGCTCGCCGGGTCGGGGAGGCGCGGAGGTGGAGAGTGCAGCCCCGACGGCGCGAGCGCGGGGCGGGGCGGCTGCGCGGCGCCGGCGGGTCAGCGGCGCAGCAGCGCGGGCAGGTCGGCGAAGGCGCAGGCGCCGAGCGAGGCGCGCGCCATGCGGCGCAGCAGCTCGCCCGTGTGCGCCACGCACGCCTCCACCGGCGACACGCTCTGCATGCCCTGCCACTCTGGCGCGGGCCGCGGTTACTCGTTAATGTGTGCACGACACGACACGGAGCACGGCAGTGCTGAGGCTATCGTCCGGCGTACTAGCAAGAGCTAACGACATGTCTAACGGAATGTCAACTGGTGCGGTCTGAATCTCGGATCATGGCTGACGATGATGCAAGATGTCATTAAAACTGACCAGCAAGTTACATTATATTACGAAATTTAAAATTTTAGCAACTAATTTTAGTATCAGACATTAATAACATTTTAACTCATAAAACCGAATAAATAGGGAAATTATCATTATACAGACGACTACAGGCATTCAAAATTTAATGTCTCTAATATAAAACTACTGAATCATACAAGAATCATTAATTAAAAAACAGGCTAATAGCAACTCACCGAGTATAGCGGCGTTGAAGGCTTCACAAACGGGCTCGCGCCACACGGGCTCCAGCTGCCAGCCGTTGGGGCTGTCCCAGGGGTTGCTGTATGCGAGCAGGCTGAACGCGTCCTGAGAACAGACGTACATTATCCTTAACAGAAATCGGAGATTAAAACGCTTATAATTTAATTATTGAAAAGAATTAGCAAAATGAATTCTGTCAATAATAATTAAATTATATCAAACCACAAGAAATATTTTTGGTCAATATATATAGTGATCTTATTCCATAATATATTAATTAATATGCTGTACTTTTGCCTTAATTAACGCAAAAATGATACAGTTTCTAGTAAAATTTTTAAAAACATATTACAAATTGAACATAATACAGTTTGATTTATCAGTCATTTATTGTTGTTGTCACGGATAAAGATTCTTTTATTTATTAAGACAGTTTCTGCCTTAAGAAACTTGATTATAATTATACATCCGTAAGACAACTTAATTATAAAGGTTGTCCTGTATCATTGGGCATGTATTTATATATGCAATCGATATTTAAAAGTAAAAAACGGAACAATTTTTTTTAATAGTTTTTTTTTTATTTAAACGTTAAATCTTGTCAGCTCACATAGATATACGTATAAGCATCATTCATAACCAAAATATTTCGTTTTAAATATCGATTGTGGTGAAGCTGGCAAAATGTCAAATATATCGCCAATTGATACCATATAAATTAATATAATTAATTAAAATTTTATTCCTCTTTAAATATTAGCACAAAGTGTTGCCATTTCAATTAATCAATATCATAAGTATGAAACAATATTTCAGACTCACTTCCAACATCGACTTGAGGTAGTGGTCGGGTTTGAGGTCCTGGCTCATCGCGTACAGGTCGCGCCCGAACGCGAGCATGCGCTCCACCGACGCGCGCGCGCCGCAGCCCTCGCCCTCTGTCACACACGCCCACACTCAATACACGCTCTTGACACGAACAAAGCTTGCTCTAAAATTTGTTCATTTATAATTGGAAAAATCTTTGGTACAATCTAATGTCATAAATGGACGCTGATAAGCAATAATATGTCAAGCCACAGGGACTTCATTTTGAGAAAATAGCGCGTAAGGATGTCAAATTTGTTAATAAATTTGTTTAAAGACGCATATATCCATCTTTTCTTCTTATTTTGATATATTGAATTATAGATTAGTTGTTACAAAAAGTTTTATCTAATAATAATAAGTTTTGCAAAAATGAGATCATTTGGTATTGTAAAATATAGAACACTTTAAGATTCGAAACATTAAATTTAGACATTTTTTGCCGAATCTATATAGTTTAAATAAATTAAAAAAGTATTGACTAATGTTAAATCCGTGACGCATTATCAGAATACATTAATATCTCCGAATTCGATATTTTGTGGGTTATCAACATCCAAATATGATATTCTATATTTAAACAAATATGTACTCTTGATATGGTTAATATAATTTTAGACCAAACTTTGTATCAAGATAAATATTTTTAATGTCTTAAGTAATGATCGTTAGTAACAGCTGACATAGAATAGAATAAACGTGATTGCGAATAAATGAATATACACGTGATATATTGATATTTTCTGGATTATTCCATGAATTACATACATAATGCAAATATAATAATATATGAAAAATATTTGTTCTAATTGAACAAAGTAATTACTTCCATATAACTGCTTGGAGAGAAGCTCAAAATGTTTTTATAATTTAAAACGAAATACATATTATATAGGTTAATGTCATAATAAATAAACACTGATGTAGTACATAGTAGTACACAATAAGCGCGTATATATACATATAAAGCCATAAAATGTAATGTTAATCACATGCAAAGTTTTTGTATTAAATGTGTGCACATGGTATATAGGCAGTGCAACAACATGCAAGAGGAATGGAGAACATAAGCCACATGATTGGCAGATTGTCAATATAAGATAAACATAAAAATTCTTTTTAATACAGCCTATATAATAACTATACAGTCCAAGTGCGAGTGGTTTTCCTTAGTAAATAAAACTAAAATCTCCCTCCATCTATACCTTATTTTAAAATACATTTAATGATATTTACGTATAATGAATTTCGAAGTATAAAATCAGTTTAACACCAAAGTGATTTGTGTTTTATAATGTATTATATTGACTGTATATAATATATCGATATGATGATTATATTTTAAGATGTTCGAGAACATGCATTTTACGATTTGAAACATTTACGACAAACCAAGTGTTCCGCGTCATTTTAATTTTTTATTGCATATACAATTTACATACGAATTAGATATGTATCAACACATAGTATAAAGCTTATATACATAAATTACACATAAATAAATGTATAGTCTTTTATATATACTATAAACTTAAAACACTTGCAATATAATACTTAAATATACATACCTTTAATTTCTTGACATTAAAAAAAATAACAATTTAAAAAAAATGTGCAAAAACAATACAACGATTGCAAACAAAGAAAACAAAGCAGAGAAACTTCATTCGAAAATTCGAACTGCCAATTCCAATGGTACTTTTCCATGGACTTAGTGGATTCAATTTTGGAGCCGTAACAGAAGTTTTTTTCTTTTTTTAAATAAAATATAAGTCTGCAACTTAATAAAAGTAAATATTTTTGTCCCTTATGTTTTTGGTTGTTGTGTAGTTAGTATTATACTAAAAATATTGTTTTTCCATATTGACATTTTTCAGAATATCTCATACTGTTTATGAAATGTAAATGTTAAATATATATTCCAGAAAAAATCAACAATTTTCGGAAATATCTTGATCGACGGTGTACGAGTATAACAATAGATGCCTCACTGAAAAACTTCTATTAGAGTTCCGGAGTCCGGAAACACAACACAAGTATTGAAACAAGGCAAGATATGCATACACACATAGAATCAAAAGGTGTGCTTTAAAGAAATTTCGGGTACGCGTGTATTAGTTACTTGGAAAAATTAATATTTTAGTGGAACATTTAATAGTCAAACACAGTGTTATATGAACAATATGTAGTAAAAATTCCTTATATTAATGGAGATTTCTCCGCTTGAGAAAATTAAGATTTAATCTCCTATTTAAATTACTTAAAGAATGCGTATAATATATAGAACTTTTTTCCAGAAGAGTCAAACGAATTCATTTGACGGAAAGATTATCTGAACATTTTTTCCAAAATAAGGTGATGAAATAATGCAATAAGTTGGGAAACATCAGAAACGTGCAGTAAAGAAAGCAGTCGAAAAGAAGATAAATGTTAGTTTATGAGAAAAAACTTAAAACAGATCATCATTGTCTCAACTTAATAATGGATAATGTACAAACGTTGTCATATCTAGCACAAAGGAAAGATAGATTTAAGAAGCGACGGTAAGAAACGCGCAGTCAATCAAATTCAAAACGTTAATAGTAGTAAGACTGATAAGTATAGTCCAAGCGGTCGCTCTGAGGCATCATAGGTTAGGCTTGACTCGACTGGTTAGGATTATGAAATTATGGGCCCAATTTTACGGGTATCTAAAACCTTTTTGACTTTACCGTATCAACAAACGCTTTCTAGAAATCCGTGCCATACTGTTTACTAACAAGATTTGAGTGACGTCATCAAGAGATATAAATACAAGCAAACCAAAGCTTTAGAGACACGTGTGCAACGCAGTCGTCTGTTATGTTACCACTTCGGTTTTAGTCTTTAGTTTATTTGTAATTATTAATATATTTATAAGAGCAAGGACGAATAATCTATCCCAGAGAGGATAAAGGTGCGTACTGACGATATGTATCAGTAACTAGCTAATCAACGAGGTACCATAAATATACAGTATATATTCACTTTTATGATATATTCCTAACATCGTCCAATACGAGAGTTCTTCTTAAAGTAGATAGATGCTGAGCCAATCTTCTCGGTGAAAACTACATTCCGAGACGGTTTTGTTTCATGTGTTGAATATAAGACACAAGTCAATATTTTATTTTCATATAATACATATGTACATAATAACTGTCAATCAATCACACTACTCCCTGGGCAGACATTGCTACGATTGTACTTAGTTCCTTCCATTTCATACTAATTTCTATTTTATGAATCAATAATTATTCGATGTAAGCAACTAGAAACAGAAAGTGTCTTCGTTTAAAAGAAAGAAAGAAAATGTCTGACCGTAAGTTGGTAATTTTACATTATTTATTTCGCATTCGAATTTTTATTACGTTAAAAATCTTTTATTTAATTACATACATAATTGTTACAGAATAATTTTAAATCTTCTTAATATCGATACAAAAATTGACTAAATCAAATTTTACATTTTCTTAGTCTTAATATAAAGTCAGCACACCAAGATATTCCTCAGCGCTAACGCACAGACTACACATGCAAACAAAGCAAAAGAAAACCAAAACTGAATGCGACGAACGGAAAACAGATAACATCGGATCACATCTGATCGTGACACATGGTATAAGGCTACGTGCACACGCGCGACGCGAGCGACAGTCGCGGAGTACGCACCGGGTCTGCAGGTCAAGAGCGCGGCGACGCAGGCCGTCACGCCGGGCATGCCCTTCACCAGCGGCAGCTCCTCACCTACAACCCACAACTGCGCTACCAGTCCCTCCCGGCCCCGCACCCCCCACCCGCACAACCCCCGAGCCCGCAGCCGACAGCGACCGCGATACGTTTATCTCTTACATTTTATTGATGCACGCGTTTCAATCTTATCTAACGATGCCGAATAGAAAACGTAGAGTTCCCATGGAACTTTTTTTATGGTGGTCAAAAGAAAAATACCATCCAAACTCTATGCCGCTAAACTAAAGTCTAATAACACATCTGTGCTATAATGATATCACAGATATAATAATACATAAAATCAATAAATTATTAATAACATATAATCAAAATTTATAAATAAAACATTTTTAGAAAAACGCATCGCAATCACTGCACCATCTAACCCGCAACACTTTTGTGAAACAGACCAGAAAAAATACCTTCAATTCTGATTTGTTCCACAAAAGTCATGCCCAAGCGTTTTCCACGCGAAATAATTAAAAAAAAAGCATCGTAATGCAAACTAAGTGCCGATGTGAACGCGCCCTAAGAGGTGAAGTCAGGCAATATGAAGCTAACATGCAACCTACGATACTTAAAAACCGATCTAAATAGAAAAACACCTATGTCCAATACTATGTTAAATGATATTACTATAGATGTCGTCGAGGATACCGCAAAACTGCGTATCTAGCTTTTTTTATAAAGTCTAAATTTGCATCAAATATTAAATTACAATATTGAGAAAAATAAAGCCTTATGCGTATTTTGCATTACGTCTATTATATATGTATTATAAGTGTCATCGACAATATATAAAAATTTATTTATATTAAGTATTAATTTAGTAAATATTAGCTAGCTTGTTTTATATAAATAAATTTAACATTTGATTCAAATATAGACTTTATTGCAAAAGCTAATTACGTGATTTTGCACTACGCCCGGCATTATGTGACTTTGACAGAAAAGTCGATGACTTATTGGTCCAAATAAGCTGTCGCTCAAACTCAGGCACAGCTGGTTGCTAGGCAACGTCGTCCAATGTCGTCGGCATACTCGGTGCTAATGTCCATGAGCTTGTAACTATTGTTATATAATCTCCTTCAATATAGAATAGTGAACATGGACTTAGGTGTTTACGTCAATAGCATCGCTATCTATGCGTTTAACTTTTAGTCATATAAATAAATATTTCATATTAGAATGGCTGTTAAAGCCTATTTTTGTTAGTATTTATTATTGTTTTAATACAAATGAATGGCACTGTTGTTACGTATAATTTCCGAATTTTATCGGACTGTTGTATAAAGAGAAAAGCTTGCTAGGGCCAAATAGGTAATCGATTTTGGCAGTTTTATCCAAAATTCCGTTTTAGAAAAAAAGGTTATTTGTCTTGGCTACATCACCAATTTGAATATTATCAACCGGAATGGGATGTTTTATATAAAATATTATTTTTATTAGACATGTCGGGTGCGAAACTAAAAAGCAACGAGCAAATAATAACGAATAATGATAAAAAATAAAATAGAATCTTAAATTATAATATTAAAATAAATAATCAAAATATATCAATCATTAATAAATGAATGAAATGACGAGCAAATAATAAATAAATCGAAATAATAATATTTACATAAAATTAATATTACATTTTAATTTACTTATAATATACATTTAAATATAATGTAAAAAGATGTTATAGAAGGTTAAATACGTATTTATTAAACTCGATATATGAATACATAATTTTCTTTGAATATTTTTATCCATAAATAATTCCAATACTTTGAACGTAAAATTAATAAAAGATTTCACTTTTATATGTCTTTCTTGTTTATTTTTTAAAAATATACTCTTGTTAAAATTTCAGACACTAAATAAAATCTTAAATAATAGAAAAAAGTTTTAAATTGGAAAATTAAAGAGGTATAAAAAAGGAGTAGGAATAAAAGGAGGAGGAAAGGGAGGAAAGAGAGAGTCAGTGGAGTGAAAGGGTAAGAGATATTACAACGTGTGGTGTACCTTCGTGGGCTCCGTTGGCGGCCGGCGTCATGTCGACGTCGCAGCTGTGGCGCAGGTCTGTGTCTGCCGTCTCCGACACACCTGCAAGTTAATATTATTAGCACTGTATTAAAGCATTTATAACAAGACCTCTGAGTTTAATTACAATACATTACTACGTAATTAAAATGACCTCATAAAACAGACAACTATCGATTGCTGGTGGTCCACACCACCGCACCACCGCTACACGCGTTATCCCCTTTGCTACTATTGCGGCTCGTGGTTCGATGATGTCTGTACATATCGCACCCCCGCCTCCCCGCGTGTCCGCTAGCTAGTATTAGTGTACGGCGCCCACGTGTAGATGACGTCCGCACAACCGCAGCCCCGTCTTCCCGATTATCTACTTGTTGGCACTGTAGTGTAGCGCCACCCACGTGGGATATCGCCCGCACACCGCACCCCCGCCTCCCCGCGCTAGTTACCGTTGGTGTGCGGCGCGTGGTCCCCGTTGGCGGCGAGCGGCGGCGCGCGGCCCGTGTGCGAGATGACGGAGGTGGCGACGCCGTTGCTGCCGTCCGCGGCGCCCCCCACCCCGCCGTCCCCGCACTCGCCCTCGACGCCCTCTTCGCACAGCGACTGCAACCGTTCATAGAGTCCATTTTAGCAATACCTCAAAAGATTCGTGAAAGAGGTTAGCAACACCAGAGTGAACAACTCGACATAAAAAAATTTAAGTAACAGCCTGTCAGTTACCCATTGCAGGTGTAAAGCTTAATCCACCACGCTGCTCCACTGCGGATTGATAGATGTGCAGGTTTCCTGACAATGTTTTCCTTTACCGCCGAGCACGAAATGAATTTAAACACAAATTTAACACTTGAAAATTCAGCGGTACCGGCCGGGATTTACATACCAGGGGGACAATCTGTGAATATCAGTTGAGATCGACGTGTTCTAACTACTAGGCCATCTCGACTTATGTGTCACCATACTAGAGATAAAAGAAAACATCCGGTCTGAAGGACCAGAATTGAAATTTGTTCCATCAGTTATCAGAATATTTCACGTCTGTTCACGTCTCGTAAAGTGATACCTCGGAATCGGAGCCGTTGACCATCTCGACGAACTGCCGGCACTTGAGCAGCAGCAGCAGCTCGTGGTCGCGCTCCAGCAGGCCGGGGTACAGCCGCCGCGCCGCCTCTATCGCCTCGCCGATACGCCCGGAGAGCACTAGTTTTGATATCCCTGGAAAAATGTATTGGAGTTTAAATTCACTGGCGGATACTCAAGTGGGGAATGAGAGGCATTCAAGCTTTTAGCTAGGGGGGTTTGAACTTCTTACTCCCCATATCAAATCCGAAGGAATAGAGTTTTCTTCTCAAAGTTGACCTGGTTCAACCTCTGCTTCAACCGAAATCCTTGTTCCGCCACTGATTAAGTTAATTGATAAAAGATGGACGGATATAATATATGTCGATAAAATATAAAGAATACGAAATATTCCTCGAAGATAAATATAAGTTTAACTGACGTTACTGCTTGCTATTCACGACTATAATAATTTAATAATAATAATTACTCGGTTTAGTTAAAAGCAAAATAATTGCTGCTAAAGAAAAAACATTAGGACGCAGTTTAAAGGACAGGCATAAGTATGGCAAAACATTCATGTTACAAAATGAAACATAGATAAACATTAAAAAAACTAACTTTGTCTATTTTTAATAGATGCTATGTCTTCGTCGATGGGCTGACCCGTGGCGCGGGAGAACGCCTGCGCCGTGCTGCAGTAGCCGTGGTGCACGAGGTACGACGATACCATTCTGTAACACCAGGAATATAAATGTAGCAAATGACTTTGTGGTAGACAATGATAACTGATAATCGGATGATTCCGTTTGTCCCTCCTAAAGCATCCACTCTAAGAGGGATAATCGGTAATTGCGAGTCCGATTGAGATGAATAAGCGGAATTCATAAATTCATTTTCTTCCGATTGTCCTCCTCGACTATGTACTATCAATAACACGATTAATTTCATTTTTCAATTTGTGTAATATTATTTTTGTTTAAACTCGTTACTAATAAGTAAAATGATTTATTATGTTTAACGAAATTCTAATAAAGTATATAAAATATATTTTAAAACCTCCCTGTACCCTGGGGTGAAAATCAATCAGAATTCATCAAGAAATCAGACACTCTATTCTGATTGTCCTCCTTAGGATGAATACTTTGGGGTGGATAAACAGAATCATCCTAATAATCTTTTCAATAATCGGAAAACAATATTAAAAACTGCCACTCATCAGAATTAATACGTTCAGCTTTCGGAGCTCTTGTTATTAAGATTGCAGTCTACGCCATTAATACAATGTTTTCGGATAAAAACGGTAGGAAAATTCCTGTTGAAAAGTAACCATTTCTATTTCGTGTAAAAACAGGAACTACTAGCGTATCGACTCTAAATCATCTATCCTCTTTCATCACAGTCTTAACCCATAGTTGAAAGAAAAAAAGAACATAGAACAAAGAACATAAGTAAGTAGTCTAAAGAAAATTGGTGAAACAAATGTCCTGAACATTACCTGTGTAAAACCTGCTGCCACTGGCCCTGTTCATCTGGTAGGGGGAACTCGTCAATAGCGAGACGTGTCCTCGCCCGTAATTCCCTTAACATGTCTTCTATGTCGAACACAAACGGTTGTTGGCCGAAATTGGCGTCCACTACCTCGCCGGGCGTTTGGAGGCCAACTGTTGGATATAGGTTGGGCTGTGGACGAAACAATCGAGCTGATTTTTTTTAATGATGATGATGTAAAATTATTTTAATTAATATATTTAGATACTCCTACTACATATTTGAGCTTCAAAATTTAATATCAAGCACAACAATCACTCTTCTATCGTTTTCTCTATCTTAAATTTGGAAAATTTGTATAGATGATCATAATAAATAAAAACACATTGAAACCAAAAATAATAAAAATCAATACAACTTCCCTATCAGGTCACCGAAAGGACGCGAAATCTAGAAGGAAAAACTCACTGGCAGTCCTCTAAAAGCTATTCCTAGATGGTGACCATTCTTCGTGTAGAAACAGGTATTGTCAACCAAGTTGACACCACAGCCGATGACGTCACCGGTGGTGAAGGTAGGCCCGTAGGGCTGGCCCGTGCCGGACGAGCAGAACGAGTGACCATCGTCGCCGTGATACCCGTACGAGTGTTTGTCCCAACCTGAGATGATTATAGGGTATATTTTTAACTGAGATGTCTGTTATACAATTTGGCTAATCTTAATATTCTGGCTATTTATAATACGAATCTTATTGTTATCTTAGTGTTCTCTATTGTAAAGGTATTAGCTGAATATATGGTGATCCTAACATAATTTCCCATTCTTTATTAAATTATGATAAGTTAATGATTTGCAAAGTAAACTTATATATGAGCTTGAAAATTTGTTTGAAATAGATTGGTAAAAAATGAAATATATAAGAAATATACCTGGTCGCCGGTTAATGTTGACTCCATTTTTAACAAACCCACGTGCCTTAGATATCATATATCCAAACATAAAAATATTACATATGACCATGCATTTACCGAACAAATACTATGGAATTTTAATAAATATCAGATAACCGACTCATGTTGAACTATTACATTACTTAACTTATCTCACCTAGACTTTAAAAGATATCTTTCAACATGGGCCACCGTGAAATAGAAAAAATTGTTTTATACTCACCAGCTAACTGGCTCGTATTATGCGATACTACGAAATGACCAAGCGGCATCAAGATTATTCACCGATTCTACAAGCTTAGTTCACTAGGGTATGCAAGCAGTCCTTCGCTCACCAGGTAACCGGTTCATGTTGACCCCGTGCGCGGATAAACCGATGCCCATGTAGCCGTCACGACCTTTGGACACGATCCGCACCTCGAAGTAGTAGAGGCCGCAGGCCGCTGGTATCGGGTGCGTCGCGCGGACGCTCGCAGCGTCCTTGTGTGTTTTGCCATGACCTGGAAAACCATAACAACACGGTGTATAGAATTTCTCATCTTTTATACTACTAGAGTATTTATTTTAATTCATTTGCAAATTAAATTATCCAGGTTTATATTACGACAACCATATGACAAGCTATTTATATAACTTAAGGAAGTATCGCAGAATGTACTAAAAATTAATTTACGTATGGTTTTCTGAAATTCTAAAAATCTAATAATTATTAACGATGTCAACACATTCTGTAAATATAAGACTTTTTAAAATCATCATTCAAATAGTGTTTCCAGGTTATCTGAATAATTGAATTATTTTCTTTAGTGACACGCCCACTTGTAACAACAAGATGTTAACTACACATGTGTATTGTGGGGCTATATTAAATAATGTCAGACACAAAATAATTTCGAACAAAATAATAGTTTCGGTACTCCTACTTTTACGATTTCATTCGTAATAGTTTGTTTTATGTTTCGATGTGCCTACGTAATCTTTTATTTATTTAAGGTCGAAGGGGCAAGTACAACACTGGACATTGTAATTGAATTACATAGAATAAAATAGTATTTCTAAAAAAGATAATATTCTAAAGTTACTTTTGGTCGTTTAACGAAATTAAGTGTAATAAATAGGGTCAGATTATTTTGGTCATAGTTTTTATCCTACATAGTATTGTTATCTACTACCTATATATAAAATCAATTGCCGTGAGATAATTTCCAAAAAATACATTATTTTTGTTTTGGTCGTCTTAATATGAGGGTATGATGTGTGTCCGCAAATAAAGTAAACAAAACGCGACATTAGAATGCATCTTAACAACGTATATATTATAGCAGGTCTTAGCGCGAATACGGTCTACTAACTCTCTTTTTTAATATTACGAAAATTTGATAACCAACTTAATACATCCTCAACTAGGTAATTATTATGCTTAATATTCCATGGCAATACAAAAATTTCCCCCATGGTCCCTTTTAAGAAAAATGTCAAAAGCTTCTGAAGTACATTAAAACCGTGAGTCCCCTAAATCCAATTGTAACCTAATATTAGACACCTGCTAATGCGCTCAAGCACTTTTAACGGAATGAATAATAGATTTAAGATAACAGTAACGTTACGACTTTGTAAGACGTACGAGATCCCGTCGTGAAAATATACAATATGAGTTTTAGACACGACGCAAAGTCGTAACGTTTCACGACGTCGTAACGCGTCACGACGCGACATCGCTTCGTCCATGTCTTGGCCGCACGCCAACGCAGCGTAATGTTTCCGTTTACAATTAACAAATTAAGCATGTTCTCAATTACGAAACGCTGACTAGATTAATAACGGTTAAGCGATACGTGCAAACTGGGTTAAGGCGAAACGTAGGCGGTAACCGGCTATGCCGTCTTCACGCGATTGTACTGTAAATACGGAAGCGTCTTCGTTTTCATATCTATTATTTGGACGCTGATAAGCAATACTGTATCAACCCACACATACTTCATTTTCAGAAAATGGCGCATGAAGATGTCAAAGCTATTCTTAATAAATTTGTTTGAAGACGTATATAATTCATCTTTTCTTTTATATTTTGATAAAATGTATATTGAATCAAAAGCATATAGATTTGTTTAATATGTTATCTAATAATAAGTTTTTAATTATTTGAGATACTTTTGTAAATTGCAAAATATGGAACGCACCTGAAATTCGAAACATTGAGTTAAGAAACTTTTTCCATACTAATTCAGTTTAGATGACTTTAATTTTTTTTAAATAATGTTAAATAGATGACGTAGTATCAAAATATTTCAATATCTCCAAATTTGACTTTTTGTGGGTTGACACATTATTGCTTATCACCATCCATTTACAATGTGATGTATATTTAAGGAATCAAAGCTTTATGTACACAGAAAGTATATATTAATTTAATGACAATCATCTCAACTGTTAAATAAATAAAAGCCTCTAATATTTTACCAGCTGTTCCTCGCGTTTAACTCGCGTTTATGGTTAATGGTTCTCTCCTAGGTGGCGTAACATGGTGTAATATACTCTATAACCTTCCACCATAAACGAGCTATGTATGTAAAAAGAATTTTTCAAATCGGATCAGTAGTTTCAGAGATTATCATACAAAGTTACAAACAAATTTTACCTCTTTATTCTCAATTTTACTGCAGTCATCAACGCATAACTTAAACCTAAGGATTTTCCAAAATTCATCGCATAAAGAGATGAAACGGAGCTTCAGTTTGTAGGGAGAAATCAAACCTGTCGCGAGTGAAGCCGCGCGCGAAAGCTAGTGTCATATTATAGGTTTTGTTGATGCATTCACCCGCCTGTTTTAGATTTATTTATCGGAAATACCAAAAAGTCTCATTGCTATAACCAAAGCTGATTATTCTGCATATGACGACATGTTCCAAACCAGCAATATTCTTTGTTATGCGAATGATTGTACGGGTGATGATTTTTATTCTGCCTTTATTATACTAACCTAACTCTCGGGCGAAAGTGGAAAAGAGGAGATCACAACTTTTGTCTGGAGACCTCATTGGAGCAGATATCCGAATGGCAGAGACAGACGTAACCTCGTTGAATTTAACCTCTCCAAGAGACAAGTTTACCCATTTACCGCGATGTCCGTGGGCGATAGTCATCACTTAACATCAGGTGGAACTGTCTGGTTTTTTTGCCCCCTTATTTATAGAAAAAAAAACACAAAACAAAATCGCTATCATAATGTTTTAAACAAGCTATTGAAATAATTCATTAATTTTCCAGGATAATTGTGTTATATACTGACTCAAGAGCTTAATCTACCTCAATGTCGTTTCATTAAACAATCAAAAACTATACAGTGTTACCGCCTGACGCACAAACAGACAACATTGTAGTTTTATCATATGTAAAGACAGTAAGCAAACCGACATACGAATAAATCTTCTATAAATATTACATCTCTATTTAATTAAAGCAGTCGAAACGGTTGTTTAGAACGAAGGTTTTAATTAAGAATAAAAACAAAAAAATTGAACCGACTTCAAAAACGAATTTATTAGATACAAATGAACTAAAAGACAAAAAATAAATATTTTCTACAACATTTTGAAGTCGGTGCCTAGTAAAACATTCAAGGTCGGCGCCAAGTCAAACCTTTTACGTATTTTGGAAGTCGGTTATAAATAACAGCCAAACGAGTAAGCGGGACAACTAATGTTCACCGCTGCCCGTGGACAATTGCAGCACCAGAGGATCCACGAATGCGTTGTTAGCTTAAAACAAGAAATTGAGGAAGGGTTAATCTGCCGGCTTTCTCGCTCACTCACAGAAAAGCAGCTATATTAGTTACTTCACACCGATCACTACTTCACCTATTCAAGCGAGATACTGCCCCGGTTCAATCAGCCTGTATACGAGCTGTAGTCAGTGGGCTACAGCTAGCCTCTACCTCCGTACAGGCCCTAGTACAGCAGTTCCATATATAGATGCTGATAAGCAATAATGTGTCAACCCACAAAAAGTCAAATTTGGAGATATTGATATATTTTGCATCACCTATTTGAACTTATTTAAAAAAAATCAAGTCATATAGACTATATAAGTACGGAAAAAAGTCTCTTAATGAATTGTTTCGATTTCCAAGTGCGTTCCATATTTTGCAATTTATACAATAGTCTTAAATATTTGAAAAACTTTTTATTAGATAATATATTAAATATATCAATCTGCTTTTAATTCATTATACTTTTTATCAAAAAAGAAAAGAAAAGATGTATATATACTTCTTCAAACATATTTGTTAAGAATAGATATGACATCTTTGGACGCCATTTTCTCAAAATGAAGTCCGTGTGGCTTGACACAGTATTGCTTATCATCGTCCATATATAACTAGCCTTCGCCTGCGTAGCATGTTATTAAAACGTAAAGTGTTATTCTAGTATAAAAATTATATCATAATAAACTTTCTTCAAAATCTTAACAGTAGTTCTGCGTGAAAGAACATCCATGCATCGTCACAAACTACCATGTTTATACGCAATATGATACAGTGGTAGAGCGAGAATTGCATTTGTAAGTTTTACTATCGTGACCGATAAAAACACACTCTAAATAGTTACTGTGAAAGCTGTGAACACCCAGACCACGATAAACATCCGTATGGCCAATATAGACATTTGCCGTGAGCGGGGATCGAACCCGCGACCCTTAGCGCTACAGTCAGTTGCAATGACCACTTCGCCAACGTGTCTGTAAAACATTACTTCAACATTATGTTACGTCAACATGCTATGTCAACATTACACCGTGTTCCGTCAACGTGACGCCAACCATAGATTCAAAGTTGTTTTCTGCTGACTGTACTAGATTTGAAAACTTTTGATTTTTTTTTGACCGTCCGCCAAATGCGCAGTCACCGGCAAGGTCACTTGAAATGTCAACGAACCTACGTGTCGTAAAAACATCACATTTACTACTATATATTCAAGACCGTGTTATTGAAACGCAAAAATATATCATCGACGCAAAATTAATCTGATAGAAGTAAATTAGAACTTATATGTATTGGTTTAAGGTCCACTTTCCTTGTATGTGAAATTGTTGTATCAATTAAATTGAATTGATTTGATCAGTATAAGTTCAGAAAGTAACATCAAAACAAATTCATAATCGTCTAAAATTTAGCGTTACTTACACAATAAAAATGCCAATAAAAGCATATTTTTTTAGTACAAAGCAAATTATTTTTAATGGTACGTCGAAAATAATCTTTAAACTCATACTTCATCAATCCAAAAAGGGGAAAACGTATAACAACAACAAGTATATCCACTGAACCAGTCTTTAACGGTACAACAACACAAAGTTCACAGAGAACCCTCTCGCTGGTACAAAGCGGCGCGGGCGCAGGTTAACGCACGACGTGTTTACACAACATCAGAATTGATGATAAACCGACCGGATCGCGAGGACGATCGAATCTTTACACTGTTAGGACTATCGTACCTCGTTAATTTGACAGGTTTATACTTTTAAATATTATGCTTTTGTTATCATTGTAATATCAAGTTTCAATAACATGATTTAGGTACACACTTTCATTGTTTAACAATTCTGCGCGTTCTGATTTAGTTTGGGTTTGTTTTAAATTGTCCAAAAATAATGTGTAGAAGTAGTTATAGCAAATAAATGTATTAAGATCATGGAACCCTCAAGGAACGGTTTCCTTGGGGCTTGATGTTGTTTGCCAGGCATTTTGTGGCTTTTATTAATTTCGCACTTATATTGTGGAGTACAATCACAGTACAAACTAAATATTAAAATAATTTTACACACTTGAAACATTAATAATAAAATTAATTTAAATTATACAAAAAAAAGACCTTCAATCGTAAAGGTTATTGTTCGCTTTTTAACTTTTATTTAAATATTTCGTACAATAAAAAATATATAGCTGGCGACTGACCGAATAATTTGTACGCACGATGTTTTGTTGGTGCTGATGTGAACATGCGTGTGTCAACCGAGCCGAGCTGATCAGTCAACACATGCCGTAACGGATCGAAGGATGAGGAGTCATATATGGACGCTGATAAGCAATACTATGTCAAGCCACACGGACTTCGTTTTGAGAAAATGGCGTTTAAAGATGTCAAACCTATTCTTGATAAATTTATTTGAGGGCGTATATAGTATATCTTTTCTTTTCTATTTTGATAAAATGTTTAATTAATCAAAATCAGATAGATTTATTTAATATGTTATCTAATATTAAGTTTTTAAATATTTGAGATTATTTTATAAATTGCAAAATATGGAACGCACCTGAATTTTGAAACATTGAGTTAAGGAACTTTTTTTCAATACTTATTTAGTTAAGATGAATTGAATTTTTTTTTTAATAATGTTAAATTGGTGACTTAATATCAAAATACATCAATATCTTCAAATTTGACTTTTCGTGGGTTGACACATTATTGCTTATCAGCGTCCATATAAACGGAAGTTTATCCAACCCAAAGTATCAAAGGATAATCGGAGCCACCCCGGCTACACGGACACGCGATTCCGGGCAAGGGTGGAATAAACGGAATTTCATTCTGATTGCTCTTCTGATTTTTCACGCCTTAGTATACTGAGGACATAAATATATTTTATTAGAGTTTCGTTAAACATAATAAACCAAATTCTTTTCAGTAACGCGTTAAAACAAAAATAATATTATATAAATTGAAAAATTAAATTAATCGGTCAATAACATTGACTGTACATAGTCGAGGGAGATAATCAGAAGAAAATTAATATACAATAAGGGCTTTCGATTATATCCCTTAGGGTATACTTTAAGGTGTATGAACGGATCATCCGTATCGAGCTTACCGCGAATGTCGTAACGCAACGTTTCTTAACCTTTTTCAGTCCAACGACCCCTAGAATATCAAGCACAATTTCAAAGAATCCCTTAGTGAAAAACTGAAATAAATTTGGGACAATTTATTTTAGTACAACACAAAACATACTGTATTCATGTGAAGGGTTTTGCTATTTTTGTCAACTAAATTAACTAAAACATTTAGGTTGGTGTTATCACTTAGTTGTAATTTCAATTCAGATTCCAATTGTATTCTCTTCCTATATTTGTTTTTACTATATACAAGAGCAACATTTGCCTTTTACAAAGGTATGCAAATAAAAGGCATTTATTCATCAATTAAAATTGTCATAGGCAAGACGGCGGATCCCCATACACATGCTTAAGGGCTCATGGGGTCCGTGAACCACAGGTTAAGAAACATTGCCTTAACGTGATACGTTAAACTAATACTAATCAATCAGTCAACCGCCTGATAATTACACCACTAGTGCGCATATTGTAGACCCGAAAATGTCCCAATTGGAATGTTTTGACGTTTTATAATTAGTTTGCATAAAGCGTACAAAATAAAATTAGAAGTGCAGTCGTTCAAATAATACCTATCTCTTCTATCTTTTGTTCTACTCATTAGTAAAACTTATTAACATATCCACCCAATCTACAAATTACGCTATCATATTTTTAACACCTATTGCTATGAACTCAATAAAAGAGAAAACAAATTAAATTAAACGGGGACTACCAGTCCAATTATAGAAAAAATTGCTATCACACGCATCATACATTAAGATCTTATGAACCTAAGTCGGGGATCCAGAAACACACACAACAAAAACACAAATAACCAGACCATGACAAACATCCGTATGGCCAATACAGACGTTTGCCGTGAGCGGGGATCGAACCCGCGGCCGTTAGTTCTAAAGTCAGTTGCTGCACCAACCTACCTGTCATCAGTTATCCTGTTTATTGACAAATGTTATAGGCTAAATAACATAACGCTACAAATCAAAGTAGTGAAGCAATAATAATGCCACTGCGAAGCACATCTACAACATACAAAATCACATTGACAGTTGAACACGATGTAAACTATTATAAACGAGATACGGAAGCGAATATTTCTCTAAGAATATCTTATAACAGCCGGGATCGGATTGATGATGCATCTGCGGCTCCGTGATGAAAACCCCTGCGAGGATAACGATCCAGACCGCAAGAAACATCTATTTATAATCGTGAACGGCAATAAAACACTACGACGCATAAATAGTCATATTATCTATCGTATTAACAGAAATCTGATAAGAACACCACAAGGAAGTCATTTCTTGTACGCCTATCGAAGGGATGAGGGAAAGAAGAAAAGTAAAGGAAAGGAACGGCGGAGATTTAATATTTCAACATTCCTATTGACAAAATTTTGACTGATTACTGTGAAGTATACGAGAAACTTAAGTATATACATTCCAAAACTAGTCAAAATTCATTGAGGATGGTTTAATTTACAGCTTTTATTAGTGTTAGGCTAGAAGTTACGAAAGCTAAGACAAATAAGGCACTGATAGTAAATTCTTTCAGGTGTTAAGCAATGAAAAATAACTTATGTAAATTTTTATGAAAGTTTGAGAGCAAAACTTATAAGTTTAATTCTCGCGGTAGAATGAAAGCATAAAACTTACAGGCTGTGACAGCCCTAAAGACTCAAAACCAGTATTAACACCCTGGTTCATTCGAAGTACTAGTTTTTGTAAGAGGTTGAGCAGGTGGGCTGCGCATCAGTCGAAAACAATAACTTGAGAAAAAAATGTTCGAGAAATATCTTTTTACTTGATACCGACAAATCCCAAAAGGAAATTTATCTGGCCCGAGCGGAGATCGAATCTGCAACCGTCGGCGTTAAAGTTACAATCACTACCACAACATTAAAGATCTTCTTAATTCTCTACAGTATAATATGGAGAATTTATAGAGTTCTTAACTATTTGAAAATTTATTTAGCAAAAAAAATATTTTCATATTCACATGTTTTTCTTTAAGAGTTCAACAGTCTCCACAGCAGACTAATAATGTAAGATTAGGGACTAGGGAGTCTACCTGCACTATGACAAGAAATTCTAAAAATCCAGCGGACCGTCACTAACTCGAAAGTGCTTTGCGAGCACAATAAGGTCTAGACTCGAGATTGTATCTATAGGTAGGACTTTCTTACTAGTGTCAGAGAGGTTTGATATAATTGCGAAAATATTATCACGTTTCTGTGAGAAAATCTTTATTCATATAAAAAATACAATTATTTTATGGTGTACTATAATTGGGCTAAAGGACTTTTCAAGTTACCTATAATTTGAACAAGACTATAAAAGATTAACTTTAAGAGCAAATACGTATTTTAGTTTACGTGGATGACAAACTTATTTCAGTTACTTCGATTTTAAAACTCAAAGTACTGAACCGATTTTGATGATTCTATCGGAGCAATGGAAGAGTATACCAATATAAATAAATAATAATTATCCAAATCAATTTACCAGCATTCGAGTAATCCCCGACGAATCGAGAACTTCTTAATTTGGACGTCGGTTAAAAATTCTCTTTGCGTAAGATAGTCTGTTTATTGAGGAAGGCGATGGGCTATAAAACGACATAACATACATAGGAATAGAAATGTAACCATAAAAGTCAACTAGTCTGGCGAGTGCCGAAATTGTACGTGAATAAAACCGCCAGGTACAGCTAGTCATAAAACAGTACAATTACCTTATCCAAATTCATGGCCTATTAAATAAAAAAAAAGTTTGGAATTCCAAGTTAGAAAACTTGGAATTCCAAACGAAAAATATTAAAAGCTTTTAAGACGAAAAAAAACCAATCATCGATTTTTAAATCTTTTTTTAAACACAAGCCGACGTTCGCTTATATTCCATAATTTGACTATAGCTAGAACCTCAATATTTCCTTACAAATATGCGCATGTGAACGCACGAGATACCGATATAGGAACAATGCGAATCGCCGGCAGCAAGGCGAAGATGCGACCGAATTAGCTACAAACGTTAGCGGTCCGTTGCCCCGCGTACCTGCCGCACCGTTATGATACGTTTACTCTTCGAGAGCTATACTCTTAGTAAACAATATGAAACAGCTAATGAAAGAAAGCAAACGAAATGTCTTTATCAACCAGACATTTTATAACGTCATTGAAACCTTTCGTTCTCTCTTGAAATGTGTATGTGTGCAATGGATTTGCTGTTGTGCATCGAAAGTCCGTAACGTTAACAAACACAAAAGCGATCAAATTTAGAGCGTCTTTCTTTTTGAAGTTAAAACAAAATTAAAAAAAAATCGAAATATATGGTTAGCTAATAACTATAAAAAGAATCTTTGAAATTTTAACTACGTAAATAAAGCAATCTACCGCTCGTCGTCGTAATAATAACGTGCCATAAATAAACAACAGTTAAGGGCTTATGTAAATATAAAAACATAATGTAAATAACCCAACAGATTGGTCTCCAAATATTTGACCACAAAATTCTAACAAAGCTCCGATAGAACTAGTCTCTCTCTAGAACTCTGATAGAAGATAATCATTCACGACAATATTAGACATCAGTCTTCTAAAATCGGGAAATCATAATTGACTTATAATTTATCCCAGAAGTAATAAAAATAAACCTAAATTGACTCACATAAGTGAAAGAACATCTCGCTCATCTATTTTAAACTCAGATTGGCTGCCATTTTCCTGGAAACGTGATCCTTCTAATATTATCTATAAAGGAAATGTAAATGTTCATATTATCGAAAATTTGACATCCATTGCTTTACTTTCAATTAAAATGCGTAAATAGAAATAATTCAATTCAATTACTCTTAAATATCAGGAAATTGAAAACGCAATTCAAGAAAAGAATAATAGTTTAACATCAATATTGGTGTTTAAGACCTTTCTAAATAACGTGTACTTTTTCGGTACACTTACATCAGACGCCCTCTGAACCCTGCAATGCGATATTTCTCCGTAACATTACTCGACCTTCGTAATAAATCTATAATGAAACCCAGTGAAAGACTATTCAAAGTCAAAGATTTCGCAAACAAAATCAACGTAACTGTATTTGAATTCTGTAAATAACAATGTTATCAGATGAACGTGTCCTTAGCACCCAACACCTATTTTTATAAACGGTGTTTCTCTGTTAACCGGTTAAATCTACGCTAGTAGATTTCAAGTAGTTTTTAAAACATTGCGATATCACACAATTAACTAGAAAGAATAAACATGAGGCGTAGAAGTTAATAACCCCAGCCGCTTGCTATTGAACGATGGTTGATTCGAATTCTTAATCTATTTAAGTATTCCAGTGTATTCGATTAAAAAAATAATAGCTACTTTATATTCTGTGCACTAGTTAACCAACCCAACCAAATTATTTTTCGACAGACAGTAGACAGTAGGGATTGTTCGGGAGCAAGTTCCGAATAAGCAAAACGATATCGTAATGTCGATCCTTTCCTGCTATTGACACGGTTATGTCAGCAATTTAGGTTCACCCAACAAGGGACTATTTGTTTTATAACCGACTTTAAAAAAAGAAGGAGGTTATTAATACGCAGTGTTTGTTTTTTGCAATGTTTGTTACACTGTAATTCTGTAATTTATTAACCGATTTCGAAAATTATTTGAAAGAATTTACGAAACTTTCAGATTGGCGTCATCGAAATTGTCGTATGTCGTTTTACTAAACGAAATCGCTTATTTTGCTTTCGAAGTCGGTTCCTTTTTTTTTCAAAATTCTCATTTAATGTAATTTATTTTAAAACGTCCTACTGTTAATTCATTTTTTTCTCTAACAACAATTTACGATAACTACTAGTAACAATAACGTTTTGGGTCTTTGTATTTTTGTAGTGACTTAAAGCTTTAGGTATGCTTATTGTGACAAAGAAGACGTGACGTGACTCCATAATTGGTCTATGAATATACATATTTCCAACTCAAACCGAACGTAACAAAACCTTCGCGACAATGTCAAAAACAATCGACCTAAAAAGCATAATGGTAATTACTTATTATCATAATAATTTGGTAATGGTATTTATTTATTACCAACAAACATTTCAATGTTTCCCTAAAAGACACTTTAAATTTTCATTTAAAACTAGCTTATCGTATGGAGTGTAAGTAATTCTTATATCATTTACACATGCATGTTAAGTTATCATTAAAACAATAAAAACAGATAAAGCTAAGGTTAATAAGAAAACAAAAGTAAAACGTTGTTAACTTTATTAATGAAACAAGACAGGACAATAATATATAATGTGCAAAAAGAGCAGTAAGGACAAGCTAATAACTAACATTAGACACATGAAAAAGCAATATAACGCGTCCATGACATATGTTGATAGCATATTGTAGCGTAATAAATTGGCGCAAGCTTCAGTTTGTGATATAAAACTGTCTACCCGTAAATCAAGCTAGCACCATCAGAAAAAACCTGCCTTAATAACTATAACACAAAAACGCATAACAATACGAGACGTCGGTGTAAGAGACCCCATCACGCTTGGGATTATGAAAAGAATGGATGGAAAATTAACAATAATAAATTCTGATGTATATAAAAGTGGTTACATGATAGAGCCTCTGTGATAGATACATCATAGGATAGATATGCTTACAAGTAGAAAAACAGTGCTGATTGTTAACAAACAGAGCTGCATTTTAAAAACGATCCAAGCATCCCTCGATATCCGATTCATATTGCATTATTGAATGTACTCGATATTTAAAAAAATGTAGAGGTCAAATTAAGTTTATTTATTAATAAAATTTACACAACGATTGTAAATAAAACTGACCTCTGATCCGTTATCCGAAGTTACGCACGATTTTAACATTGTACTAGCGAATGTAACACGAGGGTAAAAAACTCGCTCGACTAACGCCCGCTCGTGCCTCGCTAGACGTCAAGATAATAGACTCGTCGCATAAGCTTCGTAATGCTTAGAAGTTAATCCTGTTTGTGAGCCCTGTTTGTTACCAAGATGACAAATGTCGGTATATGCTAGGTTTTGACGTACGATACATCCAGAGGCGTAAGTGGAGGTAGGGCAGGTGGGGTCTTCGGCCCGGACCCTGCGTCCCACCTTACAACAAATAGAGAAAACATCCATGTCCATTAAACAGTTCCACACATGGGGCCCCATACACCACTTACGCGTCTGGCTGCTCGACGATACAATCTTCGAATTAAATCCAATAACTCCAGCAAGTGTCATGTTCGAACACAATTATTTATTCGCTGATTTTATAGATAATGTTCCTTGGACGAAGTTATTGATCCAAGCATCGATAACGGTAAAGAGATGTTATTTAATGAAGAGTATTGGTAATTCATATCTATAAAATCAGCTTAACATTCAATAATAATTATTTGCTGGCCTAATAAAAGCGATTCGTAAAACAGCAATAGCAGCAGTTGGAGATGCATTACCGAGAACACGTCATGCAAAAACCTGACTACCGCAGACGAGCATTTAGAAGCAAAGTGGTGCCATGGAGCCGAGTACAATTTACGCTAGAATTAATACTAATTAACAGTTAAAACTACTTCTACTTATCAACCATAACAATACTTATTTTGTCTTGGGCTGGAAGTCTTTATTTTCTAAATTACTTACTTTTAAGGTAAAAGTATTTTTAATCGCTGTTTAATAGAGTATTATTATTATAAGATAATTAATTTCGCGTCTTAATTATCCGAAAGGACGTTAGGTCTCTCCTCAAAAAATAACTTTAATAAGATTTTGATAATTAGGACAATTAATTAAGAACCTATACAAATTGTTAGCAGAGAGTCATGTTTAGGTTATACTAATATCAAATATTTTATTCAGTTGCTTATTACACTTATGAAAAGAACTATGAGAGTTAGAAAGACTAGTGACGACGAGGAAATAAGATTTTAATTAAGAATGAGGTTTTCGATTCGATTCTTAATGATATTGATAGATCATTTCGATTTTATTATCTTTCTAGCTTCAAAATGATATATTAAGAAATGTAATACGTAGCGTCAATAAATATATTTCAAATAGGAAATATTGTTAGAATCATAAATTATATTGCAGTATCGGTAGAATTATTTGATTTTACCGTTCATTCTCATTAATATATAATTGTATTTAATCGATAGCGTTGCTTTACGCCTCTTTACTGATATTTTAAATTTACGTAAGATGAAGTAGTTAGTCAGAGAACAAGCATTTTTATATCATTTTTAACACTCATTCGTTAAATTTTTTTTAAAGAGTCCAGTTCTTAATATGAACTTTTAAACGTAACTAAACATCAAATAATTTGGCTTGCTATTTGGACTTAAGAATTTTTAAATATATGTTAATACCGATCGTTGTCTTAAATATCACATGTTACTAATGTAATAATAACAGAAAAACATAGAATTACCAGATACCAATAACTTTTTGGATCTGCCATCTATTTCCCTAAATTACAAATCCTGAAATTCAAAGATGAAAACATTTCATTTTTATATTCCATTTCCGGTAATAATGGTTCCAATGGTTATAAGGGACATATAAAAATAGTGATGTTGTTATTTAGTTCGTTATAATCGTTCGGAAGCAGTGGCAAGGCCAAACTCAGCGCTTGGCAACTAAACGCACTGATTACTGCGCACGCGCAACCACCTGTGTTCACTTCGAAACCATTCCACGTTAATGCATTTTAGATGTTAACATAAATTATCAACTCGCTTTTACTAGAGTGCTATCGATTTCGAGTAATAACTTACAATCAAACTTGCATTTTAATGAAATTAAGTACCGAAAACCATTCTGCTAATTTCTTCAAACATTTCAAGAAATATTTCTTGTAAAATCAAATCGAATGAACATTACAGCCACACATTCATGTATAGAAAAAATAGGCTATTTTATGTAAACACATTTTATCAATTTCGTCGTGTTTTAATGATTAATTTACAAATTCTAATTGGATGCTGATGTGCAATAATGTGTCAACCCACAAAAAGTCAAATTCGGAGCTATTGGTGTATTCTGATAATACGTCACCTATTTTACATTATACAAAAAAAATATAACTCATCTAAACTAAATAAGTACGGAAAAAAGTATCTTAATTTAGTGTTTCGAAATTCAAATGCCATCCATAATTTATTATTTACACAGCAATCTCATATATTTGAAAATCATATTATTAGATGAAACTTTTAATTATACCAAGCTGTTTTTAATTAAATATACCTTTTAGCAAAATAGAAATAGATAAAGAAAAGATGGATATATATTTCTTCAAATAGATTTAATAAGAAGGGGTTTCACATCTTTAGACGCCATTTTCTAAAAATGAAGTTTGGTAGCTTGACACAGCATTGCTTATCAGCGTCCAATTATACTCTTTTGTTGTACGAGTGACACTCGTCAGTCAATCGTGATGCTGCTATCGATTGCACTCAATATAGCGAGTACAGATGCCATTTGCATTGAATCGTGAAGATCTAAAACAATGTACTTTTGTTCGCTAGCTGGAATGTGTCTAACGATTTTCTCTTTACAATGAAAGTAATGAACTAAATTAATTGTAAATTTTTATTTCACAATTTTGTTATAACAATAGAATTATTTTAATATATTATCGATTATATTAGTCAGAGTCAATTTGTTTAACAGGAGGAAACTATTTGGACGCTGATAAGCAATAATGTGTCAACCCACACGGACTTCATTTTGAGAAAATGGCGTCTAAAGATGTCAAACCAATTCGTAACAAATTTGTTTGATGACGTATAAATCGAACTTTTCTTGTCTATTTCGATAAAATCTATAGTGAATTAAAAGTAGATTGGTATAATGAAAAGTTTTATCAAATAATATTTTTTTCTAATACAGGAGATTATTTTATATTGCAAAATATGGCCCGCACTTCGATATTCGAAAGGTTTCATTAAATAACTTTATTCCGTATTTATTGACTATAGATGACTTGGAAATCTTTTGAATAATGTTAAATACATGATGCACTATCAGAATACGTCAATATCTCCAAATTCGACATTTTGTGGGTTGACACATTATTGCTTATCAGCATCCATTTATCTATACTAATACTATAAATAGGTAAAATTTGTATGTAAGTTTGGATGTAACTAATCTCTGTAACTACAGATTCGATTTGAAAAAATCATTTTGTGTTGGGTATGCCGTTTATTGAGGAAGATTATAGACTATATTGCATCACGCTGCGACTTGTGGAATCAAAGCAGGAAACATAAACGCGAGTAAAACTGCGAGAGGTAGATAGTCTGGTATACGTAACATTAAATTTCATTTCAATTTTCATTTAAGATTTACAGTAGAATATCGTTTTTACGTTTCGTTTCAAATATTACTAAATAGATTTCACTTGTATTTAAAAATAATACCACCCCTGATATTTTTATTCACAAATATATTTCAACGTTGAAAACCAAATATTCACACGTTAAAAATTAATAAAAGACATATTCTTTCAAATTCTGAACAATAAACGTATTTCCGAGATAAAGCTACACCTGTTATTGTATGTAAAAAAAAAAACAAAAGATTCACAAAAAGGTTCAAGATGATGTCAATAGCAAAGTGAACTTGACCCCGTTCGACAGGCTGCGACCCAATTAAGGGAAACCTTAACCACAAGCTGATTAACAAATAATCCCTTTTATATTACCGGCGATAATTTTGTAAATCCAATTAAATGCTTTTGCTCTAATAAACTGTGAAAAACATTTTAAAGGGTTGTGTTTATTACTTTGGCTGAATATTACTTAGAAAGAAATGTTGTTTTATGTAGATAATTCGTTGATAATGTTACTAGTAGTTTGTGTTTTTTGTATTTTAAAAAGTTTTAATCACTTGAATAGTGGAGTTACAGTCACTTTTTTTCAGTTTCAAATAAGTTACGCAATTAAACCTTCTCTAAATATAAGTTTCGATTTGGCAAAAAATATCTTAAATGAAATGTCTTAATTAGCAACCAGTAATCTAAATGTCGTAATAAATCCACAGCGAACGTGCGTAGTAAACTACTTTCACCCACACGTGTCGCCAAGCATACATACGATTTCTGAAAATTTTAGATAGTGGAAAAGTAACACTGAAAAATTAAAAATAATCTCAACATTGTATCGAAATAAAAAAATATATGCAATAACTGCATTATGCAACAAAAAAACTAGATAAGATAACATTAAAAATTTTTGGAAAGCCGACGTGTATCCACGATGTTAAATTTCAAAATCTTTATCATATAATGTAAAAGCAGAAAATTCTATACTAAGCTAAAGCGGTCCACAGATTAAGCGTTTAAGAGACACCACTTTCACTATCTCACTTGTTAAACCTCTGTGTCACGTAATATCTACGATGAGAATGAATGCCATTTCTCTTGATGTTTATCAATATAATTATGCTAATTCGCTAAAATTGTTGTTGTCAGATTTTATCGCCTTATTTGTTAATTATTGGTATAATATGTAGTGTTAAATGTTTGTATAATCTCATTTAAGTAGAAGTGAAACTTATATCAATAACTATAACGAAAAGTTCATAGTAGTAATACTAATATAATGTAAATACTAAATCAGATGAAGAGCACGAGACGAACACGAGAATACTAAAAACAACAATTAGATGTGATTACATCACGTCGTTGAGAAGCATAAAGAGGTTTGATTAGAGCATTAACATGGTTATTAGATCTATGCAATATTGTTCAGAAAATATACGCTTCAATAATTCTGATTGAGGGTTAAGACATTTATTTTCCTGTATAAAATGACACCCATTTAGCTTATGTAAAAAGGTATATCTTCGTTATTTGCCAACGTCACTTTGCCTTATTCGTGAAATAGAAGAATGTCATGTAAATGTTACGGGTCATAACAAATAGTAAGTGGCAGTGAAAGAAATAAGATAAACGTTTCGATACCTATTTGCTGACCTTCAATGCCCTAATATAAAACAAGACAAAGACTTCATAGCTTCCGCGTCATTACATTCAAAATGCAAATAATACTGACAATAAGTCGTGTCGTTACTACTATCATTGTTTCAGCTTCTTTACATGGAAATATAATCTCTAAAGCCTATGAATAGCACTGGTTATTGGACGGCGTCAAATCTAATTCGTGCACCACTATGACAAGGCCGATAAAATGAACCGCTGGACGAACGAAACTGAACCATATTGCTAGAACTACAGAACTCATTTGAGTAGACTATAGGGAGAATGGAAGAAGTGGGGAGAAACACGTGGCGACCCAACGTAAGCGAGCTTGACCCAGTTAGTAGATGCACCATTTCGGTCCCATTTCGTAAGCTAAGGCCCTTCTCCGCCAACTCTTTGTTTCGAACCTTCACTTTCTGGCCCCTTTTGGAGCAGTTCAATTTAAAACTAACCTTTTATGCGTCGATTCAGCGATATCAATATGTTAGTTAATAGATATGAAACGTTCAAACCGAAAACGTAAATCGTTTTTGGCAATGAGCCCTATTATAAACTTAGTTTAGCATGAAAACCAAGGTTCCTATAACGACACAACGACTGTCTTGGAATCAAAATCTTCGACTGCATCATTTAATCTATTATATCATTAATATATTTATGGACATGACTGAAAAATTTTACAAAGTTCATAAATTTTGAATTTGATCAATCTAAAATATCATTTGTTACTCAATTTCACGCAACAACGCAAAGCAGTTATGCATTAAATTGTGTTAACCTTAATTTAAAATACGAAAATATGCATACATTTAGAATCATTACATAAGTAACGAAGCAGAACAAAAAGACAAAAGATACTAGCAGTGATATACAAAACAATGGAGTAATTTGCATTACTCGGAGATTACGAAGGGAGCCAATGTTATATATTTAATACCCAGTTCATCGGCTGCAAACGCTGCACATAACGGGATACTCACACAAAAGACCGTCAGTTTTTATTTAAAATTTCTCACATAAAGAGATTTTATAATACTTTTAATTCACCAATAACAACTGTTAAATTGTTGTTTGTTTATTTCATTATATTCATTACTCCTTGCGACAATGTAAAAATCCAGTAGAATGCAGAAGGTTATATTGATCGAAAGCCAACGCGATAAAAAGTAATGTATTGACGCCTACCTAATTTACCATGTAGGCAACAGAGGGAATTCAGTAAACGTCGCCCTGCGGGCTGTGTGACCCCATTACTTGCTCCCGAGGGGAAGCGCACGAACACAAATACCAAGGATACGGATTATGGTTGAAAGCTACTGTCTACTGTGTCGCAGAAATGATACAGGAAAATATATTTGATGATGGTGAAAGTTTAAATAGTCAGATGCTTGGATTGAAATAAGCCATAGATGAAAATGATGATGATAAAATAGCAACTGCGGACTTCAGATTAGACGTAATAGAATCTCCAGAATACTTTACTAATAATATAATATAGGACGAAATAATTTCGTCAGTGGTGATATCAACGCGAGCCAAACTCGTGTCTGCCTTGCGTCTGTTTGAGATTAACTCTTTTATCTTAAAATATGATGACAAAATAAAATTAAACTTGTCCTTTTGATTGCACCCCAAGACTAAAATAATCATCGTAAGCGTACCGGATTGAAACAACTGAGCTAAAACGGATAACAATTTTGTATTTCAAATGGAGATCAATTTAGAAAGTAAAACAAAATAAGATTGGGTAACTCTGTTTATATATTTGAATAAATGTACAGGTTTTTGAAAAGTAAACAATTTAACATAACGAAGCACTGATTTTTTTAAATATTTTTAAACCTCATTTACAACGCCTTAGGAATTGAATAAAAGAAGCAGTAAGCCTTCCCCAGGGTTCACGCTCGTAAAAATCGATTCAACGGTCTAGCCGTGAAAATATAACATGCAGAACTACATTCTTATTTTTACTGACTTCCAAAAAAGCTTAATGTTTAATGCGTATGTTTTTTTTTTATATTAGGATATATTTATCAATCTACTACTTAATATACCATCTCCAAGTCTTGAAGTTTCAAATTTTATTTCATTTAGTTTCCTTAATTATATTGCTTCCGTAATTCGTAACTCAAACGTTATACGAGTATCCATTAAACATTTGGCTCTTGAATTTTACGATCGAGAGAATAGTGAAAACTTTATCATTACCGCCGTCCAGCACAATAACTAAACGCAATCGTTGACAAAAATAATATGTTTTTCCTTTATTCAAAACTGTAAACGGCTTGAATCGAACAGTCGGTGCTTGTTAATCTTATTAGAATAATTGAAATAATCAGAAAGGATTTGCAGTAATCCATTGAGAAGTTCCGGTCTGGCACTGCGGGTCTCTATCGTATCTTGAACAAACTTATATTGGCTACCGTCGTATCTATCGTAATAAAATCGCTTCACAAATTGCGCACAATATCAGGTGATATACACAAAAAATTTGCTAAATTGAGATCAGATAAATGGAAATCAGTCAGCGTTTACACCACTACCATGTTATCAGCAATAGCGTGTCAGTAAGACTGGTTCTGACTGCTTTTGCTTTAATGTCTAATCAATTTTCCGCGAGTCCATTACACAGTAAACTATCAGTCACGCCACTATAAAACTTATCAGTGACTGATATACGGCTGTATAATGAAACTTCTTTTGTTATGAATATACCAGGCAAACGACTAGGCTCACCTTGCTATTTAGAATTTACAGCGCCAGTGGAGCTACAAATTGGTTGCCAGCTTAAAATAAGAATAAGGGAAGACGGGGGGGCAGTGTAGTACTGCCATGATCAAACCAGCCCATATGTGAGCTAGAGTCAGTAGACTATAACTAGATTCTACAGTAATTGGCTCTACCAAACTTAACTTTTTTATTTAAAAACCGCAAGTCACGTTAAATCTAAGTAACTGTAACTCGCTTTAATCTACTGCTGGCTAATTCGACCAGGATAGTAATATACTTTTACATAAAAATCGCATAAATATATGTATTTTATTTAACCAAAGAGTCAAAAGCCGAAACAACCAGTCGAATTCTTACCGAATTAAAAAAAGAAACGTTTTATTTTTATCTAACTATTCGTTTGGTTTTATATTCGAAATTTTGAACGGATTTTGACAAGATTGTAAAATCATGTAGACATCGTACTAACAGTTACTAAAAATAATATCATAGAGCGTGCATGGTATTGTTTTGAGTACAAGACCAACAGACTTCTCTGCGAAAATAACCTTTAAAATATTAACAAATTTGTTTTAAGCATTATTTACAAACTAAAATTAGCTCATCGTCGAGGGCCTTAAGCTAGATAGTTATAAGCGCTACATATCCCTGCTATTATATCAGTGGGCGTCGTAATAACGTCATTATTTATAAAACAACTAAACTTATTCTCGCTGCTTCGCTGCATCTAGTTCGATTTTTCCAAACTTTGGACCCTCGTTTCATAGCCTTATCGGGAACGAATTTTCGAAAAATCCTTCTTAGCGAATGCCTGCATCATAATAACTATCTGCTTGCCAAATTTCAACTTAATCTCTTCAACGGTTTAAGCTATGTTTACAGATCTTTAAATATTATAATTATACAGATTACTTCTATAACATTGTTAACTTGGCATCTTCCGTAATCTAATATTATAAAACATTGTAAAGAAACCAGCATGTCAGAAAAAGATTATTAAATAAATATACGCCAATCTGAATAGTAGAGCAGCGTGATGGATTAAACTCTTCTCCTTAAGAAACAGGCCTTTGCCTGGCAGTAGAGAACATACATGTTGTTACAGGACAAATTAATAAATACTTGAATAATATCATACTATTTCTTCTGCTATATAAAATATTAAATAAAAACCTCAAATGGGATATTAGCGGTAAATTCGAAAGTAAAAACAAGTTACTTCGACATTGGACATAGTAATTATGGCAATTAATAGAATTAATATATGTCAATTTAGAACTACTTATTTTTTTACTTTTTTCTTATAAGTTCGTATAAAATTAATTTTAAAACCGAATGGTATGATTAACTTTTAAAGCTTTTTCATAATTTTGCCGCGAGATGGAACCTCTAAACCCACGCTATCAATTTCAAAAATTTCTGTAAAATTGGTTCAACTATTAAGCCGTGAACAAAAACTAAGCAAACGGACTGACACGTTTTAATTTGCGTTTATAACACGAAATAGTATGGATACTATTGATACTGATACCGCTTTTTGAAGGCGGTCATAAACAAAACTTTCGAAAATTGAAAAGCCTTATAAAGTTGGATTTGGTCTAGCGGTCAGTAGTCGAGTCTTTGAGCGCCAATTTAATGCGTCTTGAGTAGCGTCAGCAAAAAATTATAAAGTTTTTTCTTATTCTAATTTTTCTTTTCATCGTAATAAAAATTATATAGTCCTTGACAAAATAAATGTCTATTCATATTTAATATAACGGGTCTTATCGCGATAACTAATGGTAGTAATACCATTTTATTGCCCGACGTTTCGACGAAGCTACATTCGCCGTGGTCTCGAGCTGACTTTCTTTTAGTTTAATATGAATTAAATATAAGAAAATTTACTTTTATTATTTAAATTACATTATTTATGTAAATTCTAATTTTGCAAAAAAAAATCTTACTAGATATTTACATTAATTATAAACTCGGGCGGAATTTTTTTTTTAAATACTACATATCGTGAAGGTACTGCTGTCGATACTGTTACGTTAGACGAACGATATTTTTAGATTTTTCAAAAGAAATGGTTTACGGTGAAAATAAACTTTCCCGTTGCGTTACAAACGAAACTTTATAAACTGACAAATAATTTTTGCATCTTTAGTGAAAGCTTTCTAGTCACCTAGTGATCATTCATAGATCTTAACCAACGATCACGGGTTCAAAGCAGGGCCAGCAAAACGGACTTTTTAATTGTTTTTGTATTTAAATATCATCTCGCGCTCAACAATAAAAAAAAACAGGGTAATATACATCCAATCAGACGAAAATCGGAGATTTGTAAATACAAACGTACCTATCGCTGAATTTCTATATACACGTATATTATGCGCATCATCCTCGAAGACACACCAAGTAATCGTCCTAACTAATATATGGACGCTGATGGCGATAATGGCGTCTAAAGATGTCAAACATATTCTTAATTAATTAGTTTGAAGAAGTATATATCCATCTTTTCTTTTCTATTTCGATAAAATGTGTAATAAGATAAAAGCAGATTGATTTATTTCATGTATTATCTAATAAAAAGTTTCGCAAATATCTGAGATTATTATATAAATTTCAAAATATGGAATGCACTTGAAACTTTCTTCCGTACTTATTTATTTTATAAGACTTTATTTTTTTTTAATAATGTTAAATAGGTGACGCAGTATTGAAATACCTTAATATCTCCGAATTTGACTATTTGTAGGTGGACACATTATTGCTTATCAGCGTCCATATGTGGATGTGCATTTGTTTGTTACGCCTTCACGCCTTAACTACTCTGAAATTACTACGTACACGCTGTCAGGTTTAGTAAACGGGACATAATGTATCAAGTTTCAACCAGAAAAAAAGTAGAATTCCTGAGGAAATGGAAAAAAATTCTTAGACGTTCTTTCGGCACACTAAAATCAACATTAACGCGAAAAAGCAAAAAACGTCTTTGTCATTAATACGTCGTCTGCCATACTCTGCGGATTCTGTACTATGTTACACTGTGTCTGACGATACGTTTTAGCCTAAAGAATTTAAGAAAAGAGATAGTCCCACGGGTGTGGCTGCAGTTTAACTTTGCTTAATAGTCACATCCGCTCCGATTTAACGCGTAGGTGTGTTCAATGCCTTATACTGCTCTATCAATCAAAAGTACTATTAGTATTCAATTTGAATATAGTATTATGTGACGCGTCGACTGATTATAATGTGTTACTTTTGTATCTATTACAAATGTTGTAATTATAATTGCATTCTATATTTTACGTCTCTTTATATGATAAATTTTGTCAAAGTTTAATCTGAAACATTCTCAAGGAAGTTTTTTTTTCACAAATATTAATGATAACAATCTCAATAAGATATACTGAGATTAATGGTACTCTCTCAATCGTATTTGAATCATCAAAACGAAATTCCATCTTACTGTGTGATGCCTGGATAAAAACTAGTGTATCTTTGTACATTTTGTATTTACAAGCCCCCCCCCTCCCCCCCTCTAGACTTGGACCCTTGAAAGGACCCCTCCAATGTTAAAGCTATAGCCACGCCCATACAGCTGTCTATATGACTATATAGAGAACATGGCGATATATTATTACAAGTGTAGGAAAATACAAACAAGGACTATGAATCTAATGTCTATGTTCCCTTTTGGAGTCTTTAAAGCTACATTTATGGCTTGCGCAGACAACCGTCGTCGTCAGCGGGATTTTTGTCTTCCACATAATATACCATCGTTCGATAGACATTTTATGATTAAAAAGTACCTGGGACATTGGTACTATAGGTTAGTACCAATGTCTTTAAAATTCAAAAGCAGTCGAAGGCATCAGTTAATACACTCCTAATTAAACTGACAGATGAAAGGGAAACGCAGTGGTACTTAATGCATGAATCAGAATGATACCGAGCAATCGATCGATAACATTCTCTATGAACAAGCGGAATATTTAATTTGCGTTGTCATGGACTGAGGCGATGTTCAATGGTAGGAGCGGAAACGTGAGAGAATTCCTGCTTCGCTAATATATTGTGGTTGTAGAGGTCTGATGTGCTATGATTTAAAGTCGCTCAGCGTGCTATGGAGCGAGCTATGCTCGGGTTCTCTCTCAAGGATAAAATCAGGAATGAGGTTATCCGTGAGAGAACGAAAGTAACCGACATAGCTCGCAAAATTAGCAAGCTGAAGTGGCAATGGGCCGGCCACGTCTGCCGCAGAACCGATGGCCGTTGGAGGAGACGAGTCCTGGAGTGGAGACCGCGTCTTGGCAAACGCAGTGTAGGACGCCCTCCGGCCCGCTGGACTGACGACATACGCAAGGTTGCCGGAGCGGGCTGGATGAGGGTTGCGGAGTATCGGGATGTTTGGCGTAAACTTGGGGAGGCCTATGTCCAGCAGTGGACTGCGATTGGCTGACGACGATGTGCTATGCAATGGAAAATTCTTAGCAACATCACACTTCATTTTGTTGGGTGACTCCGCTTATCCACTCCAATGTATCTTGTGTCGGCCAAGGTGGTCAATCCGATTATTCCCCTTGGTGTGGATACTTTGGGATGGATAAATGGAATCAGCCATTTTATTATGATCGATTACAACAAACCCAAACGTTTGGTGCGAGTTCGCAAATTGACAAAATTGAAAAAATACAGACAAAATACAACGCCATCTATCGCGAGACTGTTGACACCGTATTTTGTCCATACTGATTCTTTAAACGTAAACATTACAGTATACATTTTGCAAACTCACATTTTTGGTCCCTAATGACCTTAGATTAGACATATGTCCTAAAGACATGAGACCCATGCGAGAAAATTTTTGAGATAAACTAATTTTAAAATGAGAGTAATACTTCCTGGCTTTGAACAAGGGTTTCCAAACTACGGTCCGCGAGCATAATCCGGCCCGTTAATGACATCAATTCTGCCTGAGAGAGATAATAGTATATTGTTGTTATTGTTGCTCCTGATAAGTTGGATAAAAACACAGAATGATAATAACTCGGTTCTATTAACTTGCTACGTAAAGCCTAATGAGAAATTTATAACGCAGGAAATGATAGATAATTCCTGGAAAATTGCAACGGTAATGGCCCTTGGTACTTCCCGGAGAAACCGATATAGCCCTATAGCCTAATAGTACGTATCCCGGAAAAAAATACGTAATCAAATTGAATTTATTGCAATCGATCAAAAATGACAATATTAAAAGCGAACTTTTTACCACCTTTTTATTTATCCGTTTTGTTATAAGACATTAATTCAATTGAATTATTTGGTCAATGGGCTTTAGTTGTGCCAATTAGACTTATGTCATTTCGCCAATATCACGTGGAATGGAGAAAACACGATGGAGATTGATCGGTGGGGTCGAACACATTGATTGGTGACACCGAACGAGTTTCAATACATAAACAAAAGATAACTCTTTCGTAATACCGTACATTATTTACATTCGAACACCAAACAGAATCACATTTGTGCACGTTTCAACAAGTGCACCCAAATGTTTTGATGACAACGTATTATGTCAGAATGGTGTCGTATCAATATTATTCATATCAATTGTTTTATAACGATAGATATGTTACATTCATACTATTTAACGTTATCCAGATATGAATTCGTAACCATCGCGTCAGATCGTTGTTATGACCATAGGCCATCTCGACTCTCGTTTCGATGACGTCGAATTATGCCCGAATGCCATTGTATTGAAATTATTCATCGATAATGAGGCGCAAATGGCAAAATGTCACATTACGCTCACAGAGCGGCGCAGTGACCATGAATCAGCGAAAATTAACGTTCGAATCATAATTTAACGTAACATAATCGCTGATGGTGATGGTCCAGTCTAAATAATTCTTTTAACAATAGCGAGCTATATTTTTCGGGAAGTATATAAGCGATACAATTAAATACTATCAAACGGAAACCTTCACAGTCGAAGCCGCAGGTACCGTTTGTACAAGCTTTAGGAGAATTTATGGGCGGCGGTGATCACTGTACATCAGGTGACCCACCCACTCGTTTTCCTACTAATTACATAAGAAGGCAGTAATCATAAATGTTAAAGTCAAATATAACAAGGACCGCTAGTTTATATAAATAAAAAAACTATGTTTATATGTTGAAACCATTTATTGGATTATGATGAAACTTTAGAACAAAATTCTAGGGATACCTACAAGGTTGCTCAAAAAAAATATATATTCTTTAGGTGACATTGTAACTCATGCCGGGTACACCTAATCCTCCCTTATATTATAAATACGAAAGTAACCCTGTCTGTTACGCTATCATGCCTAAACTACTAAGCCGATTGAAATTAAATTTGATACAGAGATATTCTATAGTCTGAAAATGGACATGGCTACTTTTAATCCCGAAGAAATCCGCGGTCCCTATGGGAATAAGCGATATAACCGAATTCCACGCGGACGAATTCGCGGACGGAATGCTAGTTAATTATAAAACCTTCTGGCTATTCTAATGTTAAATTTTTTTTTTAATTATACCGACAGTTATATTAAGAACATCATTGAATATATAATATTATAGAAATGTTCTTTCAATTGCATTTTAATTAGCTATAGAAAAATCGAGAACAAAAAATTGAATGTAACAATTAATTAGAATCAGCATTGAAACTTTTACTGCAACTATTATTCCGTAATATTACTTTTTAATTAGCACCGCGCATGTTTCTTTGTGTTAAAAAAAAATAGATCTGAAAAAACAAACATACCCGTCAATATGAAACTAACTATTACACGAATCTATATCCACTTCAAAAAAAATATCATTACTAAAGAAAAAAAGGAAAATATCCATCACAACGCCAACTACATAGCTACCCCATAAAAATCCACCCACAACATCAAAACAAAACACAAACCATGACATCTGTCGTATTCCAAATTCAATCATCATTAGATTAATAAAAGCTTCATCAGACAACAAAGGGCGTCTCGAAAACGTCGACCTCGACAGTTTAGGGTCTCAAGTCTAGACTCGCGGGTTAGTGCACCTCCTGGACTACCAGCGGTCAACAACCGGCGCGACTGACGCTCGATACCACCCCGTAATACCACCGGGTATTTACAACCACCAAGAATTTAAAATTGTAACAAAATACAAATCGAATATCTCGAAATATTAACTAAGTAGCTGCCCACCGCGGTCTCACTCGCGTTAACAGTTATTGCTGCACTCTGTCGAGTCGTAGCGTGGTGTAATATAGGATATAACCTTCCACGATTAACGGGTCATCCAACGCAAGAATAATTTTTTAAATCGGATCAGTACTTTTAGAGATTAGCCCCTAAACATACAAACTAAAAAACAAATTTAACCTCTTTATAATATTAGTACAGATCAAAAAGTATCTATATATTCAATTATGTTTTAAAATAGGTGCAGTCATTCATAATCCCTTAAATTTATATGGTAATTGATTTTTATACATTTACATATTTATTTACATTTACATATTTATATTTTACATATTTACATATTTATATTTCTATATTATTATGCTTTGCCTCGTGGTTACCAATTATAATATAAATATTATAATTGGTAACCACGAGGCAAAGCTAGTACAAAAATCTTAAGTCAGTTTTTATCACCTCTTTAGTATAATTTTATTTCTGTCCAATTACATGTTTTTTTTTATTTACATAACATTAAGTTGATGTTAGTCATTCCAGTTTTAACATTTTCAATAGTTTTTTTTTCTATTAAGACATTTATATTATAGGCTAGCTGCCCCTTGCAGTTGTACTCACACTTATGGTTACTGCCTCGCTCCTATGAGTCGTAGCTAAATGTAATATGGCCTATAACATCCCTCAATAAGAACAGGCTCTCAAGACCAAAATTATTTTTCAAACTGGATTAGTAGTTACAGAGATTACTCCTTACATACAAACTTAAAAACAAACTATTTCCTATAGACACCAAAACGGCTTGAATAATTTTGATTAAAATTTTAGGCTATATTAAAATTAGCCCAAAGGTTAATTCTGTGAAGTTTACTCTAGTTAGCATCCCTCAATAATACATGATAAGAAACCCTAGTATTAATAAAACTGAACAGGAGGAGAGCTTGAGGATATGCTGGAAACCTATACAAAGGGTAAGTAGAATGAGTAAATTTAAAATAAAACTATAAATAAATAAACATTATGACAGATCCTATCTGGTATAAAAGATGACCAATTGTTTTTAAACCTCTATGCTAAACTTCTCAACTATGTTGAGTTAATAATTATTTTGTTAAGAAATGTTTAAGTTTTTGTAAAAGGATCCCAGAAAACGGTCAAATTCTATAGCAAAATTCAAAACGATTGTTATAAACTGTTTTTGTGCTAGGGGATACTACATTTATAGATAATGATAGATAATTTAATACACATTGGGCATAAGAGGATCGTTTCCATGCTGATTCAATTAATTTTAAAATATTTAATGAATGATGTCATTGATTTTATTAACAATATCAAGAAAGAAAAAAAAAATCAACAACAAATACAAAACCTGTGACCACAAGTAATGAGTCATAATAATGAAATCAAAACAATTTAATAAGGAAAATACATACAAATGTTAATGAATGACAAGTAATAATAAACTAATAACCTACATTCACAGATAGTGATATGATATTAGGGTTTTGATAATTTAAACACGCACCTACATATTCTCTACGTCAATATTTACCAGTTTTGGACCTATTATAAGTTCAAACAAAAATACCATGTCATTCTTCACTTTCCATTTCTCTCCATCCCTTATTCAACACATTTGTGACTTTTCTGGTGCCACAATTTGACATTTCTATTAATACATCACCATTCTTCTTGATTATTCTTGACTCTCATAACCCATTACTAGGTGTCCCTCCATGTCACATGACATGTCACCTCCATGTCCCTCCACTCACATATAAACTAGTAATTAACAGCATGCATTTTTCGTCAGTTTCATCAAAATTTTCAGTAGTTGCATGTATAATTGGTTTGGTCTTAAGGTTACTTCTCTGCTGCCATGAGTCGAATAATATTTTACATTCTATAACTTTCTTTTACACATACATTAAGTAAGGCAATTTTTTCTAAATTGAAGTATTTGTTTCTAAGATTAATGCATTTATACTAACAACCAAAATGTTCAGCTTTACATATGAATATATATTGTAGAGTAGAGTCTAGGTTTATCCTGCTGACTATAGCTTTTACATGGATTGGCTGGACATAGATTGTAACACAATTGACCAAATAGGCAAACATTATCCAACATATTATAGAGAACACTATATTATCTATATCCAGGTTATCATTAAAAAAACAAGAACATTTCGCGGTATAACAACCAGATTAACGTATCTACAAAATATCGAAAATCTTTTTTTTAACTAAAACTGTTGAAAATATTTTCTATGAAATTGCGAAACAACGTAATTTAAGATTTCACTAATTCAAAAAAACGTTATATTTATTATTAGAACCACTTTTCTATAGAACCAAAAAAAAACTATATTATGAGTACTGCTAAATTAGGAAAAAGTAAAATTTTTAAAACGTAGATACGTTCATCTGACTATTATACCGCGATTTAGAAGTTCTAAATTTGAATTTTTAGTGTGTTACTAAATTACACAATTTGCAAGAGGAATTCTGGCAAAATAAAAAATAAGGGAAAAAACTTAGTAATATTACAAAAAAATGTATAGGGAAAAATAGTAACATTATATATGACCTTGCTTCACAAATCCAAAAGCTCCATTAGAATAAATTACATAAGAATCACAAATAAAAATTAATTTTAGGAGATTGTTAATATTTATGAATAAGTACTTTTATGAAAATAGCAGGCAAAAGAACAGGCGGGTCACCTGTGTGCCTAGTGTAAATTGTTGTCAATACTATGCAGGTAAAATAAAAACAGATTTGTATGGGATTGAGTCAGTTTATAGCACTGTGTCAAATTGTGGCACCAGAAAAGTCACAAATGTGTTGAATAAGGGATGCAGAGAAATGGGAAGTGAAGAATAAGATGGTGGAAGGGATTAGTCTTCTTACTTTCTCACTCACAATATTAATCATAGCTATTTTAGCTACTTTACACCTACTTTTTGTAAGATTGGTGCCTCCGAGTCGAGCCCGTCTATGCATGAGCTGAAGTCAGCTGACTACAGCCAGCAGCATTAATCACAAAATTAAAAAATACTTAAAGGAACAGCTAAACAGTCGAAATTGGTAATTCTTTAGGACAACTAAAGATAAATAGCTTATGAGTAGGGTATTTTGTTTTTATAAAATAAAACTAGCAAAGGTTAGTCATTGACAAAGGTATAAGAAATGTCGTTTTTATCATCGCTTGTAAAATTTACTAATATGGAGTTGACTGAATACAAAAAGTACCAATATGATATAAATAATTATAGACATTAAGTACTTGCTATAAGATGAATAAAACATTTCATTTTATAAAAAAAATCTGTTGTCTTCATAAAAATAATTTGCATTGATATGTTTAATGGGTTTATTTTTTTTTATACATTATATATTATTTCAATTATATATACTTATTATGATTTTTATTTAATTTATTATCATTTTAATTTCATTTTTTAATAATATTATAATTTTAATGCTTAACATAAAAAAATACTTTAATGTAAGGATTATAGTATGATACCAATTAGTAATAACATTTTTGTCTTTAAGATATTAATGTTTCACTAAAAGAAAAGCTCTCTACTTTTTTATTGTTTATAAAATACAAAATACAAAATTAACATATTTTGAACCAAAAAATTGTTTAATAGTTCAGTCCTTTGCTCATTTCATTCTTCTATGTGGGCATAAACATATACGACAAAAATTACGCATTAATAATATGAAACATATAACAACCATATTTATTACATAAATCCCGGATTTTACACAAAATGGAGATCGGAAGTTTCATTTAAAAGTCAGAAAGTTTAATTCAGAGACATTTTTATTTATTTTTTCTATTTCAATAAGACAATATTTCAGTATGAGTCCTAACTTTTGTCTGCCATTTATAGTGAGGAGAGACCTTGTAATGTATTGAACGGTTTTTATTTAATTAAAAACACGATAACACGAAAAAGTACAAGCCTAAGTCATTTTTATTCATTTTTAAACGTAATAAACAAAGTCGTCATACATTTTCTGATGTCGTTACAAAATATACGATCAGCTGATTTCTTTGTTTGAGTGATCGAGTTTCTAGCGCCTAACATTATGACAAAATGTTGACACGTCAGATTATCCAGGAAACTTGTAAGCTACGTAAAATATTAAATTCCCGTTTAAGCTACTTCTGTGTGAACCATTATAGAGATTTGCGAATAACTAATCCATAAACAAACCTTGAAACTTACCTTTGTAGTGCACTCTCAGATTATTTTGCGATAACCCGATGTAGCTGAATTTGTCCTTTGTACTCCATGATCTCGGCAGAGGTGTTTCATCTTCGTTCACATTAGGATAAAGCAATTTTAAACGGTCTACATTATCACTTTGCACTTGATTTTGGGAATCCATCGTCCCCCGTCCACTACCCATCGCAGCCATTTCTAATTTCCGTATTTCATGTCTGTCAGTGACGTCACATCCACTGGTTCAGAAACTTCACATAGATGGCAGCATAAACAACGGTTCATAGATAACTAATAACTTAAATCAAAAGTTTGCTTAGGACGCGTACAAATATATTAAATAAATGAACATTATTTATAATATTTATTTTAATTTTGTATAATAATATATATTTTCCATATACCAATAATGTAATGAATGCAATAATCGAAGTATTGAAAATTAAAGTAAAACTCAAAAAAAAATTAAATTAAAAAATATTGCTGCTTCCAAGTATTATACTGTTAATTATTATTAAATTTAAATTTTTATACTGTTAATCAACTAAGGTTGAGTCCAGCTGTAATCCATTAATTTCACCTCGTATACGGGTTGGCTTGACCAGGGCAATACTTCTCTCACCGAAAATCGGCCTGATGTTACTAATATAAGTTATATTCATATAATAAGTGAAATAGCCGGAAGCTTGACCATCTAAGGCATTCCTTTCCTTACCACCTTTTTTTCTGTTTCCGCAGATATTCGGAAAGATACCCGATTCCTGGGATGGAGGCCGGGTTATATGGAGATTTATATTCACTAAAACCCGTTCGAAGGCCTTCCTCAGCATGGGAAATGTAAAGGCCGCGGTATCTCGCGCATCCGCTGCCTCTACCGTGTGACGCTCCGCTCGTGAGTGGGGGAGCTCGTCTCGGGAAGAAACAGTGTGGTCTTGCAGTTGTACAGCAGTTTAAGGCCATCCCGGCTGCAGTCCTCCTCGGGCCGTATGAAAACGGATCCGTAGGACCCCCATCTTATGCATCCATGACCCGAGGGCGCGCCCTATTTATTCTGCCCCGGGCGCTGATAGTGCTTGGAGGCCAGTAGGACGTCGCCTCGGACGCCTCGGTCGTTCTGGACCACGACGGTCTTACAGAGGGAGACTACGGTATCTCGGAGATATCTCGCCCGATCTCCTGGACCAAGACCTGCCTCTCGGCAGCCCACCCAGGACACACCTCCAGTGTACGCTGAGCAGTGTCTTGGTCCTCTCTGCGATGGTGGCAAACTGCCGTCGCCTCGCGTCCTATCCTACTCAGGTATTCTCTAAAGGAGCTGTAACCGATAAATATCTGTGTAAGTCAGAAGTTGGCCTCCTCATCCATCTCATTCCTCGAAAGCAGGCAGCACCGCTGCCTAGACGCATTTGTGCGCGTACCGTTCCTCGCGGAGACAGGCGCATCACGTCGCGAGAGCATTTCAGCTTCAGCGCTCCGAGCGCACTGAATCTATTATTTATACATATATTTTTTCTTATTACCTAATTCCCTTTCACCATTAATCCTTTTTAAACTGGCAATGCACTTTTAGCTCCTCTAGGTTAAATGTCTATAGGCGGCGCTGGGGGAGATCACTGAACATCAGGTCTGGTCTCATCTACTCGTTCTTCAGCTATTTTTAAGCGACTTCCAAAAGGCGGAGCTTCTAAATTCCTCACTTGTAGTTGCACAAAATGATGTAGAAAACATTTAATTTTTGTCTTTTAGTTTATTTGTATCTATTAAATTCATTTTTGAAGTTGGTTCAGTTTTATATTAAAAAAATAACACCTTTGACTAAAAATATTCAGAAAGACGCCAAGATGGCGTAGTGAATAGAATAGAATATGAACGTAACCGATGGTCGCAGGTTCGAATTCGAAGTAGCATATTTCAATTTATATATTTTATTACTTATGTTTGTATTATTTTCGCGTTCGAGTTTGGAAGAAAATATCGTAAGGAAATGTTTCTAGTAAGAGAAATTCTGGGCCATGTATATAGAAATACAATAAACGTAAAAATATTTATACCGTACCTCTGATAATCACTACAGAAACTAATCACTTGTTTTAGATAAAGAAATATTAATCGAACACAGTTGGGGCATAGTTCTTTGTTAAACTATTTAAAATGAATAGCGCTTCACCAAAATACGTTAAAAATATAGAATACAAAATTGAATCGAAATTAAAGTCAATTAAGCCCACTAATTCTGAGTTACTAGAAACGAAACAGTTGCATTTTGATGAAATCTTAGAGGTACCTATCAGTAATAGTAAGTTTTATTGGTATTAAAAATTAAAATAAATTGCAATAATAATTACAGGTCTATCAAAAAACCTTGAAGAATTTAATTGATAATGCAGTTACGCATTCATCTCTGTTGTCAAAAATAAGAAACGCATACGAAGATGCTTTGCAAATAAGGGACGAGAGAATTTCCCAATTTATAACACAAGACGTAAGTCAAACAAATGAAACAAAACTCATTTAGATATATTTTATACATAAATTATTTCTCAACACAACATAGTTTTAATAAAATATGACCTTGAAACAAAAAGAGCAACAGAAAAACTTTCCATCATTAGTTTCATAATATTAAAACAAACATTATTATATATCCTGACTTTAATCGTATATAAATACATTCTGTCGAGATAGTCTAGTCTCTAATGGATGGAGCGCGTTTCTAAACACCTATGGTCGCGGGTTCAAAACGTAATAGCACCACTGAGTTTCAAATATCGTGTTAATCAATTGATTGGTCATAAAAGAAAATTGTAGTCATGTATCGAACAAATTCTGACATCTATCATCCATCTAGAATGGAGGAGCGTTTTATATTGAGATCCATAATTTCCTCCTCTTCAATAGAAGAAATCTTGCTACGCATTGGGAGTGCGTGGAAAAATTTCAGGCAATTATTGTAATATCCTATGTTCTTAAATCCTAGCTCAAAATGTATTATAACCGAATTACCTTCATTACGTTAGAAAAGTAAAAATATTTGTGAGTCAAACGTATAAATAAGATATAAGTATCAGTATATAATCATATTTCGTTATATATACATATTTCATTTGGCGTCATGGAGATAAATGTGACCTTATGTACTACTAGTACTGTATTGAACAGTCACTACTGATTAGCTTATCTCTATAACCATAACAAAATCGTACTAAAGTAATAGTTATTATTTTTATTTTTAGCCCTCACAAGTCACAATTGAACAATTGATTTAGTATTTTTAGACTAGGCTCGGACTACTAACACAAGGTTTTCCTAAAGATTGCTCCTGTACAAATTTGTTTGTGTTTGTTTTCATATGTTGTAATAATTAACGTAATTATGCAATGCCAATAATTGATGTAATTGTCATGACAAACAAATGATATTATAAAGTATAGTATAATACAAAATAATAGTGAATGTCACATCGTGCTTATGACAGTGACAAGTTTTTGTTCAACTATTATCGCAGTTTTTCAATTTTTTTTTTAATTCTGTTATACACATTCAAAATAAACGTTAGACTCGAAAACTAAATTTTTTTCACCCACAAACAAGTTTTTCATAACAGTTTATAAAAGATTTATTTAATATAATGTCTTCAAAGTTTTCTTCAAAAGTTTATGTTCTCGACGGAGGATTTTCTTCACAAATATCCCGACATGTAAAAGTTTCCGCGGATGGTGATCCGTTGTGGAGTGCACGTTTTCTTCAAACGAACCCCGAAGATATTGTCAAAACACATTTGGACTTCATACGAGCTGGCGCTGATATTATAAGTACAAATACCTACCAAGCCTCAGTAAGCGGTTTTGTGAAACACCTCGGAGTAACTGAAGAGCAGGGATATGGATTAATACGCCTTGCGGTGGACCTCGCGAAACGCGCTAGGGATAAATACGCCCAGGAATGTCATGAAAAGGGTATTCCTCAACGCTCTATATTGATAGCCGGTTCCGTCGGACCATACGGTGCTTATTTACATGACGGCTCAGAATATACTGGAGCATACGCTGACAAAACTCCTGAGGATACAATGAGAGAGTGGCACAAACCACGCATAGAGACACTCATTTCATCTGGAGTAGACTTATTAGCTCTTGAGACCATTCCCTGTCAAAACGAAGCTCTAGTTCTAGTTAATATGATAAAGCAGTACCCAAATGTGAAAGCATGGATTTCCTTCAGCTGCAAAGATGATACAAGTCTTGCTCATGGTGAAAATTTCCAGTCTGTAGCTAGGACATGTTGGAAAGCTAATCCTGAACAATTAATTGCTGTGGGAACAAATTGTTGCTCACCAAAAATTGTAGCCAACCTGATTAAAGGTATCAGCGAGGGAATGGATTCAGCTATACCTATTGTCACATATCCAAATTCTGGTGAAAAATATAAACCAGATATGGGATGGGTAGGGGATAAGTGTGATTCTGTGGAATCATTTACACACGAATGGTTAGATATGAATGTTAGGTTTATCGGAGGGTGTTGTAGGACATATGCTGAGAATATAACGGAGATTAGGAATAAAGTACAGAGCTGGTCTGCTAAAGTAACTGACCCAATAAACTAATACCCGTTAGTGTCTAAAGTGGAATATTTGATGTTGTAATTACTTTAAAATAAATATATAAATGGTTGTAAGTTCTCAAAAAACCTGCTATACCTTTTTCTAAATACAATGTTATTCTATCTGATTTGATATTGCTACTTTTAAAAAAACATTCATATAATAAAATAATATAAAACTAATTTTACAAGGATAGTTAAGATAATTTGTCAATTTATTTGTATTTATATATGTTTGTATAGATTTAAAACAAAATTATATATTAAATGTAAAAAATATTAATATAACTAAATTTAAGTTATTAGATAAAGTAAAAGTATATATTACAGAAAGTTTTTGGTATATCTGTAAGAAAAAAACAGAGAGATGACAAAATGAGGACATTGTTGAGAGCTAACCAAGAACTAAGGGAGGAAAACTTGAAACTATCTTTTGAAATATCAAAATTGAAAAAAGAATTAGGAAAGGTTTGTTATTTAAAAAGACAAATTTAAAGATTCTATGCCTCATCTTATGTGTTTTGTAAAAGTTTGTACTTGTATTTAAGAGCCTAGTGGTTCAACTTAAGTGACAAAGTTCCTACTTTATAAATAACTGATTTTATGTTACAAAAAAAATGAAAAATGAATGTTATATTTAGGGCTGCCATTTTTAGATTTATTTTATAATGAAAAACTATTTTTTTTTATGACATGTTTGATAAAAAATATTCTGTTATTTTATTACTTATATTTTATAAGATTATTAAAAAACTAATCTGAATATTCCCTTCATACTCAAAAAAATAATAGAAAATAGGTGGCAGGCTATTTAAGATTTTTTTATTATAAAATATTTTCTTTTTCTTGTTTGTGGTGCATTTATTTGTAAAAGTGCTAATGTTTTGTGCTTTTAATATGTTTTGTCTTGATGTATATGTATTTTATAAAATACATTTGTTTATATTTTATGATTATTATACATTATGTTTTCATTTATAACCTTTTTTATTTCAATGAAATTTTGAAAATATATGCTAATGTTTATAATATGAAATTAAAATTATTCTTTTTCTCTGAAATTAAAAATCAGAAAGCAAACAAATTAATAAAATTATCTACAATCATATTAGAAAAATCTTCAAAGAAATTGTTGCTTGAGAAACACCTACAATATTGTTTCATGGTGACAAACACTTGACAAATTTGCCATAAAAAACTTTAATTACCCTATAAAGTGTACTTTTATATAAATCACGAAAAAAGTAATTCTTTTAGCTGACTGATGACAAATTCTCCGATTACCTAACTTTAATGAGAGAACGCGACGCACGTTATACGCTCTACTTCGAAAATGTTGCTCTCCAGCTCAAACTGCGGGAATTAGACGGAACTTCCAGATCTTCATACGTGGACGATGCATACGGTGATCCTGTGGTGCTTAGAATAGCGTTAGAACGATGTCGGTGAGCACTTGTCTGGTAAAAACTTGATAAAATACTTAGGTATGAATGTGAGATTTACGTCTGGCCATTAACGTCGCATTTTATTATGCAACAAAAATTACAATAGTAGGAGCTTGTAGACTTGTTTATATACGAGGATTTTAGTAAAAAAGATAGCAAATTTAAAAAATATACCTAAGCCCTTGGTTTGTTTATACGAGAGCGTTTTCTATAACTTTAAATTACAGAGAGCAACTTGCAACAACTCAAGCTGAATTAAAAAGAATAACCGACGAGTATTCGGAGACGGTACCTCGGCGGGAACACGATAATTTGGACGCCAAATTATATGATGTCTCCAAGAAACTAGACTCGCTAACTTCCGAATACGAAGCCTTGCAAAATACACACAAACGGGCTTTAGGTTAGACTACTATTACTAACAACGATTATAAACGATTATTACTGTCTTCTTTTTTGTACCTACCATGATAGTCAAATGAATAACTAAGACTAAAAAAAATCGACTTCAAAAGCAATATACGCAATTTCGTATAGTTGGATGACTTATACGAGTTATTTTGATTTAAAAACCTAATTATTGACCCGATAAATATTTTATGGAACCAATTGGATAGTATACCCTTTCAAACTATCAGAATCAGTAAAGAAATTATTGAGCTCTGAAGTAATAAACATTAAAAAGAAACTACGAATTGAGAACCTCATCCCGTTTTTTAGTCGATAAAATCATGTTTTAACTGATGGCGATTTCAAATTTATGCTAACAACACTAAATATTTGTTTATAAAATATGTTTAATTATTTATTTTAAAATAAATAAATAAATAGCCTTTTGCTTTATAGCCCAGAAGAAAAACGTTGAAGAAGAATTGATAGAATTCAAGGAAAGATGTAGAGAATTAGAACGCGCGGGAACGCCCAGACCGCAGTGGGAAATATGTGCTGACTTTATAGGCGGCGGCCGAGACAGGTCAGTCAGAATATTTACTAATACAAATAATTTTCATCTAGGGAAATAAATAAATAACAGTTTCTTTCTTAACGGCCCTCATAACGCTGTGTCGGGGGTCCGAAAACGCAGATCACAAACACCAATACCCACACTCCGACAGATGTAATAATAATAGGGTCTTCCTTTCGGACTAATGTCCGCTCGGGTACGGGCTTTTAGGCGGAGCCTATTTGCCCGGGCTGGTCCTCACCGGCGCTTTACGCGCCGCGGTCATGAATTTCGGCCTTAGGCCGAGGTCTTTACGACCTTATGGTTGTCAATTTTTTTTTTTTTTTTTTTTTTTTTTTTTTAAATAGGCTGTCTATTTTATGTAGTTATCTAATAATGTAAGTTGTCTAGTCCAGGTGGTATTCGTCATGTCCGGGTTGAGTCGCCTCCCCTGCGTCATCCAGATCGTCGCTGTCGATGCCTGCGTTGGCCAAGCTCGGCCGCGGCGGCCGTAGGAGCTCGCGAGGTAGAGGACGCCCCTCTGGTGGTCGAGCATGTAGTGGTGCTATACCGTGGAGGTGTCCGTGCGCACTTGTGTCCGCGCGAGCGAACATAGTGCGCGCTAAGTGACGAACGAACTCCTCCACGGTGGGCGTCCTGGTATCTCTGTGCAGTACGTCGTTTCTGACGTACCTCGGAGCTCCTGTGATTAAACGCAGGCATCGGTTCTGCTGGACTTGCAACTTCCTAGCCTGGCTCGCTGAGCAGAGCGCGAACCAGGCCGGGGCCGCATACGTCAGGCGCGAGCGGACGTAGGCGCCGTAGACTCTCAGTTTTATTCTGAGCGGTAATCTGGAGGCGAACAGTGTGTGTAACATCGATCGGGCCGCCGCCGCCTGGTTGACCGCATGGTTGACGGTCGGTACCATGCGCAGCCTCCGATCGATGTGGCACCCCAGATACCTCACTGAGGTCTTCCACTCTACGTCCTGGCCTCGGAGAGTGAGCTGACGTAGCGTTCGCCGGGCGTAGCCGGTCAGTAGAGCGGCCGTCTTCCCAACGTTGACGGCCATCCTCCACTTGTCCAGCCACTCCGGTAGCAAGTCCAGCAGTCTCTGCATTCTATTGGTAGCGACGATCTGGTGGTGTGCTGACGCGAAGTACGCGCTGTCGTCCGCGTAGAGGGCCAACAGCACGTCTTCTTCGCCCTCGCGCAGGTGGTCGCGGAGGGTGGGGATGTCGTCCGTATACGCCGCGTATAGGCGCGGCGATATACAGCTGCCCTGGGGTACTCCGGCGCGGATGGGGCGTGGCTGGGATTCCGCGCCCTCTACCGAGACGTAGAAGCTACGGCCTTCTAAGAAAGACGCCACTATACGCACAAGCGCAGGCGGCATCTCAGTGGCTATCAGTTTCGCCAGCAGCCCGGCGTGCCACACCCTGTCGAAGGCCTTCTCCATGTCGAGAAAGACCCCGACGGTGCAGTGCCCTCTGTTGAGCTGACTGGCGAGCTCGTTGAGGATGCGCGCCAGCTGGAGCGTCGTGGAGTGGTCGCTGCGAAAACCGTACTGCTCTTCGCGCAGTGGCAGGTATCGGTTTATCCTTCGCAGCAACAGACGCTCGAACAGCTTGGCGATGTGCGATAGTAGCGTTATAGGCCGGTAGCTTGCAGGGAGACGTCGGTCCTTACCCGGCTTGGGTAGGACTATGATCTTCCCTGTTTTCCACGTCTCGGGAAAGTGTCCTGTCCGGAGTATCCCGTTGAATAGCCTCGTGAGCGCTACGAGGCATCCGTTGGGCAGCTGCATCAACGCGGCGTTCGTAATCCCGTCAGGGCCGGGCGCCTTTCGCTTAGGAAGGCGATAGGCGGCTCTCCGCAGCTCTGACGGGGTGATAAAGTCTACACCCCGGAGCGGCGGAGTCGGGCCCGACAGGAAGGCGGCAACTTGCTCTTGAACGGCCGCGTGATGACAGACGACATTGGCGTTTGTCACATTCGGTGGGTTGGGAGTGAATTGACTCTCCATATACTCCGCCAGGATCTCTGCTCTATCACTGGCGGAGTATCTTCTGTTACCCGCTCTATCTAGTAGCGGGTAAACAGGGTTGTCTTGTCCGGTAAGTCGCTTGCAGAGGCTGAATAGGTTCGCGTCGCGCTCGGTTGCTCTATCGACGGCGTCTTCCCAGCGGTCACCGTCGAGAGCCACGAGCGCACGCGATACCCTCTCTGCAAGCTTGTTTACGTCGCGCTTCACCCTCGGGCAACGGGAACGTGCCCAGAGCTTCCGCAACTGGCGCTTCCTCCTTATGAGCTCGCGGAGTGAGCTCGGTAGCGGGTCCCTGTAGAGCTGAGACGGGCCACTTGTAGTTGTGGCCGCGTCTTTTGCTTCGACGATTGCTGCGGAGATTTTCTTGTTGACGTACTCGACGTCGGCAACCGTCGAGACAGGGACTGTGAGCTCGAACTCCGCGAGTGCGGAGGTGTAGCGCTCCCAGTCGACACGTCTTCTCGGTGGTCTGGGGATGGCGAATGACCGCTCTAGGGTGAGCGCGACGAGTATGGGCAGGTGCGATGTGTCGAGGTCGTATACAACCTCGACATCTATCGGTTGTCTCAGTCCTTTATGCAGCACGATGTCCAGTACGTCAGGGATATGTCTCGGATTCGGCGGTATATGGGTCGGCGCTCCTGGACCCAATATAGCGAATCCCTGACGTTCGCTGTCCTCGAGCAGTTTCCTTCCGGTATGGGTGATGATACGCGAGCCCCAGGCTTGGTGCTTCGCGTTAAGGTCACCCACTACTAGTGTAGGAGACTGCGAGCTAAAGAGCGTCTGTACATCGGTGCTGCAATACGTAGATCCGGGTGGTTTGTAGGCGGCGTAGAGTAGAACTTCATTGTCCCCTGTGTTTATACGCACCCCCTGTGTTCGTATTAATTCAAAGGGTGCGTGCTCCAGTTCTTCGTGTACGATGTCCCTCCGCACCAGGGCTGCCGTTCCCCTATAGGGGAAGCCCCGGGGTGAGACTTCGTCGCGCCGGTACACGAAGAAATTAGGGACTCGAAGTTCTATTTCACCCGTGAGTTTCGTCTCGCCCAGGAGGATTACATGTACATCCTGCGACTGGGCGAGTAAAGTCAACTCACGGACGTGTCCTCGTACGCCGCCTGGGTTCCAGTATAAGATTCTCAGCTGGAATGTAGCCTAGATAATGAGGCTATTCCAGCTGAGATAGCCGGTACAATATCCTGGCCTTGTGTATAGGCCAGTAGTATGGCCGTCAGTGCCTCCATGAATACCCGTATAATTATAGTGGTATCCGGGCTCTGGGTAGTTGTCGTGGGCCTCTGTTGCCGATCCGGCTGTTCCTCCGCGGGTCTGGCGATTTTCGCTGCCACGCTCGGCTGTCTAGGCTGCGGTGTTGACGCCGCAGCGGGTTCCGAGCGTGCCGGCCGCGCCGCTCTTTTTCTTTTCCTCTTCTGGTTTTTCTTTTTGTTTTTATTGGAATTTTTGGCTTGCCCGCGTGCCGTAGGAGGATTGGCGGGGGGGGCAAGTGTAGTGCCGACCTCTGGGCGGTCTTCTTTGTGAGGGTCGGTCCTGGGTTGGCAAGCTGTGGGCGTGCTGGGTGCGAGCTGTGTCTGCGCTCGCACCGGTTGCGTCGGCTCCGCCGTTAATTTACTAGGCGGCCTTTCGTCCTCCGCTTTTCCTTGTTGGTACGGATGGCGGGGGGGGTGCCCCCCCCCCTTCCCCTCCTCGCTGTTTAGGTGGTGCTGAGGGGCGGGGGGGGGGCAGTTGTTATACCCCTTTTTCTTGCTTCTTTTTTGAAGTATATGCACCGACGATCCTTGGCTGTGTGCGCCTTCCCGCAGTTGGCGCACGTCGGTGGTTCCTCAAGTGGTCTCGGGCAGTCCCTTGCCAGGTGTTCGCCGGCGCAGCGAACACACTTTTGCTTTCTGTGGCAGTTGGCTGATGCATGTCCGAATGCCTGGCAACGGTGGCATTGCGGTGGCGCCTTGTTACCGCGCCAGGCCTCGATGATCAGTTCCGGCATATAAAGCAATTCCGTTTCTTTGTACAACTGATTCTTTTCTTCTATTGACATATGCGCCAGTTGCACAAAGTAGGTGCATCCTTGCCTTCCTCTGGTAAAAGGGATGGCTTTGGCCCTTTCCGCCGGGTAGCCCTTCTCTTTAAGGGCTTCGATGACCTCTTCCGGTTGTGTGTCGAGTGGTAATCCTCTGATTGCCACTTTCGTTGGGAGGTCAGATTCGGGACTATAACAGAACCAGGATATGGATGTGTCCTGGTTCATTGCCTCAGTCAAATGTTTTTGAATTACCCGGAACTCTTCCTGCGTTCCGGGTAAGAATCTTACGCCCTTGCCGAAGGGGCGCGCGTTCGGGGCTCGTCCTAGCTTTCCTCTTATAATATTAAAGTGGTGCGTCCAGTTTGGCAGTCGCTCGACCGTAATCGGTGGATAGGCCGAGCGCTTGTTATTTGCGTTATTATTAATAAACGCTGGTGTTTCTCTCTGCGTCTGACTTCTAGGCGACGCCGGTGCAGCCGCTGCGGTCGCATAAGTCCGCCCCGAGGGGCCGGCTTGTGGCGATGTCGGTCTCGATGAAGACAGGCCTTCCATGGAGGAGGGCAGTGCCGCGTAACTAGTTGAGTCACGCGGCCATGTGTCTTGTGAAGACGAAGGTCCCGTCGTAATCACGACTTGACGTCCCCTGTCCTCTTCCATGGACGGCGATTTCGGGGGGGCCGTGTGAATAGTCCCCGGCATGGTTATTTCTTTAATTTTTTCGGGTGATATTGACGGCTTGAATGCCGTCTTAGGACGCTTCTCCCTGTCCTCGGCGCTTTCCGGTGACGAGTCCACCGGTCTAGACCGCTTGGCCGTTTCTGCGCAAACCGTATACTCAGATACGGTTGCTGCGAAGTCGGCGTCCGCTGGTCTCCTGTCTGACTCGCTCCTTCCTTGTTCCGGTTCTTCTACTTGTGCTGTTGGGGTTTGCGAGACGGGCGTGATGACGTTCGTGACGATATCTCGTCGCACTACCGTCCGCGGTATCCCCGATCTAGCTCCTTTCTTCCGTTGTTCCAGTGGGGGAGGGGGTTCCCCCTTGTCGGCCATATTCTGTACTGCTCGCTACCCTAATGCGAGTGCAGTATTCGACACCCTCAGCGCGTGCAACCCAGCCGGGTGAGACCCCTGGGGGAGGCCCAGCTAAGCGCCCGCGAGCAGGTGTCTAGTACTACACTCACAGGCAATCAGGGGTGGCGGTTTTCGACGTGTGGCTTTTCCTGAGTAGCTATTATGTATATATAATGGCGCTCAGGAAAAATAGGTGCTTGAAAATTTCTTCGCGGGCAGCGCTGCTCCGCACAGCTCGCTCACCGGCCGCTTCCTCAAGCTGCGTCGAGATGACACAGCGAGTACAACTGGCACCGGGGGTCTGTGCAGGGCGTGGTGATGCTGAACGAAGTCTTCTCAAGCGTATGTGCAAAATCTCTTCGCGATTAGTAGTAAATCGAAAAGAAATTTTTTACATACCTACTTACCGACAGATGTATCTACGGCCTATAAAGACGTTTGTCACGAGCGGAGATCGAGCCTGTGGCCGTTAGCTCTTCAGGCAATTGCAGTGACTACTAAGCTCGTCAAAGTCACCGATTTATTTAAAGAGTAACAACAAATAATTATGTCCTTTCACAAGTTTTATTCGTTTGTCTGAGCGGATGATAAAAGTTTAGATAAATCATATGATGACATAGAATTTATCGTTAGAGTCCGCGGTTCTTTGTTATTCTTATATTTATATAATAGCATTTTCATAAAGGTTTGTTTTTAAAAATGTTTTTAGGTAAAATCAGAAACATACTTTTTAGTAATATTTTAAAACAAATCCCAAAACAAAAATTGAGCGTGGTCACAACACTAGAATAATAGAAAAATCGACTAAATAATTCGATTATGATACTCCTCGTCATCGGTACAAGATTTTTTCTATCATAGCGCGTATTTTTATATAAATTAATTTCAATATGTATAAAAATGTTCTATAAGCGTTTTATTTACGATGTTCAATTTATGAATGAGGTGGTGGCAACTAGCTAGCGGGCTATCATCGCGAGACATGCTTAGAGTTCTGCTAAAGGAACTTGGGCCTGCAGCAGAGAGTGAACATTTAGAATATTTTGACGGACTGGTAAGAATTTATTATAACTAATATCTTTCATCGACTTCTTAAAAAGGAGGACTTTCCATGTTCGACACGTATGTTTCATTTTTTGGCAATGAATAATTGATAACATATCAAATCGAAATACAAACTGCCATACTTTTATTTTTAGCTTGCATATTTGGATAATTTAATTTTTTAGGTTCAAAAAGTGTAAATAATGGATGTCTGTCCGTTCTAATTGTAAAAGGCTGTACGTATCTTTTGAACGGTAATAGTTGATATTTTTTCAGACTATGTGTCATTATGTCGTATATACCAAAAAATAATAAAAACAATAAAAAGTTAAAAATAATGAGTACCATACAATCAAATAGGTGTTTTTATAATGTTTTTTTTTTTATTTAAACCTGTTTTAACAAACTGTATCACTTACAAGTTGGATGTTACTATCATGCAAAATCTAAAGTATTCAAAAAATGATTGGGATTAAGTGCTAGGAGTTACATATTTTTATTTTACAAACCACAAAAAGGTACAAGTTATAACAAAATAACATCTAACTAGGGCACGGATCCCATGATTCCACCGTACCTTCGTTACGAGGGTCGCGTTCGCAACTTGCGTCTGTCGCGACGCGAAGTGAGCGTCATCATCAACGACGTGTGGTTGGGGAAGATGCGGCATACGGATGTTACCATGCAGGACTACTTGACCAAGTATTTTGAAGATAGGTACAGCATTTATTTGATTATTTGTGTATTATAAATCGTTAGATGTCTTGTATCTTAAATTTAACTAGCACTAGTTTAGTTAGTTGTTTCTCAAGGTTTAATGAACAGCAAAATTCTTGATGTCAAGACTTTAGTATTGGTAATTATTTTCCATTTTAACTTAAAAAGAGTAAAGAAGTTTTAAACTGTAAATATTGTATATGAAGTTATATTTAGAGAAATTTAAAACTACACTAAGAAACGCAAAAACAAGTATTTCTTCTCCATTCAAATCGGTGTCATCTAAAGGTATCAACAGCCGTCTATTCGAGCGGAATGGGCTTACAACCTCTGTGCTGGAGCCGAGCAGATGCTGGACGAGCCGCAAGTAAAGCTGTTCTGGGGGGTCCTACATGGTCACCTCAGTGAGGACATATATTGGGGCCATCGGACTCAATGGTACACGATCAAGGAACAGTTGTACAACCATAGCAAGGACGGGGAGGTAACATTATGATCATGTTTTCCCTTATTACTTTACGATATTATATATTTTAAATTTTCTCAATTTATAGTATACATATTTTAACTTTCACTTTTCCACGTGTCATATATGAATATTTTGATTGTTTTATTATTTTGTCTTGAATAGGGAAGTAGTAAGTTGTTAAGTAATAGGTAATTTTCTACAAAGTATAAAACAAAGTCACTTCATGTTTCGTTTGTACGCTTAGATCTTTTTAATTTTGCACCAGATTTGTATGCGATTTTCGTCAAGAAACAAAGTGAATTAAGAGTTAGCTTATATGTATATTGCATGTATTTTATAAAACAGAAAAGTCGAGGATTTCAAAGATTTATAATATGATTTCGTAAAAAACAACATTGCATCCATGCGAAGCCGAGATATAACATAAAATTGAAATACAAATAAATAAAAATCTTCTAACCTACGTTTATTATCCACAGACGATTACAATTGACGATTTTGAAAAGGTAACAAGAGCTACTTTCCCGCTAAAAAGTGAAGTGGACATCAAAAATCTTACAGACGTCATGAAGAAGCAACTTAAATTGAAAATCAATGCCACTGATATCAATTTGGATAAATTATTTTACGAGGTTATTTGGATTTGACTAGTAATTGATGCAATGCATGCATTAACGATTTCTGTTGTAGCAGTAGCTATTTATTTTTTGTTTGTTTTATTTTTTTTTTGATGATTCCGTAACTCCTATGTCTCGCATTGATTATTAGTATTGCTATAGCTGCCTTGTACTTTTATCGCATTCGACGTGCACTCTTTAATCAATCAAACTCAGAGTGCTAAAATTTTTACGATAATATGTGCTAATCCGATTTACCACTTGATCATTTTTTTATTATTTGTTGTTATAACGGCAATAGAAACACACACTCTGAAAACTTCAAGTATATTACGGTGTAATACAGACAGACAGACAGAGAGCGGAGACTTCGCAATAGGGTATCGTTAGCCCCTACTGGCATAGAACCATAAACACCGTTTTAACAGATCACGTAGAACAACAACAAACTAACAAGACCATTGCAGGTCGAGATTTAATCTTAGATTAGGAAAATATCTTTTTATTTTATTTTTAGAATGAAGAAGGTTTTGACCGTGCAGAATTCGCCAGAGAATTATACAGACAACGACAACTTGCTCAAGACAAGTACATCCGCGAAGTGGTGGCGGAACTCGGCGGGAAACATGCTAACAAGACCATTACAGTCGACAGTTTAAAACGAGCCTTCGCTATTGTTGACCCGGCGATAAGTATGTGCAAAATCGATTATTGTGTTTTTTTTTTGTCATAAAGGTAGATAGAACAGTAAACGTATCTAAGTAATTATTATAGTACAAATGAAAATAACAAGGTGAAACATGAAAAAAATATATAAATTGACGATTCAAAAGTTTAGAGATGTTCAAATTGACGACTTGTTGAATGTTACTAATATCTATTCATAATTTCTAAATAACGTATATATTAGCATTTATAGAATATATTTTTAGCTCTTGCAACGAATTATGCTATCGCCGGATTAATATATCTTATTCAAAATAATATTTTATGGTAGTTAAAAACACATAGCGCTCATATTAGATTATTAATCACATTGTCACAATTAATTTTATAAAATTTATATTTCAGACCACATCCGCATGGAGCGTTACATTCGCTGGGCGTTTTCAGACCAGACTTCTGAGCTCAGCAGTATCTCGCCGATATCACTGCGTACTCTTATCACGAGACTCGCAGCGGGTGATATAGAGCGGATAGGTCAACGGTACAGAGGGATAAGAAGGCATAAATAAAATAAATAGTTAAATTATATTGTATTATACCATGAGTCATCTATTGTTATTAAGTCATTAAAGTATTTGCACTACAGTTTTTTTATCCCCCCATTTTTCCAAATCGTAACCATACATAAAATTTTACTAGCAGAGTCGACAGACGTTGTCCATTGGGCCCACTTAAACGATAAAAATCATCAAAATCGCTCCAGCCGTTTAGGAGGGAGCTCAGTGACACACAAGGATTCAAAAAATATAAAGATAAACACGATTTTAAAAAACGCGTTCATTTTTATTTTGGTTTGTAAAAAGAATATATAAAGTTAAATATATTTTCAATATAATTTATAATTATCAATTGTTTAGAAACAACAAACGGTAACTTTTAATTAAAACTATGTACCGTATAATGTAATAAAAATTGTCTAATTTGTCAGTCGTATAGTGGGAAAATTACTTACGAAATCAATGAAACCGAGTCGAGACCATTGATTCTCGGTTCTAATCGAGATAAACCAGATTTTTGAATCGCGTACAACCCTAGTTGATATTTCACAAAAATATGTCAATGTCATAATACCAGAAAACAATGCGATACACGCATGGTTATGTATAAAATATTTTAAAATAATTTTATTTTGATGAAATAAAAATTATTACTTATACAATGAGTGATATAATAGAAAATGAGGAACTAGATAAAGACACAGTGGGTTCGGATGAACTAAACAATTTATTTAGCAAAAAGTATAATCTCCTTACAGAGACCGCAGTTACATTGAAGGCAACTTATATTAATAAATTAAGTTTAACTAAGTGAGTATTGTGAAGAAATAAATGATTTTTTAATATGTATTATTCTATTAAAATAATCTTCCTGTAATTTGTATATTTCAAGAAATATTCGGTTAACCTCATTCGTCATAATAAACATCGAAAATCGAAGTAAGTTAGGTCACGACTTAAAAATGAAGTTTACTTTTAATTGTATACATTATTTAGAAATGAAATTTGTTCTATTTTTTAATTTATTTCTTATAAACAATAAAAAAAATTAAGAGTTTTTTATTACATTAAGCTTCCTTTATAATATATATTTATTTTCTCATTGTCAATTTACAGGTCCTTAAATATAGCAGTAAGCTTATTAGACAATAGTATAGAAGTATACAGCATTAATTATTCATCTCTTAACCGAGTTTGTCGACTCAGCGGTCACCAAAAGACTCTCACAGAGTTAGTGTTCAGCCCTAAGGAAGACTATTTGTTGTACTCAGCTGGCCATGATGGAGTTAAACTATGGGACACCAGAACTAGTGGCCTCTGTGTACAAAAGTATGAAGGTAACATCATCAACTTCATATCTCTTGTTATTGAAGTTAAGTTAAGTTAAGAACCTTATTCAAAAATTCACATTTCATGAGAAAATACAAAAAACATTTTATACATGGGAGTTCAGCAGTTTATTTAGACTTTACTGACACAAAATGTTGATAAAATAGTATTATTATTTTTAATTCATAGATTAGGAACCACAGAATAATATGAAACGAAATTTGAAGTACTAAGTTTGCTAACTCGTCTCATACATTATTTTGAATTAGGTCATGTTTTAATACCTTTAATTGTACTATTTGAGATTGTTTTATTAAAAAGAAGGGATGGTTAAGATGAAGGATATCATTTGGTGCACTGCAAAATTCATTGTCAATAAAAATTTTAAAATAATAAAAATACTTCACATGTCTGTTGGTAATTAAAGAAACATCTTCTTTAATATTTCTTGGCCTAAAGCAACACAATACAAATATTTAAAACATATGGTGATATTATGTGTGATAATTTATTAAATTTCTCAGTAGTTTTTAAGTTTTATACAACATAATAAATTATTGTGTATGCAATTTATTATTTAATAATACTGCCCTTGTACTTAACACAAAAAAAGTTTATTCTCTACTAGTAATGTTTTATAATTTCAGAAGAGGAAGACTCACCGTTGAAACTGTTCGATGCTATGGATGTGTCATGCACCGGTCGTGTGATCTGTGCCGGCAGCCAGCTGGTGCAGGAGGATGCTTACCTCGTGTTCTGGGATCAAAGGAAACCTAAAGCGCTTGGAGGCTACTGGAACTCTCATACTGATGATATCACACAGGTATAGCACACAAAGCATATCCTATGTAATCCGCAGCCATCTAGCCCACAACTGATCAGAATTTCATTTAAAATTTATTTTTTAAGAAAGGATTTCTCTGAAATTTAATTTTGTAATATAATATGTTATAACTGTAAGAAAGTCATGAACAACATTTCATTTTTAGTCAATTTGTAAGTTTAGATTGTGTGTTATATATTATACAGAAATCAGTGTTAGAGATTCAATATATTATATAAACAATTATTAAAAAACCAAATATATTGGTTGATATATCTTTTTCAATTTAATATATAATTATTTTCTTAATTTACAAAGTAATTTATAAATTTTTCTTGTATTAAAATTTTATCATGATATATACCAAAGAAGCTATATGAAAGAACTCTGCTCAATGTTTTAATTTTATTACAACTTAGATTGTAATCATGATTTAGTTAATTTACATAATTATTTGTTAATTTATATGGTCAGTCTTATATCTAATTGTAGGTGACTTATTACTAACATCGGCAACGGTGTTTATTCCGTGTCTACCCGCCCCAGCGTCAATGAACAATCGGCCTTTTACATTTGATGTGTACGATGCTTAGCTGGTACTATTGTTTGTTTTAACTATAGTTTTCATTGCCTTTTCTCATTACTATTTTCCTCTCGAAACTGTTCTATCTCTTTCCATATTATTATGTTCTGACTTTTTATTTATGCGTCACAATTGACTTTATGAACTTACTTATTTAACTCTGAACTACATGCACACCTAAAATATAAAAGCTTAATTTAATTACATGTATAGTCTATGTGTGAAAATTTACAACATTTTTCAGGTGAAATTTCACAAAGAGAAAACGGAAATCCTCGCTTCAGGATCACTGGACGGTCTTCTCAATATTTACAACATAATGGAAGAAAACGAAGATGATGCACTCACTTATTCATTGAATGTAGAGAACTCGGTGGAAAAGATTACATGGCTGGATGGTGATCATGCGTCTTGCGTAACTCAGTCTAACGACTTACAGATATGGAACACTACAACTGGGGACTTAACTAAAACATACAGCAGGGATAAGATTGCTCGAAGTATAAAGGTATGTAGTTTCTTTTAACTAATTATTAAAATGTTATATTTTTGTACCAAGTTATTTATTAGCTATTTTTTTTTTCTTGTCACTTAATTTTTTTAAGTATTTGAAATGAATAATATTATTTACTAATTATTTTACATAATTATAATTTTAACTGTATACAAGGTGTCATTGGGCATGTGATGAATATTTGACCAGTGTTAGCAGAATCGATATTTAAAATAATAAAAAAAATTAAAATTAACTTTTTAAAATTCTTTTTCGTATTATACGAGCCTACAAAATCCAATGTTATCTCAGTAACACTTTGAACAAGAGTTAGAAGACGTGAGTTAAACTAGCAATATTTGCACGAGTCATGCTTAAAAAGCGTACCCATGTCGAGAATAGCACGTTACGACGAAAAGCACGACGCGCATGTATAAAATACGCCAAGTCTGTGAGGACCCTTAATCACAAACAAGCACATATATGTTTTACTGCAATATAATTTTATTTTCTATTTCAGAGATTGAGGCCGGATGACTGCTACCTCGTTGACACTTACACGTCTGCTGGTAATACTGTGATACTGGCCGGATCGTATGGGGGAGAAGGGTAAGTTATATAAAGTAATTGATGACAAAAATTTTTAAAAATTATATTACATTGCAAAGTAGTGAATATATTTATTGCTATTTATATTAATATTATGAAGCTAAAGAGTTTGTTTGTTTGAACGTGCTAATCTCAGAAACTACTGGTTCAAATTAAAAAAATCTTATTATAGTATTCTTATCATAGTTTATTTATTGAGGAAAGCTATAGGCCTTCCTATATATATTACATCATGCTACGACTCATAGGAGAAAAGCAGTAACCATAAACAATGGAACCTGCGAGGGGCAGCTAGTGATTGGTATGCGGTAGTTACAAATATTTGTATATATGGCTGGTAATTTGTTGTATGTTATAGGGATATAGGAGAGGCCCACCCATTAGAAATATGTCTGTTTAAAACCTTATGGCTGATTGGCAAAATTTTGTGCGCCTTTTAAGTCTTAGTGTTTATCTTGATAAAATTTCTCACCGAAAATGGGACAAACCGATATCCTGGAGCAGCCAGTGGAAACGAATATTTGCATAAATTATACTTTTATGATTATGCTTTTGTTCACAGCATTGCAATAACGTCAAGTGATTATCTCAAATATATACAAGCCTAATTACCTTACCCAATAAATGTATTTATTTGTATAAAATCATAGTATTGACTATACCTATAGCCTGCTTACTTTTATTATAAAACTTATAAATTGTCGTCCGTAATTACAGGAATGTTCTAAGATCAGTGACCGAGACGGGGAAGAAGCTGCAGCCTACGACTAACTTCACTGATAATAAACAAATTGTCAGATGTTGTGCATATGATGAAGATGTAAATAAATTTAACTACTATTTATTACATTCTAGAAAAAAAAATAGTTTTTCTTTTGTAAATATTATCATAAGTGTATATAACAATTTTTTCTTCGTTCTACAATCATATAATGTCTCAACAGTGATTCAGATATAGATTGATATATAAGCATCGTCTTATAGTTTATTTTTATTATAATTTGAGATATACATTTTCATTTTTCATAACATTTTGACTTTTTTCAACACAGCCATAATTTTTCCCAATTTAATAACATTTGTTTTTCCTATTTTCAGCAAAATTTATTGGTGACAACCGGCGAGTCGGGTCTGATAAGCGTCTGGAGCACTGACAATGGTCCAGAATCAGAAACTATAGCCAAAAAATTAAAAAAGAACTTAAAGTTACATGATAAAAGACATAAACCATACTAATTGACTTATATTGTAGTTTTATTTTTATTCTACCCGCATATTCAAAATTAAATAATTATTTAATTACTTTTGTTATTCTGATAGACTCTTTAATTCTTTTAAGATGGAGAGCATCCTATATCCTTCTATACTTTTGACAATGTGTATGCAAGTTTCATGATGATTGGTCGAGTGACGTTTTTTATAATACAAAGTACATGTAGCAACGAAATAAAACGAAACGTGTATTATTACAATTTTATTTTTATGAATATATAGCACTCTATTTTCACTTTAAAACATTATCACTATATTAACTGTTAATTTCACTATTATAAAATGTTTTATTTAAAAAAGTATAAACTAATAATTGCACTAAAACTATTGAACGATACTTACCTAAAATATCATAATTTTAATGCACTCAAAAATTATCCAAAAAAAAAGAAAAAAAATACATTGTAACAAAATTGTCATTTAAAACCAATGATATTTCATAACTAAAGATATGTTATTAGTGCAGGAATTTTGTCATCCAAAATAATTATGACTTCTGACACTAGACAAAAGGTTGTGAGCTACCAGTTTAAAATTCAGTGGTCAACGTTGGAAATTTGAGTACCGATTTTTAGCGTCTAATTGTATAAATGTAACATATGTAGTCTTAAAATATCATTGTTTAAAATATAAATTAATATCAATTCAAATCAGTCGATAATTTTTGTTTTAATTTCCTATCTACGACGAATTACTTAAATAAAATTTGTACTCAGTTATAATCTCCACGCCCTTTTAAAAATTTATTAATAGTATTCGGACAATTCTTTTTTATCAAATACTAAGACAAATTCAAACGCAAAAACCTTTTTAAAACTTCATTAAATAAAAATATTTGCCTTAGCGAAATAAATTAGTCGAGATTTATTTTTTTGTTATTAAAATATGTTTAGTTCCAGCTACAAAATTTTATTATTAATGTTGTATTTAAAAAAATAATGCATAGATCTTTGGTTAGTCCAAAGTGGAATATCTATAATAATCGGGCTCCGTGAACATCATTTAGTCGACAAAAACATTATGAGCCTGAAACAAAAATGAAAAGCATTACAACATATCATCTGAGTTTCCATTAATAGTTATATTAATTGAATATATTTCATATAAATCGTGAATGTAACCGATTTCAATTGAACTCTTGCATCCTGTTAAAGCGAATAGTTTTTATTATGATTTCATTAATTGCGAGCAATTTTGCTGTCATTGAGGAGTTCAAAACGATAATGATCTCTAGCACGGTTTCTATTGCCTCTTGATTAAAATAAAATCCTCGAGATAAAACTTATTCTTTAAACACCAAAATTATTTTTTAAAATGAGTACTTTAGAAATGTATGTCGCAGATTTTGAGTGTTAAGTTGTAGGCTCAGTAGGGATTGGATGATAGTCAGTATAGGTGTTAGATATTAGTCAGTGTGGTGTTAGAAAGTAGTCAGTGTAGGCGTGAGCTGGAAGTGTGTGTATAGTCTGTTGTTTTTTTCTTGTCTTATTTAGTAGGTGAATATGGCATACTCAGGGCCGGCCCAAACTCAGCGCTCTTGGCAAGTGATTGCTTTTAACCAAAAAAGAGAAGGTTCTCAATTCGTTGGGTACTTTCTTATGTATGTTCATCGATTACTCAAAAATAAACTAATTATTTATTGTTATATTAATTTGTATTTAAGTTGTAATATTATTGTTTATGAATGTATGATTTTTATTTATTAGATTGAAACAGACAGTTATTAAAATTAAATAAAGTAGTGAAGTTAAGTCTACCCGTCTGGCACCCGTAAGCCGCGCCACCCTGAGCAGCCCTGGTCGCCTCACACTTGAGCCGCCTATACTTTTAACCACACATTAGAGCTAGAGATGACAAGTTATCGATAGAATGATTGAACTGAATCATTGTTTTTAAATAAAAAATAATATTCGAAAATTCGTGATATTCGTTCCCGGCCTTGTTGGCAAATAGGACAAGCCCCACCTGAAGTGCATGGCCTTGCTGGAGAGCAGGCGGTTGGTGTCGGCGGGGTCGAGCAGCGGCAGCGCGCGCGCGGGCGCGGCCTCGTCCTGGCGGAAGGCGTGCGCGGCGAGCGCGGCCGCCACGCGCGCCTCGCCGAACGGCCCGCGCAGCCACGCCCACGACACCGCCAGCGGCGCCGGCGGCTTGCTCTTCAGGATCAGCTGCCGATCGCGCACCGTGGACACTTACTCTATCTCGATTACAATTTGCCGCTTGATTCGACTCGTTTACCTAATCTGGCCTAGTACACTTTTTGTTATTTAGTTTAAATACGTTCAGATAGTTGGGTTCTGAATATTGAATATTTCTGACTTTCCAGATTCTTTTAGAGCGCTAAACATTAATGTCAGTAAAGAACAAAATATAAATATTTAAGCACAGATTCTATGCCAATGATACTTCACGTTCAACTATATCCGCAAGCGATATATAGTAATTTTCCCAAGGAATTTATCTACTTAAACAGGGTTATTGTGCTTTAAATTTACCGTCCTAATAGATTTACCAATACTACAGAGAACGTGTGAAACACATTTTGGAGGATTAGTTTTCTGAATGAGAAAATTGAATAGACGCTGGCTCGTATACGGACTGGCTCGACCGGAGCAGTATCTCTCTCTCTTGTAGAAAATCGGCGTAAAGTAGCTAATATAAGTGGATTTCGTACGGTGAGTGAGAAAACTGGAAGGTTAACCTTCTCGCTAATTCCTTTCCTCACTTCCTACGAGAAATGTCGTGGGCCGCTGCCCACTGATCACTTAAAATCATGTGTCCTGCTCGTTTATCAGTCTTTTTTATAATAAAAAAGTTTCAAAATTCCCAACTTATTCACAGAATAAAGATATCGTCATTTCAGTCCAAATACTGATGACCATGACACCAGTTATTAATGCTTCGTATCTGCTCAGAACCCAGACAATCCTGGCCTATGAGCAAGGTACAACTTGCAGGATAGTAGGATTTAGTAGGCGGAATAGTAAGAGACATAATCTCTGATACTTTTGGGAGCCACGCTTGGTTACATGTTCCAGTAAAAATCTTGATGTTGAATTTGGTAATGCTTGAAGATGTCGAAAATACCTGATATGTAATTTCTCGTTGCGAGCTCTGTGTTGGGTCCCGCTGGTTCTTGTTAACGAACGCCTTCACCACCCACTGGTGGGCGAAGGCGGAGAAACGTGACGTTTCGTAGTACAACTTATGCAGCTCTTCCGTCCGATACGGTTTCAGTTGCAAGTCTGAAAACGAAGAGAACAATGGGAAGAGATTATTTTTAATGTGAAAGTCTCTTTTTTTCTATTGAAGAAGAAAGAGCCTAGCTGTAGCGCTGAATACATGTCACATACGAGCTGGCTCGATCTGGGCAGTATCTCATATAGAAGATCGTCGTGAAGTATCTAGTATAGCTGCGTTTCGTGCGTTGAGTTAGAGAGCCGGAAGCCCAACCCTAAGTTCATTCATTTCCTTACTTTATCCGATTCATTTATATTCCCCTTCATTCCGCGTTCTTTTTTCAGCTGACAGTGCATTTTTGGCTGCTTTGGTGTTGCTAATGTCCATCGGCAGCGGTGATCACTTAACATAAGGCCACTTGCCCGCTCGTTCGCCTGATGTGTTACTATCAAATGACGATACTTAGCTTAGGAAAACAAATTTTAAAACGTTTTTCCAAAGGCCGGCAACGTACCTGCAGCTTCCCATATGTTACACATGTTTTTGGACGACACTAACCAATTAATGTCATGAACGGTCTGCTTGTTTGCCCTCTTTTTTATAAAGAAAAAAAAACTAATGATCTAAGTTTTAGTTTTCTACAAAATCAGCCCCAAGACTTCTTTCATTCCTTTTCGCTATGCCCTAATCTCTTCAAGAGACCAAGAACGAGGGTATAGCTACCGTTAAAGGTGATCTTCTCGCACGAGAGCAGGTCGAGCAGCTGCGTGTACACCAGCAGCTCGTCTGCCGCCTCGCGCTCGCGGCGCGCCAGCAGCTCCAGCAGGTCGGCGGCGGAGCGGCGCGGGTGCGCGCACACCGCCTCGTGCGCGTCGGCCGCGCGCGCCGCGCCGCGCCAGCCGCAGCCGAGGCACGCGTAGCGACACCCCGTCACCCTGCACCCCCAGGGACCTACTTTATTTCTGCTTTTACTGCTACCCAATACCCAAACAGTGAGACCCTAAACCTAAATCGTATCTGAGATACGATTTAGGTTTTCGGTCTTTTGATCCTGAACAGGTACATGGTGGTAATTGTCATGGAATATTCGTTGTCATAGCGGATATCATTACACATAATAGAAAGCTACTAAACTTTACTCAGTAAATATTATATGCATTTTCATTTTTAATTGCGTAGGTACCCAAGATACGAATGGTACTATTGGTACATATACGTCGCTACGTACCACATTTAAAAGGCTGTATTCATGTCAGGAAACCATCAATGCCCAAGTCTGAGTTGTTATACCAATTTATATCATTTTTTATATGGTTCCGAAAACCTATAGTCTTTGCTACCTGTCCTAAGTAAGTAACTAAACTTACTTATATTTTCTTAAAACATCTAGTTCTTTTGTACATTAAAGTTTTAATTTTGGCCAATTAGTTCTATTACAATTAAATAAAACCATCACACACTCCACGTAGGATGCGTAACAAGAGTCAGCCCGGTGCATTATTTATAGATATTTCCTCGAGATACCCGAGATGATTTAATGGACAAAACAAGTGATAATAATCGAAGTTTCAAATCACGGGGGTGTTAAAATTTTATCCATGTTTTCAAATTAACTCTGAGACATGTATAAAGACGTATTGGAACAGCGTTCATCATAAATAGCTGGGAATTTTTCACAAGGGATTAGTACCAAAGATTCGGTCGTTAAACATTAAATTGAACTCCAAAGTTGAAGTTAACGCTGTAATTGGTTTAATCGACACGAATGATATCGCAGGATATTAAATATTAGTTTTGTAAGAGAATATTCATTAGTTTGGTTCGCATTAGCCCAAATATTTCAATTTATCAAGATACACTTCGATTCACTATGAATTGGTGTATTCATTTGTCAAGAGGTCTCGGAAAATTTATCGCTTTATCGCTATTTTAAGTTTAAATTACGAACATAAATTCTTAATGACTTTTTCCCATTGCCTTATGTTTCGAAATAGAATGAAACAGTGTCATTGAAATCTTGCCCAAACAGACAATATGTAATACTGTTTTTTTTATATACATATGTAATTGATAAAGGATTTTCTATCCGAATTACAGTACAGGGAGGGTACCATAACAATTTTATAAACCTTAAACATAGTTTCAAATGACAATTCACAATAGAAGGAATACTGTGTGCCTTAACTTTTCTAGTATTATAAAGGCGTCTTTACGAATATTAGTCTGCTTTTAGTTACATGCATACTTAATTCTGTTTTATCAATATAGTACAGTTCTATAATTTGAACGAGACGTACTAAGAAGTGTTAACGGTCAGTCTAAACGTAAGCGTTAAAGCGATGGTTAATGTCGGTCACCAGCGCCATAGTGAGGGTAAACACACCTGTGGTACCTACGGCGCTTGACCGAAGCCTCCGTGACCTCAGAGACGAAGTAGATTCTTCTCACGGCGGATATCAGGAGCCAGTACATACTGGTCACAATGCGAACCAAACCAGCGAATGGATTACGTGGTGATGAATCGACAACCAGTTGGGAAAACTTGTAAGGCCTGGGGATAAAATTCGAAATCAGCTCCGCGTGGAACGAATCCGTGGATAAGTAAACGCTTTTTTATTTGCGCGAGTATATTTTTTAGATACGGATAATGAAAACATGTTTTATGTAAAAAAAAACAAAAGATAATAAATAAATTTAAAATAAAATTAAATGGTTATGATGATGAATGAAGTAGACTTACTCTCTTCTTAAAAGACCAAGCTTTACCTCTCTTCGCATATTTTCTCCTCGTGATGCTGGAGGGAGTGACGGGGGAACACCCGCGTGCAGTGCCTGCACTCCAAGGGCAGTTCTGAAACTGTCTTCTCGACAGCCAGGTTCCTCGAGGACAAGACTTTGGAAATCTCCACGCGACAGTTGGGACACGTGGCTGTCTCGTCGCGTAAGCGCGCGTCGGCGAGCAAGTGATTGAAGCAAGGCGCACACATTAAGTGGCCGTTACTACACTGAAAAGTAACCAATGTTCAGTAACATGCAGTGGTGACGGACTAATGGTAAGGATACATTTTTGTTTGGCTCAAATATTGGTAATAAGTGCAGTGATATTGCCATTAAAAACTCTATTTATTTTATAGGGAACAAAAATCACATTATAAGATGTTTAAAAGCGTCATAATTAATTTAAAGTGTAAAAAGTAACTTTTAAAATAAACCACTTTAATTGACTTTTTCATTACAAAGTTTTTTATCAATTTAAGGAAGATAGAAGTATAAAAATGTATGGAAATTTACACAAAATAAATGTAATGTGTATGTGTGATCTACCTGATCCCCTCATGATATGTGGACCCTGAAATCAAACTTTAAGATTTGGATATAAAAATGTAAATTTTGTATTTCTTACTGATTCTATTTTACTTGATCTTAATTTTGTGTTTTTCTTTCATCTATAATGGTTTTTAGACAAAATGGTGACAAATGAATTGTACAAGTTACATAATATACTCATAATTTGGCTTTATATTTAATTCTGTTAGATTAAAATATTTTATCTGTATCTGTATTATTTATAAAAATAATTAATTTTATTATTGAATTTAAAAATAATGATTTCAGCTAATTATTTAAAAGTTACACTGGGTTAGGAATAGGGAACTTCTAAGGTGTTTCAAAGAAAGAACTACATCTCACAAATAATTATTTATTGACGTGAAATGCTACAAAAAAAGTGTACATACTACATATTTCCATTAAAAATGAGATCATACACTAGGAACTGTATCTATACAATATCACAGACTCTTAACCGTAACAAAAATGCAATAACTTAACTATTGAGATATTACATGGAAGTCAGTCGCCATTTAGGTTAATAATAATATCGTCGACAATTTTACAAAATAATAACTAAAACACATCAGAACGATTCTAACAAAATAATCTTACACAGGCACTTAACTCCCAAATTATGCCTTCGTAGTCGATATTCATACCAAGCCATAATTTGGATTATATAAATTTTATAACTAAAAATAAATATTACGAAATTGCAAAGTTTCGTAATTTGCAACATGTTAATATTATGTAAAACAATAAAAATATAAAACAGCTGATGAGACAAATCAGACTATCAGCTGTTTTGAAATACCTGATACACGGCCGCCTGAGGCAAGTCCAGACAAACTGCGCAACACAATATGCCCCCCAGTCTGTGTTCTAACTTTTCAATCTGTTCATTTTCTATTACTGTTTTGCGTTTTTTGGGCGAAGGCCCCTCATCGTCTTTAACGTTCGATTCAATTATACTCTCAGTATTTTCACTAGAGGAAGGCATAGGATCACTCTCAGGAGCCTCTGCCATTTTCGAAAGATAATTAAATAAAATACAAACTACAATACAATGTCAAAACACTAATGTCGGGCACTGCTCGAAACTGTCAAATAGATTTAAACAATTTTCATTCGCGAACAAAGGTTTGTTGTGTTTATATAGATTCTCCCGGCCCCCTTCACTTCACCCCCGAAGGAACTAGTTACGAGCTATGGTTACGAGTGACGAATATACGACTAGTGATTTTACTTCCTACGAAAAACCGGTAACATTTTAAACTTTTACGGTTTGTAAATCGATTTATTATAAAATTCGTAAAATTAAATTTTATATATCATTTAATAACTTTGGAATAGATGGCGCTGAAGAACAATAAAAAAAAACAAGTAATCAATGAAATTCTGTTTTCATAACTTAACTAAAAATAGATATTTTGTATCAATAAGTTATACTTATGAACATAAAAACTAATATGATTCTAATATTGAAAATATTTGTATAGTTTTCCAGTATTTTTTTTTATTTGAATCCAGAAATAAGTATATCTTTATTAACTTGAATATTTAAAAAAAAATGTTTCATGCACAAGGTGGAATAAAACAAAACTATAATTGTTTCTTTGTCCTAATTTATTTTTAAATTAACTTAAGAATATGATTATAATAATTTGCTGTAGGTCAAATTTTTGCTTTTTTTGCAATAGACCCAAATGCTGAAATAACTGTGCCTTTAGTGCCTGTAACATTGCTAGTAAGAGGTTGCTGTAAAAGGCCTGGTTGTTTGATGCTAGGTTTAGAAGCAACATTAGGAGCGGCTTGATCCCATTTCGACTTACGTTTCTTATCATCATCACTGTCTGACTTCTTAGCTACACCAGATATAAAATCAAATTTTGACATTTTATCTTTTTTCTCTTTCTCTCGTTTCTCCATTTCAACTTTCTGAACTCTAGCGAGCTCGTCATAGTATGACTCTTTACCCCATTTCAGTGGATCATATATCTCTGGTGGATAATTTGTGTCTAGCTCATTTATATCACAAAACTGTATAAGTTTTTCATATATGCTAGGGTTCCTAAAATTCTTTTTGTCTTGTATAATTTTATTCATGTCTAGACCTTCAGTCATCATGCGGCTGTAGAACTTAGCTATTGTCTCCTGTAACTCCTTAGGACACTTTCCTGGAGGCTCTGGTGGGATAAGAACTCCATCTTCCGAGTCCTCGGGTTCAGACCGAGGTATTGCCTCGTCTGTATCGGTTTCCATTGACAGTCTCCTCATGTCATCTTGATTCTCCGTGTTTGGCGATAAAGGTTCCTCATCGGAAACGATCGTGTCATCGACGTATGAAACTAGTCTTCGTTTAGGAGACACAGGCGCTGAAGATGTTTGTTTAGCTTCGTCGATATTTTTCGGACTAGCGGGTAACGACTGTATGGCAATGGGATCGTCTTTATCTGGCGTTTGCTGACCATCTTCCATATCCTCTTCACCTTCGGAATCCGTGTATGTAGCTGTAAGTGAAGCTAACGCCTGTGAAGTCATTTTGGAGTAATTCCAACAATAGCAACTTAAAAATCGTCGTTTTAGTTGAAATGTCTAAGAAATTTACTTCTTTATCTTATATATATTATATTTATGATAGGTTATTATTTTGTTCGTAAGTTTGACGTTTGTTTACTTGACGTTCTTGATGTATTCGTTCCCTTTCAAGTCAACAGAATGAGCAAAAACATAAAAATAATACGTAATTCCGAATAATATTCTATAAACATTAAAAGTAGCGGTTTGTTCTATTTAAATTGTTAATGTAATTATTTTTTACAAAACCAATGTTAATTTTATTTTGAATGTTCCCTTATATTTTATCTAGGTTATTTGTATTAATATGGAGTAACAAAACTAAAATATTGCTGTATTCACTTTAAAATAAATTAATTATTCTAAATAAAAAGTTTTAAAGTTAAAACATTTTATCGTAATTTCAAAACTGAAAATATGCTACATCTGCAAAAAGAATCGCAATGCTGTTGTCCGTCAGAACTTCTGAAGTAATTGACGTTTCTCGGTTGACGAGATATGATGGGGTGTTGGAGTTGGTCAATGTGAAATATAACTTATATCATTATAAATTTGTACATATTGTGATATGAAATAGAAACTATTTTTCGCCACACGGCTCGTTCAAAATATACTTCAACGATGGCCACTCAACCGAGTGACAACACGGAATTTCCGCCCGATATAATTCTGAAACCCTTGGCTCTAATCGGACTTTCAGGTTTGGACACTATAAACAACGCAATACACAAAACAATTTGGGATGCGTTTTCTAATAATAGACGGCCTGACCGAGCTTCGGTTAGATTTAAATTGTTAAATAACACTTTTGAGTTCCCCGTTGTTAAGCCGAAAAGAAACTCTTACGAATGGTACATACCGAAAGGAATATTAAAGAAAAACTGGATTCAGAAACGAGTGTCCCTAATACCAGCTCTTGTTGTTATATTTTACGATATGGAATGGAACGATCCTCAATGGAATGAAAAGATAATCGAGTGCGCGTCGAGGGTGCAGTCAATTCGCGCTGCAGTAGAAGGACATGCCACTCGAGTAGCCGTTGTAGTCGTCCAGAGCGGCCTCTCGCCTCCACCTTCTGAATATATGTTAGGAGCAGAAAGAGCCCAAGCACTGTGTTCCGCTTGCGAAATACAATCAAAATCACTATTTGTTCTTCCTCACAGTGATCATTTAATGGGGTATATAATAAGACTAGAAAATGCCTTTTATGATATTGCCCAAAATTATTACCACCATGAAACGAAAAACATCAAACAACACAGAGATCACTTGAATAAAACTACTCACCACTATTTATTTGTGCGGCATCAGTTTAAATTAGGTTTCTTGAATGAGCTGAAACAGGATTTGAGTACTGCTCATAAGCATTACATGCACGCTTACAATAACTTACTTGAGACCAGACAAGTTGACACCAATATACATGAAATAAGAACTGTGGCTGGTTATATCAATTATAAACTTTGCAAGTTGCTTTTTGCTCTCAATCTAGCTAGAGATGCAATTGCACAACTCAAATCACACATTGAAAGATACAAAAACAGAATTGGGCCGACAGAATTGCTTTTTGAACACTATGCTTGGATTGCTAGACAGTACAGTGCATTTGGAGAATTGTTTGATGAAGCCATCAGAGTTGGTCTGCCTGGCATTCAGTCACAGCACCCAGGCTTTTACTACCAGCATGCTGCTCAGTTCACAGTTAAGAGACGCCAGGCAATGAGATCAGTGTGCTGTGAAGCCTTACAGTATCCTCCACCACCAGATCCTATGGAAGGTATTGTGGAATTTTATGGCCAAAGGCCCTGGAGACCAGGAAGACTTAGTGCTGACCCTCATGACCCCCAAAAAGAACAAGCAGCAATTCTAGCATTACAATACAACGAAAGAGTTTTTAATCACTCTGCTATGATAATAAGCTTCCTAGGTAGTGCAATTTCACAATTCAAGACATTCCATTCACCTAGAATGAGAAAACAGCTGGTTGTGGAAATGGCAAACGAGTATTATTACTGTGCTGATTATGGTAAAGCTCTCACATTGCTGTCTCATATGCTTTGGGATTATAGAAAAGAAAAATGGTGGTTTTTAGCATCTCATGTTTTAAATCGAGCATTACAATGTGCTTATTTATCAGCGAAGATACAGGATTACATACAGCTTTCAATAGAGGCACTATCGAAAAACATTCAAGTGCCAAATAATGATAAAGAAAGAATTTTTAGGAATATTATGTCAGTGCTAAATTTAAACATTCCAGCAGCAGAACCTGATGTCCCCGCTTCTTCTCAGGGTAAGGCATTGGAACTGTGGGCTATGGCCATCGATAAAGAGCCACATACAATCACTGTTGATATGATCAATATTGCCAGTTTTCTGGAAGTAAAAACTAAATTTAGGCAGCTTAAGTACAGAATGGATGACATCATCGAAGTTGAAGTATTTGTGCGTCTCACATACAATACGGCACTTGAAATTAAAGCAGCCATTTTAACAATATCTACTAATACTGAAACTATTGAAATTCCAATAACTGATGATAGCAATTCAACTATTAGATTAGAAGGCTGCTGTGTCAAGAAATTTGTGTGTAAATTCAAATCAAATCCTCATGATAATGGATCAGAGTTGACTATTAAAAATGTTTCCTTTATTCTTGACTCCGATAGAAAGAGGAAGGTTATTATGAATTTTAAAATAGAAGACAATAAAGCCTTACCTACTATTCACCCTGAGTTACTACATTTTATACTAAGCCCTAAAAGTGATTATGAATTTGATTGTATTGTGCCTTTGACTACAACATCTATTATTAGCAGAGAATGTAGATTATCTATAGGAATTGACAATGCAGTGCCTGCTCTCCAAGGAGAATGGTTCCCAACCACCTTTACTGTCACCAATAATGAGGACAGTGTGGTTTATGGCATGACAATAGTTCTTTCTCTTTTGAGCTCACCTGACAACACTAATCCTGAGTCAGTAACGGAATTAAGTTTTAAGCATGGTGAACCGCAAGCTCAACCTCTAAAAATATGTATAGGCAATGTAAATAAGGCTTCAACTTATTCCAATACATTCTATTTAAAGACTAACCGAACAGCTACAGCAACAGTTCAAATAAAAGTGTCATACAATATAGACCTGAATGATACTCCAAAACTAGAATGTGTAAAAGATTTTACTACAAAAATAACAGTGATCAAGCCATTTGAAGTATCCACTAATTTTGTTACAATGAATTTTAAACCTGTTACTAAATGCTTTGTTGATGATCCGTTTATAGTTATGCCTCAAATCAAGATACTAAGTCCATGGGATTTACTTATATTAGACACTGAATTAGAAACTGTGGACTGCTTTAAGTATGCAGATAATAAGAAACCCCCGTCTTGTATAAGTAATTTACAAGTCGCTGAAAAGAATATTGCATCTGATGCCATATGTATACAAGCTAAACAAAAGCCTAAAGATCCTCCCACAAGAGTTGGCTTGTACAACATAAAGTGGCGCCGAAAAAGTAATACTGCTGGCCACTTTGTAATGAGCAGCACTGCTTTGTCTGGAATTATAATAGATGACTGTCCAATTTCAATTGAAGTTAATTATCCTGAGGTGGTCGATTTGCAGACCTCTGTTCCTTTAAGATGTACATTAATTGGAAATACTATTAAACCCATCAGATTAAGCTTGTCTGTTGAAGGAACAGATGCTTACATGTTTTCAGGGTACAAAAAGTTTTCAGTTACAGTGCCCCCTAAGGATAAAGTTGAGTTATGTTACAACATTCACCCTTTAGTGGCTGGCAACACTGTACCACCTAGAATAAAAGCTACAGTCCTTGGTGAAAATTCTAGACAAGAAGTTATAAAGGAGATGTTTGATAAAATCTTTCCACAAAATATATTTGTTATGCCTAAATACAATAAATAAGTTGTATTAGATTTGTTGATCCTTCAGGTTGAGATTTGTAAATAGTTATGAACAAATATGTAATTATATTGTAGTTACCCTGTAATTATTATTCTTAGAATAAATTCAGTTAATTGTTTTTATGTCTGTTTTGTTAACAGAAGGTATTAAAGTTCTTATTGAAAATAAAAGAAATATTTTATTTATATGAATCTTTATTTAATAAAACAATCATAATTTAATCTTTACGAAGTTCGAATTTCTCTTCCTGAATACCATTAGCAGTAATGATCAGTATATAAATGCAGTCACCGGTGTAGATGTCACGTTCGGCCGCACTGATGAAAACATCCTTCAAAAGTGACAAAGCTTTTTCTCTTGGTAAAGGCATCTCTGTCACATTCTGCATATTCTTTAAGCCTATTTGATTGTCCAGTAAAGGTTGTAGCTGAGCTCCAGCGGAACCGCCAGCACGGTAGTTCGATCGTTCGCAATGACCGATAGGATCATAACTATACACACAACCCTTGCCATCAGCATCTAAGCCAGCCAAAACATTAGAAATGTAATAGGGGAAGAATCTCTTGTAGTATAGCATAGTAGAAAGCATTTGAGCTACTGCTGGAGTGGACATCGCCTTGTTATGTTCGTGTTCATACATTTGCATTCGGGCTTGTAGTAGTCGAGTTAGTGTAAGCGTATCGCACCAGCATCCCGTTGCCCCCAGCACGGTTTGATTGGAGAGCTTGAAAAGTTTCTTCTGTTCTCTTGTGTAGATCGAGAAACCGGTACTCAGTCGAGTATCAGCTCCTATCACAGCGTAGTCTTCGCCGGCGATGGCCACAACGCTTCCTCCATTGTCTGCATAGGGTTCGAAACGATGTTGTTTAGCGCCAGGCACTGCGTATTCAGGAAAATTTTCGTTTAGGCTGAGCATCTTGTCTGTTTAATATTATATTATGAACAACAAAACTTATTTCAAATTGGTTTTAGAGTAATGACATGCACTATTCAGAAGAATATTTGACAGTTATGAAATGACAAGCAGATTCGTTTGTTGATAGCGATTTCATTTAACGTATTTCATGGGTAATGGGTATTATTAACCGGTAATATAGGTAGAACGAAAAAGTGATGAATAGATCATTTTATATTTATGTATAAATACGTATGTTAAATATTTAAAAAAAATATTATAAAAATATTTCTTTCCGTTTATTTTTTATAACCAGTTTTGAAAAAGTTATTGGACATATTTATTCTTATCAATCTGTTTAAACGGAAGACATGGCTTTATGCCTTACAATTTAATTGAATATGAATAAAAATTACAAAAGACTTGGCTGTACGGTGTAATACCTTTGCCTTTTTCCTCTAAGGAAAAAAAAGCGAAAAAAAAACTTATCAATCTGTGATGCAAATGTTACACGTCAGTGACAAGTGTTATGTCAAAATAAGTCAAATCGAAAGCAAGAAAAGCCGGAGAATTGATTAATTTTAATATTATTAAACGCATTAAAACTACTACAATGACGTCTCTTGCATCTGTTATACCAAAACTTTATCAAGAATACACCACCAAGACTCCCAAGAAGCTAAAAATCATAGATGCGTATTTACTATATATATTTTTAACAGCAGTAATACAGTTCGCTTATTGCTGCCTTGTCGGCACATTCCCATTCAACTCCTTCCTCAGTGGATTTATATCTACAGTCAGCTGCTTTGTACTTGGAGGTAAAAGGATTTAATAATAAATAAATGTTTTTATTGTAGAACTAAACTAGAATGTTTCTAACCCTATTTTTATTATTTTACAGTTTGTTTGAGATTGCAAGTGAACCCGGAGAATAAGAGTGAATTCCAAGGACTGAGCGCTGAACGAGGATTTGCGGATTTCATATTTGCACATCTTGTATTGCATATTGTTGTCATAAACTTTATTGGTTAATTGTGTAGTGTATTTAAAATTTATCCTTATACTTTTGAATTAAAGCATATGAACACGTACACCACGAGTTTTAATAATAATAATGTCTACTTTAGCTTATTTATGTAACATGAAAGTATGTGAGACATACTTTCATGTTACAGACAAATTACATTGAAATACAGAACAAAGCAGTAATATGTAGTAATATATAAGGTGAATGCAGGTTTACCTACTTGTACTTATTTTCAAGAACCTTTTTTTTAAATAAAATTACAAATTTATTTTTTAATATCTTTATTTTTGACTAGTCTTGAATCAATTTTAGTTACATGTATTTAGTGTATTAAATATATTGAGTAAAGCCTACAGCCTCACATGCTGTCCATTAAATAGAATTCAATTAAATTTCAAGAAAATGTATATGAGGCCATACACTTTACTAAACATCTAAATATCGATGTCACAAAAATGAAATGAACAAGATTTACTTTATTCTCATTTTAAAATAAGTACAATTATGATGAGCTCTCAAAGATTAATTCATAAAAATACATAACAATGATCATGTAACATTTATCAAATCACATATGTATGTATTTCACTAACCGCTATATACTCTGTGAAGTTTAGGTCGAGCCATTTTAATTGTTTTAATTTATAAAGACAAACTTATATTGCGGATTAGGACACAGACTTTGTCTTCAGTCTAGACAGTTATCTAATGATTGACAAATTTATTTATTGAAAAGTTGAAAGGTATGTGAAAACTTCAACGTGACATTTTTCATGAAAATTTCAAAGTTTTTATCTTTACAAATATATTTGTCGCTTGATAACTTTGTCTAGGCTGTTTCTTGTGTACAATAATTCCTATCGTGTAGCACAAATTGCTATAAAACGGTATAAACATTTGCATGTCTTCATGTCATTTGGAGATGTGGATTTAAGCAGTTTGTCTATGATTTAAATAGTGTAGCCTCATCTATAAACATCAATTTATAATAACTCTAAGTATAATCAACATAAGATCAATGTGAATAAGAACTAAATATTATGAACTATTATGCAACGTAATCAATAAAGCTAGATTATTTATGATACAAAAAAAAATTAAAAAAACTAGAAAATGAAAGTAGACATTACATTTATAGAGTCGGCCAGTAGAATAAAAGCACGGCGATCGCCATTCGATAAAACTTTTAACGATACACATGAATTATTCTAGAGAATATTGTATTTTCATATTAAAAAATTTCAATATAATAATATCCATAAGAACAGCTATTATATAGATGACTCGTCAAACTGCTACAACATTAACGAGATATAAAGGAGTTACAATATATTAAAACCTATGGACAATGTTAATCGATATTGATATAAATTGAAATGTCACATTAGAAAAATACACTCTAAATATAGTAGAAAAAATAAGTCGCTTGCTTCTGACTACTGACATCGAAGAAATAATTACAATATTATATTTACAAATAAGCTTCTACGCGTTCCAACTGGGGCTGACAATTTTTTAAAGAAACAGAACTATTATATTTTTACAAAAAACCTACAGAATTATAATAACCTTGAAGCTCGATCAAGATTTTTTGAGCAGCATTCATATTGTTTTTCTTGTAATACTCGCTCACAGATCATCAGAAGAAAAATCTGACCTCAATCGCTGATGTTAGAAATGGTCCTTCAAAACAGGAACCGATGGATACCCAGGATACCCAAGAATTTGGTGACCTGCCTTTTGTAAAAACGTGCTGTTCCCAGTACGAATTATAAAATTGTCAGCTCTAGTGAGAACACAAACTGCAGCGAGTATGGACAATTATGAACATCAAAAAGTCATCGCAGCTACATCAACAACACTCATCACAAAATATCACTAACAATATTAAAACTAACACTTAAATTTATTCCCTCCTTTTTATCAAACATCGACTTTTAATAAATAAGAGCATATCATATCACATTCATTTAACATATAGAAACATGGACATACATCGAGTTATTACATCAAAAACACTTGAAGTACAACGGACAGATAATTCACTGGGACAGGATAGATGGATACACGAATTTAAAACTTGCTAATTTATAACAATTACGTATAATACTAATAAATATTTTTTTTTTAGGCATTTATCGTATGTATGTAATGTTACTCGAGTCGTCAAACCAGTAACTCACTCATCCCTTGTCAACTTTCCTTCACTTATATACGAAATTCAACTCGAGTAATATATTCCATTTAATTTCAACTTGTACAAAAAATAAACATTTAAAATATGTAAATTTGTTACTATTTTAGTTGACAATGTTTATGTAATAATTTGCAGTTTTTGAAATAACATAAATTAACTGTGCTCGTTCGAATTGAATGAGAAGATTATCGGTACGTGCTGTTTAAATTTTGTACAAATTAATTAACGGATATATATGACATGGTAGGAGATACAAAAAAGTACACATTTAAAACGCATCTACGATAACAATATTATTATAGTGAAAATCAGCCTTAACTCTATGTTACGTAACTCTCTCTCTTGCACGTATGAGTCATACAGAGGAACATACGAGTCGTATATATGTCAAGCGGAATACGCACTATAACAGACAGATGACATTTATTAGTTAATATTTATATCATTTTTTTTCTTTTTTTTTTCGACCGTTTATCGAATTGAATGTTTACATCAAACGTTTTATGTATAATTTTATATAACAATGTTCACATCTCACAGTCGTCCAATCGTTAGAGGCGCGGTCCGCGAGCCAGTCGTATCGTATGCAATCGTCGCCACATCGACGGCGTGAGACATAGAAGGTAAATTATATTACCACTAATTCATTTAATCCATTTTCTAATTTTAAATGCATCATATTGTCTACATTTTAAAAGATGTACGATTATATATTCAAATATGGATAAAATTAGTGCAGTTGTATATAAAATTGTGCAACTCATAAGATAAAACACTCGATTATACGCTGAATATTGAAGAAACATCGAATATACTTTAATCGTTCGTACATGTCCATTGTGTGTCGCCAGAATGAATCTTCCTGTAATACCTCGCTAGTGGAACCTGCTTATCGGAACACATTTTCGATTAACGATCGCGCACGAGCGTCCAACTATTCAATTAAATTCCACAGGTTTCCAAACTGCAGCTGAGAATCCCCCGACGCGGCCTCGCCCGAATAGTATACTATGTAAGCGACGGGGCTTCCATATTTAAAAACTTATGTATGGCGAATGCGCTAAGCTTCTTTACTATTCAGAATGTTCGTAGAATATGCCAAATTACATAGTGGTAGCTACACATAAAAAAATTACTCAAGCAAATTTGAATTTAGTTAAAATTTGCAATACTATAAGATACAACCGAAACAATTGTCAATTTAGCTGATATTTTTTATTTCGCCGAACCCGCTTCTGCGTTTGCCCGGTAATTAAAAAAAAAAGTATCCGTCAGTCGACAGTCTCCTCAGCGCGGCGGCCTAGGCCGCGGGGCGCGGGTGCGCGAGGCGCGTGAGGATGTGGCGGAACACTCAGCTGCGCGGGCTGCTGGCGGCGGCGGGGCAGGGCGCGGGGCGGGGCGCGGCGCGGGGCGCGGGCGCGGGCGCGGCGCGGCGCCGCAGGTAGCGCGCGCGCGCGCCGGCCAGCAGCTCGTCCTTGCGCCGCTGCAGCGTCGTCTCGCGCTCCGCCGCGCTGCCGGGGAACGGGCCGCCGCCGGGCTCCGAGCCGCTGGTGGAACGGATCGAATCATTATCGTCTACATTGTGTTTTTCCCGGTTACAGCTGGGAAGTTATTCCAATTCAGGTATTGACAGGTTACAGGATTTGACCTTCCTAATTTCTGAGGGTGAGCTAGTTAACTTCAGTATGTTCTCCCTACTAAGATTAACGATCATTATCAGGTAACTGTGATATCAACCAAGGAACGCTCTTCAAGGTATCGTAGGAAACTCATACGGACAAACAACCTATATTAAGTCTGGAACCTAGGAACTAATATTTATACAAGTACAATATCAAAACTGTCAGTCTTAGAAATACATCTAGTATCTACACCAGAATGATCTTCAAAAAATTGAGTCAATTATGTTTCTACTTTAGAATAGATTGTAACTAATTCATGGAAAATATAAGTTTATAACATAACTTGTTCTAATCTTTAGAGTTGCAAGTCAAGGAAATGTGTACCTGTCGTCCGAGTCGCTGCCGGGCGGGCTGGCGGGCGGCGCGCGCGCAGCTCGCGGCGCCGCCTCCGGCGTCGGCGGCGTGGCTGTGGGCCACAGGCGATGCAATACTGAGTTATTATGACCAATTAAACCTTATTTATACATGATCATTGAAAACGAAGTCATTTGGTATATTTTAATATAAAATTAATACCAATATTTTTAGTGAATTCTTCTTGCCAAAGATGTACTGAGGTAGAGTTTAGCTGTAGCCCATTGACTACAGCTTGTATACGGGCTGGAGCTTCTATTCCGACTGGAGAAATAGCTCGCTCTCACAGGAGATCGGTGTGAAGTAGCCGCATTTCGTACGGTGAGTGAGAGTCCTTCCTTACTTTATATTTCCCTTTCATCCCTTATTCCTCTTTAAGCTGGCCACACTTTTGTGGCTCCTCCAATGCCGCCACGGTGTGTGCTGTCTATGGTCAGCCGTAATCACTTACCATCAGGCGTACAACCTGTTAACCAGCTATTCTCTCTCATAAAAGCGAAAGTGTATACCGGGCGCGACGGGCGGCCGCAGACGGCCCTCGAGGATGTTGTCGATGGTGAGGTGCGCCGAGCGCGACACGGCCAGGTCGGCGGCCAGCTGCGCGCGCGGGAACTGCGGGAACAGCCGCGACACTTGCTCCGCCAGCGCTTCCAGCTCCGCGCCCACGCCCACGCCCGCGCCCACGCCCACGCCGCCCGCGCCCACGCCTACGCCCACGCCGGCGCGCCGCGTCACCTCCACCGAGAAGCTCGGCAGCCACGAGACGTAGCGGGACCCTGCAACGTGTCACTTGTAGAGGAGCTGTTCAATGTGTAATATTTTCTGTACCATATGAAACTTTCCATTGATAAAAGATATGTCACCAAAGAAGTAGTTCGGATAATGTTATTACCGCTCCCGCGGAAATTCGTAGACATATAATTACCCCAGTCAAGCCCTAGAAACTATATTGACACAAAAACTCACATTCAAAACGCATTAGTCAAGTCATTACCGTGAAAAAGGCCTATAATTAAACCTTGATCATTTTGTTAACACATTACTGGTATAATCATAAGAGTCTAATACATATACTTTTGTCGTAGTTGTTTCTCTCAATAAAAACAGATCCCTGAAATATTTAATTCAATATTTTTTATGCACTAAATGTTGCGACCAAAACCTGATAAACAAATTATATAAAGCTATATTATATCAACCTGTTGTTTCCTGTAAATTTCATTAACTTATTTTTAATAGTTATGGAGAAAAAAAAGGCTCTGGGCTCGATTCAACTTAATCATCGGCTATACTCTTTCTGTAGATCTCAGTGTCAAGTTTCTCCCTATTGACCCATCCGAATTAATCACCTGTATATACATGTAAAAACATAAAAAAATAATACCCCCAACAGTCAGACTCCACTGAGTAACGTTCCAGCTCAACACTAAGCAACATACAGCGAAACAGAGAAACGAAAACAATAGGGCTCCGAGCGAGCTGCGCGAGAACATTTACAATGTTATGTACTTATGGAAAAGTAAATAAATAAAATTATTTCATTTTTGTAACATCGACAGTTAGATGGATTAACTGACAGTCGACAAAGTCGATTTTTTTTAAATATTTGACGTAAGTTTGACGTATATTGCTTTAATAACTGCAATTGAGGTTTTAACTTTTCTTTATTTTGAAAAGTTGTTTTTCGAGCGTATGTATATACTTATGTATATATTTTTGGCTCTAAAGCCTAACTCGTTTGACGGAATTCAACATATGAGATGTCAATTCGTCTCAGTCGTGGGTAATTATTTCCGTGGGAGCGGTGATTATCCGAACCACTTATTTGGTTTGAAACCTTCTTGGAAATCTTTTATCAATGGAAAGTTACACATGGAGTACAGAACATATTACACATCGAGCCTTAGAAACAGGTTATCGGCTAGCTTCGATTTTGTCTGGCGTTTTCTCTGACATTCACATGTATATGACATTTTGACACTGACTTGTCAGACGGAGCACAAGAATCTACACAATATAGAGACGGTAAAACACCTATGACGGCCCACAAAACTACACAATGGCATCTAATATAAAACGACAGACCTTAAAAACCAGATTCTAATAAATAGTTGAAATTTAAGTTTCAGATCTGTTGACATTCTGTATATAAAAATATATATTTTGTTAATTTCCGAAATAAAATTTACATTGTATGATTTTTATAGTAATTTTATTCCGTCAAATGTTACACAAATAAAAAAAAATAAGAATGATAAAAATAATTAACAAAAAATCGGCGAACCCGTTCTCGAGTCGAGAAAGTCGCCGAACACTTTAGAACCTGCTTATTTTTTTGGAAGCTAGTTAAAAACACGCAAATTTTGTGATGCACAAAAAATAAAATGATATGCTCTATAGCGGCGACAGCTCGATGGATTATATTGAATGGATGGATATCAGACGTATACCTTGTTTCACGTACGTCGACTCGATTACGTCGAGTGAGTTCTTTTGTGAGATGTATAAGATTTTACAATGCTTCTATACCAAAGTTAAAAAAAAAAATTGTAAAGAAACGTTTGTGTGCTAGAGGTTATTATAATATTAATGATTTCATAGATGATGACACGCCTAGGGAATAATGAGATCCCTTCCAGGCTGTCTCTATATATTTTACGTATTGTAATCGATCTTGAGGTTGTTAAAAAAAAGTCCCGCTGAGTTTTTTCCCGGTTTCTTCTCAGGCCTGAGGTTATACTTTTCCGAAACCGTGGTAGATTCATTTTCTTGACGTTCAAAAAGAGAATGTAAATTCCTATTTTGAATAAAAATATTTTGATTTTGATTTTGATTTTTGACGTGTGTCGGTCGAAACTATGCGCATGACGTTGCAAAGAACACAAAATTAGGCACCAGGACAGTCGTTTAAACATTTCTTTAATTTTAATTTATTAAAAACTTCTTTTATTCAAATTATATATTTCAAATCGATGTGTTTCAATAATAATTTAATTGCTTTTTAGCAGTTTTTAGTTCAATTCATACCGACTGTATAAACTCAAAATAGTTGAAAATATCAATACTGAACCATATGACTGTTCGAATAGTCGTGATTTTTTTCTTCTGGGATGTGTGCTTTTATTAAATAGGTATAAAAAGTCAAATATTTTCTAAATGTCACATAACGATTGAAAATATTAAATAAGATTATAACAAAATTACGCGACTGTATCACGCGCGAGTTCGGACTCGCCCCGTGTTCAGACCGTGAAATAAAAATCCGTCAGTGAAATAAAACTATTTTAAACCCCGTCTACCCGTGACCACGAACGCTGCAAAGTGCTCGAAACGTCGGGACGATAAAAATAATTAATATACGCGATTTAAATCCGTTTAAAATAGTTTTATTTCAATTAGTAATAATCGCGAAAATCTAAGACAACGTTAAGGTATAGCAGTGTTACCAGCTCCTAATATATCGAATCATTAGTGTTTCGTTGGACATGTTTATGTGTACGCCTCGATGAGCAACATGCTCTGCCGCGAACTACACTTAGATGTATAATATTTGTAACACTTTTTGAGTATTTTTATTATATACTAAATGACCCGGTGTACTTTGAATCACTTACATATGTATATTTGCGTAAAATTTGGTTAGAATTCAATACAAAATATTTATTTATATTAAATGTCACACACTATTTCTGAAACATAACTGTTTTGGTTCCAATAAAATATTGGGTTGTTCGGAAAGTAATTTCGTTTTTACGCAACAAAAGTTTTGATGGTGTTTTCGTCAATCTATTTCACACTAAAGTCGCATATTTTTTATATATTTGGACAGGTCATATACCAAGGCTTACTTGTGAAAAAAAAAATGATTGGTTTTAAGCCGCCATTTTTTTTTCGCGCCCTTTCAAACATGGAAAGTGACAAGCAACATTTTCGACATATTTTACTTTTTTATTATCAAAAAGGTAAAAATGCTGTTCAAGCAAGAAAAAAAATATCCGATGTGTATGGAGAAGATGTAGTGACAGTACGCCAGTGCCAAAGCTGGTTTGCCAAATTTCGATCGGGCAATTTTAATGTTGAAGATGCACCATGTTCTGGAAGGCCAATGGAAGCTGATGAAGACACCATAAAGGCATTAATTAATGCAAACCGGCGAATAAGAACTCGTGAGATCGCTGAGAGGTTAAATTTATCGAATTCGACCGTTCATGGTCATTTGAAACGCCTTGGTTTAATCTCAAAGCTCGACATATGGGTTCCTCATGTTCTTACGGAAAGAAATTTGTGCCGCCGCGTTGAAGTCTGTGATTTGCTTCTCAAACGTCAAGAAAATGATCCATTTTTGAAGCGCATTATCACTGGCGATGAGAAATGGGTTGTTTACAACAACGTAAAACGTAAGAGATCATGGACTAACATAAATGAGCCTGCTCAAAGCACTTCGAAAGCCGATATCCACCAAAAAAAGGTCTTGCTATCTGTTTGGTGGGATTTCAAAGGAATCGTTTTTTTTTTGAGCTTCTAGCAGACAACAGAACGATCAATTCTGAAGTGTACTGTCATCAGTTGGATAAATTGAATGATTCGCTTAAACACAAAAGACCAGAATTGATCAATAGAAAAGGTGTAGTGTTCCACCAAGACAACGCGAGACCTAATACAAGTTTGGTATCACGCCAAAAGCTTTTACAGCTTGGATGGGATGTTCTGCCACATCCACCATATTCACCAGATCTGGCACCTTCGGATTATTATTTGTTTCGGTCTCTACAAAATTTTTTTGACGGAAAAACCTTTACTTCAAATGAGGAGGTAAAAAATCAACTGTATCAGTTTTTTGCCAGCAAAGACCAAAAATTTTATGAACGTGGAATCACGCTACTGCCAGAAAGATGGCAAAAGATACTGAACCGAAATGGACAATATATAATTTAATTAAATATTTATTATCTATGAGAAAATCTTGCTTCATTTTCATAAATAAAAACGAAACGACTTTCCGAACAACCCAATAGAACGAATATGATCATAATAGAGCTATAGAACAGACGAATTTCTGAACGCAGCAATAAATATTTGACGATCAAGTGACAAAATAGTTTATATGGGAAAATTGAATTGTCGTTTTTAATATATTTTTTCATTTTTTCTTTATGTTTCTCACCGTTAAAACCTTCCCTGAATTAACACAAATATTTCAATACAGAATAAACCAAATCCGTCCAGCCATTCTCGAGTTTTAGCGAGACAAACGGACAGCAATTAATTTATCTTATATATAAAATTCTCGTGTCACAATGTTAGTTACCTAATTCTTGCGAAAAGGTTTTACTGATTTTTATTAAATTTTATATACACATATATATTCAGTAGGTCTGAGAATCGGCTACGATCTAGTTTATTTTCCTGTAAGTGATAAAGGGTTGTTCACCCTTAACATTTTTTTTTAATTTTTTGACAAAATTTTTTGTTTTTATTTTTCTATTATGTGATATAAAAAATAAATACAATCCTAAATGTTTACCTTTTTATCACCAACCCCTATTTTCAATAGCCATTTTAGTATTTTAATAATTTTCATTCCAAACGTGGTGTAACGACTCACCGTCGAAGTGGAAGAGGTGGTTCGGCCTCGGCTCGGCGGCCAGCGCGGCCAGCGGCGCCAGCGGGGCCAGCGGCGCCAGCGGGGCCAGCGGCGCGCGCGGCGGCTCGGGCGCGGCCGACAGCGCGCGCCGGCACGTGGGGCACGACGCGTCCTGCTGCACCCAGCGGCACAGGCACGAGCTGCGGGCGGGTAGGATCAAACGTCTGGTATACAGGGTGTCGGTTAGACAAGTTTACAAGCGTTACGCAGACTTGATATTAAAAAAATAAATTAAAAAAAAACTTTTTTTTTTAATTTGAGCGTTCGATCTTGAAGGCTCATACAATATAGACTTAATTTATTTAAAAAAGTTTTATATTAATCTTGGCTACGCTTATGTCAAGACGTCTTAAATATTATCACTTAGTTTTTTTTAGTAGTGGACCCCCCCCCCCCCCCTCCTCCCTCCCTAAATTCCAAGCTGCGACCGCGCCTGGTATGGCAGAGTAATAATTACTTGTGGAAGAGATGCGAGCAAGGCAGCTTGCGCGCCTCCTTCATGGGCTCCCAGCAGATGGCGCAGTTGTCTTCATGCTTCAACACTTCTTCTGCGCTAGCCATTGGGTAGCTGCACCACAAAATAAGCAAAACCATTACAATATGAAAAAAATGGTATACATATCAATTACAAACAATAACCAAAACTGTTGACAAACCGTCATACGCCTACATAAGCCTTATAAAACAAGGCGAAATTTACATTTATGAGTTTTACTTCCGTAAGTGAAATAAAATGTCTCTATACTTTGTAACAGCTTAAATAGGTTATCATACTAAAGTTGACGATGTCAATAAATAAGGCTTACAGGAATTTTTTCAAGTTTAAAGCAATCACAAACGACCTATGTAATATTCTAAGTGTAATTCGCGCCTATACATGCATATATAAATTTATTATGGTAGATTACTACAGCTCTCATAGGAAATCGATGTATGTATAATATGTCAATGTAGGTGCGATTCGTGTGGTGAGCGAGAAGCTTAATACCTCCTCATCCCTATTTTTACTTCCCACTCTTCCATTTTCTTTTTAAATGTGCAAAGCATTAGTGGCTTCTCTGGTGCTGCCAACGTCATGGACGACGGTGACCACTTAACATCAAGTGACCTGCCCGCTCGTTTGCCAGCAATTTTTAAATACAAAAAATGTACAATTCGATCTTACAAGTTGATTACGTCACGTCCACTCAGTTATTTTATTCTTCTCAACAAGAAAAAGATTTAATAATTCCTAAGACACGTTTCTGTATATCAGAAAAGCAGCCTGTAAAACTTATGTCTCCCTATATGTATACGTGCTTAACACTTGTCATCATTCAGAACTGACTGTGACATACAGACATAATACCTAACCATAGCTGACATAAATCATACCGTCTGCCGTAGCCTGTAAAATATTGCCTGCTATTTTTATATAAAAAAAAAACAATTAAGTATGTTACAGTACTAGGCCCATAGAAGGAGTTTTTGACATAAATAACCCATTCCAATGATTCACAGACGAGGAAACAAAGCGAAGAAAAACGTGTGACTAATAGACAATTAATTAAATAAAAAAAACCTAGCGTCCTGATAAGGAGCACATTCGAAAACGATTAGAGGATTGTTACCGCCTTTGAAATACATAATTACTATTTAATCGCTGCGCTTATTTAAAACGATTTAAAAACTAAATAGGATATTTATATAACATAACAAGAGAACAAACGATCTGTGGGGCATCTCGGTGAAATTAATTAACAGCATTATATACAATATTGCCCCTTATTTAACTTTTATCTTTAATAAATGTATAGACGTAGGTGCATTCTCAGACCTAATGAAACACAGTAAAGTGTTGCCCCTTTTTAAAACTGGAAGTAAGAGCGATCCGAGCAAATACCGTCCAATTTCTATTTTAACGTCCTTGAGCAAAATTTTTGAAAAAATAGTTTTAAATCAACTTCTCACGTATTTTAACGTAAACCATATTTTCCACAGTGAACAATATGGTTATATCAAAGGTCGTTACGCAACAGTTGCGGGGATGGCTCTACTCAAGCATATTTATAGTGCTTGGGTAAAGTTACAAAATGCTATTAGCGTTTTTTGTGACTTATCTAAAGCATTTGATTGTGTTATACATGAAACGCCTTTAAGAAGGCTTAATTATTATGGTGTGAAAGATGAGGCTTTGAAATTAATCGCTTCATACCTGAGCGGAAGAGTTCAATAGGTGATTGTTAACGGAAAGTATCTTCGGGATCTACATTACAGACGGGTGTTCTGCAGGGGTCAATCTTGATTCCTTTTCTATTCTTAATGTACATTATCGACCTTCCTTTTTACGTGAACGGCATTTATGATATTGTATTGTTTGATGACGATACTTTATTAATTTTTAAAGTTGACAGGAAGAAGGATAATTATGACGATGTAAACAATGCATTATCCCTTGTTCAAAATTGGTTTACTACCAATAATGCATTAAATGCCAAAAAACCAAGTGCATAGAATTTTCGTTGCCAAATGTACACAAAATTTTAATCTTCTATTAAATAATGAAACCATTAAAATCATTGACTACACCGTATTCCTGGGAATAGCATTGGTTTCTGGACTTCAGTGGAAAACTCATTTGGCATCCCTTGCGGGAAGACTTAGCTCCGCAGTGTACGCGGTCAGAAAAGTTAGACAATTGACTGACATTGATACGGCTCGACTAGTATATTCTAGCTATTTTCATAGCGTCATGTCTTACGGTATTTTCCTTTGGGGTAACGCCACTGATATTGAAAACATCTTTATTATTCAAAAAAGAGCCATTCGAACTTTTTATAATCTCGGAGCTAGGGAGTCCCTTATAAATGTTTTTAAAAAGATAGACATACAGTTCCATCTCAATATATTTACAGCAATATTTTGTACATCCACCAAAATATTATACTTTTTAAAGGAAAAGTGCATACACACGCGAGTAAAGATAAGCTAAGAATTCCTAGTTTTAGACTGCGCAAAGTTAATATGTCTTTCTTAAATATATTAATGATAATAAAAAAAATGATTTCTTTTTTTTAAATTATGGTACCTACACATACATACATTGTAGTAATCTATTTTAACTTCAGCGTGTTGTATTGTATAAACAATTTTATCGATTAATATACCGTAAGTGATATTTATATCACTTACAATATATTTATATATTAAATACTATTTAAGCTAACTAGTTCAAGTTAATAAATATTTGAATAAGAAATAATCGATTAAATAAAAAATAATTCCACGATTTATTGAATAGCACCATAACGTTGTCCATCTCTCGGCATAAACATGCGCGAAAATTCGGAGAGCCTATGTTCAGAGTACACAAAAGCTTACGATAAGCTTTGTATAAAATTGTATAATATGATGTAACACATGATCAGTTTATATACTTCAAAGTTTATAATCTTCTTTTCAGAGTTTAAATAGTGGATTGTTTTTAAAAATCATTTTTGAATAACAATTTATTTTTGTGGGCCAGTATCTGAGTTGTAACAATGGAGAGCTGTATACATTTATACAACTCCGTTTTATTATACTTACATACGACACGACTTTTTTTATTACATGTAATTAAAATTTATCTTTATTTTCTTGTCAACTCTATTTCTATTTCTGTACGATTGATTGTTTTTTTCTCTTTTATAATTAATCAGTCAACGACATTTTAATCGTTTATGGGTACAAATAATTAACTGTGTTTGTAGTGTAGTTAACACTAAATTTTATATATGTGCAACGCGCCTTGACTTCACACGGATGTATTTTAGAACGACTTGGTTGCAATTAATTTTTATAGAAACCATGGACAAACGATCATGCGGACCACCCGATGTTAAGTGATCGTTTCTAGAATATTCAAAATTCCAATATATCCTCTTATTTTTTGTTAGAGTACTTATATGATTCGTGAAATTGCGTGCATATGTACATACGTGCATGCACGCGTGTATATAAATGAGTACACGTGTGTGCGTGTATGCACAAGTGTGTATATGTGTATGTATGAGCGTGTGTGCCCGCGTGTGTGCGTATGGGTGCATGTGTGCGTGCGTGCACTCACTTGCGGCTCATGTGCGAGGCGAGCGCGGAGTAGAGGCGGTGGCGGCGCAGGCGCGCGAGCAGCGCGTACAGCAGGTGGCGCAGCTGCATGAGCAGCACCAGCGATGCCATCGACACCACCACGTTGCTGTAGACCACCATGTGCGCCACGTGACACGTCTCCGTGATCAGCGACACCGCCTGCCACCGGCAACCGCATTCATATTATTGTAAATATTTTTAATGCTATAAAGTACAATATACTTAGGTAATAACAAAAGGTAAGCTTAACCGTAATACATTTTTACCAATCCGGTAAAACCGACCAGACTATAAAATTATACCTATCAACTCTGTATATACATAAATTAGAAAATTTTTGATAATTGTTCCGATTATTGTTACTAAATAAGTCAAGTAAAGATTAATAGACACGATATAGAGATAGCGTGCACGTTTATCTTTGCACGTGAGCGCACGTCAGTTCGCACGCGTGTTTGTACTCACGTCGAAGGCCAGGTGCGTGTAGTAGGCGGCGGGCCCAGCCGCGTCCTCGTCGTGCGCGCGCAACGCGAAGCGCGCCAGCACGTGCAGCGCCGACACGCCCACCAGCAGGCACTGCGGGCCGACGATATTATAAACGATTGAACAGTCAAATATGTTGTGTTCAATCACAAACATTTCTTTTGGTAACTAAACTTGTAAGTAAAAGTAAAGTAAGTAAAGTAACAGCCTGTAAATATCCCAATGCTGGGCAATTGCCTCCTCTCCTATGAAGGAGAAGGTTTTAGAGCTTAATCCACCACGCTGTTTCACTGCGGGTTGACGGATATACATGTGTCAGAATTTCTTCCGGCACATGCAGGTTTCACCAAGGAGTTCGAGATCAATTTAAACACTAATTTAGTACTTGAAAAAATCAGCGGTGCTAGCCCCGGCTAGAACTTTGAACCCGCAATCATCGGTTGAGATCGACATCTTCTAACCACCAGGCCATCTCGTCTCATAAACTTATAAGTGTTTGTAGTACAATTATTTAGAATGACTAATATTCTTGTAGGATTCATACTAATGGTTGCATAAAACGGGCAATTAATTATTTGATAAGCCAGTTGCAGGTGGCCCGACCGAAACGTAATCCAATAATTAATTGCGATTAGATCCGCTAATGATATCAATATGGTAATAATCCTAATGACTGTTTAAAATATACAATTTATTCTAAGATTTTCATACACAATAAATTGTTCCATATGCTCATATAAATCTCTGCTAAGTAGAAATTCGAGCAGATCAGTCCCAAATAATTGCAATAGCTTTTTATTAATTTAAATATTTTTAGCTTTCAAAAGCTTGCCTGGAAAAATGTATATTTTGATTTTAAAGCACATGCCACAGTACCTCAGCAGCCATGAACGCGAACGTATCCTTCCCGGCCGGCAGCCCCCACACCACGGCGACCACGAACAGCGCGGAAGCGGCGGTCAGGATGCCCACCAGCAGGCCGAGCAGTCGCGTGTGCGCCCAGCGCGCCGCGCTCGGGGACGACGATAGCTGGGACACGGGGAAATCCTTTTACAACATTACATACACTCATGCCGTTGTTAATGCTGATACTTATTAATTTTTAATATTTATTTTTTTATTCATTTGAAATTGTATGTACACAATGCAAGCAAATATTAGAAGGACGGATGTTTGATTAAAATATTTTCAATTAAATATTCATCAGAGCGGAATAGCACATTTTATACAGTGCAGCAACTACCGTATTTTATATCGTTGTAGAGTCTAGCTGTCGATCGCTGTCTACAGCTCGTATACGGCTGGCTTCACCGGAGTAGTACCTAGTCAATTTTTATTTAATTATCTTATTTGGTAACGATACCCGAAACGAAAAACAATTTTCAAACATTATTTGTCATTATAATTTTTGAAATGATTCAGTTTAATAATTCGATCGATAATTTCTCTAACTCTTATGGGTGGTTAAAATGTGGTGTACCCACATTTGTCTGCTAAATAACACAAGTAAAGAAAAACAGACTATAAGAGCGTTGTCTCACTGCTACGTTAAGGTCTCTTCTATTAAGCTAAAGGGCAGAGCTTAACTTGAGAGATACTACGTTAATTTTCTGGCGATAGAAAGATAAATATATAATATCCTATAAAGGAATTAAGTCAAACCTTTAGGTCTGTAATGCGATTAATGCAAATTTAGCACGGGACATAAATTTATATACTTTACTAAATTTGCATTAATCACATCGCGAGAAATTCAATTTTTAAACACGGATAGAATAATCGGATTCGGATTAAAAGAAAAATTATTAAAATTGTTTCCAAAAAAAAAAAAAAAACAAATTGAGAACTTCCTCCTTAGTAAAAGAAATATAATTAAATAAAAATATTTGAATATTTATAAAAAATATAATTTAAGTAATATGTACGTATACTTAAATGTACAAAGGAAAATCGTCAAGGCAACCACTTTATTATATGGACTTTTCAACGTGATATTAAATTTAAGATTTTACAGGAAACAAGTAAAATATATTAATATGTCCTATAGGTGATTTTTATTTCGTTTTTCTTTTGAAAATTATAAAGTTTCGTTTATATTTGATATTTAAGAAAAAATAATACCAAATAAATAATAAGTAATTATTTTTTAAATCAAAAAGTACTATTTTGTTATTCTTTATAATATTCTTTCAACTACCTAAAACTTTAATAAAAAGTGGTCAGAAGTAAAACTAATCACTAAAAGAGAAGGCACTCCCTCACTCACTCACTGAGAACATCGGCTTGTAATGTAACAGTTCAGATTCGAGCATTACATCGGTAAGTAAGCTGAACTGAACACCACAGCAAATCGTATTGATACCCATTGTAAAAATAAATGATTCGATTGCAGGCGAATGATGAAAATCGATTTTGAATCGGTTAATTACAGGCGAATGCTCGTCAGTTAGTATATAGTATATAGTACTAGTAGATCGAAGCTTAGATTATTACATTACACTGTTAAATTCCCGGTGAGTGAGCGTATGAAGTTGAACTTAAAACACTGAAGCAGTAGGTACTTTATACGGTAAAGCAAATATATCCAAGTATTCTTTTAAATTTAAAATATTCCAAAGACACTTTTAGTACATGAGAAAAACGATTCCCGTCTATTCAGAACTCTATCTAATCCGATTTGTAAAGAAAACTTCACTCTATAAACACAGTTCTTTATTGTAATAAGGAAAGTTGTGCAAGATTTTATACTGTAGAAGCTCTATCGTTTTCCATTCTTACTGATAGGATTATAGAACGTAGATGGATGTATAGGTACCGATTGTGATACAGATATTTTCTATATCTAAACTTTATCGATATTTATATTCCATCTGCAGACAAAATAAGCGCATACCCATTGTTGAATACATTTGTAAGTTTTAATCTCGTAGCTGATATAAAAAAACTGTAACAAGTAACCTTATATAATCTGTAAGTTTCAATGTAGTCACTGACAGCCAGTTCTTGCACGTGTTAAAGCAATTTTGTAAATTTGACGTAGTCCGTGAGCAAAAATTAACAAAAATTATTTTCATCACACGATTACGGGATAACATAAAGTTGAAAATTAAAAGAAAACCCGATAATCTTCTTTTTGAGACCATTTCAACAACACGATACTTTTGCTATATGTTGATGAGAAGTTGTGTATCCAGAGAAGATGTTGCAGCATCAGATCCAGGTTACGGAACTATATTATTTTGATATAATTCACAGTATAGTAGATTTCAAGTCGATTAGTAGAAGTTGATGAGATCCTTTCAACAACCATAAAAGAGATACGTCTTAAGAGATCTTCATAAATTATATCGAAAAATCATCATCAAATCGTTCCATACATTAAGGAGCTAAAAAGGTTATTAAAGGTTATTTAATCCTTTAGTTTTTAAACTTTTAGAAATCCTTTCTAAGCACTCTCTCCCCCTATATATGGTATTCCGCAATATGCTAGTAGACTCCATGGGTAGTCTATTCTATTTAAATTAGTTAGCTTAATTCTACTTACAATATTTAAAGGTATTGTAGGAAATAAACTCTTCAACTTACAAAAAAAATCTTTATTTAGCCTTATTCAAATATTAAATTCTTATCGCGCTTTTGATTATGTGATATGTATAATAAAGAGATATAGTTTGTTCGTAAGTTTGTATGTAGAGGGTCATCTCTGAAACTTTCGTTCCGATTTCAAAAATCCTTTTTGCGTTGAATAGGCCATTTATCGAGGAAGGTAAAGGTTACATCAAAGTTACGACTCATAGGAGCGAAGCGGTTACCATAGACGTATAATCGCGAAGGACGAACCGCGAGCTAGTTTCATATTTGTGTTTATTATACTGATAATATACTTTCATATACAATAAAATAACTGATTATCAAGGATATGAAATAATTATATATTTATTTTTAGCTTGCATCACACTTCCTACTTTCAAATACATGTACAAAAAGTTTAAAGGCTTTATTTGACCGTAGTTTACTGGTAAAACACATAATTTGTACAAAACGCTATTAAGGCCAAACAATCTGACATATTTCATACATAGCGTTTAACATTATTTTAATCTGTAATAATAAATAACACAGTTAAACAACGAAGCGAATAAAAACGAGACGGTAGTAGGGTGCTTGTAACTCATACGCTACATTTATAAGACTATTTTTAAAATGTAAATATTACTTCCTTGAATTTAACAAAAGTGCAAAAAATAAAAGCAAAATAAATAATATGAACAAGATTATTTTAAGAAAAGATAAAACACCCAGCTGCCAAAACTGAATGGTTGCTAACCAATTTTAAATCATTAGAGATCCTCAATGGTCATTCGTACAACAAAATTTTAAGAGAAACCTAAATGACTGAATATTTTCAAATATGCAGTGGCACCTCACTTAACGTAATTCGAAGACTTTTGAAAGAGCCTCTACAGATTTTTTTGGGTCAAGGACCCTCGTGGGCGTCTCCAGAACACCACACCACAATTTCATCACAATCCGATCAATGGTTACGGAACGCACAGAGAACAAAGATACAAAAATTCATTTTTATTTATTACTTCTTCATACTACTGTTTCTTTTCGAACAAATTACGAGTTATAATAGGCTATTATAATTAATATTTTAATACATAAAAATAAATGATACCTTGTGCTTTCTTATAATGAAATTCCCTTATAATGGAAGGCTGCAATAAAACGACTCACTATTCGTTTCAACAGACTAAATTATAATATACGTATTAAAAATCTCAATGTAAGCCATACGAAAAGCCTGGATGAGTGGCTACTCCTATAACATAAAACAATATAATATATATATTTTTAATTTATTTGAAAATAAAGTATGGAAGTATGTAGCAATGGTACACGAGATTGAAGCCTTTAAGGGCATTTTAACTTGCACAATTTTTTCAAACTTTTCAAAAGGTCACGTTTTCATTGCGGCATGTTTTACAACAAAGATTTTTTTTGGCCTAGTTATTTATATTGACTTCTGGCTGTAACTTTACTCACGAGAACTTGATAAGTTTTATTAACCAATTAAAATGTGATTTTTTATGTACTTACGACTTCTTATTCTCAAATAAGAATACCAAATTGATGACAATCCTCAAAAATTATAGTTTTCATTCGTTCGAACTGTCTGGGTTCTAAGGTTACTTTTAATCATTCTATTTAAATATTTTAAGAGATGTACAAACGACGGTAAAATACTCTTTTAAGTTTTATCCTCTGAGATAGTTAGAAGAAAAAATTACTATATTCCATAATTTAACCATTTAGGCAGCGTACGCTAAAGGAAGATCACAAATAAAATATTTTTCCATTTTTATAACAATTCATTGATATTCCATTCCTAGTTGTATAGCTTGTAGCCTTCCTTAATATATGGACTATCCAACAGAAGAGAATATTTCAATTTGTACCAGTAGTTCCTGCCATTAACGCGGTTAACCAAACTCTTCAGCTCAAATCATTCAAAATGACTACAACAAGTATGTCATACCAGTATCTTTTTTTTTAAAGTCTCAAAGAATATTGTGACGAATACACAACATTGAGACTCGCTAGTTTTAATTTCAAACTCTACTAAACTTTAAGTAACCTTTAAATCTCGTGCTGTCACCCTCAAACGGAACAGGATAGACAAAGATAGCAATGCATATTCTCCATGCTTCCAATTAAGTACAGGGGTATGTACGTATGTCACGTCTGACATTTGCAACTTATAGACTTTATATAGCTACGAGCGTCGTCCTACGCGTGTACCGACCGCGATCAATACAGCATCCATCTCTGACGCAGAAGCGTTGGCGGGACACTGGTTTAAACTATCTGGTTTTATGATACAATGGAATATATTATTTATATTAATATAATAAAGAAAGCGAATTTCGTGCGTAAAAATTAAACTGCGGAACTACTTAAGCTATTTGAAAAATTATGGTACCATTTGAAAGGTACATTCTTCTCGACTAGCTGTCCGTCGCGGCTTTACTCGCATTTATGGTTATGCTATATAGCCTATAATTTTTTTTCAATAAATAGGCTATCTAACGCAAAAAGAATTTTTAAATCTGATCTATAGTTTCAGAGATTAATTCGTACACACAAATGATGATACCTCTTTATAATATTATTAGATTAGACAATAACATCATAGGCTATATTTTATGTATGTTAAAACAAAATCTACACGAGCGAAGCCGCGAGCAAAAACGAGTAAGTTATACAAATTATTTAATTAACTAACATTAAAATTACTTATTTTATTATTTCGTATTGACAAATATTTTTAAAAGTAATGTATAAAATCGTATAAAAAATTACGACACGGCAGGATTTGAAGCTGCACCATTTGACTATTACGGTCTGGTGGACTGAGAAAATTAACTACCGTAATAACCGCTAGTTACGAAATTGTTGTACAGTTACAAAGAACCGTATAATCGGATCATCAAGTTTGATCATTTTATTAAAACAAAACTTAATAAAAAATACATACAGTCGAACATACAAGAACCTCCTCTTTTTTCGAAGACGGTTAAAAATCACAGCAGAGCTCAAAACTGCATTCGCCGGCTGACTTTAAAACACCATGTTCTGGACTTCGGAAAGTTAATTAATCTATTATGGACATTAAGATATTTGTCATAATTTCTATAGTAAAATCCTCCAGACGATATTTCATTTACTAAATTTAAATTTAGCTTTCATTTAAAAATCATTTATTCTATTTATAATTACGTTAAAGTTAAAACATCGTAGGTGTAACGTTGACTTAGCACATTGTACGGAAAATAATGTTAACCCCAGACCTTTGGATCGTTATAAGTTTGATGTGCATATCTGTAACATCGTAGCTCCCTAACGAATAGACCAATTTTGATGTGCTTTTTTGTTTAAAAGCTGATGTAATAAAGACGGTTCTTAATTATAGTTTATAAAGATCTGTTCAGACAATTGAAGTTTACCACATTTTATATCAGCTCTTTTCTAGTTGTCGAGAGGACCTGAGCAACATGTACTGCTCTAATTGATTCGAAAATAACATATTTGCGTAACCTTCACCTGATGGCCAAAATTGAAGACGTATATCATATTTTGATGGAGTGCGTTGGGTATGAAAATTTCCGGTATGAAGTACCAATGTCCCATAGCATAATTAAAGAAATCGGTGGAGTAAAATTGTGGACAGTGTTTTGGTCTATCCTTTATCGGATGGAGTCAGAGCGCTATACAAACTTGTGAGGCTGGCTTTGAGAATGAAATACATATGCTTATTTTAAGAGAAGGTATAGAGTGACACAGTTACTTTTTTTATGACAAAACTCTTTAAATAAAGATAAAAAAAACCTTCCCCTGATGCCGCAGCGTGATCTGAAATCAGTAGGATATAAAAGTGCCTACTCATCACCTTACAGCAGAAGTATCGTGTTGGGGTTCGTTGAAATGGTCTCAATAAATAGATCGTTGGGATTTTTTTTTAATTTTTCAATCTTATGGATTAACTATTGAGTTTCTTGTCCTTGTCGATAGAATACAGTCTGAAATGGAGATAGTTTTCAGTTGCAAATTTACGACTGGAAAGGGTTTGTAAAAACGTCTTTTTGAATAACGTATATTTTGAGTATGAGTTTAACAAATCGTAAATACCTATACCTCAAATAACATTATATCCCAACATGTGATTAACACGAAACAAAATTGTAGCTTTTAGTCTCATTAGACGGATCAGAGAGAGGAATTCGATTTAATCTTACATTAATAACAATTCTGTTACGACACGACTAACCGCCGCGCAACAAAAAAAATCAATTACCGTCTATTACACGGTTACGAGTGGAAATAGCCTAGAGAATATTTAAACAAAGACCGTTACTGGAAAATTAAATCTTTAAATATTTCTGAATAATTAGAAGCACCTGTAACTATACTTAACTAGCTACCAGGCTAGTATGAGCGAGATGTTATTCGATTTGGAATTGTATGTATTTACAGTTACAATACAAGTACGTAGATAGTATTTGAAAAAAAAAAAGATTCACTCGCAAAAAAATGAAAAAGTTACTTATTTCTTAAAATATTTACATATGTTTCTTTTTATATTTGATTATATAAATTTATTTAATAATGTAAAGGTAAATATTATTTTGAAAAAGACACAAAGAAAACAATTTTAACAATGCTCATTGTCACGCAGCTTGTACGAGAGGCTCTACAGGTATACTATTTTATATACATAGGAAAAAAACACCGACATATTTTATTTTAATGTTCTTTCTTAGGGAATAAAAAAATATAATCTATACTAATATCATTAAGCTGAAGAGTTTGTTTGTTTGTTTGAACTGGCTAATCTCAGGAACGACTGGTTCAGATTGAAAAAATATTTTTGTGTTAGAGGAAGGCTATAGGCTATATTTCATCACGCTACGACTCATAGGAGCAGTAACCATAAACGCGAGTGAAAACGCAAGGGACATCTAGTTTTTAATATACGATGAATGATGATGAAAGATTTATTAACACATTATTTTTTCAGTTTATTTGGAAAACCTATTATTTTAGGCTTCAGATTGTAAATAAAGAAAAGTTTCTTGAAGATACGACGAGTATTCCCACGGGGTTACTCGTCGTATCTTCATCTTATTTATATCTTTGAAGAAAATGAAAATTAATATTATAAGTGTAATGTAAGTGAATGTGCACATCTGTTATTCATTTGAACTAGAACTCCTCAACGATTAAAATAAATAAACTCTTTGATAATGGTAATAAGCAAATGTATAAAACCGATTTTGATAAAAATTCGATGAGTTCATTCTGAAAGTAAATAATCCTTTCAAATAAAAAAAAGATTAAAATCGTTTAAGAAATGACGAATTTCTTAACAACACCAAAGATGAAAAATATCTGCTACGTATTGAGGAACGTGTAAAAACCAGAGTAAACATTTCAATGCAACGGAAATTATCTAGCTTGGAAAATTATATCCCACGAATCAATCACGGAACACATTTATTAGCTGTTTTATTCTTAACTAGCCTTTGTTTGCGGATTCGCTCACGTTAATATAGATTTTTAACTGAACCCGAAAAAGATTCTATGCTCAGTCCACCGATTGTGGACCGTTTTTGATTTTTTTTTCTTTGAAAGACCATACTTCCAAATAGGTCCCATTGTCATCAAATCAGGATTCTAGCATCAGATTCTGACCTAATTTGAAGTCGGTGCCAGTTAATAACACGTAAAATGTTTTATTTGGAGCCGACTTCGAATGTTTGACTTGGCACCTTGACTTGACTTCAAAATGTTGTAGAAAATATTTAATTTTTGCTTTTTAGTTTACTTATTTTGTTTTCAAAGTCGATTTAATTATTTTTTTAAGTTCTTATATTAATTAGTATTGTGGTGCCAGATCATCATCTATAAATCCTTGAAGTCTTTTTGTCTAAATGAAAAGTACCCTGTGAGCTTTTCTTTACCTCTGACGTCGTGCATACAACATTTTATAACAATCGTTAATGTAAACATGTTTATTGTTGAGTAGATGAGGCGTAGAAGCGAACAACCAAATCCATAATGTTACTTTATTATACTTATTAGAATTGTTGACGTATCAACGTCTGTGGCTTCTTTCCCACTACGAGTAACAGCTAATCGTTCTTCGTTGAATTCAAACATTACTGTACTTGTGCCAAGTCATTTAATTTAATCGAAGTATTCTGGTTCTTATATTTTTTAAGTGTGTAATAGAGTTATTTTCGTGTGCGTTTGTCTACTTCTTTGGCACGTTCTGTAGACTAAATGGTTCGATAGATTTATTAAGGCGAGCATTACACTCATAAAATTTATATGAATTGTGTTTTCTAGCTTTTTTTCTGAGAGTTTACAGGCATACACATGTATTGACACTCCCAGCTTACATGTCGGGTTTTTCGGTAACTGCTACCGAGTTATGGAGTTGTTTTTATATCGGTCACGAGATTATATATGTAACTAGCTGTGCCCGCGACTTCGTTCGCGTGGATTACAGAATGCTTGGCATGTCTCCTGCAAAGCAAGGTTATAATAGTCTGCGGTGCTGCTCAAGAAAGGAGCTTTTTACTTTGGATTTGGGAACTTCCTGGTTGTATTTATAAGCAGACACTAACTCAGATACGGTATTCCTCCACGGTTTTCACAATAAATGTTGAAGAAAAGTGTTTTGTGCTAGTCTTTAAAATTTCGACTGTATAACAGTATATTCCCGCCGAGGTTCTCCTTGTATTATATATCGGGTGACTTTTTTAACTGGGCTTGATAGGCCATATCCGGAACTTTAAGGAATCGCGAAAAATACTTAAAGGAGTCTCGTGTCCGATTTTGAGAAATCTAAAACTGCACTTTTTTTGATTTCATGATTCTCCTGACCAGGAATTGAACCCACTATATAAAAAAAAATACAGTCTGTATTATTGCAATAGTGTCACTTGTAAGTGACACTGTAATCCCTAATAGCGTCACTTGTAAGAATAAACTTTTGGAAAGTAATAGTAAGAGACAAATTAAAGGAAAAGATTTATTTTTCAACAAAATAACATTAAATCTATACATGAATTAGAAGTTAAGTAATCTATTCTATATATATCAAATATACATAATCAAATATGTGGGTTAAATCATGGCTCCCGGTAAGTTTAGAAAAAAAGTCTTCATTACTTCGAACGATTTGTTTACTTGCATCATAATGCTAGTCACCTACTAAAGTAAGGAAGAGTGTAAAGAATACAATCAAAAATATATAAAATGAATAACTCACAGTAACTTATTTTATGTTTGTCTATTTTTTCTATGTGAGCTATACATAGTTGATAGAATGTGACGTTTGTTTTGGTCCACGTCACCTACTCCGTTACCAAAGTAGGTTTCGATAATTCCTAAAAAGATGAATCAATTTATTGAAAATCTACATTTTACTGGACTCGGCTATTGTACTCACCCGCTATTGGCGTTACAACATCCCGTAATAATTTTAAAATTTCACTTTTAGGTATGATCGTTTATTTGAAGAATTACAAAAGATTTAATTAATGTATGAATTTGATAGAATTTTGTAAAAAAATTTGCCTTTTCTTTTTGTTGCAACTATATACTAATACCTCTCTGAAGTTGATTCTTATAATATGTGACAGTATCAGATGATGCAATCATACAGAATAATAATTTTTTCCAAAATCAATGTGTTCGTTTCTGGCTAGGAGAACTTATTTTTCAACAAACTAATGATATAGTTTTAGTTTTTATTGAAATCGGCTCTGTTACTCCTTTAATTATTTTTCGCTATTGCTTATAGTTTCGGATTTGGTATATCATATCCTGTAAAAAAATTACCCAGTAATAAAAATTATATATTATTTTCCAAATTATTATATTTATATAATATACATATATCTTCCCTATTTGAATTAGATGTTGTTCACTATTTCATTGGTTTCAATTTTGTTCCTTATTACATTAGCTTTCTGTTCAGTGAAAGTTTCGTCAAAATAGGTCCAGCTGTTTTAGATATTAACAAACTGAGTGACATAGACGGACAAAAATTTTAAAGTTATTAATTTTGTTGTTAGTACACTTTCATATTATGCATTTATTTAAAATTACAAACGGACACATCAATTATATTTGGACGCTGATAAGCAATACTGTGTCAAGCCACACGGACTTCGTTTTGAGAAAATGGCGTCTAAAGATGTCAAACCTATTCTTAATAAATTAGTTTGAAGACGTATGTACGTATATATTCATCTTTTTTTCTATTTTGATAAAATGTACTTGAAATTTGTTTGGATAAATTAATTTTGAATAATATTAAATAGGTGACGTAGTATCAAAATACATCAATATCTTAAAATTAGACTTTTTGTGGGTTGACACATTATTGCTTATCAGCAACCATTTGTATGTATAAATGTATAACCTTCCCTTTTTAAATCAGAAATTGTTCACTATTTTATTGGGTTCTACAATATTTTGTTATCGCGATCACGCAATAACAAAATATTAAGAGAATTATCTCTTTTTTACTTATTCATCATTAAAATAAATATATTTTTTTAATAAAAGTAGCCTAAGTTAATCCTTATAATATTAGCTAGGTATAGGCGCTGTTTATTAATCACGTAATGTTTTTAAAAACTTTTTAAACTTTGTGATATTTCATAATTGTTTTTTTCTTCCATCCCCTCTCCCTCCTCTGGGCCTCACGTGATTAATGGACATCCCCTAACTGCAAGTGAAAGTCCCATCAAATTTGATTCAGCTGTTTCAGAGATTAGTTGTAGGAAACAGACTGACAGACAAAAAATTAAAAAATTGTATTTTTTGATGTAAGTACTGTATATATGTATACTTTCATGCATTTAGTGAAAAATACAAAATAATGTTCGATGCGAACTCTTAAATTTACATAACTTTTTTATTTATGAACCGATTGAAATGAAACAATCACTAAATGTTAAGTGAAGCTTACTGCAATATATTAATGAAAACCACATCTAAATCGGATAAGCCGTTTCTGAGATTAGCGGACACAACCTCACAGATAAACAGACAAATATCTAACAAATTATTGTTTTGGGTTCTATTGCGTAGGTAAAGACCTCCAATAATATTTTTTTTATATATCTGTCATGTACAGACAGCGACCCGTTAAATTTTTTTTGTACGTATCGATTAAAAATATCTAAAATAGAAGTCACTCCTTATAACATTTGCTAACTGCAAGTAAAAGTACCATCAAAATTGGTTCAGCCGTTTTAAAGATTAGTCGGAACAAACAGATAGACAGACAAAAATTTAAAAATGTATTTTTTGATATAAGTACTGTATATACTTTCATGCATTTAGTGAAAAGTACAAAATAATGTTCGACGTGAACCCTTAACTTGACATAACTTTTTTATTTATGAACCGATTGACATGAAACAAACCCTAAATGTTAAGTGAAGCTAACCACAGTATATTAGTGAAAACCGCATCTAAATCGGATAAGCCGTTTCTGAGATTAGCGTGCACAAACGCACAGATAAACAGACAAACAGACAAACAGACAAACAGATAAGAATTCTAAAAATCTTTGTTTTGGGTTCTATTGCGTTGGTAAAGGCCCCCAGTAAGATTTTTTTTTATATATCTTCCATGTACAGACACCGACCCGCTAGAATTTTATTATTAGTATAGATTACATAACTTACACATGTAATTCCCTCCTAAGAGGTGGTAAATTGTATATAAAAATTTATTGTATCCTTGCTCTATTGTATTGTAAATAGCAATGAATAATATCGTTATATGTCAATGGCGTCTTTAAATAGTCCAAGGAAAGATAATATAACAAATAATAATAACAAAGCAACTAATTATCATTAGTTGTTCTTTTTAGCATATTGCCAGGAAAAACAACTTGCTCATTTTGTAAGGAAACAAAAGGCAGACGAGCGCGTCACTTGCGGCAAGCGTCGCTCGTGGTTGCGATTATGACAGCTCATTCACCTGCCATAACGGACCGACGTTAGCGAAATTAAGTATTGTTTAACGGCATATCTTCAATCCGCGTCGAGAAATATCATTTGGACACGCCTAAGACGCTGAAATTACATTTTTACCTTTGAGATATCAATTTTGATGATTTTTTTGTATAGACTAATTGGTGTTGCATAGACTAATTGAAGAATACAGATTTCTTTTTTTTGCAAAAATAAAATATCAAGGGAATGAAATATTGCATGCAATTTTTTACGCAGACTAAGTCAGCGGCAACCAATTAGTTAAATATATATTCTATTAAAGACGCTTGGTGAATGTTTTGTGTTGGAATGCGCTATATTCTATAAGGGGTCGAAACTATGGCAAATTTAAAACCGCCGCGTAAAGTATTCATAATTTCACCAACAAAAAATCTACAAACAATATTCTAATCTATGCTCTAAATATGAATGATCAATCAATTAGATTAATCACGAGTGAGAGATAAATTAAAGGTCAAACGCGATTTAATTGGGACACAAGATAATGACCGCGTGCGATTCGGCCGCTACTGCACATTCTGTATGTTCTTAATAAAACATTTGCACACACGCCACTGACGTCGAGCGAGGTTATTCAAACACCTGCACTAGCCGGCGTATTTAGACTCAGATAAATTCGCCTTTTTAATATGTATATTAGAAATCTTAAATTAAAAACATAAAAGACATCGTTGAATTGATAGTCATTAAACGGTTCAGATCAACCCGGATCCATCCTGATTAAATCAGTATTTAAATGAAAAAAAAAATAGAATCCACCTATTTATGAGTTACAATATTATTCTTTAGACTTTTATCGAATAATACTACTGCCACATATACTATTTTATAACTGATTGGTTTTTATATTCAATCTGTATGAAGTTAAAGAACGTTTGTTGGAACGAATCTATTTTAGAATTTTTCATCATTCTTTTATTTTTCTTAGTTCTAGATAACCAGTTTATTGGAAAGGCTATATAGCAACACGTTACGACCCACAGGAGCGAAGCAGTAAAAATAAACACGAGATCATCATGGTAACGCAAGCATGGACGTATATATGGGGGGCGGAATTAGGGGGTCTGGACCTGTGCTGCAGACGAAGTATTGGTATTTAAACTGTCTTGTTAAAGGCTTTTTGTAAATTATCTATTTCGATGGAAATTGTCCGAGAATTCTTCATTATCAAACAACTTTCCAAATACAAATAATATAATTCAATCAATTTTACTTCAAGCTAATTTTTTTTTCGAGCTAAAAGTAATAATGAGGTCAAAATATATTATACACTCATAACATTTCATGTAAACAGCAATGACACGTTAAACCACAAAAGTTCCTTTCCATTTTTGTTCGACATTATAAAACTATAAAAACGCATTACAATTGCATAGTAACGCACACAGGTTAAATAAATAAAGCCGTTTTTAAAATTAATTAATATTATTCTACCTCTATTTATTATTTATAAACTATTTAATTGTTTACTGAAATGCATAATTCATCATAATAAAGTCGTCGCAAACGAACAGAGTTAAAAATAAAACAAAGTAGGAGAATGTGGTAAAGTGGGCCTTGTACTGGAGCTCTACTAGGTATGTACAATAAGGAGGAGGCTCATATATTGTACGCTTTAATACCGGGGATGAAACGGCTTAGCGTTGTGCACCACACTATTGTAGCAAAGTTTCATTTTACGATTTTGTATGTATTTGTATTATAATTCAATTCAACTTTATGGTTAATTGCTTTTAGTTTTGCCAATTAAATATATGTTGTTTAGCCAAAGTCACGTTGAATTGAGAAAACATGATGGTGATTGATCGGTGGGGTCGAGAATCTAACTAGTGTTGCCCAAATTCAGTCTTGGTCTTGCAGTCTTGGTCTTGTTCTTGCGTTTTTGCAAGACCAAGACCAAGAACAAGACCGCGTATTTTTAGCAAGACCAAGACCAAGACTGACCGTGCAAGACTTGAGCGAGAACAAGACATAGCCTGCAAGACTCTTGCGTCTTGCAGCTAGGACTTAGCGCTATTTCACTGAGTAGTTAGGTGTAACAGTTCGGTGTATAGGTAGGTACGCTTAGGAATTCTATGAGACGCAAAAAACTGTATCAAAAAATATGAAAAACTGGACCTATGCGCATTACGACTAATACCATAAACATATCTATTAAAATATCTATTAAAATCAAACTGAGTGCATGCATAGTTATGTTTTAACCATCGGCACTTTGATAATGCGGCATCAAAGGTTTTGTACTTACTTCTCAAAGAAATTTGCCGCTTTTCGGAAGTACATGGTTATGATACACGCGCCGGCGGCTTCTTTTGAAATCTAAAACAATCGTTGCCGTCACGCCGAAATCATAACATTTGACACTATTTGATTGCCGCCATAGGGCGTAGGTATACTCATGCAAAATAATTTCGAATTTTAAGAGTACCTACAGGTGTTCCAAAGAATAAATAAGTTTCAGAGTGCTTAGAATGAAAATGAATACATTATACTGATCACGCAAGTAGTATTATGATTAGGATAAAATGGTAAGGATAGGTAGTAGATGTCATATTAATTCATTCTAGTAAGTATATATTATAATATTGATTACTTATATGGTTTTAAACTAATTACTTAGGTACTATTATTGTACATTTAGTCATTATATTTCTTAAGTTTTTAAAAGAAAAAATAGCAAAAAAGTGTTCAAATATCACCCGTTTAATAAATATTGTAGCCGCTTTTAAATATACTTGAAACGTGTAAAAAAATTCTACAAAACTAATAAAATAATATAAAAAGCGTAGGTACTTATCTACTTATAAAATAAAAAGCCTGCGATAAGAGTTTTGTATTACTTATCAGCCCGAATATCTCTGAGAGAGATGATGAGAGTAAGTATTTACTAGCTGTGCCCGCGACTTCGTCCACGAGGAATAGTAACTTTGGAGGTATAGTGACGTTCAGAACTTATTTATTTATTTTAAAACTTCTGTCATCAAACATACAAACGAACTCTTTAGCTTTATAATATTAGTATAGATGTACGCCAAAACATTCACTTATATGTAAAGAATAGTGATTGGCACTAATTCTTTACATATATTTTATTCACGCGTCGCGTCTGTACAAGTAGGTAATATTTAGTGTGTGTTTGTACGCCGCACGCGGCATTGTTTCATTTGCGGCGGCATCCTTTTCATAGAGCCGGCACGTGGCGAGGCGGCGCGGTAGAAAGCAAGGAAACGTACTATAAATAAAGGAATTATTTTAATTCCAGTCATTTCCAATTGAGCTGTGCTTCGAGTCTAACTTAATAATTGTTTTTACTAATTCTCGTTGTTTTCTAAAAACGTATCACGTGTACAATTTAATATGAGTGACGAAGATTCAAATTATTCTAGTCCGAGTAACGAGAGTTTGAGTCACAGATCTAAAAGACCCAAAAGCAAATTTGAAGAGTTTTTCGAAATAATTCATGCATCCCAAACTGCCTTCTGTAAATTGTGCCAACATAAAAAGATTGAAATAAAAATGAAAAACAGAAACACTTCAGGCTTAAGGAAACATCTAATATCTTTCCACAAAAAGGAATCAGAAATATTTCTTCCTGTTAAACCAAAATTAAGTGGAGATATCACAAGCTTTTTAGTAACCGCTGGAAGAAGTGGACAGGTAAGAATATTTTTTTAACAGTTAAAAGAATTTTAACTCCGCGTAGCTATTCATGCGATACTTTCAAAAACGCCATTAACTTACGTAAGTATTTTTGAGTTAGTGGTGTTTTCATCTAGGGGTGCGACATATTAAGTATGTAATTATCGTCTAAAATATTTTTTAGACGATAATTACATACTTAATATGTCGCAACGATGAAAGATGAAGTTTCTAGATGAAAACACCACTAACACCCATATTTTCATTGAATCGGCCAGTAACAACTAAGTACTTTATTTTGGTAAATTACAGTACAGTGCAACCTTAATATAACAAATATCAATTTAACGATTTTCTCGATTTAACAACAACAAACCTCCTCCTCTTATACGCTCAAACCTAGTATGTTTTAAATAATAACACAAGATTTCTTGTTTTGTTTCAGTCGGAAAACAGCAGTGACAACATCACGACAGCTACAGTTGATTGGGTGGTGAAAAAATATCTTCCCTTCTCATTTTTCGATGACGAAGCTACACAAGTATATTTTCGACGTATTTGCCCTAATATGGTGTTTCCTAAAAGGTCTACACTTAGAAGGAAAGTCAAAGAGCGATTTGAAGAGCTCCAATTGAATCTCAAGGAACGACTTCAACAATTATCATCTAAAATGTCTTTTACCATTGATGGGTGGACGTCAATTGCTGGTAGGAGTTACTACGGGGTTACTATTCATTATATAGACAACGAATGGAAGTATCAATCTGTAGTTCTTGATTTTATACCATCACGCGGTCGACATACTGGGGAAGATATTGCAACGATTTTCCATGAATGTTTATTGGAATATGGCATAATTGATAAAATACAAGGTATCACGGTCGACAACGCAACTGCAAATACCAAATTTATGTATGAACTGAGCAAACTGCTGCCGCAACACTTTGATTCAGACAATCAACATTTCCGGTGCTTTGCTCACATTTTAAACCTTGGTGTACAAGATTTATTAAAGACCTTAGCATTACACTGTGAGTCTGACACTAACGCGCAAGATCAGCAGTACGAAGACTATGCAGACGAAACTGAGGATGAGGAAGATGAAGAATCTGCACCAAATATTGCTGACTCGCGTACATCTGTAACAAAGTTACGCAGCATTTCCAGTAAAATAAAAAGAAGTGAGATAGTGAAGAAGAAGTTTCAGTCTGCTTGTGAAGCAGCTGGCGTGCCATCAAATCTAAATGCCATTCTTGACTGTCCAACGAGATGGAATTCCACACATGATATGATTGGATTTGGTTTAAAAGTGAGAGCGGGCATTGACATATTGTGCAGTTCTGTCACCGAATTAAATGATTTTCAAATCACAGCTAATGAATGGCAGGTACTCGAAAAATTACATAAATTTCTAATAAATTTTAAACTTTTAAGTACAAAACTTGGTGGAGACAAATATGTTACATTACCGCTAGTCATTGTATCATTCAATCTCTTGCTAGATAAAATTGAATCCATGGTAAAACAGTTAGATGAGAAACCTAATCGATCTGAAGTGGATGAAAGGCTCATTCTAGCTTTCCAAGCAGCTCGAGACAAAATGCTTAAACATTACAAGAAGAGCAACTGGATTTATTGTACTTCTTTAATTTTAGACCCAAGGCATAAGGCTCAGACTTTTGACCTGACAATGTGGGGGAAGCAACTTAAAACAGAAAGTCTGCGCAAGTTCAATGAACTTTATGAAGAATATAAAAGTCTACACTCACTGAACAAATCTCTGGAATTACCAGAAAAAGAAAATAAAGTATGTGATGAAGATGAAGACGTAATAGACTTTGATAAACTCTATGAATGTCCCTCGACGTCATCTGGATCTTGTCTTCAAGGCTTAGTGATAGACGAGTTGGAGGAGTACCTGAGAAAACCAAGAACTGCCAGCTCGGAAGACATTTTAGATTGGTGGAGGACGCATGAGACAGAGTATCCGATTTTATCGAAAATGGCTCGTGATTTTCTCTCAATACCGGCAACTTCAGTACCTGCTGAGAGATTATTTTCTAACGCATCATTAGTAATTAGAAAACATAGAAATAGGTTAAGTGATGAGTCAGCCAGATGGTTACTTTGTATTAATTCTTGGTCAAAAAAATTGATATAAAGTATCATAACCTAATGATAAAGCTGTTGATTTGTGTTGTATTTTATTTTTTATTCAAATAAATGATAAATCGTAAAACTCTTTTATTAAATTTCTTATAAGTTGAGGGTTCAATCTCTTTCTAGACAGATAAGTATTGTTCTTTAAAATACAGTCAAGTTATTGTAATTAATTTTTTTTTTTTACATGTTGTAGCAAATGTAAGCTTATAAATCATAAATGTTTATTAAGAAACAGTTACTTCCATGAAAACGACATATAGGTCAGTTGATTTTTCGAATTTCTTATCAAATCTTCAGTTATTTATTAATCTGCTTGATCTTTACTATGGCTATGTTAATTCAAGCTCACAATGTTCCAAGTTCCAATTCTAATACGTTTTTCTAACATTTAAAGTAAACTTTAATAAATAGTAATAGACTAATAGGTAATTGCAAGACTTGCAAGACTCTTGCTGCAAGACCAAGACCAAGACCAAGACCGGGAGCGCAAGACCAAGACCAAGACCAAGACCAGGTGTATGGGCGCAAGACCAAGACCAAGACTGGCTAAGTCTCGTCTTGTTCTTGCATTTGGGCAACACTAAATCTAACCTTAATTAAATTTCGGAAATACTCTAAAATAGTGTGAATTTCGTTATTAGTCCCTGATATACGTATAATACAGTTTTTAAGTTTAACAATAATAATATATTTAATTGTCATTATAGTGTGAGCGATTAATAAAACTTTTTTGAAATCGGAGTTTATTTAATATAATTTAATAGAAGATAACAAAATTTTTTATAAGGTCGTTGACTAACAACAATACATATCCTTTAGAAACTAAGTAGATGAACATAAAACAACTAAGACAAAAGAATTAAAATACATATAATTGCAATTATTTAAATGGCTGTATGATATTATAACATCGTCGTTAAAGACTCGTATACTCTCTGTAACGAAACAAAAGCGAATTCTCAGACTGTAATGTATGTTTGAAAAATCGTATGTAATGTATGTTGCTTTTGCCAGTTTTTGCAACATATCCTGACTTGTGGTTAATATTAAATTTAATTAATTAATTACTTATAATGAATGTCTTCATAACATGTGTTCATTCTGATATAAATGCACTCGTATGTATATGGGCGGTTTTTTTTTAATTTTACCCTTAAGAGTGTAATTAGAAGTTGTAAGTCTATATGTATCCCGGGCGTAGATGGAGCGGGTCGCTAGAAATACACAAAACTGAAGAGTTTGTTTTTACATGCTAATTTATCTATATAGTACTTACTATAGCTCCGATTTAAAAAAAATTGCTTTCAGTAGTGTTTATTGAGGAAGGTTATAGTATATAAAACATTATGCGACGACGAAGCGGAGCGGCAAACATTAAAACTGATTAGTCTGGCAAATACTGAAACGCGGGTGAGACCACGTGGAACAACTGATAATAAAACAACAATTTTTAAAAAACGGGGAACCGACTTTTAAAGCAAAATACGTAAATTCGTTTATTTGAATAAATATTGAAAGCCGAACAAGTGAACCCATTTAAAGGAAAAATGGGAGTATACGTTTTTAAATGAAAAGAGAATTAACCACATTGGTCCAGCCGTTTTCGAGTAATCGGAGAACATACATTTCACAAAAAAGTCCGCGACGAATTGGGAACCTCCTACTTTTTTGGAAGTCGGTTTCTAAGAGGTTAATGATAAAAATTCCCCAGTTTTCAATGTTACATTCCCTAACATTCGACGAAGTCATGTCTACGATGAATATGTAAAATGGACACTGAATGTTATTTAATTATTTTATATGTTTATAAAATTCAAGGCATAAATATTTTTTATTAAATTCTTGTAGCGATTAAATGTCAATATCAACAAACATATTGAATATTCATAGCTTTCAGATATGTAAAAATCGTCATTTGTGGTCAGGGTCATATTAACTTTATTTAATATCGTATTATTTGCTAAAAACCATATCGTGAGTAAATAACCCATACTTATTATGTTTGTATAATTGTCAATAATATACGATACTCCTATTTTATACGAAAACATTAAATTTACTAAGGTTTTAGCTGAAGTACTTTCGTAACAAACTTTAGGTTCAGGCACTCCGCATGAATTTCATGTTCACCAAATATAAAATAAGCTTAAGTATCTATAATAATATATGATTTAAAAACCGTTTTTTGAATTATTATGAGTTGAAATTAGAACCGGCTTCAATTAAAGATGGATTATCAATTCTCCATCAATGAGACAAGTATTAAACGGCTTCTTAAGCCAAAGGTTATGTACTACAAGCATATCTACTTACATAGTCGAATCTATCCTTGCAGAGCTGTCCGAGAAGGTGCAGGAAGCCGACGAGCGTGAACCACGAGCACCAGAGCAGCACCTCGTCCATGTACTGCACGTTGAGCACGCCGAACACGAAGATGAACTTGTAGAACACGTAGTTCCAGAACTTGTCCTTGACGCGCTGCGCCTCCGCCACGCGCAGCCGCCCGAACACCAGCCGCTGGATGAAAAAGCCGAACAGCGCCAACGAGCAGTACGCCATGTTGATTAGTGTCTGAAATGAGACGGATATGTTAATTATCAAAATATGCTTAGTACACTTTCATAGGAACCGTTACATCGTCGTAAAAATGTAGGGATATAAATTTATAAAAAGTCACTACCGCTACGGAATGTAGATTCTATCGACGAAGCCGGGAATAATTTCAAGAGATTCTCTTTCAAAATTAGCAAGACTGAGGAAAGTAGTATTCTTTTTAGGGTTCCGTACCTTAAAAGGAAAAACGGAACCCTTATAGGATCACTTTGTTGTCCGTCTGTCTGTCTGTCTGTCTGTCTGTCTGTCTGTCTGTCTGTCTGTCGGGATGTCAACCCTTTTTTCTCAGAAATGCATAGACGTATCATGTTGAAATTAATATCATATACTCGAGTCTACGATGACATGCGGCCGTGAAAATATTAAAGTTCTAAGTCAACACAATCAAAAGATAATGGAAAATATGTCGTATATTTTGACCATTTTAGCGTTTTCGCAAGGGAATCAAAACCTATAGGGTACTTCCCATTGACCTAGCACGATGAAATTTGGCAAGAAGTAAGATCTTATGGTACAAATAAAGGAAAAAATCTGAAAACTGTAAATTTTTGTATGTATGTTTGTCTGTTTGTAAGTTTGTCTTTCAACCTTTTTCTCAGAAACGCGTGAAGGTAACAAATTTTTATCAACGTCAAGTACTCAGAATTGTAATTACTAAGAGCTGTGAAAAAATCAAACTTCTAAGTTAACGCAATCAAAAGATACGGTCATTTATATCACATATTTTAAGTATGATAGCGTTTTTAACGTTTTCGCAAGGGAATCAAAACCTATAGGGTACTTCCCATTGACCAAGCATTATGAAATTTGGCCAGGAGCAAGGTCCTTTAGTATACATAAAGGAAAAAATCCGAAAACTGTAAATTTCTGTTCGTGTGTCTGTCAGTCTGTACGTCTGTCTTTCAACCTTTTTCTCAGGAACGCGTAAATGTATCAAGTTGTAAATTGATCAAGCGGAAAATATATTAATCTTAGAATTAAAATTATATGTACTTGTAACAAATTAACATAGAAGTTGACCATGGTCAAAAAACAATTTTACAAACACTGAGAAGAAATTTGTATCAATACGAAAACATTAAAAAGCAGCAAACCTTTATAAACAACGCAATGCAATATATATATCGCAGCTAACAAAATGATAGCGCGATGCAGCGTACAGCTAATGCCATCTATTACAACATTATGACATTAACTGTGATATAATTCTGCTCGATTAATAAAATTTTTTATTTTAATTATTATTTAAACGCGCTAAAAATTATAAAATAAACTTTTCATTTAAAAGTTTTATCGTTGATTTATAACGTCATTACGTAATTAACATTCAATAAGAGCTTCACGCGATTTAAGTACTCGTATTGACTTAGTACGAAAATTTTAAAATTAAATTCAAACAGATCGAGTTACTTAATTTACTTATTTATCTACACATATAAGTCTTCTGGTTATTAGTAATATAATTAGTTATTTATAAATAAACAATTAGTTTTGTTCGAATTAAGGACTAATTATTTTCGTCTTGGCAACACTAATATATATTTCGATATTTTGATTGATAATGTAAATCTAAATATTTTACGAACGTAGTGCAGGGGTAGTGGAGTGTAGTAGAATATAAATAAAAATAAAACGAGAATAAAATATAATATAATTATGTTGTTAATGTCATAGTCAATAAGTTAGTTCATTAAAATTGTCAAGAGATGGCGCTAGGTGTATCCTGAATCGCGCTATAACTTTTATTTTTGAAAGTATAAGGTGTATTAGTACTTAAAGTAGAATTTTGTGTTTCCATGGACTGCATCCATGATCGTATTTTAAATAAAAGTGCTCCTAAGTAGTTTCAAAATAGTTTTTGAGACGTGATCCATATTTACATAATATTTGATTATATTTAAGCGACTTCTAAAAAGGAGTGTTTTCAATTCGACCTTGTATTTAATTTTTTTTTATGTTTGTTCGCCGATTACGCCGCCATTTGGATACCGATTTTCAAAATTTTTTTTGTTAGAAAAGGTATACTTCTAAGGTGGTCCCATTGTCTTCAGGTCAGGATCAGATGATGGGATCCTGGAGAAATTGAGGGAACTCCTCAAATATTATAGGCAAGCGTATACCGATTTAGGTATTTTTGATAGTAACTTATGTTGGAACTGATGATGAAGACCACAAACGCGTAGATGGGTTAGTCTTATATAGATTTCTATAAGTTTGTACGGAACCCTCGGTGCGCGAGTCCTACTCGCACTTGTTTTGTTAAAAGGAGGTTGTATATATTTGTACTTTCGTCAGTGTTTTATTCTATCATCTACTTAATACGAACTTATATAGACTTACTGACATACAACGCATAGCTTAATCCTAGGCCCTGTTCTATAATCGTTGATTAGATTTATTTATTTATTTATTGATACAGACGTTTCAGATAAATGTTTCTTTATCATATATTTGCGCACTATCGGCGTAAGGTTTATGGGATGTCAAGTGACTGTATAGTCTGTGATATAAGTGATATTGTGACTCTGTGGCATTAGAATCAGATCGGGTACCTAGCTCGCTCTCCGCTACCTGTCTCCGATGCGTGAACATCGTTAAAACATCGTCGGTTAAATGTTGGTTCCAGCAAATCATCGTTTGTTGACCAACATCAAAACATTCTACAGAATCTACATTCTAGGAACTGCTGGTATAAACTTCAATCGTTCTAGAGTCGAGGCAGGAGTTCCGCAGAAAAAAACTTTTAAAGGAATACTTCTTAGCGGATTAAGTAGGAGTGAAAAATTTGCATGTGTTCTAAGAAATGTCTCACCCAATTTACATTATTATGATCACAATAATTCATTCGTTATCCCAAAATAAATCATAGACTGCTGAAATCTAGCAATCCGTGTCTAAATTATATTTTCATAAATTTACCCGTTTTTGAACCTGTATATCATTAAGAGTTAAAATTGTTTAACCCATTCACTGCAGCTGTAAAGATGAGCACTATCACTTGAGACGTTAATAATGCAGACGCCGACAGGTGTTTCCGCTTCTGAGTACGTTTTTAATTATTCTAAAAGGTGAATTTTCCCAAATGATGATTAACAAACAATTTGTATTTTAATTTAACAGCATGTTTTTTTACCATAATAAAAAAGATGCAATTATAAAGGTTTATGTTGTTTTTTAAGTTACAACAAAATGTCGATGTTTGTATGTTTAAACAAGTAATTAATTGAATGAATCAAAAACCTAAATGCGTAGCAAGACCATAAAGAATTGTTACTAACCAACTTTTAATCGTTATAGATTCTAAACGGTAATTCAGATTGAAAAATGATATAAGAAACCTAAAATTTATTTAAAAATACCCACTTAACACAGTTCGTCGATTTTCATTTTTTTCGTTTTCACATTACGGCGTTTAAAAACGGCCATTTTGATTTTTAGAATTATTATACTTTAAGTGACATTCGCGCCATTATGACGAATCCAATGACCAATCTGTTTGATCTAAATATTGTCACAAACCCACATACATACGTACATAACCTGATAACACATTACCCGCAAGGGATTGCGTCGCGGGTAAAAAAAGACTTCGATTGGTGAGTATATTAATATTTAATATTTTCAAGAATTTAAGATACTTCACTTGGCGAAATTCAGATTCTAATTGGCCATATAAACTGGATGCTAGCTACAGTACATGGCTGTTGTCGAGCAATTATATACGGCGTGTTCTAGTTTTAGCATGAATATATCATTAAATTTTCCTCACATATATATAAAGTATCTCGGCGTAAAATGTGTGACTGTAGCACCGGTCTAGTTAAACTAAGCTATTTTCGCTCGTATGATCTCAACCTAATTGTGTTACAGGATGAAAAAAACTGTATTGTGCCATTGTCTTCACTATTTCATTTGCATTTGAACAAGATAATAGTTTTCATGCTCGGAGTGTTATAGAAAATAAAACAACAAAAATGTTATTCGATGTGTCATTTTTTTTCTTGTTTTATAATCATTTATTTCTGACTTTTGTAGAATACCTCTTGGACAATTAGTGCGAAAATTTTTCGCTTTTATGAATCGTAGCGTAATGTAATATAGCCCATAATCAAATAATAATAATAAACGGGCTTTCAACGCGAAAAGATTTTTTGAAATCGGTATAATTATTTACATATAAAGTTACAAAACATTTTTACCTGTTTATTATATTATAGTAAGTAGGTATATATACCTACCTGTTGCACGATGTAAGGGAGTCTCAACTATAAAAGTAAAGATAAAGTGACAGCCCGTAAATGTCCCACTGCTGGGAAAAGACCTCCTCTCCTATTAAGGGGGAGGTTTAGGGCTTCACACCACGCTTATCTACTGAGGGTGGGCGGATATACATGTGTCAGAATTTCTTCCGACATTTGCAGATTCCCTTACGATGTTGCTAAGTACAAGATAAATTTTTCACGAAACACAAATTTAGCACTTGAAAAACTCAGAGGTGCTAGCCGGGGTTTGAACCCGCGATCATCGGTTGAAATCGACATGTTCAAATCATTAGGTCATCTCAGCTTTAATCTATACTTATATTATAAAGCTTAGAGTTTGTTTGTAAACTAATCTCGGAAACTACTAGTTCGAATTGAAAAAATAATTTTGAAATAGATAGTTTATTTATTGAGGAAGACTATAGGCTATATTAAATCACGCTACGACTCATAGGAACGAAGCAGTAATTATAAACGCGAGTGAAACCGCAAGTACCAAAGTAATAAAGTTAAAATTATGGAAAATCTTGTATGTAATAACCGGGTTCGGGATATAGAATATATTCTATTATGTAGTAAGGTTTTAATGGTGAAGTATCAACAGTATCGATATCATCGTGACCTCAAAACGCAACCGACATTGTAAGTTGTTCAAGGTGAAGCACCGGTCTTCAAGTTATCGAGAGCTTTGTAACGCTACGAAGACCATATCACATGTATTTTTAGCTCCAAATAATATTTACGAAACCGCTCTCTTACGGTTTTTTGGCCAAGCATTAATTCAACGTTATTTTTGTTGAAAATATGAAAGTTTCTTTTACCGGATTACGGTGAAGCCCAATGAGGGCTATGTGTTCCGTATGAAGCTGAAAATTCATATTTTGGAGTAATAACATCTACACGTGATCGTGTAAATTGTTTTTGATTTTTTTAGCATACATGGATACTGAGAAGCAATAATGTGTCAACCCACAAAAAGTCAAATTTCGAGATATTGATGTATTTTGATACTACGTCACCTATTTAATATTATTCAAAAAAAATTCAAGTCATCTTAACTAAATAAGTATGAAAAAAAGTTTCTAAACTCAATGCTTCGAATTTCAGGTGCTTTCTATATTTTGCAATTTATAAAATAATCTTAAATATTTAAAAACCTATTATTAGATAACATATTAAATAAATCTATCTGCTGTTGATTCATTATACATTTTATCAAAATAGAAAAGAAAAGATGAATATACATGTCTTCAAACAAATTTATTAAGAATAGGTTTGACATCTTTAGACGCCATTTTCTCAAAACGATGTCCGTGTGGCTTGACACAGTATTGCTTATCAGCGTCCACATATGTACAGATGGATCACCTCATTTTAGGTGATCACAGCCGTCCATAGACATTTACAGTACTAGAGAAGCCATAAAAGATATGAGAGATGAAGATGAATAGGAAATATGGAAAGGATTGTGGGAGAAGGGAGAATTTAGAGGTTTTTAAGAGTCGAGTGCTTAGACCTTTTTCCCAAATGCACTTGCAACTTACCTAATATTGCAGATGTCTATGGGCGACAGTAACTTTACAATAGATAAAATTGTCTGCTTTCACTGCCGTTTGTTCACTTTTTCAATCGGCATAAAAAGAAGGAGGTTTTCAATTCGTAGCGTATGTTTTTTAATGTTTATTAGCTTAGAAATTCGTCCTTTCTTAAACGATTTTGAATATTTCATTTATATTCTTAATTTCAGATTAGTCCATTAAAATTTTTATTAAAATCGGTTCAATGGAAATTTGTATGTCGCGATTTTTTGTAAATTCTTTATTATTTGTATTGTACCTATATAAAAAAGTGGTTTAGGGTGCCAGCTCTACAAATTGCTATCGACTGAATCATAAGAATAGGATGGATATTAACCTATCACAAATTTTGTAATTCTCCTCTCTCCCTATGTCTGAATTTATAAATAAATTTATTTACATTTATTACACAATAAATAAAACAGAGTATACATTTGAGGTATGTTCTGCAATACATTTCAACATGATGCTCAGTCTTAATGAAACCTTGCATCGACCCAGAATCACGCTAGTTGACGTCGCTAGATGAAAAAAAATGTCAATTCGATACGTTTTTAGCTCTGGCCAGTGTGCTGAATTTTATTTTGGAACATCCTCTTGATACCGTCAATATTATATAACTATATCAGTACTATTTTGTTTGAGTTTGATTACTTAGACGGCGTTGCCTAGCAACCAGTTAACGACTTAATAAGACGAAAATATTTTTGAGACAACAAAGCAATTGATAAGCTTGTAAAAGATGAAAAATAAGTACAGATTTTTAATTTCAGTGTGATAGTTTGTTGTTATGAATAATATAAACGCGAATTATCTATATTTAGAAAACATCATACGGCTGATAGCTATTTCAGAAATAAATAAAAGGAGTTATTTCAATTATTCAACCGCGAACGTGTCAGCCATCACGTAGCGAGTAGATTCGAAAAGTAATGTATTTTTACATCACCTGTGATTAGATTATTATTAGAAACTAATGATTCAAGGAGCTGCTGTCGTGCAACACGTGCGGAGAACGTGACAGCGATTTGTTTGTATCGTATCATAAAATATTACCCGCGTCTTCAATGTATAAATATACTGCATGTGATTTTAAAAATCTATATATGCATAATTATATTAAAAATTGGCGTAGGTTAGTATAGCAAAAACTCTGAAATGGCTTGTCCGATTCCAATTTGTTTGTGCTCTTTTCGCGTTAATATGATGATTTATACGACAATCCAAAGAAACAGCCCAAAAATTAAAATAATTACTTAAATTTTGAAATTATTATACCTAGTTAAGAAAACTAATGGTTTTTTAGACTTTAAAAAAATCTCATATAGTTACTTCTTAAGGGAACAGCCGAAAAATTGAAATGATTACTAATTTTTTCTGTAAAGGTTCGATACCCAAACCGCACTAACTTTTTTTGCAAATAGTTTTTCTTAACTTCAAAATCGGTCACATGATTAACCAATTTTTTCTAGTTCTCACAGATTTATTTGAATTAATCAATCTATGTTCTCATATGAGAAATTCGCAGCATCAAAATCATGACACCAGAATGCAAGAAACATACTAACGTGTTAATGATGTTTGTGTTAATTGCAGTTCTAGAAGTTTCTATGTTTACAAATAGCGCTATCGGTTTCGAAATAAAATACAGCAATGCTGTTTACTCGTCCAGTGGCGCACAAACTTTTTGAAGTCGGGACTCGGAGGCTTTAAACTTTCATATTTTATTGTAAAGAATATTTACAGCGATATGATAAACAGAGCTCGCTATACGTTTTAGTTTTTAAAACATTTTCTATTGTAATAGCTTTTGCTCTTAGCTTCGCTCGCGTTAATGTAGTTCGTTATGCCGATCGATCAGTTAAAATTTAATTTTCTATCCCTCGGGAACAGTACTCTTTTCCGAATGAAAGTATCCATTTCAGTCCTTTTTAAGATACATTAAAAAAGGAGAAGATTCTCAATTCGTACTGCATGTTTTTTTTTTTTTTTATTACGTTTGTTACCTCAGAACTCTGTAATTTAACTGATTTTGAATACTCTTTTTTTATTTGAAAGAATATTTTTTATTTTGATACTGTTTATTCTCAGATATCAGTTTATTCTCTGTTTATTTTGATACTGATTAGCCTCATTTAATTTTTATCAAAACGGCTCAGTAATTTATTTTGTAATCAGAATATTTTAAAAGTTATGCTAACGTATATAAAATTGCATGATTGCTTCAGAATTTGAACAAACAAACTCATATTCGTATATATAATACAAGGTAGGATATTCACAGATTACTCGATGTGGCTTCACGGATCACCAGTAATCCGCGGTTCACGGTTTGGGAGCCACTGCAGCAATCGGCCGCCAACCTCGATCCATGTTATATGCTCGGACACGGTTCAACAAACAGATCGGAACGGAGACAGGTGTGTGCGTGCTGTTAACACATTGATTCTTTTATTCTTATATGAGCATCCAGAACTATGTGTACGACTAGCTTTAAGTAAACATGACCGCGGATTAAGATTTTACATACAAACGTAAGAACGGTAAGAACCGCATTTTACCTCTTATGGAGGTGGAATATCAAAAAATACCCTCTCTTAGTAGACGCTTACAACGTAAAGAGCATAAGAGCAGAGCTAAATTTTATAAACTGATATATATATAATAACATAACAAGAATAACCCACTAAATCTGGAATAGCTGATATAGATATAGAGTACAGAATTGTATATATATATAAATATGAAAGCTGCTATAACAGCGTTAAGTTTGCCCTTTGTAAGTTCTTTTAATGTAAAAAAAATGTATATATAAAAAAATCAGATAAGCCCCTTCACATAACGGTTGTTAAAACAAGTCCAAAACAATATTTTAAATATTCCTACTTTATTTTATCAACAGTATACACAACAAGTTTTAGGATGTTCCCGTTCATTCTTATTATTCATTTTGCACGTATTTTTTTTATGGTATTTTTGCACGTTTATAGATATGTAACGTCTTATTAAGTCTGATTACGCTTGTAAGTTTTGCTCACAGACTTAACATAATATTTTTATATATTGTGTATCATGGCTTTTATACTTTCACAAGAATTTAATATCAGTGACGTATATATTATATACACTCTCCGCTTGAAAACCTCGGAAACTGTTACCAGGGTTGACATGAAATCTTTTTGGGGACTGTTGCGTGTGATGCGTTTATTATTTTATATAAGTTATGAGAGTAAAACTTATAAATGTAACTCTTGCCTTAAGCTCTATTGAGAATGGTTTAAGAAAACCCGTTATTTTGTACAGAATCATCATTTTGGTTGTTTGTATGAATTTCCAACGACTTAGTGTTATTACGTTATTGTGTGGTTAAATCGAACAGAATACATACAAAAAAGTGTAAACGTACTTTTTAGTACGTAAATAATTTCAATCGTTTTTTAAACGGTTTATGTTTATTTTTTTAATTATATCGAAACAAAAATAATACTATTTATATTTTAATAGCTCGTTTATTTGTTGAATTAATAATTGTTATTTCCCTTGAACTTTAAAAACAAGGTGACAGAGTTTGATAACCCAATAAATTGGATAATTTAAAAGTTAAATATTTTATCAAATATATTTAATTAGGGCGTTTTACGTTTATTTTTTTGTCAATTACATTTGAAGGATACTGCTATATATATGTATAAATAAGAATTTTTTTTGACCGATGCATTTGACAGAAATATGAAACAAAATTAAAAAAAAACAACAATCTATTCATGAAAATTATTTCGACGAGTCCACCGAGTATATAGGCTAAATTTTAGATGTATTTAACTGTTATGTATATTTCTTCACTGTCATGTGAATATACGTACAGTATTCACAGAAAATTTATATTGATAGAAATTTTCTTCAAATTTTAAGAGAAATCACTTTTCCATAACCTGATAAGAACAATGGGGCCCCTGTAAAGCGCGGGGCCCTGGGCATGTGCTCAGAGTGCCCGGTAGGAAAGAGGGGCCTGTACTTTTTTGGTCGGAATAATAAAACTGAGCGAAATAGTTTTCTGTTTCATCACAATCCGATAAATAGTTTCGGAGAGCACAGAGGACAAATATAAAAACATTGATTTTTATTTATATAGATTAACAAACACATTATTTATGTTTTACGGAAGAATAACAACATATTTATATCTCTGTTGTCGATGGCCGTGTTTATCTCGAAGCAAAACAAGAATGCAAGTGACATTATCACTTACCGGATTGTTTTCAAGAGATTTATTTGGTTAAAATCGTTAATTAGAGGACTAAACAAATACACCGAACTTTTTTTTTTGACGGGACTTTCACTAGAAGATTGCTAATGTTATAACGAATAACTTAGGCTTCTTTTACCAAAAAATATATTTTCCTAGGCAGGAATCGAATCCGCTAATTTTGAAAAAATAACACACTGTATCATTATATAATCGAATAGTATCACATATTAGGATCAACTTCTGGAAAGTAATATATACGACAAACCAAAGGAAAACGGCAACTTTTTTACAAAATGTTCCTTTCTTGAGAGACCCACAGAATACCTACAGTCTTTTGTATTAGACATGCCATCGGCCATCCTGTTTTCGACCTCACAAAGTTAATGTTTCCTTTCTGGGGCAAGGTATTCGTTTTTATAATAAAATCCCCCAGAAATGTTTGCAGTTAAAAAGTCACTAATAGCTAAAGCATATTACTCTAGACAAGATTACGTTGACGATAAAGATGCGTGGGCTTAGTATATGCTGAATTTCGTACAGGATAAATAATTAATTTGTAATCATAAACTGTGTTGTATTTACAATATTTTAAAAGAGTAACTATCGAGTTTCTTGCCGGTTCTTCTCGGTAGAATCTGCGTTCCGAACCTTCATTATTTATGTACTTTTTTTTTGTTATTTTCATGTATGACGATTCGGCTCGTAAGAGCCTACTTGAATAAAGTATTTTTTGATTTTGATTTTGTAGTGCAGCCGAATGATGTCGCGAGCACAGCTGGTAATTTATGTAAATATGTTTATCATGTTTGGGATTTATACTTTTCAAATAAAATAATTTTTCTTAACAATTAGTAATTCAGCATCAATAAATTTTATTACTGAAAATCATTTCCTAACTCCGTGACACGTGGTGTGCACTCTTGTACTATCTGCAGTCTACTGACAAATTGACGAACGTACTCCGCTGCAAGCGTTGGCGACTGTCGTCGACAAGTCAACGACTGCCAACCAATACCAACTGGTCGTAGTTGTAAATAATATTTTCTAAAAACCTCAAATAGAAAAATGTCAGCTTAGTGTACCCGTGACCACGAACGCTGCAAAGAGCTCGAAACGTCGGGATGATAAAAATAGTTAATATACGCGATTTAAATCAGATTAAAATAGTTTTTTTTTTCAAGTCAACCACTGTCGGCTACCATTATCTCTGTCGTCAGTAAAATGCCGCTCGTGTATATGAGCCTTTACTATTTGCACTCGCGAGAATGTTATGAACATAGTACAATTACGATAATCCCAGTAGGTGACGCGCGTTTCGGACTGGACAGTCGTCCGGCATTACAAAATCTACAGTAACGTAAGCGAAGCTTCAAGCAATAGCTTGATTCAAATAATAAAATAGAACATAACCTCTTTACATCGCGGCCGAGGTTGCAATTATCTAATGTTTTATCTGTAATAGATGCGGGTGAACAAGCTAACAACTGTGCCAAGTAGATTGATAACAATAGTATGGCTGGGAGAAACGACCGTGTCACACGAACTAACTCACGAAATGTATCTTATTATGTTGATTATTATTTCTACAATATTTATGGTACTCGTATTCCAAAATATGAAATAAGTATCTAAGGAACGTGCACTACTCAAAACGAGTTACAATGAAACTCTTACAATAGGACTAAATTTAAAAAAAACAGTTTTTAAGTTACTCGCTGCTGTTTGAGTTTTGTTCGACACAAAATAAAACCGTAGTTTGGGACACTTTACAAGGTACTGTGTCTCTCATGCGCATTATGCGATATAGTTATAAACGTTCTACTTTCGACGGACAAAAATGTTTTTTCGAAAATTGTTCCTCGTCTGCAAAGGCTTTTTGAAATAAATTATTATACAAACTAGCTTGCCGTCGCCGTTTCACTTGCGTTTATGGTTATTACTACCCTCCTGGCGTAGCGTGATGTAATGTATTCCTTAATAAAAATGGGCTATCTAACGCGAAAAAAATTATCGAATCGAATTAGTAGTTTCAGAGATTATATATAAAATTACAAATTTTACCTGTTTATAATATATAGTAAATATACTAAATATATAATAAAATCAAAAAACTATTGTTTTACAAGATTCGTAAAATACTTTCTTCACTTTTAAGAAAGGAAAAATATCTTTTAAAGTTCGTTTAAATACGGGCTGATCGAGGCAGTACCATACTCTTACAGGAAACCAACGTAAAGTTACTGACATAGCGTTTCGTACGTTGAGTAAGAAAGCTCGAACCTACACCCCTTGATTCTTTTTTAAACTGACAACGCATTTGCTATTGTGTTCGGTATTTTTAATAAAAAAAAAATATTTTTACTTAATACTTGTATGTTAACAGTAAACATGTTTTTTAAGATTTTATTTATGTTATTGTGTGCGAACGAGTCGGTTAACACTGTTCTCGAGAATGTTTATCAGTCTTAATTACAGACTTGGCACGCGTTCATCGCGATACTGCGCAGTGTTGGTAAACAAATACAGTTTAAAATACATTTTGTCAATGCACGCGAGAAAACTGCGTACAAATCTGCAATCTAAATACGTTAAGCTACCGTACTATATGAAACAAATCAACTGTCAAAATGTATAATTGTAAAGGCGATAGCTTTGCATAATAACCCTCTTTTAAAAAAAACGCCCGTACTAACTATTAGATGTTTTGAAAAGATACACCCCCAAAAATATACTCTCAACGCACGTATTTTTGAGAGTGCACAAAGTCTCGAAGTAAAATGTTAGCGCATCGGCCACTCCGCCTGTTTACTCGTATATACTAAGAATCGCCATCAAAATCAAACTCTTTTAAATCATCAATACAAAAACAAAAAAGAAACCAAATAAACAAAAAAAAATTAATGAATTTACCACCGGTTCGGAATGTAGATACTACCGAGAAAAACCGGCAAGAAACTCGATAGTTACTCTTTTAAAAAGTGTTACAATAGGTACATAGATTTATGAGTCACAAATATATTAAATACCCGATGTGAATCCAGTTTATACTAAAACCAATCCATCTTTATCATCTATATAATCTTGAACAGAATAACATGCTTTCGCTATTGAGGACTTTTGAATATCTACTTATGTACATCAATTAGGTAGTTTTAAAAAATCCAGAAATTATTAAATAGAAAATAAGACATTCGATCAATTGTCCACGTCTTTATTTTCCAACTTTTGTCATAATATATCGCCAAGCTCTAGCAGACAACCCGTTGCTAGGTTACTCCCAAATCACATCACATCACAGTTATTCGTGTATATCAGCTCTTTTAAAAGTGTTTGAAATTATTTATTTCCTTGAAACACGGTATAGTGATGTTACAATATTAAACCAATTCCGGTCATGTCAGTAGTAAAAACTTGTAGCTTTTTGCAACCTAATTGATGGATTCATATCTAATATAACGGGTCTTATCGCGATAACTAATGGTAGTAATACCTTTTCATTGCCCGACGTTTCGACGAAGTTGCATTCGTCGTGGTCACGTGCTGACGTCAGTCAAGGTATTACATACTAGCTTCCGCCCGCGACTTCGTTTGCGTGGAATAGTTTATAATACTTTGGGCTAATAATGCTTTATTTTAAAACAAATTTGCTTAGCATAAAATATATAAATGGGCTATCTGACACTAAAAGAATTTTTCAAATCGGACCAGTAGTTCCTTAGATTAGCGCGTTCAAGCAAACAATCAAACAAAGAAACTCTTCAGCTTTAGTATTGATGAATAGTGTAAATCGTGAAAGTTTAAAATATTTTATTGAAAGAGCTATCGTTTAACAATTTTAAAAATAAAATTTAGAAGCTGAAATCGTCCGCCGCTTAATAATATTCGTTGACCACGCACATTCTTATTAACATGCGAAGGACGTGTGTGAATCACCGAAGATGAGGTTCTTCCCGGTGTGCGCCGTGCGTCGATACGAGTTCATATATCTAAATATATAAAAATTAAAACTGACTGGCTGACATATTCACTGATTGATCGATCAATGCAGAGCTAAAATCGCTGGGGCTGGAAACATTATATTTTGCACAAACGTTCCTTGCATAGCGTAAGGGTGTATGTATTAAATTCCTAAGTATAAGCGGGCGAAGTTGCGGAGAACTGCTAGTACGGGATAATCCCAATGATATTATAATTACACATACATTACCACTTCGGATGACGCTGCCTTGCAAGCAGCTAGCGACTGAGTGTGACAGTCAGTTGGGCCAACGAGTCAGTTGACGAGCTTGACAACGTTGGAAATGGATGCAGATTTTTATATGCAAAAATTATGAACGTAGTATATCTGGATGTTGATAAGTAATAATGTGTCGACCCACAAAAAGTTAAATTCGTAGATATTGATGTATAATGCCTTACGTATTTAACATTATTCAAAAAGTTTTCAAGTCATCTAAACTATAAAAGTACGGAAAAGACTTATAATTTAATGATTCGAATATTGAAGTGTGCTCAATATTTTGTAATATGCAATAATCTAATATATTTGAAAAACTTATTTTTAGATAAAACTTTTCATTATACCAGTTTGTCTTTTAATTTATTACACATTTTATCAAAATACAAAAAAGAAAATAGATATAGATGTACGTCTCCAAAAAATTTGTTAAGAATAGGCTTGACACAGTATTGCTTATCAACGTCCATCTATAGTTATAACATATCATTGGTTAATCCGAACATGATCAAAACGAATTAACATAACAGCATATTAATACAAATTCCTTTAAACAATTTCATCACAATCAGTGTTCGTCGCCAATTAATTATCAAGTCAAAAGTATCTATTTTTTTAATTACATTATAATTGTATGCAAATTAACTACATATACGCAAAAAGTGTTCATTTGTAAAATACCTAATATAACTCAATTGTAAAAAAAGTATTTAAAATATACACAGTTTACATTGTTTGCAAATAAAGCATAAATCAGACGGCTTTTTGTAACCTTAGATTTTGTGTGTGTGTGTTGTGTGTGTGTTGTATAAACGTGTGGAAACACGACGAACAAACGTTGCCTGCCCGATCCCGGACAACCTCGTAAGTTTTTAACCGACTTCCAATAAAGTAGGTTCTTAATTCGTCTGAGATTTTTTTATGTATGTTTACCGATTACTTCAAAATAACGTAATTGGTAATTGGTATTTAAAATGAATTATGTATTTTGGAGTAGATAAACATATAAATCTGAGCCACGTACCTATTTTGAACTAGTAGCCGTATCTTTTATCATAAAGAAAAATTAGTATTTGCCCAACCGTGGGAAATCAGTTAGGCAGTAGATGATATAATTCGTCCATTTTCGTGAAAACACAACTACTAAACATTTGGCCCTGAAATTGAATAGCAATTTGTTATAGCGTGTAGATGTGTCTTCAATTATGTAATATGAGAATTCGTTATGAACTTATGTATCAATCTAGATATAAATATCTCGGTCGAGCATCGTGAGTCATCCTCAAGTTGAACTTGAGCTATCATATAGTCTTCGTTATATCCAATATTCACTAAGCATTCGCTTACTCAGATGCAGCTTATAGAATCACGTACGGAACCGCAGCGCCAAATGTCAAGGATGGCTCTTGTCATACGTCTGGGCGCGAGCCAGACGCAAACTTGGCCGATACTTCTTGAACACATTTAAAAGCTCGTGTATATATCTGAACTGAAACTGACGTTACGTAGTTCACATGATTATATTCATAAGACAATTTCAAAGTGCCAGGTAACTTAAACCTTCGCAAAAAAAAATCATAGGAGAAAGTCCAAGAAAGAACTAAGCTATTCACTTTATGCTTTTATCTTTAACTAGCAGCTCCTCGCGGCGTTGCCCGCGTATATTTTAATACCCCCTAGAACAACTATAGGAGATGATTTTTTAATTTGGGGATATAGATATTTATTTATTCACACTAAGGAATATTTATGCTAAGTTTAAGGATAATTGGCCAAAAAAATAAATTTTGTCCATACAAACTTCACCACCCCTTGCAGTTAGTTCTATTAGGGGATGATATTCGTGCATTTTATAGATCACATTTCATTACTATCATCCAGAAGTATGTGTATTAAATTTTAAGTTAATATGACTATGGAATAAGATTTTCCATACATTTTTTTTTACCCATTTTTGTGGGCTGAAAATCGACCCTTTCTTAGTGGATGCGTACACCTTAAAAGGCACCTACAGCCAAAATTTCAATTTTGTAACCCCAGGTTTAGGCTCTGCGTTGGTGAATCAGTCAGGACTAGTAATTTTATACGTATAGATTCATTATGTATTTAACATTTAACGCTTACATCCACATTTTTTTCAAATAATTAAAGCAATGTTCAATTTAAATTGTATAATTATAAAACACTTTTTGCCTAAAACTGCATTATCAAATTACGTTGTAAAATGTTTAAAAGTGAACATTAGCAATTGGTATAGAACAGCTAAAGACTATTTTCCTACGCTACCTCCGGGTGCATACGGTTAGAACACGTGAGCAGGACCGCGATAACCACGTGTCGGTACAATAATTATTCTACTTGACAATGTAATGTTACTTTTTGATTTAAATTAACTCTAGCAGGCTATTATGTTTATTATCTCAATTACATCGTGTTACTGTGTATGCACGTGGCCCCGCTGCCTGCTGCCACATGATGAGTGTACTTTAAAATACATTCCAGCGTACTGCATTTTAATTACGTACTTAATTTTAATTATTACTCAGTCTATACATAATTCCAAGGATGCACCGTGTATAATATAATGTCGAATATTAAACAAACCGACAATCTATTCAATGAGACCATTTTAATGAGCCTCAACGCGATGCTATTTGGTGAGGATTTGTATATCCTGCTGACTCCAGATGATGCTGCAGCATCAGGTCAAGTAAACGCAACTTTGTTATTTTAATATTATTCTTAGTATAATAAATTTCGAGTCGATTACGTCAGTAAAAGTTGTTCAGAATGTTTAATAAAGTATAAAAGAGCTGATAGCCCTTAAATGCCTTTATAAATTATAGAAACTAAGAACCCTCTCGATTATAATAGCTTTTAAACAAAAAAATACTCATTGAAATTGGTTCATTGGTTAGGGACCTACGAAGGTACAGACATACACACATATACAAACACTTACGTTACCATTATAAAGCCCCCTCATTTTAGTCGGAGATTAAGAAAAAACTAAAATAATTTTCGACGAAATTTTATTGCGTGTTTTAACCTACGGGAAATTGTATTAAATTTTTGATATGAATATTTATTTACGTAATATTACTTCCTTTATCAATTCAAATTCGATCGCTAAAATGAAAAACGAAGTCGCGACCCAATTTATGGATAACGATAACAACAAGGCTGAATTAAGTGTCTGAAACCGGATGCACCCATGAGTGTAACAAACTGGTACGGAGTATGTGATAATAATGTAGCGCACATGACTCACTTCACTATAGGATCGAGCACACAACAAGAAAGGTGAGCTTTCGTAGTAGCTGAGGAGAACGTTGAAGTTATGGTGCACTATCAATACCAATTCTCAAAAACTAAACCAAACTCCGGAAACGGTTGAATCTATTTAAAAATTATGTTACCATTTGAAAGGTACATTAGTCGAGATGATGAAAGACTATATTTTTTGTATATGTACGTTTTATTTTAAAACAAAAATGACACACATGCGACTGAAGCTAGTATTTAAAAAAATCGTATGAGTTTGGTATACATAATTTAGAATCGACTACACGCAAAGTGAGAAAAAGCAAATGGCACAGTCGCTTACTTGCTACCAAAATTTTTCCTTATGTCAAAATTGTGTACTGTATTTGAAATTTTCTCGAATTTTTTATAAGAAGAGTATTATTAGTCCTCCTACTGAATTGAAAAGGACGTGTTAATACTGTTACTGTAATGACTGACGATAATAAGAAACATTATATTAACCGAAAAGTTAATAAATATTGAGCCTTTATCCTCAATAAGTACTGAATATCTTTACAATCATTACCAAATCTGAAATATTTTATATTTGTCGTAGATGAAATTAACGAGAACAGACTATTTCTTAAGCGATAATTAATACATTAACATAAGTTGTTTGTCGTTGCTTTACAACTGAAAGAACTTACTGTCAGTGACTTTATTTTTTACGGAAACCACTTTCTTTCTTAAGGTTACCTAAGTAACCGTTACTGGGTTACAGAGTTAATTTTATCACTAAAACATACAACGGGGTGACATGGTGAAAATTTTAACGACCCCGTGGTGTTTCAAGAGCAAGGGATGTTGGTTTTAAGTGGATAGTCCGATTCGACTGAGTCTGAAAGTCCTTCATACCTGCCTGAGTATATACCTCTCGCGGAATGCATAAATGCATTTTCCAACAATAAATACAAGTAAATCATACAAATGTAATTCTCGCCTTCGGCACGCTCTGTACGTCTAAATTACCTTCATCGATTCTTAAAATAAGAAGTATCATTAGATCTGTATTACCTATCCGTTGAAGTAAAATATAGCGTAAAAGATGTAATGGAAAATATTTAAACGGTTTTTAAGCGTTTCTTTAAATTATCTTGTTTATTGTCACAGGGGCGCGTTCTCAGCTATAAAGTTGAAAGTTGCTGACGTAACATGTCTATCCGTGCACAGCTAAGAGGAAACTCTTGTTCGTTGGCAGCGAGCCTTTTATGTATAAACTTTCTTAAGTTCCCGTCTGATATGCATGTTTCGTGGCTGACATCCAAGATGTACAGGTAACGGATACCTTGAATACTTTTATAATATTTTCTTGTACGAAAAAACCTGCCTTGATTTCAGGGTAGAAATATTTCTTTTTTAATAAAATCAAATAATGTATAGGCTATATAAAATATCGAGAAATATAGATAATTCAGACTTTAAAAATTAACCCACTCCAAAAACAAAATGCACCATTTCGTTTATTTGAATGGCATGCTTATTCCAGTTATTTTGATAGAACTAGAACTTATGGGACTAGTCTGAAAGATAATATACCCTTTTTTCGAATAAATATATATACATACACTTATTTTCATTTCGAACAAATGAATGATTTTCAAAATTGGTTAAGAAATGACGGAGTTCTGAGTCAACAAAAATTTAAAGAAAAATACGCTACCTATGAGAGAAAAAAAATGAAGTCGGTTGAAAAACGTGGCCAAATTGAGTATCTCTTACTTTTTCTATCTATTAAATTTTATGTATAAGATCTAATATATAAAATTCTATGTTACGCAGAAAGTAGTGGTGAATAAATTTCGTGATTCGGCAATTTTTTTACACTTTCAATTTATTTTTATGAGAACCTGTCACCGGTCCGAAAAGTACTTTCTAAGGAAAGAACTATAAAAATATTTACCATTTTTTAACTTATGTCAGTATATAACGTATGTATATTCATCTCAGCTCAATTTAGATATTCTTCCAAAAACCAACGTGCACTAATCCCACGCGTTTTATCCTTAATAAAAATTTTATCACTCTTTCATTACCGGTAGTAAAAGCACTTTCATTTGACGCGGGTGCGAAAATACATTAAATATTGTTTTAAGAGAAATCATTTACGCAAATTATCCCAGCTAGTATATAAATATTACCGTCATTTTCTATTTACTTTCACAATGAGTAATTAATTAATTTTTACGAGCCTATTGTTTATCGTTTGAATGCCGTGCTCCTGCGCAGGTCGCACGTTTTTGTCTAACAATAAGCTAGATGTATCCGTGCTAATGCTAACAATGCAGTAGCTTTGTCTGTTTGGTTTTGTTACAAAAAGATTGTTAGTGCGAATTTAATGTAGTATACAAGTAGCTGGAAACATTAAAGATACAGGATACTTAAAAAAGATAAAAATAAGTTTTATTTATCTTGATTGCGGAATAATTATACTTCCACTTTCAGAAAATATAGTTTTATCTTGAGCCAAGCAAAAGACAAGTGAACGTAGCAGTGACTTGCACGCATATTCTAATTAAAATATATATAGTCAATGACCATATCATAAAAACATTCTACTAATAAAAAAGTCCATTCTCCATTCCACTCCACTCCATTATTTATTCTTTGCTACCAGTAATTCTAAACATTTTCTGCTAACAATATTTAAAAATATATGTATTATGTTTGAAATAAAGAACGAATTTAGCCGTTAACATGTTTAAAAATGTGTTTTATCGAATTCATCGTGAAAGTGTGTGAAAACACGTTCAAATTTTATTGGGTGTGAAACATGAGGAAAGATTGGGAAGCTCTGTGCTATAAAACAACTAAAAGCACTATTTATAGACGCTCGTTCGATCTCACATGTCATAATTTACGACAAACACACGCCCACGCGCCACAATTTATTTTATTACTGTCGAGATAATACAATCTTGCGTCCTACGACACCGTAAACTATGACCTGGCGGTTTAAATAATTATATATAACTTGAATTTTTGATAAATTATCGTAAATACAATTTTATAGGTCAACAAATATACTGAGGATATTATGATGTTGGTAGAAGGTAACATCAGACACTACACTATATGGTGAGATTGTTCATTTAATTCCCGATTTTACTATTAGATGGCTAGCTTTGTCTCAATAATAAATACGTTGCTCAATGTTATTATTAAAATAGCCTAAAGTTTAACGTATTAGTAAGAGCTGTTTAAAATATGTTATAGCAGAATCATTATTTTTCTCTTGTAATCAATTATTAAATAAAGCATAATATATGACATAAATTCAATTATTTGGCTGCAGCATTTAATGCACAACTTCGTCCAATGAATTGGCAGATTTGACTATTTAAATAGTTGACGCAAAAAGACGTTTCAAATCAAGTTTCTATTTTTTTATTTATTTATAAAATGAAAGTAAATCTAAAACTTATATAAGTTTAAACATATTGGAGAGAAGTCTCGAAGTAAATGTAATTTCTATATAAATTATACACATAAAAAACTTCACTAAAATAATATTAATATGAATTATTTGAATTTCTAAACAGCACTTTCTTTTTTAATGATCGATTAAAGTAATCTCTATAAAAACCTATTCGGTATAAATGAGGCTTCTATGGGCATGTAATAAGCGGCTTATAGGATTTTACGCTTATAAGTATATTATAGATACATGGCAATTTAATAAATTTATTTCTTGCTTATTTCCTATAAGCCAGTTTTAAATAAGTATTTTATTGATGTTATGACTTTAATATACAAAAATTTATCTTTAAAAAAATGAGTTACGAAAAGGAATTATTCATTATGCTTATATAATCTGTGTAATATTTATACTTTGGCGCTTCACAGTTATCATATTAAGAAAATGTGTAGCATCTACTCTGGTATCTTCCTAGTATTTATATAATAAACAACTAAGTACCTACTGAGTTCCTCGCCGGCACTTTTCTGTAGAGTCATTCCGAGCCGGTTTTGACATAGACACATTTGTAAATCGACGATTCGAAAGAGTTTATAAAACCTATTTAATGAATATAAATATAAATTTATTTAGGATAATCGCAATTTGTTCTGTTTGAATATATACAAACCAAGCTGCACGAAAAAATAGACTAACAATAAAATGAGAATTTTAAAGCACATTGAGCCGAGATGACCTAGTGGTTCAAACCCCGACTAGTACCGCTGATTTTCCAAGTGCTAAATTTGTATTTAAATTAATCTCGATCTCGGCGTTAAAGGAAAACTGCATGTGCTGGGAGAAATTCTGACAGATGTTTACCCGCCAACCCGCGATGGAGCAGCGTGGTGGATTAAGCTCTAAACCATCTTCTTAATAGAAGAAGAGACCTTTGCACAGCAGTAGGATATTTACAGTCTGTTACTTTACTTTATTTTTTTTACTTTTAAAGCACAAGGCAAAACAAGTTTGCATTTCACTTTCGCTAAGCGACATCGCCCGTCCGGTCTCGAAAGTTCGTTTGTGTCTCTTTCACTAAATCGTTATTACTTAACGTCTAACGCACGAATTAACATAGCTTATGTGATAACATCGGTGCTTATGTAAATAATTAAAGAGAAAGATTAAACAATGATTACGAAGGTGCAAAAGAATTAAAAAACGCTATCCGATATGACATCCTGGTTCTATCAGATAATTTAGATGGAATACAATTATTGTATTGTCATATATTGACGCTGATAAGCAATACTGTGTCAAGCCAGACAAACTTGATTTTGAGAAAATGTCGTCTAAGATGTCAAACACATTTTTAACAAATTTGTTTGAAGACGTTTATATCCATCTTCTCTTCTCTATTTTGATAACAGTTATAATGAATTAAAAGCAGATTGGTATAACATAAAGTTTTATCTTATAATAAGTTTATCAAGATCAAGATTATATTGCAATATATGGAACGCACTTCAATATTGGAAACATTAAATTCAGAAACTTTTTTTCACGCTTAATTTGTTTAGATGACTTGAAAATTATTTGAATAATGTTAAATACGTGACGCATCATCATAATACATCGATATCTACGAATTTGACTTTTTGTGGGTTAACGCATTATTGCTTATTAGCGAACCATATAATACATGAATTTTTATTTTTTTTAATCCATACGACAATTAGTAGTTGATTAAATTCGACCTCTAGGACTTGGTTAGAATTTACCTAGATACAGTCAGTTACATGTGGAGCGAATAAAACCATGTTGTAAAATATGCCTCACTCTTCACTTTACCAAGACCATAGAACTTGAGGTAATGTGAAATTGTAGAAGCCCACGCACATCTGAATCGCGTAGGCAGTTGTGTTACAGAGGTAATAAGAGCATACCCGCCCCCAGATAAAACAGTTCCCTTAATTTATTTATATGTACTAGCTTATGCTCGAAACTTCGCTCTAGTTTAATTTTAATAACGAGCATTATAAAAAAAGGAGTACCAACTTTAAAAACAAATACGTAATTTCGTTTACTTGAATGACAGAATTATTTCAGTTTTAAAACCATACTAACTAAGCCGGTTTTAATGAAAATCTGTGGGACCATTGGACGAGTATACAAACTTTCAAATAAAAAAACAATTAATCAAATTGGCCAAACCACACATTAAAGAAAATCCGAAATGGACCTCCTTTATTTTTGTAACTTGGTTAAAAAGTAGCCTTTATGTCTTTCTAATATACGCTATATTACTGTTAAGTTTCATCAAAATCTACATATTAAGCAGTTTTTGCTTAAAAAATGCTTAAACTTCCGCATTTACTCGTATTATAGTAACACCTAATAGTTGTTACTAGCTCCTCCGTGCAGGTTCACTCGCGTTTATGGTCAGTGCTTCGCATCTATAAGTCGTAGTGTGATGTAATATAGCCTAAAGCCTCCCTAAATAAATAAACTATCTAACACAAAAACATTTATTTAATTCGAAGCACTAGTTCCTGAGATTAGCGCGTTCAAACAAACAAACGAACTCTTCAGCTTTATGATATTAGTATAGATGACATAACTCAACGTGATATTCATTCTTAAAATATTAATCTGTGTATTGAATTAATGAAATACTTGTGACTAATAAAATTACAGTTAAGACTTTTACATTATTTATTTAATTCTACCGCATTTACCTTCTGGGAGATATTTTTAATGAATTACAGTTCAATTAGAACATTGACAATCTTTCTTGAGTTTGAGTGATTTAAAAGGTTCGTATAATTTATACTCCAAGAAATATTTTCGACCCACTCTGGGTACAAGAATCTCTTAAAAACATATTTAGGATTTGGAAATAAATAAACAAAATCGAAACAAAAAAACTGATCTGTTTACTTATTTATCGTAAACGCGTCACTTATTAAAATCAGTAAAGGTCACTAAAGGCCGTCATCTGATTTACTTATGTCGAGCACATTAATTTATCCATCTCGGTTCAACGAGCATGAAATATAAAAGTAAACTAAATAAATAAATAATCGTATTTATGATTTTTTTTTTGTAAAAAAAGTCAAAATGACTTAGGAGCCGTCCATTAATCACGTCATGTTTTTAGCAACTGTTTAGACCTCTTTTGGTGATAGGTTTTGTACCCCGCCCCCGAAACCGAATATCACATGTATTTTTTGTCTGTACCTAAGGAATTTTTTAAAAATGCTTAAATTTATAAACAAGTATAATCGCATTGAATTTTGAAAAATTATGCAACATATATCTTACAAAAATTTCGAAAATATATACACGTGATATCTTAGAAACACTTTTTCATCTTTTTTATATTTGGTTATTTTTTCCCAGATCCCCCCTCCCCCCTTTGGGCCTCACGTGGTTAATGGTCAGTCCTTTATGTAAATCTTTACGAAAGTCTGAGAACATTACGTTTGAATTTGCGTTGGATGAAGAAGCCCAGTCCGCTTAGGCCATTAGACTAATAAGCAGAGAAATTACTATGTAGTTGAAGTCACCGTTTCTCTTAACAAGGCAGCTTTGAACCCGATCGTACTCGTGTAACTGGCTGGAGCTCGGTTAAAGGTCAAAGGTGAAACTATTCCTGAAAGGTTAGATTTACTGTAAAGCTCAGCTTTGCGCTCTTTGTGAAAAACGTATTTTCACTTAACTTTTCTTGCGTAGTTGTTATCTAACAGTGATTTTTTTGTTAAAAGTCGGAAAGAATTAAACTTTGGATATTTTATTAAGCGAAATTATTACTTCGTAATCATTATAAGACAGGGAGCAGCAATATTTTATAAACTTAAAAAGACTACTAGAAAATTTTCCAGAAATTTTATCATTATTTATTTATTAATTAGACGTAATTACATTTAGTGAATCGAAATATAATTTCGACTTTGTACTTAATTTTCTCAGGGGAAACTTTTGGTCCTTCGATCCACGGTTTGAGAACCATTGATGTCACCAAGCAGACACATTATTTAAAAAAAAAAACAGTATCTAAATGGATATTTAAATGGACGTTGAACAGTGCAATTAATTACTATACTAATTAGTGTCGTATCGTTATATTCATATGATACAAGGAAAAAGGAAAATTCTAATATAAACATAAATAACTTCTTATCGTAGTGTTATACTATTAGATGGTTTAATTATAGAAAATGTGTTTTATTTTCAAAATCAATCGAACTCGTTGATGATGAATGAACTAGCTAAAAAATTTTAAACTAATCAAGCAGTCTTAGTTTTTATCAAAATCGGCCCTAGACTCCAAACATATTCGCTATGCACTATAAAAAGCCCTATGTTTAAAAAAACACCCTGTGAATATGAATCACACTTTAAAGTCACCTTAATTATCATGCGTGACTGGTGAATAATTAAGGTGACTTACGGAATTGTAACAATGTTATGTTCAATTTGTTATCGCCGACAACAAAGACTAATATCTCGAAGATAACTAGTCCGTCGACATATCGATAGCTTAATTTCCAAACTAGCGGATTAACATTTTGTCAATAAAAAAACCATCTAGTTACCATCCAACATACTAATCATCTAATAGTAGTTTGGATTTGTCTGCGCAGGATTATTTACCCCTATTTCAGCCCTTTTTCACATAAAAAAGGTAACGTAAGTCCTTTATCATGCTGTAGACTTTTTATATCCAGGAGTCCCACATACCCGCCTGAGACTATCTGTCATACTACAAAAGACGCATTAAAACCATGTTGAACACCTGTCTAGATAAACAGTGTTTAAGATTTAAACATTGCTTAAAATATTATCTAAATTGCTTAATGGCGAATAAACTCATAAAAAAACTTATTGACAAAATATTATACGTTACGTTTGACGGCAAAAATAGGTTTTAAACATCTATTAAACTCACTTAAACGTATATTAATCTATGTCAAAGCATGTTTAACTCAAACTGTCTTAGACGCGCGTTTAACGTCTGTTTAAATCTTTTGTAGTAAGGCAGTATGTATCTTGCGGGATGCGTAACATTTCCCAACAGTAATAAAAAAAAGACTGTAGATTATTTCCGTAACAAATTTCATTTAAATCGATTCAGTAGTTTAGGCGTGATTGCGTAACACACTCAGAGTTACTTTCTTCTTACTAAAGATTATATAAGTAAGCATTTATTCCTAATAAAAACAAATATTCATCTCCTTTATTATTTATTCCACGTTTCCGACCAGAGCCACAATTGATGTTTATAAAATATTATTTACAAAATTTTACATAATTATTTAAGAATTTATAAGACGTTCCGTTTCTAGTGCTCATATAAAATATATTTTCTTATATTGTGATTTTCTGTCAAGTTGTGGTACTGTCCCCGTGCAGCCAGTCTGTATATAAGTTATAATCAATAAGCTCTGTAGTTTAGTAAAGCCTAGCTGTCAGAGCTCACGACAATAACACACATCTAAACTGACACCAGAATAAGGGTATGATCGGTAAACGATCTGTGAATGACATGTCATACACCGCCGACACAAGCTACTACGGCAAAATCCATGTCCTCGACTAATACATATTCGCAGTGGGCCTTCTCATAAAACACATTACAAGTAAAACGCGCCAGATTCTTTAACCGATTAAAAAAAGTACGTTCTGTATTAGGACCGTATGTATCGTATATACGTTTGGTATGTTCACGATTTTCTCAAAAACTACTGATCCGATTTGTATGGTATTTTGCGCTATTCAAATGTATATATTTCAAGGAATGTTTTTGTATATAATATATTAGAATGTGATGAATATCTTCGGAGATAAATAAAGGAATTCAATTCAATTCAATTACTAGCAGAAAATAACCCTCGAATGCTGTGACCGTTTCTCCATTTCTAAAACAACAACATTTCTGTTTGAAGTCGGTTATATTTTTCTACAAAGACATCTAGTTCAAGTGACCATGACAGTCATCTCGAACATCACAGACACAAGGTCTCTCCACAGATTGAAACTTGACTCAAAAACATTGTATAAGGTCAGATCTTCGATTACAATAGGGGTCAAGAACTGTGGATCGCTTATGCAATACACTGGTTACATTGTAAGGTGATCAAGAGACGCACGAAAGACTCGTATGTTTATAACTTTGAGTGATTGTAACATTCTTTAACTAATTAAAGGAGAGATTCCAATGCGGTTGAATTCTTTGCATGTGCTTGTGACGCGATATTTTTGTGGATTATATAACTAGCTGTCCCTTGTGGTTTCACTCGTTTTCGGTTACTGCTTCGCTCCTATGAGTCGTAGCGTGATGTAGCCTATAGCCTTCGTCAAAATAAACTATCTAACAAAAAAGATTTTTTGATTCGAACAAGTAGCTCCCGAAATTAGAGCATTCAAACAAACAAACGAACAAACAAACGAACGAATGTACGAACGAACGTACAAACAAACTCTTCAGCTTTATAATACTATAATTATTATTATTATGTTCCGATGGAAACCGGAGTGAGAGAAAAGAATGTCTTAAGGGACGACATCAAATCATTTGGCATTAATTTAAAAGACGTAACGAGTGCATATTCCGCGAGCAACCCGTATGTACTTGATCCGTTTCAAATGTACTGCATTTTCATTACATTGTTAATGAAAAAATAATCCTCAAGGTTTATAATGATAACTATGGAAGGGCATTGCTCTTTGTGACTATTGATTTCTGACAGTATTGATTTCTGAACAGAAAATGTGCTCTCGAATTCTTCCCTAGAATAAAATAATTATTAAACCCTATTAATATTATAACTGTAAAAATTATGTCTATCAGTCTGTTTGTTACATTTTCATGCTTCAACCGCTATACCAATTTTGATGGCTTTTGACCTATACATAGACTGAACCTTAGAAAACGATATGCGCTACTGTTTATCGCGAAAATAAAATTTAAACAGGTGAAACTGGAGATGAATTTTATCTAACTTCAAAATAACTAGTCTACGCAAACTACACACACAAACTAATATTAAATAAATGTAAATATCTTAAAAAAAAAAATTAAACAGGCTTCAGAGTTTCGTAACAATATTATTACGCGCATATATTATTATCAAACATTTTCAACCTCGACTGACTTTAACAAGGTTGACAACCCCTGCAGCCCTGGTTCACGATACAATTAACGAGAACCTCCGTTCAACCTTCTCAGTTCGAGTGTACATTCGCTTCATTCACTTTACATGCTGAGGTCGCACTGAGCTCGCGTCGCTTGATAAATTAGGTTGTTTGATTTTAATTAAAGGTAATGATTGAAGATTGTAAAGTATTTATTTCTTTTAAATATAATTTATTTTTTAATTTTATTATTATATGATTAACTCAAATAATGACGCGTATTATTTTAATTAATTTGAATTTTTTTTCATATAATTTATTATAATAACTTAATTAAATATTTTTATATTTATTTATTTTAAAATTTAATTTTTTTATATATATATTAACGATAATTAATAAATATTCACCATTGTTATCTTCTAAATACACAATTAGGTTTCTTCGTATTAAAAATATTAATAACAATATTTTTTTTAGAAACACGAACATTTGGCCACGGAGAATTATTTTGCAAATTAATGTTATATTTAATAATTATCTAAATTCCATAATTATTCGTTTCTAAGGAAACATCTGCTTCGAATACAAAGATTTATTAACATTTGTTAAGGTGTTGTATTCTCGCCTAATGAAAAAATGATTAAATCAAGTCGGTATGGTAGATCCTCAATTTAGAGCATTTAAATGAACAAACACTACATATTTCGATACCTCCCACGTAAGTTATTGTAAGCCACAAAATTGCCGTTAGCGTTTTTACTGAATACTACACGAATTTGCATTGCTTAATGCATTCAAAGTCAATACCAAAAATCTTTTTTTTTTTTCAAGGAAAGATACAACACAATACGCCAGAAAAAAGGCGTATTTTGTTGTAACTTTCAAACTAAAACGGATTAAAAGTGCTCTACTGTAAAATTGTAATTTTGGGGTTACAACAACTTACGTGGGAGGTATCGATTTATAAACAGTAATTTATAAACATCATGCGGGCAAAGCAAGGGCGGTAGCTAGTAAGCCCGTGGCTTCGCCCGCGTGGTATTTTGATAACAATAGCCTGTGTGGTATTCTAACGTATAGAATATTTTTCTTTATTTGTCTTTATTTGGTAAGAATACCCCGAACGAGACTCGCGAAATTTCGAACAATTTTTTTTTAATATAATTTTGCATTACAAAATTATTCACTTCAAAAATTCATTGATAATTCCTTATCTAACTCTTATGGCTGACTAGAAGTATGCCATATTTGCCTGCTAAATAAGCCAACTAAAGAAAAATAGACGGTATGTTACATCTTCTATACTTAACTATATATAAATACCTGAAGCAAAAACTTCGTAACCCTTTTCACGAAAATTGCGCGGAAGGAGGAGTATGAAATTTCCCACACTTATAGAATTGTTTTTATTATGCATGAAAAATACATTAAATCACGTATATGTATGTAGTCAGAGTAAATAACCAACTCACATCATTTCATAGGAAATTGGAAGAACAAAGTTTAGGCAACTTGTGCATAGATCCCGTATGTTATTTTCAATTCGATTTCGTAACAGCACTAGACCTCGTGAGATCATACAAAACTTGTTCAACTTCAACAAGTCATACAACTAAGCGTTTTTTTATGAATTCGTAAAACATGAATCAAGTAGAGCGCTTCTGAATCATTGAATAACAAGTAATTTAAAAAAAGGAACCGATTTCAAAGCAGGAAAGTAAAATACGCAATTTCGTTCACTTGCTGGAAATACTTATTCCAGTTACTTTAATCGAAATAACAACAGAACCGATTTTAATAAAAATCTTTTTTTTTTAGTTGTCTTATTAAGCAGACGAATATGGCATACTTCTAGCCACACATAAGAATTAGATTAGAAATTTTCGATTGATTGATTGAACAAAATCATTTTTGATAATTCAAAATTATAATGACAATAAAAATATCCGAAAATACGTGATTTTCGTTCGGCGTATTACCAAATAAAGACAAGTAGAAAAATAGACTATATAGTCCCATATCATCATCATCATCTAAAAATGTATCCATGGTCTTGTTTGGTGCTGTGAGATACAAATAAAAATAAAACTACGGATTGAGAACCTTCCGTTATAAGTCGGTTCAAAATCAAAGTTAAGCAAGGACGTAACGATGAACATACATTAAACTGGATGCTGATATGCAATAATGTGTCAACCCACAAAAAGTGAAATTCCGAGATATTGGTGTATTTTGATGCGGCATCACCTATTTAACATTATTCAATAAAAAATAAAGTCATATAAACTAAATAAGTATGGAAAAAAGTTTCTTAATTAATTGTTTCGAAATTCCAGGTCGTTCCTTATTTTGTAATTTATAAAATAATGTTATATTTTTAAAAACTTTTTATTAGACAATATATTAAATATATCAACCTACTTTTAATTCATTACAGCTTTAATCGAAGAAGAAAAGACAATATGGATAAATACTTATTCAAACAAACTTATTAAGAATAGGTTTGACATCTTTAGACGCCATTTTCTCAAAATGAACTTCGTGTGGCTTGACACAGTATTGCATATCAGCGTCCAACTATCAACCAACCAAGCAGGTGATAAAGCAGAGTAACATAAGCTCGTCCATAAGTCCCGTTGCTACGCAAAAGCTCCTGTCAGAGCATAAGGAAGCTTAATGCATCACGGTACTCTACAGCTGGTATACGTGTATATATCTGAGAACTTCTCTTGACACGTGCGAGTTAACCTTTGCAAAATAGGTTTTCCTATAAATTAAATGTGAGACGAATTAAAAACACAAATTGTTTGCCGGATTTTACAGTCTTTCAACTAAAATCAGTTCCGATTTAATTTAGTACAGGTATGCCATAGTGAGCTAGTGGCCATTTAACATTTTAATGACAGTTCACCGGTTTAAATTCTTTTGTAATTGTTGATGTCTGAAAAGACAATTAGAATATTTTAGATGTTCCAGGTGAGGTTAACACTTTATGGCGCTCAAGTATCCCCCTCTTCCGATGCATCTGTTCGTTCCAAATATAATAATTAAGAAAAAATTGTGCACTTTTAAGGACTGTCGAGTATAATTTTAAAAAGCCTATCTTCAATTAAGATTTTACTGGGACCAAGTTACCCCTTCCAATGCGAAATCCAGGATTCGCTAGATTGTTCATTTTTTACATATGTATTTTCAGGGTAGAAGAAAAGATTTGCTTTAAACATTTTTAATAGACATTGTTCTCGTAAAATAGCTCACGGGGTCACGACTTTCATTAGTAATAACGGTATAGACCGAACATTTACATTTGCGAAATTAACAAGTAGGCGAGTGAGATCCGATAATAAAATAAACGTTACTTTAACGGTTCATCATTACAGTCTCGGAAACATAAAAACCCGTTAGCCATTTTCGCGAAATAATATTATATAGATGGATTACAAAAACATTGAAATAAAAATAACGAATCATGTTTTTCATAAAAATCGATCTAGATGTTCTTTTGTTATAAATTCTGTTACACCATAAAATTACATCGTATATAAAAATTTATGTTTGTATGTTTGCATAGAGGATTGCTTTGTGATGAAACTGCTGGTAGGGTGTTCTGGGGACGCCCAACTCCAGGGTTCAGGGTTCTTGGTCCAAAAATCTATATACTTAAGCTGGCATTGCGACGCATGCCGGATACAGATAGAAGATAATAAAATTAAATATGTTTATTTATACTATCAAAATATAAATTCTTTGATCGATTATAGAGATAAGTTCAAGGTCCGACGGTATGTTGTATTTCAGAAAAGGTCGTCTGAATAATCGTGTCTAACCTCCGTACGCGAGATGATCCAGGGAGAAGGTCATAGACGTTTTTATCCTTTGAAGTATTTTTATATCTTATGTCCCTGCATAAATAAGTCTGAGCATGCTTTATGTGCAAACCATGGAAACTATGGTGACTGTAATAAATTTTATTATTATTATTATCTTGAACGCTTTCTATACTAATATAATAAAGACAAAGCGAATTTTGTATGTGCGAAGTAAAATTCAGAACGTCTGGACTATTTTAAAAGTTATGGTAAGCATTTATAAGGTACATTATACTAAATGGTCATTTTATACATAAATTGTGTTTTATGTGTTATTTTAAATCAAAATGTACATGACACGAGCGAACTTGCGAGCGAAAACTATAATAATAAAAGAATTTAAGTAAATTTCCTTGTTGATATTCGCCCTAGCCAGATATCGCAAGGTGACGGCTTGCCCTCATTGACTTATAAATCAGATTGGTTGCGATAGATATTCTCGTTTATTTAATAAAACCGGATTAACGAAACCGACCGAGTCATTTTATTTTTGATTCTTATCATATCTAATAACTTTAAACATGCAATTCTCGTGCATATCTATATACTTATTTAATTATATTTTGGTGTATCTTGGATTACCCAATAATGATTTAGATCAAACTTTGTATTTAGATAACGTTATTGTTTTCAAGTTTGTCTACATAATTATCTTTTCTGAAAAATTTAATCATAATAATTTTTTTTAATAAAAATATTAAATTATAATACCATCTTGTTACTCAATTAGATGTTAGCAAAATAGTACCTCAAATAACTCAATGGCATTAAAGTTTTACATAACTTTCCTCTGAAAAAAAAAAACATCATACAAATAATAAAAACCCAGATTAAATCCAGGTACTATACAACTGAGACAGTATTCCATACAGCAGTAGCTGTAGAATAAAATATTCTCTGTCAATACTCCTATAGATTAATAACAGAGCTGTCAGCTAGCTAAGGTGCTCAGCTTTGATACCTGCTGTTGCAATTATTTATACATTATACAGGTGATTTATTTAGATTAGTCAGAAGGGAGAAATCTGTACCTATGAAAGCTGATAATTGTTGAAAGGAACCATATCACCAATTTTGAAGTTAAGAAAAACTGCATTGAATGATTTGCAGAAAAACCTTACATAGCTCAGACTTCGACCCTCATAATTTAAAAAAAAATAATTGTTTCATATGTATGGTGTACTTAATAAAATATAATATTAATTTTTTTAATAATGTTCTAAACAATTGTAGAATATTTAAAACTAAATTACTGTATGTGCCCAAGATTTATTTTCTCTCTCCGTTAATAATTGTAGTTATGTGAAATTTTATATATATGATGATATGCTCATACCTTCAGGAATTCCCATATTGATTTTGAAAAACCCAATGTAATAAATACCAATAAATTATATTAAATAATTCCCCTAATCAAGTACATAAAAATATATAATACAAAATAAAATGAAAATCATAAAATATTTGACATAAAATAAAATTATGAATTAACTAATCAATATTTTATTACATAAGCATATGCCTATGTGAGATATAAACACTAAACAAACTATAAAATCACTTACTTTCTACAGCCAATAAAAAATTCTTGCTTTTTAAATCAGCAAGTCTTTCTTGTTTTACTAATAAGTATTTTTACCATTCATCTCTGTTTCATTTTTTTTATGGGTGAAAACTAAGGATTAGTTAGTTTTAGGCAAATTTTAGGTTCAATAATTTTTACTTATCATACAAGTATTTAAATTGGTGTTATTTAATTGTTACTATCAATAAGCTTCTTGTGCTATAAGTAATAATCAGATGTTTACTGAATACCTTTACTAAAAGTGAACAAAATAGCTTTATTAAATATATTTATATTTTGAAACGTGTTATTTGGTTATATTAGAATAAGGAACAAGTATTCAAAGGCAGTCAAAATTCTGTCATATGTTCATCTATATAATCAAAAAAAAATAATAATAATACACAATATACAAATCATCACATAATTGATACTATTTTTTTGTGTGCTCTAAAAATAATAATATTTATGATAGATAAAAAATAGTAAACATATTATAAATTACTAATGTGTTTTCCATACAACTACAATAATTTATCTGTGTCATATCTATTGTTATCACAAATAAACTAAATAATTACATTGTTTATCTTTATTGTGGTCATAATTATACGTTTATTTTAATTGTGTTTTGATTTTTATAATTGTTCTTAATCAATCAGGCTAATTAGGTAATCACATAATTATGAAACAGTGAAACAAAAACTATAAGCAATACATTATAATCTTAATATATAACGATTCTCAATATAATATTAAATCTAAGATGCGATTCATTTTTATGCCTTGATAAGAATAAGAATTGAATTGTTTAGGCTGATAATAATTATTTAAATATAATTGTCAAAGAAACAGTTTTTTTCCTTCTACATTTAAATTAATAATTGCCTTTTGTTTTAAAGGACTTTGCTCATGTAGCCTTGCTTTTTCCTTGTGACTTAGAAAAACGGTGTCGAAATATCAACAAATTTTCGTTTGTAAGTAAAAATGAAAATCCATTAAGTTTACTCACCCACATACACAATGGCTCCTGCATCATAAAGGTCATCACTTCTAGAAATTGATCGCCAACATTCTTCGTTCCGTTCATCGGAAGCTCCGCGGGCGTCGTAACCGCTGGTTGCACCATCTTTACTGCTTCGCCCTCACCGCTTCCTGAAGCAGTCTCCTGTCTCTGCAGGGTCGTGTTAGCCTTCCAGTTCGGATCACTCGTCACATTCACAGCATAATACACAGCTACCGACAACAATAATACACTTCCCGCCGAGTAAACCTTGAGATTCGGCAAGGGCAACCTGTCTACGAGAGTCACAGGCATCTTGAAAGTTCTCAACTAAACAACTAATGCGTAAATTTAACTCCGGACCCCCGAGACGTCTGCAAGTTTGAGAACATTTAATGCTTTAAGAATGTAAGTTTATCAAAATAACACCTTCGAGATAATAACAACACATCATCGAATAGTAAAATGTCAGACAAAAGCGACCGCGCATGAATGTGTCTCGGCAATTTATATTTAATTATTTATTTTCATGCGTCAATTGTTATCGATTTTAAGAAAGGTTAACATATCGATATTCGTTCTATTCTAGTAACATAGAATCGATCAAATATTAGTTAGTATTTGATTTCATTTGTATGACTTATCTTTTTATGACAAGCGCAACTAAAATGAATTTAACAGAAAAATAAAATTTTGTTTCGATATTCCACTTGCACTCTGTTGAATAATAATGACAGTAAAGTACAGTACTGAATAACATTCCAAACGTTTCAAATCGATTAAAACTCGATTTTGCGCGTAATAACGATTTCAAAATTTTTATTTATTAAAATTTAATGAAATGTAACTAACTACATTTTGGAATAAATAGCTGATTATTTAGTAATGTGTTTAATACACAAAAATGTAGTTTTATATACAAAAAATATTTGTAACTTAATTCCGAACTTAAAATAAAAAATAATGACGTTGACATTTTGACGTTGTCAATCTGGCATTTGATTGACAATTTGGCTTTGGAGAGGAGGCAACGAAAAATATTATTTATTTTAGAAATAAACAAGTGTAAATTTTATACAAACGTATGAAATAATATTAAAAATGACCGAACGAGACTACGCTCCACTAAGTGGAGCATGTGTCCGAGGATTGTGCGATAAATTATATGAAAAAAGAAAATTTGCTGGCGTTGAGATTGAAAAGTATGACTATATATTTTCTTTTTAACTATAAGATTTGAACTTTTGCTAAAGTGCTTTGGTTTATTTACTTAGCGTTATTTGGCAATGCATTTTTATTATATCTATATAAATAAATAATAAGTAATGTTTTTTCAACTTACAGAATGGTTAAAGATTTCAATGATGCTAACAATACCAATCAAATAAAGCGTTTAATTCGCGTTCTTGGACAGGATTTAATGTCTTCTACCAACCCCAATGTTAAAAATGGAGCGCTGATGGGACTTTCTTCAGTTGCAGTTGGCTTAGGGAAGGTAAAAACAAAAAAATAAAGCAAACATTTTTTTTACCTAGGGAAGGTAAAAAGAATGTTGTTAAATCTTTTCAAATCACTATATATACATATATAAAAAGTGATATGACTTCGAAATGTTGTAGAAAACATTTATTTTATGCTTTTTAGTTCATTTGTATCTCTTAGGTTTATTTTTCAAGCCGGTTTAATTTTTGAAAAAAAAACATTTTAGACTTTTGAGTTACGAATATAATAAGATAAGTGATTTACATAAGTCACACTAGCCTAGTGCCAACTTTTCATCTCCATCAATAAAATATAGCTTTTCCCGATGCAGGGCTGTTAATTATTGAGGAATTCTCCTGATGTTGCATCATCAGCTCCACTTCGTCATATGCATTGTGACGAGTGTAAATTGTTTAGCTTTTTTATCGAAATAATCAAATTGTAAGCCATGAAACACTTGTTATTGAGTAGTTCCGGTGGCCATCTGTGGTCTTCATCATCAGTTCCACTTCACCAAAAGTGACTTTCTGAGAGTTAATACATAAGTTACTATCAAAAATACCTAAATCTGTATAAGTGTACCAGGCTCACTGTGCCTATAAAATTTAAGGATTTTCCTCGATTTCTCCAGGATCCCATCATCCTATCCTGACCTAAAGACAATTCCAAATGACCTCAGAAGTATACCCTTTCAAACAAAAAAAATTTGAAAATCAGTTCACAAATGACGGAGTGATTGGTGAACATCCATAAAAAAAAATTCCCTGATGAATTGAGATTGTCTGCTTTTCTGGAGTCGGTTAAAAATATATCTAAAGTTATGTCTTAGGGATCTGTAACATACATCGGAGAGCTGACACATCCTATAGTGGCATGTCTGGGCGAGAGCGAGGCGCGTGTGCGCTACGCAGCCACTGAGGCACTGTTCAATGTGTTGAAAATCGTGCGGGATGCTGCATTAACGCAATTTCCACTTGTGTTCGATGCGCTTGCGCGCCTCGCGGCGGACCCCGAGCCGCAGGTGCGCCAGGGGGCGGAGCTACTGGATAGACTCGTTAAGGTATATTATTTAATTATATTCATGCAATATACACATTTTTGTTTTAATCCATGAAGTGAAAACCATTTGCATTATTTTGTGAAGCTTTAAATGAAATATATGAAATAATTAATTACTTATTATCACTTGAAACTATATTTTGAATACGGGTAGTACAAACTATCCTAAAAAGTAAACTTTATTACTATTATAATTGTAAAAGATTGTGAGGATCGATGTTTGTTATCTCTTTACGCGAAAACTATTGTGATAAAACTATACAGCAATATAGCTTATACATGAGAATAACACATATTTTCTATCAATATACGCGGGCGGAGGTTGGTGGGAATGTCTGACCTTGGTCTGGTGGCAGGACATCGTGACGGAGAGCCCGCAGCTGGAGCTGGCGCGCGTGGTGCCGATGGTGCGCGAGCGCATGTACACGCGCAGCGCGGCGGCGCGACAGTTCGCCGTGGCCTGGGTGTCGGCGCTGGACGCGGCGCCCGCGCTGGGCCTGCGCCGACACCTGCCCGAGCTTCTGGATGGCCTATTTACCGTGCTGGACGACCCCAACCCGGAGATCCGACGCATGTACGACACCGCTCACACACCACTAACCGCTTCCTCACCGCTCACACACTGCTCACACACCGCTCACTCACCGCTCACTCACCGCTCACACACCGCTCACACATCACTCACTCACCGCTCATACACTGTTCACACAATGCTCACACATCGCTCACTCACCGCTCACACACCGCTCACTCACCGCTCACACAATGTTCACCCACCGCTCACTCACCGCTCTCTGACCGCAGTTTTGCACTATCACCGACGAAATATACTTAAGTAAATATTATCGTTTTTACTGTTTACAGGTGTGACGTACAACTCAATGAGTTCTTACGTAGCATAAAGAAAGACCCTTCCGAAGTGAACTTTCAAGCTATGATCAACATACTCATTACGCACGCGCAGTCCACAGAGGAACTATTACAAGTTAGTTGATAATTGATCAATCGGCATTAATATTTAAGTGCGAAATTAACTCTGTCTGTTTGTTTATTTATATAGCTTTTACTTCTTATAGGAATTGTATTTTTGGCTGATTCGGCTGTTACTGTGACTCAGTTGTGTTATTTTGATAACGTTCACAGTGTAGTCCATTTCGAGTCGATCAGACCATGTAAGTGGTTTAAATCTTTTCAACAACCATAAAAGATCTGATAATCTTGAAACGTCTGAACAAATAAACTAAGAATCATTTTGATTACATCAACTTTCAAAGGAAAAAAAAAACCGCATCAAAATGGATCAATGCGTTAGGGAGCTACGATGCCACAGACACAGATACAGGGGGTCAATAATGTAATCCCGCCCGCTGCAGCTGACGGCCATCACGTGGCTGAAGGAGTTCGCGGAGCTGAGCGGCGCCGGCGTGCTGCCGCACGCGTCGGGCGTGCTGCGCGCCGCGCTGCCCTGCCTCGCCTACACCGACGAGCCGCGCAAGAGTATCCTTACTGGCGCGACTGTGCGCTTGGCTAGCGGCGGCTAGTGCCGTCTGCCGTTGCGTGCGTGTATCCGCGGATACGGATATTTGGATGCTGATAAGCAATAATGTGTCAACCCACAAAAAGTCAAATTCGGAGATATTGATGTATTTTGATACTGCATCAACTATTCAACATTATTGAAAAAAAAAATCAAGTAATATAAACTAAATAAGTACGGAAAAAAAGTGTCTTAATAATTGTTTCGTATTTCAAGTGCGTTCCATATTTTGCAATTTATAGAATAATCTAAAATATTTGAAAAACTTTTTATTAAATAATATATTAAATACGACAATCTACTTTTAATTTATTATACTTTTTTTTTTAAATAGTAAAGCAAAGATGGATATAAACTTCTTTAAACAAATTAAGAATAGGTTTGACATGTTTAGACGCCATTTTCTTAAAATGAAGTCCGTGTGGGTTGACACAGTATTGCTTATCAGCGTCCATTTGGTGTCAAGATCCGCAAAGAAAAAATTTAATATTCTTACTTAAAATCTTATACAAACTACAGTGAACAAACCAAAATCCGTTATTTGAAGCGATAGTTGACTCCATTTGGCACTTTGCGTGATCAGCAAGACATGTTACGACTTGCATTGCGTGGTCTTTGTTACATCTTAATCTAATTAAATCTACAAAATTCGTGCTTTATATCCGCAGAATTAAGTACGTTTTGTTTTTCTGTGACCTTTACATAAGCTCTTAAGAATTGTAACCTAACTTTGATATAAGACCTTACAACGAGCGCCTCAGAGATAAGAGAAACGGCAGCCACCGTGAACCTGCAGCTGACGAAGCTGGTGGCGGACAGCGCGGGGGAGGGCGCGCAGGGCGACGAGGGGGAGGGCGCGCGCCTGCAGCTGGACGCGCTGGTGGAGGTGCTGGTGCAGATGCTGCACCACAGCTCCGTGCACACCAAGGTGGCCACGCTCGACTGGATCCTGCACCTCTACAACAAGCTGCCCAGTGAGGTAAGTGCTCGTGCCAGGATAAAATTGTCCTTTTGATATATAATACTTCAAACTATTTTGTTGTCGTGTCATAAAGTCTATCTACATGTGACACGTGTAACTCTCGCCGAACTCGTAAAAGGTGTCCCAGAGAGTGTGTTGGCGCAGATGTACGAGCGCACGGAGCGCGTGTTCGTGAGCGTGGTGGGCTGCCTCACGGACGCGGCCGACGACGTGGTGCGGCGCGCGCTCGCCGTGCTGGCCGAGATCTGCTCGTGCCCCGCCGCCACCACCACCGCCGCGCCCGCTCCCACCACCGCCGCCGCGCCCGCTCCCACCACCACCGCCGCGCCCGCGCCCAGCGACGCGCCCGCTCCCACTACCAGCGACGCGCCCGCTCCCACTACCAGTGACCCGCCCGCCGCTCCCAGCGCCGACTCGTACGGTGAGGACCCGTTTTACGTTTTTAATTCATTTATTATGTAAATTTTAAAATGTAACAGTTAACACATGTTTTTATTGTAGCAGCGAATTTCTTTTTCGATAACAAATATATTCATTTTACGACATATTAAATTAATTTTATCAAGCTGTATAAATTGGCTTCTTCTCAAACCCCCCCTCTTCAATCAAAATCTAATAAAAAATACTTTATTCAAGTAGGCTTTTAAAAGCACTTTTAAATCGTCAAAACAAATAAAAGTTGCTTAAATTAATGAAAAGCTACCATCTTCTCATCCTGTTTAACAAAACAAGAAAAAATTCACAATTTTTTTTTGAATATCCATCCATCCTTCCATCCATCCATCCATCTATCGTTATAACTTTAAAGATGAATAATATATTGTAACTTTGTATTTCAGGTGATTTAGAAAATAGTCCGTATTATCAAAAGTTTCTCAACGCTCTGCTGAGGCTGCTGGCGGCTGATGAGAATCTTTTAGAAGATAGAGGAGCGTTTATAATAAGGTAAATAGTACTTGAACGACTGAGCTATATTTAGCAAGTAAGAAAAATACTTGTATACATTTTTTAAAATCAATATAGGTACATTTAAATCGCAAACCTTTGTGTAAATACAAAATTTAATCGAAATTGTTACAACCGCTTTCGAAATAAACTATAATTTATATTTATACAGACTATCGACTGGCCACGTGTTTAACAAGCATTAGCAAAATCGATACTTAAAAGTAAAAAATTCATTTTTTTTTATTATTTTTTATAAAAAATACTGTTGTATCGCTAACATCAAGGATCTCATTATTTAAAAGGTTGCCAGTTTGCTGTTTTATATTAGGTAATGTAAATACCAGATATTTGGTTTCTTCAGTGTTTAAAATTAGATTATTAGGTGTAAACAAACCATGAATCCGTGTGCATTGTTCACATCGTCATAATCAATTTTATTTCTATCAAGTTTTAAAATAAGTGAAGTCTTAGCAAACAATACAATGTCACAAATATTTTTACATAGAATGGTAGATCATTGATGTATATTAAAAATAGAAATGGACCTAGAATTGATCCTTGTGGGATACCCATTTTATGTTTGATTCAGAAGACTATATTCCATTTATGAAAACGTGTTGAATTCTCTTGTTCAAGTACTAAGTATTAAGATCAATAGCTTTAAATTTCATAATATTGAAGTTGAAATGAAATCGTTTCGTGCTTTACACGATCAAATGCCTAGACAAATCACAGAAAGCACCAACAGTTTCCTGTGATATGTCCCTCGCTACCGCTCGCGGAGCGCTATACGCGGCCGAGTGACAGGCAGCTCGTGGTGCTGGTGGGCGCGGAGGCGGTGTACCGCGGCGTGGCGGGCGCGGCGCGCGCGCGCGAGCCGCGCCTGGCCGCGCGCCTGGCCGACGTGCTGGCCACGCTGCTGCTCACGGCGCCCGAGCTGCACCCGCTGCGCCTGCGCCTGCGCGCCTTCGCCGACGAGGTGCGTGTCCGCTGCTGACGGCTCGCTCGCGGCTCTGAGAGGCCACTGTTGCGTTGCCGGGTAAAAAGGCACGATAGGCGATGACAGGGAAGTAATTAAAGAAATGGAAGAGGAAGTTAGGCTCCCTACTCTCTCACTCATCGTGCGTAAGACTTTATTAAGTACTTCATGCCGATCTTCGGCATAGAAAATAAATAAAGTTTTTACCCTCCGCTAAAAAAATAACGGATCTTTCTTATCCTCTGATATCCGCTAATAAGGATATACATATTCAGAATAACACTAGTCCTTAACGTCCTTATGTGTAGCTAACATAAACGTACGTTTATGAATAAAATTAATTATTATTATAATCATCACCAAAAAGCGCAACATTACAGTCGTTTTAACCGAGTTGGTTACGAATAAATTGAAAGCCTAACCTCTGTCACATACACTCACAATCTTCATCTTTTCTCTACTTTACAAAAAGATGCAAAATTTAGTCCACACTCCTATTATATTACACATTGCCAGATAAACATAATATACATACCAATTTTGCTTTAACATGTAAAGAATTTCTTATAATTTCCTAGTTCATTGAGCAATAATGAATTATTGTGGTGACACGTGATGTGACTATTAGGTCCACGTATTCGCCGTTTTAACGGTAAAACATACTTCGTCAATATAATCCCCCCCCCCCCCCCCAGGCGGCGGTGTCGCTGTTCCGCACGCTGTACGCGTGCTGGGCGCACAGCCCCGTGGCGCTGCTGGCGCTGTGCCTGCTGACGCACAACTACGCGCACTGCGCCGCGCTCATCTCCACCTTGTATCCGACTCACATGGACAAGCTTGTATCATCCGCCAGCTGCCCCTCGGAGCTAGTACCACCTGATGTTAAGTGGATTCCCTTGCTCATGGACGTCTGCGACGTTAGGGGCGTCGCGGGTGCATTGCCGGCCTTTGACAGAACGGTGTCTGTCTATACACTCGACGCTTGAAAACTCCTAAATTATAACGCTCTGGGCAGTAGTTTAAAAGCAATTATTTATTCAACAAAACTTAAATCGACCGATAATAATGTAGATACTTATATACATCATCAATTACGAATATTATAGAGATACTAAATTATCGGCATATAGAAAGTCTGTTTTATTCAGATGCTATAAATTAAGAGTGTGTTGTATTTGTAAACACCATTTACAGCAATTAGTCGATTTTTTCCTTAACAGATATTTTCAGCGGTGATCTCGAAATAACAGTGGACTTTTTGACGGAAGTCGACAAATTAGTACAATTGATTGAATCTCCGGTATTTGCTTGTAAGTATTAATCTTTTTTCTTACATCAACAAAACTATATATTGTTAAGTATTTAAATATAGATAAAGTGTGTATTTTACACACGGCTAGTAAAAATCTCAAAATATTATGTATTTATTGTATAATTCAATAGCATTTTATTATTTATGCTAGTTCTACTACACTCTCGCGTGGCGCAATAGGGAAGTGGGAGTGGCAGTACCGTGTAGGGGCACACATATAGCTAAGAGAGGGTCATGTGTAGCGTTTAGGAGGATCACGTACAGTTGGTGGAATGTTCACAGTTGTCAATAGGTTTACGTATATCGTGTGGGAAGAACACATGCGGTTGATGGGATGGGCACGTGTAGTTGACAGCACGGTTTCGTATAGCGTGTGGGAGGGTCACATGTGGTTGGTGGGATGGTCACGTGCAGTTGACGGCACGGTTCGTATAGCGTGTGGGAGGGTCACATGTGGTTGGTGGGATGGTCACGTGCAGTTGACGGCACGGTTTCGTGTAGCGTGTGGGAGGGTCACATGTGGTTGGTGGGATGGTCACGTGCAGTTGACTCCACGGTTTCGTGCAGCGTGTGGGAGGGTCACGTGCGGTTGGTGGGATGGTCACGTGCAGTTAATGGCACGGTTTTGTGTAGCTTGTGGGAGGGTCACATGTGGTTGGTGAGAACTCTTACGTGTAGCTAGTGGGAGAGTTATGTGCGGCGTGTGACTGCAGACCTGCGGCTGGAGCTGCTGGGCGGGCCGGGCAGCGCGGAGCTGCGCGCGGCGCTGTTCGGGCTGCTGATGCTGCTGCCGCAGAGCGAGGCCTTCCACGCGCTGCGCCGCCGCCTGCACTGCGCGCCGCACGTGCCGCAGCTGCAGGCGCCGCCGGACAGGTGGGCGGTTGTTTCAAAGACATAGATGGTCCAGCTCTTTAATATTAAGTATTGTATTGTTTTTGTAATTAGTGATGGAGATAAGAAGTTTAACATGATTTCTTACATTGCATTAATTTATAACAGCACTCGAATGATGTGAAACGTTGATATTTTATTTTGAAATAACTGTAATTTCTAATATTAGTAAAAACCCAAAAATTTGTTTTTCGGTAAATCTTTAGCACTTCCTCTTTCTACATTACATTCTCGTGAAATATTTGAATGTCAATTTTACTGACACCATTAGAGGAATAAATGCAATAATGTGAATATACCATAATTGGATACTGATAAGCAATAATGTGTCAACCCACAAAAAATTCAAATTAGGAGATATTTATGTATTTGATTCTGCATGACCTATTTAACATTATTCAATAAAAAATACTAAATAAGTACGGAAAAAAGATCTTAATTATTTGTTCCGAATTTCAAGGTCGTTCCATATTTTGTAATTTATACAATAAGCTCATATAAAAACTTTATTAGATAATGTATTAAATATATCAACCTGCTTTTAACTTATACCTTTTATCAAAAAAGAAAAGAAAATATGGATAAATACTTATTGAAATAAAAGTATTAAGAATAGGTTTGACATCTTTACACGCCATTTTCTCCAAATGAAGTTCGTGCGGGTTGACACAGTACTGCTTATTAGCGTCCAACTGATATTGTACGATCCCGCGCAGCGCGGCGCCGCAGTGGGACATCGACTTCCCGGCGCTGCTGGCGGAGTTCAAGCGCGTGCAGGCGGCGCACCGCGACTACCGCATGCTGGAGCGACGCCTCAGCCGCGCTAAACTGTTTGACCCGCGCACATAGCCTAGCCTAGCTGAGGGCCGCCTAGTCTAATCTAGCCTATGTCAACATAGCCTACTCTAGGTCAGCCTAGCCTAGGTTCAACCTTGCATATTCAAGTCTACGTCAGACTGACCTAGGTCAATCTAGCCTACCTCAGCCTAGCCGTTACCAGTACATCATAGGGCACGTTAATCATCTTCTGTCATAGGCTTCAAGAACATTGCTGCTCTTCAAATTGTCATGCACATGAGTTTTTGGTACAAAATAATTTGGCTTAAGGCGATTGTAATGTATTTATATATACTATATATTTTATATTGCAAATGTTTTATAAAGACATTAATTGAATTATTATAATAATTAATAGTGTTTTTGAAGTAAACTTTCTAAATTGGTTAATCAGAGTTAAAAACGAAAGGAGCAGCTATATAATGGTATACAAAATATGTATATAATATAATATGATTATATGTATTTTTTAATAAATCAATATATAACTGTTAATATGATATAACGACCAAAACCATACTTCGTAAGTTAACTGCCTACACTCACTTCAAACGTTATAAATGATTTTAAACATATATAACTTTATTTTGGGATCCAAAGGAACATCTATAATCTGTACTTTCATACCCCAATTTAAATCTTTCGCAAAGCACAGATACAAATTAGTTGAGTTAACAACTCAACACATTTAGTTTAATTGTTTATGTGATAAGGTAACCTAGATTGGTTTTATATAGTTAAAGAGACTTTACAGTAGCAACTGTGACTTATACGTTATTGATGATTTTGCATCATAATCACTTCACTTATTTGAAAGACCTGCTTTGAAAATTTGTGTAACGATTGGCAAATTTAATTATAGACAAATCAAGATGTATGACTTAAGTATTTGATTACTCAAGTCATTATAGTATTCCATTTTTTTAATTAATTTCGATTGTCTCTAAATTTAATTATCAATCATTAAAATCTTATTTAAGCCTAAACGCTGAACTATACCTAAGGATATTGTATATACTTATATGAAATAGATATATAAGATTTGGATTTTATAGAATAAATTATTAACGCATTCCATTTATGTGTTTCAATATAAAACAAAAACCATTTCATTTCCATGATTCCATTTATATATTTTAATATACAACAGTACCCTTAGTAAACTATATTATAACTTAATATTATGTCTAGTTCGCAGACAAGAGAGCACCATTACTTTCATAGTCATACAATTAATACAATCTTCATAATGCCCTCACAGCCTTGTTTACAATCATCTGATTACATTCTCTACACACTAATGGAAATATTATAAAGGGGCAATTTATCTCTCTTTTTGTTAAGTTTCTTATGCATATTTCTTATGTACAAGTATATTATCTATTATAGAATTCACAAATTATTGTAACATGAAATATAGAATATTCGGCTATTTATACACAGCACAGCAATGAAAACGACTGCATCATTACAGTAATATGAACTTTGTTTCATATTGTAGTGCTGTGTGTAAATTGCTTTCCTGTTTTTTACACATTGTCAAAATATGATATTGCATATAAAAATCAAATATACAACAAGGAATATGCATGTGATTCAAATAAGACTCAATTTTTTTTTTTATAAACTTTATTACTTTAGAGTTATGCCTTCATCAATATTTTTTATTTTAATTTCGTTTTTATGTACGAAATAAATTTTTAAAAAGTGCAAAAACCTCTGGGAAATTTAAATCTTTAAAACGATACACCATTGGTCAGTGTAAATGTGACGTCAGAATCTATGAGAGCAAACTTAATTGGTAACTTGGTTAATTGGTGTTTGTTAGCTGTTTACGATTTAATCAGTTTTATTGTGATTGAATCGTGAATTAAATTTGTCTGCAAGGTATAACGCGGAAGATCCTTTGAACCGAAAACGGTTTTATGCAGGCACAATCAGACAATTTGCAAATTATGGATGGTTTTATGATGACCTCGTTTTTGTAATCAAATCCGGATTTCATCTCTGTTCAAATCAAAGGAGTAAAAACTTTAAGGTAATTAGGGGTTACATTAGGTTCATTTTATCTCTAACACATTTTCTGGAATAATTTGTATATAACGTGTATGCACTAAACCTAACCTGTTTTAGGTTATGTTCATTATATCCAAATATGATAAAAAAAACATAGATGTGTTCTAGAATGATTATATACTGCGAGGATATAAAAAAAGATTATTCAATGAAATGAAGTCTTAAGCAGAATGAAATGAGATGCAACTTTGTTATATCTACTGTTGTTTTTTTTTATAGATCACAGAGAGAATGATATGGTGGTTCCGCATTGGGATACGTTCAGGTTAAACGAGAGGATGACATATGTACAGTTAAAGCTCGGATAACACCTGAACATAATGTTCGACAGAAGTGTTATACTGTAAAACTTACATGTAACGAAGCAAAAGAAACTGTGTGAATAATGTGAAGACTGCGCAGCACATAGAGGTATTGTATAAATACTTTTAGAAAAAAGTAATTAGTAAAAGTGCAAACTATAAGAATGAGTTATATAAGTCTATTTTTCCACGAACTTGTATTTATTTTTCAGGAGGCTGTGTCAGCACACTGTTGTCTTCTTGGGCTGGCTGCATAGGCGCAGTGAAGACCCACTGTCTACAAGTGTAGATTGTTATTGGAGAAAGTCAAAATTGTCAGCAATGGGCACTCGTCTTAAATTTATTAAAGCAAAAAACTTGAGCAAGAATACTATATACCCAAGAGGCCAAAACTTTGGTCAACACAAACCAAAAAGTTTTTTTCAATATTGTTGAAAAACACAGTGAGGAAGTTGACGATACAGACAACCAACCGATGAAATATTTTATTTAGCCAAGTAATTCTGAAAATTTATCAATCCATCATTTGGTAAGAAAAATATCAAAGAAACCAGAAAACGCAGAAGAGTTTATTCAATTCTGCAAAATGTCAAAGGACATTCAAGCATGCAAGGAAGCTGCTCTTGCAACTATGAACAAAGTGACTGTCCTTTATGACATGAGCTTAGATATGCAAGAATTACAGCTTCTAAAGCATATGAAACTGCACAAAACATTTGATGAATCTCTTACGGAAGCCATCAAGGGGGCCTCTAAATTAAAAGATACTGAAGCCATGAGAAGAGGTAAATTGTTGGAGAGTGAAGTAATTAAGGCAGTGGAGAAAATAAAGAAAATAAACATAGATAAATATAGTGTAATATTAAATCCATTATATCCATTATCCCACACACACCCTATCATGGGAGCATCACCTGATGGGGAAAATGATATTTAAAGTATCGAAATTAAATGCCCATCTTAAGAAAAGTCTATGACTCAATATATAGGAATAGATAATTCAATATCTGCAAAATACATGGTACAGTTCCAGATTCAGATGCATTTCTCAAACAAAATGAAAGCACTTTTCTGTGTAGCTCATAGCGATTTTGAAGAATCAAAAAAAATCAACATTATTGAAATAGATTACGACAAAGAATATTGTAAAAACCTTATACAAAAATGTACCTCATTTTGGTATAATGCTATTTTTAATATTTTATTTAAATAGTATATAAATATGAATTAAACAAAATTTAAATAAAGTAATTTTTTATTAAAACATCCTGCATGTTAATAAGACCACAAGATATTATTATAATATTATCCATGGAAGCTAATAAATTATGGTCAATACAAGCATGAGGTAGTAACATATTAAATTCCCTTAGTCTATTTATCACACGTTCTACGTGAATTCTTAAGGCAGCTATACTTTTTGACTCCTTTACATTTTCTTTTGAATTAGGTGTAAATTGGTAGACACAAAGAGGTCTCATAAGAGTAGTAAATATGACAAGTCCTCGAAGCCTCTGTCTGCCATAACCACTGTTTTGCAAGATAATCAATCAAGAAAGTCACAATCATAACATCTGTTGCCCTGCCACCATATCCATTGGATATAAAATTAACCAAACCGTCAGTTGTATCAGAAATCAAATATTTTAATGTATTACATTTCATATATTGTGACCAAGTAAGTGGTGGACTGCAATAGATGGCTTTTCAAACTGAATTTCTAGGCAATCAATAATAGCAACAGTATTTGAATGTCTGGCTCTGAATTGTATAGGCAAATTATTGAAAACCTCTGAAGGTGTTGGCCATTCAATTAAACTTTTTAATTTTCTCTGCCAATAACAGGTACACTCTTTAAAAGAATTCTACTAATTGTACTCTGTGTCTACCCATTGTAAGGCTAATATATTGAAAGACTCATATAGTTTTATTTTCTTTAATGTAATTAAAATACCTATTGTATGGAGTGGAATGTTTTCACTGACTAATTTTATTATGTAGTATGATATGATCTTTTTGTAACCTAATAACAATTTATACTCTTTTTCAATAGCTATTAACACGCAATAACGCATTTGCTTTTCAAATTGTGTTTCTTTCTCGGAATCATCCTCCATATTCTAGCTTGGTTCAGGAGAACTTGTTTCTGGTTCAAAAGAAGGTGAAGACAACAGTGAAGATCGACTAGAGGATATTGATGGTATATCAACATAATCTTGATATAGTTTTCGTTTAAAACCAGGCGCTGGAGCTAGTTTCATAGGAGATGTTGACGTTGTTTTAGATGAAGCAGTAATCGGAGATATCGCTGTATTTTAAGTTTTTACACACATATTAACACTGGTACTTTTATTCCTATAATATGTTTTACTATTAACTTGAATGGCCTTGTCACATTGTGTTTTGTTCTGAATATTGGATACAGAAGCGTTGTAACTAGCTTCTTCGGTTTTAGAATCTTGTATGTATGCATGAAAACAAACTAGTACCTACTTCTAAGTAATTTTCATCATCACCACAGATATTTTGTTTGGCAGAAAGGGCAGATAGAGTGACTTCTATTTCTAAACCTTTTCTCTTTAAAAAACCTTCTCTTACCATCAACAGGATGGTTGCAGCTCAGTATCTTTCTGACTTAAATTTTTTTTAATTAAATTTGTGAGGAAGGATATCTTTCCTTAACCTTTATGTAGTTTTTTGTTTTTCTTGTAAATTCATGATTTTATACTCCATATAAATTACTGTATCTTTTTCTAGCTGAAAATAGAACCAAAATAAATTAAATTTGAGATGAATAGAAAACAAAATATTTTATAAAGCAGAGTAAGAGGCACTATAACAAATGTGGTCTTCTTGTAACTAGAACTGTGTAGGTATAAAATAGGGTGGTTATTAGATAATTTTGCATGAACGTAACAAAGTCCTTACAACAGAACACTATTATTTGTACGGTCAGATCGTCTCTGAATCGTTTTAAAACAATGTTTAAATGTTTTCTTATTGTTGGTATAGTCGTTTGTTTTTATAGCACAAAAACAAAAAAAGGTAAGGAAACGACTTAAATACTTACGTCAAAGTGATCTTCACAACAAACAGGTTGATGGAGATATCTCTTTTCGTAATTTCACATCACTTTCTCCTCATGTCCACACCTCTCGGGACAAGAAAAAACACTCTTTCCAGATTTCTTAGATTGTTCCATAATGATATGAGCCGTAAATAAAAAACACTATAAAATTGCAGCAGAACACAATATTTCTTTAATCTACCTCTCCCCTTATGTTTGTTGTCATAGACTATGACGTCACACCAAGCGCGCCAAAATTATGGGCGTTTAAACTGCCTGCCTTGGCTGTCTATTTTATTTTATTTTTTAAAATACTCTAAGGTTTTTTTAAGCATTGAGTATAAAAAAATCATATTCCCTATTGTGAACGATAAACATAAAATTAAAGAAAAATTTAAATCTTAAAGAAAAAATAAAGAGTAGGTTTTTCATGGTTTTGAGAGAGTCGAGAATATAAAATTAAGCTATTGATCAGATTATTGCACTAAGAATATTCCCTATTATTTTGCTAACATCACTTGTATCATTAAAACTAATACATAAAAGTGGAAATAATATTTGGAATTAATACTTAAAAATACTTACAAAGAAAATGGAACAATCTTTGAGATCCATAAAATAAATTGCACAGTCTTTTCAACTTCAAGGACTCGATTAGGGTCTCTACAAATAAATGTATATTCTTCACTCACGTAACTATACAAGCGGATTTCGTATGTGTTTTTGAGCAATCGTTTTTGTTAACATCCTCCGCGTCCTTCGGAAGGGAGCCCGCCTCCCGCGAGCTGGCCGATTCGTATATCACCGTCTTGATGCCGGACTCGAGCGACGTCATCGACGCGTCCGAGCTGGCCGACGGCGGCGAGCTGGTCTCGCTGTCCGACCGCGCGCCGCCGGCGTAGTAGTCACTGGGGTTCACATCGCACATGCACACACCGCTGCACTCGAATAGCTTGAAGCCGGAATCCGAAACGGGCACGGAGCGATCGAGCCGCGTCCCGTCGAGCACTTCGAAGTCGGCGCCCGAAGCGGGGTCGGCGCAGTGCGGCGCTCGCGGGGCGGCCGCGCGCTAGGGCGCCGCGTCGGCCGTGAGGTGCAGCAGGCGCGCCACGAGCGCCGAGCTGCTGGCCACGGCGGCCGCCACGTCGTCGTGCGCCGCCAGCAGCGCACGCACGCCCGCGCCGCGCGCCGCCACGCCCGCGCGCGCGCCGCCCGCCCGCGCCGCCGCCCGCTGCTCCGCCGGCGCGCTCGGCTGCAGCAGTGCGCGTTGCGTGTCACAAGATATTGCCGGGTTTTAAACATCCTACTAGAAATGCCTATTTATTCATTACAACAAATACTCACTGACAAACACAAATAAGAAAATTAAATACATATAAAAAATCGTCGGAGAAACTGCAAGCATTTGAGTCTTATTTGACATACATATATCTATTTTATCATTTTCCGGTATTATTCTATTGAACGTTCTATACATGATGCCATGATTAGTTCACGGGTCGCACCTGCGCCTGCGCCTGCGCATCATTGACGAGCGCGCGCGTGCGGTGCTCGGCGTCCTGCAGGCGCGCCGCCAGCGCCAGCACCTTCAGCTCCGTACTCGACACGTCCTTGTCCAGGATCTGCGTCTGCAGGAACACCGTCTGCGCCACCTTGTACCTGCGCCGGAGCAGTCGAGGCGTTATCAAGGCGCACGGATAATATTATAATCATTATGATTGCATGTTCGACATAACGCCTGACAAGTTTTTAGAAATCGCAACGAGACCGAACGCCGGCCTCGCGGTTTGAAGGCGCATCAGTGATCGCGCTCACGAGAACGCGCAGTCCGCACGCGTGCGTGTCATCGGCTCACCAGTCGGCGATGGCGTCGGCGCGCGCGCGAGCCAGCGGCGCGGCGCGCTGCAGCAGCGCGCGCGCGCGGCGCCCGGTCTCGGCCACGGTGATGCGCTCCAGCACGTGGAACTGCTCGTCGTTGTACGTCAGCGAGCGCGTGGCGCGGTCGCGCACCAGGTGCTGCCACGACTCGCGCAGCCTGCGGACACACGGACGTGCGGTGACTTGTCGGCGTAAGACAACGATACTGTGCGATACACCCCGTACTGTAGTCTGTGCTGACTCAGCTGGGCCCCTACCGCACTCTCACAGAAGGTCAGTGTAAAGCAGCTAATATATGTATGTAGCTGTTTAAAATGATGAGTGGGAGAGTCAGAAACTGAAAGAAGTATTCGAGGTGCTCCTCTGGTGGGAGAAACGTTCGGGAGCGTTCAGGTTATCGTTCATAAGAGATGTTTACATCTGTTTGTATGTAATAAGGTAATGTAATACCTCTCGACGAGCGTCTTGGCCTTGAGGTGCAGGCGCAGCTCGCCGGGGCAGGGCGCGTGCAGCAGCGCGTCGTCCCAGTCGGCGCGCAGCGCGGCGGCGGCGTGGCGCGTGCGCAGCGCGGCGCCGGCGGCGCGCAGCGCCTCGGCCTCCTGCGCCACGAGCGCGGCGGGCGCGGCCCAGGCGTCGGGCGGCGCGGCGCGCGGCGCCAGCGCCAGCGCGGCGGCGGCGGCCAGGTCGAGCGCGCGCGCCGCGTCGTGCAGGCGCGCGGCGTGCGCGGCCAGCGCGTGCGCGCGCGCCGCCACGGCGGCCAGGCGCACGGCCAGCAGCGCGCCCCAGCGCGACACGCAGGCGCCGCACAGCACGGACGCGGCGCACAGCGCCTCCACGCGCCGCTTCACCACGTGGCCCACGCTGCACGCCGTCTGCGGGCCGGGGGCAAGGAGTTCAAACTCACATCCGTATCGATATTATAAAGTGAAAGTTACTTTATCAGTCTAACTGTTAATTTGGCAATTTAGTTTTCGCGCTTTAACAAATTTCAATCAATTTTGTTATAGACATAGATTAGACCTTGAGTACACAAAGTTCTTCTTCCAAAAATAAAACTTAAAGAAGATAAAATAGGAAATAAACAGTTGTATCGAGTACTAAGTAAAATAACTATTTTCGTAAATGAAGTCACAGAGACCAACTAGTATGTGACATTGAAGCACGTACCTTCGCTTGCGAAGCGTCGTTCTCGACCGACACGATGTTGGGGAAGACTGGGAACTTCGGTATCTCGGGCTCCGGCGCCATGCTGACGTTGTTGTTGTTCTTGTTGAACAGCATCAAGGGAACTTCTGCCGTCGTGTCCGGGTAATTCTTACCTGCAAAAGATTTCCAAAGCAAAGTGTAAAAGCTAACAAAGACAATCAATTTTAAATTTTTGGACCGTAACTATTGGTGGAAGCGATCTCTGCCACATACCGAGCGTATTCTCGTCAATCTCGCTAAGAAGCAACGTATCTTTATACAGTAGGATCTGTGACTCTGCAACCACGCTCGTCTGTTCGCAGATGTATGTCTGTAGATGTTCGTATTTCTCCTCAGGTTTCAGGAACACCTGTCGACAATATGAACCTAAATAATGCTTGAAGACTTAGCGTCTTTACTTTCTTTTGTTTATTAAGGATCAATTAAATAAATTTGCTAAGAAATCGAGTGACAATTTACACCTTTTAAAGGACAAAGAGTTAATTCTGAAAAAGGTGTAACATTAATACACTTAGTGTAACAAAATTTTATTAAAATCCTCTAAGACATACTTAACCGTGTATTTTATATAAAAACAACAGCAAATAAAATGACCGAAATATTTCGTAAAAAGTTTTAAGGTAAAAAAATTAAATTAATTATCAAATCTTTTTGCATTAACAACGCAATGACTATTGATGAGTGGAAACTGTATTAGTATTGTTTGAATGGAAATCAAAATCTGAATTCATGTGTAACGGACCTAGCAATCGCAGCTGTAATGTAGACCGCGCGTAACGATGTTACATAAGTACGAATGAATTACGACTACATTTCCGCCTTAATGAGTGAAATTGATAAAAATCGGATCGATATGAACTTTGCTTATGTAATTTTATAAATTTATATAGACAAACATTTAAATAGTTTAAAATTACTACCACTATCGCTCAATCACTTCCTAGTTTTTTCTTGCCCCAAGTTGAAGAAATAAATCACTAATTTTTTTTACATTCAATCAGTGTGACGTCAATATATAGTGAAATGTTAATTTTTTATGCTTGATCTATGGTAAGAGTTAATTGTTACCTTAGATCAATTAGAAAAATTTTAATAATGCATAGTTATTAAGGGAATTATTTTATAATTGTTTGTTATTATTTCTTTAAACAGAGATTGAAGGTCGAAACTAACAAAAATATACATATGTCCTATAGATAGACTAGAATAAAATTTTTTAAACATTTTGTTACAAGTAAAATTCAATGTAATTCATTTATAAATAAAAATTGATTACACGCTTCCATCTATTATAAAACCTTACTTACATAATAATAGTAATAATGTGGCATTGAAACAATAACTGCTAGTTAAGTATCAATCTTTACTAAAATGCAATATTCTACAGTTTGTTAAAATTCTTTGCTTGACTTTCAAACTGACAAAACTATGCCAAGGATTTCTCTACAACTTAATGATTGCTTCTGCTGTTTATAGCGTACCGAAACAAAGCAAGTATTTAACTATTTCTAACTTGTACAATTGTTGAAAATAAATTTATCTATATCTATACTAATATATAAAACTGAAGAGTTTGTTTGTTTGATTGTTTGCTTAAACGCGCTAATCTCAGGAACTACAGGTCCGATTTGAAAGATTCTTTCAGTGTTAGGTAGCCCATTTATCGAGGAAGGCTATATATTATCACGCTACGACCAAAAGGAGCGGAGCGCCAATGAAGAATGTTTCAAAATCGGGGGATATTTTCCTATTGAGAGAGCTTACGCTGCGTGCGCTGCGTAAACGGTTAAAGTTTCGCAAAAATCATGTATGACAGAATTGTTCCCTTTTAAAAGTTCTAAAAAAATGACCGCGACAGCATATGTCTATCTTTTAAGGTTAGCTCACTATAACCTTTTTTATGCTAACCAAATTTGTTCTAGAATAATGCATTATTAGCCCAAAGTAACTGTTCCATGCGGACGAAGTCGCGGGCAGAAACATGAAGCTGAAACTAGCAGCCACGCTTCATATCTCTTCTTCTAGGCAACAGAATTAGTTGTTACTTCGCACAAATTATCCTCATTGTGTCTTCTAATTGTACAAAAAAAATCAAGGGGGATGTTCAACCCCTTTTATTTTATTTTTATTTTAATCTAGCAAAAAGTAGGAAAAATATGTCTTAAAGTTTCCTTATCACGGCTCCTGTGCAATAGAAGTAGTTGCAACTTAACGAAACTCCCTCTAATAACGTCTAGAAATAGTAACAAAAAATCTAATGTGACATTCAACCCTTGTATTTTTTTTCAAATGCTAATAAGATATTAATATTCGTTCACTTTTCATATCTCGGCTCCTGTACACTACTTTTTTTTGTTACTTGGCAGAAATATTGCCATGAGTATTAAAACATTATATAAAAAAACACAAAAGACATTTCCCAACCCCTCATTTTTTATTTACCTTTTTTTTTTATAAACCGCGTCAATTTTTTGTTTAAATTGCCATACCTCTGCTCGTAAACACTAGATTTGCTTGTAACTTCACATAAACCCCTATCTAGAGTTTACGATCAGATATATGGCAATTTAAACAAAAAATTGACGTGGCTTAAAAGAAAAAATAAATAAATAAAAAATGAAGGGGGTGGGTATCCCTCGTGAATTTTTTCGTACTGTCTTTAGATTATATAAGAGGGGTTTATGTGAAGTTACAAGAAAATCTAGTGTCTACGAGCAGAGATATGACAATTTGAACAGGATAAAACTACTACTGAAGTACATATACATTAAAAAACCTAAGGAGGGTAATATCCCTCTTGAAAATTACTTCATTTTTTCTTAACAATATGAAAATAAGTTATGCGAAGTTTCAACAAAATCTGATGTTTAGGACCAGAGATATGAAAATTTGAACAAAGTACTAAATTTTTCTTGTATTAGTTTCGTTAGAACTGGCTGCTAGCTGCTAGTTTCAGTTTCGTGCGGAAACTAGTATTAAATAATATCGTTTATTAAAAAACATATTGAAAAATGTGTAATTCATAAACATCATGCAAAAAATAATAAGGAAATGGAGATGTGGCTTTACTTTTATAATATTTTTGGATGACCAATATGATTTATTGATAATAAATATATAATAGCATCTTTAATCTCAAGTGACAACAAAAATTATGTGAAAAAAAGTGTATTTTACATGTTGTCAAGATTACAATGTGATATACTCTGATAGTCACTGATATCAGCAAGTTTGTTATAAAAACCCAACATAATGCATAATCAGCTCACACAGTTAAATCTAAAGATTTCTATTGCTAATATATTAACAATATTAGATATTACCTTTAAACTGGCTGCTTTGTTCACATGAAATATGTGAACAGGTTTAGTGGACGTGGCTGTTTGGACCTCGGAGAAGAACCTCTCAAATGTCCAGATCCTGTGTGGGTCTACCTCTAACAACCCAGCAAGCAGTGGAGTAACTAACTTCCGGAGACCCACACTCAGTTGACAGTGTGATGGTAGTTCCCGAGACCATTCAATTGGTCCATTTTCTGTTGTTTGTGTTCCCTGCAAAAACAAAAAATATTACATTAAAATAGATCTTATTAGCTGTCTTTGTAGATTGTTATGTTTTTCATGTTAATCAACATCATGAAGATGAAGAAAATATGAAGAATTATCTATTGTATATGTATATAGAAAAATAAGTAATCACTGTATTCATTTTCTTATCAGAAAAACTTAACTTTCATAATACTGGCAACTTACCGATATTACTCCAGAAGCTTTCTTTGTTGTAATATAAAACATTGTCTCTTTATTTCTCCGCCCGCCATATGGCCTAAAAGGCAGTTGGCCTGTTGCTACATGGTACAACGTCACCCCAATTGACCACAAATCTACAGTTGCACCAAAACTCTTGCCCACAGGCTTTCTCAATACTGCTCTTTCATACATATCAGGATGAAGGTACTCCTCTGTCCCATACAATGATACAAACTGCTCCTCCTCTTGTAACTCTCTTGCTGCACCAAAGTCTGTCAATTTATATGTTGTAGTGCCATCTTCACTAATAAACTTCATAATATTACCAGGTTTTAAATCCCTGTGTACTAGGTTATTGTCTCGTAAATGCTTCATACCAGCAGTCAAGTGTTCTAGCACCAGTAGGAATTCATGCTCTTGTAATCCATATGTGTTCTCAGGGTCATCAAGAATGTTAAACAAACTTCCCCCCGTACACAGTTCCATGACAATAACTTTGCCTCTTCCATCCTGCTCTTCCTCGATAGCTAGCAACTTAACAATATTCTCATGCTTTACTTTTTTTAGTACCTCGAACTCACGCATCTGCACATCGTGAGGCCTCATATGGCTTAGTTGATTAAACGTTTTCACGGCCACTGGTTCCCCGTTATTCTTATTAACACCTTGAAATACAGCGCCAGTGGCTCCTTTTCCTAAAACACTAGTTGTACACCACACATAATTTTCTGATCCTCTTAAAAAAGACATCGCTAATTTGTTTTTAAAAAATTATTTACTTGAAGCACTTAAAAATTTTATGCCTTAGTTTTGATTTTCCTTCAATGAATGTTCAAGTTGTATTTCACTCAGTTGAATATTTAATTCGTCTTTAAATTATTCTTGGTTCGTTTTCACTTTCATTTTTTTTTCAATTTTATTGCACTCAGCTCTGTCTTGTGGGGTTTCTGACATGAATTTGACAATGTTCATCGATGACAATGAATGCAAAATAAAAAGTAAACGTAAGTGATGTACAACTTGACTTTTTATATGAAAAATAAATAAAATAAGAGCGCTATTTGTTATAATATAAACCTTAAAAAATAATACAAAAGATCTCTGAATAGATAATTATTAATATTTTATTTTTATTATCGACCTTGATATCAAGACCATTCTTATGGCTATAGATTTGAAGTGTTTTCAGTTTTTCATCAAAATAATTCTTTAAACATTATTACAAATACAACTAGTTTACATTAAATGATAGTTTATAAGCCCGTTTAGATTTATTATAATTATATATAATTATAATCGTAATTTATTTTACTATTTTGTATTCGACTAATCAGCAAAAATCGCTGATACAACTCTAATAAGTTTCAAAATTTTGACTCTGTGGTACATGTTATTCAACACTACGGTGGACTTCTGTGGAAAAAAATCATGACCTGTCATTCGGCCATGTAAATACATCGTAAATTAATACGTTAAATAATATTAAAAGGCATTAAGGCATTTTACAATTATAACATTCAAAATTAGAATTAATTGAAATTATTATATATTAAAAAGTGTTGAGTATTAATTACTTTCTGTGTTGATTTTTACCACAGCTCCTTGGACTTAGTAACTCATGTTAGTTTACATCATATTTAAATAGAATTTGGAAATGTAAGTATAATTAACGATAAATATACTCCTAAACTTTTAACCATACTCCTGTAGTGCTTACCAAAATGATTTACTATTGAACTACTGCTTGTTTATGACATTTTTATATAAAAATACATATCTAGTTAACAAAATTAAATTTAATCAATTGTTCTATGTTTTAGGTCATCAAAACACGTAAGCCGATATCGAGATGATTCGCATAGTCGTGAACGACATCGCGACGTTGAACATCGTCGGGACGCTACATCTCGGAACAAGGACAGATCGAAATCTAGATCGCCTAAAAGGAGACATCAATCTTCAAGCAGAGAGAGGAAAGAATCTAAACATAAAAAGAGTAAAAAGAAGAAGAAGAAGAGAAAGCACAGTAGTAGCTCATCCAGTAGCAGTGACACTGACAGTGATGAAGAGGAGTTAAAGTTGTTACAGAGGTTAGAAGCTGAGCGGCTGAGACTGAAGGAGGAGAAGAAAAAACAGAAGGAGTTGTTGAAAGCTAATGAAACTCCTGAGGAGAAAAGGTACCTATTTTACAAACAAAATGTTAGGAAAATTTGTTTAAGATTTTTAGTCCTGTTATTATTTTACTCTCGAGTTTAGTTGCATTTTCTTGGACTTTTTTCATCAATTACTTATTAAGACACTTATTATTGTTATGTATTAAGTGTATGTTTAAGGTTTTAATAGAAATATTATGTCTATAAAATCAAGTCAAATATATACTTGGTTTGTTTAGATACCTTCTTCATACAATGAAAAAAAAATTTACAATAGACTTTAAGGTAAAAGACATATAACAAAATGATTTTTGTTATATTCCATTTAATATGTATTCTTCAACAATGTTATAATACTGTTTTCAGAGCTCGAAGACTACGAGAGAAACAGGAGAAAGAACGCAAGAGAAGAGAGCGTATGGGCTGGGACAATGAATACCAATGCTACACCAACCAGGATAACCCGTTTGGAGACTCTGCACTAACACATACATTTGTATGGTCGAAGAAACTTGCTAAAGAAGGTGTAAAAAATGTGTCACATGATGAGCTCGAGGCGTTGAATAGACAGAAGCAAATGGAAAATAAAATTGAACTAGAGAAGGTAAATAGAATTGTGCTCTACATTACAATGTTATTCTTGTAAAAATTATTATGAAATTCTTGTAAAAATATTTTTTTTTGGTAGACGTGTTCTGGCGTTAATGTTCTTTTTGCTAAAGCTATTTTATTGATTACTGCACATTATACTACCAATAATATTTTAATGTCAAAGTACCTAATGGAGATATGTATATTAGTAGTCTTCTTGAAACCTTATTACAAAAAAAATTATGTACCCTAAACAAGTTATTTAAGAGTTTAAATGTGCCACAGCACAATAATTCACAGAAACAGTTCAATAAGACAATAAATAGGTCTTGGAATACCCACAGATTATATATGTGAAAGTTTTATGATAAAATATATAACTTTGTCGAAGTTTTGAAGTAGTAGTAGTAGCTTCTTGCATGCTAAAATTTAGAAACATATTTTGTAATTTGTCCGAATTATAATGATAAATGTCAAATACATTTGAAAAAGTAATTTTTGCAGACAAAGGCATAAATAGTTGCTAGTATGTACATACTAATCACAATGAGTAATAAAATTGGAATACTCTAGTATTAAAAAAGCAAGATGATCTAGTTAGTAGTTTGAACATGTCAATCTCAATCGATGGTCACGGGTTCGGAACCTGTTTAACACTGCTGAGTTTTCAAGAGCTAAAGGAGATTGGGCAAATTACAATGGCGCTCGGTTGCGTTACTCTTAACACAGTATAGCAGCGAAAATTGGAAGTAAATAGGGAGGATTTATCTACTTTAAAACAAGGTCAAATACGAATTAATATTATGTGGGGTTTTTGAAAAAGAAAATACAAAATTGAAAAAAAAGTATTGAGGTTATGTTATATGTCAAAACAATGTCGTTTTGTAACCGTCGAGGAACATATTTACATGGTTCTATTATTTATTATTATTTTGGGTTTATTTATATATCGGTACATCTTTATTGTTTGGTTTAAATACATAAATAGGTTTATTATAAATAATTCGTAATTCATTTATAGGAAAGCAATAATAATCGCTTTTAAAATTATTTTATAAGTTATAAGTAGTATATATATTTTTTGTATAGTTTCTAATGCTGGTTAGTCGATCGATTCTTTTCAATAAAAAAGACTTCACTATAGTGACAAAGGACATAATTATTTAATGAATTATATTACAAATACAATACTAATTAGATTGAAAATATAAACCCCACAATTGATTTGAATAAATTTCATTTAAAAAACATTTAAAATAATAAATATTAATTATACATTTACTTAAATGGCTATACGCGTATAAAAGTGAAACCAAAAACGCCCAATCTCCTTTATGTTTAAATTCTCTTCAGTGAAGGAAAACATCATGAGAAACCTGCATGTGCCTAGCACATGTATATCCGCCAACCTCCTGAGAAGCAGCACGGTGGATTAAGCTTCCTTCGAAACTCCTTAACAGTAGAAGGAGGCTCTGTCCATCAGTGCGACATTGACGAGCGTGTGGTGCAGGTGAAGCAGCGCCGGCTGGAGCGCGAGGCGGAGCGCGCGGCGCGCGAGGCGGAGGCGGCGGCGGCGGCGCGCGCGCGCGAGGCGGCGCAGTTCCACAGCTGGGCGCGCCACGAGGACGCCTTCCACCTGCACCAGGCGCGCCTGCGCTCGCAGATCCGCATCCGGGACGGCCGAGGTTGGCACGCCCTTTCATTGGCTGTTCATTTCTGTTCTTTACCTATAGGGCAATTGATCAAACTCTAATTCAAAGTATACTTTATTCAAACAGGCTTTTTAAAGCACTATCGAATCGTCAATTTACACGTCCATTTTTTAGATGTTTATAAAGCATCACTGGTTTGGAATGTAGTCTCTACAGACAAGAATCAGCAAGAAATTTGATAACAATTCTTTTAAATCCACGTCTCTTTGTCGTCAAAATATTCATGTATAGTATAACATCATATTAATCATCATAATAAAAATATTAATATAGCAAGCTATGGATGCTATAAAATTTAGTAATTTGTCTATAATAAAATTAAATTCATTCGCCTAGGGCGTCACGGTAACCGTTTGTCTAGGGCACAATAAAAATCTTTTACATAGGACATAATAAATATCATTTGAATAGGGCACTATAATTATCGAAATGTTTTTTTAATTTTTTTTTCTTCGTAGCGAAACCAATCGATTTGTTAGCCTGGTACGTGAGCTCCGAGCAATGCGTCGATGCGTTAGAAATGCATGAACCGTACACTTATCTAAACGGACTGAATGCCCAGGACTTGGAGGATCTGCTTGAAGACATTAAGGTAAGGTATATGTGTATAGATGGAATATAAATGAACAGCTTACTTTCAATAATAAACTAATAAACGCATCACGCTCAACCACTCCCATTAGGATGTCGTAATTCTGAGTTTGAACAAACCACGACAAGCTTCCGTATCGCCAATATAGACGTTTACCGTGAGCAGGGGTCGAACCCGCGACTGTTAACGTTTCGGTTAGTTGCAGTGGCCAATGCGCCAACATGTTTGCCAATTTTCAAAATTCAATGGTCCCCAGTAAATAGGATGATCTCATGGGCACAACATAAACGGTAATATCTAAGCCACGTCGCCGTAAAGGCAACAGTAGAAGACAGTGGAATCATATCGGACGATCGACCGCGGTGTGTGGGCAGGTGTACAAGGAGCTGGAGCAGAACGCGAACCAGGCGTACTGGGAGGACGTGCAGACCATCGTGCTGGACGAGCTCAGCAAGCTGCGGCGCCTGGCCGCGCCCGGCGCGCGCCGCGACGGCGTGCACCAGGCCGTGGCCGACGACGTCACGCAGGTACTGCCATACCAACTGCTGTAAACAATTAGCCTTCCTTTAGTATTTTCTAATAAAAAAAATATTGTTATTAGTTCTCAAAATTAATAAAAATTTAATTTATTCATATATCCAGAAGTGGATAAAAAGTTGATTGAATAATCGTGTTAAAAAAAAATGAAGTAAACGACGTCCATTTCAGATATTCAAAGGCAAGACGGGCGCGCAGCTGGAGGCGCTGCGCGCGGAGATCGAGGGCAAGATGAGCGCGCGCCGCGACGGCGTCGACGTGCCCTACTGGGAGAGCCTGCTCAGCCAGCTCAAGGGTGTGGTCTCATTCGTTCATTATAATGTGTTGGGAGGATCTATTTTGGTTACTTATTTACTCATGAAAATCATTTGCCGAGGGCGTCATAAATATTATTCGTCTTTTTTATAAAAATAAATTGTTGGTCTTGAGCAACACATGATGTTAAGTAATCACGTCGCCCATGGACATTTGCAGTATCATAGGAGCTATAATGCATTTCCATCTTAAAAAGAAATAAAGAATGAAAGGGATTAGGAAGTGAAGAAAGGAATTGGGGAGTTAGGTGACTGGCTCTCTCACTCACCATACAAAACGCAGCCTTATAAGCTACGCCGATCTTCTATCAGTGTGAGGTACGGGCCCTATCGACCCAATATACGAGCTGTAGTCAGGGGGCTATCTATCCTTATCATTCTCTTAGGGCACTATGATCATTTGCTTAGGGCTCCATGAAAATCAGTCACCTAGGTCAGCACTTTAGTTTGGTAGTGCCGACGCTCAATAACGCCTGGTCTCTCGCAGCGCACATGGCGCGCGCGCGCCTGCGCGACCGCCACCAGCAGAACCTGCGCCGCAAGCTGCAGCTGCTGAAGCGCGAGCAGGGCGTGCAGCCCGCCGACGAGCGCGCCGCGGCCGGCGCGGGCGCGCGTGACGAGCGGCGGTGGGTTGTGTTTTGTTCGCCGTTAGGGTTCCGTGCCCGAAGGGTGCCAGTGGGGCCCTGTTATTAAGTCTCCGTTGTCCGCCTGCTGTCTATATGTCAGCGAGCAGTGTTTTATATACCACAATAGGAAATAAGTAGAATGTGTTTATAGAATATGTATTTTTAATTGTTGCTATAAAAATAGTTATAGAAAACGGTCAAGTGTAAGTGGTTTCTTTTAGAAATATATTAAAATGACATATATATTTTGTATGAAAGTTCTAGTAATGTGTCATATTGTTGAATATTATTAAATATATGTGTATATGCAGATATGGATATAGATATTAACTTTCTTATTAATTTATAAGGTAAATGATTCGCCTAAAAGTAATAGATACAGATCTTAGTTTTCCCTGGAATATTCGCAGATACGGAGATCGGGCATATCACTAGATGTACCATCTGCTTCAGTTTTTTTGTATATCTTTGGAATTGGTATCCATATACACTCTAAAAAATGAATCTCGTTCACTATAAGAATTGTGATACAACCATTATATTTTTGCTATATACTCCTCAGCTCGCAGTCGCCCGAGGCGGAGCCGCAGCGCGCGGCGGACTCGGCGGACGAGGCGGCGCCGGAGGGCCGCGAGGCGCAGCTGCAGTACGCGGCCGGCGGCTACTCGCCGGCGTACCTGGGCGCCGCGGCGCTGGAGCCCGGCACGCTGCTGCTGGAGGCGGCCGAGGACGAGCAGCGCCTGGCCTTCCTGCGCGCGCGCCTGCACGCCGCCAGCGCCGCCGACCAGCACGCCGCCGCGCTGGCCGTACGCTCCCGCTCTTTTCGCCTCATTGACGCGTCGCGTCTCGAGCTCCACGTCAAGCACGTCCTCGTTCGTAGGCGGAGCCGGCGGCGGGCGCGCCGGGCGCGGCGGGCGCCAGTGGCGCGGCCGGCGGCGGCGCGGCGCTGGAGGCGGTGGCGCGGCGCTCCATGGCGGGCGGCGCGGAGGGCGAGGGCGCGCAGTTCAGCGTGGAGCACGCGCTGCCCGACCAGCCCTACCTGTGGGCCGACAAGTACCGCCCGAGGAAGCCGCGCTACTTCAACAGGTACGCACCTGCCGCCAAGACCGTCTTTAACCTATGTCATTAAGGCATCTATGACATGATAATGGAGTACCATTTTGTTAAAATAAATATAAAAAGTAAATTGGCAGAATTCTAGTAATCATCATATTTCAAAAAACTGACACTTCTAGCATTTAAGGAAAGTCAATAATGATTGAAGATGTAGCCTTATAATTTTAAGAGCAAAAGACAAAATTATCAATCCCTTCTCATTAATCTACAAAGAACTATAGGGCCTCATCTATCGCTTCCCTGTTTCATCGGGCCCTGGATACTTGTTCAGATTGCCCAGTTGTAAGAGGCCTGCCTGCCGGAATGCACTTGAGCATCACTCTCAACTGTGCCAACACTAAATACACATCCATACCTGCAGTACAAACATTTCTGTATGAAACAAAATTCACAATAACACTTTGCACAAAGAATTATTTTTTAGGATTTAGAAAACACATTTTTAGATTTTATATGTTACTGTAAAATAATACTTATTGCTGACTCACAATTTCCTATTATTAAAGACAAACTTTCTAACAAATTCATAATTCTGAAACAATGAAAATGACTTGCAGAGTGCACACGGGCTTCGAGTGGAACAAGTACAACCAGACGCACTACGACATGGACAACCCGCCGCCGAAGATCGTGCAGGGCTACAAGTTCAACATCTTCTACCCCGACCTCATCGACAAGAACGCCACGCCCGAGTTCTCGCTCGTGAGTTAACTGTACACTGAAGAATGTGCTTTATCATTAGCGACCCACACAGTGCTGTCACATTAAAAATGTTTTATATTATTTAAAGATTTTGCTTCAACATGTGGAGAAATAATATTAACTAGCACATCTCACATTTAAATTTAAATTGTGTTCAATCATTTAGTTTTTTACTAGTAATAGAGCTGGTGTTAGACAAACTGAAAACTTTTTGTGCTGTTCAATGTGAGTTAATAAAAATGGAATACCATTTTTGTGTTTAAAGAACATATTACCCATCCCAATAAAATTTATTTAAAATCAACGTGATCACAATGAAGTAGTCAAAAATCAAAAGAGATATTGTGCCATTGAAAAACTTAAAATCTTATTATTCGAACAAGAAATAAGCTGAATTAACAATTTTTTATTATTACAGATTATATTGAAAACTCCATTGAATTTCAGAAACCGTGTCCCGACAACCCCGAGTTCGCCGTGTTGCGCTTCCACGCGGGCCCGCCGTACGAGGACATCGCGTTCAAGATCGTCAACCGCGAGTGGGAGTACTCGTACAAGCGCGGCTTCCGGTGCCACTTCCACAACAACATCTTCCAGCTGTGGTTCCATTTCAAGAGATACAGATACCGTCGTTGAATACAGTTTTTATCAAATGGCAATATTTGTTTTATTTTACAATTATCTGGATTCAAATCTCTCACTTATCTGGCTATAGGGTGATTCCTAATTAGTTATTTCTTATAGCTACAATGATAGATAAAAAAAAACATTAAAAAACACCAAAAAACAAACAAACATATCTTAATTTTTGTTGTTGTATTAATTTTAATAATAACAAAAATCAAGATTCTTTAGTGTTACTAGCGGCCCACACAGGCTTTACTCGTGTTACATGTAAATAACAACCTCCACTTCACTCCCTAGGAATTAATTTATTTCTAACCAGAAATAGATACATAAAATTTCGTGTTTCTAACTCTATAATGATAGCCTTTCACAAGGGTGAAATTTTCAAAAATTAGCTGACTGAAGGCACTGGTAAACAATGTTATATATATATATATATATATATATATATATATATATACACACACACATATAACATATTGTTTGGATTATTTAAGTAAAAAAAATATTATATTTATTATACAGATATCAAAATTCTTACAAGAAAGAAATCCCTCCATTCTTATCATAAATTTCTTCATAATAAAACAAGTAAATGATTTAGTAATTACACTTTGGCTGATAGGTCGGTCACTAACATTATAAAAGTAAGTTTAATTATTTTACCAAATCTATCCAATACAAAAAATCATTTCATCAATCAATAAAAGCATCTTCAAAGCTTTTATTTAACAAACCCTATTGTGTGTTTATGTAATGTTTAAAATAATAAAAAAGAAAGAATACCTATTAGTTTAATTGAAATCATTTATTAGGATATTAGATTAAATAGTTCAAGGATATCTTTATTTATACTCTCATAGTGTTGATCAACATGGCTCTTTATTAAATAAAGAATTATTTCACAAGTTGATTATGATCTAAGCAGATATTTTATAAATAAGTCTACATGTTGTTTGGTTTGAAAGAAACTTGGGAATTATGAAAGATGACATTTAATTCCTTGTTCTATTACACTTATTCCTTTTTGGGTTGATCTTCAGTTTGATTTACTACTTCCTCTGCAGCAGGATTGGCTCGGAAATTAGGGAACTGTTCCCAAGGAGCACTAAGCTCAAAGCGCCTGAACTCCTGTGCCAACTCCAAAGGTTCAACTACAACTCTCTTCTGCTCATCATCGTAACGGAGCTCTACATAGCCACTGAGAGGGAAATCCTTTCTGAAGGGGTGGCCTTCAAAACCATAATCTGTTAAAATTCTTCTTAAATCTGGGTGATTTGCAAAGAAGACTCCGTACATGTCCCAAATTTCTCTCTCATACCAATTCGCAGCCTTAAACACTTCGCAGGCAGAGTCAATCGGCGTCAATTCATCAGTATATGTCTTCACTCGAATTCTGGCGTTGTAACGCAGTGATAATAGGTTGTATATGATTTCAAATCTGTACTGCCGGTTCGGAACGTCCATTCCTCCAATGTCAACGAGATTCGCGAACTGCGCATTGTGATGATCTTTCAGAAATTGGAGCACTGGAATTACACCCTCGGGAGGAATAAGTACTTCCAATTCATTACCGGCCGTAATCTGCACCTTTTGTACGTATTTTGGCATACATTCTGCGACGTACCTGCCGAAATCAACTAATTGAGATTTTTGCAGGGGATCTAATTTGGCCACCGTAGGCCTCGTTTCTGACTGCGGTGCGGCTTGATCTGTTTTTGTAGCCACGCGCTGCAGGCCAGAGTATTGATTATTATTTAAAACAGCACGTCCAAGGTTCCTTCCTGCACCAAGGGTGCGTCTTAAGAAAAAAGACATTATTTTGGTATTTTTCTCGTTTTTCCTTACGTAATTATCGTTTCAATCGAATCGAAAGTAAAAACTTGTATAATGTCATAAACATGTCAAATTGACGTTGACATTATATAAAATTGTAGATAAATAATCATTGAATAAGTAAAATAAATTTCCTTTCAGTTTTTTTTAAAGTTCAGTCACATAAAATTTATAAAACTATTGATTTGATTAATAATTGAGAATTTAACACTATTACTTATAAAAAGGTGTTATACTTTAATGACTTCTGTTACAATTATATTTAATAATTACACAGACTATAGACTCAATGATAAACACACATCAAGGTTCGAGATCTTCAGCAGTTCTTCACTATTTCGTTTTGAAATTTCGCTGGACAAAAATGTAAGAGAATACCGATGGTTGATGAAAAATAAAGGTTCGTGGTTTTTGTTAAATTAAATAAGTAAATATTTTTGATTTAATCAATCAAAGCATAGCGATAACACCGTTGTCTAAGCAAAAATTTATGGAGGCTTAAAAATATTTTTTGTATATATTGGTATAAATGAATTACTGTGGGCGGAATGGTGTTTTTTTTTTTATGGAAAAATATAAACATATTTTATAAAACTGAAGGTATAATTGAAAATTTTGTACGTGCAGTGTAAATACAAATAATCACCACTTAAGCCACAATATAATAAATCTCCTTAACAGAGTTTAGTAATAAAAGCCATTAACCAAAGAATTGAATTGAAATGAGTTTAGTAATATAATTAAATATATTAAGCTTACATTTTTTAAGGTGCAAAGGTATTCTAAACAAAATGGATGAGGAAATAAAGCAGCTCAAGTCAGTGCTGAGGTCTCTGGTGGTCTCAAGTCCGACACAGGTAGATGTACGGTCACTATGCAGAGACTACCGGAACATGGTTGGCTCACAAATACCTAACAATAAGTATGGATACAAGGACCCTGTTACTTTCCTTAGAGAAAGATTTAGTGACTGTTTTCTGGTAAGTCCTACTTATAATTACAGAGAACTAACTGATTTATGTGTAATTGCCTCAATACTGGTCACATAATGAGCATTTTACTATAAATATGAGTGAATATTATGTGTATATTTTTGTTTTATAATGAACAATTAAAATTGTATATTAAAAAGTCTAATTGCTAAAGCATATTATTCTTTACTAGATTATATAGATGATAATGATGTGTGGATCGAGTATAGCTAGTTTTTGTATAGAATGTTTAATATACATATTTGTAATTTTTAAGGGTACCTAAAACTTTATTTATTATAATTCGTACATCACACATGTACCTTTTATATTATACAGTTTTTAGAAATTATAAAAGTCTAGTGATTTACCCGTTCTTCACACTTGTTATATATAAATATAAAATTTAATGAACTGATAACAAAATGCTTTAAATAGTTTCAGGGGCCAGTCGCAAACCCTGAATTGACATTAATAGTTCCAGATGCCTTGAAGCATATTGATAAGTTTGTACAGAAGCAAAAATCTTCAAGTACTAAATTGTGAGTTCAATAAAATTTGATGAGCGTTTTGGAATAAATACTAACTATATTAAATTTATTTATTCATTGGGTTTGCAGCAAAGGGAAAAGAAGAAGTGTGCCTGAATCAGTAGCGAAGCCCTTCGAACCAGATTTAATTGTGAAGAGTTTCAATAAGAAAAATGTTACAAGCAAGGAACAAAATTGTCCAAGTAAAACCAATGAAATTATACAAAAGAATAAAGATACTAAACCAAATGATCAAATAAAAAACATAGAAGTTAAAAATCACTCAAAATCAGCTGAAAATCCCTCACAGGTAAATGAAAAATTAGTCATACACAATGTCAAGAATATCCAAAATGGTCAGCATTTTTTATTCTATCTAAATATATATAATTCAAAGGTGACTGACTGACTGACATAGTGATCTATCAATGCACAATCCAAACTACAGGCCGGATCAGACTAAAATTTGGCATGCAGTTAGATATTATGACATAGGCATCTGCTAAGAAAGGATTTTGATTAATTCTACCCTCTAGGGGATAAAATAGGGGATGACAATTTGTATGAAACTTTATAAATTTTAAATCTATCGGGCTAAGACTTTGCGTGCATAAAGCGACTATAACGGAGGCATCACACACATTGCAGACAAAGTCGTGAGCACCGGCTAGTTCTATCCGTAAATTTATAACATATCTATAGGTATATAATTTAATTGCAAAATACAAAAGGTTTAGTGGATGTATTGTAAATCCTTAAATTCATTTCTTTGGTTAATGGCTTTTGAAAATGACATCTACTAGTACTCACCATGCCACTATTGCCATGTTCTGTGCCATTTTTGCATTTCAATGTTATATGTAAATTATTTATAGGTTATAGAAGAAAAATGTACAAGAATTTTATTACAGAATAACGAAAACAAGTGTGAAAAGACAATTAACAATGGAACTTGTGCACAAACTGCTTTGCAAAATTTCCTCAAAAGAAGAACAGCACTTTACAACTCACAGAACTCCATCAGTGACAAATCTTCCAATGAAGAATCTCATAAAGAAGACAATGACTCCGGAAGACAGACGTTGTCAAGTATGTGTAAAAATGAAGCCATTATTCTATCTAGCAATTATAACATCACATGTGACTTGAAATTAATGTCATATTTCATAGAAATTCGCTCATTGGTATTAACAGCAGGATTTTTCCGTGTTTGTTACCTCAGAACTCCATGGTTCATTAATTGATTTTGAAATGTTTAAACTCGTTTTATTTGATTTTTAAATCAAATCAATTGGAAAAAGTATGTCAGTATAGTAAATAATGTTGCATATTTTGCTTTTCAAATCGGTTTCTTTTTATTTTTAATGTCTTACTTTAGTAAACTTTTATCATTTTCATACAGTCATTTTCAAATATTTGCTTTTGTATACAGGTTCAAGCAGTAGTAAGAAAACGCAGCTGGAAGAATTGAAAAGAGAACTAAGAGATATTATATTCAGCCATCCTGATGGAGTGTGGTGTGCAGACCTTTTAAGACTCTATAGGTAAAAGCAAAAAAATTTTTATATAGGATTTTTTTATAATAAATATTGGACAATTGAACATGACAACTACTGTGAAGTCCCTATCATATCTGCCCCTACATTAAGCGGATTTTCTGTGAGAGTGTGACAACACCCTGTCTAGTAATAAGCTACAGCTACTCTCTACCACCATAGTTTTATAACATAAATTATGTAATAATCGGTGTGTTCTAAAATACGATTGAGTGTGCTGGCCAGATCTAATGACATCTAGAATTGACTTTTTTATTTATCTAAGGCAGATTACAGATTGCGCGTTTTCGGGCACGTATTGGGTACGCGTTCACTGAACCAGTACGCATATGTATTTAAAGTGCGTGCCTATACGTTACTATGCCAGTGTTACCAGAATCGATATTTAAGATTAAAAAACAAATTCTGCTAACACTGGTAAAAGGTCCAGTCTCGTGCTACGACCTTTCCTCGCTTAATCAGGGAGCGGTACGGGCGCGAGCTGCACTTCCCCCGCTTCGGCTACTCGAGCGTGCTGAGCTTGGCGTGCGCGCTGGCCGACGTGGGCGTGTCGCGCCAGGCGGCGGGCGACTGGCTGCTGAGCGACGCGCGCGCCGCGCCGCCCGCGCCCGTCGCGCCGCGCGCGCTCCCCGCGCTCCCCGCGCCGCGCCCTCCGCGCGCCGCGCCCGACCCCGACGACGCGCTGCCCGGCGTCGCCTTCGTGAGTACGCACGCGTGGCGGGCCGAACTGTGCGCGCATGTACCTTAGTCACCAGGACAGGCGTTTTGACATTTCTTAAAACTTCAATTATTACATCTTATATAATTATATATGTCAAATTAATGTGTTTAAATCGTTAATTAGTAGCAGTTTTAGTAAAATTTATATTGGATGTGTTTCTCAGATAGGTAAAAGCGTTAATACTGAAGAAGTGTAACTGTTTGAAAATTTGTGAATATCATTCCGGATGTGTTTATTTAATAAATAAGTCAAGTAAATATATAATCGATTCTAAATGTTTTTAAATGTCTGAGAATATTCTACAACTTTATAATAATATCATTTACATTAAATGTTTTAATTCTTGTTTACTCCACTGTACCATGAGAGAATTCGGACTCGCCTCGTGTTCAGACCAACTCACTTACGTGAATCGAAATGTAATATACCATACCATAGTGTATAGTAGCTGCGCATATATGGACGTTGATAAGCAATACTGTGTAAAACCCCATGGATTTCATTTTGAGAAAATGGTGTCCAAAGATTACCTATTCTTAATAAATTTGTTTAAAGACGTATACATCCATCTTTTTTTATTTTGATAAAAATTTTAATGAATTAAAAACATATTGGTATAATAAAAAGTTTTATCTAATACTTAGTTTTTTAAATATATAAGATTATTGAATATTGCAAAATATTGAGCACACTTCAATATTCGAAACATTAAATTAAGAAACTTTTTTCCGCACTTCTTTAGCTTAGACGACTTGAGATATTTCTGAATAATGTTAAATACGTGACGCACTACCAGAAAGCATCAATGTTCGAATTCGACTTTTCGTGGGTTGGTTCATAATTGCCTATCAGCGTCCACGTGCTCAGAACGTCCGCATGCGCCAGGAGGCGGACGTGTTCCCGGCGGACTGCGTGCACTTCCTGGAGAGCGTCCCGGGCGCGTCGCTGGCGGGCGTGGCGCCCGGCGCCATGCTGGAGGTGGCCGTGGCCGAGGTGTACTCGCCCTCGCACTTCTGGCTGCTGCGCCTGGGCGAGCGCCACAACATCGCCATGGAGAACTTGATGGACGAAATGAAGTGAGGCCGACTCTTGTTCCCGATCCACACATCCGTGCTAATGAATACGATTGAAGCGTCTGTTTGCAATTTCAAATTAACGCCGTTTCACGAAATTTATATGAAAGTATACACGATTCTTACATCGAAAAGGAATTTTAATATAGTTTGTCCGTCTGTCTGTCCGTCTTTCCGTCTGTTTGTTCCGGCTAATCTCTGAAATGGCTGGACCGATTTTGTCGGGACTGTCACTAGTAAATAGTTATAAGGAACTTAGGCTTCATTTTTTTATTTTATTTATTGTAATTTTAACGGCATGAAATCGCGGGCACCAGCTCGTCTGAGTTGAACTGAAGGCATCCGTTGTGTCCGCCAGCGAGTACTACAGCAGCGGCGAGGGCCGGGAGCGCGCGCTGGCGCCGGGCGCCGTGCGCGTGGGCCACTACTGCTGCAGCCGCTACGACGGCGACTGGCACCGCTCGCTCATCGTCAAGGTCATCGACAGCGACACCGTCAAGGTGAGCGGCGTTTTAGTTTTCATCAAAATCGGACCTTCAATGTCCTTTAAATATTTCTTATACTTTCAAATTTTGCCCACCACATCCACCTGTGTGTGAGATGTATTTAATAATGAAAGTCTCAGCCTCAGCCCGACGCGTGCGCCCCGGCAGGTGCGGCACGTGGACTACGGCACGGTGGAGCGCTGCGCGGCGCGCGGGCTGCGGCCGCTGCTGCGCCGGTGGGCGCGGCTGGAGGCGCAGGCGCTGCGCGCGCGCCTGGCCGGCGTGCGGCCGCCCGCCGCCGGGCGCCGCTGGCCGCGCGCCGCCGCGCACCACTTCCTGCAGCTCGTGCGCCAGCGCCGCCTCGTGGCCAACGTGGTGGCCGTCGACGAGCGGGACGGCGCGCTCGAGGTGCTGCTCATCGACACGGCCACGCGCGACGACCGCAGCGTGGCCGCCGACCTCGTGCGCGCCGGCCACGCCGACGCGCGCGCCGACTCGGCGCTCGGGGTGAGTGCGGCGCTCGACGCCGGCGACGGCACGGACGTGCGCTCGCTGCTCGGCGCCATCCTGCGCTTCGACGAGGGCGCGGGCGGCTCGAGCGACGAGTCGGCCTCCGCGTCGCGGCTGGCGGCCGCCTGGGCGCGCGACGAGGTCGACTCGCAGGCGGGCGGCACCGGCCCCAGCCCGGCGCTGGCGCGGCTGCGCGCGCTGCACGCCCGCCTGCGCCCGCCCTCGCCCGCCGCCAGCGAGGCCAGCGAGGCCAGCGCGGCCAGCGCGGCCACGACGACCAGTCGTGTGTTGCAGCGCCGGCTGGCGCTCAGCAAGCAGCTGCATGGCGAGGCGGGCAACTAACATTAACGAGTCGTCCTCGTCGGGCGGCTGATCTTGGTCGCATATCTTTCTCTTCAAAAACAATAAATCGGCTGTATTTACAATTTTTTATAAAATAGATTAACTCGTACCGTTGTCACGTACGAAATAAGAAAATAAGGACACAATTTGTTGCGAAAGTGTAATATCATTTTGACTAAGCTTATATGTAAAATATTTTTAGTTGACTATAGACCAAGCTCATATCTAAAGTGAACTGAATAAAATTTTCAGAATGTACATAGTGTCACAGATAGATAATTAATTTTAAAGTCACTCAAAAAGCTGAAATATTGTTGTCTGTTAATTTACTCATACAATTGAATATACTTTTACCTTCATCATAATCATAAGATAGTCGGGCATTTCAAAGTAATAAAGATCTTTGATCATTTGAATCGTTAGAAATGATAAAGTAGGAAAGTAATACCGGTCATACCCCGACGCATTGCCATTCGACATCGAGTCCGGCCTCGGCCGACGGTACTCGTACCTGCGAGGTCTGCACGTCGCCCTCGCGCCGCTCGCTTCACGCCGCATAGTAATCGTACTCATTGGGTGCTTGCAGACGTCGGAGTGTTACCTGTACCCTCGGTTCGAGGCGCTGGAGAACGGCGACACGCCCAACTTCGCCGAGATCCACGCCTACCTGCGCGACGGCATCGCGCTCGAGTTCGTCGACGACTACCGCCAGCACGTGCCGCCCTGCCTGCCCGCGGCGCCGCCCCCCGCGCGCCCGCCCCCCGCGCGCCCGCCGCCCGCGCGCCTCGCGCCACTCTGCGCGCAGCCGCCGCGCGCGCCGCACCGGCCGGGCGAGCCGCGGGCGGTGTCGCTGCCGGCGGCGGAGTGCGAGGTGTTCGCGCTGCTGAGCCGCGTGAGCCCGGCGGCGGCGCACCGCTACATGCTGGAGGCGCTGTCGCGCGCGATGGCGGCGCGCTCGACGCTCAACCCGCTGGCGGCGGAGTTCCGCATGGTGCCGGCGGAGACGCAGACCGACGCGGTCCGGCCGCCGCCGGGCTTCGAGTGACCGTTGCCCGTCAGCCGCGCGCGGACTGCGCGCTGTCGAGCACGCGTTCACTGAAACGCAACAGCCGCCTTGCGTTCATTCCGTCGCAAGTCGTACAAGCTTGTCGGCTGTGCGACGCGTGTAACGTGACAGAGGACGCGTTCCTGACCGCCTGCGGCCCGCACGGCTAAACGTTATCAATACAATACGCCGCCTTGATGTGCCTCGTGTCTATAGAAGTGCTACGAGCACGATAGCGTATCTGTAGTTCCTCTGTTCCACAGTTAGCAACTCGAGCTACCAGCTAAAAATTTCTACCTCAGCTTAGTGTCTTAGTCAAATATAAAGGATCATATTGCTTGTTAAATGATTATGATGAAGATATTGATCTGTTTCTCGTACCTATCATAGTAATTAATTGACCACAACAGCGATGATATTTCAGCGTGAGATGACTTTAGTGTTATGAAATAAGTAGTGATAAGGTTTACTGGTACTTTTTATTTTTGTTAAGTTTTTGACCCTAGATGTTTTTTTTAATTTTTTTTTCTCTTATCTGTCTCTTATGTTTTACTTGTTCGCAATTATTATTATATTTGTGATTATTATTCGTGTTTTGTATAATATAGATTCCAAACTTTCTGATACAAATTGTAGCAGCTGCAAACATATTTTTGGGTATAAAATAATAAATATGGATCATTATCATATCTAAACATTGTACAAAAAATTCATCATTGTTAATTGTTATTAGTAATATTTTAAGAAAATTTTATGGTAATACAGTTTTGGTATTTCAAAAATGTGATTAAATTGCATTTTCTTTTGTCAAAATTTTCGGTGCTTGTAATGATTCCTTGTGAAAGATCTGTTGGAACTATTAGATTAGTATTTTAAGCCTGTTGTACAGTGACGAGGACTAATTAAAGTGATTCTGTGATACTAAAGAAGTATTTGTGTGTAAAATCATTGTTACATATTTTTGTGCATTTTTTTGAATAAAAAAAAATGACTGACAGTTTTTTTTCCTTATTTTGAAAAGACGCGTGAATTTTCAAATCTTAAGCCCTAAATATAAATCAAATTTATGGCTAATTTGCAGCAGTCACTGCGAATTGCTGTTGCGTAAACTGCCGCAGGTACGTTGTACTTAGTCGGGGTGATTGTTTCCCACACAAAGTTTCGAAGTCAATGGGCCGCATGCCATCTGTCTGTCGTGTTTAACCGTCTCCTCGTCATTACAGGCGCTTCAGTATATTGTATAATATCAAAGCTGTAATACTACGTGTATTGCAGTTGACCGAGTTTGCGAGTAGATGGTTAAACAATATCTGAGGTAGAGCCTAGCTGTAGCCTATTATTGATCGAGTCTATTGACTACAGCTCGTATACAGGCTTGCTCGACAGGGGCAGTATCTTACTCTCACGAAAGATCGACGTGAAGTAGTTAACATAGCTGATTTAGTACGGTGTCCGAGACGCCAAACTTGATTCTTCATTTCTTTTCTTACGTCCAATTCCCATAACGCACTCATTTTAAGCTAGCTACGCTTTTATGGCACCTCTAGTGCCAGATCAGGCTAAGAAGCCAGAAAAAATAAATAGCAAACGAGCCGAAAACGAGAGTATTTTTATATAATAAATAAATCCAACTTACGGAATTAGTCCCCCTGATTGTAATTATAGTTATAAGTTCATAAATTTTAGAACAAAACTGCCGACCACATTGGATGACGTTACTAAGTAACCAGCTAGCGCCTGAGTATTACAGACGAGAAAATTTTTGGGCAAACAAGTTAGTTGACGAGCGTGTTAAAGTATGAACCATTTCCTGTATAGTATACATTTGCTTGTAGTTAGAATATATTTATAGTTATATAATATTATCACTGCCCATGTATTTCTTATGTATTCGATAAATAAATAAATTTATCGTTGGTAGCTGATTTGGTAGCCTCAAATTTACTGTTGTTGTGTTTGGACGATTATCCGAACGTAGCATAGACTAAGGCTAGTTTACTTGAAATTCAGTCCATGACATTGTTTAAAAAAAACCGATGATAACAAACATGGCGTGCTAGTAGAGCGTCTCCTTAATCTGTTTATCATTTTGCTTTTTTACAATTATTCAGATCCGCGTTATCGTAGTATGCGGTTACTGACGAAAGGACGGAGACTAGATGTCGCTCGGAATAGGTAAAGATGAAGTGTTAACAACCTAAAAATGAAGATGTAAGTGGAGCTACAGTGCGTGCATTTTCAGGAGGGGCCGGGGCGGAGGCGCTCGGCGGTAGAGGTCGAGGCGGGTGATATGCAAGCGGCGCCGGCGCGCTACGTGTCCGCGAGCGAGTTATACTCGACAGACGAAGTGGAGCTGCTGCTGGAAGAGATCAGAGAGCTGGAGCCGACCAGCTGCCGCGGCGAAGACGTGCAGGACTTCGAGATCGCCGGCAGCGGGTGCGCGGGCGCGGGCGGCCGCTCGCCCGCCGGCACGGAGCTCACGGAGCACTCGTGGGACTCGCACGCGCACTACTCGCGCGCTCCGCCGCCGCGCCCGCGCGCCCTCGCGCCCGTCTACTGCCACCTCTCCTACCTGATCACGCCGACGGGCGCCCTCACTCTTCTGCTTGTTGTGAGTCCATGTTTATCAGTAATGACTGGTGTACATACTAACAAGTTGTGCGCTGAGGGTCCTATACACTCTGTGGTCACTGTGGTCACAGTTTACTTAAATATAAAACTTACACTAGCAAGATGATCATGCATTATTGTATACACAATTTGTTTAGTACACATATCAATTGTTTACATTAAAAGTTTGAATATAAACAATACAAAATTAAAAGATTTGATAGCTAATCATGGTTGATTCCAATGAAGGTAGGCTATATTTAATGTAGTTAAGGCTCTCAAGGTATACATCATTATAAGATAGAGCAAATAAGTATAATATGTAATTTATATTAAACAAACAGATGGTAATCCTGTTATGTTTTGATAAACATGAATGCAATATTCCATTTATTAATTGGCTAAAGAGGTTCGGCATACTTGCGCCTGTGACCTACTTAGGGAACAATGTGTATTATGTAGATGGCTGTATGCTTGTGTGTGGCTCTCACATCGTTCATTGTTAAGATTTGTCCATGAACAATGTACTCTTTTTGTTTTGAAGAGTAAAAAAGAACTTGTTTTAAGTCTGCAATATAATTCAATATATAAGTGGGAATGTGGTGAAATAAAATGTCAGTTTCTTTAAAACTTAAACTTTTTTTAGGGTAGTTCGAGTTTATACTAAAAAATGTAAAAGATTTAAATGTAATGTAACTGATGTTTTCTTAGTCTCTTTTTCTTTTAAATTTTTGTATGCAAATGGGTGATAGAATTTTTTACAACGAGGCAAGGTAGTTTGTCTTAAAATGTTTTACAAAAACTCAAATTATGTTCACAAAAAGACAAACTTGATTTTGATTTCTGCTATTGAAATACCATTTTGATGACAGCTTGAATGGTGTGAACAGGGAATAATGTTATTTATTATTATTTTTCAGCTGTGTTCCCTGTGTGTGTGCGTGTGCGTGTGGGGAGCGCTAGGCTTGCGTGCTGCATCAGCTGCAAAGCCGCTGCTGTTTGGGGCTCTCACCTCTTTCATGTTGCACACCCTCCTCATGCTGATGCACATTTCCTTGTTGGATGCGTTATTGCCTGTTGATTGGAACAGATTAGTAAGACTTGTGTATATTTTATTTTTATTATCTTATATATTTAACCTAGGTGTAGTTTACCTGTGCTAGATTTCAATTTTTTATTGTTTGAAATAAATTTTTTAATTTATCTGTGAGCTTTCTCTATGAACAAACTTTAAACAAGGTGTAATTAATATATAAATATGATAATTTAATTTATATGTGTAATTCATATTAATAATTTATATATTCAGGGTGGAATATCATTCACGTGGAGTGCAGCGTGGTTGTTAGGAGGTGCGGTGGCACTGCTAGTGGCTCTACCATCGCCATCTGCACATTCCACTATAGCCTCGATGCTATACACTGCAGCTGTAAGTATCATTAATTATTGTCTTATCAAATATCATATACCTGTATAAAACATAAAGTTCGTTTTATTTAAAATATTGAATAGTAAAATGATATGATTAAGTCAAAATTGGTGGATAACCCGTGACGGTCACTGACAAGTTCTAGCTACAGCAGATTACAGAATATTTATTGAGTGATTATTTAGTTGAGTTAATTTATATGCAAGTATCGACTGTCAACCACCTACAATCGCGGCGACTGTGCGCAGGGCGCGGGGCTGTCGGGCGCGGTGGCGGCGCTGGGCGGCGCGGGCGCGGCGCTGCGCGGCGGCTGCGCGCGGCGCGGCGCGCGCTCGCGGCGCTCGGGCTCGCTGCGCGCCGCCTACCGCGCCGTGCCGCAGGCGTCCACGTCGCGCGACCGCGCCTTATAGTGACCGCCCACCGACTTCTGAGCGCCGCCGGCGCGCGCCGGTTTTTAAGCGAGCCACCCAATTTTGTACCCCAGACTGTTTTGAGATCGTTTGTACCCTCGCCGGCGCGCGCGACGGCGCGGGCGCCGGAAGTTCGCCGTGAGTTGGCGCAAATCGTCTCGAGAGAGACCGCTCGACTTATCTCGCTGCATCGGTGTCTTGATCGTTAGCGTATCTATAGACTTATTGAGGGAACCCGAAGGGAGGGTTCGACTATGAATTGATTTACTCTTACGTAACAAACTAGCGTTTACTTTTAGGACTGTCTCATGTTTAGGATCGATGAGCACCGGAATGTCGATACGCCAGTGGTATGTCGCACCGAGAGGAGCGAGCTCCTCCGGGACGGTCCGCGGATAGGTTTGTCTAATACTGCCACTAGAGTTCGCCTGTGATTCACGTCCATTTATTTACCTAGTGTTATCGGTCTGTAGGAGCAGTAGGCAAAATAGATTTGATCACAACTGCTACAAACTGTGCCTCAGATGTCATTTATAATGGCAGTTTTTTATAAATCCCTCTGAATGTAATCAATTTTATACGCGATATGATCGTCTACGTGTGTCCTCCGGCCGGCAGCGGCTCCGATGCGAACGAAGTTTCGTTGATTAGTGATTTAGTTTCTAGTCGAGCGTGCAGTTCCTCATCTATTTTGCTAGACTGTTATTTATTCACGATTTCATTGTAATTAACGATTATATTATTGTTTACACAAGTCTGATTTTGATGCTAGTCCATTTAGTGTTGTAAGTGTTTATTTTTAATACTAAAGAGCAGCATTCCTTAAGTAGTTTTTGCACAAATACTAGATTATTCGCATACATGTTTGTATTTCTGTGAGCTTCTGCCCGTTGCGTTGCGCCGCCGGCGCGTCCCGTCTGATGCGTTTTAATATTATATACAACTAATGAAATATACAAATGTATGCAAAGGGTAATTTTTACTTGTAATTAATCAACATGTTTATTGTGCTAAGAATTCAGTAGACAAAGTTGATCATTATATTCATATATTATTATACCTATGTATCCCGGCTGGAGGTGTTTCCTGAGTCGCAACTAGAGTCCAGTTGGAAAAATGTGCATATTCTTATTACAAAAAAAAACAAAATGGCGGCAATAAGGGCTGTCGAATTTAGTTCCGACTCAGAGCACCGAGGATGTATATGTAACATTATTATTATATTACATTGTGTACGCCGTGTTTATTTAACGTGAAGCTTGTACGGATCAAATAGTTTGCATGATACACTCGTTCGTAAGACATATAGTTAGTGGTAAGGGGATTTCAAAATATACCGAATAAGAATTGTTATAGGGTGTAATTTTATACTGTCTAATCTGTCGTAATCGCGCTATGAGCTTAGGATGTTTGTACCGTTGTTTAGTTACCACGTGGGAACAGGACTCGTGACGGCGTTGAAAACTATTAAAGGCACTATGAACAAGTTTTTACACAAATTTTTCGTTATTACACGATTTGTATACTTTATTGCCACGTTTACATGCTCGGACGAATGATTCGTGCACGAATTTAATCGCGAAGTCCGGTTTACATATTCATCTGCATTCAGTCAACATAAATACATAATTACATATGTTCACGCCTGTCATAAGTACACACAAAATATCTAGACTCGCGCCAAAAAATTCAGAACAGACGAATATTCGTGGCAAGGGGCGAGCACACACGAATAAGTTTGTTACATGCTCGTACTCGTGCCTGTTCGTCTATATTCGGCGAGCATCGAAACGTGCCATATGAGTTGTATCTTCGGAACGAAGACTTAATTTTGGAATAATTTAATAACACGTATTTTGTAGTGAAATTCGAAGGAGAAGCGTCTGGGACTCTAGTCCGTGTTTTTTTATTTATTTTTATATTATATCATACATATCACAAACTTACTTGATTCTCTATGTACTCTTACACTGTTTGTAAGTGGATATGTTGCAACGAGTGTTCCTCTAGCGTCTATCACGACTTACCGCGACTCACTTGTTAATGGACACCTTCGAAATGACTCTTCCGACTATAAGTGTATATTTATTGTTCTGCGGCCACTCGGATCATGTATTATAATGATATTTATATACCTTGTGAGAATTGTGTGACAATTAGATCAAGTCCGAGCACAAGTTGCCGAGTGTGAAGTCTACCTTAGGATGTAATGTAGCGTACGAGTCACCGTAGGAAGTGTGTGGAACTGCTTGGAGCTGTGAGCTCGTGCAAGCCGGTGAATGTTACAATACTGAAGAATAATATTTATAACTAATAATTGACCAAATTTTTCTATCTTAAATTTTTTGTAACGATAACACTCCGGGCCGCAGATCTGTTCAATCGATGTTTATGAAAGAGTACATTGCTTTGTGTGTTGTATTGTATATTTCTTTATGAGAATGACAAATGTTTTTTCAAGAACTGGTGATTGTAATGTTTGATCTCAATGAAATTTGTGCGAGTAAGTTTAAATTTTAAATTTTAATGATAATACATATATGGTTTTTATACAAATGTTTGTGTTTTTATTTCGCTTATGTGCGTTTTATTTTGTGTCTGCAGCTCCGTCCTTAAATATAATTGATAGGGAAAGTTTACATCGAAGAAAATATTAGATTGCCTTATGAATACTATTTTAAACATGATGTATAGAAGACTTATTTTACAAATAAGCAACTATAAGTTAAAAAATTTGTAAGTCAAGCCAAAAAGATTTCGTAGAGATTGCTTTTTTTAGTATGAAAGTCACACTTCAATAGTGCAGTGCAATTAAGTACACTGTGTCACTAACAAAAGAGTACCCTGGCACTTATTGGTAGAGAATTGATTTAATTGTAATTTATTAATTCTGAGCACTTCTAATTTGAAAAGCTCATAGTTTTTGAGATTTTTGCAACATTAGTCTCTTGCGTTTTGTATTGATATTGAAACGAGTTGTTTTCTTGGATTTAAGAGTTAATTTTTCATAAAAGTACTTAAGAATGTTAAAAAAATATTAGTCCCGGCAACTTTATCTTATCTTTATCAATCAAAATCAATTAAAATTAAAGTAATTGATATTTTATCTTTAAAATCAATTTCGATCATTCCAGATAGATAGAGCCTAGATTTTGACTAAACGGTTAATTGAAATGAAATAATTGTTATTTCTTTTATCTGTCCAATATATTGTTGCATTCAATTATTTGTCAAATAGTTTTTTAAATTGGGTGTATTAAAAATGGAAAATTCGACGCAATCTGCAGAAAAGCCTGATGTGGAACGAACGATCTTACGCAAATACTATATGGAACATGATTTCCTTTTGTCGCCTGAAGGAATTCTCAAAGTTTTATCAATAGTGAGTAGTGTATTTTATATAATTATTAGTTAGAAATTTAAATTCTAAAGATTTATTTATTATGAACTCGAGAGATTAATAATGGATGCTGATAAGCAATAATATGTCGACCCACAAAAATTGAAATTCGGAGATATGTATTTTGATACTACATCACCTATTGAACATTATTCGAAAAAATTGTAGTCATATAAATTAAATAAGAACAGAAAAAAGTTTTTTCATTAATTGGTTCGAATTTCAAGTGCGTTCCATTTTTTGCAATTTATACAATAATCTCAAATATTTAAATAACTTTTTATTAGATAATATATTAAATGTATCATTCTGATTTAAATTCAATATACCATTTATCAAAAAATAAAATAAAAGATGGATATATTCTTCTTCAAACATATTTGTTAAGAATAGGTTTGACATATTTAGACGCCATTTTCTCAAAATAAAGTCCGTGTGGCTTGACACAGTATTGCTTATCAGCGTCCAAATAAGATTGGCAATATTAACAAGTTTACAATATAGGGAACGCCTAAAGGCAGTCGTATAGCGCAAAGTGCACTTTATAAAGTAAAAATAATTTACTAAAATTAAAAAAAAGCGACAATCTATTTGTTGAGACCATTTCAAAGAGCGCTTACACGATACCTCTAATGTAAGTTGAGTATCCTGCCGATTCTAGCTGCAGCATCATACCAAGAATTCCATAATTTTGCATAGCTATGTTGCATAGGTGTCTAAATTTTATAAATATAGTTTGTAAATCAAATACTTATTGTACCTCTAAGATTCCTACCGCACCTAAGAAGAAAATAGCCCATGATTTTGAAATGGCTGGACCGATTTAAGTAGAACATGTCTAAGAACCATCGCTTTAACCGCTTCCAAATCGGATCACCAGTTTAGGAGCCACGGCGCCACAGACAAACACACAGCAGTCAAACTTATAACAACCCTCTTCGTGATGCAGGCACGTGCGTTTTGTGGATTCTGCTTTATTGTGATACATGTCATCATACCCTTAGACAAAATGTTTTATACAAAGTTAGATAAAAACGAATAATTGAGGAAATAGGCTATTTAATTATATTTCTTAATATAATAAGAATATGAAGTTAGATCAATTTCCAAAAAAGTTAAGAGTGTTTTGGCTGATTTTTTTCGTTATTATTGTTATTTAGTTGTATTCTATACATTTTAAATTTGATCCAGATAAGTTTAAGCCTTTCGGGAATAAAAGGGATGCCGGCAAATTGCTTTCGATTTGTTTACTACCGCACTGTATTCCGAAATAGTGATCGAACTGCGTACTATATAACTTAACCACTGCGCTTGCTTTATAATTTTAATCTATTCTTCTGAAGATAGTCAATATGAAAATATCTAAGAAACATATAAATCTAAAATAACACAACGATAGCGCGATTTAACCCACTACTCACGCCATCTTTGAACTAAATTTAATAACTAAATGAAACCTGTCACACTACACATCTAAACGTCGTAAACACGATTGATGAAATCTTTATAAAGATTACATATTTAAGGAAGGTCTGTTTTGATTTATGTCTTTTTGTCACATTCATAAGGTTTCATACCAAAAGGTGCCAACAGGTCCTTATTACTAAGTTTCCGTTCTAGGGGCTGTCGGCCCGTCTGTACTATCTTCATAGGACTATATACAAATTGTCTGACTGGCCTTATTATTGGTAACTAAAGTAGTCTTTTACTACTTAATTTACCAATAATAAGGCCAAGAAGAAGAAGCTAAGATCTAGTGGTTACAAAACATTTCAACCGATAATTGCGGGTTGAAAGTTTTTAAGTGTTAAATTATTGTTTAAATTCTTCTTGTACTCGGCGTTTAAAGAAAACATAGCGAGGCAACCTGTATGTACAAAAATTCTGACAAGTACATCCATCATACCGGATTCAATCAGCGTAATGGGTTAAGCTTCTAACTTTCCTATTAGGACAGGAAGACTTTGTCTAGGGACAGTTACAGTTAGGGTTGCCAGATGGCCGGGAAATCCGGAATCGAATTTAGCGTCTTGTCCAGGAATTAGATGCTATTGTCCGGGATTTCGAATACTTATTTCATTTTTAGAAAAAAAAAACATTGAGGTGTTATTCGATTCGGAATAGCATGTAGATGATTTATGAAAAAGAATCAGTAAAGATGGCCGTGATTGGTACATAGGTAGCGTGTGTAGTGTCGTCGGTGCTGCTCGTGTGGGGCGAGTGGTGCGGCGCGCGCGGCGCGGCCGGTGGCGCGGGCGGCGCGGCGCTGGGTGCGGGCGCGCTGCTCGCCGCGCTGAGCGCCGCCCATGCGCTGCTCCCTGCGCACGCGCCCATGACGCGCTTCATTGCCGTTGGTATATTCACCCACGATTCTGTTAAGAACCATGTTAGGAATGTATCATAAAAGTAAATATAGCGTACCAACTGGGCGTGTGTTGAACATTTTACCAGCGCAAGCGTTACTAGAATCGATATAGTATGTACTATATCGATGCTAGTAATGCTCGCGCTGGTAAACTTATGGGAGGGAACGGTTGTCGGTTCTATGTCAGCGGTCAGGATACGACCTCCGCATTGATGATTGAGAAATAAATTTAGAACATTGGAGTATATTACATAACTGTAAAAAAGTTAAATATATCTAAATGTCATTTAGCGGTAGTTTTTTTGACTTTTTAATAATTTCACATAACTTATTAGAAAGAAATGTTCCAAAATCTTGCGTGGAAAAAATTTACAATTGTAATCTTCGTAAAAGATTACAATTGTTAAATTTTTTCACATTGCGAATATGTGGACAAACATGTTTATTACAACATCGATGGAAAGTAAATTCTTATTTTATGATGCACGCGCCGACTTCCGTTTTGCGAAAGTATCTACCAAATTACCATATTTGGAAACTTAATGAGTTCCTAATTCGTATTTCCAAAATCAATTCGTTAAATTATTTTGTTCGAGTATTTTTTGATGGTTCATTAAATTTAAATTAATTTTTTATTGTAAAAATAAAATGATCGCTCTTGGCTATAGTTTAGTCTACATAATGATAAAAGCCATACTTGTTAATAAAACGGTACCTGAACATAGTGTTTAAAATACATAAAAATAATTCGTCTACAAGAAAGAAATCTCAATCTCGATGATTAAAAAGAATAACAAACATACAGAAGAAATAAAATAACTGCAATAAGGCGCCTATTATCTTGGTACATATTTCTATATGAAATGAAGTATTTATTTTTTATATATTGAATTAAAGATTTACTATACAAGTCAAATATTGGTCAAACTATTTTTTAAGATTTTAAAGTCCGGTCATCATTCACAGGATATAATTTTGTCCACGGTGATTGGTGTATCGCTGCTGCTCCTCGCCATTTTGAGCGTTACCCTGTGCGAGGTGCAGCGCGTCATTGACTACGTCTACGGGGTAATGTGGACTGTTTTTGTTAATTAGATAACTTCTTAAAGAGAGGTAAAAACCAGTGCTGTAGTTCTCGGCCTGACTCAATGCTTATATTATAAATACTAAAGTATGTCCGTTTGTCTATTATTTGCATCTCGGAGGACATAGGCTACTTTGTGACGCTGAAGTATAAGGCTGCCTTACCCGTACATTATTATAAAGTATTGTACGTTATTTCGGCTAATTGTTCTCTATACTTTATGAGAACAACAAAGTACGCGAAAATATTTTATTTCGCATTATATTCTTTTCGTGTTTTAATAACCAATGTAATTTATTTGCACAAAAAAAAGTGACAACCTTACTGCAGTAAAATTGAAAGGCTTGAAAGGGGATAATAGTTTTTACGTCGACTATGTTGCGAAATTATAATATAAAAAAAAAGTGAATTGTGAATACGAATGAAGGTTAACATTTATTACGTGAACAAGGCAACGTTTGACATTGCTTCCGTTAATGCGAATTTACTTTCAGTATTTTGAGTTAAAAACGTTTTTTGATTTTCTTTTCATTATTTTTCATCAATAGCTACTTCAAAGAAGATTATTAAAATCATTTACGTAAGGTATAATATTAATGTAAATAAGTTAAATTATTATTTTAAAAATAAGTATATTTTTGAAAAAAATTTATCTAATTACTTTTGTTTCAGCCACTTGCTTTCGTAAACTCAATATTAGTGATTGGCAGTGCAGTCATGACTTACATGTCTGTTTCTAAGAAATGGGACGCTGTACCTGGAGAGAGAAATAATAACAACAGTCCAGACACAAATGACTTAGAAGTTTGAGAAGTTATGATAATTAATTATACATAGTTTTATTTAGTTTTACGCAATATTTTATTATACAATTATTCTTTTGTACAAAATAAAAACAATATAAAATTTTTGAATATAATTTACAATTCCTCTTGTACTAAATTCGAGTATTACATAACAATAACTAAAACTCTATATACAGATAACCAACACCGTAACATGGACAATTTTTTTTATATGGCTAGCTATATGACTCAGCACTTTTAAAATACTGTTGGACTGACTCAATCATACTCTCTGCTTTTGGTTTGGCCGCAACACCTGCTATTTCAACACCTAAATTTTCAATTTTGTGTGCTGTCGAATTTCCTATAGCGAAGTGTGGTAAAACTGAAAGTTTATTATTAAATGTCTGTAGCTGACGGTAAATATATTCACATCCAGACGGACTGAAGAATACCATACAACAAGGATTCACTGTATTATTGAGTTCCATTAAGTTTGTCCTCAAGTTTTCATTTTCCTTAGTCTCATAAACTGTCAAGGCGTCTAGAATTATGTTCTTGGACTGTAATATATTTGGTAAAATTTCTGACCTCAAATTGCCACAAGGAAATAAAAAATTAGATTTTTCATTATTTTCACTAGCTATGAGCATTGCTAAGTTTTCTGCATTTCCAGTCGTACTGCCCAAAGCTTCCAGTCCTAGTAATAACTTAATTTTTTGATGGCTAGCTTCGCCCACCGTGTATATCCTCTTGGTGTTCCAAATTACAAATTTCGAAGGCGACCAACATTTAGACACAGCTTCTATAGCTCGAGGACTAGTGAGTATGATTCCGTCATAATCTTTCCTTAGTAACTTCTCACCCAGCTCCTGTAGGTTCATATACTCGAATTGCAACGGTTCCACAAATATTGCCTCATAATTATTATCACTGAACACTTTCTTGTAGTCCTCTGACACACTTTTAAATAATACAACTTTCTTCATTATTTCTTGATTTACGTCGGAAAAAACATGAATTGCAACTCCTTTGTTCGATTGACTACTACTACTACATAACAATTATGACCCTGAAAAGACAAGAAACGAGCGAGTATAATTTATTGTACTATTCAATGGAATTTTTATAAGATGTAAAGGAAAGTTGGTTTACAATTTGTTAAACGCGGAAATTATTAGAATGTATCACTATAAAAATTCACGGCTATGTAATTGTACAATTGCAGTACATAAATCATTACGTATAGTATAAGGAAAATATGTTATTTTTATATTTTTTTTAACTTACAGAAGTTACAGATTTTTGTATGTACAAAGTTGACGTTGAATACTGTTGTCATAAAAAAGTGTCAACAGAAGAATGACATTGACGGTTTAGGAAGTCGTACACTCGGATAGTTTGTAAAAATTAATTGAATAATACAATACAATACAAATATTCTTTATTGTACACCAAAACAAAAAAAAAACAATAGATACAGAATATAGAAAGAAATAAAAAATACATTTTAAAGTATCAAGTATGAATCACAAGAAATCATTTACGTTACATCAGACAATAGAACATCAATGATATACATTTTATGTTAACTATTTTAGAAGAACTAGACATGATAGAAAAGTCATTCAAAATCCAGAAGAAAAATCAAGTGTCAACATCATTTATGAAAAATATATGTTGTTTAATCAAAAGTTTATAATTTTTAGGCGTAAATTACGATATATAATTTTATTTTCCACCCAGCAATGTAAAGATAATTGCTGATAAGGCTCTCGATGCCGTTAAGCGGGTGTTCAAATGGTTTGGTCGTGACGGCGCTTGTGACACTATTGCTATTCCCTGCTCAGTACTATGTACCAGACTTGTATTTGGGATCTAATGAGCCATCTCCAGAGCCAAAGCAATTATTGCGGGTGCCGATTTCGGGGAATGTCACTTATACTTGGTTGCCTCTCGATCTGCCTCCTCTGGATTTGTTCCTCACCGTGTCATTAATATTACTGGCAATGATAACTTATGTCTGTGATTGGATACAAAGAAAGTTGATGGAGAGGCGATTAATGAAGGTAGTTTGTATAATTTTATATTGATTTCATTTTAATTGAATAAAACAATAGCAACAAACAGCTTTAGTGTGGCAGTGAAATAATAATTATAGGATACATTTTTTAAATAATTTGATTAATTGCGTAAGATATGCTACACTAACAGCCTATAAATATCCTATTGCCCGGAACAGACGTTTGCTTTATCATCAAGCACAAGATTTTGAAACCCAAACTTGGTACACTTTTTTTTAGTCAATAACTATGTTTTTGACCAACTGCACAAAATTAGTTTTGATAAAATGTTTAATTAATCTTTGGCAGCTTAATCAATATTTACAAGACTGCGTTGAGCGGCTAAGTTCTTGGGACGCGCGTCAAGAACAGCTCGAAGCCACTCTAAAGATGGTGCAGAACGCGACCTCCGAGTACAACCTGCTGCTATACCTGCTGCTGCGTCACCACCACCTCGGCCCCGTCACCAGGAAATCTCCCTCGCACTGCATCTTTGATAAGGAGCTGGACGACCTTAACTTCATGACGAATCTTACTGATGTGCACCCTCGAGATACTTTTTAGTGTTTGTGTTATATTGTTTAATAAAATTAGTTTTTATTAATTGGGTATTATTCTCTTGTGTATGTGTATATATCGTTTTTTTTTTAATGTAGAGACAATCTACTATATTGTAGCACATACTCGATATGGTTATTAAGCCGTAAAATTAAAATAGCAAATATGTACAGAAAATATAATAAATCTGTTCTTAGGATGATAAATGTTTAAAATATTAAGCATAAGATCACGCATGGGGACCTCAACGCCACGCCCTGGTGGCGGCAGTAGGCGGAGATCTCTTGCTGTCGAGTGTGATCCGCGCAGTGCTCAACAATGAGGAATGCTAGTCGGGCATTGTCTCTTTTAGCAAGGCACGCTGACCCGATGCGCCGAAGACAACGAGGCGGAAGAAGGCGGCGTTAAGCACACCTTCCTCCGCCATAGATAAGCCCAAGTGAGAATATTAATATTGCCACTCGCCACTAGGGTAGGAGAGTGTTTTCGGTGCCCGTGAGCACTCTCCTGGTGAAGGAATTTCGCGGAGGTAGACTGACCGTCAGGGTACCACGGTAGCATGCGTAAGCGACTCCGTGGCGCCTATCTAAGACGATGAAGGTATCGGTGGGTTTTAGTTGGTAGTCTGGTGCGTATGTTAGTGTCAGGAGTCCCACATACCCGCCTGAATTCTCGGGCGGGATGCAAAAAAATGCATTTTCCAGTGATAAAAAAAAGGATAAGATTGTCAAAATCATTTTTAAAACAAATTCATAATACCATTTTAAGTTTTAAGCTTTAAGGACGCCGCATAGCCTAAAGCATCCAATGTCTTAATTTACCTCGGGACTAAGATAGAATGACTGAAATATTCTCGGTCAAACAGCTGTGAAAACATCCCGCTGTTCTCCCTTAAGTGATTAAGAAAATAGTTTGCTAAAATTTAGCACATTGTTGCTTACACTGTGATGGACGTCTCTCGTTAGCGCTATTCAGAGACTTTAAGACGATCAGCCATGATGTGCTAAGCGTTGTCGACGAAACTACTATACACATGTCTGTATAACAGAGTAGCCTTAACTTTATTTTTTAAGTCGCTAATGCCTGCGACTTCGTCTGTGCAGGATAAATAAATTTTCCAAAATAAAAGTAGCCTTAATTATTCATTATAACATTAGCTATCTGCGAGTTAAAGTCCCATTAAAATTGGTCTAACACTTTCAGAGATTAGCTGGAACAAACAAACAGACATACAGGCGCACAAAAATTTTAAAAATTGTTTTTTTGATGTAAGTAACGTATATACTTTCATATGAATTGATTGAACAGCTGTTCATTTGAAATTACAAACATACACTTCAATTTTGTTTATTTGTATGGATTTAATGAATAAATTTACAAATACGTTTATATATTTCAAAAGATTTTTTTTATTTTATTTATTAACTTTTGCTCGCGTTGATGTGTATTTTGTTATGCCCGAAGACTGTCTCAAATTTATTCTTTTGTTAGGCCGGTACGACACGCGGCACGCGTCTTAGTGGAACAATGCGTTTACGAAATTTTATCGGATGAACGGTATAGCAGCACGAACAAAGAAACGTTCATAATTATAGATATATATATATTAGATAATTAATTTAAGTTTTAGCTTGAATAGTGCTTTATTTCGAGCATCAAAATCGTTTGATATTTATATTTCGTTATTTCGAATGTCGGTCAAGTGCAGACCACTCAGACGGCTTCCACCAAGCCAATTATTTTTGATGATGGTCATCTAATCTGTATTCATCTTTATATATAAATTAGTTGATACCCTCTAGGGTATTCGTTGTGTCGAATTCTACTTCGACAGAGTAGAACAAATTATTTTGAGTAGCCTGTTTTTGGAGAAATCGTAGCTTCTTTAAACAAAATTTTATTCCTATATCATCTCTAGTAACGTTTATTTTTGCGACAAAAATTGTTTTGTCCGTTTGGGTGTAGTTACATACTACTCTTAGGATTTATAAATAAAATCTATACTAATAATAAAATTCTAGCGGGTCGCTGTCTGTACATGGAAGATATATGAAAAACAATTTAACTGGGGGCCTTTACCAACGCAATAGATTTAAGGGTTCACGTCGAACATTATTTTGTACTTTTCACTAAATGCATGAAAGTATATACAGTACTTATATCAAAAAATACATTTTTAAATTTTTGTCTGTCTATCTATTTGTTCCGACTAATCTTTAAAACGGCTGAACCAATTTTGATGGTACTTTTACTTGCAGTTAGAAAATGTTATAAGGAGTGACTTCTATTTTAGATATTTTAATCGATACGTACAAAAAAAATCTAACGGGTCGCTGTCTGTACATGACAGATATAAAAAAAATATATTATTGGAGGTCTTTACCTACGCAATAGAACCCAAAACAATAATTTGTTAGATATTTGTCTGTTTATCTGTGAATTTGTGTCCGCTAATCTCAGAAACGGCTTATCCGATTTAGATGTGGTTTTCATTAATATATTACAGTAAGCTTCACTTAACATTTAGTGATTGTTTCATTTCAATCGGTTCATAAATAAAAAAGTTCTGTAAATTTAAGAGTTCACATCGAACATTATTTTGTAATTTTCACTAAATGCATGAAAGTATTAACAGTACTTACATCAAAAAATCCAATTTTTTAATTTTTTGTCTGTCAGTCTGTTTCCTACAAATAATCTCTGAAACAGCTGAATCAAATTTGATGGGACTTTCACTTGCAGTTAGGGGATGTCCATTAATCACGAGAGGCCCAGAGGAGGGAGAGGGGGTGGAAGAAAAAAAAATACGAAATATCACAAAATCTAAAAAGTTCTTAAAAACACTACTTGATTAATGAATAGCCCCTATACCTAGCTAATATTATAAGGATTAACTTAGGCTACTTTTATCAAAAAAATATATTTATTTTAATGAATAAGTAAAAAAGAGATATTTCTCTTAATATTTTGTTATTGCGTAATCTCGATAACAAAATATTGTAGAACCCAATAAAATAGTGAACAATTTTTGATTTAAAAAGGGAAGGTTATACATCTATGCATATAAAATATAATTGATGTGTCCGTTTGTAATTTTAAATAAATGCATATGAAAGTATACACGGTACTGACAACAAAATTATTAACTTTAAAATTTTTGTCTGTCTATCTGTCACTCAGTTTTTACGGCTAATATCTAAAACAGCTGGACCGATTTTGACGAAACTTTCACTGAACAGAAAGCTAATGTAATAAGGAACAAAATTGAAACCAATGAAATAGTGAACAAGATCTAATTCAAATAGGGAAGATATATCTATATTATATAAATATAATAATTGGGAAGATAATATATTTACTGGGTAATTTTTTAACTGGATATGATAGACCAAATCCGAAACTATAAGCAATAGCGAAAAATAATTAAAGGAGTAACAGAGCCGATTTTAGTAAAAACTAAAACTATATCATTAGTTTTTTGAAAAATAAGTTCTACTAGCCAGAAACAAACACGTTGATTTTGGAATAAATTAACATTCTGTATGATTGTATCATCTGATACTGTCACATATTATAAGAATCAACTTCAGAGAGGTATTAGTATGTAGTTAACTGCAACAAAAAGAAAGGGCAAATTTTTTACAAAATATTATCAAATTCATACATTAATTAAATCTTTTGTAATTCTTCAAAAAAACGATCATACCTAAAAGTGAAATTTTTAAATTATAACGGGATGTTGTAACGCTAATAGCGGGTGGGTACAATAGCCGAGTCAAGTGAAATATAGATTTTCAATAAATTGATTCATCTTTTTAGGAATTATCTAAACCTACTTAGTTAACGGAGTAGGTGACGGGGATCAAAACAAACGTCACATTATATCAACTTTGTATAGCTCGCATAGAAAAAATAGACTAACATAAAAGAAGTTACTGTGAGTTATTCATTTTATATATTTTTGATTGTATTCTTTACACTCTTACTTACTTTAGTAGGTGACTAGCATTTTGATGTAAATAAACAAATCGTTCGAAGTAATGCAGGCTTTTTTTCTTAACTTACCGGGAGCTATGATTTAACCCACATATTTAATTATGTATATATAGAATCGATTACTTCTAATTTATGTATAGATTTAATGTTATTTTGTTAAAAAATAAATCTTTTCCTTTAATTTGTCTCTTACTATTACTTTCCAAAAGTTGATTCTTACAAGTGAGACTATTAGTAGGTGGTGCAATAATACAGAATGTATTCTTTTTTTTTAATTAGTGGGTTCAATTCCTGGCCAGGAGAATCACGAAATCAAAAAAAAACTTATGATGCAGTTTTAGATTTCTCAAAAACGGACACGAGACTCCTTTAAGTATTTTTCGCGATTCCTTAAAGTTCTGGATATAGCCTATCAAGCCCAGTTAAAAAAGTCACCCGATATATAATACAAGGAGAACCTCGGCGGGAACATACTGTTATACAGTCGAAATTTTAGAGACTAGCACAAAACACTTTTCTTCAACATTTATAGTGAAAACCGTGGAGGAATACCGTATCTGAGTTAGAGTCTGCTTATAAATACAACCAGAAAGTTCCCAAATCTAAAGTAAGAAGCTCCTTTCTTGAGCAGCACCGCAGACTATTATAACCTTGCTTTGCAGGAGACATGCCAAGCAATCTGTAATCCACGCGAACGAAGTCGCGGGCACAGCTAGTAAATAAATAAATCTTTATAATACATATATGTAATTTAATAAGCATTTAAAATCAAAGACTTAGCAAGTGATGAAGCCTAAAATTTATCCGAATACTAATGTGTACTGGTGAAGAGTAGAATGGTTTAGGATCTTGGGCTTACATTATTCCCGCCAAATCGATGCGCTGTTTCGCACAAAATGGCGCGCCGGTGCTAGTCTCGGGTCTATTTGTCGAGTGTTTTCGAAACGGACTCCGCGAGCTCCGACAATTCTGCTTTGAATGGAATTGAACTATCATATATAGTGAAGTTCAATTGTCCCGGGACGTTATTCAAGTGTGTGCAGTATCCTGCTGGCGACATTCACGGGGAATGTTGCGTCTTATAAAAAGTAAATAAAATACCTTTTAACACCTACAATTTTTACGTCGACCTTTTTCCTCAGTAAGAATTACAAGAATTCTTTTGTTCTGTAGCTATCTGTAAATGAGCTTTATAAGATTTTACTACTACAAAGAGTTTTATGCGTTGCCGATAAATCCTGGGCTGTAAACAATTGGTTTATTACTGATCGTAATTTCAGTTTCTCCCTAGCTTGTCAATAAGCTTCGAGTATTCGAATATCGAATATCTAACTTGATTTAAAGCTCTTGAGATTCAAAATAATTCATTTTGTTTTAAAACAGTGTAGCTAGTTAAAAGTTTTTCCTGTTACAAGTAACTTTATGCATTGTTAGCACTTTATTCATTTGTCTCTTAACTATAGCAATATATCTTATTTTTAATATATATAACAACGTGCAGTTTTGGGGTCGTTATAGCTTTTAGTAAATCTGTGGTAGGTAGTATTTTATATTTCTGTCCTCACATAGTTTTCCATTAGTATAGGTCAATTATAGTAGTTAGTGTAGGAATGATATTATATAACTAATCGTGCCTCACAGTTGCACCCGTGTTAAGGAAAAATTATATTTATATAATGATTACTTTCCCTGCTTGAATGGAATATTAAACATTATAAACGTTGTATTAGTTATCTTTATAACATTAGTTATCTGTGGATGAAAGTACCGTTAAAATCGGTCTAGCCGTCAGATATTCATTGGAACAAACAAACAGACAGACAAAAAAAACTGTCTTCGATGTAAGTACCGTGTATACTTTCAAATGCATTTAGTTTAAAGTTGTTAATTTGATATTACAAATAGACACTCCAATTTTATATCTATCTTTGTGCCAACAAGTCAATTGATTTTGTCAAGTTTGTCAAGGAAATGGGTACATATTTTTAAGGTCAAATAGTATGAAATGTACAGCGTTAAGTAACATGGTTAACGATATGCGATAGAAGTGGATGACCAGCCTTTGAAGACTGATGGAGGCGTTTCATAAGTTTAACGCTTCGATCCTTGGAGTTAATACAGACGACAATTCTTTATGTACCTTTTAAATAACATTTTATTAAATAAAAGCGAAAGTGTTAGTACCTATTTCAGTTTTAGCATTTTAAATTATCGTTTCAAATTGATAAATCTACTGTGGTTTGTTTCTTTATAATTATACTTAATCTATAGAAATAAGTGTTTTGATGTGTTTAATAAATACTATAATTTATTAGTGTACTCGCTGCTTCGCTTGTGTTAATGTAGACATGTTAAGTTGGATGATCGCCTGAAACTTATTGTTCTACCTGACCGGTGCCACACACGCCACCTAATGGAGGATGCTCATAATGTTAGCGCAAACGCAAATAATAAGTTGAAGAAGTTTTATAGCAAATGGATGAACGGTATAGTGGCGCATATTATATAAAAGACACAATAAAACCAACAGACGTTTTTTATGTATTAGATAACTGAGTTATTGGCACGTGTATAAAAGTTAATTTTTTGAATAATAGTAATTTCCTAAATAATAATTTTAAACCTTTTAAACCTTTCTCGCAAATAATACACAACAACTTTTTTATTTTTAAATTTATCATTAAACCATAAAATGTTTAGTTCCGTACTTGATATATAAATTACTCAATATAAGGCCTACAAGATATATTATTAAAGCACTGCGTGGCGATATTAAGTCGAACAAAAACCACATACGCCACTATCCTTTATGTATCTTAGCGAAACTTCAGCGCAAAGCACTTTGGGCTTTGAGTCTCAAACTTGGTGAAGACTGGGATATTCATCACGGCGAGGATACAGTAATCTGTGAGCTACATTCAACAAAAACTACTCCAGACCGTCTAGAATTCTAGATTGTGCGCGGTTGTTGCATCGTAACTACTTCTGCATTAGGGAAGTTAAGACTTGAATTATCGCGGTTAAGTTGGAACTCTTGTACACAAATACAAGTTCTTTATGACCGCGCTTTGTGAATAGGGTTTTATCAATTAAGCACGCTCTTAACAAAACACTCGAGGCTTACTCTCTTAGTGCATGAGTTTTACGCTGGGAGTAGTTGGGGAATTAAAGTGATAAATGAAATAAGATACGCTCTCTATTGTTTTTCAGAATTTATTTAAAAGATAACAGTATATTAATGGTTGATCCTTATATATGTATAATTTTAAGAGAAATATCTTTTGTTAATAATGCTAAATAAATTTAGGATCACTTCAATACTTAGGGTATTAATGTATTAAAAATGATAACCTCCTTTTTTGAAGTCTGTATATAAATTTTACTTCCGTGTTATAACCAATCCACAAATCGGAGTTCAACTCTCATGGTAGTGAGCAGAAATGTTTATAACGAATTCTGCTTCTGCCGCCTTCCACAAATTGGGAGTTTTTTTCTTTGGAAGCGAAAAACGATCAGCTAACTCGACGTCATTGTGCAAAGTCGAACGCAAAGTAAATCCCTACTAATATTATAAATGCGAAAGTAACTTTGCCTGTATGTCTGTTACGGTTTCCCACTTAAACCTCTTAACCGATTTTGATGCAAATTGGCACAGACAATCTTTAGACCCTGAGAATGTTAAGCGCGACTGAAACCGCGAGGGGCCGCTAGTAATAAATAAACGCTTCACACTTAACAGCCCGCTTTGAATCTCTTGATGCTGTGTCAGAGGCCCGGAAACAACACAAACACCCAGACCACGACAAACACCTACATGCCCAATAGATATGTGCCGTGAGCGGAGATCGAAATGACCGTTAGCGCTTCAGTAAGTTGCAGTGGCCGCTAACCAGTCGTCAAACTAAGTCATAAAGTATCATTTATGTACATCGATGCTACAGGAATATTACAGGAAGTTTTGCAGTACGAGAGAAACCCAACAGCTAAGTATAAATCCAGCAAAACGGTAATAGCATTAGCGTCATACATTGCACGCTTAAACAGTTTCAGAATCCATTTTCAATGTTAATACCTAATAAATTATAACTAAAAGGCGTATTAAGCGTAATATTTAAGCTTTATCGCGCACCGTTTACACAATGCGCCTACTATTCGAATAATTTTGTTAATGCGAATGAAATTTTATAATACGTTTAGAAAATCAAGACATATTATTTAACAATCAAATATGTACAAAACACACCTACGAATTAAAATTTCCTATTATAAACAAATTTCAATCGCGTAGGCTAATATATACCCTATTAATTATTTTTCCAAAGGTTATCTGAAATTCAATTTCGATGAAAACTAAAATTGCATTATTGGTTTTTTGATAAAAATATATAGCCAAGAATTCAATCCATTGGTACTGAAAAAAACTGTATTATTATATAATATAATAGTCTCAATAATAAGGATCAAATTCTGGCTAATACAAGTAACAGCAGAGTAATTACGTTAAACTATCGCTATTATAAAATGGCATATTCTACAATTAGATTTTTTGCTAAACGCTTCTTGTAAATGTCAAAGTTTGGCGTGTTCTTATAGCGATATTTCATCATAATAAGACCCCAGTTGATTTTATAGTGCCTGCTCAAAATCGGATACATACATATCTACGAGCTAACTTAATCCTTTTATAAAAGTCGGTAAAAGCCTTACAAACAACAGTTTAATTAAGGTTTGCGGTTCTAACGTTATGTATTTAGTAAAGAGTTACGCTGACGACTCCTGCGGGATTTCAGTGCGGTGATTCCGGATCGTCGGGGTTACCGAGTTGGAGGTTTTACCTCATAATTTAGGAACTAAATGTGTAGAATTCTAACTACTAGTTCAACAAACCTATATATAGTAAGCCGAACAGATTATTTGTTTGTTTGTTTGAATATGTTAATTGTAGAAACTAATTAAAAATAATTTATATATTTGATAGATTCCTATTGAGGATGGTTATAGGCCATATTACAACACACTACAGCCCTCAATATATCGATAAATATGATGGCACCGCACATGAATTGTACCTTTTTGGTTAATGGAAGGCGGGAATTATACTTGTAAGTGCTCATAACAGATTTAAATCATCTCTGTAACCTGGTAACAGTTACCTAGGTAACCATACGTAAGCTGTGAGTTTCAGTAAATGAGTCACTGTGAGTAAATTCTTTCAGGTGTAAAATTTATGTTGATCTAAATTCTGTGAGCAAAACTTACAAAAATCTTCTTGCCATACCATAAACGTATTATTTTTAAACGATTTCATTCGCGTATATTCATTTAGAATGTATTCGCATTAATGTATTTGACAGACCGTTGGCGCAATGGTCACTGCAACTGACTAAAGCGCTAACGGTCGCGGGTTCGATCCCCGCTCACGGCAAACGTGTGTATTGGCCATACGGATGTTTGTCGTGGTCTGGGTGTTTGTGTTAGTGTTGTGAGTGTTTCCGGACCCCCGACACAAGGTCATGAGATCTTAATGGGGGCCGTTGAGTGTGATGCGTTATTTATTTATTTATTTATTATTTATTCGCATTACCAACTCTTTTTAATGATAGGTGTTACGAACCGACTATGGTCGATTTAAAATAGTTTTATTTTGTATCATGTGTTATTTTTTTTAAATATTTCTGACTAAAGATACGTTACGTTTATAATTTTTGATGCTGAAAAAGTTGATATCCAATTTTGACAAGTTAAGCAATTCTTTTGCTGGTTCAAAAATACTTTCGCTTATTATACTCTATCATGCTCTTTCTAGCTGGTTGCTAGGCAACGTCTTCCAAAATTATCGGCATTCTAGGTACCAAAACCCATAAGCTTATAACATATACATATAGTTTTTACAATATCATTGCGTTTCTTCATTCAAAGAGTTTAAAAATGTAGACTTTGGTTCCGTAGTGGTAAAATAGTTTAAGAATTCGCAACACTCGCTTGTCTCTCGCAGAGATTTTTACGAGTCCCGTTTTTACTATCGTCTCTTTTTATGTCGTTTGCGTTTGGATACATTTTACATAATGTAGGTTTTGCTCAAGATTTTCGAACAACAAAACTATGCTTAACAGATATTACTTGAAACGTATACAACGTTGGTAAATTATTCCTAATAAACGAACTGTCATCAAAAGATTAAAAAAAAACGTGCTTGCCAGGAATACAAAAAAAACAGAAAACTGGAAAACACATTCTTTTCAGAAACGTAAATTAATAAAGCAAGATTTACACTTGTAAGTTTTATTCTCGTTATTTTTATATAACAACTCTATAACCTGACTTACATAAGGTTGTTTACCTGTTTACTGTTTCTTGTTGGTTACCTATTAATACGTAAACTACGATGAAAAATAATTTGTTGAAATCTTATGTTAGTTTGTGAGCGAGACTTACAAATGTAACTCTCGCTTTATATTTTTAGTTTGTAAAAATATAATAATTGTATATACATAACAAGATACCTTCCCAAACAAATTCCCAACAAATGACCGCAAAAACATTTTTGTAATCAGTCATGTAGTTCTTCTGATAAGTGATTCGCATAGTAAAGGATAAACTCATAAATCCAAGCTTTCGACTTTGACAAGTACGTTTTGAAATGTTTCCTTTCTGGAGCAAGGTATCAGTTTCTTTAACAAAATACCACAGTTTTTTTTTTAGTTAATAAATAAAGTAAATTGTATCTTAATAAGTATTTGGTTTGTTTTGACGATTCAAAAGTGCTTTTAAAAGCCTACTTGAATATAGTACTTTTTTATTTTGATTTTGAGTGCGCTCAAAAAAACAAACTCCTCAGCTGTATAAAATTAATATAAATTATAAATAATATTTGACGATAGTACATAAACTATATTGTTATGTTTAGATTTAATGGCTATTATCAATACACAATAGTAGTGATTATTATGCTAATGTCAATTATACTGTCATGATTGTCTAGTGCAACCACAGATAACGGATTATAATGTGCTAAGAACTAATTGTTCTATAATCTATGACAAGATAGTCGCTAAATTTAATAAGAGTTATGTATCTATAATCTGTGGTACAATCTTTCTAACTCTACACTTTGAAACCACTAGATTGATTTCGAAAATTATTTAAATAATACAAAATTCTATTTTAAACGGTACATAACACCGTAAGATATAATATATAGTAATTATATTCATTTATTATGTTTTAACTGAAAATATATTGAAGATATACTAAGATAAAGTAGTAATTTACGGCGACTATTTACAATATTATATATACCTAACAAGAAAACTTAAGAAAAGACCATTAATTAAATTATTATAAAAATATCGACATACATACAATTCAAATCGATGAAAGCGAAGCATATCCGAACGAAAGCCACCGCGGCTCACAGCCAATATGATATAATCTTCAAAATAATTAATTTAACGTTAATTATAATTTGTATATTTTTAGTGTTACTTAAATGGTTGCAATACAACTGTTAACTGAACTGTTAAATCATATTTATTGTGTTTCATTTTAATTAATGATTATTAATTTGAATTTAGAATAAGTTCAACACGTAATCGGATTTCTGAAATTCGTTATAATGAACAGTTAAATTTACAGCGAAATAAATAAACTGGGTTTATTTTGGATTGTACAAATGTTAAACGGTAAAATAGCATAAAAAGGGTTTATATACATTTTTTACACTAAACTATCATCGGGTGTGATCTTTTAAGTTTTACTTTGTAAACTTTTAACGACTAATTAGATTTGCGTTAATGTACATTTTATTTTAAAATAAAACACATTAATACATATAACAGAGCCTGTGACAATCTAAAATATTGTTACTTTCAAATGTTTTTAGAGTTTATGTTTGCACTTTGTACGTGTCGTACGTTGTTGTATTCGCTCTTTCTTTATTAAATTAGTACATATTAGATAAAGATTTACTAATGTAAATAAATCAAGAACTCGTTTATTGTTTCCTAGGTAATAACGCCAGCTGTGGTTTTAATAAATAAGTCATGTCAAGACGTACTTAAAGCAAAATTTACAAATGTAAATTTGGCCTGTTTAATGTCTTACCTGTAAATAGTGTAATTTAGAACAAATATAAATAATGTACAAATATGACTCACAATAATTATCACTTACTAGCTGTCTCTTGCAGTTTCACTCGCATTAATGGTTACTGGTTCGTTCTTACGAGTCGTAGCGTGATGTAATTAAGCCTTCTTCAAGAAATAAATTATCTAACACAAAAATAATTTTTCAATTCGAACCAGTAGCTACTGAGTTTAGCGCGTGCAAACAAACAAACTCTTCAGCTTTTTAATATTAGTATAGATTTTGCAACTTTTTTATATAAAATCATAATAAAAATGCATTTTTATAAGTAACTAGCTGTGCCCGCGACTTCGTTCGCGTGGATTACAGATGGCTTGGCATGTCTCCTGCAAAGCAAGGTTATAATGGCCTGCGGTGCTGCTCAAGAAAGGAGCTTTTTACATTGGATTTGGGAACTTTCTGGTTGTATTTATAAGCAAACACTAACTCAGATACGGTATTCCTCTCCGGTTTTCACAATAAATGTTGAAGAAAAGTGTTTTGTGCGAGTCTTTAAAATTTCGACTGTAAAACAGTATGTTCCCGCCGAGGTTCTCCTTGTATTATATATCGGGTGACTTTTTTAACTGGGCTTGATAGGCCAAATCCGGAACTATAAGAAATCGCGAAAAATACTTAAAAGAGTCCTATGTCCGATTTTGAGAAATCTAAACTTGCATCATAAGTTTTTTGATTTCATGATTCTCCTGGCCAGGAATAGAACCCACTAATTTTGAAAAATTAATACATTCGGTATTATTGCACCACCTAATACTGTCACTTGTAAGGATCAGCTTTTGGAAATTAATAGTAAGCGACAAATTAAAGGAAAAGATTTATTTTTTTACAAAATAACATTAAATCTATACATTAATTAGAAGTAAAGTAATCGATTCTAGACAGACATAATCAAATATGAGGCTTAAGTCATGGGTCCCGGTAAGTTTAAAAAATAGTCTGCATTACTTCGAACGATTTGTTTATAGGTTGCATCGAAATGCTAGTCACCTACTAAAGTAAGGAAGAGTGTGAACAATACAATCGAAAATATACAAAGTGAATAACTCAGAGTAACTTATTTTATGTTTGTCTATTTGTTCTATGTGAGCTATACAACGTTGATAGAATGTGACGTTTGTTTTGGTCCCCTTCACCTACTCCGTTACCTAGGTAGGTTTAGATAATTCTTAAAAAGATGGATCAATTTATTAAAAAATTTACATTTCACTGGACTCGGCTATTGTACTCACCCGCTATTAGCGTTATAACATCCCGTTTTCATTTTAAAATTTCACTTTTAGGTATAATCATTTTTTGAAGAATTACTGAAGATTTAATTAATGTATGAATTTGATAGAATTTTGAAAAATAAGCCTTTTCTTTTTGTTGGAGTTAACTGTCTACTCCTGAATTTGATGATCCTTATAATATGTGACAGTATCAGATGGTGCAATAATACAGAATGTTAATTTTCTGCAAAATCAACGTGTTCGTTTCTGGCTAGGAAAACCTTTTTTTTCAAAAAACTAATGATACAGTTTTAGTTTTTATCCAAATCAGCTCTGTGACCCCTTTAATTATTTTTCGCTTAAAGTTTCGGTTTTGGTTCCAGTAAAAAATTACCCATTTACCCAGTAAATATATTATTATTTAAAATTATTACATTTATATAATATATATCTTCCCTATTTCAATCAAATATCGTTCACAATTTCATTGGTTTCAATTTTGTTCCTTATTACATTAGCTTTCTACCAGTGAAAGTTTCGTCAAAATCGGTCCAGCTGTTTCAAATATTAGCCGAAAAAATTGAGTGACAGAAAGACAGACAAAAATTCTAACAATTATTGTTTTGGGGTCTATTGCGTATGTAAAGGCCCAAATAATTTGTTTTTTTCATATATATTCTATGTACAGACAGCAACCCGTTAGAATTTATTTTATATGTATAGATTAAAAATATCTAAAATAGAAGTACGCCTAAGTCACTCCTTATAACATTTGCTAACTGCAAGTAAAAGTACCATCAAAATCGGTTCAGCCGTTTCAGAGATTAGTCGGAACAAACAGATAGACAAACAGACTGACAGACAAAAAATTAAAAAATGTATCTTTTTATGTAAGTACTGTATATACTTTCATGTATTTAGTGATAGGCACAAAAAATGTTCAACGTAATTCTTTAAATTGACATAACTTTTTTATTTATGGACCGATTGACATGAAACAAACCCTAAATGTTAAGTGAAGCTTACTGCAATATATTAGTGAAAACCGCATCTAAATCGGATAAGCCGTTTCTGAGATTAGCGTGCACAAACGCACAGATAAACAGACAAACAGACAAACAGATAAGAATTCTAAAAATCATTGTTTTGGGTTCTATTGCGTTAGTAAAGACCCCCAAGAAGATTTTTTTTCATATATCTTCCATGTACAGACAGCGACCCGTTAGAATTTTATTATTAGTATAGATATAGATTGATATTTTCCTCGCAAGAGAGCTCCGACAAACGCGTGCGTACCCCGGCCGGCCGCGGGTCGGTACCGCCGCGGCGCCGCAATAACTACGTCCCTGCATTTTAAATTTGTAATATCTTCGGAAATATTCACTTAAATTACATGCTGTAAAAAGCATATTGATCTATAATAAATGCACAATTTATTTAATGTACTTAATTAGATATTTTATCATGTATTAATTAATTAGATAAGGATTGATGCTGTATTGTTTAAAATCACTTCGTAAATAACCATTTTTTAGTAAAGGATAAAAAATGGTTATGGTGGGTTATCCCTAAGAGATAGACATATACCATCGCGGACTTTTTTGTTGAACTTTTTAAGGTGGACAATACTGTAGTACATTATTTTGGTCTATCTCGTAGGGTTCAGCCAGGGTTTGCAATATAAGCGTAAAAAAAACGTGCTTATTTACGACATCACATTACAAATCTCTAAATTTATCAGCGTTTCTCTACTATATTAATCATGTATTATACATATAAACCTTCCTTAAGAATCACTCTATCTAATAAAAAAAATCGCATCAAAATCCGTTGCGTAGTTTTAAAGATCTAAGCATACATAGGGACAGACAGACGGCGGATAGCGACTTTGTTTTATACTATGTATTGATTTAACAGCAATGAAATATATATATATTTAATATTTCCATAATATGTGTTCTGGTAAAAGTACTATGACGAGGTCAGGCTCTTTGAAGTCGGCCTGTTTTCGCGGTCGACGGGTAATTTCAAGTTTTGGACTTTGTCGTTTCCAAGGGACAGGAATGTTAATCAAGCCTAAAGCCTTTGTGTACTCTTTATGAGTGTGTAACACGAGTATGACCAAGTTATTTTTTGCCAAAAAACTGAAACACAAAGTACTGTCAGCTTATAGACTGTATTCTCAGCAAAAAAGTTATTAGCTTTTTATGTTAGTGTCTAAATCTAGGGCAAATTGGGTTTTCTAGGAACGCGTAAAAGGGTTCGTACAAAAAATGCGAATGCAAAATATATTATTACGCGTGGGTCAATTATAATATACTAGTGCCGCTAGAGGTCGCCTAGCGGTCGGGATCGTAGTTCATTGAATTTTCAGCTTCAAGATTAAGGTAGTCTATTCTCAATTTGACCACAGTCTTTAAAAATAAACAACAGAGTATAGCGCGTGTGTGTGAATGTATAGTAGTGTGTGTAATACTATACATGTGCGAACTTTTATACACCTTTGTCTGCGTAATTTTAGTATAAAAGGGTACAAAGCTTTTGCTTTCCGTATGAATATATAGATATCTAACCATTACAGTAACTATAATGTATCGTTCGTAATTACGAGTAGACGGTTTAACCCGACAGACGTTATTAGGCCTCCTGACTAGTACCTTAATATATAGGTATAGAGTAGATATACTATGTTTTATATTTTGAATACAATTCATTAGTTAAGAGAAAGCTTAGTGGTACCAGCATCATCTGAATAATCAGTCTTTCTAAGAATCTTCTATTAAATAATGAAACTATTAAAATTATTGACAACACCGTATTCCTGGGAATAGCATTGGATTCTGGGCTTTAGTGGAAAACTCATTTGGCATCCCTTGCGGGAAGACTTAGCTCCGCAGTATACGCGGTCAGAAAAGTTAGACAATTAACTGACATTGATACGGCTCGACTAGTATATTTTAGCTATTTTCATAGCATCATGTCTTACGGTATTTTACTTTGGGGTAACGCCGCTGACATTGAAAACATCTTTATTATTCAAAAAAGAGCCGTTCGAGCTATTTATAATCTCGGAGCTAGGGAGTCCCTTAGAAATGTTTTTAAAAAGATAGGCATACTTACAGTTCCATTTCAATATATTTACAGCAATATTTTGTACATCCACCAAAATGTTAATACTTTTGAAAGGAACAGTGACAAACATTGCATACACACACGAAGTAAAGATAAGCTAAGAACTCCTAGTTTCAGACTGCGCAAAGTTAATATGTCTTTTATGGGACAAAGTATACGCTTCTATAATAAAATCCCGGAAACAATATTAAATTTGCCACTTCTCAAATTTAAAGTTTACATAAAAAAATCATTAATAGAAAAAGCATACTATTCAGTATATAACTACATTAATGATAAAACCGCGTGGAATAATAGGGCGTTGATATTCTCGCAGGATAACTGTAGCTAATTGTATCAAACAATATTGTACAAAAATATTTTTAAAAGAGTAACTACTGAGTTTCTCGCCGGCTCTTCTCAGTAAAGTCCACACTCCGAGCCGGTGGTAGCTTCACGTAGAACTGACATCACAAATTTGTAAATTGACGATTCGAAAGAGCTTGCAAAGGCCTATTTGAAAAAAGTATATTTTGAGTTTGAGTTTGAGTTGAGTACTACATTGCTGTATTGACGCCTGTAGCCCGTTTCATAAGTTATTCTTTACCAGATAGCGGTTAATCTCACAGTGACGGCCCGCTATGAATGGACAATGGAGTTTAGTTCTTGTTAAATGTTAGGACTTAGGATCAGCCTTGAATTAGTATACAAAAGACGAGCAATTATGTCGATTTACCTATATATGTAGATATTTCTATTAATTCACGAGCGTTTTTCTCGCGTATTCGCAGACCGTGAAATGATGTTACTCCTGAGGTTTTCTGTCAATAGCCCGCAACATCCCTGATGTTGGAGATGTGTTTGGGCGATATGGCTTTTATTAGCCACTAGCTTTTGCCTGCGACTTCGTCCGCGTTTTCGTCGTTTTTCGAAAAAAAGTAGTGTATGTCCTTCCTCAGGGTTCAGTGGTTTTGATGTGACAGGCTGATCGTATTTCGATAGGGAAATACAATACTTGATTTCTATGATTTTTTTTATTAAATAGGCAATAATGTTAACTTTTTTAAATTCGTGATGAGTGAGAGTATTATAAACGTAAGAGTAAACAAATATAATCAGAATTCTCCGAACTGCTAACCTATCAGGAGTTACACGTGTTATTGTGAGTCAACCATAAAAGATAGACATATGCTGTTGCGGGATATTTTTTAAGAAAATTTTATGTAGAATATTTCCGTCATACATGATTTCTATGTAACTTTAACCATTAAGGCTGCATACGCGACGGAAACTTAAAAATTGGAGTAACGTCTCCCGTTTTCCCTTTATTACTCTGCTCCTATTGATTGTAACGTGATGAAAAGTATACTATAACCTGCCCAGGAGTATGAAGAATAATTGCACTAAGTTTCGTTAAAATCCGTCAAGTAGTTTTTGTTTCTATAAGGAACATACATACAGACAGACAGACAGACAGACAGACAGACAGACAAAAATTTTACTGATTGCATTTTTGGCATCAGTATCGATCACTAATCACCCCCTGATAGTTATTTTGAAAATATATTTCATGTACAGAATTGACCTCTCTACAGATTTATTATAAGTATAGATAATTTATGATGATATTTATAAAAATGGACGTTTTTATTTAAAGAAGCGAGACCGTAGTAGGACGCCGGGCAGATGTGACACATCTAAATTTATTTATATTGCAATATATTTTTATTGAAAGAAGTGAAAATGGAAATTTGTGCTATGTTAAAAAAGGGCTCTACTCTTGCTCGGGATCAGATATTTGTATTAGAACGTTAAAACAAAATAAAAGATAAGGATCTACATATTTAGAGTTTGATCTCTTCGAGATACTTCGTTTAATTTGCTTTTCAAATGTGCTTAAGATGTGGATATTCAAAGACTGTCCCGTCGCTTCGTCGCGACCTCGTTTATCATTCAGCCTTGTACGGACTACGCGTACTCGAGAATGTTTAGTCTGTCTGTCGAAAACGCATTTAAATACGCGAAAAACATTTGACAAGTGCTCCTCTAGTGCGAGTTGATATTTTTCGATAACTTAATTTTCAATCGGTATTCTTCGTATTACAGAAATGAAGTTTGTTTTCAAACTTTCATAAAGATTTGTATATGTTGTTTTTTTTGTTTTAAACCTGAAAGAATTTACTGTCAGCGCCTTTATTTGTGACAGCCACAAGTAATTTTTTCTAGGTTCCAGCGTTGTTTTACGTCATTTACGAGAGTAGAACTTGCAAATGTAATTCTCGCCTTTGACTAATGTTGAAGATATCTGTGAAGTAGCTAATATAGCTGCATTTCTTACTGTGAGTGGCCCTTCTCCATATCTTTCCTTACTTCTTATTCCCTTTCATTCCGTATTTGTTTTTAAGGTGTTTTAGTAAGGTTACTCTGACGCTACAGATGTTCATTAGCGGAGGTGATCTTAACATTAGGTATCCCACTCGCTCGTTTGCTAGCTATATTCAAAAACAATTAACAAAGTATTTCAATGAACGCGAGTCGGACTACGTGTGCCCGAAGACGCGCAGTCCGTACATGTCTTTCCGAAGTATTTGCGATGCGATCCCGTGACGTCAAGCCTCGGAGTCGACGGCTCTTTTCTGTATAAATTTATTTTAGCTGAATATAAAATGAAGGAATAAAAATACCTTTTATGACAATTTATTTTAAAGAGTGCAATATGGTGTCGGTGTTTGGTTTGTTTTAAGCGTAATGTGTACAATATATTCATATTGTTAATCTTGTATTGTAAATAATATTGTTTTAATTGTCTTTTAAAAGGAATTTGGCGTATTTGTGAAGATATTAAGGTATGAGTCGCTAGGTTTTTTTTTTTATAAATAATATTGAGTCAAGTTTTTTAGTATAGTATGTGTTTTGCTGCTACATTCACAAAAATAATAAGGATATAATTACGTAACGAATTTTCATTAAAATCGATCTAGTAGTATGGATTTTAAATCCAAATAACTTCAATAAGTATATCGGTCGAGTAAATGAAGAAGCGTATATTGAAATCAGTTCTCTTATTAAAAAGTCTAAGTCATAAAAGATAGAAGACAGTTGATAGATTTAAGTATAATAGTGATCGTGAATATTTGATATTATATGATATTATATAACTATTATAAGTAAATAGATTTTGGCACCCAGAATGCCGTCCACTTTAGATGTCACTATAGTGTGACAGTCGAGAGTATCTTCAGATTAAATTCAAATGACGAGCTTGTCAAAGTTGGGAATGGATTTTTAACGCCAAACAGTATGAACGTAACATCTATGTAATATCATCAAATATTTGGTAATATTCGGAGAGACTTCACAAGTGTAGGACGGTCAAGTTAGTTTCCGGTCAGTGAGCTTTACGTAGATGTAGAGAAACCAATCATTCTGATATAACGATGTACTTCGATACACGAAATGAAAGAAAAAATACACAGAAGTACTTATTCTTTGAGTAACATTTTAATTTGTAATGAAGCCAAGTGTTGCTCCGTTGTTTAGATTTTTGTTATTCAGGTTATTTTCCGTCATTTCATAATGTTTTGTTTCACTTTATTGCTAAACTAGTTGCTCCTCGCGGTTTCATTGACGTTTATGGTTACTCCTTCGCTCTTATTATTCGAATGCAAAAATATTTTTTTAAATTAGTTTAGTTGTTTCGGAGCCTATTTAATGTACACAAACAGACAATCAATATATAATATTATTGTAGTTTAAATATACACATCATTTTGTTTATTATTTTAATAGCATGATAAATTCTTTTTTGCTTGATTATTTGGTGTAAAAAAATTGTCTTAATCAAATACAATAAAATTTTACCGTCAAACATGGAATTTGAGGCGTATCTAGTTTATAGTGTAAGATTTCAATTGTAGATAAGTCTTTTATAACACCCTCTATTCTCAAACTTGTGAACGTTTTGTCATTACGGATTTATATTCACTTGAAGAGACACCCGAGTCTAAATAGATTTATTTGAAGCAACTTTAGCGAAGTTTCACGGAATTTTCGGATCTTAGTAATAGTATATTTGTAACACGTTTTATTTCAGCGAACTTTTAAAGTAATTCTGCTAACTTGTTAAGACTACTCCTTGAGTATATGATAAAACCGAACAGGCTAAACGGTAAAAATACATTAGGTATAAATGATTTTAAAAGAGTTACTATCGAGTTTCTTGCCGGTTCTTCTCGGTAGAGACTACATTCCGAACCGGTGGTAGCTTTATCTATATCTTAAAAAAATGACAAGTAACTTAACGATTCGAAAGTGCTTTAAAAGCCCATTTGAATAAAGTATATTTTGAGTTTGAGTTTAAGTCACGTGTTATATATTATATAGGTTCAGATTATATATTATATATTATGTCAGTTATATATTATATAGACAGATAGGTACACATTTTTTTCAGTAATTATTTCTTGAACTCTTTAGACTAGTTGAATTATACACAATATATATATATATATATATATATATATATATATATATATATATATATATATATATATATATATATATATATATATATATATATATCTATATATATATATATATTGTAGAATGTACTCAAATGAGGCTTAACTGTTTTTTGCGTTTTAAGCGATATTTTCCTCAATGATCGATCGAATTTTTTAATTAAAAAAATTTAATTAAAAAGTTACAGTTCAGTTTCATTTAAAGACCAACCTTTGATTTTTAACCATTTCAGCTGGAAAATGTAATTACCATTGGACGATAGCAAATCGCTTTCGATTAATGCAAACCTAGTATACCACTTAACGGAAGCATACGATTGAAGTGGGTTAGATATTTAATATGTATAAAAATGAGATTCTGTATTTAATGTTTTGAAACGTCGTCTATTTCGCTTTGGTTAATCGAAACCCGACAGCCAAACCACGAGTTCAACTTAGCTTACAAAAACTCTTGTAATCCCTCTTTCCTGCTAATATTATAAATGCGAAAGTATTTTGTCTGTCTGTGTGTCTATTTTAAAACTTATCACAATATGATATATAGATTTCCCCTTGCAGGAAGTACATAGCTACTTTTTATCGTGAATACAAAATCTGAAGGGAGTTTGTCATGGCCCATAAATTTACATAAATAGGTTATTTAGGTCTTTCTTTCTTTTCTTTATTTAAAATAATTTATTATTGTACGTAGACAAATTCACGGAGAACAACAGTATCCAAATATTACCACGCGTAGGCGTTTAAAAGTCCTTTGACGAAGAGTCTCATTACGGAGAATGTAAGAAATAAGCCGACGAGAAGCTTTTTAGTAATTGTGTTATTATATTCTGCGTTAAAATTAATTTTCATTTTTTTTGTAAATTAATGATTTGTTTAAAAATAATAATAATCGAATTTTATGTTGTCATAAAGAAATATATTGTGTTTTTTTTTAACGATAAAACGTAGTCTGTGTACATTACATAAACTTTTACTGACTTTGAGTTATGATTCTTAAACTACTGGTTTAAATAAATGAAATCTGAAATAAAACGTATTCATACAATGCCTAAGTAGTTACGAGGCATCTATTTTTATCCACAGCGAAATTATAGGGGCGGAAAAGACCTGAATTGCTTCGAAAATATAATTGTACGGCCGGGGCGCTATTTGCTCAACTTCGCGGGGCACTGTCTTGCCCTCAGATTTACCAAAAAAACTTATACTTAGCAAATCTCGACCTGAAAAAAAGTGGGAGGTAACATTTTATCTACGTTGCTGTGTTACGAAATCGCGCGTTTTCGCTCGTTACGATTTCTGTCACAAAGAATCAGGGTCATCGTCACGCGCCCACTGTTCGTCACAGCGCTAAATCTCGCGGCACGTGACCCGCCGCACAGATTGCTGTTATTTTATTACTCGCTTCTTTCCCGAAACAATCAAATAAATGGCGACCGTTTATTGATATGTATTTTTATTACACTGTATTTAGTGTCTTTTTTATATAAAAGTTTATTTACGATTTTGGCAAACTAGCACGCGGGATGATGTGAAGTGACCTTTGACCTTATTTTCAGCACCATAATAAGCCACCTATGCGTTGCCAGTTAAAAAAGGCACAAGAAATTAAACGAAAAAGGACGTAAGGAAAGGCTTTCGGCTCTCTTACTTACCGTACGAAATGCAGTTACGTTAGCTACTTTCGCAGATCTTCTGTGACAGTGGGTACTGCCCCGGTCGGACAAGCCTGTTTACGAGCTGTAGTAATTCAGGCTACAGCTAGGCTCCATCTCACTTTAACATATCATATCACATATCTATGTAATATATAAAAATCAATGTTTGTTTGTTATTCGTATTTTGTACTTTAGTATTTCATCTGAATGTGAGTACAATTTGTCAATTTGTGATTGTTTGCTCTTGCAATTAAATTTTAGGCATAGTAAACTTATTCTAGATGCAGGTATAACAAAATCTACATTAATACGAGCAAAGTCGCAAGCGAAAACTAATATTGGTTGGTACAAAACCAATTTGTAACTTCAGTCACTGTCTTGTGTGCAATTGTATTAGCGTCGAAAGGGGTATGAATAAATAACGCCCTTTCCAAGAATTCGATGAATTACTCTGATCCATCTTGTAGTAATTTTATTTGAGTTCGATAGTAACATGTTGTAGCAGATAGTTTATAAAAAAAAATCAGCCAAGTGCGTGTCGGGCCACGCACAATGTAGGGTTCCGTAGTTGTCGGAATTGTCAAGATCGGTCAAGCAATCTTCGAGTACCTATTTTCGTAAAAAAGTTTATGACGAACTGGGAATTTCCTTTTTTAAGTCAGTTTATACAATATACGTACTTACAATTTTAAACCTTTTATTATAATAAAATTTACATTTTATTTTAATTTATACTTATTAAATATTTATTTATTTATTCATTTAAATTCATATATTAATTTAAAATTATTAATATTTACATAATGTGATGCTTTACAAAGTGAAATATTTATTTTTACTTTGATCATCTATAACTCGATAACCATAAGAACCCACATAGCCGTGATAATTTTCCTTTTAAATTCATTATATGTACCACTATCGTGAATTTTTTCATATTTTTAGACGCAGCAGTTTAGTGGGTAGAGGGGGGGGGGACACTTGACTCTAAGAAAAATTGACACTTCAAAGCTTAATATTTCGGAAACAGTTCGTCGTTCGGAAAAATGGTTTTCCCATACCTATAACATTTTTAAAAGACCTATCTAACGATACCCCACAACATGGGATAAATGAGAAAAAAAATTTTTGGTCTCTCTTAACACATAGGGAAGACACCCTGAAAAAAAATTATTTTTAAGATTTTATTGTACGACTTTCTCGGCGTAATTCATATGTATACTCATACCGAATTACAGCTTTCTGGTATTAAGGGTTTCGGAGCAAAGCCGCGGACAGACAGACAGACAGACAGACAGACAGACAGACAGACGGACATGGCAAAACTATAAGGGTTCCGTTTTTTACTACGGAACCCTAATATATATACATAGGTAGAATTACACATATAAGTTTGGCTTTCAGACTTTCATAAAGATTTACATAAGTTATATCTCATTGCTTTACACCTGAAAGGATTTACTGTCAGTGCCTTAGTTTTGACAGGCGTAGCTTTCGACGACTTGCGACGTTGTTACTAGGTTACAGAGTTGTTTTATATCGTACTCGAGAGTTAAACTTACAAATGTAATTCTCGTCTTAGAAAAAGAAATCTTAGCTATTAGTTCTTGCACAAGAGTTCCTTGTGTAGAATATTTTTTGCAAATATATTATAGTTATATAAAAGAGGATGAAAATTTGTAAAAAAAGTTCTCTGTTTTGGTCTAATCTAGTACAATATCTAATATTTTGACGATTTTATTTATTATGGATAATCTTAAAAATGTCTTATTAAAATCTAATGTCTTATTTATACATAAAAGTCTTGTACTACTTGTATAAAAATACTTGTATAAAAGTATTCAAGTTAAGATGTAAAGATAAATCGTGAAACACAGAACTTCAGAAATAAATATCCTCAAAGGAATTGCATCCAAACTTGGAATAATAACACATTAAGTTGAGTAAACGACGGATCGGAACGAACAGCTTAAATATTCGCAGAGCAACGTCTTTCAATAGAATATTTCTGGAGCAATTGATATTCAATGAGAACTCAATTTAAGTAGAAACATCTACTTAAAATAAAAGTCTATTCGAAGATATTTGAGTGAGTTCATATTGACTGTTTATTTAAATAAGTTTATGAGATTGGGTCCTTGTTGCGAAGAATATTTTTGTATAAGATTTATTACTTTTGTATCACATACATACATCATTAAGTAGCGACCCTTCGTATAAATGAAATGAGGATTTCTTTTGCGATATATTGTAAAATATACAATAATTTTTAGGTTACAAATATTGCAATAAACTAGTCGTGCTCTTTATTGAATTTGGAATTAGTAACGTGACACCGAAGCTTTAAAATGCGCTAAAGTGAAAGTCCACGCTAAAAAAATAGTCATGATTAATATAAACGTCAAATGTCTTATTTATACATAACTTTTCATTTCTGTGTTATATATGAAAAGTTTTTTAAAAACAATACACTATAATATACAGCGTTCCTAACTGAAAATATAAAGATTAAAATTCATTCATCATATATTCATTCATATCGAACGTAACTACTATTTTGACGTACGTATCTAAACTTATACTCGAGTCCATGTTCGTAACTTTGGAATAAAGTATATTGAATTAGTACATAGAACTTGAATTAGAGCAAGAATTGTGTTTGAAATGGAAAGGGGACGTTTTGTTGAAAGTCAAACTGTTGCGGAACTTTAATGAGCCGTCGCGGAAACTATTCTCATTTGACGCAGTCGGTTAGTTCGTCGGAACTCGGGCTTCGAGCGGACGACGCTCTTCGCTCTTCGCTTCGCTTCGTCTACGGGATAATTTCATATCAAATCTATATATACATTCTATTTAATGTGTCATATATGTATGTATGTACGTATGAAAATGTTTAATTGTTCTTTAAAAACAAAACGTATTCCTATAATATACGAGTATATACAGGTTGTCAATGAATCGATAATTAAAAGTAAAAAAAAAACTGAAATAAACTATTTTTAAATTAAAGAAAAAAAATTAAAAGTGGGTTTGTAGGGCATCGTATACGTATGGGCATAAATTATGAAAAAGTATTGAACAATGTTAATTTCGGTTATTTTTATTTTTATATATTTATAAATTAATTTTTCTAGCATTTTGACCTATTAAGTATTTAATACGCTTACAAATTCACTTTTTTAAATTTGGAATCTGATTTATATTACGTGTATCGTTAACGTTACGTTCAAAATTGCGTTTTTCGGAGAACTCGTCGTATATACAATTATACACAGATATATCCTTAGTACGATTTGTGATAATTTTCGATTCCTTGACTTTTGGCATACATTGACTGGCGTCTAGAGAGAATTTTGTGAGAAAAGTTGCTAATCAATGTAAAGTTTACTGCTCGAACGCTAACCGAATACTATCAAAACTCATATTTTAAATAACGGTTCCGATGGCGATAACTAATCGTAATAATACCTGCTGCGGACAGTCAGTTCGTGACCACGACGGATGCAACTTTGTCGAAACATCGGGCAATAAAAAGGTATAAAGCTCGTAATTTTAAATATGAATAATGAAAATCGCGTAAGTTTAAAATATAAAGTATCAAAACTCGTAAAATTGTACACCTATGTAATACGATGACGAATATCTTAACGTAAATAGCCTCTTGTGTTTATATACTTTGTTACAATAAAATATAGCTTTCATAATGTGTTATAGTTCATATTTAAGTTGCAATGCCCCGTGTGTCCGCGCCCTTAGCGTCCAGTGGCCTGTAATAACTGTTTTATATGTAAATACCCGCTTAGAGCTCTCCCTTGAATATAAACAACTGTTTATCTTTTATTAATTGGAGTAAGAGTACTCTAATATAAATTACTTAATTTTCTTTTAGCTTATATACTTTTCTATATAAAATATATTTATATATAGATCTTTTATTAAATAAAGTATTCGTATCTTTAATAGAATATTAGAACATTATCTGGTACTTTCCCTTGCTTGTTTCTGAAATGTTTAACAAAATAACGTCCATTATTATTTATAAGCCGAGAATTCCACTTATAGGTTTCCACTTAACTCAAACATCAAGCTACATGTCATATTTTAATTTTAGATTTTTATAAAGCTACCACCGGTTCGGAATGTAGTCTCTACCGAGAAGAACCGGCAAGAAACTCGATAGTAACTCTTTTAAAATCGTTTATACATAACGTATTTTTATTACATTTTAATTATGTTATCCGGATAGAAAATCAACGTTTGTCAAATGTCTTATTGGCTTATTGGCTCTCAGGCTTATAAAGATTTACATAAGCTGTTTATCATTGTTTTACATCTGAAAGAATGTATTATGTGTCTTTTTTGAAACAGCTTTCGTAACAACTTACGATGTATTTGTAACAAACAGTGTTGTTTCATATCAGTTACGAGAGTAAAAGCTACAAAATTAATTATCACCGAGTATTTCGAACTAGCTGTCCCTTGCGGTTTCACTCGCGTTTATGGTGACTGCTTCGTTCCTATGAGTCGTAGCGTGATGTAATATAGCCTATAGCCTTCCTCAATAAATATGCTATCTAACACAAAAAGAATTTTCCAATTCGAACCAGTAGTTCCTGAGATTAGCGCGTTCAAACGAATAAACAAACAAACAAACACTTCAGCTTTATAAAATTAGTATAGATATAAGATAGCGCAATGTACATACGAATGTTTATGAAGATGACTTTAAAATAGTAGCTACTGAGTTTCATGCCGGTTCTTTTTGATAGAATTTACAACCTGGATAAGTAAATACAGTTCAAGTTAAATGAAAACCTGATTTGATTGATTAGGAAAATAACATTTTAAAAGTACCTACAATTTCTTATTTAAAATAAACCAATGATAATATAAAACTATTGAATTGGATGATGAACGTGGATTTTGGCACTTAAAACGCTGATCATTTTGGACGACGTTACCTAGCAACCCCTACCGGGTTGTTAGGTAACGTCAATTACGTCAATTGACGAGCTCGTCAAAGTTGGAAATGGGTACAGATTTTTACCATCTAATAGTATAAGTGTAACATATCTATAAGTATAAAGTCATTGGAATAACTTTAGTATTTCTTAGGGGAGAAGGACATTTGTATGTTTTACTCTTGTAAGCGATTAAAAACTCTGTAACCTAGTAACAGATACGTCGTAAGTGTCAAAAATTCCGGCAGTTCAAATGTAAAGCAATGAGAAGTAACTTACGTAAACCTTTATGAAAGTTTGAGAGCAAAACTTAGAAACGTATTTCCAGCCTTAATAAAAATAAAACGTTTTGGTTTCCGGTGAACACTCAATCGTTGTCTCATTCAAAATAATTGAAAAGGTGACAAATCGTTTTGACAGCACACTTTGAGGCTTTCCATTACGCGACACATCGCAAACATCAATATAATGATTCGCCGGCGTAATAAAAAACGTTTACATCTTGTGACAGTGACACGATATTAAGTAGAACGAAAAAAATGGATACTAAATTGAATTCCCGCGCGGCGAGCGACGTCACAGCGCCGCGCTGCGCTTATATACGGCTATGAAATATAATATTGTTATAATGACTTTTGAATAATATTGTTATAATCCCTTACCCAAAAAGAAGGATGTTATGAGTTTGATGCGAGTATCTGCGTGCCTGTCTGTGGCTCCCTAACAACAAATTTAAGGAGTTTTTTTTGTATTAAGCTGGTGTAATCTAAATTGATCTCGGCTATGATTTATGAATATCTGTTAGAAGTTTGAGGGTTTTCAGCCTTTTTCTAGTTGTTGATAGAATGTGAATCAACTTTTTCAACAATTGATTTAGAATATACTAAACTATAAATGATATTAATATAACATAGTTGCGTAACCTTGACCTGATGCTGCAGCGTCGCCTGGAATTAGCAGAATTCACAATAATATTATAACAGTCCCAATAAATAGATTGTCGCGGTTTTTTTTTTAATTTTAAATTTTTTGTTACTCTTAGTTCTTTGATTCTGGAGGTTAGATAGGTATAGCATACTACTTTGTAAGAAGGACTTCAAATAGTAATAATGTAATTATTCAAATTGCAAAAATAATCTTCGCCATACTTAGTGTTAAATGTGATTCGCTCAGGTGTGCATATTCTTGTCTGGGTATCTTTATGGATTTCTCGAGATATGTATCGATTTGGTGATGTTCGTTTTATTATTTTAAATTTTAGCAACTGGTGTTTTATGTAATTTGTAATGTTATTATGTACAGCATTTCATGAAAATTGCTTAATTGGCAGTAAACTGAAACTATGTGAGCAAGAGATATTTATTGAAAGGAACCATGCCACCGATTTTGAAATTAAGAAAAACTGCACTCAAAGATTTGCTGAAAAATTCTACTCGGGAATCGAACCCGGGAGTTTTGTTACTTATCATTACAAGAATTAATACAGTTGTGAGTAATAAACGGTAGTCTGGCATCTCAGCACTGTAAACGTAGCAGATATAGTTTTTATACATTATAATTATTATTCGTAGATGTAAGGATTTTATACATAAAGCTGTTCCGTACATATAAATTACGCTAACGAGCTGTCTGTTATGTGAAATTCACTAAAATTTGAACACGAAAACTTTTAGGTAAATATGAATTTTGTATTCAAATTTTAATTAGTGGCTAGCAAAATGTTTGAGTTGATTTTTGAGCTGAAAGACGTGTTACTTTTTATAGCATTAAAATGAGATCCATTTTACAAAAATTCTTGAAATATAATAGCTATTTTTGTGAGACTGAATACGAAATTTTTATAAACATGTTCAAAGATCTTGTTACATAATTAAATTTCGTGTCAGCGAGGATCGTATCATTTAGCTATAGTACATTTAAGAAAGTCAGTTGTTTTTCAGTTTAGTTTTGTTAGATACAATTTTCATAGATGAAAAATTATAGAAAGTCAGAAATTTTAAACGTACTGTTTTTAGAAATCATATTTTTTTTGTTTAGTCTGTCAGTGTTTAAAAAAGATAGATCAAAAGATCAAAGTCTACGTTTAAAAAGGTTAAAATTTACTGATTTAAATATAGAATGAAGACAGATTTACATCACGACTAAGAAAAATAAAACAAATTATAAGGGAGTGAAATTGATTTTCTATGATTTAAATGTTCCTTTTAAATCTCGATATGAAAGCAACCCCAAAGTGCCGGCCGAAAGTAATTTTATAATAGTTGTTAGGCGAAATATTCGTAGCATTCGTAGCCGATAACGCACAGTAAAATATACTACGTTATTAGTGCTACGATAGCGTTAGCCCTCTACGAGTCAAGAGCTCGGGTCTACGCGTTGCTCCTGCACTAAATGTAAGTTATAAAACAAACCGTTCCGGGCTTAGTTTGAAAGCTATACAAATAGTGAATATGACCGAGTTTTACCTTCTGTTCTCTGAATGTATACCTTATTCAGCTTCATGCAAAATGAAACTGGGGAAATAGAGGCGCTAGAAGGAGCGAAATGAAGGTGGAATTCTGAATAAAGTGTCATTCTTTATTCATTGCTTTTCTGACCAGAGTGCCTTAAATTTGGTTTGAAGTATGAAGGTATTAAAGTTTTATTGAATTACTAGCTGGATCATCCGCATTAACTTGAGGAAAAATTATATTTATATAATATTCTTCACTAGTTGAATCGGATATTGTTCAATTTCAATTTTGTTTTCACGTGTGTTTTCATTTTCTAATTAAGATTACTAAAAATAAAGTAGTCTAAGTTACCTCTTATAACATTAACTATCTGCAAGTGAATGTCCCGTCAAAATCGATCCAGCCGTTTTCCAGAATAGCCGAAACAAACAGACAGAAAGACAATTTTTTTTAAATTGTGTGTTTGATGTAATTACTTTGACAGACACGTTGGCGCAGTGGTCACTGCAACTGACTGAAGCGCTAACGGTCGCGGGTTCGATCCCCGCTCGCGGCAAATGTCTGTATTGGCCATACGGATGTTTGTCGTGGTCTGGATGTTTGTGTTAGTGTTGTGTGTTTCCGGACCCCCGACACAAGGCCACAAGATCTTAATGGGGGCCGTTGAGTGTGATGCGTTTATTTATTTATTTACTTTATAAATTTTCAATTTAGTTAAACGCTGTGTTAATTCGAAATTACGAACAGACACTTTTATTTTAATATTTGTATAGATGTTTACAAAAAAAAAAAACAAATGTAAAGTAACCAATGAATAAATAAATAATAAATGGATAATTTTATATTTGCTCATAGTATGTTTTATTCGGAACTAGCTTTTACCCGCGGCATAGTTCGCGCCAAGTTTGGTTTTTCCATACAACCTTTCGACGAGAATAATTTGCAATTCAAGTTAAGAAATTATGTATTTTGCGCTTGTAGTCGGAGTTCCATTTTTGAAAAAGTCTTGTTTACATCTAATCAGACGTCAACTATTATAATTGTAAGTCGAAGATGATTCCGTTTATCCACCTCAAACTATCCACACTAATGGGGAAAATCAGAACTGCGTGACCGTCTGGCCACCAGAGCCAGGGTGGATAAACGGAATTTGTATATTAATTTTCTTCCGATTATCCCAAGACTATGTGCAATCATTACCACGATTAATTTAACTTTGAATTTGTGAATAAAAAAAATAGATCAAATTTAATTAAATCGAGAAATATACTTTAGCTTATCGACAATTAATGAAATTTGTGAAAATGATTTTTTCTCGTTACTAAAAATAATTTGATTTAGTATGTTTAACGTAATTCTAAAATAATGTTTTCAATACCTCAGTAAATCTTGGGTGGATAATCGGAAAAGCCATTAGAGTGATATTTCGTTTATCGGAAAACTAAATCAACGTCCTACGTCGACAGTAGATGACATTAGAACAGACTAGCATTCAGCACGCATGCATATTATATTTCCATACATATTCAACATACATTTGTCCAAAGTAGTTAATTTATAATAGGACTAGCATCCGCCCGGGGCTTCGTCCGCGTGGAACAGTTACTTTAGGCTAATAATGCATTATTTTAGAACTAATTTGGTTAGCATAAAAAAGGTTTTAGTGAGCTAACCTTAAACGATAGACATATGCTGTCGCGGACTTTTTTTAGAAATTTTAAAAGGGAACAATTCTATCATACATGATTTTTGCGAAACTTTAACCGTTTACGCAGCGTACGCAGCGTAAGCTCTTTCAATAGGAAAATATCCCTCGATTTTGAAACATTATTTATTGGTGCTCCGCTCCTTTTGGTCTTAGCGTGATAATATATAGCCTATAGCCTTCCTCGATAAATGGGCTATTTAACACTGAAAGAATTTTTCAAATCGGACCAGTAGTTCCTGAGATTAGCGCGTTCAAGCAAACAATCAAACAAACAAACAAACTCTTCAGCTTTATAATATTAGTGTACATAGATACATGCATTTACAAATAAAGCGCACTATAAATTACCGAAATCTATTACTAAACGGTAAATGTTAAAAGTGATATAAGACGCGCCAGGGAATAATGTTGTGTGTTCAGTATTTAGTCGGTAAATGAAATGTTATGGCCCTGTGTGTGCAATGTACAGCACATAACTCATTGGAGCAAATATTTAGTAGATACATGGACTTTACGCTCGACTAGAACTGTGGCCCGAGCGGAAGTTAACAAATAGTTGGACGCTGATAAGCAATACTGTGTCAACCCACACGGACTTGATTTTGAGAAAATGACGTTTAAAGTTGTCAAACCTATTCTTAATAAATTTGATTGAAGACGTACATATATATATACATCTTTTCTTTTTTATTTTGATAAAAGGTAAAATGAATTAAAAGCAGATTTATATATTTAATGTGTTGTATAAAAATAAGTTTTCAATTATTTGAGATTATTGTATAATTAGCAAAATATTGAACGCACTTGAAATTCGATACATTAAATTAAGAAACTTTTTTCCTTACTTATATACTTTAGATGACTTGAAAATGTTTTTAATAATGTTAAATAAGTGATGCTGTATCAAAATATATCAATATCTCCGAATTCGACTTTTTGTGGGTTGACACATTATTGCTTATCAGCATCCAGTTAATGTGAAGATCGCATTTGTGTTTTTGTATGAGTACTTGTACAACGCTCTTGGTGAAAATATGGAACGGAAGATTTCGTTAATTAAATTAAAATTCGCTTTCTTACATAAATTTTTGTGAAAAAAATATATAATCGACTACAATGAAATCTTCGTAGGTTACCAGCGATGGTTGTTGTCCATTGAAGAGTTAAGATCTTATACTGAGACGACTTTCATCGCATAAAATAAAAACCATTTTAAAGTAGTCAATGATCAAATAAATGTTATATATATATATTATAATCAATTTACAATTTAAGTAAATAGCTTAGCTGTAGCACACAGACTACAGCGTATAAAAAATATCATCTCATAGTAAATCGTTGTGAAATAGCTTATACAGGCGAGCAAGAGTCAGAGAGCCGGAAGGCTAACCCCCCCCCATTCCTTTCCTTGCTTCCTATTTCCTTCCATCCTTTATTCCTTTGTAAGCTGCCAATGCATTTATGGCTTCTGTGCTGCAAACAACTATGGACGGCGTTAATCTTTGCTAGTTTTCCTAATGTTTATAAAAACTGTCAATTTCTCACGGCTTCACCCGCGTTCATATTGAATTTGATAGAAGCGATTCAGAATTCTGATAAAATACTACATTTTGTGCTATATACTTCATTACTATCATCCAGAAGTATGTATAGTTTTAAGTTAATTCGATCACAGAATAAGATTTTCTATACAAATGCTTTTCCCCCCTTGCACCCTTCTTAGGGGTTATGTATCGAAAAAATCCTTCCCTTTAGTGGCTGCTTACTACCGAATTTTCAAGTTTGTATTCTTAGCGGTTTAGTCTTTGCATTGATGAATCAGTCAGTCAATCCGGATAAATAGGTAATATGTATAGAAAAACAATCGCTGAAAATATCGAGTAATACACAAAAAACTTTATTCAGCCGAATTGAGAATCTACTTTATTGAAGTAGGTTAAACACCATTGACATAGTTATTGAAAATCAATTGAAACCAATTTACGTAGAGTGAAGTACGGCAATACTCCCGTAGATACATCGGAATAATAAAGTTAATAGGGATTGGGAGGCGCACGAAAGAGCAATAGAATTAATTAGTCAGTCTCAATAAGTCATTAGGAGAGATACGGGTTTAGTTTGTGTATGAGTGTACGGACAGCAGCTAACTTCATCAACATCATAATATAAGTATTTTCCGTATAAATAAAAGTTGCCGAATTTATGTAAACGCATCACAACAGAACGACTGTAATTATTAAGGCTTCGAATAAAAATATATGTTGAAAATCTTAGGAATAAGTCAAAATTTTAAGTTAATAAATCTGTAAGTTTTCTTCATAAATCTTCATACGTGTTTATATATATATATATAAAATTATCTGCGCTCCGCGCGTTTTTAATCTGTAACTGAAAGTCTGGTTGAATGACAGAATGACAGATAATGTTTAGATTATATTATAATATATATATATATATATATATATATATATATATATATATATATATATATATATATATATATATATATATATATATATATATATAATAAGTTTTGTAGTTGAATCATAAGACAATTAAAAAAATATTATTCATTGTTTAAGAGATTCTGTATTGATACATAACTTTGAAAGTAACTAGTTAATGTTTCTAAATGTTTTCAGTTTGAAAAGAAAAGTTTATCAGGTATAACCTAGAAATCCATTTGATTTCTACCCGTAATACAGAATACAATAAAAAAATACCGATATTAATTCATTCCCACACTATGTCTTGCTTTAATATACACAGAATTAATAGTGATTTACATATTATATATTCGAATAGGCTTTTACAAATAATATTGAATAGTCTTACATAAATCCTTACATTACAAGACCAAATTAATTAATTTCAGTTGCTAACAGTACAGTCGAATCAATAGCACATAAAGAAGTAGAATGTGATATTGATAAGTAGATAAACCAGCAAGCGATACTGGTATTTGTGACATTACTATTACAGTGTTTTTTTCTGTTTCGTTCCATACTTTCGTGTTGATATCTCGTCCACATTCCGTATTTCATTATGTAAATGCGGCGAAGTTTTTCGAGATGAAGGTGATGTGAGGAGCGGGCGAAGCGTGAACCGCGTTAAAACTTTCATTGTGGCTTGATATGTACACAGCGCTATTGTAATGATTGCATTTATTTTAAGGCCGATTAACATCAGAGGAGCGAATGATCATTTTCCCAGTCTATTAAATTGTGTTAGTTTAAATAGACTCGGAGCATACTTTCGTTGTTCTGCCTGCGTTCGATGCTCGCTCGCCTGATATAAACGGCACAGGAGCGTGCGAGCAGTCGCTTAGAGCGTTCATGCGTTTTCGGATGTGCTCGCTCTCCGGTGCGGTCTCTTCAAAGGCTGCTTGTGTTCTAGCGTTCTTTCATACTAATTAATTTATTTTGCAAGAATTCTATGTCTTACTTCTTATAAATGCTCGTTGATAGTTTGGTGTAAATGCTGAAAACGAACTTTCGTTTACACTAAAAGATCAATAAAGAAGGCTCTAGTTTTAGCTTTGTTCGTTTAGTTTGAAGTGCCAAAACCTTATTATTGAACTGTAATCAGATACAAAATAAACGTTTACATAAATGTCCTTTGTTTTCCCAGCAAATATTGACGTTAATTGTAAAAAACAGGGTCGGGTTACGAGTTCAGTATGAAAGTACTTTAAACTCTAATGATTAAAAAAATTATGAGTAAAAAATATTTCATCTAAACTTAATATTGGATAATCTTTTAACATCTGATTTAAGAAATGATTTTCGCTGTTTTAGATAAAAAGAAATAAAACAGATCCAATTTCAAGACGCAAATATAATATGTACTAAGGCTTTAGCAAATTTTTAAAAGAGAAAAAAGCGAAAAGCTTGAAGCCGAAAGAAATCAAATGAAAATTTAATTGAAATTCAATTCTGTTTTTGTGTATTTAATATAAGAAAATCGTTGAACATTATTTTAGTTAACAAAATAGAACAGCTTACATAAAAGGCTTCTTTCTCGCAAAATCTTTTATTGCTGATATAACAATACATACAAAATGTATATACTTTAAGTCATCAAAACTTTAATTCGAATATCATATTAAAAAATTATGAAAACTTGAGGGCAACAAAGAGAGGCAGCTAGTTTTTAGGGTTCCGTAGTAAAAAACGGAACTCTTATAGTTTCGCCATGTCCGTCTGTCTGTCTGTCTGTCTGTCCGCGGCTTTGCTCCGAAACCCTTAATACCAGAAATTCCCAGTTCGTCGTAAACTTTTTTACGAAAATAGGTACTCGAAGATTGCTTGACCGATCTTGACAATTCTGACAACTACGGAATCCTACATTGTGCGTGGCCCGACACGCACTTGGCTGATTTTATTTTTTTATAAAAACAATAATCATAAGTATAATAAGTCATAATAAGTAAGAATAATCTTAAGTAATAAAAAAAACTATTATTATACCAATCTGCTTTTATTTTATGATACATTTTGCCAAAATTGAAAAGAAAAATATACACTTCTTTAAACAAATTGATTGAAAATAGGTATCATCTTTAGACGCCATTTTCTCAAAATGAAGTCAATGTGGCTTGACATACTATTGCTTATCAGCGTCCACATATTTCTATGTAATAAATAAATCAACGCGATAATGGGCGCAATATTGCTTAACAAATACAAAAAAAAACGCGAAAATGAGCTATGTCAAAGCATTGAAGTCAGTTCAAAACTGAAAAGAAGCCAATACTCGTAGCCTCTACCTCAATCAGCTATACATAATTAGTAAAGTTTATTTAGCACCGTGGTGTGTTTCCTATTTATTATGGCTTTTTGTTTTTGCTCGAGTTAGCGGTCTTTGATAGGTTTCACTCCGTTCGAGTTTTCTTAGTTTATGAAATGAGTTATTTCTGAAAATATTTTATTTCTTGGTATAAGTCTCTTTGATTATTTATTTATATAATTTTATTATTGCACAGAATTCAAACAAAGAAACTATTTTGAAATACATATTTTCCTCGGTTTTTATCTGCTACATGACACTACTTCTTACTGCTGTGGGTTGGTTGGCGGAGAAGAAAAGAGATCTTCAAAACCTGCTTTTATTTAAAATATTAATGAAAAATATACTATTTATCTCTTATTGTGCAGTAAAGAATATATACAAATTTATTCTAAAAATAGTGTTGGTTAAAAATTGCATTTATATTAATTTCATTGGCGTAATGTATCTTATTCTAGATAGTAATTGTCTGCATTTGTGTTGTGTTTTGTAAATTATTATACAAAACAATTTTTATGTCGTCACTACATATAAAGTTTATTTAAATTGTTTTATCGTAAAAGAAATCATTTAAACTTTTATTATATATTTAAAAAAAGAATTAAAAATTAAAATAAGAGGTAATTTTTAGTGGAACTCATAAGCATATAAGACCTATTATAAACCTTTAATCAGTCTTTAAAAGAAATTGTCAAGTAACATCGTACGATTTACTTCTTTTTACTCACGAATATAATACTGATCCAAATACATGCCTTCGTGGAAAGCTTATATTTAATAAAATGCTAATAAATTTACGACAAAGGACATGGGAGGACAAAAATGTCTATATCCTTTGAGGTGAACCGTTGCTAATAACGATTCGCGTTTGATGTGAACCCTTTTGTATCTTAGACAATCTCAGTATTTGGTAGGATATAATATTAATAGCGTCATAATGCCATACATGGTCACTGGAGCTGTCCCAATTGACAAAATATAGACCAGATTTTTATCACAATTTAACTGCTTGTGGCTTATTGGTGGCCATTAAGTTTTTTTTTTACCTTATACTTATTTTTGGTGATAAAAACAAGTCGAGGAATATATTCTTCTATTCCTTTAACCTTATTTAACCTTAATTAGTTTTTGCTCACGGCGTGGCATGTTAACTTTGATATACCATACGACCATCTATAACCTATAGTTCTGTTAGCCGGAACAGCAAGCGCACCACCTACTGAATTAATAAGAGAGAAGGATATAGGCCTAGACTTTATTTTGAGAAAATATTGTTTAATGATGTTAAACCTATTCTTAATAAATTTATTTGAAGAAGTATATAAGTATATAATTAAAATATTTATTTAATAATAAGCTTTTCCAATATACGGGATTATTGTTTAAATTGTAAAATATGTAAAATGCTTGAGACATTCAATCAAGAAACTTTTTTCGCTACTTATTTCGTTTAAATCACTTGATTTTGGATCTAATGTTAAATGCGTGCCGCATTACCAGAATACATCAATATCTTATATTATGTAGATTGACACATTATTGCTTATCAGCGTCCAAATGTACCGCAAATAATAAGTGGATAAAGTTATATCGCAATTGGATGAACAGTACGGCATCGGTATTAATTTGTACGTATAAGATTTATCCAAATATATAGATGTACATTTTATATAGTTTTCGCTTTTAACAAATGTTATCGAAAGTTAGATACTTCATCATTAAAAGTAATTGACAAAGAAAGAGTTCAGCAGGTCATAAGAAAGCGAAAACATAGGAAATACACTCCCGGCCCCTTGACCTATTGTCACAATTCCAGTACTGTCATAATGGAAATGAAAATGAAGCATTGCTTTGAGCGCCTTTGTCAAAGCAAATGACGCCACAGTGGGACAAACTAGCGGAAAACATTTTGCTACGATTGAATTTAGCTGCGTTCAAAAAATATTTGTTGTCACGAATGTTAAACGAGATTTTAAATTGGACGAATATTAGTGGATTGCCACATTATTTGGATGCTGATAAGCAATAATGTGTTAACCCACGAAAAGTCAAATTCTGAGATATTGATGTATTTTGATACTGTATCACCTATTTAACATTATTCAAAAAAATTTAAGGTCGTATAAACTAAATAAGTACGGAAAAAAGCTTTCCTAATAAATTGTTTCGAATTTCAAGTGCGTTCCATAATTTGCAATTAATACAATAATCTCAAATATTTGAAAAACTTTTTATTTCGTAATATTTTAAATAAATCAATCTGCTTTTAATTCATTATTACTTTTATCAAAAATAAAAGAAAAGGTGGATATATACGTCTTCAAACATATTTGTTAAGAATATGTATGTTATCTTTAGACGCCATTTTCTCAAAATGAAGTCCATGTGGCTTGACACAGTATTGTATATCAGCGTCCATTTGTACTTCATTGAAAGAGGAATAGGTTTCCAGTTCGTAGGGACTTTTTTTATGTATGCCCGCCCTCGAATTACTAAAGACGGCTTGATCGATATTGTTAATTATTTTATTGCTTAAAAAGATATACTCTCTTATTAATTCTATGTAATTTTCATCAAAATCGATTCAGTAATGTGGTTTTTAAAATGAAAATAACTAGAACAAGTTTGTCATTCGAGTAAAAGATTTAATATGATAGATGTATTTAGTTTAAACTAAGTCTTAAAACGTAACTGTTACAGTAAACTGTTAGAGACTTATATTATTAGCGAGGTTACTATAACCTAGGGAAGCTTTCGTAAGCTACATGTTTTAAAAAATACGTCAAATTTAAATAAGTCATAACGCGCTTACAAAAAGAAATAAAATAAAAAAATATCTTACATATAATTTTACATAAAATACAATTTTATTTTAAGTTTTTATATCATTATCTATTCTTTTTATTCACGGTAAGTGCGTTAGGTATAACTTAAGGTAACTAACGTAAGTCTAACATAAGTCTGTAAGCAAAACTCGCCTATTTGCCTTATAATTGAAAAACAAAACCTCATTAAGCCGTCTAATTAATCACATCCATCAGTAATGATCGCCTATAATCTCTATTTCACAATCGGCTAGCTTGCGTAACTGTTAATATTGTTTTAAATAATGTACTAATCGTATCAAATAACTGAATTTTAATGATATGTGTGTTTGTGCATTAGCTGAAGCCGCGCATTAGCTGATAACAAATGCTAATTGATTGTTTTAGCTGGAATTAGTTAAATGTAATACTTTAATATTTGCTGAAATAGATTAATTAATTATTAAATTATTATACAAATTAATGTATGGAGAGAAACGTGGACAGGAATTAATTCGGTGATATATCAATCTAGTTAGGTTTAATTTTTAGAAAATCGGCTTGCCCCCCTTCCCCAGGTATTTACCTGGGGAAGGGGGGGGGGTCATAGGAAGCTGTTCGATAAATGCCTTAGGATACCGGACAGTTTCCTAAGCAGGGAAAGGAGGCTGTGAAGGCTGAACCTCCCGAAGGTTCAGCCTTTTGCAGAAGGCAGGCCGACCATTTTCTCTCCTTCTGCACACATACCGATAATTCTCCTGGATGAGCCGGCTAAGCGTTTTAGAAAGATCGCTACCGATCTCATCCAGCATATCGAAGAGGTGGGGCTGGGTCTCTTGGAGGCGCAGTTTGAATTCAGGGCGTGCAGATCAACATTGGATGCCCTGGACGCCCTGAAGTCGGAGGGAGTTTAATCCTGGCCCGGCCTAGTGAACGCCATCAACAGTCATCCTGTTAAGACAATGAGGGAGGACTATGGGAGGCGTATCTTTTAGACAGAAATGTCTTTTGTGAGAGGGGTGATAGCCGGCTGTACCCCAGCGTATTGTCTGCGGTTTTCCACAGGGTTCAGACGAAACTCTCGTAACGACCCGGGAAAGACACTGTGAAGAGATAATGTGAGAGTAGATACTGGAATTATAATCTTAATAAATCAATACAAGTAACATAACTTTTAAAAAACATTCAGTCTTTCAACTTATTTCGCACGCACAAAATCTCTCTGTATTATATTAATAAATATACCCAAGATTAATATATATTGTTTTTATCACGCGGGGGAATCTCACAGCGTAGCTAGGTTAACCATAATTCAATATAATTAATTTCATCGATTTGAAAGATCTGGGAACTACAATTTTCCAAATAAAATGAAATCCCATATATGTAGCTCGTTCATGTACAGCGCGCGGGCGAGCGTTATTGAATAATTAATATCCGATCGCCTGTTAAACTCTATTCTGAATACATTTACACTGATATGTTTTAATATTAATTGAAACAATTAATTAACATACTATGGCAGGGTTTATAAAATAAAGTTTGTCTTTGTTAACATTTAAAACAACTATATATTAAAAGTTTTTTTTCTGTAGAGATAACTTAAAAACTTTGTAATTTTGACAAAGCTTGTAAAACTTATACATTAAGAGTTATACCGAGTCACGGATGTGATCGGTATATATTTTCGACTGTACATTATAATTACATATATTAAAATATAATTTGGAGTAAAGAAGTAAGCTATGTTATAATTCTAAAAAAATACAAGCCGAACTAGCCAGATATAATTACAGGCATAAGTAAAACTACGAACACAAGATTTTAAGGCGCACTTCCGGTGCGGTGCTGGAAAATTAATGTATGTAGGTAAACTCTGTATAACCAGAAACTTAATCAGATGTATAATGAACCCAACATCATCAGAATTATCAAAGCCGAATACAAACAATGGGCAGGATATGGGAAAAGGATGGGTGAAACTAGAGCGCCGAAGCAACTATTAAGTGGCAAGCCGAACAAACGAAGAAACCGAGGCAGGCCGAAACTAGGTGAGGTGGCTAGATAGCGTAGAAACACTGAAAACGGTGGTCGTATCAAACTGAAGAGAGAAAGCTAGGAATTAATTGGGGTGGAAAAATATTCTAGACTAGGCCAAGCGCGGCCGTAGCGCCTTAGATGATGACGATGAAGTAAAATTAAATCCTATTGAGGTGACATAAATAATTAAAATTAAATACTACCCTTTAAACTGTATATACATTACAATTATTTCAATGTCAACTCCGTAAGCCATTCTAGTACATAATAAACATTCAAAAGAACTTCAGTTGAAATTAAAATATCGTTTCTCATTAGTATTGTAAAATCTACTCAGGCATTTCAATTAAAATATAAAATAGGCGCCGTTGAAATCATTGTCAAGTTAAGGTCGAGAGTTCAAATTTGGATGAGTTCAATTTGAATGTATATTCACGATTAATTGATAAATAGTATTTGATACAACTATTCTAATCAAAAGTTTAATAACGTTTTTAACCTACTTTAAACAAATAATAATAATAATAATCTTTTATTTCGACCAGTCTGATCATATTTACAAAATTGTTAGTATAATGCACTCCTTAACCTATTGTTAGTAAAACTAAAAACAACATAACTTAACAAAAAGCGGTTCCCAATTTGGTTGAGTTTTGTGTATTTACCTATGTACATAATTATGTTAATATAGAAGTATATCTTATCGTATTTATTGCCAATTTGTAAAATATATTTTTTTTAATTCTTATTTTTTAATACTTCTATATTAGTCGTATATAAAATTAAAGAAAATTTCACCCTTTATTAAAGTCATACATATAGTTATATTTTTTCCTAACAATATTATATTTTTTGGCAGCCAGAAATGTACCTAGATAGGTGTCATATTCTATGTTCAATATATGAAGAAATATAATTATAGTTTTTAGTTTGTATTAATAATACTGAAACTACTAATCGGATTTAAGAAAATATTTTAGCGTTGGATAGCCCGTTTATAGAGGAAGATTAGTTAAAGGTTATGTTACAACATATAAACGCGAGCGAAACCGCGAGGGGCAGCTAGTGCTGGAATAACCCAATGGGCCAATTTAAAAGCCTCGTTGTAAAATGAGTTCTCGGCCAATTTTCATCAATTATGCGGTAACTAGTGGGCGAGAGGTGATTTGTGTGTATGTGATTGTTTGTGTTTACACAGACACGCATGTGTGAGTGTGTGTGTGAGTTTCAACTGACTGTGAATTCTTTCAGGTGTAAAACAATAACTTTACGTAAGTTATTAAAGTCTGAGAGCAAAACTTGTTAATGTAATTTTCTCCTTAAACACAATATAACAAAATTTTATCTCAAAGGAGTCTAGAAGAAATTAAAGGAGATAAGGTGTTAAAAATTGAATTCCTTTATCTGTTTTACCTTAATAGATACATTATTTTGATAAAAACTGATTTGCTCTCGTCCGTTAAGCCGTTCTAATTTCCATCGAATAGTTTCTACCGGATTTCTTAAATAAAAAAATCGGACAATATCTTAAAAATTGTAGACTGCGTGTTATCCTAAAGTGTAAATAAACTATATTACTGTAAGGCTTCACCGAAATCTGTTTAATAGTTTTTGCGTAAAAGAGCAACAAACGTCCATCCATACAGTCCTTATAAACTTTCCTTACAAACTTTTTCGTTTCTAATAGTCGTAAGTAAAGTAACCTGTATTTGTCCTCTCGCTGGGCAAAGGCCTCGTCTCTCATTTAGAAGGTTTAGAGCGTAATCTACCACGCTGTTCCATTGCAGGTTAGTGGATATATGTACATGTGTCAGAATTTTTTTGGCACATGCTTGAGATGTTTTCTTTCACCGCCGAGCACCAGATGAATTTAAACATAGATTAAGTACTTGAAAACTTAGTGGTGATAGTGGTTTGAAAGATATCATCGGTTCGCAATTATCGATTTAGATCAATGTGCTAACCACTAGACCATCCCGGCTCTAATAGAAGTAAGATAACATTTTAAAAGCATTATATGATAAACAAAAATCTTATTAAAATCGGTGTACAATTAGCAAAGATATCGTATAAAAATGTGAGAAAGAACACAGATTTTTAATTTGTTTTTAACATAAAGCACGTTATTCTGACAGGTCAACCACCTTAACATAATTCAAGAATATAAAACGCTGCACTGCAATGAAACTCGCTCACATCTGTTTTCTACTAAAACTAAACGTGCATTCTTAACAGCCACGCTTTAACTGAAACAAAGGAACTACACTCCATTATTCCAATAGTAAATACGTCAGTTGATATAAAACGAATTATTCGCATTGCGACGTTTTGCATGTTTACAGATTCTGTTTATCTGGATGATGATACGCAATAATGTGTCAATCCACAAAAAAAACGAATTCGGAGATATTAATGTATTCTGATAATGCGTCGTTGATTATTATTAAAAAAATCAAGTAATGTTAACGAAATAAGTAGGGGAAATGAGTCTTAATTTAATTTTTCGAATAATGAAGTCAGCTCAATATTTTGCAATATGTAATAATTTAATATTTTTCAAAAACTTATTATTAGATAATTTTTAGGGTTCCGTACCTTAAAAGGAAAAAGGAACCCTTATAGGATCACTTTGTTGTCCGTCTGTCTGTCTGTCTGTCTGTCTGTCTGTCTGTCTGTCGGGATGTCAACCCTTTTTTCTCAGAAATGCATAGACGTATCATGTTGAAATTAATATCATATACTCAAGTCTACGATGACATGCGGCCGTGAAAATATTAAAGTTCTAAGTCAACGCAATCAAAAGATAATGGAAAATATGTCGTATATTTTGACCATTTTAGCGTTTTCGCAAGGGAATCAAAACCTATAGGGTACTTCCCATTGACCTAGCACGATGAAATTTGGCAAGAAGTAAGATCTTATGGTACAAATAAAGGAAAAAATGTGAAAACTGTAAATTTTTGTATGTATGTTTGTCTGTTTGTAAGTTTGTCTTTCAACCTTTTTCTCAGAAACGCGTGAAGGTAACAAATTTTTATCAACGTCAAGTACTCAGAGTTGTAATTACTAAGAGCTGTGAAAAAATCAAACTTCTAAGTTAACGCAATCAAAAGATACGGTCATTTATATCACATATTTTAAGTATGATAGCGTTTTTAACGTTTTCGCACGGGAATCAAAACCTATAGGGTACTTCCCATCGACCAAGCATTATGAAATTTGGTCAGGAGCAAGGTCCTTTAGTATACATAAAGGAAAAAATCCGAAAACTGTAAATTTCTGTTCGTGTGTCTGTCAGTCTGTACGTCTGTCTTTCAACCTTTTTCTCAGGAACGCGTAAATGAATCAAGTTGTAAATTGATCAAGCGGAAAATATATTAATCTTAGAATTAAAATTATATGTACTTGTAACAAATTAACATAGAAGTTGACCATGGTCAAAAAAACAATTTTACAAACACTGAGAAGAAATTTGTATCAATACGAAAACATTAAAAAGCAGCAAACCTTTATAAACAACGCAATGCAATCTATATATCGCAGCTAACAAAATGATAGCGCGATGCAGCGTACAGCTAATGCCATCTATTACAACATTATGACATTAACTGTGATATAATTCTGCTCGATTAATAAAAATTTTTATTTTAATTATTATTTAAACGCGCTAAAAATTATAAAATTAACTTTTCATTTAAAAGTTTTATCGTCGATTTATAATGTCATTACGTAATTAACATTCAATATAAGAGCTTCACGCGATTTGATTTAAGTACTCATATTGACTTAGTACGAAAATTTTAAAATTAAATTCAAACAGATCGAGTTATTTAATTTACTTATTTATCTACACATATAAGTCTTCTGGTTATTAGTAATATAATTAGTTATTTATAAATAAACAATTAGTTTTGTTCGAATTAAGGACTAATTATTTTCGTCTTGGCAACACTAATATATATTTCGATATTTTGATTGATAATGTAAATCTAAATATTTTACGAACGTAGTGCAGGGGTAGTGGAGAGTAGTAGAATATAAATAAAAATAAAACGAGAATAAAATATAATATAATTATGTTGTTAATGTCAAAGTCAACAAGTTAGTTCATTGAAGTTGTCAAGAGATGGCGCTAGATGTCCTGAATCGCGCTATAACTTTTTTTTTTTGAAAGTATAAGGTGTATTAGTACTTAAAATAAAATTTTGTGTTTCCATGGATTGCATCCATGATCGTGTTTTAAATTAAAGTGCTCCTAAGTAGTTTCAAAATAGTTTTTGGGACGTGATCCATATTTACATAATATTTGATTATATTTAAGCGACTTCTAAAAAGGAGTGTTTTCAATTCGACCTTGTATTTAATTTTTTTTTATGTTTGTTCGCCGATTACGCCGCCATTTGTGTACCGATTTTCAAATTTTTTTTTTTGTTTGAAAAGGTATACTTCCAAGGTGGTCCCATTGTCTTCAGGTCAGGATCAGATGATGGGATCCTGGAGAAATTGAGGGAACTCCTAAAATATTATAGGCAAGCGTATACCGATTTAGGTATTTTTGATAGTAACTTATGTTGGAACTGATGATGAAGACCACAAATGGCGTAGATGGGTTAGTCTTATATAGATTTCTATAAGTTTGTACGGTGCGCGAGTCCTACTCGCACTTGACCAGTTATTTTTTATTATATTACTTTACTTACTTTGCACCTGTCTTGAAGTAAAATACGAGTGTGCCGGTCGTATCGATGTTTAAAAATATAATTAAAAATAAAATTTGCTTTGTAATACAAATATAAAAAAAATATTAGAGGCAGTTAAAGTTAGGCTTCAGCATTTAGTTGTCTCAAAGGTCAGTAGGCCAACAGTACAATGACAAAACACATTTAAAAAAAAGTAATACTATTCTCTTCAATTTGATTTATGTAAAGAGTCTTAAAGAAGAATCTACAATAATTTATATGAATAAAAATATAAAAATAATAACTGGCCAAGTGCGAGTAGGACTCGCGCACCGAGGGTTCCGTACAGAGGGTTCTTACTTAGACCTAAAGTGCACATTTGCGATAAAAATTAGTCATCAAAGGGTCCACCAACGGACGCGACGTCTCAGCCCTCCATAAACTCAAACCATTTGTAGCCGCTTTAGCCATATTGGCTAGAAATAATAGGTATATAAATAAAAATAGTTGGTCAATTACGAAAATTAAATCTTGAAGATTTTTCCGCTTTTTAATTACGTTGTGTACCTTATCGTTGTCTTAGATTTTCGCGATTATTATTCATTGAAATAAAACTGTTTTAAACGGATTTAAATCGCGTATATTATTTATTTTTATCTTCCCGACATTTCGAGCACTTTGCAGCGTTCGTGGTCACGGGTAGACTAATATCATGTTTTTCAATGGCAGTTCTCCTGGTATCGCATCATCAGCTCCACTTCACCGTATACATTGTGCCGAGAATAAATTGCTTAGCAATCATATTGAAGCAATCATATCGCAACACGTAAAATACTCATTATTAAGTGGTTCCGGTACCCATTTGTAATCTTCATCATCAGCTCCACCTCATCAAATGTAGCTTTTCGTGAGCAAATGCATGAGTTACTGTCAAAAATACCTAAATCGGTAAAGGTGTGCCTATAATATTTGAAGATTACCCTCGATTTCTCTAGGATTCCATCATCAGATCCTGACTTCATGACAATGGGGCCAAATTGGAAGTATACCCTTTAAAACAAAAAAAAATTGAAAATCGGTTCACAAATGACGGAAAAATCGGTGTAAAAATATAAAAAAATACATACAGCCGAACCTCCTCCTTTTTCGAAGTCGGTTAAAAATAATCAATTATTATATACATAATTACATTTTATTTTATTCTTGTTTTATTTTTATTTATATTCTACTACACTCCACTTCCACTACACTACGTTCGTAAAATATTTAGATTTACATTATCAATCAAAGTATATATTAGTGTTGCCAAGACGAAAATAAGTAGTCCCTAATTCGAATAAAACTAATTGTTTTTTTATAAAAAAAAAACTTATATTACTAATAACCAGAAGACTTACATGTATTATCTACACAGTAGTAAGAAGTAAATTAATTTACTCGTTTTGATTGAATTTAATTTTTAAATTTTCGAACTAAGTTAATACGAGTACTTAAATCAAATCGTGTGAAGCTTTTATATTTAATGTAAATTATGTAATGACGATAAAATTAACGATAATTGATGATGAAACTTTTAAAGGAATAGTTTATTTTATTATTTTTAGCGCGTTTAAATAATATTTTTTATTTATTATTTCTTTATTTTCATATTTAGAATAATTGTAACTAACTTTTTCATGAAAACAATAAGATTAAATATTTATTTGTCAATAGGCTGTTTGCTTATTGCGAAATTAATTGTTATTTGTACTTAAAATATTTGGACAGTTTTAACTAAAATTTTAAATTTTAAAATGATGTTACCTCTAGTAACATTAATCGAGAATTTTATCTACGTAATGTCATAATATTGTCCAGAGATGGCGCAGACTGTACGCTGAATCGCGCTATCATTTTGTTAGCTGCGGCATATAGATTGCATTGCGTTGTTCATAAAGGTTTGCTGCCCCTATGTTTTCGTTTTGATATAAATTTCTCCTCATTGATTGTAAAATTGTTTTTTGACCGTGATCAACTTCTATGTTAATTTGTTTTAAGTACATAAAATTCTAATTCTAAGATTATATTATTTTCCGCTTGATACGCTCTATTATCTCACACACAAACTTAGTTTATTTTCCAAAAATAATGCGTTTTTAATTAATTGGATACGTATTGATTTATAATTTAGGTTTTGTTAACAGCTTCAAGTGAATGCAGCTCTGAATATTTGATATAATTTACAACTTGATACATTTACGCGTTCCTGAGAAAAAGGTTGAAAGACAGATGTACAGACTGACCGACACACGAACAGAAATTTACAGTTTTCGGATTTTTTCCACTATTTATACTATAAGACCATGCTCCTGGCCAAATTTCATGATGCTAGGTTAATGGGAAGTACCCTGTAGGTTTTGATTCCCTTGTGAAAACGTTAAAAACGCTAAAATACTTAAAATATGCGACATAAATGACCGTATCTTTTGACTGTGTTAACTTAGAAGTCTGATTTTTTCACAGCTCTTAGTAATTATAGCTCTGAATACTTGACATTGATAAAAATTTGTTACCTTCACGCGTTCCTGAGAAAAAAGTTGAAAGACAAACTTACAAACAGACACACATACATACAGAAATTTACAGTTTTCAGATTTTTTCCTTTATTCGTACCATAAGATCTTACTTCTTGCCAAATTTCGTCTTGCTAGGTCAATGGGAAGTACCCTATAGGTTTTGATTCCCTTACGAAAACGCAAAAATGGTCAAAATATTCGACATATTTGCCATTATCTTTTGATTGCGTTGACTTAGAACTTTAATATTTTCACGGCCGCATGTCATCGTAGACTTGAGTATATGATATTAATTTCAACATGATACCTCCATGCGTTTCTGAGAAAAAAGGGTTGACATCCCGACAGACAGACAGACAGACAGACAGACAGACAGACAGACAGACAGACAGACAGACAGACAGACAGACAGACGGACAACAAAGTGATCCTATAAGGGTTCCGTTTTTCCTTTTAAGGTACGGAACCCTAAAAATATAAAGAATAAAAGTATAAAATTTATTTACGTCGATTCATTACAAAATAAATGTAAATAAATAAATAAATAAACGCAACACACTGAACGGACCTCGTTAAGATCTCCTGACCTTGTGTTGGGGGTCCCGAAACACACACAACCCTAACACAAACACCCAGACCACGACAAACATCCGTATGGCCAATACAGACCTTTGGCGTGAGCGGGGACCCGCGACCGTTAGCACTTTAGTCAGTTGCAGTGACCACTGCGCCAACGCGTCTGCCTATAAATGTGTTATTATATGTATATTTAGTATATTAAAGTATTTTATTATAATTATTATTTTCGTATCACATATTGTATTACACTATATATTAATACAAAGTTTATTTTTATTCACTTTAATTATCTTCTTATTCTTTTGCGCCTGAACGCATCCATAATATTGTTTTTCTCGAGGGTATCTGGAAGAGATCTCTTGTAAGAGATAAGATGTTCTTTATACATACTCTCATATATACATTTGTAATTGGTTTTAATGTGCATAACTAATAGTAAATAAAAATAAATAAATAAATATCTTAATAAAGGGTGATAACGGATGCTGTGTGTATATATTTCATACTGCAGAGCGCTCGGGGACCTCGCAAAATGTACATGTTATTCGAAATGGGACTGCGGTAGAATACTACATGCAGATGTTGAAATTTAATTCTTAATATAAGTATTTTGTTTCGATTGACTTATGAGAAATGATATTTTCCTTGTAACTGAAGTTCTGTCGAACGTATATTACGTTCTTTTCAACCCCAGATCAAAAAAGGGAGTCTGATACGTTTGACGCGTATATCTGTGTCTGTTTGTGGCATCGTAGCACCTTAACGAATAGACCAATTTTGATGCTTGTTTTTGTTTGACAGCTAGTGTAATTGAGATGGCTCTTAGTTATAATTTATGACGATCTGACGTATCAAGGTCTTCAGGAAATTATATAACAATACCATAGTTGCGCAACCTTGACCCGATGGTGCAGCATCATCTGAAATCATCGGGATATATACATATGCAACTCCGTACCAATTCACAGGTCAATTATCAGTTTTATCAATTGTGAAGTCGGTGTAATTTGTATTTAAATCTTAAAGATTAGATTATGTACACACGCGTTAATTTAATTTTAATTGAAATTAAGAATGACATAAATAAATAAATTATTTATTGCTTTAACATTATTATAAGATAAATTTATTTAAAAGAATATTTAAATAATTATATTTTTATAGTCATATGTAATATAATATTTTGGTAACAAAATGGAACACGGATCCCGTGTCACTGCGGCTAACGAGCTCTATAAATTGTTAGAGAAAGGTCGTGAGGCGACGCGCGGGCTATGATTTAAGGTGATTTACTGATAGGGGTGTTATCACCACGGTCGAAAATTCACATATTTTTTCACCTTTGTTATCACCGTGATGTATAGCTTTTTGAAATCTATACTAGTGGTTTTGTTAAAATCTAATATTTTAATGGAGCCATTCTTTTATATCTATACTAATATTATAAAGAACTACTGGTTCGAACTGATAAAATATTTTTGAGTTAGTTAGTTTCTTTATTGAAGAAGGCCATAGGCTACATTACATCACGCTAGACTCATACGAGCGAAGCAGTAGCTAGTATAAATATATATATACTCCAACGATTTTCATGCTTAATATGCAGAGGGTTTCAGAGGCCATAAATCGATCAAGCTAGGTTTCATTTTTTAGAAAACGTCGTTTTATCCGTTTTTCAGGCTACGAAAAACTGCTACTATTTTTTATCACTACGAAATCTAAATACAATTTCCATAAAATACAATAAAAAACCCGGTCATTTATGTACTTTCGAAAAAATACTAAAGATAAGTAAAAATTTTCATATAAAATGTGAAAACTTAACTCTTAATGAGTACACCGGTCTTAAGCCGAGGCAATTGGTCTGTAACACTGTACTAAAATTAAAGAGAGAGAGCGAATTTAGTATGAGCAAAGTAAACTCCAACCACAAAACCTATTTTAAAAATTATGATAGCAATTTACGTACTTTACATTTTTCTAGATAGCCATAGGCTATATTTGATGTATATAATGTAATTCCGAGGAAACGTTGGATTTTTATGCTCATATAACCATCATCATTAACATGGATCATCTTACCATTTATGAAGAAAAAAGTTTAGTTCAGTTTGTTTATTTTTAAATATCGATTCTGCTAAAAGTACCCAATACATGCCTAGTTGACACCTTGGATTTGAGTATTATTTTAAGTCAAAGTCTACATTAACGCGAGCGACGCCGTATGCAATAGGTAGGTATTATATTTATTGTAGGCAGACACGTTGGCGCAATGGTCATTGTAACTGACTGAAGCGCTAACGGTCGCGGGTTCGATCCCCGCTCGCGGCAAACGTCTGTATTGGCCATACGGGTGTTTGCCGTGGCGTGGGTGTCTATGTAAGTGTTGTGTGTATTTCCGGACTCCCGACACAAGATCATGAGATCTTAATGGGAGCCGTTGAGTGTGATGCGTTTATTATTATTATTTTATTATTATATACATTTAGCATTATGAATATATGTGGCATGTTAATATTTAGTTCTCATGCGGCTATTCTTTAAGACAAAAACAATATTGTATTCCAAAGGGTTATATTCTGAGCTAATATTAATTCGTTTTATTAGTTTCGCTAAGACGCTCAACTCCGGGTGATGTATGGGCACTTGACCCGCTGTGAGAGGCAGGCAGGCTGTCTGTCCGCTAGCAGCCGGCTGGAATACTAAGTGTTGTTCTTGACCCGCGCTGTATTGCTGACTCGCAACTTATAATACAGTGGCTGCTCGTTTACATTGTCATATTAAGTTAGAAATTTTAATTTGTCTACATAAGCTTTTGTTTTTAACTTGGTTAGACTTTTCTTTTTAGGGAGGGTTGAGGTATCGTGTTTCTAGGTTTAGTGAATGGTGAATTTAGTTTTTTTTTTTAATTTTGTAATGATAAGGAAGAAAGCGAAAAGAGTAGGTTTTCTAATAAAAGATCTTAATCCTAATTTTATGATTTGGTATTTATAAGTAATAAAAAATATACACTGCGACATGAGTACCTCCTCCTTTTTCGAAGTCGGTTAAAGATAATATTATTTGTTGGTATTTGCGGGAGAGGGCAGGCTACATTTATTTTTTTTAACACTTAATTGCACAGAGTTAGTATCCAATATTGTGATGAACCAAATGGCGGCCTCATGGGTTATTAGCCGTTTCTTTCAGGTAACCTTTATTTTTAATTTATTTTCTTATTAATAAAGTGTCGAATTATGGATGAATGAATTATGGTTTTGAGACTCACAAAATATTAAAGAAAATAAACGAAAAGAAATAATCGAACCAATAGCTTTGAATCAAAACTCTCAACTATTAAGTAAGTCATTACTTCCTAAAGACCTGTCGGGGGCTGTCACGACGAGAATTAAATATCAGAATTGATTTCCGTGGGGAATGAATTGTGTCCAAAGTTTGCCGGAGTTTTAGACGCGTCCAAATTATGAAGAAAATCATATTATTACTTGCGTAACAGAGAGAATCACGGCCACATCTCGTTAACTTTAACAGCCAAACTTCTTTGTAATTATGCTTTGTTTTAAACAATAAACTTAACAACGACGAAAGATTATAAAAAAAAAAACTTCAGTATTAAATTGTGCTGTACTGTATTGTAACAGCCTAGAAACTTGTCAACGCTGGGCAAACGTATCCTCTCCTAGAAAGAAAAAGTTTAGATAATTAGAGCTTAATCCGCCACGCTGATCTACTGCAGGTTGGCTGATATACATATTGTCAGAATAGAAATAACCGCCGAGCACGAGATAAATTTAAATACTTTTGGCACTTGAAGAACTCAGTGGTTAGCCTGAGTTTGAATCCGGGGCCATCGGTTGAGATCAATGTGTTCTAGCAGACTTTCATAAACTGTAATAGGGAGATAGTTCAATTTTTTTACAGAATATGCATTTTTATTGCCACTATAACAACAATTAATAAAAAAAGTGAAGCGCCAGTCACGTCACCGAGCAACGCGGAAAGTGATAGCATTTTTATCAATCCAATATAGTAGAAAAGGATCTAAATATTTTATTATTATGAATTAAATTAAATCTAAATAAAAAAATACTTTATTCAAGTAGACTTTTAAAAGCTCTTTTGAATCGTCAAAACAAACAAAAAGTACTTAAATTAAGGCAAAGTTAGCACAGGTTCGGAATGTAGATTCTAGCAAGAAGAATCGGCAAGAAACTCGATATGTACTCTTTTAAAATTGTGTTATTAAGTTTATACATTTAAAAATTACAAATGTATATATTAAAATCCAGCTATACTAAATCCATGCATTATTATCATCTATATATTCTTGTACAGAATAATATGCTTTACCTATTAAAGAGTTAATATACAATTTCAACTTATATATTATAATTAACTCGTATAGTCCATACTGTCCATTAATTTATTTTTGAAACTCATTGCAATATTTGCACACGCTTGCATGTGTATCTATCGTCCTAAGTTCGATTCCTTTAAAACAAAAACGTTAAAAAGTGTTTATTATTTTTAAAATATTTGGGTTCTAAATTGGTACCTACTTCAACAAGTTTATAATTTCACCGCTTATATACGTTGTAAGATCTAAGAACTACAATCATAACAATTGTAATATTTTCTATCATTCATTTAAATTAAAATAACAAAGTTTAAATGTATTTTTGCATTCCACTTTATAAGTTAGATGTTTAATTTTTCCCGAGTTTGTTGCAAACTGCGGGAATGGAGGTAGAATTCTGGCGAATGTAATTTAAACTCGGGCGGCGCGGCTTCGCTCGGCTCGATCAAATATGTAGCATTTGGTTTCAAATTCAACAGCAGTGTACTTTTAAGTGGTAGTCTGTCCCGCAGGTTTATTTATGCACTGGATTCCGTCTAGCAACAATATCCCGTAAGAATAATATTTACGCGCGCTTTGGAAACAACGTTTCGCGCGAAGATATTTATCATTCACGGTTGCTTTAAGTGTAAAGTAACAAATGTAGCGGTAAATGTTTCACTGCTAAGAAATACTGTTTAGGTTAAAGAAAGATAGGGAGTTTGAAACATCACGGCGCTCCATGGATTGAAGCACTTACATAGTCCATAATTTCGATGTATGCATATTTCTCATATACGTTTTTTCTACTCGTATCTCACAATGTTTTCCTCTTTTCCTCGTGTTAGATCTTCGTAAAAACATCAACTCAGTAATGCTCAAACGCTTTAAACATTCTAATGGTGATTTGAAATCCATAATGTGATGTCAATCAAAATTAAAAATATAATAATAATGTTTTGAAAAATTCACGTAAAATTCCTTTGTCTTCTTGTAAATCCACAACGGACAAACAAACCTTTCCTCTTTATAACATTGGTATGACAAAAAAGGTTATACAAATAATCCCAAAAGCTGAATATACACGTTTAAAGGGTTGGCGGCGCGAGGGGCGGGGGAGGGGGACCCCTCTGTTACAATTAACACGTCTTCAGTTTCGACGAATTTATTTTGTTTCATATTCCGGACGCCATTTTTATAAAAGATCGACATATTTTTTTCCATTTCATTTTAAAACTGCCTCGCTGTATTCACATTTATTTATTATACCCGTAATATATTATTGTTATTGCTAAGCAAGCTCTTAAACTTTAGTATACTGAGTTACGTATAACATTGCGTTATTAGTAATTGTTTAATAAACAGCTTGGTATTAGCTGAAAAGGTTCTAGACTATATTATGTACAACCAATAGTTTATGTATTTATTTATGTGTATATTTAATACCTTTTAACGAGCAATATATATGCGTATATTATAATCTGAATCTCGGAACAGCATCAACAATTTTCATGAAATTCAAGGAGGATTCTGTGGTGATAAATCGATTAAACTAGAAAAAAAACACCGAGCATAGCTCCGTCATCCAGGTACTATCTACCTGATTGTGGAAGAGCCTAGCTGTAGCTCACTGACTACAGCCGTATACGCGCCGGCCCCACCGGGGCGGTACCACACTCTTCCAGAAAATTGACATGATGTAGCTTATGTGCGTTTCGTAATACGAGTGGAGAGCCGAAAGTCTAACCCTCGCACCATTTATTTCCTTGATTCATTTTTAACCTTTATGTCTTTACTTTTTAAACCGGTATTGCAATTGTGGTCCACACCAGGTGACAGGTCTGCAATTTGTTATATAGAAAACTATATTGTAACATTCGTATTTAATGTGATAAGTTTAAGGTAAGCGTATACCTTAAACTCATCACATTAAATACGAATGTTACAATCAGAAATAGACGATAGCTTTCTTTAATGTTTCGTGAAATATAAGTAACGCATCACACTCAACGGCCCCCATTAAGATCTCATGACCTTGTGTCGGGGGTCCGGAAACACTCACAACACTAACACAAACACCCAGACCACGACAAACATCTGTATAGCTAATACACACGTTTGCCGTGAGCGGGGATCGAACCCGCGACCGTTAGCGCTTTAGTCAGTTGCAGTGACCATTGCGCCAACGCGTCTGTCAATATGAAGGAATAAAGAGCTGCATGTGCATAATAAACCTCGCATACGTCAGCTATCACGTCATGTCAATTTTACATTATGTTGTGCATCTCTGTATACGCTTAATTAAATGTCTAACTTATCAAGTGTAGGGGAGCGACGGATCGACACCTTTGTTAACGATTATAATATAATCTAAATATAATAAAGCTTCAAGCGGCCTGGAGCTAATATACGCTACAGGCATTCAGGTAGGTGTTATCAAAGTAATGCTTATTAATATGATAAAGGTGAAAGTGACATTGTCTTTCGTTAGTTGAAAATATATAACTGAAAATTTTAAAAAGCCTCCGATAAGTTAATCTAAAAGACCATTTCAACGACGATTATTTGGCTGATATAGATATTGGTGATACTGAGATAAGTTGGTAAGGAGTTGTGTATTTTGATACAGATGATGTTACAGCATCAATGTTACGTAAAAAATCTATTTTTATATTATTCACAGTACAATAAATTTTGAATCGCTCAGACCAGTAGAAGTTGCTCAGATCCTTTCAACTATTACAAAAAATCTGAAAAATTTTAAACGTCTGAACAGATCTCCGTAAATTATAGCTTAAAACTGTCACGATTACATCAGTTTTCAAACAAAAAAACGCATCAAAATTTTTCCAATTCTTATATGATAGGGTGCTACGATGCCACAGACACATAAATACAAAAAAACACATCTTAAACTTATAACACCCTTCTATTTTGGTCAGGCGTTAAAAGGATATTATTCAGTTCAAGAACATTAAAGAGAAAACAGATTCAAATGTATGTATGTTGAGTCGCAGGATGCCTGCGCCTAATTGTAATCAACTATGTACGAGTATATTGTGCTAGAATGATTTTGAAAGAGTAACTACCGAATTCTTGTCGACTCTTCTCAGTGGAGTCCACACTCCGAACCGACGTGGACTACTGTGAAACCGACATGAACAACTTGTAAATTAACAATTCGAATGAGATCGCAAAAGTCTATTTGAATAAAGTTTATTTTGAGTTTGAGTTTAAGTTTTTGACTCTGTCTCTTTGTTTGTTTTTGAATAGAAGATGAAAGGTTATATGGAGACTATAATTTCTGAAGGAAATAGGCTATTAAAAATAAATATTTTACGCAGATGAAATATCAGGTACCAATTATAAAATATATATGGATAAGCAATAATGTGTCAACCCACAAAAAGTCAAATTCGGAGATATTGTTTTATTTTGATACTGCGTCACCTACTACATTATTAAAAAAAATCAAGTTATCTAAACTAAATAAGTACGGAAAAAAGGTTTTGAATTAAATGCTTCAAATTTCAAGTGCGTTCCATATTTTTCAATTTATACAATAATCTCAATAATTTAAAAAACTTAGTGTCAGATAACACATAAAATATATCAATCTGCTTTTAATTCATTATACCTTTTATTACAACAAAAAAGAAAATATGGATAAATATCTCTTTACATTCATTTTTTGGTTTGACATATTTAGACGTCATTGTCTTATAAGGAAGTCTATGTGACTTGACACAGTATTGCTTATAGAAATTAGAAATTAGTGTTTACATTTGTTCACTCTTCACGCCATTTGAAATGTAAAACATAAATAATAGTAAATAATATTAATGGATTCTCCGGCCGTGGTTTTCCGCAGACGTCAGTTAATTTGTCAATTTCGGGGTCGAAATTTCTGGTGTCTCAATATTATCTCCTGCGGTCTTCATTGTAAATGTAATTTATCAAGGATAACTTAATTATAAATTGTATTTTTATTTACTTAAATTACGGCTACGGATGGCTATGTATGTCAAGGCCAAACTTGATAATATGGATTCTCAAAATATATATTTCTATTGAAATCAGAAATGGGAATTACTTCGCTTAGTACTGTGGTTTCACCCGCGTTAATTTGAGGACAAATTATATTTTATAATATTTATTTATTAATTTAAATAAATATTTTTTTAATAAAAGTAGCCTAAATTACTCCTTATAACATTAGCTATCTTTGAGTGAAATCTCCGCCAAAATCGGTCCAGCCGTTTTAGAGATTAGCTAGAATAGACAGACAGACAAATATTTTAAAAATTGTGTTTTTGATGTACCGTATATAATTTCATATGCATGTAGTGAATAGCTGTTAATTTAAAATTACAAATATACTCTTCAATTTTATTTATTTGTATAGATACTTCGAACAAATAATCTTTGATAACTATAAGTTCATATTTAACGTTAAAAATCTGTACCCATTTCCAATTTTTAACTTGTAGTTAGACAATTGTTACTTGCCCGGTCGTCTAACAACCGAGATGGTATAGTGGTAGATGGTAGAACACGTCGAACTCAATCGATAATCGCGGGTTCAAACCTTGGATAGCGCTGATAAGTTTTCAAGGGGAATTTAGCTCGTTACTTACAACTTACTTCTAACAGTGGACATCATTTGGACGTCAAAATTGATGTGCTAATAATATTCTAAATAAAATACGTCGAAGTAACGACTTCGTACACGGAAAATGAAATCATAATGCATATAGTCTATTAGCTTTATAAACATCGTGTATATTAATATACAAGTAATAAATATGCTTTCCTATGATGTAGGCGAGCAATATACAAGACGCAATTTTCTACAATTTACTACATTACCGCAGCAGATGTTCCAACAATATGACGTACACGATGATACGGCACTGGCGTAAGAAACAAATAACTACACAGCGGGAATATATTATAAGAACTTTTTATTAACGGAAACTGAAATATGATCTACTAACTGCCCCTCGCGGTTACTCTCGCGTTTATGGTTACTGCTTCGCTCCTGTGAGTCGTATCGTGATCGTATACAGCCTATAACCTTCCTCAATTAATGGGCTATCTAACGCAAAAAATAACAAACCTCACCACGTATCGCCAGGGGGAAAGAGGGTCTAAAATGTTGCTAAAAACATCACGTGATTAATAGACGCCCCATTAGAAACAAATTTTATCTTTTTATAATATTAGTTCAATAGTATATATGTACATTCATATTCATTTAGCGAAAAGCTGTTAGTGTAAAATTACAATCAGACACTTAATTTTATGTATTAGTACGAAAGATGAGTGAAAAGGCCCACTACTCAAGACTAAATAAATATTTAAGTGGTAGCAGCCACTCAAGGCAATGCATAACAATGTTACTAGCGGTGAAAGGTTTTCATAGTGGAAATATTTCCGAGTGTTTTAAATCGTATTTCAAACAAAGGGTCACCCGGCGCCAAGGAGAAAACATTATAAAACCAATTTATTTTCGTAACAAGAATTCAAGTGACCAGCGGAAGCTGGTTTCAAAAGGATCGTTGTGTAAAGCCTTTTAAATGGTTAGCGTTAAATTATTCTTTTATTGTATTTGTGTTGTGAGGAAATTGTTACGATGAAACATTAGATGTTATTTTAGAAAAGGTAAATGTTTATTATAATTTATATCAATTACATTATTTGCTTGTTCTAGTGGCTTTAAGCTTGAATAACAAGTGTTTTGATCAAAAAACTGTGTGTTTGTGTGCGTACGTGCGTGTGTGCGTACGTGTTTCCGCGCAGCGTTCGTACGCATATGATTTCGTGCGCGTTTGGGTGTGCATATGTGTGTGAATACGTAAACATCTATGATGGACCTTTTGTGTACAACAAATTATTCTTATTTAACAAAGTATTAATTTAACTGCCATCACTAGCGTTCAATACTCATGATTGGCGTTCAATGTCTTAGAGTTTTATACAGAGAACATTTTTATTTATATTTAAGTAAAGTGAAGTGTTTGAAGTAAAATATTTATGGTAAAACTACTTGCGAAATATGTTTATATAAATGTAGTGTGAGTTTAGTTGAGAGTTTAGCTAATTATTTTGTCGTATGAATTTATTAAGATATTTTTATGGATTCAATTGGTTCTAAATGAAAAACGATATTATAAATAAATAAAAGCTTAAAAAATAACAGACAAACAAGCAGGTAGGTCGCCGGTTATTAAGTAAATAGCCAAACGAGCTACAATGCAAGAAAGAATGATGGAAGAAGGGAAATAGGACGTACAAAAAGGAATGCGGGAGGGAGTTACATCGAGTTTTGTAACTTATCGTACGACGTCAGTGAGCTACCGTGAAATTGTAGTAGTTGTTACTTTTATTATTAATTTGTTATATTGGTGAAACTTAATTATGGCGTTACAATATATACCTAATAAATAATTAAAAAAATCAAAAACCCGACCGTGTAGTAAGGTACCATCTGCACACTGCAGTCAGCAGTACCGAATCTGTATTAGTTCCGTCTGAAAGCCTATAAGTGTGAATTACTAACCAAATTTAAATCGTTATAGATCCTACGATATGATATATATCTAATAACAGGAAATAGGAGTCTATAGATTTTTTACTATAAACGTAGTAATTACGTATTACCAACTTTGGAGTAAGTTTCAATTTTTTATTAATCTACAAACAACAATCGCTAAAGATCCACCAAATACATACAAAATAATAAATGAATGAAGCTTAGTTTAACACGAGTAAAAATCAATGAAATGGATACGTAATTCGTTAGCTTCAATCCAGCAGCTGTTATCGCTCTCGGTGATTTAAAAGGAAGTTTAATTTTATCACACACTTCCACAGCGAGAGTGGCGCTAGTGTGAGGTTATTTAATTCGCTGTTCTGGAAAATTCGCTCGCAATTGTCTACGTAATGCACCATAATGGCATAGGACTTGCGGAATCACTTTGGCAAAGCGTCGGCCTTTGGAAATTATTTCCGTTAGTAAAAAATATTCTAGCGTTTTCTCTTTTCGTCGAATAATCAAAAGCGTTGTTTAAGTTTTGGTTGAGAAGTAGATTTTAAGTGTTATCTTTATATTTAATTGAATCTGTTGATACAAATAGTATTAGAGTTGTGTTAACTAAATTGAAAAAAATGTAGCGTCCTCGTCCTAATGTTATATAATAACGTTTTTAATGACGTTTTTCCATACGTTTCCTTAACGCAGGTACATGAATTTATAAATAATATGTCATCATTTTTAATTTGACTAGAACTAAAACTTTATGTTTTAGTTCAAGTCAAATCAAAAATATAGTAAATACAGATTCATGACACCACTCTGGTGTTGTGGTGCTAAATGTACCTCTGACGACAATGTTTCCGGGTTCGATCCTCGCTCGGGGAACATATTTATATATGTGTAAACATTTATTCCGGTCTAGGTGTTTGTTTTTGTGGGTCTACCTACCTTGCTTTGGGTAGCACGTAAAGCTGTCAGTCCCGGTTTTTATCATAATCACCTGATAATGATCGTTACTCTTAGTAGGATAATTATTCTAGTCTAAATGGTTATTGGCTTGCCCTCAGGGGTGGCGGAGATTATATGGCAATTGCTCTGTGTAAAAATCAGTAACTTGTCAATATTTGGACTAGAATAGTTAGCAGACCCTGGTATAACCGGAATAATGCTAGGTAGATGTTGATACATAATACAAATTCATACATTGTGAAGTGGTATGGAGGCTAATGCAAGACTCGCCTTAGTAATAAACCGGTATTACTGAATCTTTTTATCCATTTACCTATTTTATGTTAAATCAATTTAAGTCCATTAGTATTTTACTTTATTAGTCGTAATGTGATCGTGAAAGCCTACAGTCGTTAAGTTCTTGGTAATTCAGGACTCTGATGAAATGGAAGTGTAATGAGGTGTGATTGACCCGGTTAACGACTCTAGAGACTCCCGCAACGATCGACTCGCACTAGAAACGAAATGTTTGTACTAAGTCCTTTGGAAATTATAGGAAAGTGATTTTAAATTATAGACTGGATAACTTATTTATTGCTACCATTAGTTAATTTAGGTCTATTATTACGTGCGTTCAAAAGAGGTTTTCTATTTAGTTAAGTGTTTTGTTGTTATGTCGATGTATTGTTTTAAATAAAGAAGGAAATCAAACAAGAAGGCGCGGTATCTGCTGTTAAGTGACCACTTAGATATCTGCCCTGAAAAAAAAAAAACGCCTGAGACGTCCGCTTTTCACTCGTATAAAGATAGGGTACTAAATTAAACAAATATTGATATTTATATAAAGCTGTGGTCGCACGTCCACTCGGTTCGAAGACATCTAGCGACTGCCCCCTCCCCCCGCGTTCATGCGCCTTCGTCTATACTTTTTAATTTAACAATACGTCACAACGCCAAAAAGCCACAAATGTGCTGCCAGTTCAAAAATGAATAATGGATAAAAAGGAGTTTAGAAATAAAGAAATTAGGGAAGGGTTTTTCGGTTTTTTGGAAATGCAGCTACATTAGCTATTTCAAATATGAATGATTAAAATAACATAATTGCGTAACCTTTACCTGATGTGGCAGCATCATCTGATATCAGCAGGATGCACAACTCCTCACCAACTTACATTAGAAGTCTCGTGTGGGGCTCGTTGAAATGGTCTCAATGAATAGACTGTATAGTTTTTTATAATATTTAATATTAGATTACTGTATCGTATGATTATATACATTACAAATGTATATAATCATATTTTTGTATACAAAAATAGATTATTTATTATTATATGATTAAAATTAGCATCTAGCGGCTTTGGATATTATTTTGTTTTTTCCTAAACAGAGTAGAAGTCCATATTAACATTGTTCAAGCAAAAATGACTCTATATTTCTATTTGTAACGTTTTTATGTCTAAACAGTTAAAGTAATTTTGATAGAGAGATTGAATCTCGGAGAGACATCAGCTAGTTTTTGGCACGAAAATGAAACGTTATAGAAACTAACTAATACGAGGATGGAATTTTCTACACGAGACAAAGTCGCAGTAACTAACTATTACCCTATAAACAAAATGTTTATACATTACAACATAACAAAAGAATTATATTTTAATATGGGTTAGAAAGTGTCGATTGTCGATAGTTCAATAAATCACGACGTTCAATGTGAACGACTCTTTTCAATTTCTCAGCGTCGCTTCGTCACAGTGCAACAGTGGCTCTCAATCTGTAGTTCGCAGTACCCTGGGGTAGCACGAAACCTCTACTTAAGTTTAAGTGTAATTTAGTGTGTGTTTCTTTCTGTAAGAAAGTTAAGTAAATAATTAAGAAATATTTAAATAAAAAAATAGAAATATAATGTGTTTTTTTTGTAAACTGAAAATGATATAATTTCAAAAAGTTTTTTTCATTCCGATTTTGAATTTAAAAATAGTGTAACAGACTGCAAATGTTCTACGGCTGGCCAAAGGTATTTTCTTCTATTAAGAACAAGTATACGTAGCTTAAAACGTCATTCTTATCCACTGCTGGTTGGCGGGTTTTTGATGCTTGAAAAAAAAATACGTAGTGAGAATTATGGTCCAACAACTATCGGAAAATCGGTTTACCAGTTCCATCAATACATTGTGCTATCTTAGCTCTCATAAAAAAGGTTATCTACTCCTGTTTTAAAAACTTATTGTATATTTTAAAATTTCGTGATAATAACAAACTTTATTGTAAATTATAAACTTTCGCGATTAATAAAATTCTTATTTGAACGCGGTGCGCTCTCCTGCGGAGAGTGCGCGTTTTTTGTTTGCCGTCAGAAGGCGCGCTCCAGTTAGTTCGCAATAACTACAAATTCTAATCTATCGAAACGTCGGGCAAAAATAAAAGATACACTTATATCCTATGCCTCGCGATAAAATCCGTTAATTCAAACGAGAACTTTATTGTTCCTAAAATTCAATAAGTTTGAGAACCACAGCACTAGTGGACAATTCGTTACTTGCAGTTAGCGAGTCACTTCACATCTGGAGTCTGTCGACCCGGTTTCAGAACCGCTGGAGTGTGGCCTATTTGTGGATCAACACGTTTAGTGTGAACGCTGGCTAATCGCGGACTTGGAATGGAATATTTTATAGCTATTATAGGTTTGAGCGTCTCTGGAGAACTATTTCTAACCGACTTCAGTAGGTGTTAATTTGTCGCGTCTTTTTGAGTTCATATAAAGTGATATTTTTGACGATTGCAAATATTTTTTATGAGAAAGAATTTTTTAAATAAATAACAGAACATTTATAAATACAAAACATTAACCATAACGTTTTTGTTTTTAGAATTTTATGTTCTGCTTCTACGATTACGTCGAAACAATTTGTCACATGGATTGCATGAGAGAAAAAGCAAAATTCGAATGTTTTGTTAATTTGTTGTAGAAAAAATCATCATATACTTTATTCAAGATGGCTTTTTTTAATTGTAAGAACTAAAAAATATCACTGTTTAATAAAATATAGCGTTCTAGTGAGATAATCAGCAAGAACCGCTATTGTTGTTCTTTTAAAATCCATTCTAAAACGCTTTTAAGTATCTGTTTCAATTCCAAATTAATAACTTTTAGCTAATTTCTGAAATGACTAAACATATTTTGACGGGACTTTCATTCGCACATAGCTAATGTTATAAGAAGTAACTTAGGCTACTTTTATTTTAGAAATTTTATTCAATTTAATTTAAAAAATAACCTTCTCTTTTAAGACGGACCACAGAATACAGAAGTAGTCTAGGCGAACGCAGTCGCGGGCACAGCTGGTTTTGAGAGAAATTAAGGGGACCGGACGTTCCGTTTCTGGTGGGTTTAGTCTTTTTTTTGCAATTTGTCTCGTGGTCTTAGATAAAAGTATTGAATGAAATAAAATAAAATTGTTTACATTAAAAATAATTTCAGAAAAACAAACATTTTTTCTGAGATTTAAATTTAAATACCAGCTTCGTTTTTATAAGATTTCGACGCATGATGTCACATAATGTTCAGTGGAGCAAAGTTGAAGTGTTAGTTGTCAAACCGAGCGGCACAGATCGTTGAAATAGGTAACTTTGAGTTCTGAAGGCGATGAGGAAGCGTGGCGTCTCGAGTGTGAAGCCGCTAATAAACGTAAAGGAAATTGGTATTGACGTTTTGAGTTACCGTTTATTTAAAATCAATAAAATGTTAAGATAAACATATAGCGATTTTTGAAGTCTTATTTTCTACTAGTTTTGCTTACATTGCTCATATTAATGTAGATTATGTTATACGGGACCGTCTAAAACGTTTTTAATGCCTAGCTAGTATGACAAGCGCGCCACTTACTGGAAGTTAATTATACTCTTTAATCTTGTCGGAAGTACAGAAAATAAGTTTAACGCAGTTAGATGAACGGTATGGCAAATAAAATACGATCACACAGACAAAAAACTTTTTTTTTTATATATTAGACTAGCAGACCCTCGCAGTATCACTTGTGTTTGTGGTTACTGCGTCGCTATTTTGCGTCGTAGCGTGATGTAATATAGCCTATAACCTTCCTCAATAAACGGGTTATCCAAAAATATTTTCTACAATCAGATCAGTGTGTAGTTTCAGCGATAACTCCCTTAACTAAACTATAGATAACATAAAAACATATTTTAACTCTTTATTATATTAGAGAGTTCGGCGTTCAATCAAATATTGTGTATACATTTCGTACGTTCGATTTTTGATTTTATAGGAAACATTTTCACAAATAGTCGACACGTGTAGCGGCGCCAGATTTTATCAATTTGTCATCGTTTAGTCGAAACAGGATGAGATATTGTATTCACTTGTTCCGCGGGACGCTGCGGCGGGATTTATCGGGACGTGTTATATGAGGGTCATAAAATGGCCGCGATTTGAATAGTTCGTTTAAAGCTTGTGTCATTACGAGATTTCATTATATGACCAAACGAGTGAATCATTTGGTCATATAATGTAACTAAATTACTCATTGTAATGGCTTTAAAATATTTTATCTACTCTGGTATCAAAAATAACAAAACAGTTAAAGATACATTCGTTCTACAGAATGTTAACTAGAAATGTGTTGGAAGTTTTACCAGTTACTAGAATAGATATTAAAAAGTAAAAAAACTAATTTATAAAGGGACCTTCAGACTGACTGTCTTCAGTCTTAACTTATTACATAATCACCTAACCTAAACACATCTTATAGTGACTATATTAGTGTTCAAAATATTTTATTATGTTATAAATAAATTTACTGATTAGACCAGATATATTGAAGCTCTCCTTCTTAAATAACAATATAAGCTGTTTGGCGTCCAATACCATCGCAATGGTCGACATATTTGTTTTCCATTTATCTGTAACGAGTGACAAAGGTCAGTCGTTTAACATTCCAGCCCTTTCCCTGCGAAAGATCCAGCTCGTAAACACGACCCAAAGCCGGAAATATCATTTACGAACTCATTGCCCTCGTCGTGTTTACTGGTTAATTTGTTTATTCCTTTTCTACAGATGTTATTTATCGGTATTTATTGAAAAAACAATTTAGTTCACAACAGAATAATAGTAAGACATTACGAGCACGTTGACGCAGTGGTCACTGCAACTGACTGGAGCGTTAACGGTCGCGGATTCGATCCCCGCTCACAAGCGTCTATATTGGTCATACGGATGTTTGTCATGGGGTGGGTGTTTGTGTTGGTGGTGTGGGTGTTTTCGGACCCGTGACAAGGCCATGAGATCTTAATGGGGATCGTTGAGTGTGGTGCGTTTCATTATATTATGCAAGCTTCTATTTTCCAATCTTGCTGTATATTATATGTATATCGTTGCTGAATATAAACAATACAATTAATAACAGTAATGAAAAGCATATACATATTTGTATCCTTGTACGAAATAATACATATTAATTATATTAAAAAATGCCGAATCTTCAATTTTAATTTAAATATCTTTTATTTTCACCACTCGATGAGCTAAACCCACTCTAAATTGGACTCTAGAACTAATGATACAAATGTATCATTAGTTCTAGAGTCCAATTTAGAGTGGGTATTTGTATTTGTACGAGTTTGAGTATGTTTTATAGTCCAAATCACTTAATGGATTTAATTAACATACTTAATGGTAGAGCTTAACTGTAGTTCACCGACTACAGCCGGTATACGTGGCGGCTCGATCGGAGCAGTACCACACTCACAGTAGGTTGTACGGGGAATAAAAGAGCAGAAAGCCTAACATCCTCCCGCATTCCATTCTTTACTTTGTGTTTCTCTTCATCCCTCATTTTGGTGATCACTTAATATCATAAAAAATAATAGCCTTCGCCTGGAATAATAAAATAACAACAGTTCAATCGCATCTATGTATTGCTCAAGTCTCTGCATTGTTGTACATTTTACGATTTATCCGATGCAGTGGTAGTACTCGTGGCTCGCTGTGAGCGATCCATCACCGGCGGAAGAATGGATCTGTATTCTATTCCGTATCAATAGATTGGTTTCCATTAGGAGAAATTTGACTTTACAGGTTTGTTCCATTGAAGTGAATCTATTATCTATAAGTGTTGACGCTGATAAGCAATACCATGTCAAGCCACACTTCATTATGAGAAAATGACGTTTAAACCTAATAATAATAAATTTGTTTAAACAAAATATATACCCATCTTTTCTTTTCTATTTCGATAAAAGCAGATGAATTTAAAGCAGATTGGTACAATGAAATTTTTTATCTTATAAGAAGTGTTTTAAATATTTAATATTATTGTATATCGAAAAATAATTTTTTCCTACTTATTTATTTTAGATTACTTGAATATTTTTGGATAATTTATATACAAGACGCATTATCCGAATACAACAATATCTCCGAATTGACTTTTTGTGGCTTGACACATTATTGCTTATCAGCAACCAAATATAAAAATGAATTGCTGTTCATTTGTCTCTTCAAAACTGGACAATTCTGGACCGGATCGATTTGGTTTATATTAATAAATAAATAAATAAATAAATAAACGCATCACACTCAACGGCCCCCATTAAGATCGTATGACCTTGTGTCGGGGGTCCGGAGACACACACAACACTAACACAAACACCCAGACCACGACTAACATCTGTATGGCCAATACAGACGTTTGCCGCGAGCGGGGATCGAACCCGCGACCGTTAGCGCTTTAGTCAGTTGCAGTGACCACTGCGCCAACGTGTCTGTATATTGATTTTGAAATATTTGCGTAAGATCAGGGAAGGTTTAAAATGTAAGAAACATAAATAATAAGCAAAGCAAAATACAAAAAAAAAAAACAATTTAATTTTCCAATTTAAACTGTGAAATAAAAAAAATCGTCACTTGGTTGTCAAATGTAGCGTGGTGGATTAAGCTCTAAGAAACCTTCTCCCTAATAGGAAGTCATTGAACCGTGGCATATTTACAGGCTTCTACTACTGCATTGCTATTTTATACATTGTTAAAGAAGGAAAAGATCAAATAGCTTTAAACAGTGCAGCCAAAAAATATAAGCGTTCTTGTAAATAGTATAATGTAACAAAATGAATAATAAATTCAGCTTTATTCTCTGTTTAAACTAAACACATAAAGCTTAGTAAGCCGAGCGAAGTCGCGGTTTAAGGCATTACTGTCGCTTCCTAAATATAATCTAAGTCGCAATGCGGTTAGCTCTCCAAATGTTTATTTCATTCGTTCCGCTTTCGCTCTACGAAACAGCTGCTGAGAATATTACATTAAAAGTGGAGTGCTATTGTTTAAAACATGCATTTTATATTTATATTAACTTTGCTCGCAGCTTTGCTCGCGACGAGCGTTGTACGTTTTGTCAAGCCGGGCGACCGTCTGAAACTCAATTTTATCTGGCCGGAACATATATATACAATAACGTAAATAGTTATAGAGGATTTTCTCACTAGGTGAATATGACATAAATTGTTTGTCATTGATTTACACCTCATGGGATTTACTGTCAGTGCCTTTTTTTTGACAGACATATAGCTTTATCAATGTGTATTTATATTTTTCCATTTAATAATCCTTTACTGAGGAAGATTATTAAAAAAAAAACATTTTTATGAATCTTCATCAATAAACTGGTGCACGTGATCAATCAAAGAAGCAATCTCTATAGCATTATATACTAGCATTCGTCTCGGTTTTGAACGATTGCAATAACAATATGGCGCAATTGATAAAAAAATAATCATAAGATTATTTGTTACATTCCATGAAATAATATTCAGCCGTCTGGAATCATTCAACACTCCCGGCCTCCCATTTATGCACACGCACATGCAACACAATCAGACAAGCACGACCCGCTCTCCCACATATGCAAACCTACAAGCTGACTAGCGTCGGAACCATAAGACACCACATAGAGACTCTAAAAGAAAATTAGTATTCATTATAATTCTCAGCATTGAATTTTGGCTCTAAAAATCTTAAACTGTCAAGAGCCCAATACATTTTTTGACAAGCAGTCCATAGGGAAACGGAAAAATGAAAATAACAGAATTAAGTTGGAAACATATTAACTGATAGCGATTGATTGACGTGACCTAATAATATGCACTTCGTGTTCGTAGTTGATTTTGGACGTATCGCTTTTAGAGAAGTCAGACTCTCGTCAAATGTCCGTGCGTTTTATTTCACATTTGCGATTTATTGCGCAGAGTTCGTATACATGTCAATATTATATGTCAAGTGGGTGGTGCTGTTAGTTGAACATTTAATCCATCACAGATTTATGTTCAAACGCATTTACGAGTATTAATATGCCATACGTTGATAGCGATAATTTAGTGTTAATATATGGATCATACTAATGCTATAAAGAGATAAAATTTGTTTGTATGTTTGTAAGTTTGTATGTAGGGCATAATCTTAAAAAATAATGATTCGATTTGAAAACACCTTAAGACTTAATATTGACTGTCATATATTGTTCAATACACAATTTATAAAAGTGCTTCGGGTATTGTCGAGGGACAAGAAATTACTTTACTCTGAAGTTGAGAAGGTAGTCAAAAGAAATATGTTGAAAATTGGATACAGCGACTGAGAAGAAAACAACAGAGAAACTGAGGTGCAACTAAGAATATTTTTTAAGAATATTTTTTTAAAAGTAAATGTTTAAGTTGGAACATAAAAATATCTCATGTTTAAGAATTAATTAATTAAACATCAATTACCGAATGTATGCATCGCAGGCGCGTTACATCTGAAAGGCTGCTTAACCTTAAATTTGACCAATTCTCTTTTGTTCTGTTTAAATTGTTAGAAAATTGTTGAAAATTTTTGTACTAAAAAAAATTAATTAAAATACTCTGTGGTTATTTTGTAAAAGAAAAATTTATTCTCATTTTCTTGTAGTACACTTGTGCAAAGCGAGGACGGGGAGCTAGTAACTATTAAATAACTATTGATTTCATTACGAATTATGTTTTCATCAGTGATATTTTATAAATTAATAAAATCTGGACCTACCCATTTCCAACTGTAACAAGCTCGTCAACTTTACTTCTTGGCTTTAAAACACTCTCGCCTATAAGTATGAGTTTTTTCATTAGCTGGTTGCTAGGCAACGTCGTCCAAAGTGAATGGCATTCTGAGCGTCAAAATCTATGAGTTTATAACATAGCTGTAGATATAGAACATCATTGGTTTTCATAGAAAAATATAATCAATTTCATTAAAAGGGTTCAGTTGTCGACTCCCGTATAAATCTACTTTTTGTAAAGATTCAATTCAATTAATTACGAGCGATTTGCTGTCGCCTGTTGTGGAGACCCGTTCTCAGAAGGTCTTCATCGGATCATGATCAAATTTATACCTATAGAACCATTTTGAAAGTAAGCTTTTAAGCTGTGGAATGAGAAAAGATCTTTAAAATTAATTCTAGACAAATGTACACCTTTTTGTGTAGAAATAAAAATAAAAGTTACTATTACTTTATATACACATGTTTTTGTTAAACAGAATACGAGAAATATTATGTAAGTTTTGTAATTAAAAAAAAAAATCAGTCTAGAGATGCAGAAACGAATTTATAAAAATTAATGAATTTATAAAAACAATTGATGGCGGCTACAGAATATCAGCGTTGAAATTCATGTTATGATGTTTTCAACACAAGCTGAGTGGCTTAAAAATTAGGGCACTACATTTTATTTAAAATTCTCTTGCTTAGGATTAAGTAACATAGATAGTATTGCTTGTTTGCCTTTTTTGTTTAATTATTTATCCTTCTGTTTTTTGTGGGTTGTCCAAATAGAGCTTTTTTATTTGTTTGCTGTTTGTGTACATTAATAATGTAGAATTGTGTATTTATGTATTTAACTTAATATATTTTATGTAACTATTTCCTTAAACTTAATTTTCTATCTGACTTCTCAAAAGGCTTGTTCGACACTTTCCATAATTTGCAAATGAGTTAGAGAGTGATCATGATGCTTGCCTGCATGTGCGTTTGCATATGCGGGAGGGCGGGCGGTGCTTGCTTGCATGTGATGCTTACTTCCGCAAAGTAACGCCTGATTCAATTAAATATGAGATCAAACATTCCTGTTTTGGAGTATATACATAGTTTTAGTCGCAAAAATAAAAACGACGATGAAGGCGCGGCAATTCACTGGTAACATATTTGATAAAATTTTTGTATTATATAAAAATAAAATAAAAAAACTCTCATTTATGAGAATTAGGTATAAAAAGTAATGTATTGGCAAAAAAAATATCAGGAGGACTTATCCGAAACCCTTTGACTATTTCGAAAGCAGAGTCTGTTCATCAAAATGTGATAATGTAATTACTAGGTGGCGGGGCGGTGATGGACGGTTTATAAATGAAGGGTCGGTGCGGACAGACAGCAATTTAAGTGAAATAAATCAATCTATCTTCGACAGCGCCGCGCATCGATCATAAAGTTTGGGGTGCACTGCGTAGTGGAAACTAACGCAACTGTTTAAATATTTTTAACTAGCTGACTTTGTGATTACTCTTTTGCTCCTATGAGTCATAGCGTGATGTAATATGTCCTGTAACCGTTCTCAATAAACGGGCTATCCAACGCAAAAATAGTTTACAATTTGTTCGACTATTATACCATAAATTGTGGCTTCCAGCTATTTCCGAAAAAGTGTCTTTTACCTTGTTACGTATAGAGAATGAAACTAAAAATGTGCATCATTTATTCGTGATTGAAATATCAGTAAAGAGAACAAAACACGAAAGAGGAAGGCGCCAGTGACGTGATCGACGCTAGACGCTAAGACCGGAAGATATGGCTGCCATTCATCTCACTCAAATCTCCTTAGATTTATCCTTGTGCGCTGTAATATTGAATAAAACCTTTTGAAAATCTTAGTATTATGATATCAAAATGTAGTTTCTAAACGAAACATGAAGTGTCATCTACATATATGTCAGATGTATGTAACAAAAAAAAAAAAAATTTAGTCTGTTGCGAATACTAATTGGTTTATTTTCATAAGAGAAATAGACTTAAAGCGCGTATGGTTTTTTCACTTTCCTATCATATTTCTAACCAATTTGTTTGTTAGAAAAATGATGAATGAAGCCAATTTTATTATTATATTGAGCCGAGATGGCTTAGTGATTAGAAAACGTCGAACTCAACCGATGATCGTGGCTTCAAACCCCGGTTAACACAGCTGAGGTTTCAAATGCTCAATTTATGTGCTCAATTCATCTCGTGCTTGGTGGTAAAGGAAAATACCTTCTCAAAATAGCGGTGGGGCATTAACAGGCTGTTACTTTAAATAAAGAATGTATAGAGTTTGCGTTTGCATTGCATTTGACTATATTGAGACAGTGTCGCTGAGATACCGGTGTGAGGTGGGAGAGCATTAGGACTGTCGTGTGGAATACCGTTGGGAGTTCATCCCAAGGGTTTCCCAATTTTCTTGTGAGAGAACACTGAGAGAGAGAGAGTGTATGAATCTTGTGACTACTATCTACACAGTAAATAAAAGCTATATAAATATAAATGATTCTCGGAGAAACTGTTTTATTCAAAACATCATGCTATGACTCATAGTAGAAATCATAAGTATCAACAAATCTAAAAAGTACTGAAATTTAAAAGTGAGAAATTACATATGATAGCTGGTGTATGTACTTATAAGTACATACATATGAAAATCAAGAAATAATTTTATTAAAATTTGGAATTTACGTTCTGTTTTTGAAAGTCAAGTGAAGAAATCTACCACGGTTTCGGGAACCTTAGATCTCATCAGAAATTAGCAGGACTTTTCTAATTTTTTTTTATAACAACGTCAAAATTGGTTACAAAGAGATAGCCTTTAGCCATCTTATTCACATAGATCATCATCATCTATATATGGACGCTGATAAGCAATACTGAGTCAAGCCACACGGACTTCATTTTGAGAAAACTGCGTCCAAAGGTGTTAAACCTATTCTTAATAAATTTGTTTGAATAAGTATATTTTACTTTACTTTTCAATTTTGATAAAAAGTACAATTAATTAAAAGCAGAAGAATAAGTCTTTATAGTATATAAGTATAATCCGAAATATGGAACACACTTCAATATTCTAAACATTAGACAAAGAAACTTTTTTCCGTACTAATTAAGTTCAGATGGCTTGAAAAATTAGTGAATAATGTTAAATACGTTTTGCATTATCCGAATACATCAATATATCCAAATTTGAGTTTTTGTGGGTTGACACATTATTGCTTATCAGCATCCATATATGTATATGGACGCTGCTAAGCAATACAGTGCCAAGGCACATGGACTTTTTTTTGAGAAAATGGCGTTTTAAGCTGTCAAACCTATTCTGATTAAATCTGTTTGAATATAAATATAGTCATCTTTTCTTAAAAGGTATAATGAATTTAAAAGAGTTTGATATATTTAGTATGTTATTTAATAAAAGTTTTTTTTTAATGTTTGAGAATATTTTATAAACTGTAAAATATGGAACGGACTTGAAATTTGAAACATTGTATTAACAAATTTTTTCCGTACTTATTTAGTTCATTGGACTTGAATTATTTTTAAATAATGTTAAATAGGTTACGCAGTATCAATATACATCAATATCTCCAAATTTGAGTTTTTGTGGGTTGACACATTATTGCTTATCAGCATCCATATATCATCTAGTATAGTATATCGTTCAAGCGAATGGAGCTGCGGAGATACACATGTACAATTATACACGAGTACGTTGTAGAGCGCGCGTTTGATAAATGTTGGTTGTGAGTGAGCTCTAATGAATATTATCAATCGGCCGCCCAGCGGAGCGTAATTACACACAGCGATGTATTGTAGCACTGATCAGTCGCTCTGGCGCGGGGTTATGCTCTCGTAGAGAGTGAGGATTAAAACGTAGGTGGTTTTTAAACCTAACCTGCTATTTACTAGCGTCACGCCCCTTTGCAAGGTTCATTTTTTATGGAGATTACTTAACCCTTATTTTTTGTAAAAAAAAAATTTCATACAAATCTAATTGTAATTAATACAAAACGAAAAAGAATTAGCTAAATAGGGAAATAGGTAATGCCTCGGAAATTGCTTTTTACTTATGAAACAAATGTTAAAGATCAGTGCGGTGGAATTTCTAAATCATTTGTCTATGGAATCCGAATATTTTTATAAAATGAATCAAAGTACAATTAACAAAATGTTTTACTGTTTAAGCTCATTCACTTCATTAACCGTAACGTATTAGGCAAGAATTGCACTTGTAAGTTTTGCGCACAAATTTTCATAAGATTTCTATGAATAGTTTATTAAAGAGAAATTAATCACGAGAGTAGAACTTACAAGTGTATTTCTCGCCTAAGTTGTTTTTGTTCATGGGTCTTTAATATAAGCCGTAAAAATGACGATTACTTATTCGACCAACATCGTTAGAAACTTTCGCTTGGTTGGATCAAGAGAATACAGAAGGCAGTATTGCTCGAGACGGCACGTATAGTGAGGAGGTTTCTCAGCCTGGAGCCCGAGCTGCCGGTGGCCTGGTTCACACTCTGCCACTGATGGATCACTATTTTTCATATTTTTAACTATTTTTTTATATTATGTATACAAAATGTATTTTAAAATGTATTAAATAAGAAAAAAAAGAGACAGTAAAAGATGATTACTTAATTCATTGTACTGACCGTAATGTTAAAATGAAAGAGTACTAAGTAATATTACAAAACCATAAATATTTTATTTAGGGCGCGAATTAAACGCTCCACCGACATTTTAACGAGTTCCGCTGTAATCTGCACTTTTTTCATGAAAGCCGTCGCGTAAATCCGGTCGGAGCGACCTTGGCGTCGAAGAGTTGTAATTAAAACATTTACATGGAACAAGTGTTCGGAGGAAATATGAATGCTATTTCTCGTTCTTTGTTTTATTGAGGTAATTACAACGCCGAGGGAGGTATGATGTAATATTAATTATTCGCCGGTTACGTTACATTTATTATTTTATTACGAGATTAGCTGTACCTTGCGGTTTTACTCGCGTTTATGGTCACTGCTTCGCTCCTGTGAGTCGCAGCGTGATGTTATATAGCCTTCCTCAATAAATAAACTATCTAATACAAAAATATTTTTTAAATTCGAAGCAGTAGTTTATGAGATTAGCGCGATCAAACAAACAAACACTTCAGCTTTATAATATTAGTATAGATTTAATAAAAGTTATGTTATGTTTACGGTACGTTTAAATCTAGGCAGCGAGAAAGAGGGATGTTACAAGTTTTACGTGTGTGTCTGTGTTGTTTTGTTTGTTGCGGTTTTCCAACGAAGTCCCCGACGAATTGAGAACCTCGTCCTTTTTGGATGTTGGTTAAAAGTGAATTTAAAAGATAGCTTAAAAAATATGTCACTATAAACAAAGTCCATTTGATCTAAGCTTATTTATATAACATAATTAAAACTATCGCACTATCACCTTCAAGCAATACTCGTGTTCACGTAAACAGTCCGCGCTGAAATTGATATATAAAGGAGCTATTTATGCTGCGATCGTTCTAGAGATTGTCGAACTGACTAATATTGCGACAATGGAATGGACTCCCTCCTTCCTATTCTTCTTCATCCCTTATCACTATGTTACGTAATTGTCGCCTCTGGTACTTTTAATCTGAGATGTTTCTAGCTACTTGATTGACTGGATCGTAATAAAGTACAAGATTTATAAGCAATGAGTCATGCATTTTCTAGTGTTTACAAGAAGAAACAAAATTTTAAATGAGTATAGCGTGTGGGATTGGTTGTTTTATTGAAACAAAAGCGCGTGGGATTGGTGTATTTTTAATAAATTAATAATAATAAACGCATCACACACAGCGGCCACCATTAGGATCTCTTGTTCTGTGTGTGTGGGTTTCGGAAACACTCTCAACACAAACTCTAACACCTAGGCCACGAAAAACATCCGTATATATATATATATATATATATATATATATATATATATATATATATATATATATATATATATATATATATGCATACCGGTGATAAAAAAATTGCACGTCGATTTTTTTTTTTTAATTTTCTTTTATCTAGTAAAAATATATTTCTATGAACAAAGTAAGTTATGATACAATTCTTCTTGTTAAGGTATTATTTTAATAAGGTATTTAAATAAGTAAAGTAAATAATGCATATGATTAATGAGATGGTCCGTCCTACAGTCGGGGCGTGAATGGCCTTTTAAATTGATATTAGATCTTGTTGCGCTGATACGAGGTAATCTCATTACAAAGTTTTTTCCTCGAATATACGCAGTTAATATTACATTTTTGATATATTAGTTTTTCTTCTAAATTTATGACACAAGGTTTTGTTGCGAACAAACTAAGGGGTGCGATAATAATTCTATTTACAATGAAACTAGCCCAGTTTGCTCGCGTGGGTTTCTGTTTGTTCGATGAGAAAGCTATAAGCAAGATAATATTCTATAAAGACTAGATATTTCTAGCATAAACCTTATACATTAGGAAGTATTGAATTAATAACATTAAATATCTATAGATCCGTGGTCTACTTCCGGCTCGAAGGACCGTGTAGCGAGGAGAAAGTAAGACGGGAACTCGGTTGGTGGTTACCAAATTCCAAAATAAAAATATTTTTTTTTAATTTAAATTTGGATTTTACCTTATTTTCTTTGAACGTCAAACAAATAGAAGCGATCCCCTTTGTTACAAGGTCATTTCTTGTCTTTTTCTAACGATACGGGCTTCATGCTGCAGACTGTAGATTCATGCTGGAGGTTTTGAAGGAACTCGAAAGAGGATGTGGCACAATAACTTGCTCCTTTTGTTCAAGAAAACAATAATTTAAATGTTGTAGGCAGTTATCTCTAAAATCTAGACTGCACTGATAATTTCTAACCTACCAAATCAACCAAAAAATCCCTTAACTAGGTTTCATGTGTGTGTGTGCGTGTGTGTGTTGCACTCTTATAAAATCTTTGTTCCTAACTGCCTTTTGTACATTTTCGTTGTTAACAATAATAAGTGAATTGCATCGTGTTGCAGCAGTTTTCAATTAACAGCCAACGTGCCCTGAATCCGATGTGCTTCCCGCTGCCCTAATTTAACCTTGTAATGCATTTAGTTTTTCTTGACACAATTTAGTAATAGATAATCGATTCCATTATTCGAATTCAAAGATGTTTAAATTTTCAAAGAGTACCAATCGAGTTTTTTCCCGGTTCTTCTCATTAGAATCTACATTCCATTCCAATTCATTCCATTTGCATTCAAAAGTGCTTGTAAAACCATACTTGAATAAAGTACATTTCGATTTCGATTTTTGATTTTGATTACATTACTATCGATATTAATCAGTCATCCGATTATAGAACAAATCGTTACTTAAATGTACAATACATCCACCCAGCTCACTTTAGCAAAACCTAGCAACCTTGTCAATTAGTCCGATAACATTTATATGTATTCCACATGAATCAAGGCCCACAACATTTGAAATTTTCTCTATACTATGGCCAGGGAATAAGACACTTCCAGAAATGTGGTAACTTTATAAATCTTAAACATCATTTTGTAACTTGGCGAGAATGATATTATCCATAGAAACAAATAAACTTGAAGTGTCTGTTTGTAATTTCAAATTAACAGCTTTACACTAAGGGCATATAAGAAAGTCTGTCTGTGTGTTCCGGCTAATCTATGAAACAGCTAAGGATTAACTGAGGCTACATTTATTTAATTTTTTTTAATTAATAAATTAAAAACAGGGTTAAGTTCAGATTTCAGTTTTATACACATTTTATATATATAATTTTTTCTCCGAAAGCGCAGGGCATAGCTAGTATAACTATGTATGTTATAAGCTCTTCGATTTTGGCATCCAAAATACTAACCCCTCTGGACAACGTTACTTAGCAACCATGTATGTACAATGTATGTTCATAAATATGTTTCATTACATATACAACCGCATTTCACTCGATCTAGCCGAAGCTATTTCATTACTTCGTCCATCAGACCAGCAAGAAGTATCAACATAATTTCTGTTTAGTCACTAGGAATAATGAAAAATATTTTTTATTTCTAGGTCAGTTGCGTTTGTTACCATTTAAAGCTATCTACCGAAGAAATGGCCTCTGTCGGTTGACCCTTCCGCTCGCGTCTTTGTTTACGCGTGAATAGCTTTAACATCGACCGAGGTTATTATTTTGAACTTGGTTTTACTTGCGGCTTTGCTCTGTTAGGTTCTTAAGGCGAAAATTACATTTGTAAGTTTTGCTCTTAGACTTTCATAAAAATTTACAATATTAAAATTTTGTTTTTTGTTCTACTTTTTATTTCAAGAGCATCAGCTTGCGTAACTAATCATGATGTTTCTTCTACAGAGGCTACAGAGTTTCTTTATACCGCTCACGGGAGTAAATTTACAGATGTAATTCTAGCCTACCTCTTTACATAAGATTTAGTCCTTGATGACTTTTAATGTAATTCCATCATCGTGCAACTGAAATTGCATCAACAAATTATCATGTTTTATATTTTATACGTTAATTGTACTATGTCTTCCTTCTCGCACGTAGGTTTACAGAGTTTTGCCGCAGTCGGAAGAACTGAATGGTAGCGCATAAAACATGAACACATAAATATTGATTTTAATATAGATATTAGATTTAGGTTACGTCCAGGTCGAGAATTACATTTGCATGTTTTATTTTCGATATAAAATAACTCAACTTAGTAACAGATATGTCGTAAGTAGTTATGAAAGTGTGTCAAAAATGAGGAACTGACAGTTAATTCTTACAGGTGTAAAGCTAGAAGAAGTAACTTATGCAATTCTTTACGGAAGTCTGAGAGCAAAATAGTAATTAGCGTATAATAAAAAAATTAAATTGGTAAATACCTGACTTCAAAAAAGGAATTTTCTAAAAATTGATAAAATATTATTTTTTTAACATCTATAAATACAAACAGTCTCTAGAATACCTCTAAAAGACGTAACGGGGAACTTTGCGTCGCTTGGAGGTAGAAATACAGTTTTTCTAGAAGCGATAAGGGCGATAACAAAGGTGAAAAAATATGCGATCGGACTGTAGAGATAACACCCGCATCTTATTGAATTACTTTAAATCATGGGGCTTACATCTGAGAACCATCTGTAGCTTATATATTGTTAGGGATATTATTTGACGTTGATATCATATTGATTTTATCATCTGCACCCTTAGGGTACCAAGGACATCATCTTACCAAGGCTTCTTCATTAGTTCTCCTGCGCATTTTTAATTTTTCACTGGCTTCAAATAAAGTAGGTTCTGTATTCGGTAAAAATTCATACATACCTACATATGTACATATGTAGGTATGTATGAATTTTTGTGCTTTTACGATTTTTCCAAAACTGCTGTTCCGATTTGTGAATAAATGTACATTTTTCAAGGAAGGTTTTAGTCGTATATTAGGATCTAAAGAATATCTTTGGAGATAAACGAAGAATATTTTCAATAACTAACAGCAAATGACCCGCGATTTCTGCCATCATTTATCCATTAATAGAGGCAACAACAGTTCTTGATTCAAGTTAGTTGCATTTTTCTACGAAAACAATTTTACATAAATTAGCGGGGATGGGCCGACAGCCATGGACATTTGCACCACCAGAGGAATCACAAATGCGTTGCCAGCCTAAAAATGATTGGGAGATGATCAGAATAGGAAGCATGGTAGGTATTAAGTATTATTAGTTAGGTATTTGGCTCTCTTGTTTATGTCCCTTGTAAAACAACATGACTAACTAAAACGTAATTAATTTCATAATGAATGAAATCATAATTGTTGTTAATTTGGAAATTATGTGCTAATAACAGTTTAATTACTGGGCTCCCGGCAATGTTTACGGTTCAAGATGAAAGCAAAATATTAGATTTCATGGCATTATTTGCCAGCGGTTATTATTTACTCTTTCATTATTTATTGAATCTTCAAGCGCGCTTTGTTTTAGAATTTTCGTTTAAATATTATTGATGATGTCTACAACCAATACCAACAATAAAGATAGGTAAAAATCTTTTAAGTTAAAAGTTCATAACTGAAAACATATTTTTGTAGATAATTCGATTCTCTGAGATTTGAAAATGGAGGATTAAATCTGTTAATATGATTTCATTATCCGTTATTACACGTCAAAACATTAATTTAAATAAATTGTAATTTGATAAGCAATAATGTGTCAACCGACAAATAGTCAAATTCGGAGATATTGATTCTGATAACGAGTTAACTATTTAAAATTATTCAAAAATTTTCAAGTCACTTAAACAAAATGAGAACGAAAAAAAGTTTTTAATTTAATGTTTGGAGTTTCAAGTGCGTTCCATATTTTGCAATTTATACAATAATCTCATATATTCGAAAAATATATAATTACATATTAAAATTTATTATATTTATCTGTCTTCCTTTTATCAAAAACGAAAAGAAAAGATTTCACATCTTTACACGCCATTTTTTTAATGTGAAGTCCGTGTGGCTTGACACAGTTTTGCTTATCAGCGTCTAAATATGCTTTCAATTAACATAACAATCGTAGAGTTTTTAGCAAGCCAGCGATAAAAAATTAGAACATAATGATATCAAACATAGCCATACAATTCTGTGCCAATCAAAGATATATATTAAAATAAAATCTTTATATTATTTTACTAAATCCTTTCTTAAAAATTCAAATTCTATGATTGTCACGTTTCTGTTCGCAGTTAGGACAAGTTTTCTCTTTCAAGTTTACTCCGCTATTGTGAGTCAAGTTATTATGCACTTGCCACATAGAGTTCAACGCTAACTCGGTTAACTAAGAAGGTTATTTGCAAACACGTTGTACAACAGTTCGCATTAGGGGAAGTTTTCTCCGAATAGACTAAGAGTTGACGGCGTCGAGTGACACGTTATTTTGGAAAAGCTCATTTTGACATATATCATTTACTAGCTGGCCCGGCGGACTTCGTACCGCCTCAAAATCAATAAGTATTGTGTTAATGTAGCCGTTGTATACAAAATGATTTTTTTCTCTTTTTTAGCGGAGCGGAGGTAATCACATTACTAATATTTGAAATTCTTGGCTTTCCTGTACTATTATGTGTGTACGTATCATTGTATGTATGTGTATGTATTATTATACGAGTATATATAAACCTTCCTCTTCAGCAACTTGCTCTATTGATAAAAACTGCATTCAAATCTGTTGCGTCGTTTAAAACACCTCAGATGGCGGGAAGCGATTTTGTTTTATACTATGTAGAAGATTTTTGTGTACTTATGTAGGTTTTAATTTCCATACCTACAGTAAACAATTTAAGCTCAATGTTTAAGTTTGAACAAGCTACATATTTTGAGCTCTTAGAGCAGGAACAAGGAGGGAATACAACGAAATTCGCGTCTCGGTACTAGAATTTAAACATTAGTTCGTCTGGTGAATACGAGTGTGTTGCGGCTTACATTTGTAATTAATTCAATTGTTTCTTGGTTTTCCTCTATGTATGTAAAATTAGCATTGCATACATTTTATATGAAATAAAAACTACAAGCAATTAGGTTTTGAATTCAAATGATTTATGTATCTTTAAAGAGTCATTTTTGTAAATCATAAAAAGCCATTACATTTATAGTTCATGTCTTTATTTTCAAACTCTTGTTGCTCTCTCTCTCTCTCTCTCTCGACATCAACAGCTCGTTGCTAGGTTACTCCAAATCACATGTAAATCAGTTCTCTTAACGGTGTATATTTAAGTGCATAACTGGCTTTTATATGGCTGCTGAAGAAGGGTCATGGTCTTTTATAATAGTGTATAGTTAAAGATAAATGAGACGTGTTAATTTTTTTAACAAATATTATAAGAGTCAAGATGGCCCAGTGGTTAGAACAAGTCGATCTCAACCGTTGATCGCGAGTTCAAAAATTCTTTTAATTTGTATTTAAATTCATCTCGAGTTCCGCGGTGAAGGAAAACATCGTGAGGAAACCTGCCTGCTGTGCTGGGACAATTTCTGACACATGTATATCCGCCAACCCGCAGTGGAGCAGCGTGGTGGATTAAGCTCTCAACCTTCTCCTTAATTGGAGGAGGCCTTTGCCCAGCAGTGGGACATTTACAGCCTTTTTACTTTTTTACTAATAATACTGTTGTCATTTCTCGGTATAACAATGGCATTCAATGTAATATTGTGTGTGCTGTAAAATCGTTGAAATACATTTTTCTACACGACTCGATTGAAGGATATGAAAGGAAATCTTTTTCAATAATAAAGATTACTTTAAATCAATTTAGATCTTCAAACTGAAGTAAAATTGATATAGTTTACATAACGTACAAAATAAATGTATTATTCTTTCATCTCTTGCAGTGGTTTTAAAGCGCTTTCATAATGTTATCCTTTGTTCAAATTATTTTTACTTCAAACTGCTTCCAGCGCCAAACCGCTTATTATTCCACGAGCAGGCTCTTCCAGAACCGCGGTTAATATTTATTTAAAATCTTTAATATTTTCCAATAATTTATTTTACTTTTGAGGATTTTAGAAATAAAATACTTTCTAATAATCTCTTATAATTTGAGTATCGGTAACGGCTATAACGAAATTATTAAAAATCATTAAAATGAAATTTAGTACGCATGTGGTTCCGGCGATAAATCGATCTAGCTAGGTTGAATTTTTAGAAAACTTCGTTTGAAAGCAAAGCCATCTAGGTACTTTTTACGAGTACAATCCTTTTTTTTCAATAGAAATACAGAATATATTCATTTTTTCATATTGAATATTCAATAAACCGCGCAATGAAAAAACAATTATGTTACTTCAGCTCGGATTAAAATAAATCTGTTTGAGTTCATTCTGAATACAGTTCAACTGCCAATCAGAATATTAATTAATATTAAATAAATAAATGCATAAGTTTTTTTTATTATTTATCAAAGTCAATCAAAGACTTTGTGAATAAAATATGTAACCTTAGCAAAAAGGTTTTTAAATCTGAGGCCGCAAGACTACGTTTTTAAGTGTGATCGAGTTTAACGTAGAGACAAATGGACACTAATGGACAATACTGCGTCAAGCTACGCGGACTTTATTTTGAGAAAATGTCACCTAAAAATGTCAAATCTTTTTTTTTATAAATTTTTTTTAAGACATATACCTCCATCTTCTCTTTTGTATTTTAATAAATAAATATATGTATAAGATTATTTCATGTCGCAATAAATGTAACATACTTCAATTCTATATTCTAAGCATTAAGTGAAGACACTTTTTTTCGTACTTATTTAGATTAAATGACTTCATTTTTTTATAATGTTAAATATGTAATGTATTATCAGAATACATCAATATCTCTGAATTCGACTTTTTTGTTGACACATTATTGCTTTACTGTATAAGTAACTGTATTATAACTATAAAAATTATAGTTGCATGAAAGAAAAACTTAACAAAATATATTTACAATTTAAAATAATTGCCTATTGTACTAGTCACGTCTACGTAGAATGGTGGCAAGAATGGTGGCAGCATTTCCGCTTTACCATAGGCGACCGTCATGACATTTTAGAACTTAGGTAATTTTATTAGATTGCTCTGATTTTATGACAGTGACAGTGCGGTTCGATTCGCGCGCGTAGGGAAAGCCGCCGCATCGTGGCGCATCGCTTTCAATTCTCCTATCGTCGCGTTCGCTTTGAATTCTACGTAAGACGTCGTCTTGGTCGAGAATTACACTTATCAGACACTTCTGTGATCGTTCCTTTCTTAATACTAGATTTTATTTTACTTTCAGGTTTCAACTAATAAATATATTAGTTGTTTATATAGTTTTAAGGATTAGTACCTGGACTATGCATCGTTTTTATCCATGTATGATATATGCGTTTAGGATGATGAAAGTGAGCTAGATAACTGAACTTGGAAAAGTTTATTATTATCTGTTAGAACAGAATTACATTTATAAGTTATATCCTCAGACTTTCATAAAGATGTACATAACTTAGTTTTCATTGCTTAACATTAGAAAGAATTTACTGTCAGTGCCTTTTTGATATTATTCATATTTAATATAACGGGTCTTATCGCGATAACTTATGTTAGTAATACATTTTTTAATGTCCGACGTTTCTACGAAGTTGCAGCCGTCGTGGCCACGAGCTGACTGGTGTAACGCGCGCCCTTCGGCGGCGAGTGGGCGAGTTTTCAATGCACGATATTAAATATGAATAGTATAAGTCGCGAAAGTTTAAAATATATTACGACGTATCAGCTACTAGGTTACAGAGTTGTCTTATATCTCTCTTGCGAGCAATACTTACTAATTTAATTCTTGCCTAATTAGTGCATTGATGAATCAGCCAGTCAGTCAGACGTACTTATAAATATATATGTATAGATAGATAAATAGATAATTTTGAACATGATTTGAAAATACACTTCAGTATTTGAAGTATAAGATGAACTCCTAGTACACCAAGGCGTTCCTTTGATTGGTCCAGTGTAAACACGCCCCGGAGCGTGTAACACACAGAAACTGTTTGCAATAACAGACTAAGTTTGAGTTCAAGAGCTCAAAGCCTTAGAGTGTTGAGTTAAGCGAGTGTTTTTAGCAAAATTGGTTACGTATTAGTTAAAAGGGCTCAGTGGACGGAAGATGAAATGTTTGTTTTGAGTTCAAATATGGGGCACTATTTTTTTTTCAGTATTTAGTTTTATGATCTTGTTTAAAATCCGATTGATCGAAAAACGAGTCGTCGGGTTTCTTTGAGAGCACGATATAATTGTGGTGGAGTCTAGCTGTAGCCCATTGAATATAGCTTGTATATGCCTTAGTTCGACCGAAGAAATACCACACCCACACAAAAAATATGCGTGAAGTAGCTAGTATAGAGAATATAGTATAGAGAATCCTGGTCCTTCTCTTTAAAAATAGTTTAAATTAGACACTACATTACTTTTAAGTTAGTTTTAAGGTTCCGTCCGAAAAGGTGCCAACGGGACTCAATCTACACTAATATTATAAAGAATTAAAATTTGTATGTAAATGTGTAGGGGGTAATCTCTGAAACTACTGTTTTATTCTAGAAAATCCCTATTGCTTCGGATAGCCTGTTTATTGAGGTGTGTTAAAGGCTATATTACATCACACTATGACCCACAGGAGCGAAGTAGTAACCATAAAAGCGAGTGAATCCGCGGGGCAGCTAGTTACTAATAAAATTGTCCGTTCGCTTTTCCGTGTGCCTTACAAAAAGGGCCCTTTTTGATCTTATTGGGTTAAGGATGGAACTTTGGTTGGAATTTACACAATATCCACATGGTCATAGGGGTTATCCTAACGAATAGTAAAAATCGGCCAAGTATGAGGTAGTTTATCGGTTTATTTTACCAATCTTTTATTTAATAAACATAATATTAAAACCATAAATTTTCAATTTATTTTAAATGAACGATTGAGAATATAAAATATTTTTATTAAAGTGCTATTGAATTGTATTATGTTCAATATTCTTATTAAATTGTTTTCAATATCTTTTCCTTTCACCATTCGGTTTCAATGCCGGCATTGTACGAACTGGCCATCCAATTAAGGGTCCGATTCAACTTTTACAATGTTTTCATAACAACACTCTGCGTACAGAGTAAAGTTTTAGATAGGTCTCAAAATTTTTTATCGAAATTGTTTCAGTAGTAGAGGAATTAACATGTACGTACCCGAGTAAAGAATATTACGTAATTTTCCTTTGAAGACGGTTCCATTTGGTTAACTGGCTTCCAAAAAATGAGGTACTTCTTCAAAATATTGTAGAAAATACGAGTATTAATTTTTTGCTCTTTTGTTTACTTGTTTTGTTTTTGAATATTTTTGTAAAATTTTTATTTAGACTTTTTTTCCCGATTATTTAGTATTATATAATTTCATATTTGGGCCCTTGTTAAATAGTGTTTTTATATTATGTATTTTATTCTAGGTTCTACAACCTTATGTTAAAATAATTTTTACCACAGGCTAAACTGTATATTTTTTCAAAAATTGACAAAAACCGTCAAAATTGAGCACGTAAAACTTGAACGTCCCCTAAACTTAAGTTTACGTGGTCGGGCTATAGTTTTTAACCGACTTTCAAAAAGAAGGAGGTTCTCAATTGAGGTCCTCTATATGTATTGGTGAACCACAAACTCGAAATCGGCTTGATCGATTTGGTTAATTATTTTTTAGTTACATTTAAATTTTATACTACGTCGAATGGAAATTTTAATTAAAATTGATTTAGTAGTATCGTTTTAAAATCAAAATAACTGGATTAAGTATAGCAATCAAGTGAACGAAATTACATATTTTGCCTTGAACTTGGTTGTCTTTTTTTAGGTCTTGCTTAAACTTAAACTTTGTTTACGTATCTATATTATATTTATTTGAAATATATGTAGAAATTCTCTGAACACTGTTATTCTAGCAGTTAAAAGCTTCGTTCCAAATGTTAGTGGTTTTTGTTATATATACTAAAAATTTAATTTTATATTTTTAAAACAAATCTATAAGTGAAATAATTATAATAACAATACCCTAAAAGACCAATTAATTATTATCATCAGCTAATATATTAGACTAGCTTTTGCCCGCGACTTCGTCCGCGTGGAATAGTGACTTCCGGCAAATTTTTTGGTTCTTCCCACATAGTTCCCGTTCCCGCAGAATTTTCAGGATAAAACCTATGTTTTTTTTTCGAGTTTCAAACTATATATCTGTATAATTTTTAAATTAAATATAATTATTTTAAAGAACTTCTGCATATACTACATTTTTTGTTTTATTATCTTGTGGCAGAAGAACATATTGATTTTCGCCACAACCCGATCTTGATAACGCGACATATAACTGGCCGTGCGAAAAACAGTCTTGGCGTAAATCGATCCCCACGTGTTTGAATGTTTGCCCCTGTGATTTATTTATTGTGACTGCGAAAGATAATTTAAGCGGAAATTGTATTCTTTTAAAATTGAAGGGTAAGTCGTTGGGTATCATTGGGATGCGGGGTATGAGGACCGTTTGACCAACTGCTGGACCAGTCAAAACTATTGCAACGATGACGTTATTGCGCAGAAATTTTACTTGAAGTCGGGTCCCGTTGCATAAATTTGGTGGTTTGAGATTTCTTAGTAAAATTATTGGGGCACCTATTTTTAACTTAAGAGAATGTGGGGGAAGGCCGCTTGGGTTCAAGGAATTGAGGAACTCCTGTGGGTAATGAACTACATCTTCTTGATCCATCACGGTATCAATGGATGTGTAGGTTACAATATCTCCCGGGAGTTTACTCAAAATGATATCATTTATTTCGTCAACGCTACTATTTCTTGCCGCCAATATTGCTCTTTGACACATCCATTGATGGTCCTTGTTTTCTATTTGGCTGATGTCAGGGTATACCTTAGTTACTAATTCCTCGATGTTACCCACTTTTACTCCTAAATCGCAATCAATTTCAATTTTATTATTAGAATGAGGTATATTCCCGTCTCCTACAGAAAGTAATTTTGAAGGGAAAGTTATACTACCTCCCCCCAAATGTGCTCTCATATTTGTTGATAATTTTAAAATATTTACAAATTTCCATAATGGAGAACTTTTAAGGCAAGCCTTCACAATGTCTGCTCTAGTTCCTCTTACTATTACCGGTAAAGTTTGGCGAAAGTCCCCAGCAAACATAACAGTAATCCCACCCATGATTTTATCACAGCTTCTAAGATCTCTAAGAGTTCTGTCTAGAGCTTCTACGTGAGCTCTATGTATCATGGTACATTCGTCCCAGATTATTAGACTGACGTCTTGTAAAATTTTCCCCAAGGGGCCATTTTTGCGTATAGAGCACACGCTATCTTTCTCTAAAGACACAGTCAGGGGCAGTTTAAAAGTGGAATGAGCTGTGCGTCCACCTGCTAATAAGGTTGCAGCAATACCTGACGACGCTACTGCCAAGGCTAGCTTTCCCAGAGACCTTACTTTTGCTAATATAAGATTAGTGATAAACGTCTTGCCGGTCCCACCGGGAGCATCCAAAAAGAAAATTCTTCCTTCATTAAAACGTACACTGTTCATGACACAATTATACGTTGTCACCTGGTCATTAATTAATCTTGGTTCATTTTGTGCGATATACTCATTCAATTCATTTATGTTATATGGTTTTCGCAACGCTATTTCTAATGGGTCCAGAAGCGAGTTATTTCTTTTTGCTGCAGGAAGCCCAAAGTCGGATAGGGATTTATCTGAAAACTCATGAATTTGATCTTCAATTATGATTAGTCCATCATTGTATATATCATCATTATATGCTAATGTCATATCCTGATTCTCATTACGCATTCTGTTTAATATATCTTCACATAAAGCATCACGAAATTTATTCCATAACTCTAAGGGATCAGAGGGTTGGCAAAATATAAGGATAGTGGTAAATAATTCTCTTAATTTTGTAGCTGGCTCGGATATGATAGCATCGGACATGGTATTTTGCCAATGTTCATCTCCCTCCAGTAAACCTAATTCCTTGCAAGCGCCTTGGTACGTTTGGAAAATAACACCATTCACGGTTCTTAGATGTTGAAATGACATTGGACCGCGAACATATTGCAATAACATTCTTAAATAAAAACATTCAGTTTGAGTTGGATGAATGTTATAAACACGGCCTAAAGTTGTGTCTTTTTTTACACCGGGATATCCCTCAACATCTTGCCCGCGTCTTCTTCTAGAAAATGAATTTCTTTGCCAAACGTAATACTGGGGAACTTCGTGATATAAAAGGGTTTTTGCGAAATCGTCGCTTTTGCAGAGATCAAAGAACGCTGTAAGTGTCGTTGATGAAGGATTGTTCACACGATCTTGGAGATTTTCATTATTATAAAAATATACTCTTTGTCCATTTTCCAAATGAACGGCTAAATGAACTACTGCCGGTAAACGTTCATGAATAGAGAATTGGAAAATTCTCCAAAACGCCTCAGAGGAACTTATATAGCGACCATTTAGATATTTTTCTACTTCATCGTTATTACTTTGTAACGAAAATGTGGCTTGATCAGAACCTTTATGAATATACTTACAGATGTATTTAATAGCTTTGACCGATTGACAAAACTCTACGTTAATGTGTGCATTGAAAATTCGTGATAGCAGTGGATTATAGGGAACCACCCAACGATTATCCACGCTCATTTCTGTACCTTTTACACGAATTATAGCTGTGTTTCCACCATTATCTGGAGACCTGCGTCTGTAGGTTGGATAACCGTCATCCCCCGTTTGTGTTTCCGAAATAAAATGCCTAGGGAACTTTTTAGAACAAACGTTTTCTTTCATACATGGTGATGAAGGATTATGAAATCCGCAAGGACCATGTATCATATTTTTTATAACAATATTATGAAGAATCGGATCTTGTTGTATGTCAGGTATTTCAGCCGATATTATTGCATCTATAGAATCTGGTTGAACTTTGTTAGCCAGCCACAATAAAATGTGGGCGTGAGGTAAACCTCTTTTTTGCCATTCTACACTGTAAACAAAGGCTTTCGATGGGCCAAAAATATTTTTCTTCGTTAATAGGTCTATCATTTTCTTGAGTTTTAAATGAAATACCCTAGAAATTAAATCATGTCTATCATAAGAATGTTGATTGGGCAATAACTCACTTTTTATTTCTGGCCATTCGGGGTTACATGTAAATGTAATGAAGAGGTCAGGTCTTCCAAATTTCCTGACATATGTCATGGCATCTTGACTTTTTTCATTCATGAATCTGGGGGATCCTGTAAATGACGACGGCAATATAACGTGCTGGCCAATATTAGAAGCGTTTATATGTCCATCATTTACGACGGCATCTCTTAAATGAATGTACTCTTCTGCTCTCAATTTTTTTTGATTTCTTTTGATGAAGTCTAGCCTCTCAGAGATCATTTTTGCCGCCATATCAACACAATATTGGTTGAATAATCCTTTGAAATAATGTATACTGTTAAAGTCATTTAGTCTCACCATGAATCTAAATGCATAAAACTGCATACATGAAACAGTTTTAGATGTAGCCGTAGTATTCTGCTGTGGAATATTAATACAGTATCCGTCGTTTCCAAAGGGAAACAGTAAGGGATATTGAAGCGGGTCATAAGATCTATGAATTTCAGAAACTCGTTGAAGTCGACCATCTCTCGCAGTCAATACAATATCACGAGGACCTTTGTCTTCATCTATCATAAGAACAGCTACTTCATCTACTACTGGCGCATTATACCGACCTCTATGCTCATTATTAGGTTTTACATCAGCATGAATGATAAGTTTTAAATCATTCGGTGGTCTATTTTCTAGATTGTACTTAAAACTTTGAATATACGTATTATGATCATGAAGATATGATTGGAGAACATCGATAAGATCGATTTGCAAGCTTGGGTTTAAATTTGAGCGCAAGGATACCTGATCTGCATGGGAAACAAAATATATTTGCAGGAATTCGGGTTGTGCCCCTACAGCTGGAAGTAAGTCACCGATTAAATGATAAACTTGCCCTTGGACTTTAAAAGTGGGCATAAAGTTTCCCTCACGAATTTCTTTGGCACCAAATGAAGTCATCTGAAATAATGTATTATATTGTCTTGAGTGGTTTAAGAAATGCTTAGATAAAGGATGTGAGCCTGATATCAGTTCCTTTAAAACGGATGTTGGTTCCGGAATTATAGGTATATTTACTTTACCACCACTACAACACAGTCCAGGAGTTTCAGCTGCCCATTTTTTTGCTTGGCATAAGTTGCATATTTTATCCATTCTACCAATATCAATATCATTTAGCTCAGAATAGTCAACGGTACAATCATAAGCAAAAGCAGCATTTAATAAATTATGTTGTCTGCGAGTTCTATTCCTAGTTGATCGGGCATTTTGCTGTGCTAATCGTTGGGATCGTTCAGTGCTTGATTCCCGATCACGGTTAGCCAAAGTTCGGGAATTCTGTGAGGCCAAACGTTGAGAACGTTCAGCACTGGATTCCCGATTGCGGTTAGCCAATGTTCGGGCATTCTGTGTGGCCAAACGTTGAGAACGTTCAGCACTCGATTCCCGATCGCGGTTAGCCATAGTTCGGGCATTCTGTGAGGCCAAACGTTGAGAACGTTCAGCACTCGATTCCCGATCGCGGTTAGCCATAGTTCGGGCATTCTGTGAAGCCAAACGTTGAGAACGATCAGCACTCGATTCCCTTGCACGGTTTTGTTCAGTAATTGCTCGTTGTGTAGCCAACCTGTGCATATTTTCATCCTCAGTTTCATTGCTGCGCAAAACTCGCAGCCGCTTTGCAGTAGCAGTCTGCCGAGAAAGCTGAGTTCTTTTTCTCGGCATAATAGTGATGAAGAAAAAACGTAGAAAATGAAAACTTAACTAAAGCGTATCACGTAATAAAAAAAAGAAACGTAAGATTAAGAAGATTAATAATTAGGAACCTAATTACTTTTATTTTAAACGAATATGTCAAAATAACAACCGTAAAACGAAAATAAGGTAAACTAACTTTATGCTTAAACTTAACCCTAATCTAATGAGAATAAATAGGTAGACCACACCTATTTACAGGTTTTATCTAAAGCAAAAAAAAAAATTGAAACTAAATACGTTAAACTAAACCCTAATCTAATAAGAATAATTAAGTAGGCGACACCTATTTAGGTACCTACAGGTATTATGTACCACAAAAAAAATTAGAAACTAAATACTATTTTTAAATAATCTACCTACATGAAAACAAAAAAGTGTTATTATTGTGTAACTAAATACTATCCTAAAACAAATAAAGTACCTACTATATAGAAAACAACTACAAAATGAAACTGTGTTTAAAAAGTAATATTAGGATGATAATTATATCGCATAAACAAATTAGCGCTGCATTCAACCGTTCAGTAGGGAGCCGACCGCGCGAGTGAGCCGCGCGGCATGGTATCTCGTTGAGCTACACCCGTCCCGGCTTGCCCGCAAGCACCGCCTCTCTCCCGCCGCGCCGGCAAGCGCAGAGAGCGAGTTGGTTTTGTTTCGGAGTTATTTATGATTGTAATTTTTAAAGTTTTTTGTTAAAATTAAGTTATATCAAAGACAATTTTATTCACAATGAAGTACTCTTAACCAACAACATATTTATTTGAATATAAAGATTAATATTATTATGTTGATACAACTTAAACAAATTATTTCGACCAAATTAGGTACCATAAAAACGGTTTTTGTGAGTTAATCTTAAAAGATAGACATATAATGTCGCGGACTGTTTTTTAGATCATTAAAAGAGCTATTATTCTTTAATACATATTTTTTATGTATCTTGAACCGTTTTCACGGCGCACGCAACGGAAGGCTTCAAAGATGAAATAATTTCTCCAGTTTTTTACACATTTACCACTATATCTTTGCTCCTATTGGTCGTAGCGTGATGTTATATAGCCTATAGCCTTCCTCGATAACTGGACTATCCAACACAAAAAGAATTATTCAATTCGAACCAGTAGTTTCGGAGATTAGCGCGTTCAAACAAACAAACAAACAAACAAACTCTTCAGCTTTATAATATTAGTATAGATTCCATCTGAAGTGTTAACATAGATTAGTATCGAGCACTAATAAGCCTGCTTTGACGAGTTACTTAACGCATGTTAATTATTTATTAATTAAGAAAACCATTAGCTAAGATCAACTGAATTTTTTATATATCTACTAGCGGATCTGTCAGACGCTGCCCTGCGCAATGCCACCTATCATTTTCAATTAGAAATCTAAATTATTGAGGGGTCACAAAATGTAATAAAAATCAGTCCAGACATTCGTCTGCGTGATATATAATTTTACCTTCTCCTTCATGCTGTACGCGCCACAAAACATACTATATCAACCTTCAAGATCCGATATCTATAAAAATAATATAATATAATAATATTTATGTATTTAACATCAATAAAAAAAATATCAAGTCATCTAAACTAAGTAAGAACGGAAAAAAGTTTCTTAATTTAATGTTTCGAATATTGAAGTGTGCTCAATATTTTTTAAAATACAATAATCTAATATATTTGAAAAACTTATTATTAGATAAAACTTTTTATTAACCAATTTGCTTTTAAATCATTACGATTTTTATCAAAAAAGAAAAGAGAAGATGTCTTCAAACTAATTTATTGAGAATAGGTTAGACATGTTTAGACGCCATTTTCTCAAAATGATATCTGTGTGGCTTGACATTTATTGAGATTTTCAACGAGCTCCATCACGATACTTTCGCTGTATGTTGGTGTGTTGTGTGTCCTGATAATTTCAGGTGATGCCGCAACATCAAGTCAGTTCAGTCAATTTACTCTTCGGGTTACTATGATATCACAGACAGATACACAGATTCAAATGTCAAACGTATAACCTCTTTTTCGGTCGGGGGTTAAATGTAAATGGTACATCTATTATGTTATCCATCAAAATCCGTTAATTAAAATATGAATAGTATTTCTTCAAGTATAATCCAACCAAATTGTTCTGAGTGCTGTCTACCCGAGTTTTTGCATTAATATGAAGTGGAAGACAAGACAAAATAGGTTTATATCAATTTAGGGATTATTAAATAAGGCTCCTTCAAATCCAATATCTATTCAGGGCGATTTAGGAGAAGTGGATTTAGAAATAAGGTCAGTCTATTGTTTGAGTGGAGTATGAATAAGCTCTACAAATAGGCATGAAGTACGAGTTTTATTCAAGTTTATCATCAATTCGGCTACGTTTATTGTAGCATAGTGATTTTGAAATAATGAATCTATATATCGATGCTGATAAGCTATAATGTGTCAACCCGCAAAAAGTCAAATTTAGAGATATTTTTATTGTCAAATTTATTGATATTAGAGATATTTTGTGTATTCTGATAACGTATTTCGTACTTAATATTATACAATTTTTCAAAGTCTTCTGAACTAAGTAAGTACAGAAAAAAGTTTCTTAATGTAATGGAAAAAATAATGAAGTGTGTATCATGCAATAATGTAATATATTTGAAAAAACTTATTATTAGATAAAACTAGACTATCTGCTATTAATTCATTATACTTTTTATCGAAAAAGAAAAGAATAATGGATAAATACTTATTGAAATAAATTTATTAAGAATATGATTGACATGTTAAGACGCCTATTTTCTCAAAAAGAAGTCCATGCGGCTTGACACAGTATTGCTTATCAGCGTCGACATACAAATAAAAATCATTGCCAAATGCATTTTCGCGCATTTCTTCAGAACGGCTGCGTGTTTGTGGTATATTTTTTCTATGTTAGTGATTGTCAGGACAAGGTTTGTATGAAATAAATAAATGCTTCTCATTCAACGACGCCAATTACGATCATGATGATGAGTCGAAGTCCGGAAATACACACTGTTCGGCAGCTCATTAGATATTAAGTATTTTTAATAAAACATTAAATAAACAGAAAAACTTAATAACAATACATATTACGCCACACAAAAATCTATACATATTTTTCACGTTTAAATTTGAAAGAAAATGAAAAAAACCCTGCCATTTGCATAACGAAATTGATTACACATTTCTAGTTCATATTAAAATATATAACGATATAATAAAACATCATCATCATTATCTACCTAGTATTATCCCGGTTATTCCAGGGTCTGCTTTCTATTCTAGTCCAGATATTGATGAGTTACTGATTTTTACACAGAGCGATTGCCATCTGACCTCTGCAACTGAGGGCGAGCCAGTAACCATTTAGACTAGAATAATTTCCCTACCACGTGTAACGATCACTATCAGGTGATTGTGATAACAACCGGGACCGACAGCTTTACGTGCTCTCCGAGGCACGGTGGGGAGACCCACAAGGACAAACACCCAGACCCTTACACACACAAACCACGAAACATATCCGTATGGTCAATACAGATATTTAAAGATGTTACACAAATGAAATTTATAGTAATAAATTCATAAACACACCATTTACAATTATGTTATATATGCGAAAGTAAGCCTGTCAGTTGGCGTGTTTGATATGTATTCACACCCATAACGCTGAGCTCATTTTGGTAAATTTCGGTATAAGGGTTGGAATAGGCCTTTGAAGAGGACATAGGTTGATTTTTGTCTCGAAAATAAAACCTTAAAAGGGTTTAAACAGGAGATTAAAATTTCCACTCGTCTGCGTCTACTAGTTCTTCATAAGGAGATTAGCTGCCTTTAAAGGTTTCTCTCGTGTTCATTGGTTATTGTTTCGCTTATATGAGTCGTATAGTCGTAGTCGGATTATAACCTATAACCATCCTCTTCTTCTTCTTCTTTCTTCTTCTTTAGTTTGTTTTGTGGCTTTTAGTTCTGGCAAAATAAATAGGTTATCTCTTGAAATTTTCAGTGTTACCCCTTTCATACAAACTACACTCTACCTCTTAATAATACTAGTATAGATAAAATTGTTATAATGTTTGTAGCGTGTATAAGTTTTAATAAAGCAATATTGAAGACGCGTGGCGTCGCGTTATGCATAATGTATGTGCGCCGTGAAGCCTGTCACCCGCCGCATCTTGTGCTAGATAAGCGTCAGTATTACACATTCTAAGGCGAGAATTACATTTGTAAGTTTAACTATCGTGATTGACAAAAAACATCTTTGTTAGTTGGTAATAGTTACCGAGGTAACCTTACGAAAGCTGTAGCTGTCAAAACTAATAATAATAGTAAATTAATAATAGACTATAATACTAATAGTAAAGTAATAGTAAATTCTATGGGATGTAAAGTGATGACAAGCAACTTATGTAAATACTTATGAAAGTCTGAGAGTAAATAGGCTCTGGCCGCAATTCAAGTAAAATTCAATTTTTAAAATTTGTTTTTAAATGGCGGAGTTATGAGGTAAGAAATATACAAAAACACTACGAATTGAGAAGCCAAGTAGCTTCTTTGAAGTCGATTGAAAATACAATTATTTGTTTTATTAACTAAATTGCTATTAAAATATAGCAAACTTTCTCAGAACATGATAGTCGGAACCGGGTTTAATAACAAACGCCATTATGTCATCGAGATTGAGTCAGAATTTGTTCCGCAACACGCGTTAGTGATGTTTGCTTATTATTTTCATTCATAGAGATAAGAACTTTATAAAAATGGCATCAAGGGATCTTCCCTTCCTTGATCAACTTAAGCTGTGTTTCTTTTAGAAAAATCTAATACAAACGGAAGCTACTTTGTATGTTTAGTAGTAGATTATTTTTTTACAAATTGACTAGCAGCGCCTCTAGCGATATTCTCGTTAGAGGCTCTAAAAATAGTTTTTAGGTGCAATTATGACAACATAGTGAAGCGACCGGAAAAGATACGATTATAAATAGTAATTTGGAAAGAGAACACTAAAATTAAACTCCCGAAAATCGTTCCACTTAAAATTACCCAATGACTGTATTATATTGCGATCTGTATTTATCATTACGAAGATTTTAAAGCACATTTAATTTTGACTTCAAATTAAGTATACTCGTATATTTGATACGTAGATATCGATTCCAATGTTGATGCTACTTCCGTTCTCTCTTCTGTGTACATTCGAGCACGTGGCCTTAATTGTAACATGAGGTCAAGAGCTCATGGTTGCGCGGAAATACAATTTTGCGTGTTTTCAAAACGCCGTGACCCGTTTCCCTTATTTCTGATATCGGCTTTTGTTTCGATAACTGGGAACACTGAATATGTGTCACAGTCTGCACTTATTGTTTATTGTATTTAATTATACGAGTTTTATCACGAGATGGCTGCTCTGAATAATTAATTTGAATAAAAGAAGCAGTGTTTTAATAATGATTAATTTTCCATATACAAGACTTTTTTTAAAAGGGGAATCGACTTAATAATTTTATTTACATACTTGAATGATATACTTATATCCAGATATTTTGATTTTAAAATCTGCACCGATTTTGATGAAACCTGTCTGGAAGTTTACCCTCTCAAACAAACAAAAGAATTAACTAAATCAGTCAAGCTGCTTTCGAGTAATCCGTGAATATACAAAAAATGTCCCTGACGAATTGCGAACCTTCTTTGCCTTCGCCCTTATTAAGGGCCGGTCTATTTTTAAATCGGTTCACCGGTTTAAGCGTGAATGTACCCATTCCCAGAAGCAAAACAGACGGACAGACTTTCTTTCACATTTATAATATTGGCATGGATTTAAATGTATTTAAATCACGTTTAGTATTACGTGTTATGAACACAAAACAATTTTGCAACCAGCAACAGTTCAGTTATCAGACACTGATAACTACAACAGTAAATTCTTTCAGGTGTAAAGCAATGTCTAACTACTTATGTAAATGTTTATGAAAGTCTGAGAGCAAAATTTATAACGCTTGCCGTAGAATCAGACGATACATTTTAATATATTCAGATTAGTCTTTGTCAAATAACAGCAATATTGCTACTATAGATTGGGTGAAGATCGACTTTTCTATTTAGATGTTGAAGCCTCATTTTACCCCTTTAGGGAGTAAATTTTCAAAGATCCGTTCTTAAGGCATTATGTTCTAATATATATGTGTGATTATAAATTTTAACGTAATGCATTTAGTGATTTGATTTTGCTCGTTGATAGATCCGTCATTCAATCACGGTTTCCTTTCCACGCAAAAATTAAACCTAAATGGGGTGAAATAGTGTATGTAAGTTTTCATGGAGACGAAGTCGCGGGAACCACCTATCTATTATATAGAGACGGATAATCCTCGTATAAGTACGTCAGAATAATCCTTTTCAGACAGCGCTCTTTCAAGCGGATATGAGCCAATTACAGACAATAGTGCACGAATATTATTACAGCTGCGATGGAATAATTGAATCTGATGCGATATAAAATAAAGCTTCTTAATTATTTTGTACATTGAAAAATATTTTCGTAGATACAATTTTATAATACATTGAAGTTTTGGTATACAATTTTATTACCTACCGGTTTTAAATATGGTCCTAGTTTTAATTAAAATCGTCGGTGCGAGGGTCGGTCATAGACATTGTTTCATAGTTATTTTATTTTGAATAGGGTCGCCTGTTAAAAATAGGTCTAGAATCGAGGATGTTTCTAGGGCTTATATTTAAATTTCTTTATCTGTTTAAAATCTCCATAATTACTCCATTATTCTCCATAATAGCCTTACACCATAATAAGGAATGCTGTATATAATACCTTAATAAATTTAAACATAATTCTTTCCATAAAAATGTTTTTACTACCTACTTTCTTATTTCACTAACGATTTTTATGACATTTTAGTAACAACATATTACTTCTTAAAATCGTTTAAGACATTGAGGATTACATCTATGAAACTAAATAGCTTTAGCACTAAACCCTAGGTAGAAAAAAAACATTAGAAAAAAGGTGATTCGAAGGCACCCCATCTCCATCGGACCTGCGATAAAAGATAGGAACTTCGTTTTTATTATACTATCTCGACGATAGCTATCGAGCTCCGAAAGCGAAGGCTGCGAGCTCATTTGCTTGCAAGTACCTGCTTGAAAGACGTTAGAACTCCTTAATACCGTCGTAAATGCTTCACCGCTGTCATTTAATACGAGATAAAATATTTCATTGAAAGCTTCTGATGTTTTCGTATCATTGGCTTTTTTCTTTTAAATAGTCTTGTCACGGATTATTTTTAGCTATCTGTTATATTAATGTAATAGATCCGCGGCACGCCCACACTGCTAGGATGTGTCGTGTCCTTTAGGAGCATACAGGGCTACCACCGAACTCTTATTGGAAGGACCCTTAAAACAAGATGTCTATAGTGTGGCTTTTATTAATTTAAAACAATTTTAAACTGTTGCGATTCTTAGTATATATATTTTAAATAAGGGACGTTATCACGATAAGTAATCGTAATAATACCTCTTTATATTCCGACGTTTGGACGAAGTGGCATCCGTCGTGGTCACCAGCTGACTTGTGTCGGGTCACATTACGAACAGTTATCGCGATAAGACCCGTTATTTAAAATATGAATAATTTGAAACAACGTAACATATTGTAACAAGGTGTGGAGGGGAGGGATCAATACAAATTGTTCTATGAAATTGCTAATATCAGTCGCTATAAAACATGTCACATTTTGACGGTAAAAGGAAGTGTTACAAAATCAGATCTACATTACCATGATAAAACGAATTTGAAACATACCGAATGGATATTTCAAATATATTTTCAAACTTTGAATATCCACTTCATTACTTCCCGAAGTGTACATTAACAGGAAATATTAAAGTAGATAATTTCAAAGTAAAAGGCTATTAATATAATATTATATCGTGAAATTTCAGTGTTACGGCAGTAGGGTTTAAACGACACTTGACGCGAGCCGCGATCGACGCGAGTTGCCTCGTTAATTACCCGCTGTTGGATCATTACACAGTTCATTTAACTGCTGAACGCATTACATCTAGCTATAACGAAAACCAGAGTTGATGATAACATAATTAAATTATAGTAGAATATCATTAATTGACTAAAACACGGGATTTAGTAGAGAAAGGATGAAAAATACTATTCAAACAATCTTAATATTTAATTATTTACTGGAAGTAACAATATTGTAGTAGTATAACATATTCTCAATGCTTTCTTATAATAATGAATGCCCGTTCCACGAATTTTCATCTATTTTAAAAGTGTCATCAGCCAGCTCGCGCGTTTATATTTCAGCCAATACTCGTTAACTAATCGCACCTCCTTACAGTAGATTAATTTAATCTAAGCTTGTTTTTTTGTTACAATTGTATTCCACTACAATGTTTGTCTGATATACTATTAACTATTTATTAATATATACTAATATGATAATCAGAGTTAAGATGAACCTAGTGGTTAGAACATGTCGATCGCAACCGATGATCGCGTGTTCAAACCCCGGCTAGCACCACTGATTGTTCAAGTGATAAAATTCATGGAAATTCATCTCGAGCTCCACGGTGAAGGAAAATATCGTGAGAAAAACTGCATGTGCGTGGTAGCTAGTTGTTTAGATTTAGATCATAAATACATATTACTATTGCCGAATTCTGAAATAGTTTTTCAACAACTATTGTTTGAACTTACTTGAGAATAAACAGATATTAATCAAAACGTCCGAGACTCCTATCTTTTGCGAATTAGTAAATAAAAGCTTATTCTTTATTAATTAACTCAATTTATTGACTATTCTTTTTTGGCCGTCGTTTCTTCCACGGAATAAACTTAGACTATATGTTAATCTAAAACAACATACTTCCATCTGGAATTTCACTAAAATGTATTGCATTGTTAAATGGTGATGGACTAGAAAACTTATATACTGAACCTTAAAACATCTATATACATATAATACAACTTTAAAAACATTTTCCTGAAACCTTCGAAATTACTTTAACAAATGTAAGGAAGCAATATAATATACCACATTAATTTACTCTTATTTTCTAAATGCATTAAAATTAAACCCTCATCAAAAACCATCAATAAATTTAGATCACAATTTTAAATAATTTTTGGGCTGTATAAATTCTTTCGTTGGCCTTTTGGCATTTTTCGCGCCAAACGGCACAACGAAGGCGGGAATTAAGCGTGGGAGAACGGAGGCAATTAATCCAAGTTATTTGATTGAATGGTATAAATATTGCTGGAGAGGATAAAGGTTAGTGTTACTGCTTGTTTCTTTAGAATATATATATATAATTAAGCTATGGAGTAATCTTTGCATCATATGTAAATTGAAATGTGCCAACTTCTGATATGTGGAATTTCAAAATAAACTCGTTGATCTCAACATTCTAGAAAACATTGTTTCATTCCTTTCAAATTAATAAGAACCTAACAATTCAGAAGTGGGATAAGCGAGAATATTTTCTTTTTCTTTTTTTTGTTTTAGAAATGTCTCGTTTATCCCTGCCCCAAAGTGAAATACATATTAATAGCTAGTCACCTTGATCAGGGCTCCGCTCGTATTAATGTAGATTTTATTTAAGAATCACATGCATATGTGTCACATAAATACAAAAAAAATAAGGCCTATGAACATCTATAATAATGTATTTATCTAATTAGCTCTGTATGTATAAGTAGGTGAACATAAAATCATAATGAATATCTTTTTGCCTTTTCCCCTTTTGCGTTACTCCATAGCTTAAACTTTTTGTAATTATGTAATTGATGTGCTATTGTTCATTTTTAAGAAAAAAAAAAAACAATAAATTGTTTCTATGATGATCTTCGTCCCTTTTGTAATAATTAAGAAAAGGAAGGTTTGTATACAAATACATAATTGTTATATTATTAGATACCATTTATACAAACAGTCACGTGGAAATGATTAACAAATGCATTTATCATATTCATATAGAATTTCTATTGTAAATAATTTAATAAATTCATTTACTATGTTTTCCCCTATTGTGCATTGGGTTTTGTTTATTAATTTATTTTGTTTATGTAAAACTTTTAATACATAAAAGACTTATGTAAGATGTGGTAGAAGTATGTAAGACAATTAAAATTAACAAAGATTACAAGCAAAGCGTCAACAAAAGGGTTTACAATACGGTATTGAATGAGATTGATATTATTATTTTTTTTATTTAGAAGAGGTTAACTTTCATTTTTTTTTTATTTATTAATACTAGCCATAATCAGAATTTAAGTTTTTAAAATCTTTAGTTTTGCATAAATAAATACATAAATTTTATTCTCTTCATTTTTATTTAACCATAACCATAGTAATCAATTTGTTGTTAAAGTAACATGTCTATGTATGAGTGTGTGTGCACATCAAATTTTCTGTTAACATTGAATGTGAATAGCTCTTGATGAATAATGTGGTAATAATTATTTATAAATAATTAATATACAATGATGTATATTAATTATCTATATATTTCATGTGATATGAAATTACATTATTATATCCTTATACTTTATATTGAGACTGGAATTTGTATAAGTTTCAGAATATGGAGACTAATTCTTATAAAGCGACAACTGGCGAATGTGATAATGCCAACAGTCAAGTGATTGGACATGAACATGAGCACAATAGCGAGTGTGAGACTCTCAGGCAATTACCTACATGTTGGCGCTCAGATAAAATAACACCTGCTGGTCAAGGAGAGGAGGACGTGACTGCGAAGCAATCTTCTTTTTGCAAGCATTCGAGTGAAAAAATTAAATGTCAAAGAAAGGAGTGTGAGACTCCAAAACAACCACCTTCACTTGAGCGTTCAGATGAAATAACATTTGTTGGTCGAGGGGAGGAGTATGAGGCTTCAAGGCGATCACCTTCATGTGGGTGCTCTAAAGAAATAACGTTCAACAGCCGTAGGAAGGAGTGCGAGACTCCAAAGCGGCCACCTGCATGTCGACGCTCAGATGAAACGAGTCTTATCGATCGAAGGGAGGAGTGTGAGACTTCAAATCGATCGTTTAGACGTCAACACCTTAGCGAGTCAAGTGAGGGAGCGGAAGGTAGTCACTCGTTTGGACAAAGCCGCAAGCGCTTGTCACGTGATTCAGGTGAGCAATCTAAAGTAATTAATATCGAATTAATTCCGTTGCGAGAACGGTAGGCCATAAAGAAAACATTACGTACGAAATAATTCATTAAAAGCGATGTTCGTACAGCTGTTCCTGTTCGACGTCGAGGTTCGAGACGGCCTGATGGTGATCCAATGATACGACATAGCAGTAGTTCCATTAGTCCTAGTAGCTCTAGTGAACGCGAAGGTAGGGAACGTAGGCGACGTAAGATACCGAACAACTATTCTGATCACATTAAAAATCGTATCAATTACGAGACAACCAGCCGTCGCTCGCGTTCCCAATCTAAAAATTTATATGAAAGTGATTTACAACCGCCGGTACTGGAGAGGGCGAAGAGACGTCATTTTACTCGTAATAATAATCCAAATTGGAGACCATATGAAAGTTCTAGACGACATTCTCCCTTACCAGGCCCTGGTAATCAAAATTATAATTTTACAAGACAAAATGAGAGACAATATTACGATAGCTTTCAAAACTCTACTAATGATTTTTTAGAAAAATTTCTAAGTATTTTAAAGGAGGCAAAGGGTAACTCTAATACTAGGCTGTCAATGACTAACGTCATTCCTGAATTCGACCCACTAAATAAAAATCAATCTATGCTATCCTGGCTTACTAAAGTAGAGGAATGCGCAGCAATTTATAACTGGGAAGAAAAAGAAATAATTCATTTAGCGCTTCCAAAACTCACGGGCATTGCGAAATCCTGGTATGAGGGTCTCGACACAGTTCTCTACTCATGGACTGAGTGGAAAAAAAAATTACTCGATTCGTTTCCCTTTCGCGATGATTATGCGGAATTATTATCTGTTATGTTAGCAAAAAAAACCCGTTCTGGGGAATCTTTTGATTTATATTATTACGAGAAGATTAATTTGTTAAACCGTTGTGGTATAAACGGCCGTAAGGCTGTTGACTGTTTATTACATGGGATCGAGGATAGAGCGATCAAAGTCGGTGCTCAAGCTGCGCAGTTTCGTGAACCAGAGGATGTGCTGAAGTATCTTAAAACAGTCAAAGTTGGAATGAACAGTTTGTCAAGCGATAGAAATACAAAATTGAGACAAGACAGGAAAATGCCGACGTTTAATTTGTCAAACAGGAGGATTGAAATGCTAAAAGATATAATTTGTCATAATTGTAATGAAAAAGGTCATAAAAGTTTTATGTGCAATAAAACTCCTACTAAATGTGGATTGTGTGGCAAATTGGGACATTTGAGTTCTTATTGCAGATTTGCGAAGGATTTCCGGAATAAAAATATCGCTGAAAACAAAGATCATGGCAAAGGTGAAAAACATGTCGCCAAATTAATTTCTAACTGTGATACTGGCACTGAAAAATATATGTTGACTATTTCTGTGAATAATAAACAACTGCTGTGTTATGTGGATTTAGGAAGTGAAAGTACTCTTATCAGGGATTCGGAATCTAAATTATTAAACTTGCAAGTGACGTCTGATAACTTACCCCTTTTACGTGGTATTGGTGGACATCTTATCAAACCATTAGGAAAAAGTAATGTATATATTACGGTTCAAGGTATCTGTGAATATGTAGAAGTTTTGATTGTAGAAGATTATATATTAAAGTATCCTGTGCTATTGGGCCATACATTTACAGAAAAACCTGGGATAGTGATAACCAAAACTACAAATGAAATAATCTTTGAAAAAGCAACAGATCAAAAACTGTTTCTAAGGTTATCAGAAGATAGTGAATTACCGCTAAAAGAAATAGTTACTCTACCTGTCGCTTCGGGAAAGGATATCACATGTAATGTATATGTGAATGGTTCAGTCAGAGGTGATTCTGGTAAGGAATATTATCTCATGCCAGGAGAGTATCCACTTTGTAACGGAAAAGGATGCCTGTTGGTCACAAATTTGACTGACAACGTTATCAAACTTGAAAAGGAATTCTTGATGACACGTGCATTAGCTGTAAGAAACGTAATAAATGTTGCTATCATCGAATTCGAAAATCCTGATACAATCATAAATTGTGGTTCACAAATGACAGATGAACAACGGCGTATGTTATATAATGTTTTAAGAAAATTTGCAGGTTGTTTTTCATCTGGGTTAAAAGATCTAGGGTTGACTACGGCGTACGAAATGAAAATTGAACTAGAAAACCTTGTACCGGTTGTATATAAGCCTTATAGAATGTCTTTTTCAGAGAGAAACCTTGTCCGAAACATGGTAGACGAGATGCTTGATGCTGGCATTGTTAAGGAATCATCTTCACCATATGCAAGCCCAATCGTATTAGTTCAAAAGAAAACTGGGGAAAAACGGCTGTGCGTGGATTATCGCGCGTTAAATAGACGCACAAAGAAGAATCATTTTCCCCTTCCCCGTGTTGAAGACCAACTGGACAGATTAGCTGGAAATAGTTTATTTATTTCTCTCGATCTAGCTTCAGGTTATTACCAAATACCTATAGAAAAATCCTCACAAGAGAAAACTGCATTCATCACACCTGACGGACATTATGAATACACCCGCATGCCTTTTGGTTTAGTAAACGCGCCATCCGTGTTTCAAAAGACGATGAACAGTATTTTGAGTGAAGCCAAAATAAAATATGCTCTTGTTTATATAGACGATGTTCTTATTCCTGCCAAAAATTTTGAAGAAGGCTTAATGAGACTCGAAGAAGTTTTGAATTTGTTGCAGAAAGGGGGTTTAACCTTAAAACTTGCTAAGTGTAACTTTTTCTTTACCTCCATTGATTTCCTTGGGTTCGAAGTAAGTTCCGAAGGAATTAAACCAGGGTCAAGGAAAACCAATGCCGTAGCTAAATTTCCGGAGCCAACTAATCTTCATGAGCTGAGACAATTTATCGGACTGGCAAGTTTCTTTAGGAGATTTGTTCAAGGATTTGCTACAATAGCCAGACCATTAACAGATCTATTAAAGAAGAACTGTGAATGGAAGTGGGGTAAAGATCAAAACGATGCCTTTAATTCATTGAAAGAAGCCCTTGTGAAGCGACCACTATTAGCACTGTATGATCCCTGCCGTGAGACGCAAATACACACGGACGCAAGTAAGCAAGGTATAGCGGGAATCCTTTTGCAAAAGAGCGATGACGGTAATTTTAGGCCGGTATCGTATTTTAGTAGAAAGACCACACCGGATGAACAAAAATTTCACTCGTTTGAATTGGAAACTCTTGCTATCGTTGCAACATTGAGCAAATTCCGAGTGTATTTACTTGGTATACCATTTAAAATATATACCGACTGCAATGCACTAAGAACCACGCTCATCAAAAGAGATTTGGTAACGCGTATTGCACGTTGGTGGGTGCAGCTGCAAGAATTCGATTGTGAAATCGAATATAGGGCAGGCAGCACCATGACTCATGCTGATGCTTTAAGCAGAAACCCAGTAGACGATGCTACAGTTGATGACCACGTACTAGACGTGTTCACTTTAAATATGGAAGACTGGATAACAACGGTCCAATCAAATGATGATGAAATATTAAGAATAAAACAAATTCTAGGAGATCCGATGTCGAAAACTGTTGCTGATATTATACAAAACTACAAACTTAAGAACGGAAAAGTTTATCGTTTAATTGGAGGAAATGAAGATAACATGCGTTGGGTCGTACCAAAAGGTGTTCGTTGGCAAGTTGTAAAAATGAACCACGATGACATCGGGCATTTCGGTTTCGAAAAGACTCTTAATCGCATCCAAAATTCATTTTGGTTTCCAAAGATGCGACGATTTATAAAGAAATACGTGCAATCGTGTTTAGAATGTGCACATAGTAAAGGTACAGCGGGTAAGGCAATGGGAATGTTGCATCCTATCCCTAAAGTAGAAATACCGTTCCACACGTTGCACGCTGACCATTTGGGACCATTCGTGCGCAGTGCAAAAGGCAATGTGTATCTTTTGCTCATAGTAGACAGTTTTACTAAATATATCAATATAAAACCAGTAAGAAATACCAAAAGCGCCACATCCATCAAAATCTTTCGTGAACATTTCAGTTATTTTGGTACACCTACAAGATTGATTACTGATCAGGGGACATCATTTACAAGCAATAGTTTTCGCTCATTTGTTAAGTCGCTAGGAATAAGACACATTCTCAATGCTGTTGCTACTCCCAGGGCTAATGGTCAAGTTGAGCGCTTTAACAGGAGTGTACTCGAAGCACTATCTGCAAAGTGCCACGGTAAAGATGATAAAAATTGGGATGACTTTGTACCAGACATCCAACTTGGCCTTAATACGACTATTCATAAAATTACTGGTAAAAGCCCTTCGGAACTTTTGTTTGGCTTTATGCTGAAAGGTGGCAAAGAAAATATTCTTAGTGAGGTCATTGATGAAACGATAGGTACAATCCAACCTGATGACTTGGCTGAAATGCGTATAGAGGCTGGAAAACGAATGACAGAGCAGCAAATTAAGGACAAAGAAAAATATGACACTAAACGTAAACCGAGCTGTCGCTACGAAACTGGTGACCTTGTAAGTGTGAGAAGAGAACTACCAAGCGATGGTAAATCTAGGAAATTAATGTTAAAATATCAAGGACCTTACCGTATTAAAAAAATTTTACCTAATGATCGATTTCTGGTGGAGGATACGCCTCTTACCCGTAAACATGGAACGAAACGTTATGAGAATGTTGTAGCCATTGACAGGCTAAAACCCTGGCTAAATTTTAATAGAGATTTTGAAAGCAGTAGTGATTCTGAAAATAATAAAATAAACTGTTAAACTAGTGTATTTATTGTAGCCAAGATGCTAATAATTTTATATTGTAAAAAAAAAAAAAAAATGAACCAACATTTAATTGTTAATGATTATCTGGTGTTTAAACAATAAGTACAATTGTGTAAAATAACATGCCTATTAAAAAAATAATAATTATAATAGCTACAACGAATATGACATTCGTGATACTTATATTCTGAAATTTTGTATTTCAGACATATTGTTAAGCATTACAAAAAAAAAGATGTTAATTTAATAATGATTTTGATTCAATTTATGGTTTAATTATAAATATAAAAAAAAAAAAAAATAAAAATAAAATATACTTTTGAAATTGAGTATTTATTAGTATAGAAATTCATTATTTTATATCTGTTGTAATTGTTTAATTATATAAAAATATTACTTTGATTTATTATAAAAAAATGATTAATAATAAAAATTCATGCCCTGCGATGGGACTCGCATTTGTCAGGATGGTCGAGCTGTAAGGAAGCAATATAATATACCACATTAATTTACTCTTATTTTCTAAATGCATTAAAATTAAACCCTCATCAAAAACCATCAATAAATTTAGATCACAATTTTAAATAATTTTTGGGCTGTATAAATTCTTTCGTTGGCCTTTTGGCATTTTTCGCGCCAAACGGCACAACGAAGGCGGGAATTAAGCGTGGGAGAACGGAGGCAATTAATCCAAGTTATTTGATTGAATGGTATAAATATTGCTGGAGAGGATAAAGGTTAGTGTTACTGCTTGTTTCTTTAGAATATATATATAATTAAGCTATGGAGTAATCTTTGCATCATATGTAAATTGAAATGTGCCAACTTCTGATATGTGGAATTTCAAAATAAACTCGTTGATCTCAACATTCTAGAAAACATTGTTTCATTCCTTTCAAATTAATAAGAACCTAACACAAATATACATTATTGTTATTCAGTGAGGTGCATGTAACTATGTTATTAGCTTGATCTCGTCTTGATAATATATTTTTGAGTTATCAGACGAAATTGTTTCGAAAAAAAAATTCTTTTACACATATTCAGTAGATGAGACGGATTTCTAAACCATATAACTCCGAGTCTCCTCGAAAAACTTTACCGCATTTACATAATGAGATCTGCGAAGTGGACGAACCGTTAGCACTCCGTGTGAAAGTCTTTCACACTTTAAATTATACTTTATTTGTAATAAAATAAAAGTCAAAATAGCTTGCTCGGCGCATCAGTGATGTGAAAGATTTTCGCATATAAATTCATGCATATTTAATTCTTATTGCTTTAGGAATTAAGGCTAGATTACTATAATAGATATGCGAGGTTGGTGTGGTGTACAGATAAGTAAATCACAAACGCAGTCTATCCTGAACTGGTCGTAATGACTTATTGAAGCGGACTTGAGGTTTCATGGCTTTCCACGTTACGTTTGGTGCGTTTTTCTAAGTGTTGATTTCTTATATTTTTTGTGCAGGTGTTGATTTAGATTTGTCGAGTTAATAATGTATTAACAGCTATTAGAGGTAGTGTATTTTCATCTTTAATAGAGATCAATCTTGAATGTAACCAATTGAATTAAAAATAATACTGATATCGATTCATATATGGCGGAGATGTCCCGTTTTTCTCTATGTATATTGTTAACAAAAATTTAAAAATCAGTTTAATAATGTACCTCCTTCTTTATTAAATCTGTTAAATATAAATAACTAAATAAACGCATCACACTCAACGGCCCCCATTAGGATCTCATGACCTTGTGCGGGGGTCCGGAAACAATCACAACACTAATACAATACCCAGACCACTCACTCACTCACCGTAAGAAACACAGCTATTATTTTATAGTTACTTGAGGCCGAGCTGTAGTCAATGGCTATAGCTTTAGAATTCACTTCAAGTAACGTTTTAAAACGAACGAGAACATTATATTATCTGTGTTTAAAATGTGCTTCAGATATATCCTAATTTAAAAAAACGTGTGAAGTCAGGGCTGGAGTATATACATAAATAAACTTAAATTGTACCCTCGTGTCAAAATGACGGTTCACTTAGCGCTAAAAGTGTTTGAACGGCGTGAGAAAAATAACGTAAAAATCAATTTGAATAAATATTATTTTAACTAAGAAAATTGAATAAAACTCGCCGAAGATAATTTTTTGATAAAAATATTCGAAGAGCAACGTTCGTTCAGCGGAATATCAAGTGACCGGACTTATTGCTTTCCACTGGAAACTCAATTTAAGTAAAAATATCTACTTTCTAGTAAAAGGCTCTAACAAACATTTTACTGATTTTATATGAGGCCATTTTATAAAATTGTTTTTCAGTTTTATTAAGTTATTTAATAAAAGAATATTGAGTGTACTAGTGACGTGCTGAAAAATATACGAGCCAAAATATACATATTTAAAAACATTTATTTTTATTGCAACTGGGGCACCGGAGCGTCGTACACGTCCATATTTGAACGAATGTAGACCACGCACTCAGTGCTCTAGTACACCATACGAGTTTTGACAATTTTCCACCACGTAATTTTCGCTAGAGGCGCGGCTAGTCAATGTATGCGAAATTACTAATCGAAAATTATCATAAGGCCTAGTAGAGGCATAGTCCGAGCATTTGTTTTAGTTTGATAAAAGTCTGCGAAATTTTAAATATTTTGAAAAGGTTTAAAAGTTATTCTTGAAAGAGTAACATTAACAAGGCCAGCCAGTTCTTTGGATTTATTACTGTGAGAACGTAACGTAAAAGATGGATCATTAACATTAAATGAATGTTTCAAACACTCATAACATAATATTACATAATATTTATGGTTATCAATATTAACTCTTACTTTTTCACATAATTTAAATAATGTTTTTTTTGGCATTCATATAAAATCGGTTAGTTTATCAAAGATATAATAAATAGTTCTAGTAATAGTTTTATAATGTGTGGAGTGTTTAGTTTTTGCGTTGTCATTTTTGATTTGATAATAAACATATTTTTTATGATTTTAAATTTTGAAGTTTGTCAAGAATATTCTAAATTACTTAAAATAAACTTCATATACTTTATTATATTTTTCCTGAAGAAATATGTTGTAGAACATAGTAAATAATATCAAGGAATCCTATTTATTAATTTACGCGGATTCGCAATAACAAAACTTACCCTTTAAAAACGATAACGGTCGAAAGTTAAGTGCATCTATAATTAAGATGTATCGCGATTAATTCTATCTCGATCGCTTTAAATTAACGAACTCTCTTGACTCAACAAATGAAAGTAGAATAATTGTTTAAAAATGACTCAATTGCGATCAAAAATAGGGAAGCAGGTCCTAAATCCTAAATTTTAACATTCTACAGACATTCGACCGTTATACGAGATACATACATACAATCATATTGATGTGTATTTTTATATATAAGATATTGTATTGAAATTTAATTTTGCTCTGTACATCTCCAAACGCCTTATACATTGTTGTTTTTTAGGTTATGATTGTCTGAAAGAAATCGCTCTCTTAGCGAGGAGACTACTTTTGTACATTTTCGTTTCTCATGTACCTTGTATATAATTGGTGTACAACAAGAATTTGTTGCTGTCGTTGTTGTTGTTATAGATGTCACGTCTAAGCTCGTTAGACTGAATGCAGAGAGGCATAAATGAATATTTCTATAAGTTACGTTCCAACATGTAAAAATTAATTAATTTATTCATTTATTGAAAGGTTCGTCAAGCTACAAATCCAGAGAGTTCATGCTTACATTTACCATAAGGCTATTATACAGATTGTGTAACTATATATAGACAAACACCATTTGCATACAAAGATGAGAAAGGAAGACAAAATAGCAAACTACATAAAAAAAAAATAAAAAATGTATTTAAAAAAATTATAAAAATTAAGAATATCTTTTTAATTTTTTTTGTGTAAGATGTAATTGTTTCTTAATTTATTTATTTTAGTGGTAAAATCTTTTACAACATGTGTACATTTTAAGCTGATTCGCGGTGAAAGTTTTACGAAAGCGACATTTAAGTTCTACTCGTGATCTTAGTGTAAGTTAAGTTTAATATCTTCTTCGTTCTAGAAATTATATTAGCCGTTAAATTTCGTAATTCAAGTTCGCTAATACTAACTAAAACTTAATTTTGAACTTTGGTTTGTATTTATTTTTATAACTACATCAACTAAGTTTTTTCATAAACATAAAGTAAAACCGTGATTTTTTCAATTTCTTTTTAAATATATTTACACTTTTAAGACGTTTATAAAGGCAGCTTGGATTAACTTATCATCTATACTAATAATAAAATTCTAGCGGGTCGCTGTCTGTACATGGAAGATATATGAAAAAAAATCTTACTGGGGGCCTTTACCAACGCAATAGAACCCAAAACAAACATTTTTAGAATTCTTATCTGTTTGTCTGTTTGTCTGTTTGTCTGTTTGTCTGTTTGTCTGTTTATCTGTGCGTTTGTGCACGCTAATCTCAGAAACGGCTTATCCGATTTAGATGCGGTTTTCACTAATATATTGTGGTAAGCTTCACTTAACATTTAGGGTTTGTTTCATGTCAATCGGTTCATAAATAAAAAAGTTATGTCAATTTAAGGGTTCACGTCAAACAATATTTTGTACTTTTCACTAAATGCATGAAAGTATATACAGTACTTATATCAAAAAATACATTTTTAAATTTTTGTCTGTCAGTCTGTTTGTCTATCTGTTTGTTCCGACTAATCTTTTAAACGGCTGAACCAATTTTGATGGTACTTTTACTTGCAGTTAGCAAATGTTATAAGGAGTGACATAGGCTGACTTCTATTTTAGATATTTCTAATCGATACGTACAAAAAAATCTAACGGGTCGCTGTCTGTACATGGAAGATATATGAAAAAAAATCTTACTGGGGGTCTTTACCAACGCAATAGAACCCAAAACAAAGATTTTTAGAATTCTTATCTGTTTGTCTGTTTGTCTGGTTGTCTGTTTATCTGTGCGTTTGTGCACGCTAATCTCAGGAACGGCTTATCCGATTTAGATGCGGTTTTCACTAATATATTGTAGTTGTTTCATGTCAATCGGTCCATAAATAAAAAAGTTATGTCAATTTAAGGAATCACGTTGAACATTTTTTTTGTGTTTATAACTAAATACATGAAAGTATATACAGTACTTACATAAAAAAATACATTTTTAAAAATTTTGTCTGTCAGTCTGTCGGTCTATCTGTTTGTTCCGACTAATCTCTGAAACGACTTAACCGGTTCTGATGGTACTTTTTGCAGTTACCAAATGTTATAAGGAGCGACTTGGGGTTACTTCTATTTTAGATATTTTTAAATCTATGTATATGAAAAAAATTCTAATGGGCCGCTGTCTGTACATGTAAGACATATGAAAAAAAATTATTGGAGGCCTTTACCTACGCAATAGAACCCAAAACAAAATTTGTTAGAATTTTTGTCTGTTTGTCTGTTTATCTGTACGTTTGTGCCCGCTAAAAAAGATATGTCAACTTATGGGGTCACGTCGAACATTATTTTGTGATTTTCACTAAATGCATGAAAGTGTATACAGTACTTACATCAAAAAATCCAATTTTTTTATTTTTTGTCTGTCTGTCTGTTTCATACAACTAATCTCTAAATCAGCTGAATGAATTTGATGGGACTTTCACTTGCAGTTAGGGGATGTCCATTAATCACGTGAGGCCCAGAGGAGGGAGAGGGGATGGAAGAAAAAAAATCACGAAATATCACAAAGTCTAAAAAGTTCTTAAAAACATTACGTGATTAATGAACAGCCCCTATACCTAGCAAATATTATAAGGATTAACTTAGGCTACTTTTATTAAAAAAATAAATTTATTTTAATGAATAAGTAAAAAAGAGATAATTCTCTTATTATTTTGTTATTGCGTAATCGCGATAACAAAATATTGTAGAACACAATAAAATTGTGAACAATTTTTGATTTAAAAAGGGAAGGTTATACATATATACAAATAAATATAATTGATGTGTCCGTTTGTAATTTAAAATAAATGCATATGAAAGTATACACGGTACTGACAAAAAAATTACCAACTTTAAAATTTTTGTGTGTCTATCTGTCACTCAGTTTGTTACGGCTAATATCTAAAACAGCTGGACCGATTTTGACGAAACTTTCACTGAACAGAAAGCTAATGTAATAAGGAACAAAATCGAAACCAATGTAATAGTGAACAACATCTAATTCAAATAGGGAAGATATATGTATATAATATAAATATAATAATTTAGAAAATAATATATTTACTGGGTAATTTTTTTACTGGATATGATAGACCAAATCCGAAACTGTAAGCAATAGCGAAAAATAATTAAAGGAGTAACAGAGCCGATTTTAATAAAAACTAAAACTATGTCATTAGTTTTTTAAAAAATAAGTTCTCCTAGCCAGAAACGAACACGTTGATTTAAAAAATATTAACATTCTGTATGATTACATCATCTGATACTGTCACATATTATAAGAATCTACTTCAGAGAATAGTAATAGTATATAGTTAACTGCAACAAAAAGAAATGGCAATTTTTTTACAAAATTCTATCAAATTCATACATTAATTAAATCTTCAGTAATTCTTTAAAAAAACGATTATACCTAAAAGTGAAATTTTAAAATTATAACGGGATGTTGTAACGCTAATAGCGGGTGAGTACAATAGCCGAGTCCAGTGAAATGTAGATTTTCAATAAATTGATTCATGTTTTTAGGAATTATCTAAATCTACTTATGTAACGGAGTATGTGACGGGGACCAAAAAAAAACGTCACATTCTATCAACTTTGTATAGCTCACATAGAAAAAATAGACAAACATAAAAGAAGTTACTGTGAGTTATTCATTTTATATATTTTTGATTGTATTCTTTACACTCTTCCTTACTTTAGTAGGTGACTAGCATTTTGATGCAAATAAACAAATCGTTCGAAGTAATGCAGACTTTTTTTCTAAACTTACCGGGCCATGACTTAACCCACATATTTGATTATGTATATTTGATATATATAGAATCGATTACTTAACTTCTAATTCATGTATAGATTTAATGTTATTTTGTTAAAAAATAAATCTTTTCCTTTAATTTGTCTCTTACTATTACTTTCCGAAAGTTGATTCTTACAAGTGACACTATTAGGTAGGTGGTGCAATAATACAGAATGTATTCTTTTTTCTTTAAATTAGTGGGTTTAATTCCTGGCCAGGAGAATCATGAAATCAAAAAAACTTATGATGCAGTTTTAGATTTCTCAAAATCGGACACGAGACTCCTTTAAGTATTTTTCGCGATTCCTTAAATTCCGGATATGGCTTATTAAGCCCAGTTAAAAAAGTCACCCGATATAAAATACAAGGAGAACCTCGGCGGGAACATATTGTTATACGGTCGAAATTTTAAAGACTAGCACAAAACACTTTTCTTAAACATTTATAGTGAAAACCGTGGAGGAATACCGTATCTGAGTTAGTGTCTGCTTATAAATACAACCAGTTATAAATAAATACAAAGATAAATAAATATAAATACAAAGTTCCCAAATCCAAAGTAAGAAGCTTCTTTCTTGAGCAGCACCGCAGACTATCATATCCTTGCTTTGCAGGAGACATGCCAAGCATTCTGTAATCCACGCGAACGAAGTCGCGGGCACAGCTAGTATAACATAACTATATAGCATCACATAAAAAGTAAATGAAATTTGACGTATCAATAACAAATGAAAATTGTAGAATTATGGTAACATAATAAAAATAATCATTTTAAATAAAACAATTTTAAATACATTTATATCGCGTATCGAACACTTTAAAGCGGGCATAGCAACCGTCGGGATAATAAAAATAATTAATACTAACTGCACCTCGCCGTTTCGCTCTTGTTTATGGTGACTACTTCGCTCCTATGAGTCACAGGGTGATGTAATATAAATTCTTCCTAAGCCCACCCTCAAATTCTATAAAGATTCCACTACAGATGGCACGCGGACGTGTGAGAGCGGATAATGTGTTGTATTAAAAGTTTTGTTGCGACACCCTTTACGGGCAAACTTGGCTACGATATTGTGAGAGTTCACGTACTTATGTTTTAATTTAGGATTATTTTTGTTTGTATACAATGACGATTTGAAGGTTTTTTCGTGCTCTTGGTGTTTGGGAGCAACGGGAAAAATTGTCCGACCGAATTGTCTTTTTTAAAAAGAGGTAGATATGTATATAAAAGAAACAGAGAGAGAGAGAGAGAGACTAAAAGTGTAATTGGCGACGAAATTTGGTTTCTTAACTGACTTAAAAAAAATGTAGGTTCTGATTGTTTGGAGTTTCTGATATTTTAATACATATTTTTCATGAAAGGTTTGTATATAATAAATTAGGATCTGCTGATTATCTTCAGAGATAAATAAAGGTACTCTTCAATTACTAATAAAAAATGCCCTGCAATGGCTGCGATCCTTTGTCTTTGTATGGGTACAACAAAAGTTCTGTTTGAAAACTTATTTGTTACTAACCTGTTTACCCGAATCTGAAATCTCATCTTTCAATTTCGATCAATTTTTCCCATCCACTAAGCAGTAGTTATATCAATGAGAATGATATCAGAAATGAAACAAGGTCGTCGAAGCTGCCGTGGAACTTTAATGAGCCGTCACAGAAACTATTTTGATTTAACGCAGTTGGTTAGCTCGGAACTCGGGCGCGAGCTGGGGACACTTGTGTGTGAATATCCTACATTCCCGCATGTACCCGTATCTTTTGTTAAAACACATTTGAACGAACATATGATCGCACTGCAAGGTTTTGATTTTAACAAATATTAGTATTTTATTCATATTTTAATAACGTTTCGACGAAGTTGCATCCGTCGTGGTCATCCGTTATTTATAATATAAAACAGTAAAGTAAAGTAACAGCCTGTAAATGTCCCACAGCTGGGTAAGGGCCGACTCTTCTTACAAGGAGAAGATTTTAGAACTTAATCCACCACGCTGCTCTACTGTGGGTTGGCGGATATACATGTCAGAATTTCTCTCGGCACATGTAAGTTTCCTCACGATGTCTTAAAATTTAAATACTCGAACTCGGGAAAGTTTATGGCATGTAATAATGTATCTTGAAATGTAAGGCATGTTTTTTGGGCTGATAGAAATATTAAGTGAATTTGAAACCGACTTCCAAAAACGGAAGAAGTCGGGGTTTTTTTTTCTATGTTAATCGATACTCGAAAACGTTTTGATTGACCTTTTCTAATTCATTAATAGTAAGATTATATTGATGCTTAAATCTAGAGTCTTTGAGCGTTATTATTGAAAAAGATTAATGAACGAATGGCGCACCTTATGGGTTATTATAAGAGATAAAAAGATATCCGATAAATATATGATATTTCGCCTATCCGGATATCAGATACTGGATAGCAAGCATCCGTGTGGATGGATCCAAATTAAAAAAAAAAAAACGACAAATTTTACCATTGCATTATTACATTAAAAAAATTTTTGTTAAATATGTATAAAATTCACATACCGAACTAGTAGTAACGCATAAAGTTTCAAAAGTGCTTATAAAAGCAAATGTGAATAAAAAAAATTCAGCTTAAAGTGGATCATGCATTAATTAAAATTCAAACAAACTTTATCCGTTACTTTATTCGCGTGCGATTCGCTATGAATGTGGTATTTTCTGATTGGTTTTGTGCAACCTTCACGAGTATAATTTCAATATTAAGTATTGAATTTAGTTAAGCTATTATCATAACAAGTTGGCTCATTCATGCAATGTTTTTTTAACTGTAACAGAATTATAAATCAAATCAGCCTGAATTTCCCGTGGTTTTTTGGAGGTATCCCCTCCTATTAACTGTTACTTACAGTACCTCACTCTTACAGAAGATCGGCGTGTAGAAACAGCTCGTTCCTATAAGTTGGTTGATTACGTTACATCCGCTCCAATATTTTGTTATTCGCAGAAGATGCCACCCCATATTTTTCCTTATTTCCTATACTTTGCATAACGCATTCCTTTATAAGCTAGCACCCATCCGTGGCTTAATTTCTCTGGGGCTACAAATGTCTATGAGTGGTGGTGATAACATCATGTGACTCGTCTTGACGTTTGCCAGCTATTTTTATAAGAAAAAGGTAGAAGTTAGAAGCTTAATCCAACACGCTGCTTCATGTAGGATTAGCGGATATCCTGGTATGCTCGTCAAAACGAGACTATAAGTAATTTAATGCTATGACAGTTCTAAATGCGGTCAAACGAAGATGGATTTCCTGATGTAGCAGTATTAGAGGAGCTACAAACACGTTGCCAGCTTAAAAAAAATGAAGAATGAAGGAAATGGTTTTGGACTGGAGATATTTTGGAAAGTTATTTTGATTTTAAAACCAAACTATTGAACAGATTTTGATGAAAATTCTATGGGACCAATCGAAAAGTATGCTCTTTTAAATAAAAAAAAAAACAATTAATTGAAACCGTTCCAGCCATATCGAGTAATCGGTGAATACACAAAAAAGGTCTCCGACGAATTGACACTCTCACTACTTTTTGGCAGCCGGTTAAAAATATATGAACCAAAGGCGCTTTCACGACATTTTCTAATTTTCATAGTAATATTTTAAGTAATATAATCGCGTGTGAACGTACCCTCAGCGTGCACCGTCATTTTCCGAGGACGCGTCCGCCGGAGAGTAATACCTGATTTATATGTAAATACCTACTTAGAGCTCTCTCTTGAATACAAACAACTATTTATCTTCCTCTAGTTTTTGCACGCGGCTTTGTTCGCTTCTTATTGACCGATGGCAATTTGAAGTTCCGAAGACATCGGTATAATAGTGTTAAATTGCATATTACAAAGTAGGAGTGCAGAATATGAATTTAAATTTGGAGAGTTGTGAAAATACAAAATATAATATTGGTTGTCCTGACTGAAAAAGGAGGGTTATGTTTTTCGAGTGTATTCTGTGTGTCTATGTAAATACGAGTATGTTACATAAGGTATATTATTAGGGATTATTAAGGGAATGGGAATTACGCGGAAAACACTGATCTACAATACTACTATTCATCCCTAGAAAGGTACCTAAAAGACGGAGGAATAGTAGAAATAAATTTTATTTAAGTCTTATAGTCAATGTAAATAGTAAGATTATCAGAAAGTTGTATTAATACGAGAGAAACGATCATCCCATCATCGTTAGGTCCACGTGCTACATCAAACTCTAACTCAACTCATACTCAATATATAGTTTATTAAAATACGCTTTTAACAGTTTCACATGAAGCTACCACTGGAACGGGACTTCTACTGAGGAGAGCAAAGAACTCAGGAGTTACTCTTTAAAAATACTTTTGTACAATATTGTAGGATACAATATTGAAGAAAGCGAATATCAATTGGTCTACGTTTATTCTACTTAATCGAAGAATATTATAAAGCTGATTTATAACAAATGAATTAGTTACAGGTTAATAGATATAGTATGATATTTTTATAGTTTAAAATTGGAACTTAAAACGCAAAGGGATGCTTCCCCACGCTCTGCTTAGTTTCAAATGATGTGCTTACGCTCTGGTTCATTTGTGTGCTAGTCCAATAAAGCCTCTAGAATGATCCATGACGTAACTAGATCATTTTTACACTTCTAATCCCATGCATCGTTTTTAATAATGTAGGAAATAGTAAATAAAACTTAATAAATAACATAAAAATGAAAAATTTAAAAAATCCGCGACAATCTATTCATTCCAAACGATTCTTTTCACCGGGCCCCATTATAATTGTTGTCAGTTGGTGAGGATTAATGTCACTTAGTGTTCCGTTTTATTGTTAGTAAAATAAAGATATTTTTTATTTTTTGTTATTTCAATCATCAAACAGACAAAAAGAAAGATTTTTGAGGTGTACAATAAGGTATAATTAAATAAAAGTATGAAATAATGTCTTGACGTACAGACATAATGAGCATTTTTTTTTGCCAATACAGATGAAACAGTTTTTATTATTGATCCGCTATTATGATAGAAATAGCTTTCATGTCAATTGAGTTCAGATGAGTAGTTGTTAGACTTCCTACAGATAATTCTTGGTATTTTCTTTATATTCCACTGATTATGGATAATTTAGGTTCAGTCCCACGCTTTGCTCGCGTGGGTTTTTTGTTTTGTCTAAAATGGAAGTATAGTTCGATGTTTTTAGGGTTCCGTAATTCAAAATAAAAAACTCTTATAGGATTCCTTCGTCTGTCTGTCTGCGGCTTAGCTCGGAGATTAGTTCTAGAAAGCTGTGATTTGGCATACACTACATATATAATATTAATCATCATTCTTAAAAATGGTAAAAGAATATTATCTGACTAAGTTAATCTTGTTCTCATCATCATCATCATCATCATCTACCTAGCATTTTTCCTGGTTATAATGGGTTATGGTTATGGTAGTTTCTATCCTAGTCGAGATATTGACGAGTTACTGATTTTTACACAGAGCAACTGCCATCTGATCTCCGCAACCTCTGAAGGCAACCCAGTAACCAATTAGACTAGAATAATTTCCCTACTACGAGTAACGATTACTATCAGGTGATTGTGATAACAACCGCGACCGACAGCTTTACGTGTTCTCCGAGGCACGGTGGGGAGACCTACAAGGACAAACACCCAGACCTAGGAAAAAATATTTATACAACTATAAATATCTGCCCCGAGCGGGTATCGAACCCGCAACCGTCGGCGTTAGAGGTACATTCAGCACCACTACACCAGAGCCGTCATCTTAATCTTGTTCTCATATGGATGCTAAATGTCAACCCCCAAAAAGTCAAATTCGGATATTGATATATTCTGATAATGCGTCACGTATTTCAAATTTTTTTCAAAACATTTTAAAGTCATCTGAACTAAATAAGTACTGAAAAAAGTTCCTGAATTTATTAATGACAGACACGTTGAAGCAGTGGTCACTGCAACTGACTGTAGCGCTAACAGCCGCGGGTTCGATCCCCACTCACGGCAAATGTCTGTATTGGCCATACGGATATTTGTCGTGGTCTGGGTGTTTGTGTTAGTGTTGTGTATGTTTCCCGACCCCCGACACAAGGTCACAAGATCTTAATGGGGGCCGTTGAGTGTGATGCGTTTATTTATTTATAATGATACGAATATTAAAGTATGTTCCTTGTTTTGCAATATACAATAATCTAATACATATATTAGAAAAACTTATTATTAGATCAAACTTTATATAATACAAATCTGCCTTTAATTTATTTATCCTTTGATCGAAATAGTAAAGAAAAGATGGATATATACTTCTTCAAACATAGTTATAAATACTAGGTTTGACATCTTTAGACGGCTTGACGTAATATTGCTTATCAGCGTACATATGTGAAATCTTATTGCTTATTTTTTGCTACTATTTTTTTCTGGGACGAACCTAAGCCTTCACATTGATTGACTCACATGTATTATATATGTTATATATGGCTGCTGATAAGCAATAATGTGTCAACCCACAAAAAGTCAAATTCGGAGATATTGATGTATTTTGATACTGCATCACCTATTTAACATTATTAAAAAAATTGAAGTAATTAAAACTAAATAAGTACGGAAAAAGTTTCTTAATTAATTGGTTCGAATTTCAAGTGCGTTCCATATTTTGCAATTTATACAATAACCTCAAATATTTGAAAAAGTTTTTATTAGATAATATATTAAATATATTAGCCTGATTTTAATTTATTATACCTTTTATAAATAAATAAAAGAAAAGATGGATATGTACTTCTTCAAACAAATTTGTTAAAAATGGGTTTGACATCTTTAGACGCCATTTTCTCAAAATGAAGTCCGTGTGGCTTGACACAGTATTGCTTATCAGCGTCCATATATTATATATGTATTATATATAGTATATAGAGGGCACCTCCTACCTTTTATTTGCACACAATCCCTAAACTAAAGGTTATCCTGTAGAAATTGGTAGGTTACATAATATTTGTAAAATTACCAGAAAGTTATGTACAAGAAGGTATATTCTATCTCTCTCTCTTTCACCATACCGACAAAGTAGTGAAATAAAATCCTTATCCTTACCCTTTCATTGAAGAAAATTTCGAAATCGGATAAAATATTTTTGTACAAAATAAATAAATACGGCGATATATAGAGTAACGCTATTGTGTATCGTTTTTCGAAGATCATCTCGTTTGAAAGGAACGAAGTGTGGGTTTTGCGAGCTCTGAGAGCTTTGGCCTGAATCCTGATATTTTTTTTCTTTCTGATTCTAGGAAATTGATATTAACACTTTTTACGAACGTTTCTCATACTAATATTATAAATGCGAAAGTAACTCAGTCTGGTTTGTATGTTTTAAGTCTGAACCGCTGAATCAATTTTGATGAATTATGGTATAGATATATGTAGGTTAAAATTTGAAAATGGCATAAGCACAAAATATAAATGGGGCGAACATTTTCCGATTTTTTTAGATTCGAAAGTGCTTTAAAAAGCCCATTTGAACAAAGTATATTTTAAAATTGATTTTCAGTTTGTCATGCCTCATATGCCTCGCAAAACTCAAAAAAGGTTTAACCGATTTAAATATTTGTTGGTTTTCTTCGCCTCAATACGGGGCTGGTGTAGGAGAAAATTAAATGAGGATAACTGTTTTCGTAGAAGAAATGTAACCGACTTCAAAGAGAATTGTAGTCGTTTATGTTACAGTCAAACCTCTAAACCTATCAATAGCACTTTTAACTAGCGAAATCAGTTTAAACTAATGTTGCAAAAACATTAACCTAACTTAATTTATTTGATGGTGTTTTTGCTATTACATTCGTTAGTTTTATATAAATTAAAAATATATTAACCTCATTTATTTGCTGGTGTTTGTCTTTCATATTTGTTATTTATATATTAAGACAGACACGTTGGCGCAGTGGTCACTGCAACTGACTAGAGCGCTAACGGGTTCGATCCCCGCTCACCGCAAGCGTCTGTATTGGCCATACGGATTCTTGGTCTGGGTGTTTGTGTTAGGGTTGTGTGTGTTTCCGGACCCCCGACACAAGGTCATGAGATCTTAAAAGGGGATGAAGACTGTGATGCGTTTATTTTATATTTTTTATTTTAAGAGTTATTTTGTGTAAAGCCTGCGGAAGTACTTTTGATCGGTTAAGAATTTTGACTGTGACATATATACAGACACGATCGCAGCAACTCGATTTATCTGCAGTTAGTTGGAAGACTAACTTCAAATATCTCCATTAGTGTTTATATATCTTGAGAAATATATATTTAAATAGCGAAAATTCCATCCAAATTAAATCAGTAGTTTTTGAAAAAAAATCACGCCCATACACATAATATAAATACAATTGAATAACGTCAAAATTAATAATTTTCTATGGATCTTGCCATTTTGGAGTACTTTCGATAAACGACATCGAGAATGGATAGAATGGATAGCGCTGGTACAAAATTCAGTATATATATATATACTAGCTTTAACCCGCGACTTCGTCTGCGTGGAACAGTAAATCCAAGATATAAGCCATCTTCATTTCAAATTTCAGCCAAATCGATTCAGTAGTTTTTGTGTAAAAGAGTAACAAACATCCATCCATCCACACATACAAACTTTCACATTTATAATATTAGTAGGATATAGATTAAATTTTCATGACTAAATTAACGTTTATTAAGTGATATTAGTTAGCATAATTAGTAAACTAGTAATATTAATTGATGCTAATATTACACCACTATTAGTATTAATAATGTCATATTAATTACACACCAGTTATAATTTTAAAATAAAAATAAACCGACTTCAAAAACTAATTAATAGGTAAAACTGAACTAAAGACAAAAAATAAATATTTTATACATCATCTTGAAGAATAAAAAGTCAACTCAACAGCTTATACTTTTAAATCGGTCAAGGGTTCAGGCTATCTTTATTTACTTTTGAGAAAAACAAAATTACATAAAAAGTTCAGTTTAGAATAGGTGACGTTGTGGGTTACCCTTTACGAGTCGTGAATTCAAAATGAAACGAATGTGTCCATAAACCGCCACAAAGCGTGGGAAGGTCTGAAGACCGTCTTAACGTGAAAGGTCTTTTAATCTGTATTCTGAACCAGTGTGGTGGTGACTTCCGAGACTGACAAGATTGATTGGTAAAATTACGCTTCGAAAGTGCTTAAACCCAATTTGAATAAAGTACTTTCGAATTTAAATTTAAATCCTTTAAGTGCTGACTGAGTATACGATGTGTGATTTTATTAATTGGAACAATGGGAGTAAATTTTTTTATCATTTTAAATAATTTTGTTGTATAGGAAAAAAACGAAAAAAGTTTTGTTTTATTTTATGGAAGACTTACGTTTGACTAAAAAAGTTACGAAAAAATTAGTAGTAGGTCTCACAAGTGTTTACCCCTGAATGTTCTCAACTCAAATAAACTAGCAATTGACATTTGTCAAAACAACTGTGGAAAAACCTAGCTGTGGCTTAATGACTCCATGTTGTATACGAGCTGGCTCGACCGAGGTCCTCACTCCTACGGAAGATCGGTGCCTCACTCTTACGGAAGATCGGCGTGTAGTAGCAGCCCACTCTTACAAGTTTGTCGTATTACGTCACATCCGCCCATTAATTTTTTTTAGCAAAAAAAAAAGATTTAATAATTTATAAGACGTCTTTGTATGTTCCATAGATATTTTCTTTCACAGTCTGTATTGGGACTGAGAGTGACTGTGATATATAAGTTATATATGTATAATACATATAACATATGTAAGTTACTAGCTGTGCCCTGCAGTTTCTATCGCGTTTATAGTCACTGCCTCGCTCCTATGATTCGTAGGGTGTGATATAGCCTGTAGCCTTCGTCAATCAATAAGCTACGAAACACAAACATAATTTTCCAATTCGAACCAGTAATTCCTGAAATTAGCGCGATCAAACAAACTAACGACTTGAGCTTTATAATATTATTATAGATATATTTGCCTATATGTGTATGCGTTTAACATTTGTCATCCTTCACTACTGAGTCTCTGTGACATACAGACATAATACCTAGCCTTAGCTGACATAAATCATAACGTCTGCCGCAGCCTGCGGCGGAGCGCCGTTACGACCTCTTAGCTCGTGTTCGACTTTCTTTTTATGATTTATTAATGTATGTAATATCAAGCTTAATATCTACACTAATGTTATAAAGAAGTATAAATTGTTTATAGGTTTGTCTGTAGCAGTATTCTCTGAAACTACAGATTCGATTTGAAAAATTATTTTTTCGTTGAATAGCCCGTTTAGCGAGACAGGTATATTACATCATGATACCTCTCATAGGAGCGAAACAATAACCATAAACGGGAGTGAAATCGCGAGTGGAAGTTAGTAATATATAAAACTCTATTTGAATTCATGCTTCTCGTTATTATATATCAATTCGAATTGAAATTCTATTTATAATAATTTTCCAATATTAATAAGTACTATTTAATTTGAAAACTAAATATTTAATGTACAATTGGTAAATGTTACCACCGAGATATATTTTATTATAATTAATATAAAAAATAAATTCTAGTTGATCGATTGATTGTTTAACGATAGTTTCTATGTGGTAAGATTTTATACGATTTGTGCTTAAAATATTACAAATTAATAGTAAAAACTCATTTTAAGAGACCAGCTTTTATTGAAATATTATAATAATTACTAGATTTGACGTGTTTATCTGTGTGTCTGTCTGTGGCATCGTAGCTGCCTAACGAATGTACAGATTTTGATGCGGTAAAATAATAGTAGCGGTAACGTACGTTTTGTTATTAGCCATCACCGAGTGACGAAATCTTTAATTATTTATTTTGATCCCAGCAACAACCTAAAATCGAATTGAAAATAGAATTGAGATCATTCTATAAATTTAGGCGTATAAAAAAAATGTTTCCAATGTCCTTTGTTCTTTTCGTAACAATAACCTATTAGAAATCACTTTCAAGGCGGTGGTAAACTCTTATAAATGTAATTGTAATAGGCTTCAAAAAGAAATAACTTATAGAACAATCCCGTAACAATGACTGTTCGAATAGAATATAATATTAATTTATATATATTTTTTCAAATATGAAATGAATTTGTGCACAAGTTTCACACTACATTAAGAAGAATATGTTAAGCTAAAAGAGTTTATATTGGTGTCTGTTAAGTAATCACTCAAGTTCTACGAGTAGTCATTAGTTTATTTACTATACCGCGAAGGGCAGCGCGGGTCACTCGCGTTTATGGTTGCTGCTTTGCTCATTTTAGTCATGTCGTGATGTAATATCGCCTATAATTTCCATAAATCTTCAGGCTATCCAGCGAAAAAAGATTTTTTAGATTCGGATCAAATATATATATAAAGTTACAAAATAAATTTACGTCCTTATAATATTAGGACAGGTACCTAAGCCCGATATTCTTTAGATAAACATCCAAATAAGATCACAAAATAAGGAAGAAATATGTATCTAAAACTAAACTGATTGAACTCGCAACATTTAATACAATACCTTCAGACCGCTTTATTCAATCTCGCGTCCTTTGGCCAAAGGTTGTCTGGAAGAGATCGCTGTTTTAGCGAGAACACCGTCTTTTGTACATGCTTTTTTTCCTATATATTTTTTTAGTGTTGATGTACAGTAATGAATATTAGTATTGTATTATATTGTACAATTTTTGCGTTGGATAGTATGTTTATCGAAGAAAGTTATAGGTAATATTACGACTCATAGGAGCGAAGCAGGAATCATAAACGCGAGTGTAATATAAAAGATAATTAATTAATAACGACATATGACGTAGTAACAATTTGTCTTACCACATAAATTACTTAGAACCAAAATTTCTAATAGTTACCAAAGAGTATACAATACTATGAAAAAGAGTTTTCAATGGATAACGATTAGCGTTAAGTGTCCTTACTAATATTAAATATTCACAGATTATAGTCAAGTTAAAAGATTGTGTAGCAGTGATCACCACAGATATAAACTATATATTTGAGCTAGTTTAAATTCGATTCGACTTGCAATTACGACATAAATACTTTCGTACATAAAGTTGGATTTTACATTTAATAATAATTGTAAAATTTGTCGGTATTCTTTTTAATTTGTCGCGCTTGCCTGCTATCTGGTTGGTAGCCTGTTTTTTTTTATAAAAAGTCGCCATTACGCGTTAGTTCATTTTCGATATTTTCTATGCTAAGAAAGCTGCACCACTCTGACACTTACTTCTGGAATAAAACTATTTTAACCGAACTGAAATGCTGTACATTAATCTAATCGTGATTACGATCGTTATAACCTATTAAGAATGTAGGTACAATATAAATAACCTACATACGCAATTTGAATCCGTTTAAAGGAAATTTAATTCAGCGTGTGGTAATCGTAAATTTTTTTTATTTTTTTCTGTATCCACTAAATTTCCCTTTATATTTTAGTAGCCGGCCTGGCAAACTTCGTACCGCCTTAGATATAAAAAAAACTTATTAGTCTGTTTCATACAAATGTATAAGAAAATTATTTTTTCTTTAACTTTTTTTCGTGAATTTTACCGATATTTTAATACGTATTCTGCTATTCGGAGCGGAGACAAATCTAATAAATCAAAGATCATAAGAATCTGTTCAGCCATACTTGAGTTATAAATAGCCTGACTTTGTTTTATTTACATAAAAGATTATATTAGTTCCACGAAATTTCGAGACTCGCGGGATTTAAACGCAATTCCAAATAACTAGTTTTCTGTGAAATGAAAATTCACAGACTTATTTACGAAAATGATCCATAAATTTTAAATGTTAAAATATCATATACAGACAAAATGTTTTTTACGAAAGTGACGTTTATCAAATTGATAGAAAATCAAAATAAATGAACATAGTAGCGCAGTAGAATAATGATTTAATGTAAGACAGGTATTGATAAAGCGGGATTTACTCTGGGTAAATCTGGCTTGCCCTAGGGCACAGTGAAAAATGTCACCTAAATCAATGCCTATGTAAATTTAGTATTAGAAAAAGCACTTTTTAATTTGACAATTTAGTATTTTAATTTAATTTAGTAATATTTAGTATATTATAATAAATTTTAATTGAAAATCTTAAAAAATATCTCTTACGCCCCAAATTTTGCCGCCCTGAATAGTGGTCCCTAGTGCCCCAATAGTAACTCTATCGCTGGGCATTGAAGAATATCTTTCAACGCTATATATTCTCTTTACCCAATCAGTTATACGTATGTCACCAGTAAGTGAGTGTCCCGAGTGCTGTCGAACATATTGCAGATTGTGAAGCGTATATTGTAGTACACAGGACATCGCTTTTAATATAACTTTTTTTTAAAAAAAGGGAACCGACTTTAAAAGCAAAATATATAATTTAGTTTTGTTGGACATACAAGTACTTATTTCAGTTATTTTGACTGAAAAGTCAAATTATTTATTACTGAATCGATTTTGATAAAAAAATTACCCTTTCATAAAAATAAAAAAAAAAAACAAAAAACAAAATAACCATATTGATCAAGCCATTTTCGAGTAACTGGGCAACGTCTCTGACGAAATTCGTGCCTTCTCGTTTTTTGAAAGTCCGTTAATAAAATAAAAGTAAACAGTTATACCCGATAAATATACGTTTGTATATTTTGATCTGTGTTGTTTAAGGGTTTAAGTTTCAATGGTATTTCTTCTATTTCATTTGTCTCACACCGAGGTTCAGATCTTTACCACAGCGATCAATCTTCGTTTCTCCACAAGACATTGACAAAATCATCTACTTTACAAGTAAAAGCCATAAATCTAATGAATAAATGAACGAATAATAAATAAACTTTACTCCACAGTAGCCTTTATTAATTTAATATTCGAAAAGCTAAAAATATTAACATTTTCAAAAAGCAAGAGAAAATCGATTATTTATCTCTTACATGAGTATTAGTACAACATCGATATGGACTAGCAATAATACACTTATGTATATTATTAATCTGTACTTGCTATTTGCTCCGGCTTTGGTACCGGTTGTAGGTACTTATTAAGATTTAATCATTTTTAAACGATGTATTTTAACTCGACATTTTTACTTTTCCCTAGGATTTCTCAAACATTTTCTTTTAAACAAAAAAATTGTTCTACATACATTAGGTAATTAACTTATTTATGAACTATAGATAGTAGTATAGATAGATAGATATAGATTGAGGATCCGAATTGACTACAACTACGGACAGATAGAAAACCAATACTATGTGCGAGTTGAAAGATTCTAATATAACAAATAAATAAAATAATGACACACAAAATCGTTGTACAAATAAAAGAAACAGCAGATAATTGAATCTGTAGGATAAAAATGTTTCTTTTTTTTTATTTATTAAAGCAGGTACATTTCTGCTTCCTAGAATTTTCTCCACATTTTCTCGAGGCCTGCTTATTATCACAGCTCTGATCCGACAGGTAACCGATTTCACAAATTGCTGTCTGACCTACGAAGCGCTTACTGTCGAAATTGATTTTTATGAATAAAAAGATTATATAGCAGTTCTTCCGAGTTTCACACGCGTTTATGGTTACTGCCCCGCTTTAGGTTTTATTAACGTATAAATGAATCTTTCTTAATAAAGAAGCTATGAAAGGTTATGATTAAACCACCATAGGTTTAATTTTTTCAACATGGTTCCTTTTCCCATGAAAATTGCACTAGTTAGAGAAAACCGAAGGGATATTGGTTATTTGGCAATCGTATGTGTCGGCCTCTCGTTGTTGGCATTTCGACCTCCTTTGGTTTTATGCTCTCCTGGTATCTTCTTCTGTAAATTGCACCAGGGCAGCATAAATCTAAAGGAGGTTGGTTAGTTGGCAAACGCAAGTGGTGGCTTTGCGCTCGTGGCCCCCGAATTTCGACCTCCTTAGGTTTATGCTCATCTGATTTCTTCTTCCGTAAATTGCACCAGGGCAGCATAAGTCTAAAGGAGGTTGGTTAGTTTGCAAACGCAAGTGGTGGCTTCGCGCTTGTGGCCTCCCAATTTCGCCCTCTTTAGGTTTATGCTCTCCTGATTTCTTCTTCCGTAAATTGCACCAGGGCAGCATAAGTCTAAAGGAGGTTGGTTAGTTTGCAAACGCAAGTGGTGGCTTCGCGCTTGTGGCCTCCCAATTTCGACCTCTTTAGGTTTATGCTCTCCTGATTTCTTCTTCCGTAAATTGCACCAGGGCAGCATAAGTCTAAAGGAGGTTGGTTAGTTTGCAAACGCAAGTGGTGGCTTCGCGCTTGTGGCCTCCCAATTTCGCCCTCTTTAGGTTTATGCTCTCCTGATTTCTTCTTCCGTAAATTGCACCAGGGCAGCATAAGTCTAAAGGAGGTTGGTTAGTTTGCAAACGCAAGTGGTGGCTTCGCGCTTGTGGCCTCCCAATTCCGACCTCTTTAGGTTTATGCTCTCCTGATTTCTTCTTCCGTAAATTGCACCAGGGCAGCATAAGTCTAAAGGAGGTTAGTTAGTTTGCAAACGCAAGTGGCGGCTTCGCGCTTGTGGCCTCCCAATTTCGACCTCCTTAGGTTTATGCTCTCCTGATTTCTTCTTCCGTAAATTGCACCAGGGCAGCATAAATCTAAAGGATGTTGGTTAGTTGGCATACGTAAGTGGCGGCTTCGCACTTGTAGCTCCAAATTTTCGACTTCCTTAAGGTTTATGCTCTCCTGGTATATTCGTATAAAAATTGCACTAGGGCAGCATTAATCTAAAGGGGGTTGGTTACCAAGGGGGAAGCATTATTGTTTAAATCATATCATTAAAATTACCTGTTTCTGGTAAACAAATAGTACTGCATTGGTACAAGAGTTATAAAACTTTTATATATGGTAATAAGAAGAAACTAGAGTTAAGAAACATATTGGACCTGTGAAAATCGGACGTTTTTTGAATTCTTTTCTGTATTGCAAACATGCACTGGATAAACTCAATCATTTTATTCCCTTTGATAAACTACAAGTCCTCGCTAGATAAAACAGATAAATTCTTAGAATGATACGCGGGTCTACTGACATTCATAGATACCTAAATTTCAAAAGAAAATATTGTTGAAGAGTTTCTAGCATCTGGGAGCCACTAATAAAATTTAAAATTCAACAAACTACTGAAAGACCTAAAAATGCTGTGTGCCTTCTGCCTGCATTCGGAATGTTATTCAAGATAGCAATTTAGGAACTGTTGACGGTAGTTGAAAATAATCTTTTAATTTTTTTTGACAGAGGAATGCAACCTTAGTCTACCCGTGACCGCGACCGCTGTGAAGTGTTCGAAATGTTGTGTTTAAAAAATACATGTAATTGAAATCGGTTTAAAACAGTTATATTTCAAAAACGAACTCATTAAGAATGTATCTTACTCGCAGTAATTTTCTTTATGACTCTGCTTCGTAGTTTTATCTTCATTGAAGTAAAAAGTACATTATCCCGCGCCGCGTCAGCATGTATTTGTATGACTAGATAAATGCCGTCTGTTCTTTAAAACAATAGCTTCGGGCGAAAAATGTAAGTTTATTTATTTTCATTTCAGTTTTATGATATGCTTTGTTTGAATGTAATTTGTTTCTACTATTAAGTATAATCTTTTTGTGTAAATAATGAAATTATGAAAGTTTATTTTGTTTTATTACAGTTCTAGTTAATTTGGGTTTTAAATATACAGAATATTATTCAGGATTTGAAGCCCGGGGATACATTTTTGATTGTTTTGTAGATTGTTTATATTCTTGAAAATTTGTAGTTTAGATTATTAGAAGACAAAGTTAGTAATATAACTTGAATGAATGAATGAATGAATGAATGTACGTAAAATATATAATCTTCCATATATTAATGTGTGAGGAGAAAACTTCGTCGGTATCCATTTTTTGGACAATACTTGTACGAAGAAATGTAGTAAAGTTAAAGATAATGTAACATGTGTTACAAACCTCAAAGATATTCAAACTATTAATTTAATACCAGTGGAATTTCCTTTAATTATTTATAGTTATATTATATGACTATCAAGCGACTACTAATACAAAGACAAGATGCAGCTTATATAGCTGAAATATTGTAAGCCATACTGAGTTCACTACCCTGGTCGAGCCAGGTCGTATATGATCTGTAATCAATGGGATACTAGAGCCTTAACTCTACCAACTTAAAAATGTAAATAACCCATATTTTTCTTTTTCATTTGTTTTATTTAATCTTTATTTTTTAATTTGTAATAACTATTTGTGAAGTAATAACATTACGTGTCATGTTTGACGGATTGAATCAGAAACAATTAGATCGGTTTGTTTTTTTAAAGGTCATCGGTTCGATTCCTATTTATAAGGAATTTATGTGTGCACTTAATTTTGAATGTCATCCGGCAACCGGAATGGGAACAGCGTAGTGGATTAAGTACACCTTTTCCTTAATAGGAGAGGAGGCCTTGGGCATATATACAGGCTGTTATAGCAAAGTAGAATACATGTTTATTGTAATGTATTATTGTATGTGTTCTAGTCATACTAGTAAAGACTGATAAATAGTAATTAATAAAAGTAATACTTCTAAAATCCACACTGTAAAAAGTACCCCCCGGTAACAAAATAAAATAAAAGAATCTCTTTAGTATCTTACAAAATTCAAAGTAAATGGGATATTATCCGGAATTTATCTAGACGCCGAGAAAGTAAAATATCCCAGGATATAAAACAGGAAGACGACAGTAAAAGTGACGCTCGTAAAATATCTCGGCAAGGGACAAACAAGACGCGCTCACCGCTATACATCAACCCTTGTAACCCGCCCTTACTGTGAGTGGGAAGCGTGAACCACCAACTGTTTAAAACTATACTGTACTATTAAAAGTGTAACAAATGACACACTTTGAAAGCATATAACAAAGTATTTTAACAGAGATACTTGAGAATTAAATTGTTAAATCCATACTAATGTTATAAACGCGAAAGTAACTCTGTCTACCTCAATAAATGTTTAGGATGACACGAGGATTTGTAACATCTAATATTATTTAATTTTTAAATCTGTTTTCTAATTTGTCATTTCACAAATCGAATATTTATTTTCCTCTATTTTGTCTCGACGACTCTAACAAAAATGTGAGAATTTACTAAAATTTTTAAGCTAATATCAGACTAGACTGACCGAAATTACAATTTCTAATAGCATACTAAGTAAACATACTAATTCACAATTTTTCGAATGTATAATTTCATACTTTAAATTTACGACATTTTTATTCAATTATAATTTATGTTCATCTCGTGCTCGTCGATGAAGGAAACCATCGTGAGGAAGCCTGCATGTGCCGGGAGAAATTCTGATACATGTATATCCGCCAACCCGCAGTGGAGCAGTGTGGTGGATTAAGCTTTAAACCTTCTCCTTAAGAGGAGAGGAGGCCTTTACCTCTCAGTGGGATATTTGGACGCTAATATGCAATACTGTGTCAAGCCACACGGACTCCATTTTGAGAAAATGGCGTCTAAAGATAACATACGTATTCTTAATTGGTTTAAAGACGTATATATCCATTATTCTTTACTATTTTGATAAGATGTACATTGAATTAATTGCAGATTATATAATAAAAAGTTTTATTATATTCAGATATATGATATTCTTAAATGTCTCAAAAAATATAACACATTTCAATAGTCTAATCATTAAATTGGGACACTTTTTTCCGTACTTATTTTGTTTAAATGGCTTTAATTTTTTTAATAATGTTAAACAATTATCAGAATACATGAATATATCCGAATTTGACGTTTTGTGGGTTGACGCATTATTGTTTATCAGTTTCCATTTACAGGCTGTTACTTTTTTTACTTGTTACTGGACGATTAGCCTTATTGTTCAATGGAAAGTGTCTAAGTGTTTAAAAGTCGTTTCATTGAGGTGCCCTTAATTTGTAGTAAAAGTCAAACAATGAATTTTAAATTTACTCCGTTCTTTGGTAAATGGCTTTGAATTTATATTTATTTAGCTTTTTCTCGCGGCTACGCTCGTGGTAATGTATATTTAGCTACTTTTTTGGGTCTACGTTTAATAAACATTACTTAGTAAAGCATTTTTAATAAAAAATGCTGGTAAACGAGCAGGATGGGACACAGATATTTTATTCTTATATGTAATCCATTACGTGCGTTACTACAAATTATTGTAGAAATGCTAAATTTTAGCACTAATTTCTAAACCACGCAAATGTAAGTTTATTTTTTTTAATGGTTGTTTACTTTATTTACTTTTTACGCAGAACTCCATTATTTGTAAACCGATTTTCAAAATTATTTACATTCTGAATAGTCCCATAGAAATGTTATCAAAACTGCTTTTGTAGTTTTGTTTTAAAATCGAAATAGCAGTTACAAGTGAGTCGTCCACGTAAACGAAATTGCGTATTTTCGTTTGAAGGCAGTTGCTTAAGCCTTTATTATTTAGTCTTCGCTATAACATTTTCAGTGTGAAACATTTTTAAATTCGAGACACTAAGTAAGAAACCACTTAAAGCCGTCGTAAAGTAGCACATTTAAAGTAATGCGCTCAGCGTAAATAGCTCGAGGTGTTGGCTCGCAGCTTAAAGATGTATATTAATGTGGTTATTTGGCAAACGTCGGAAGCGCCTGGCGGGAACTATATTATGCAGCTCTGAATTGAGATCATTTTGTTGACGAGTTATACTGACATATATTGTTATTGTGCTTGAATTGGCTTTTAAAGCGAAAACTGAATGGTAATTACGTTAAATTATCGCTAAAACAAAGTGCTACATTCTGACAATCAATCAATTGATTTATGATTTTTGTACTAAAACGCTGTCAAAATGTATTGTAATGATAGTTTTTTGTTATTAGCTTCCTGCTTGTTTCTTACTACTTAAACGTCGAAAACTTGTAGAGTTTAATAGTTAAAGAAAGGGTTTAAGTGCAAAATGTTATTAAACTGTCATAATGTTAAAACCTTACTAGCACAACGAATAATTTGGTAGGATGTTTAATACAACAGGCGTGGAATTTGTGTTCCTTGATTTTCTAGCAAGATGTTTAAACATACGTGTATCTAATTAAATATGCCGACATTGTGCTCTCTGTTATCGGCTAAATGGAGCCCTCCAACCACATGTTCAGATAGTTTTCTTTTTCATGAAAAAAATCGCGCAAACGACCAGATGGTATTCCTAATATAAAGTATGAGTTAATGGAAGAGTTACGGGAGTAGAGAGGGGATACACGAAACGCAGCAACTTTTCACCGATTTTCAGTGAGAACTTGGTACTCCTATTCAAGCCAGTGTACAAGGTGTAGTCAGAGAGCTACAGCTAGTCTACATCACATTGAAATTTCTGAGCAAAGAGTTTTTATCCTGTTAAGAAGGCTGTTTAAAGCGTAATCCAACACGTCGCTCCAATGCGGATTGGCGGATATATCAAGGGGAACCACAATCATTATCAGTTTTTTGTGATAAAGACCGTCAGTATTAAACGCACAACCGTTACTACGCCAGAACATTTTCTTTAGCTCTATGGGTGTTCGGCGCCAATTTACATAAAAAAACATTATCTTGATGTCAGTGGAGGAAACATTTGGTTTTTTTCGGTGACAGGCAATAATCTTAAATCTTTTATACGTATGTTACTTCCCTAGTAAACGACGTCGACATATAAAAATGAATCTCTGTGTTCACAACATAGTATTATGAGCAGTATACGTATGTTCCGACAGGTAATCCGGTGTACTGTTCAGTCTCGATGACACCTTGCATCGACGCCGAATCGCACTAAATTAAATGTATACAATTTACATACGTCAACAACCCTGTTACGTAGTTACGGTAACTTAGGCAAGCTCATATAAACTGTAAGTTAAAAAGAAGTCACAACCAATCACATCATGTTCTAACAGAAAAAAAAATTGTGAATGTAAATAACGAATTTATTAACGAAACGATTTAATAAATTCCTAAAATTTTAAATTTATTTTCACATGTAATTAAAGCTCACTTACGTAAATATTACGTAAGTTACTTTTAAGCAAAATTTATGAGTAAAATTGGCACCTGATATTTTAAGTTTTTTTTTTCATTCTCAGTAGTTCAAGTAATTTTTTATACTCTAATTATAAATTCCGATGAAGAAGTCTGAAGTATAAGCGATATAAAGTAGTCGAGTAGATTTGTTATCTCGTGTGCATGGGTGTTTGTTCATTCGAGGCTATATTCTTAGATCATAACACGCAATAATATAACCAATTTATGCCGCTACCTCTAGTTTAGAAAGAAAACAAGCTAATAAGAAATGATGGTTTATTATTATTTCTGTACACGAACATAACAGTGTTATGTTACTGTCGTATTTGTTCTGTGATTGCGGGAAATATACATATTACAAGTTACATATACATCATCGGTTATATAACAATATAATACAAAAATAAAATATATACAATTTAAGTGACACAAATTAAATTTGTATTGTTTTTAGAAAAACTTAGTACTAGGTGTGCACGTGGTTTCACGGCGTTAATTTGAGGTTAAATTATATTTATATAAGGTTTACCTTTCCTACTTAAAGTGGATATTGTTCACGATTTCATCGGCTTTAAGTTTGTTTGTAACTTTCTTTTTTAATTATTAGTTAATAAAAACATATTTATTTAATAATAATAAAACTAAAAGTTACGCAGATTAAATTTGACTTGTTTAAAAAAAAATTGTTTTTCATAAAATACTTTCGAAAAGTGTAATGATTAATGAGGAAAATATAACGCAAAACATCAGATAGTATTTTTATCCTTTTATGTTGGAAGGTTAATAACTGTGGAACATCACACAGCGCCCTCTAGAAACGAAGCAGAACCATTATTTTAATTATTATGGTAATTTAAATTATACAACATAATTAAAATGCAAATTGAAGTTAACACTCATTAATCATTATATTTTTCTAAAGTATTTTATGAAAAATAATTTATTATTTTCTCTCCAAATAACAAGTACAATTTGAATTACGCGCTATTGTTATTTCTCATATTTCTTGTCTTTATACTGCGATTAACTGAAAAAAAATATACCCACCGCTGTGGATATCAGGTGAGGTGTGCCTTTATGCTGTGTACTTTGTGTACTTGCCAGCACGGCTATTCCTAATGTCATGTTGCAGCCCTGCTTATTATAACCTACCTTAACTTTAGACCCGACGTATAATTTGATCTAATCAAGTGCCTTACCGCATCGATTATAAATACGTACACATTACGTTAAAAATAATTATTTTATTACGAAATAAAAATAATAATTTAACGATTGTGGACAAAAATCTTATAATTAGAAACCGAATCGAATTCCGCGCGTCATGGAACTAAGCTAGTAAAACATAATTTAATCAGCAGTGCGTCGCTATTAAGCTGTTAAGCTGTTTAGAGTCGTTACTTGCCATGTCTACTTTATAAGCTATTCGATTCTGGCTCTCGTATCGTTAGAATAAACGATATTACGAAAGCTTAAATGTGAGCTTAATATACGTTACGCTGGAACCGATGGCGTATTAGAGCTCGATAGAATTGTTTAACGATATTAATATGTAGTTTCGTAAGTGAATTTATACTGGTGTAGCTTTGGCATGCGCATTCACTCATGTTGAATTAAGTCTTAGTCCGATACTACTTCGCTTCTTGAAGTTACCGTGTGATGTATGATAGTTTATAATCTTTTCGAATAATCAAACTATCTAACGTAAATATATTTTTTTTATTCGTAATAGTATACTTTATTGATAAGCGAACCCGGCAGACTTTGTCGTGGCGAACTGCAGCACAACTCATCGGGCTTAATTGCGAATCGAAGCCACCTTCAGACCCTCTCAAACATAGATTTTTTTTTAAATAAAATCACTTCACTTGTTTAGGATTAGTTCACTGACTTAAATATATATTCGTATTAATATAAATGTAGGTTTTTTGTTTGAACATTTAATAAAAATAATTAATTTGGTTGGCGCAATGGTCACTGCAACTGACTAAAGCGCCAACAGTCGCGGGTTCGATCCCCGCTCACGGCAAACGTCTGTATTGGCCATACGGATGTTTGTCGTGGTCTGGGTGTTTGTGTTAGTGTTGTTACTCACAACACTAACACAAACACACATGTTTCCGGACCCCGACACAGGCTCATGAGATCTTAATGGGGGCCGTTGAGTGTGATGCGCTTATTTATTTTATCCTATATGAATATGTATAAAAAATAAATAAAATATTTCTTACATGCTTCATATATCACATAATAAAGTTCATAAGAATTTTAAAAATTCAAATAATGGAATATAGTATGTGTGTGGCTTGGATCATGTAAATTATTCTGAGACTCACACCGGTCTCTGCGATACCTCGAAGTTCTCAATATTATATTACAACTTAGTATTTGTGATTTCAAAACTACTAGAGAAATCTTGAACGAAATCTTTACAAGATTTCTTTTTAACCTTGTAGTGCAAATCGACAAATTCGCAGATGACCAAATAGGTACATAACCCCGATGCGACATGATGACGTGGTACGTTACGACGCGACGTCGAGTCGTGAAAGTCTATGGCGAGAATTACGCTTATAAGTTATGCTCTCAGACTTTTAACGAGATTTACATATTCTGTTTTTCATTGATGTAAGGCTTCTTGACAGCTGTTATTAGTACTAGTGCTGTTAACTGTTACGAGTGCTGTTACTAATTACCTTATATCACTTACGAGAGTAAATGTAATTCTCGTCGTAACTTCACTCGACATTGTAACACGTGTGTGTGTTTTGACCGCAATTAAAATGTAATAATGTAAATTGGGGTTTATAAATTAATATTTAAAATGCTCGAGACTTCACTCGTGGTTTCGTTCCTGAAGTTTTGGTTTAAAAATTATTGTAACTAGCTATAATTTCAGTAAATAAGTAATAATTACAGTTAATTTTTTAATATTAATCCGAAGCCTTTAAACACAAATGGTTTAATCAAAAACAGTCCAAAAGTTTTGCGTGATGCTCGGACGAGGTAACAGTGACGATTTTATAATATAAGCTATCCCCCGCGGTTTCGCCCGCGTTAATTTGAGGTAATATTATATTTATATAATGGTTCTATTTCATTGGTTTTTATTTTGTTTTGCGTCACGTTTTTTATTTATTAATTAATTAAAATAAATAAATTTTTAAACATAAATTAACCTTAGTTACTCCTTATCAGCCGTTTCAGAGATTAGCCAGAATCAGACAGGCAGACGGACAAAAATTTTAATAATTATAATTTTGATGTAAGTATCGTATATACTTTCATATGCATTTAGTTAAATGCTGTTAATTTGAAATCACAGACAGACACTTCCATTTTTTCTTTATATAGATATGTATACTAAAGCATAAACATAGGAGGGTTTCTATGTTCAAATAAGACAATGTAGTATTTTTAGAATAGGTGCTTTCGAGAGCTCCCCCTGTTCGCAATAAAAACTTTTCACATTAACGGTGGCGGCTGTCCGAAACTTGTTCTAATCGTGCGCAATTTCCTTCTTGACCGTTTAGGGATATAACGCCCCAATGAGTGAGATGGAGGTCGATAAATCTATATTGATATTATGAACATTTGTAGAAAATTTTCTATTCAAACTTTACTTTTAATTCCGAGAAAATACCCGGTGCCTGCGGAAATGTGATGTAAACGTGTTGGGGAGAAAATACGTGGGCTGAATCTTTCTTTAATTAATATTAAATATTTATATGATAAAGAAAGATTTAATATAAGGGAAGCACATCAAACATTTTTTATTCATTAATTTTAATGCGAAAACTTGTTTAGGCAAGTGTAGCGATTGTAGTATGGGAAAAGCCTTATGGGATCGCGTCACCGGCACGCTTATGATAAAGGGTTGCGAACGTTCTAGAATAAGGATTTTAATATTTAATATTTCACTGGTATTTCATAGTTTGAAGTTCTTACTTCTATCGGCAGTCTTCGTAACTGCTTAATTTTAACTCCGACTCAAAAAGAGAGTGTTATAAGTTTGAAGTATGTAGGTGTATTTGTGCATATCTGTGTATGTCTGTGACATCGTAGCTCCCTAACGAATAGATCTATTTGGATGTGTTTTTTTTTCGTTCAAAAACTGATGTATTCGAGATAGTTATAAGCTATAATTCACAGATAGTTCGGACGTTTCGAGGTTGTCAGCTCTAATCTGTTTGATCTGAGCAACTTCTTCTGGTCTTATCGACTCGAAATTCACAATACTGTTTATGATACTAAAACCAAAAAAGTCGCGTTACGTTGATCTGATGCTGCAGTATCATCTGGAATCCGCAGGATATACTACTCTTCAACAGAAGTACCGTGTTGAGGCACTTTAATATATTCTAAATGAGTAGATTGTAACTGGTTTTATTTAATTTTTAATTTTATGAATTATTTTGTCATTTTTTAATTAAAATTGTGAAGGAGTAATAACGTCATATTATAACGAGTTGCATTAAAATCTAATTCGATAGTTTGATCGATACAAGAATATATTCAAAATGTAATCACATTTTGAATATATTCTTGATTATTTCTAAAAATATTATATGTATATATGTATATACACGATCTAGTTTTGTTTTCAAATGGTAAATGGTAATGTTATTTACAATTTCATATAATTATCAAGCTTCTTTATATTTCGGAGTACCTATCTGTATATATCTGTATATTCGACGGATATCCTATCCGATATCTAGAGCGGTTTTATTAAATTTTATTCAAGCATATTATAAGATAAATAGTCAGGTGTCCGACCTGCCGCGGCATTCAATAAATCTACCTACTTATTCAGCCGGCGCGGTGTCTCGTGACGTCGCCCAGCGCCCTCATGATAAGTCGTCTGCGGCATTGCCTTTGATCATGATGCTCTCGTATAAATTAATTTTATTTATGCGATATTTATTAGGAGTAAAATAAGAAATGAAAACATTTTATTTTCTCTTCGCACAAATTAATAAGCTTAGGACGTTTAAAAACATGTTATTAATTTGAAGAAATAGTAAGTTATCGTAATATGCAATTTCCCTATTACCTTAATAATCATTTTATATTTTTAACATTGGTATACATTATACACATTTACAATTACACAGTCCAGCCAATTAAAGTTGATCATCGCTTCAACTATCCACGTGACGAATGGTATTTAAATATCAATTACATCATATATTCTTTTACTATTTCTTGTAGATTCACAAAAATGTTAAATAGATTTGAATATTAGTCAGCTTACATTACAAAGCTTACGAAGCTTTTTATTTTTTTATTTTAACAATCATCGTTACAAGCGTATACATTGTATAAATGTATACGAATAGAAAGAAATGAAAAAAATATACAGACATATAAAAGAAGCTGCATATGTGCTATCTATTTCAAACAAACAGCGACAAACAAAAGAAGAATTGATTCGCCCCGATGCCAGTTTCAGGCAAACAAAGCTAAAAACTCGTGCTACGGGCTACGGAATGCTACAGATGCTACGGCGTAGAGGCACGTAGCTATGTGTCGATAAGCGAAACTATTATTGCAATTTCTGAACTTTCTTTTTCTCTGCGAAATGTTTGACGTAAATTGAATCTATATATCAAGTTTTTCTATTTTATTTGTACAAAACATTCTTTTCGAAAATCCTGTGATCTTAAATTCGAGTCATCACCCACTTTCGAATATTAAATTTTAATAAGCCCGGAGAATAATTTTTTTTCACGAATGTTTTAATCTTTGATATTTTCGACGTCGACGACGGCTTATAACGAGAATTACAATACACTAGCTTCCGCCCGCGGTATCGATCGCCGTTATTCATTTAGATATTATCATTGCGACGACTGTATAAAAGTTATTTTTTTATCCATCAGGAACAGTAAGTTTTCTGGATTAAAGGTTTCCTATACCCTTTTTTTCATTCCTGACAACGTTTTTAAAAATTTTATAATAATAGGTTGAGTAGTTAAGACATAACAAACAAATTCACATCCGCATTTTAAGTTTAGTTACGATCTCCCTGTGATAAATTGTCAAAACTTATACCAATGCAAACAAATAAAAGAATGCTCTTTTAAGTCTCAATGGCGACCGGGATTGCGATAACTTTTAAGCGAACATTTTATTCAAAGGGATTATGGAGCGATTGAATTTGTGCTTTACGAATATAAGAATCGAGAATGGCGTTTCAAAGTGTAATTGCTGCTTTTTTAACTTTACCGCAAAGAATGTTTTTGAGAAATTTTGCATTTTTTACACTCTTATTTATGAATGGAATTATTGATTTCTGTGTGTTTTCATACTAGTTGATTCTTTTGAGTTCTTCTGTGTGGAAACTTTCATCATCTATTTCACCCCCTTCGCGTTTTTTTTTTTTGTGAAACAAAATAGCGTATATCCTTCTCCAAGGTCCAATTTACTAAATATATTTATTACCTGCAGTTTTACTTGCACTCATGGTTATTGCTTCTATCCTACGAGTCGCAGCGAGGTTTAATATAGCCTGTAGCCTTCCTCAATGAATATACTATCTAACACAAAAATATTTTTTCTATTCGAACCAGTAATTCCTGAGATTAGCGCGTTCAAACGAACATACATACAAACGATCAAACAAACAAACTTCAGCTTTATAATATTAATAGATTCATCAGATTAAGTTCTGTTATTTAAGCAAAAAAACGTAACAGACGGATAGTCAGACAGTTACGCATTTATAATATTAGAATAGCTGATGTTTTATATGAGTTTAGAAAGAAAGAACAATTTGCGATTAACAATGCACATTTCTATTTTCCAAATCTCGTAGTAATATAACATTATATCTTTTCTATTGACATCAACGTCACTTGCCATATTTATGTCAAGTGAAGTTGATGTCGATAGAATAAAATATTAATTATGTGTAGTTATAATCTTCATATTAGTAAATCGTATACGTACATATATCCTTGATACTATTATAAAATTAAATATCCATATCTCTATATACTGGATTATCAACAGTATTAGTACTTCAAAATTATTTTTTGACATCTCTCTGCTATTATTTTTCACTGAGATATAGCCTATTGAACATCACTAAAAATCGAAATGTTTTGTTTACTTAATTTTATTCATTACTATCTGTATAAAAAGAAGTATATACTTTTATTTGATTGGTATTTTAAATAAATGCGTTTAAACACACAAATTCTAGCTTTTTTGCTAGCAAAGATTATGTAGCGAGAAAATAGATACGAAAGCGTTTTGAAACAGTTTTCCGATATGCTAATGAACTGGCCGGAGATAGCCGAGCGAGTTCGCTTTAAATCCTTTACTTCTCTTCAACTCGAAGTTACTAATTGCGTAAAGTTATAATTGATTTCATAAAGACGGCGGTTTTATTAAAAGTTTGTGTGTAAGATATTTGTTTGAATCAATTAGGATTTTGTTTATTTATATTATTTAACTAAACATATTAATTATGTTTACATTTTACGCATATAGCGCCTTGTTACTTTTACATTCAATTTAACTATTTAAAAATGACACTGTAGTATATTTTGTATGTTGGTACGGAATCCTTTAAGTGCGGATCGTTAAAAATGTATATCCCGGATTCGGATTTTTGCTGTCAAGATCCGCGGATACGGATCTTAACTTTCTTACTCAGTCGGTGCCGGTGTGATTTCAGGACAATAGTGACGCCAATTGACGCGTGAAATAATTCCTATTATAATTTTTTTTAATATGACATTAGTTTAATGGGCTTATCACAAAGATTGACGATTGATCTTATTATACAGATGAAGTAGTGTTTTTGAGTTGTGTAGTATTGGTGTGGTAGCTCGCTACGATAAATGTTTCAAATATAAATGTGCCAAACATTTGATTTTAAGAAATATAATCTGCATCGAATTAAGTAGTATTTCATTGCTACCTAATCACCTATATATAGAATTTCATCTATGTATTATAAGATTATTAATTAAGGATATAAATTAGTCTAAAAGTTTAACAACTATATCAATAGTACCCAATCAGTACCTAATATTTTAAATAGGTAACTTTTAAGTTTTAACAGTGTCACGTTTATACAGAGTTAATTAATTTAAATCTTTTATGTTTTCTATAACTTTAGTATTACACTTTTTATTTATTTAATTATCTACATTCTACATACGCTGCAGACATGAGTGTTGAATTTTTTAATAAGTTCTTATTTGTTTCGTTTGTTCATTATAGAACTTGTTTCAGTATTCAATAGAAAAGTTTTCAATGGTGAATACACATGAATACGACGCTAATGAACCGTAATGAAAGTTATGAAATATTACCGATGAGGAACGGGGACAGCGAAGCTCGAAACATAATATAGGACGCGCTTTACAGTTACGATCAATGGACTAATGGATCAATCAAGATATAGTCCATATCTAAGCTTTTGATAGTGGTAGTTTTGTATTATTAGCCCCTTGAGTGTTAAGGATGCAACATTTTGAAAGACAAAGGCGGCGTTTTGGGAGAAAATAAAGATATTTTGATAAAGATAATTGGTAAAGATTGATTACAATTTGTCTGTTTCCAATCAGGCGCAGCTCCAGGATTTTGTTATTCAAATTACCAATAAGTGTATTTGGGGAGAAGATAACACGCCAAATTCTGTTTTGGTTGTGAGTCAGGGGGGGGGGAGGTCAGTTACCCCGTTTGGATCTAACGGATTGGATCCTGGATGCGCCTGCTTCCAATAATATGTTTCAAGCTTAACCCCATTCAATAGTTCGTTATAACAAGCTTGACTTGTAATTTAACTCTTGTTATATGTGTAGTCGATTTGTTTTATCTATTTTTGAATTAAGCACGTGTAAGCGTTGTAATTAGTTTCACTGTTCTTGGATATTTTTATTTATTTATATAAACGCAAACAAAGGTTACGTTGCTGTCTCATCACTCATGTACATGTAAGCCAATATCATAATCGTGTCTAGTTTAATGGGATTAATTGTGGAATATTGCGTATTATATCTTAACGTTCATAATCTATACAAATAAATAAAATTACAGTGTCTGTTTGTAATTTCTAATTAATAGTTCATCATTAAATGAATATAAAAGTATATACGGTACTTACATTAAAACCTGATTTAAAAAATTTTTGTCTGTCTGTCTGTCTATCTGTTTGTTCCGGCTAATCTCTGGAATAGCTGGATTGATTTGACGGGACTTTCACTCGTAGATAGCTTATGTTAAAAGGAGTAACAAAGTCGCCTTTTATTAAAAGAAAAACTATTAACCAATAAACAGAAAAGAACGTTACTCGAAAACAAAATTGAAACAAATGAAATAATGAATAATATCCGATTCAAGCAGGGAAGGTAAACATAATATAAATATAATTGTTCTTCGCATTAAGGCGGGCGAAACCGCAGTCCCAGCTAGTTAAATATTATAATATAATCGCACTGAATAATATAATGTAATAATACGGAATTTACCATATTGTTATATTATTTCGTACGACTATATTATATTATACTAACATCCCTCCGCAATTTAACTCACATTTACGGTTACAGCTTCATATATTTAAATCTTACATTTATCATTCATTAATAGAGAAAGCATATTTTTTTTATTTATTTTTAATATTATTTATTTATTTTATTTATTTACAGAGTAGAACGACCTATTTGAATAAAATATATTTTGAGTTTGAGCTTACATGGCTATTATATAATCTATACTTATAAATAGCTTAAGTCGTTTCCGAAAGACCAATATCACAAATTCACACAAACATATGAATACAAGAATGTTAATAAGGATATTGTTTTTGAAATAAAACTATTTTAAACGGATTTAAATCGCGTATGTTAATTATTTCTACCCGTGACCACGAACGCTGCAAAGTGCTCGAAACGTCGGAACGATATTGTTTTTTTTAATATAAAATTGTTGGCAAACGCGTGCTTTACTGCCCGGAGACATTTAGCGCCAGAGGAGCCACAAACGCGTTGCCTGTCTAGCTTAAAAAATATTGAAATGACAAGGAACAGGAAGTAAGAAAAGGAATGGGAGGGGGTTAGGGTTCCGATTCTCTCATTAACCGTATGAAACTTAGCTATATTAGCTGCTTCATGCCGATCCTTTGTGAGAGTGAGGTACTGCCACGGTCGAATCAGCCCGTATGCGAACTGTAATCAGTGGGTCACAGCTACGTTCTACCTCAGTTAAAATAGAGCTCTTTACGGAACAATATTTCGTTGGCTTAATACAGTTTCAATTTTGACCATTATGTGACAATACGCCCCATTGACTGACGAACATTCGCCTGAACTCTCTGACGGCATTATGGATGTAAACTGCAAACAAAGTCCAATGAAGCGGTCTGTTTAGTGCACATTAATGGTACATATTGTATCACTAGTTGTGCCCCGCTTTTTCACCCGCGTGAATTTAAGAAAATTATATTTATATAATGTTTATCTTCCCTGCTTGAATCGGATACTGTTGACTATTTCATTGGTTTCAATTTTATTTTCGCGTAACTTTTTTATTTATTAATTAAAAAATATATATTTTTTTAAATAAACGTACCCTAAGTTTCTTCTTATAACATTAGCTATATGCGAGTGAAAGTCCCGTCAAAATCGGTCCAGCCGTTTTAGAGATTAGCCGAAACAAAAACATACAGACAGAAAGTCAGACAGAATAAGAAAAAAAAATTAAAATGTATATTTTATGTAAGTAATATATATACTTTCATATGCATTTAGTTAAAAGCTGTTAATTCCAATAACAAATCCACACTTCAATTTTATTTATTTGTATAGATGTGTGTTACAGATCGTATTATCATAGGCTGTGCCCTGCTATGCTCAGTTCTTCGCCCGCACTGATGTAACGAATCTGTATTGTTACTTTACAGACAAATATTCTCGGCGAAGGAGTGCCCTTATGTAGATTATAGTATTAGTAAAGGATTTGACGTAACTGTCTCGCTCGCTGGTTCATTAGCATATCGGGAAACCGTCCAAGCAAGCGCTTCTATTGTTAATTTAAGGATTACTTGCTATTACATCTATTAAGGTAGCTTTGTGTAAAAGTTGTAGTTAAACTGTTACTAAAATTGTAAAATAACATTGCGTACACATTTTACTTGACAATCTGTTCATTTGAGTGGAACTATCAGCCTTTACATATTATCTCTCGCCCGCACCTTAGGTCGCTAAGTATCAAGTTTTAGAGGCTTAGAACCATTGTCGCATTATTACTTTTTGTTTGTGCATATCGGTTGGTTTCAGACTACCTTACTACAAAAGATTTAAACAGACGTTAAACGCGCGTCTAAGACAGTTTTGAGTTAAACATGCTTTAGACATAGATTAATATACGTTTAAGTGAGTTTAATAGATGTTTAAAACCTATTTTTGCTGTCAAATGTAACGTATAATAACATTTTATCAATAAGTTTTTTTATGAGTTTATTCGCTGTTAAGCAATTTAGATAATATTTTAAGCAATGTTTAAATCTTAAACACTGTTTAGCTAGACACGTGTTCAACATGGTTTTAATGCGTCTTTTGTAGTATGACAGAAAGTCTCTAACGTATATAGATACAGCTTTTGTGTCTTAACGTTATAAAACACGTCAGCAAACAGAAGTGATTTCTCGTCTTTGAAACAATATTGCCCCACTACAAACAATTTATATTAATAAACATATCGATAACTTACTACTAACCACGTAAGTTATTGTAAGCCACAAAATTGCCGTTAGCGTTTTTACTGAATACTTCACGAATTTGCATTGCTTAATGCATTCAAAGTGAAAAAATACCAAAAATCTTTTTTTTTTCAAGGAAAGTTACAACAAAATACGCCTGAAAAAAGGCGTATTTTGTTGTAACTTTCAAACTAAAACGGATTAAAAGTGCTCTACTGTAAAATTCTAATTTTGGGGTTACAACAACTTACGTGGGAGGTATCGATATATTAAACGCGTGTTTAAATAAATTCGTATTACAAATCGTAATTGTTATATCTTAATCGTTTTGTGTTCGTGCTTTAGACGTAGTTTAATATACGCTTACCAGATGTCTAATGCCTATATGTAATAAATAGCTGTAAAATGTAATATGTGACATTATATTAATAAGTTTCTCATGATTTTACTACATGCGTCTTTTGTAGTATGGCAGTGAGAGTCTAGAACAAATTTAGATAGTTTCTTTTTTAGTTTTTTAAGATAATTAAGTAGTCATTAATACCGCCTCAGAAATAGCAAATACATAGAATAACAGAAACACATGAATAAAACATTCAGTTGAACTGCCTCCTATTTGGAAGTCGGTTAAAAATGCCTATTTAAGGCTAATAATGAAGTCAGTTTATTACGAACGTGCCTCGCGCGCCAACTCGTTTCGACACGATGCGATCCTCACATGTCTGAACCTGTTGCAAAATTTAATTAATCATCAAAAATTCCACATACTTTCCGTAAAAAAATGTATATTATGAAGAAAATATTCATAACAGTGACATAAATACGAGCAAATAAATATGAAATAAAATTGAGATATTATTTGCCGAGCGTGTAATCCTAAATGATATGGAGACTATCATTTTAAATCTATACAATCTTCTGGTTTAGATCTTTATACCGCTATAAAGCGTAAGAGTTAATTCGTTTGTTAGATAGACTATCTAATAACCCCTGGCATTTCAAAATTAGTCCAACTGTTTAGGCAACACGAAATCAAGGACATAAATGTACATACATACCCCCACTTAATTATATAAACATGCGCACGAAAAATGTTACCTTCATCAATTCTTGTGTCGGCTAAATATATGCAATCAGCTCTCGAGAAATTTTTACAATTCTATTTCTTTCCGAGTAAGCGTTGTATTATAAAAGTTCGTGTCTTCATTTCGTCAGGTATTGTCGCCGTCCCACAATAGCCGAGTTTACACGTTATAATAAGGCCATTGGAATCAGACAAAGGGCTCTTTATAACAGAATCATTGCGCAATTCATCTGGCTTCCGACTGCGCGGAACAAACTCCTGGACGATATATTTTGTTTATGTTGCTGATTCAGTCCCTCCGGCTCTCCGCTGCTATCTTAACGTATCGTAATAATCATTGTTCAATTTAACGCTATTGTATTTTGTTTTACAGGTAAAATCCCAGGTTTCGTCCGTGTAAGTTATAATTATTTTTCTAAGTTTTACAAAACTATCAACGTCTAAGACACTTTATTTACTATTATATCAGAATGATCCTTAAAGCGTTCTTATTTTTATTAGTATTTTCTTTAATTTAATTTGTCTTTAATTATTATTTACTTTTTATCGATATATTGTTAATTTGTTCTTAAACAATTTAGATTTGCCATTCATTTAAATATTTTATGTTTTTACGGTATTTTAAACCATTGTGACATACATATAATTTTCTTAGGATTATTTTTATCTTCCATAGTTTCCTGATCCTTTAGAAAAATTAAAAGTTATTTAGTTACAAAAATTCTAAACCTCTTTAATTTACGTTAGTGATGTGTGAATTAAATTGTGTTTTGTTAAAACCAGGTTTATAATTTAAAAGCCGTGGCTCAGGCTCGCGGCATGTGTCTGTCGCGGGCAATTGTGGCGAACCTCTCCGTTTTGTGTCGCAAAGGCGGGTACTCACTAGCGAGGTACTAACTTATCGGTAGATTTTCAAACGAGTTTTTTAATAGCAATAGTTTTGATAATGAGTTTTGCTCCTACTGTCTTCTCCCCTATTACTTTCGTTTCTTCATTTTCTCTTTCACCCCTAATTCGTTTTTAAGTTGGCAATGCATTTGTGGTTTCTCCGGTCCTGTAAGTGTCGATGAGCGGTGGTGATCACTTAACAGGTGTCCAGACTACTCTGTTTGCCAACTAAACGTACAATAGTGTGTGTGTGTGGCTTGCGAGCTTGCCGTGTACGGACCGCGCTGAGCTCGCGAGCCGATGGTGGTCGATTTTTTCTGCGGGATAAAAAGCACTCGTTATATAGGTAGACTACCTTGCCATTACGGTTAAAGTCCTTATTAATATGGCGTACACATTAAATAGTTACTGTAAATGCGATGGTAACGTTTAGAGTTCGCGAGTGAGTTCTCGGCTTAATACAACGCTTTGAAGGAAATTCCATTACCCGTTGCGAAATATTTAATTATATAGCCCGCTTACACGCTAAGGAAATGGCATGTCACCGTTGAGTGCTATATTGTTGTTACAATATAAATGTTCCCGAGCCCCAAAACAGTGTACCATAATTGAAGCTGATTCAACACGTGCTATGTATTAAGATCCAGAAATATGACGCATAATTTTTATAAAGGACTAGCAGTATTTATAATTATATAATACTTATGTATGTATATATATTATACTTAGAAATTTGATACTTACCAAACTTTTAACCGTTTTTTTAACAACTTTAGAAGATGTATTTTCAAAAATCCATTCTTAGTGTACACTTACGATATTTAAGGATCACTTGTGCAAAAGATCATTTCTAGAAGACCCAGCGATTTCAGGTCTACGTTGACTGATTAGTCAGTGAATAATTAATTTATCAGCCAGTATACTTTAATATTACACGATGTTAGAACAGTATTTTCTGTTCAAAATGCTTAAGTAACTTTGTTTGTAAATATGGTTACGACTATATTACGGAATTATTTTATCTAATGTATTGAGGTAAGTATTTTGTAACATCAAAACTCATAATGATGAGAGTGAGTGAGTTTAAGGTTACTTTATTTATGTATTTACTTTTAATCTTAAAAATCGTCTTAGTATTTGTCGTCTTTTCCTAAACATTTTTTTGCTAATATTATAAAAGTAAAGATTTTTTATCTATGTTTGAACGCATCAACCTATTTTATTAAAGAAAAGTAAAAACTGTACAATTACATCTAATGTTTACTTTTAAAACACGTCGGAAATAACTCTAATTTAACCCTTACGCCGTCGAGGCTCTATCTAAAAGAGAACAAATGTGTTCCCGGCGCTTGAACATAAATCACTCGCAATGGACCACAGATACCCACACCTCGGGACGGCTTCATTGGAACAACACTATTTAATAAAAGACACACTTCCAGTTGTCTTTGTTATACTTTGTGACCTTTTTCTTTTTTTTTGTTTACAATTCATATGTATTGTAAAAACTGGTCAAGTGCGAGTCACACATGTAGAGTTCCGTATCATCGTATAGGATATACTGCACTGTGTTCTTTTTACCCGACTGCGCTACGCAAAGTAGGGTAATGTGTTTATCATCCTATGTATGTATGTAGAATTGTATCTTGGGGGCATTATTTTCAGACAAAATTCGTGAGCTGATTTTGATAAATGACTTCTCATTTGATTTGTCATGACGGCGTGAATTTCTAATGGTCGATTTTGGACGCCACAATATGAAAATGAAATAAATGAAACTATGTCAAGTTGCGTATGTTTAGATAGGTTTTTAAAGATCAGAAAGAAGAAAGAGAAGAATATTTATGTTTCTAATATCGTTTTTCAATTAGAATTACCTTAATTAGGTTCTCACTTGTAGGCTTTTAGACAGAAGTGATATTGACACGGTACTGCTGACTGCAGATAGTCTTGTTACGGAGTCGGGTGATTGATTTTTTACATTTATTACTTGGTAAATATTACATATGTAAACTATTCTAAACATTATCGCACTTGACCGGTTTTTATTATTTGTTTTTATAGCGACAATAGAAATACAAATTTTGTGAAAATTGCAACTCTCTATCTTCTACGGATCATATATTGACAGACACGTTGGAGCAGTGGTCACTACAACTGACTGTCGCGGGTTCGATGTCTGCTCACGGCAAACATCTGTATTTGCCATACGGATTTTGACGTGGTCTGGGTGTTTGTGTTAGGGTTATGTGTGTTTCCGGACATCCGACACAAGGTCATGAGATCTTAATGAGGATAGTTGAGTGTGATGCATTTATTGATGCGTTTACGGATCATGAGATACAGCCTGCATTAGCATCTATTAAAACGGACGGACAGACAGCGGAGTAATAGGGTCCCATTAGGCCCCTTTGGGTACGTATCCCTAATAAAAACAAACTACATCCTCTTGAGGACTTTTGTGGTAATGGTAATGAATGTCCCTTTATGTCGACATTTGTGGGTTAATTGGGGCAGGTATTTGTTTCAGAGAAAATACTTTTTTTTTGTTTGGTTGTCTTTGTTCATCCTAATGTCACTCACGCGTGTACTCGGGAGGGCACGTCAAGGTTTCCGTCCCGGCTCTTATCGCAAACAATTGATAATAATAATTATCGTTACGCTTAATTGGGACATTATTCTAGTGTAAATGTTTACTGGCTCGTAAACAATCGTAGTGTAGATAGCAAATGTTTTGTGAAATACTTAGTAACTTGTCAGATTTGGAATAAGCATATCCGGCAGATAGAAATCCAATATTTGATTATCAAGTTTCTTGCCGGTTCTTCTCGGTAGTATCTACATTCCGAAGCGATGGTTTCCGTTAATGTAAATACCTTTTTTTTAACTTTTGCAGTGACTATTCAAAAGTGTTCTTGAGAGTCTACTTGAATAAAGTATATTTTGATTTTAATTTATAATAATATAAAATAAATAATAATAATAAATCAGCCAAGTGCGTGTCGGGCCACGCACAATGTTTCGGGTTCCGTAGTTGTCAGAATTGTCAAGATCGGTGAAGCAATCTTCGAGTACCTATTTTCGTAAAAATGTTTGAATGTGAATTATACTAACGATTTTGAACTTTAAATGTTCGTCAATTATTTATTATTCTAACACTTGTAAAATATACTTAGCGCCGATAATTTTCCTTCCTGATTAGCGCCTATGAAATCTATGTAGATTTGGTTGAAAACTTCATAAGCGCGATTCAGAATCACTCGCGACATGTTTTATTGAGACATTGTTTTATACCTTATTTTATATTTTATTTTAATTTAAACTTATTAAATATTTATTTATTTATTCATTTAAATTCATATATTAATTTTAAATTATTAATATTTACATAATGTGATGCTTTAAAAAGTGAAATATTTATTTTTACTTAGATCATCTATAACTCGATAACCATAAGAACCCACATAGCCGTGATGATTTTCCTTTTAAATTCATTATATGTACCGCTATCGTGAATTTTTTTCATATTTTTAGACGCAGCAGTTTAGTGGGTAGAGGGGGGGGGACACTTGACTCTAAGAAAAATTGACACTTCAAAGCATAATATTTCGGAAACAGTTCGTCGTTCGGAAAAATGGTTTTCCCACACCTATAACATTTTTAAAAGACCTATCTTACGATACCCCACAACATGGGATAAATAAGAAAAAAAATTTTTGGTCTCTCTTAACACATAGGGAAGACACCCTGAAAAAAAAATATTTTTAAGATTTTATTGTACGACTTTTTCGGCGTAATTCATATGTATACTCATACCGAATTACAGCTTTCTGGTATTAAGGGTTTCGGAGCAAAGCCGCGGATAGACAGACAGACGGACATGGCGAAACTATAAGGGTTCCGTTTTTTACTACGGAACCCTAAAAAGATACATAATATATTTTAAAAGTTCTTTCCTTTATTCTATTTCTATCTGTTATGTATATTTTTGTCGTATGATGGTCTGTCGTCTACGGAAATAACAGAGAAAAATAATCAACAAAGTCAGTGTTCCGTGCGAGCAGGCATCAAAAGAGGATTCTTTGTGTTTATCCCGCTCGCTCGCATCAATATGACGGTAGCTTTAAATATGATTTTACGTCAAGGTTAAGTAAGTTTTGGCTTCTTACAATCGCTAATTTGGTTATATTGAAAGTATTTATTCGTCGAAAGTGTAATTATATAAATTTATCTTTTTGTTTTCTATGAGGCACTGTCAGAACACTTTTAAAAATCAATCAATTTAAACTAACGCGCTTACTTAAAATTCGGTCAATGATTTTTTGACATATATATGTGACTGGGACAGCAATGGCTGAGCGGTAGTAGTGTCGTCGTCTACGTCCTGTGGTACGTGGTCAATCACGATTTTGTATCAAAACTTTACTGAATGTAGGTATAACCAAAAATTCTAAGTTGGTAAGCCGACAGTTTCACCGTTGAGGTGTAGACTGGTCGGTTTCTCAAACGTAAGTGTGCATGACACAGTACCCCACTATCCAACAAGACTATGTCCACCTGACTCACAACAATGCCACCGCGTTTACCCGTTACTATTAAATAAGTTCAGCGACTTATAATAAAAATTATTGTTGAAATAAAACTATTTTAAACGGATTTAAATCGCGTATATTAATTATTTTTATCATCCCGACGTTTCGAGCACTTTGCAGCGTTCGTGGTCACGGGTAGACTAAGGTGACATTTGTCTATTTGAGGTTTTAGAAAATATTATTTACAGCTACCGCCAACGGTTTCTTAGATGGTATCTCGAATAACGTTCCGGTTGCACGCAGAAAGCACTAACTGTATCTTTTGGTCTTGCAGTCTGTTGGACTTGGGATTTTAAATTTTTAATAAGTGGATCCCAGGTGTTCGAAAGTCTCCAACCATCTTCTCTATTGAAGTTCAGATGTTTTTGAATTTCTATAGCCTCGCGTATCATTCTAGGAATGAATCTGTGTTCTCTAGCGAGGATCTGTGGTTTATCAAATCGGATAAAATGCGGGAGTATACAAACTCGAATGTGAGTGTGGTTTATCTTACATAGACCAAACAAAGAGAAGCATCGGTACTAGGGTCAAGGAACACATAGGAGATGTCAAAAATAGGCGTTCTTCAAAGTCTGCAGTTTATGGACATGCCTTGGATAAACCTAACCATTTTATCCGATTTGAATGAATAATAATCGCGAAAATTATTGTTGTTCCACGACATATGTATATAAATGTTTTGGTGACTTGCACTCAATAAAACAGTTTACGTACTCGAAATAAAATGATTAATGTCACAAAATTATAACAAGTCAACAAACAACATCCATATCTAAACAAAATAGTGGCACCGTTCCGACTGCCAAAACACACCAAAGTATTTTTCAATGTGCCGTCCGCATTTGTTAGATTTATTTCACTGTGAAGTTGCTGCGAGTCCTGCCGCACACTAAATTCACGCATTTTTTTTTGGGGTTGCCAGTATCTTAGTCCAAGTAGTTACGAAATATATACGCCGTAAGAAGTTACGAAAGCTGCGAATTTTAGAAATAAGTCATTAACATTAAATTATTTCAGGTGTAAAGCAATAAGAAATAACTAATGTAAGTGAAAATCAAAATATACTTTATTCAAGTAGGCTTTCACGAGCACTTTTGAATCGTCAATACGATAAGAACCGGCAAGAAACTAGATAGTTATTCTATTAAAATTAAGTCAATACAAATTTTTATGAATTACAAATTCATTTAATATCCTGAATAAAAATAAGCGTATACTAAAACCACACATCTTTATCGTCAACGTAATCTTGAAAATAATAATATGCTTTAGCTATTAGAGATAGAGTTTTTTACATATGATTTAAATCTCTGCACTGAAAGCAGCAAATATTTTTGGGATATTTTATTATGCAAAGGAATACCTTGCCCCAGAAAGAAAACATTTACTTTACGTAGTCGAAAAATAGGTACAGTCACAAGTTTATCTTTCTTTCTCGTATTGATATTATGTTTATCACTATTTCTTTCAAAAAAGTCAATATGTTTGTCAAAATCTTTATGAAATCTGATACCAAAATTCATAAGTGTAATTCTAGCCTACGAGTCATACTACAGATTACGTGCCGTCCAATGCCAAACTATAGTAAAGTGAACGTGACAAAACTCAGCCTATAATAAAGTCTGTATTCCGCGGGAGCTGTAATCGTATGTATGAAGTATATGAAGTGTAAAGCGCCAAGCGATTCAATCGTCGGAGCGCAGTCGCCGTTCCAGTAAACCGAAGGAGTTGGTATTTGATACATCGCGCTTGAAATTGCTCGGCTGACTTCGTTTCACAGAGATAACTTCATCGATGTAAGGGTTTTTGAAGGAAAAATAATATTATATTAAGTGGATTTCGAGTAATGCCGATTGAAGATTGTTTTGGAGTGTTTAAGTTACACTTTTTTTCATATTGTAATATTTTTTAAACGTACATTGTACATGTCTTGCCTATTAGGCCTATTTTGTACGACCATCAATTTATAGCCAAACAATAAAAATTCAATAATATAACTAATACTTGTAAAGTAAAAGGAACTAACTTTAAAAGCATGACAAGCAATTTTATTTTCTTGGATTCAACTGTATGATCAGATCGATTTCAGTAAAAACTTTATGGGACCAAAGTACAACCAAAGATATTTATTGCATAACATTTATACCCTGAGTTCTAACACAGGGAAAAAAATTAAAGAGCCAGCTTAAAAATCGTTTTCCCAGTGATGACTCAATCCTTTGAGATAAAGTGAAGAGAATTTGTGAGGAAGAATGATGAGAGTGTACGTGTCTGACAAACAGACGACGGGTAAGAAGATTAGGAGACTCGTGGGAAGCTGAGAAATGATGATAAAGCACAACAAACATTTTAAACTTATTTCTGAATATTTTTCTAATAATTTATCAGTAATTATTTATTTTTATAATTAGAATATACATAAAATATAGTCTATGACAATCTAGAATAATGTATAGCCCGTACAGATAAAACATGGGATTAGAAATGGTTGCTTGCTGAGCTTATATTCTCAAACTGCATTGTAAGCATCGATTTTGAAAAAAATATGTTTTTATTTTTATTACTCCCTTTTTATTTCTATGTTTAGTTTAATTTCGTTTTATTTTATACGTTAAAACAAAAAAGTATTATTAAAGTTATACATTAGTTATATAACCGTATAACCTCGAAATAAAATAATATATAGGCCATAACATTTTATCCTTAACCTATTTTCATCATGAAAGACAAATCCAAGGGGGTGCAAGGGCAACATAAATATCAATTTTTTTTTGCAGTCTGTGCTGGCAGGTGTACATATGGGCGGCATCGGCGTGTAAGCGAAAAGTAGCGCAGCGCCATTTCTTGCCCTATTCTTTATCTGCACGGATTATTATATTTTTCATATGGTACCATAATAAAAAAAAAATTCGTGGTTTCGAAGCTACTTCGCACATACAAAATTGAAAAAAAGTAAAAATTTTTGCAGTGAAAGTTTTTAGACTGCAATATGATAATTGATAAGGGGACAAGCATTGACCGTAAAATTTAAATTACGCGTCAACGGGAAATCTATATGGACGAAGCCGAGAGAAAAGGTAATTCCTAAATAAAAAAAATGTAGACAAATAATTGAAACTTGTAAAACAATCAACTTCAAACAGTTATTTAAAAATCAAATTACTGAACCGATTTTCATAAAAATTCTAAGCGACCAAAGGAATAGCATATATATTTCAAATAAAAAATAGTATTCATAATCGATTGAAAGGAAGAGTGACTATGACACAAGCTAGTATTTCATTCATATGTAACAGTCGCTGAATTGTAAATTCGTTGTACGTAAAGTCAGAGAGGCACAGCCTTTTTCAAGGACTAAAGTGTTTAAAATTCATCTCGCGTTCAGCTGTGCAGGAAAATATCATAAGGAAAGTTTTCCTTTTTTGCAGTTGCATGTGTGAGAAATAGTGAGATATTCATATCTGGTAACCCGCAGTGGAGCAGTGAGCCGGATAAGCCAAAAATATTTTAACGCTCACTAGAAACTCAGAATAAATGTACATATTCAATTAGTATTGAACACAATAATATTGTTCAAAATATAATTACTTAAACATATTACTTAACATTTCTGTTGATATAAAATATTTTATAATTAAAATAAATAATAAATAAACGCATCATACGCAACGACCCCCATTATGGTCTCATGATTCTGTATCGGGGGTCCGGAAACACACACACAATACAAGAACACCTAGACTATGGCAAACATCTGTATGGCTAATATGTAAAGACGTTTGCCGTGAGCGGGGATCCAACCCGCGACCGTTAGCGCTTCTGTAGTTACAAGTCAGTGACCACGGCGCGAAAATAATTGAATTTAAATCATATATGCCTGTAATTGTACTAATAATTAATTTAAAATGTACAAGGTATTGATTTGCTTATTATAAGATGTCGTCAGGTTAGCTAATTACGTTATATCCTAAGACACAAGGTCCCTTAAGTAAGGACTGAATAAATAAAGCGACTTGGTATGGATCTCATAACTTTTTACGGTAGGATAGTTGAGTTGCGAGACTTGGGCTGTAATTGTTCTAATAATCTGCAAATGTAATGTGAAAGAGAAGGACACTGACCTTACCCAGCCGCACAACGTAAGATAGTACAAAAAAAATACCGTACATCAAAAGTCGCTTTGCTTGTACATTTTTCATTCACTGATAGACACTGTCTGATCCGTATAAGAATTTTTCTAACAGAAATATCTTACAATGTGCGACTGAGAAGGATCCGTGTGCAGGCTCATCTTGAGATAAAAAGTTAACTTTTCTATTTACTATAGTTCTAAATGAATATAAAATTACAATATGCCCACAAATTAGTAGAAAGAAAAATTTAAATATTTACAAAATTATAATAATTTCTGTTCAAATCATGGTTGCGAAGATTAGTGGTAAGAATGTAAGCAGCGTTTATTCTTTAAATCGATGCGATGCAATGTAGGCAATGACACGAAAGTAATTTATATTTGTGAATTTTTAAGTGAAAATATGATATCATATGGGGTTTATAAAATTTTCGTTACATAATTAATAAAATTATATAACTCTAAAAAGATAAATGTTAATAATATCATTGTTATAACTTATGAATTATAACCAATGATTTCGCTTACGAGCCTCGATGTCGTTACGTTCGTTTTAAAACTTGAAGTACTTTTCCTTCTACCCTGAGAATTAATAACTAAGATAAAAAACTGACTTCAAAAGATTTTGTTAAAAATTCTACGGGACTAATTTAAGAGTACATATATACCATATCTTCAAAAAATACTTTTCAAAATCGGTTAAAAAGACGGACTTTTGATGTAGCAAAGATTAAAAAAAAAAAACGTTCAAATTGAGACCTTCCTTCTCTTAGTCTTTTTTTGTAGTCGGTTGAAAATTGTAATTATTATTAAATACTGATGACCCATGCAAATATTTTGCAACGTTAGTAATTTAGTAGCAGTAAGTACTTCATAATAATTTTTAATGAAAATATTAACTTTGAGGTATTACATTACTTAATTTTCTTTATTAGAAAAATGATTAACAAAATTGCATATCAAACACTAATTTTGATAATACATATACGTATACAATTCAATGTACATAACATTGAATTGTATACTGGGAGATATTTCATATCGACAAACACTTTTGAGAAATAAAATAGCATTCTAAATAGATTGTAAAAAACCTCAATCTATCTCTACTTATGTATTCGATTATAGCTTTTAAATTTCTAAATAGACACAATTTAGAACACTCCATAAAGAGAAATTAAACGCATAACTCATGCATAAATGAACAAACGAAGCAACGGACTAAGCGATTTCATTAAATCAAGTAAGAACAATTAAATCTTTTCCATTTTCCGTGTTCCTATAAATTTAATCCCGGAGAATTTTGCGTTACACAACGTTTTTGTAATAGCGAAACTGTTGCCATTCAGATGAATCGTCTATGAGCGTGGCAGTGCGCATGCCCGGTGCTGGGAAGTAGCAATCAAATCGCCTTTTCATTAACGGCTGGAGAGATTAAAGAGAACTACCTGGTTGACCGACTTACACGTGGAATTGGATTCGTTTTTTTATTCTCCTACCACTTTGTTAGAATGTGCAATTATCTGGAAGGTTTATTTTCGAAAATCTGGATCAAATATCGTTTATTAGCCCAAAAATAATAGAGATGGACAAATAAAGACTTCACCTTTAAAACAAAAGCCTGTCTGCGTCAATTTAAGATTTTATTAATTATAATATATTGGGGTTTTGTTTAATTGTTTTTCATTCTGTGAAATTCTAAATACTTCAGGTGATTGGTATGAATGAATGAAAGTAATATACTATTGTACACCAAAAATTACAGAATAATAACGTAAAGACAAAATATACAGTATACAATCGGCGCTAAATGAAAAGCGATCTCTTCCAGGCAACCGGCTTCGCATAGGACAATATATGAAATAAGAAATTATGGGTGGAAGTGTACTATATTATGATAAGAGGAATGTACTATAATTACATAAAATAACAGAAGTTCAAATAGTATTAAAAATAAATAAATAAAATTTGTATTGGGTAAAAATTATAAGATTCCATTACATACATAGTTGGGGATAAGATAAGACAGATCAAGAAAATATATGTAATACATAGTTGCATAGGTGCATGTTTACAAAGTTATGTGAAAAATGTCCGGTAGCCATCCATTAATATCAAGAGTGAAAAGTTTCACGTATTTTAAAAGATAAATTGTTGCAATTTAAAAATGCAATGTAGCGGGTAATATCGCCTTGAACAGCAGATATTTTTGATTAATGGTGGGAAGGTAGACGGACAAATGAGGTACTTTACGATCATTTTTGCCCAGGTAATATCCCGGCAGAACCGGGATAGTCGTAGCCGTGTTGGACATAATATACGCATGTAAGACGTATATCATAATCAGTGGTTGTGACCCGAGTTACTACCATTAAGCTTTTAAGTGTTTACTAGAAATAAATCATATTTAAATATATTGTTATAAGTAAAAAATCATATCATCGTATCACGATGCGATGTTGTGTTGACACAGAATGATGCACGTCGTCGTTACAATGTCGTAACGTGCCATGGCACGACGTTACAACGAAATTATTGTTTGTAGTGTTGTGTTTTGGTCATTATGCTTTGGTTTATTAGAATTGACGACTGGTTATTACTGTAAGCTACCGCTATTGCAATGCAATACATTTTGACAGTTGATTTATTTCGTTTTAGTACAAAAATTAGAAGTCAACTATCAAAATGTATTATGCTGTGATAGTGGTAGCTCACCATAAGTAGTCTGCTGCTTCCGAAAGTAGCCTCCATATAAAGGATTTGAGTGACGTCATCTGAAGACAAATCGGCCACTAAAAACAACATTGCTTGTCTTTATCATGATTATCCTAGAAAACTAGGTTCATTCTAGGCAACCATAGCTTTAAGCATGATTCCCTACATTTAAATGTTATTACTAGATTACAAATCTTATTTTGACATTGCATCGTGTTAATAATCGCCACAATAAACCTTATTTATTTGAAGATTGAGGTCGTAAGGTCTTTTATACTTTACTAGCAATTCCTGGCGGCTTAGCCCGCGTATATTTTGGAATTTAATGGATGCGATTCAGAAAACTGGTCAAATTCCAAAGGCAATTTACTACTAAACGTGTAGAATAAATATGTATTGTATACTTAATCATTTTAACTGATCTTTTAAGAAATTATTCTTCTCCATTAACCTTAACTATTCCTTTCGAGTGATCAACAGTCAATTAGTTGATCAGGCTGCTTGACGAGTGTGTCTAATTTTGACATATAAACTATAGGGTTCGCAATAATTCAACGACATTGGAGAAATTACGTGTGTTGTGTTTAATTGGCACAGGTTAATTATTTTTCATGAGTGGCCAAAGACGTGTGAGGCTTTGCATTATCGTGGTGAGAAGCAGCAAAGGTATTGAACGTAAAAGAAAAGAATGTGCTAAAATATCGTCTGACAAAATTCCCAATCACTTAGTTGCCAACCCTACACTAGCACCTCTATGGTAATCATCGATCTTTTGCTGTATATTTTTTGTCTATCATAGGGGATTGCAAGTTCACCAAATTGCTATTCCTTGCTGGCATTCATACGTGTGAAAATAAACTATCCGTGCCGTATTTTTAAAAAGAAACTTTTCAGTAAAAAGGAAACGTACTTATTCAAATAACATGTAAATAATTCATAGGGCAAATAAGCGTTAGCTCATCGAAGTCTCACGAGTGTAGAGCAAACGAATGATCGGTGGACGTCATTTATTCCTCTTTGTCGCTCGAATAGCCTCTCAGGCTGGGTACACACGGAGTTGTACTGCACGTTTTTGTGCAGGATAAATTTTATCGAATAAATAGTGGCGTACATTGTAGAATCATTCACACGACGCTAACAAGGCGAAAAAACGTTTAATATAATAAACGTTTAAAATACACTTATAGGATTCTTACCCAATTTCTCAGAAAATTTAATAAACTTCAACATATTTAGTATTGCAGTATCTCTGCATGTGACAACGGCTGCGGCATTTATACGAATGAAAATTTACCCTTCGACAATTATATTTTATAGTTATAAAAGTGTAGCGTTTATATTATTATATTTGTCTTTAATAATCTGTAACCATTTCCATTCGACAAACTCTTCAATTGTCTAGTTGGGAATTTACTCAGTCACTAGCTGGTTGGTCAACTTTGTCCAAAGTGGTCAGTATTCTTAATGCCAAAAACTATGAGAATATAACTTATCTATAATTATATAAATATTGTATCGAGGTCGCATGAACAACTGATTTTTAATTTCGACTCGTTTAATTTTAAGTGCGATAAAAAAACGCGCAGTGCAATACCGTGTGAATCCAGCCTTAAGTATACGCAATCAATTTCCGTATTTTCCCTCATCACACACGTGTGTTGAATTTTGACAATAGGAGATTGTGATTGAGGAAGACTCGGGGATAATTCAGGATGGAGCCATTATCTTTTCAGAAAAAAGATATGATTGACTAGCTGTCTCTTACGGTTTCATTCGCGTTTATGGTTACTCTTTCGTTCCTATGAGTCGTAGTGTGATGTAATAGAGCCTATAGCTTTCCTCAATAAATAAAATATCTAACACAAACATATTTTTTTTATTCGAATCCGTAGAGCCTAATATTAGCTTTTCTTCAGATTTATAATATTAGTATAGATTTTAATCGAACCTTTTGAAATTTGTGCTCTTTGCTACGATTTAATTGTAAGTGATTTCCTGTCGTTCTTAAGAAGTTCCGATCTCTTAATTGGTTTTCATCCGATTTTCGATAAATATAAGCTGCTCATCCCGGCTTCGTACGGGTGTACAAAGTACGACTTAGCCACTTTTTGGTATGGAAATTTTTGATCCAAATTAAAATCACTTTTCCATACGATTTTTCCTTCTTCTTTCATATAAAGCTTGTCCCGATAATTGCAGTCAGACAAGTTCTAGTATATATTACTTTACATTCCCGACTATAATAAAGTAATAATTAAAATTATTTCATAATTGAATGCTGATAAGCAATAATGTGTCAACCCACAAAACGTCAAAATCGGTGATAGTGATGTATAATGCGTCACATATTAAACATTAGTAAAAAAAATCAAGTCATCTAAACTAAATAAATACGGAAAAAGTTTCTTAATTCAATATTTCAAATAGTGAAGTGTGTTCCATATTTAGCATTATTTAATAATCCTAAATCGAATCGAAAATCGAAATATCGAAAACCTTTATTAGATAAAACTTTTTATCATACAATTTTATCAAAATAGAAAAGAAAAAATATACGTCGTCAAACAGATGTATTAAGAATAAGTTTGTCTTAAAACGCCATTTTCAAATTAAAGAATACGTCGCATAACGTATAAACAAAGCCTCTAGCAGTCCTTATTTAGTCAACTAGGTGTCTACATAAAAATCGCCATCGCATCGCGTTTAGAGGCAACTAGGTACTCTTGAAAATATCACGATCCCGCCAGCGATATGATCAGCATTCTGCTCGCTCGTGTTGTACGTATTTATGTAAATTTTACGCTTTGTTATAAAAGACACTAAACCGATGTATGCATTTAAATGTACGGAGAAAAGGTTTTTAAAGTTTTTCGTACTATTGCATAGTGTTAGCACGTGTTTCCTGGATTTCTTGTTACGGCTAAAGTAACAATTGGTAATGTTCTACAGCTGGGTAAACAGCTTTTTTCTTAGCTGACTTAGTCGGAGGAGGTACTCAACTCTTTAAACTCCGCCGTTCTAGTTGTAGGGCAACTTTTTGTGGTCTCATCGTAGAATACTCATCAACTTACAGCAGAAGTATTGTATTGGGGCTTGTTGAAATGAGTGTCAATGAGTAGATTGGAGTATTTTTTAAAATTTATAAATTTATCTTCTTAAATATTTAATAAGATATCATCTATTGCGCTTCGTCGTCTACACAACATGGCATTATAACCACCATCATGGTGAATTGTATTTCGGAATATATGTATCCTTTAAGTTATGTTCTACAATATATTTCAAGCATAAGGACCCAGCTAATTTATCGGTTGATAGAAAGTCGGCACTCAGCTGGGAATTCAGTGTTCCCGAGCTCCGTGTCGCAGTGACTTTCATGCGGTGTCAGTCACCTGGCGCTGAAATATAATCAATTGATGAAAGATGTACTTTGTTCGTATTATCCCGGGGGAGTCGATAGCCGACTTTATTGTATTACGCATAAGTTTTTTATTTAGCTTCGTCTATATCTGGCTGTTTATTTACGTTTTGATATCGATATTTACTTGTTTTCTTAGCTGAAATAAATTATATTTTTTTTCTTCTAATTATAAGCTTCATTTTGTTTCATTAAAAAGTATGTTTTTCGTAAAGAAAAAATATCGAAAAGTCGTCTCAAAATTGGTTTAGTTCAGAAGTAACGGTGAAATAATATAGTAAAAAAATAGTCATATCAACCTAGCTGATAAATTAATTTTGGAAATATAGGTAGACATTTTAATTTTGTATACACGTATAGTTGAATATACTATAGAGTTTGTGTAAAAGTTATATAAAAAAATAAACTTCTAAAACGAAACAAGTAAATTAAGAAGCAAAAAGTAATATTTTCTACAACGTGAACAAATATAGGAAAAAAGAAAAAAAACACCTACAGCTGAATATAAAACCTATTCGTTTTTCGATGTCCTTTTTGAGTAATGGTTAGAATTTATTCGAGTTAACAGTCGAATCATTCGTACCTAAGCATGAGATTAAAAAAATTTGCTTGCGGCTTCGCTCGCGTTAGTGAAGATTTTTTATAAAGGAACATGCATATATACATAAAATAAAGCCTATGATTATAAATAACGAACCTTTCAAATGGTACCATAAGTTTTAAATAGATTCTGTGACTCTGGAGTGTGGAGTACACATACAAAATTTGCTCTCTGTCTTTATTATTTTCGCATAAATTCCAAACTTTGCGCAAACAGGCTTAAAATTAAAATGATATAATTACTACGAGCATTAATATGGTAGTTTTATTGGGTCACAATGCAAATACAATTAGTCCGAATATTAATTCTGTTTCATTTTCATTTGTAAATGAACAACTGTTGCGATTTAAATCACACTGATATTAATTTTCAGCGAAAAAAGTAGGTATGATTTTTTTGTTTTAAACCAGCTTAAATATGTTCTAGATATGTTTTATGATTTGTTTAAACTTTTCGATATTTTTAGCTTTTTTCTAGCTGTAATTTCTAGATCTTAGGTCGAAACTTCGCATACAATTTTTTTTCCGGCAAATTATTACTCTATATTGTTAGCAGACAGAAGAAATTTTTATAACGGTAGCTTGCTATCGCTATAAAACAAAGACGTCCGCCATTCGAGCATCACTTTGTTGTTGACCTTCAGACTGCGCGGAAGCTCTGCCTGGCTTTCATTTTGCTAATTTCATTATTTTTGTAATTAAAATTAGTCTAGAACGTATTTTGGTTGTAAATTCGTTAAATCATAAAATTAAATGTTTACATTTGTTTTATAATCTTTTTTTTTATGGCTACCTACATCTTATTTCTTACAATATTTATTTCTTTTTTATAAAATTAAGTAATTTGACGATACTACAGACAGATTATGATTCTTAAGCGTATTCGAATATTTTTGTATGTGGGATTATTTATACTTAAAACATCTCAATGTTTCATTTCATTATATGCTCAGGCTTGTTTTTATTAAATCAAAATGGCGGCCGCGATTTACATTCAATTTTGATAGTCGCTGTTTCATCATTTTTTAAATAAACAGAAAAATAAGTTAAGTTTTATATCACACACGAACAATCAACAATTACAGTAAAGTAATTAAGAGTAAATGAAAATTTACAAATGAAAAATATTATGTATAGTGCGACTTTTAATTAAGGTCCTTTCAAAGGTGAAACATCACATTCCGCATAATAAATTGCTTTTTTTTAATTCACTAGTTTATTTTTCGCACGCAATTAGACTTGTTGCTCGTGTGGTCTAGGTCTGAAAGTTCACTCTAATTTATTATGAGGTAAGAGTAAATTGATCCTGCGCGTCGCGGGCAGCGGATAAAACAAGGCACAAAATAGTACATTGCTAATATTTTGATTTTTTAATGCTAATATGATCTATTAGACTTATGCGGTCCACGTTTGAAGAATCTTGATTGATACATGCTAAAGCACGAGTAACTGCTAGTATATAAGGTACTAGTCGATCACCGCGGCTCTGTGGAGAAATTTGCATCGCGTATTTCAGACCCTTCGTTGTTTAGCTTCTGCAAAGTCCAATATAGTTCTATACCAAAATTTATCAACATTAGTTAAACGATTAAGTCTTGAAAACGTAACAGACAGACAGATAGTTACTTTCATACTTATAATGTTGGTATGGAATCATATGGGGAGTATGGATATTGTATTATGCGCACACTGGAGATGGCAAAGTATTAACCGCCTTTAAAAAAGGAGGAGAATTTCAAGTCGTAGTGTATGTTTTTTTGTTATGTTTGTCACCGCAGAATTCCGTTATTTCTGAACTGATTTTAAAAATTGTTTTTTAATTCAAAAGGGTATACTTTCTGTTACTTTCGAATTGTTCCCATAGCGTTTTGATTAAACTCAGTCCAGTAGTGTAGTTATTAAATCAAAATTCCTGGAAAAAGTATGTCATCCAAGTTAAAAAAATTACGTATATTGACTACATTACCTTTTGAGGTTGGTTTCTTTGTTTTTAATTTATTTTTATCTAATATTAATTCTTACAGTAGTAGTCTTAACAAAGCACAAATTTCAATGTTTAGAGAACGATATAATATTAAGGTAGAGCCTAGCTGCAGCCTATCGACTACAGCTTGTATACGGACTTGCTCAACTGGGGCAGTACCTCACTCTCACAGAAGATCGTGAAGTAGCTTATGTAGTTGCGCTTCGCACGGTGAGTAATAGAATCGGAGGCTTTTCACACCCCCATTCCTTTCCTTAAGTTTATTCATTTCACCCCCATTCTTTTTTAAAACTGGCGACGTGTTTGTGGCTTTTCTTGTATATATCAACGGGCGTGCTGCCTTCTCATTTTGCCTGTTATTTTTATAAAAAAAAGAAAGTTTGATGCGGCTTAATGCTGTTGGTCCGTCGTGTACTTTTTGTTTTAATACTTTCCCGTGCCGCCCCCAGTCTGCGCAGGCCGTAACGTGTCTAATTATGTCTGTCTGGCGGCGGTCACTGACAAATTCATTAGCTCATGTCGGACCGCCTCTCCTCGAACGGTTTCCCTCATCCGGCAATATATTGCTAGACAAATTGATTTAAGGGTCAGTGTACTTTGATTATGTATTATGTGTAATTGTGTATGTTAATGTACTTAATATAGGATTTGGAATTTATGTAAGTAATGTCCTTTTTAACGGACTTTGAAAGAGGAGGAGGATCTATATACAGATTTTACTTTCCGCGGACTTCGAATGTTTTACCTGGGACATAGTTCAAAATGTTGTAGAAAATATTTATTTTTTTCTCTTATTTTCCTTGTTCCGTTTTCGAAGTCAGTTTATATTTTTTTTTATTTATAAAGAAATAATATAAGTTGATTTAAATTTGAGTATTCTCATTCTTCATATAAATAAACATCCCAATCTTGTCCAAGAAAAGTATATTTACAAAAAAAAAATCGCTTTATTTGACAAAAAATTTAAGTAACGAATATAACAAATTCAATAAAGCGAAGGTCCTTTTATAGGAGATACTTGAAAAGGTCTATACTACTTTGTCAAAATTAAAATTGAAACTCAAAATATACTTTATTTATTAATTAAATAATAGTATATTATTTAAGCTTTTTAAGTCACTTTGAATCGTAAAATTGCAATTTTTTAGATTTTCATAAAGCTAGGTCTATTGTTTTAGGTTAATTCGTTTAACGTTAAGTACTAAGTACGTTAGGTTAAAATTGCCAATTCACAGTTCACTTCTCTAGCAGAAATCTGAGGAAGTGATTCTGTGCTATTACAGTGAGATGAATCGCCCATATCTTTCACCCCTCGAGCGAACCTCGTCTGTCACGTCACCAACACATTTGCCTCTTTAGCGTCCCGTTCACTTAACACTTAAAATATACACCTATTTATAACCGAGATAAGCTTTTAATAAACAACCCTTAAGTAATATAAAAAAAATTAAAAAACACTTGACTGTACGTATTAAAGTCCATGAAATCCAGTATTAATTTTTTAGGGTTCCGTACCTTAAAAGGAAAAACGGAACCCTTATAGGATCACTTTGTTGTCCGTCTGTCTGTCTGTCTGTCTGTCTGTCTGTCTGTCTGTCTGTCTGTCTGTCTGTCTGTCTGTCTGTCTGTCGGGATGTCAACCCTTTTTTCTCAGAAATGCATAGACGAATCATGTTGAAATTAATATCATATACTCAAGTCTACGATGACATGCGGCCGTGAAAATATTAAAGTTCTGAGTCAACGCAATCAAAAGATAATGGAAAATATGTCGTATATTTTGACCATTTTAGCGTTTTCGCAAGGGAATCAAAACCTATAGGGTACTTCCCATTGACCTAGTACGATGAAATTTGGCAAGAAGTAAGATCTTATGGTACAAATAATGGAAAAAATCTGAAAACTATAAATTTTTGTATGTATGTTTGTCTGTTTGTAAGTTTGTCTTTCAACCTTTTTCTCAGAAACGCGTGAAGGTAACAAATTTTTATCAACGTCAAGTACTCAGAGTTGTAATTACTAAGAGCTGTGAAAAAATCAAACTTCTAAGTTAACGCAATCAAAAGATACGGTCATTTATATCACATATTTTAAGTATGACAGCGTTTTTAACGTTTTCGCAAGGGAATCAAAACCTATAGGGTACTTCCCATTGACCAAGCATTATGAAATTTGGCCAGGAGCAAGGTCCTTTAATATACATAAAGGAAAAAATCCGAAAACTGTAAATTTCTGTTCGTGTGTCTGTCAGTCTGTACGACTGTCTTTCAACCTTTTTCTCAGGAACGCGTAAATGTATCAAGTTGTAAATTGATCAAGCGGAAAATATATTAATCTTAGAATTAAAATTATATGTACTTGTAACAAATTAACATAGAAGTTGACCATGGTCAAAAAAACAATTTTACAAACACTGAGAAGAAATTTGTATCAATACGAAAACATTAAAAAGCAGCAAACCTTTATAAACAACGCAATGCAATGTATATATCGCAGCTAACAAAATGATAGCGCGATTCAGCGTACAGCTAATGCCATCTATTACAACATTATGACATTAACTGTGATATAATTCTGCTCGATTAATAAAAAATTTTATTTTAATTATTATTTAAACGCGCTAAAAATTATAAAATAAACTTTTCATTTAAAAGTTTTATCGTCGATTTATAACGTCATTACGTAATTAACATTCAATATAAGAGCTTCACGCGATTTGATTTAAGTACTCGTATTGACTTAGTACGAAAATTTTAAAATTAAATTCAAACAGATCGAGTTATTTAATTTACTTATTTATCTACACATATAAGTCTTCTGGTTATTAGTAATATAATTAGTTATTTATAAATAAACAATTAGTTTTGTTCGAATTAAGGACTATTTATTTTCGTCTTGGCAACACTAATATATATTTTGATATTTTGATTGATTATGTAAATCTAAATATTTTACGAACGTAGTATCAGGGGTAGTGGAGTGTAGTAGAATATAAATAAAAATAAAACGAGAATAAAATATAATATAATTATGTTGATAATGTCAAAGTCAACAAGTTAGTTCATTGAAATTGTCAAGAGATGGCGCTAGGTGTATCCTGAATCGCGCTATAACTTTTTTTTATGAAAGTATAAGGTGTATTAGTACTTAAAATAAAATTTTGTGTTTCCATGGATTGCATCCATGATCGTGTTTTAAATTAAAGTGCTCCTAAGTAGTTTCATTCGTGATCCATATTTACATAATATTTTATTATATTTAAGCGACTTCTAAAAAGGAGTGTTTTCAATTCGACCTTGTATTTAATTTTTTTTTTATGTTTGTTCGCCGATTACGCCGCCATTTGGGCACCGATTTTCAAAATTTTTTTTTTGTTTGAAAAGGTATACTTCCAAGGTGGTCCCATTGTCTTCTTCAGGTCAGGATCAGATGATGGGATCCTGGAGAAATTGAGGGAACTCCTCAAATATTATAGGCAAGCGTATACCGATTTAGGTATTTTTGATAGTAACTTATGTTGGAACTGATGATGAAGACCACAAATGGCGTAGATGGGTTAGTCTTATATAGATTTCTATAAGTTTGTACGGAACCCTCGGTGCGCGAGTCCTACTCGCACTTGACCAGTTTTTTTTCTAATTTCAAATATCCTGCAATCGAGGAGATTGATGGGAAATTCTTCAAAAAAATAATAAATAAATAAATAAACGCAACACACTCAACGGCCCCCATTAAGATCGTGTGACCTTGTGTCCGGGGTCCGGAAACACACACAACACTAACACAAACACCTAGACCATGATAAACATCCGTATGGCCAATACAGACATTCACCGTGACCGGGGATCGAACCCTCGACCGTTAGCGCTATAGTCAGTCGCAGTGACCACTGCGCTAACGTGTCTCAAATCATAGTTCAATTCAAAACATATTTTCACAATGGAATTCCTTATAAAATTAAAATCTATGACCATAATGATGAACAGTTCTTATATATATTTAATATTATAATAAAAGAATCTCGGTATATCTATCTCTTTATACGTTTTAATCATTATAACAACGACTTTCAGTAAAAAATTTACGTTGAAAAAATCTCATATTATAATGAACGTATCATTTACGTTATTAAAGAACCATGTTTAGGTTTCGTCGAGCTAGATTCATCGTAAAGAAACTCTTTGAAGCAACCTTTTAATAAAAAGAAAATTGGGTTCGTATTATAACATATGGTGTAAGAGCTAACACTATTTTGCAGCATGTTATTTTAGCAAGGCACATTTTGACGTATTTGCTCCCTTTTTATGACTTAATTAACTGTTCGATTAACAGCCCAGCTTGTTTCCTACGCGGCGGCGCCGTTTAATTAGCGACTTGAATGATATGCAGTCATAGCGTCTGTAATAATGAACTGGCTGGTTTATCAACCAAGTATCCTTAGGCATTTGAACAATAGTGTGGACATAAACAAAAATTTGATCCGCCTGCTCGTTTGACTGGTTTTTTATGCAAAATTAGTTAAAAATATCGATCGCAAAATTATCAAAACTCGTACATATGTACATTTCGCACTCTGTTTTTCAAGGGATAAAAACTTTTCCTTAAGAACGTATAAACTAGTATCATTCGGTGGGAACCCCACTTATACATACAGTTTTGCTTTCAGACTTTCATAAAAATTTACATAAGTATTTTGTACATCTGAAAGTATCAACTGTTAGGGCTCTTATTCTTGACTGCGAAAGCTTTTGTAAGGTTGCATAGTTAACTGTTACCAGGTCACATAGTTATATCATGTCAGTAACGACAGGTAAACTTACATATGTAATTTTGCCTAAACATTACGCGCGTGTAATAGTATCAATATATAAACTTATACGCGCTGAAAGACGTCTGGTGCATAAACGCATTTATTAACGCAGGGACCTCTGATACTCACAGAGTTACGTGTTTTTTGACGTCGGTTGCTCTTAGAGTAGGTAACGTGTTATTATTAGTCACGAGCCGTGCGACCTCGTTCACGTGGATGACGAGTTTTTTTTAATTTACTTAGGTGCCTTGGTAATGACACGATCGCCTCTGGTCTATTTTGTGTTTGACCTAAGTTTGTAAATTGTGATTATCGCAACGTGCGTAACCAAAAGGCGAGAATACAAATTCAAAAGAAATTTTTGATAGTGTGCAGTAAAAAATCAATCAAAAATCTGTATAGTAATAATTGTATTTAGTACTAGCAACCCGTCTCGGCAGATTAGGTATTTTAGCCTATTATCATCAAGGATAATGTAGGATTCTAGTGGTAAAGATTTTTTTAAGTCGGTCCAGTAGTTTCGGAACCTATTCGATGCAAACATACAGTCAAATGTTTCCACTTTATTATATTATATAGATATAGATGTTGGAAACATACGTATTTTCATAACAATTGAAGTACCAGTTTTAAATCTACCCCCATCTCTTCCCACCTACTCGACTGACTATAAAGCGTCATGCTCGGCTGCGCTCGGGGGCTTTGTAGCATTAGATATTGCCACTTGCACTTGTATCGATAGAGAACCCCATGCTATTGAGGTACCTCTGAGTAGTGTGTATGAACTATCAGTCAAACTGACGTTCTTTTGATTAATTAAAGCCACGCTCGGTTCAGATTCAATATAATTCCATATCTCTTCCCCTCTCTCATGAATGAAACTAATATGAGATTCTATCGTGGTAAATTCTTGGTATAACTATGATTATAGCTTGTATACGAGCTATATATATATAAAGCTATAGTTCGACCGGGGCGGTACCACATTCACGGAATATTTAAGCTGCATTTTGTACGGTAAGTGAGAGAGCCTAACCCTTTCCTTTACTAAAATCCCATTTCTCTTCATTCCTTATTCATTTTATACTGGCATCTTTTATGTGGTTCCACTGGTGCTGCAAATGTCCTAATGTATGAAATCTACGTGTCACGACATACTACGACACAAGAGTGTATTACCCGCCTTAATCCTAAGGTTGATCGATGCGTGACCTCGTCAAAAAATGATTGATTGATGTCACTTAAATTTCTTTTCGTCCACTATCGACCCTTCCAATCTTTTGTCCGTCGCTTTATAAGAAGTTGCTTTAATATTACATATATACTTATTGATCTCTGTACCTTGAACTAATGATGTTTTTCTATGATAAGGAGTTGAGAATGCATCAACAATTCCTTTTTTAATCAGTTATATCTGATAGGGGACTAATAATCTCTTTATGCTCGGGCTTCGCACGGGTACAATGTAATTTTTAACATTACATTAGAAATTCTACACTTTTTTCTTATACAATATACTGTTTGACCTCTTCACACACCTCCATAGGTTGACTGGAAGACATCTCTTTTAGAGATAAGTCCACCTTTGCCTGTATATTTACTGTGTTATTTACTGTAACAAATGTTTAGTGCAATAAAGAATATATACATTTCTACAATATATGTATATTACACACCTAAATCTCCCTCTTGAACTACTCTGTTTATTGATGAATACTGTACCCGTATGTAAAATCCATATCTCCGTTGCATAGGTTAAAAGATCTAAGCTTACAGACGGCAGGGAGCAACTTCGTAAATCCTACCTATATTACAGAAATCTGTAATCGCTCATAGTCAGCTATAAGAAGATTTAGTACTTTAACAAAAGAACCGTGTTCCTAATCTTATATGTGCGCACGTATTATTGCTCGAATGAAATAAACATGTGAAGCGCTCGCAGCGCTGCGACTTATTTTTAGCTTTTATTTGCGACGCTGCACTAATGCCTTAAAACAGCTTTACTCGGCTTAAACTGCTTTATGTGTTTAGTTTATCGGTAACTGGAAAGAGCTGAATTTATTTTATTTCGCCTATCTTATTGGAATACTACGTTACCTTTGCTGGAATGAAGATATTTATTATTACAATACCAAATAATAAATAATAAAATTATGATGGATCATAAGGATTGCCGACGGTCTGGAAAAACACAACGGCAACAAACAAGCACAAACACCCTGACCACGGCAAACATCCGAATGGCCAATGCAGACAATTGGAGTGAGAGGGGATTGAACCCGCGACCTGCCAAAGTGTTTAAACAATTTCATGTCTTCGTATATCTAGTCTCTCTGTGTATATTGAATTGTTTTTTTTTTTTAATTTTGTTCACTTATCTTTTGCGCACAAATGGATTTGTTGGTCATGTGTCCACTAGAAAATGTTTATATCTCTCTCTAATTTATTATGAGCTAGCACTGACCTTTTGCATCGCACGCCGTGAATATTGCAAGGCGCGAGATCACTGTTGCTCAAATATTTAACTGTTTTAAGTAAGTAATTTTCTTTTTAATTCGGAATGTTATATTCTTTTTGTCGTATATTTATTATACATAAATTGATTTGCGTGACTTCCTTTACGTAAAAAAATTTTATCGCCTGTTACACACTATTGACGTTTTATTTACGCGACAGAAATTATCCTACGTTTTCTTCAATCTGTCTATATAACAGAGAGATACAGAGTTACTTTCAGGTTTATCAAATCACTATGGATTTAAGAAGTCATTGAATCATTCTCCGAACAGCTTCTATCAGGAGAAGATACTCTTCCAAATACATCAATGGGTTTACAAATAATCTTTTTTTCTGAATAAAAAACTGCATCTATTTTAGTAATTGCAAACATTAGCTAATACAATAGCAATTCTTTTCAATGGAACTGCAGTTTCTCCGTTTCATCCATTAGTCTCGTAGTAATGGATCACTTGCTCTAAAACGCCGCAAGAAGTTTGAACAGCTGCGCAATAAAGACCTCCCGCGTTAGATAAGGCATTCAATTGTAATTAAGTAAACATTTAAAAAAAGGAAAAGAAATGGCTGGCCTCGAAGATATTTTGATGCTATAGATAATTTACGTTCATACTATACCTTAAAAATTTGTGGCTTCTTTAATTTTGATTTTTATCTGGTAGCTAAACACAGTGGAAGACGTTAGGACATTCGATAAATAACAGGAAAAAGATTTTACTTGACGCCGACTTCGAATGTTTTACTCGACACTGACTTCATAATGTTGTAGAAAACATTTATTTTATGTTTTTTAGTTCATGTTTAGGGTTCCGTGCCTTAAAAAAAAAACGGAACCCTTATAGGATCACTTTGTTGTCCGTCTGTCTGTCTGTCTGTCTGGCTGTCAAGACTTTTTTTCTCAAAAATTCATGGACGTATTATGTTGAAATTAATATCATGTACTCAAGTCTACAATGATTTGCGGCTGTGAAAAAATTAAAGTTTTAAGTCAACGCAATCCGGTCGTTAGTATAAATAGTGGAAAAATTCCGAAAACTGTAAATTTCTGTTCGTGTGTCTGTCAGTCTGTACGTCTGTCTTTCAACCGTTTTCTCAGGAACACTTAAATGTTTCAAGTTGTAAATAACATCAAATATTCAGAGCTGCATTCATTTGAAGCTTTTAACAAAACCTAAATTATAAATCAGTATCCAATTAATTAAAAACGCACTATTGTTGCAAAATAAAACAAGCTTATGTGTGAGATCTTCCAATAATAGCGTATCAAGCGAAAAATAATTTAATCTAACAATTAAAATTTTGTATATTTATAACAAATTAACATAAAAGTTGACCACGTTCAAAAAAACAATTTTACAACCACTGAGGAGAAATATGTATCAAAACGAAAACATGGGGGCAGCAAGCCTTTATAAAAAACGCAATGCAATCTATATGTCGCAACTAAAAAAATGATAATGCGATTCAACGTACAGCCAGCGCCATCTATGACCATATTTCGACATTAACCATGATAAAATTCTACTCGATTTATAAAATCTTAAAATTATATTACGTCTGGTAACATTATTTTAAAATTTAAAATTTGAATTAAAACTGTCCAAATATTTTAAGTACATAACAATTAATTTGGTAATAAGGAAACAGCCAAAAAAAAAAAAGTTAATTTTATTGTTTCCATGAAAAAAAGTTAGTTTAAAATTATTCTAAGTATGAAATGAAGAAACAATAAATTTAAAATCTTATTTAAACGCGCTAAAAGTAATAAAATAAACTTTTCCTCGATCGAGTTATTTAATTTACTTCTTTAACTACACATATAAGTCTTCTGGTTATTAGTAATATAATTAGTTATATATAAATAAACAATTAGTTTCGTTCAAATTAAGGACTACTTATTTTCGTCTTGGCAACACTTATATATATTTTTATCTTTTAGGTTCGTATTTGAAGGCGGTGTAATTTTTGAATTTTTTTTGAATTAAATATATTTATCTATACTAATATTAGAAAGAAATAAAAAATATTTCTTAGTTTAGAAGTTGTATGGGGTAATATTTGAAACAACTGAATCAATTTGGAAAATTCTTTTTGCGTTCGATAGTCTGAAGGTTCAAGAAGGTTATAGGCTATATTACATCATGCCGTGACCCATAGGAACAAAGCAATAACCATAAACCACAAGAGGTAGTAAGTTTGACTAAAATTATTAATAATTATTAATTGATTTTTAGAAACATTTATACAATTAAATTGTGTTTTACGAAAATTAAATGTGTAAACGAAAAGGCAATTATGAAGTGTTAATTACTGAGCCAGTTGACGGAGCCGGCCTGCTCCTGAGCGATGCGAAATTGGTTTCAAGTTTATTAATTACTATCAATCTGTTTCCTTATTTAAAAATACTACTGGGTATTATTAACGACGCAAATAATTAAAAATAAAGCAATTTCCCTGTCATGCTATCGGGTAGAATGATTTATTTCGCATGCTCACCACCGTCAATACATAGCATAGCAAGTCAGTTTAAATGTCCTACAAGCTTTTCTCCGCGGCTTCGCTCGTTAATGTGGGATGCATTTACCGATAAAACACGTGCATTTTCTCTATAAATAAATAAATAAACGCATCACACTCAACGGCTCCCATTAAGATCTCATGGTCTTGTGTCGGAAGTCCGGAAACACACAACACTAACACAGACACCCAGACCACGATAAACATCCATACGTTTGCCGTGAGTGGGGATCGAACCCGCGACCGTTAGCGCTTCAGTCAGTTACAGTGATCACCGCGATAACGTGTCTGGGTGTAAATAAATTGTTTTATGCCTATTATCTCCGCACAGGTGCAAATAATAAGCTGATAAAGTTTCCTTGCCTAAAGACGAACATTAAATACATGAAATGCGAATAAATAGATATATGTAACTACATACATATTATGCATAATTGAAGATCAAAAGAAGTGTTTCTACTATATGAAGTGTTCGATATTTAAAACGTTTCTATAACTGCAATAAAACTGAAATATAACGAAAAAAATGAAAGTTACAAAAATATATATAATATAGGCTTACTATATATAATCGTTTGTGAGTTATATAAGTAAAAAAATACATAAACGCATCACATTCAACCACCCAATTAAGATTTCCTTGTGTCGGGGGGCCGGAACACACACAACACTTACACAAACGCCCAGACTACGATAAACGTCCGTATGGCCAATACAGGCGTTATCTATATATGTATATCTGTATAATATTTAAAACTGATATAATAATTGTTAAAATAAACATCTACATCGAGAAACAAGAAAATAGAAAATAATTGATAGCCATATTATTATATGGCGTACATACAACATGAGCGCGGTCAAACCTCCGAAGTTTTAGCGATATGTTCCCGCGGTCACATTAACGCGAGTTTCGGACGTTGACGCGGAACGGAATGTTAATTAAACCCGCTGACCTTTTTGTTATAAAATATACGTTGAAAAATTTTCGTAACAAAATTGGTTGCATGACATATTTTTGCAAAATTTACATTCTTTACAATTAAAGTTTAGTTATGGAAGGCAAGTAAAGTGACCTCGTAACGGGGTTTATAGGATACTTCATTATTTTAAAAAATCTTCGAACCAACGACTTTTACTGAAACCATTTTTTGTCATTTGGTCAGTTATGACGTAGACTATAATCCTTTTCAAGGTAATAGTATATTAGGACAATGTATATAGATTGTTTTTATTTTTAGTACATAACTAATCTTGGATATGCATCGAGTCAACTAAATGGTTATAATTTGACCCAAGGTTTCGACAGTTTTTTTAGCAAGCGCCGTGTAGATTTTATACATAAAAATGTAAAGCTAAATAAAATATTTACATTTCATGTTGAAGTTGCAAACAAGCATGGAAGCCTGTAAGTAATATATTATAAACATCGAAAAACTAATTGAAAGTGGAGCTTTGGTACTTATATGGATTTTATTATTAAGTGAGTTTTAAAAATATTTATAAATCATAAACAACAACAAATAAATATGTTTTCTAAAATTAAAGAGTGAGTAATTAAAAAAGTTTCCAATTAAAAAACAAATCTAACTTCATTCTTTAACTGCGGTAAATTAATTTCTACTTCCAAAGTAATTAAAACGAAAAAACGTTCAACGTCCAAAAATTTCAATATAAGCTCACCGTTCGGTCTCAAAGGAAAGAATAATTAATTAGTTAAACTGGTCGCTAATGGCTCCTCTATGTTTTCATTATAATTTACTGTTATTTTAAACACGAATAAAATCGTTGACAATACGTCTTTTTTTACATTACACATTCACTGCCAAAGACATGCCAGACGTGTCCATTTTTAATTCATCGAATACGTATCGGTTGTGAATGTGTTAAAAGGTTCATTTAATTGCACACATTCACTATCGCACACACAGACATACACTTGATTAGTAAAAAATTGTATTTTTATTTATTTACTTTTACAATTTTCTGTCCGCCAGTCCGCCTATCAGTGGGTGTCATGAACTGTTATAGGTAGAGACACGGACATTGGAGGCTTAGTGATAGAGTGCCGTCAGCACTTTTTGGTTCACAACCCTAAAACAGAACCAAAATTGTATGAATAAAAAAATGAAAGTGACATTTTTACTAATCAAGCATTATATATATTCGTTTATTTTATTCTTCCTATATTGTAAAACATATTGATTTTCTTTATACTTTTTTATTTATTCCACATATGAAAAAATATCAAGAGTTAAACTTTATTATTATATATTTTAAACGTTCGCGATTTATACTATTCATATTTAATATCTTCTCTAGTCTTATCGCGGTAACTAATGGTAGTAATACCTTTTTTATTGCCCGAAGTTTCGTCGTGGTCACGAGCTGACCAGTCCACGACGAAAGTAACTTCGTCGAACGTCGAGCAATAAAAGGTATTTCTACCATTAGTTATCGTGATAAGACCCGTTATATTAAATATGAATAAAGTTTACTATATTTTGAAAGACAAAACATGCAATCGTTTGTCACACACCACCCAAAACATTGTTCAGTGCGGATGTCGGTCATTCCACCATCGGCCATACATAACACGCGTCCCGCCATAAATCCCGGGGCGGCGTCCCGCGGCGCAGTGATACTGTATCTCTATGTTCTAACTAAACGATGTGTAATCTCATTCCGACATAATATCCTCGGCTTACATGTGAATATCTTATTATGAGTTTAGTTATAGGTTAGCTATACATATATATATGAGGTAGTACCTACTAGGTTTAGTGTAGGCGTCGGTTATATATTCATAAGATACTAGCTGTCCCTCGTAGTTCCACTCTTCTTTTTAGCGTGAAGAAATATAGCCTATAACATTCCTCACCATGCAAGCTTTCTTACATAAAATAATTTTTAAATCCCTTTGCCTATGCCTTTACAATATATATAGTATAGATATTTCGTGAAACACACAACATAAAATATAAACGTGCTATACCAATTATAGATTTTTTTCTGAATAGTGTATGCTTTCTATTTAAAAAAAAATAAATAATAAAACATACGCGCACGATGGCGTGAATTTAGAATAAAATTTAAAAAAAACTAAACGGGTGATTTTGGAGTTGAATAGGTATTTAAAAATCATTTAAAGGTTTCTTATACAATTTTTAATCAGAATTACTGTTCAGGATCTGTAACGAGGTAAAGTTGGTTAGTAACGATTCTCATTTATAAGGCTATTAGACAGACCTGACATTATTACGGTACTTCTGTGCAGATGGTCTTGATATACGCAGTCGTGTTTTTGATTTTTTAAATTATTTACTTGTTTGAACTCCGTTGAAATGAGAATATATCTAGGGTATAACAATTGAATCTAGCAGCTTAACAACAAGTCAGTAAGCACAAGTTCTGTCCAGCTGCGAGTTGGAGTCTTGGACAAACTTCAGGAACCTGAAACTTGCTTAGTTGTGAAGTTGCGACGGGATTCAGTTCTGGTGAACTAGGCATTGTAATATGTTTGATATCTATCCGTTAATACTAATATCATATCTATTACTTTCAATAGGTGACCCCTGCGAATAGTTTGCACTGTTAGTAATTATTTATCTACGTTATAATTTTAAGCTGAATTGTTTTAAATGTAAAATGTATTTAAAATTATTTCCTTAATTTAAGTCATTATATCATAAGCTAGCGGTCTCTCGCGGTTTTACTAGCTCGTAGCATAAGTCTTTACAAACTTCCAACCCCCGGTTTACCTTAGGTGTCGAATTTTGCAAAATCCGTCTTAGTGAGCACGTATGTCTTAAAAAGAAAAAGATTAGTATGAGAGAGTGAGTATCAAAAATTTGATGGAGTATTAAGGCAGATATTTCATAACGATAAGAAACACATTTGTGAAGTAGTTTATCATAGATTTGTAAACAATTATATGAAAATAAGTATATTAATATAATATTCACAATAATGTTACGATTTCAGCGATACCGTCTGTACATGTTAGTCACATTCGGAAGTTACAGTATAAAAAGAAACATACCTTTTTGAGCATACGACTAACAACGACATTAATTGAACTTAAATACTTAAACTCAAAAACTCAAAATATACTTTATTCAAATGGGCTTTTAAAGCACTTTGGTATCATCAAGTTACAATTCATTTTTTTTTTTGTTTTTTATGAAGCCTATAGAGGATCTATTGAAATGTAGTTTCTACCGCAAAGAAACGTCAAGAAACTCGATTGTAATTCTTTTAAAATCGTTTTCACATAGAGTATTTTTATTAATAAAGATTTTGTATCTACATGGCGTACATATCCCCTTTTCATTTTCTTTGTCTAAAGATGTTGAAAAGAAAAAAATAATATATTATTTTATATAACATTTATAAAATTATAGTAATAAAATATTTATCTAAGAATCCAATAAAACGAGATGATTCACAATGCCTCCTACAGTTTGCTGGATATTTTATGTCATTGGAAAATAGTACTTATTCCAAAAAGAATAATTCTCATAATGTGATCACATTCGATATAAACATATTTTCGGTAATGTAACTAAGTGTAGATTAGCTCACTACGTTATAATGAGCTATTGAACGTTCGGAATACAATTGTTTATCGATTTGTCCTATTTCTTTATTATGAGTTATTTTTACGCGGAGATGTTGTATGAATTCGTTAGTTAGATCTGGCTTTTCTCGACTGCTCTATAAGTATTTTGGTTTAGTTATCCAGATGTTGTTATTTACGATCAATTGAATTCTCTTTCAATCGTCAGCAGTTTCGTATTTTTAATGTAAATTTTATTTATTTATTTTCCTGTAATTTATTTTGTGGTTAACTTTTTGAAGAAAATATATTTTAAATACACGATCAATGTGTTAAAAATTTTGATATGAAAATTATTTATCACAGCGTAATAATTATAACCGTTCACAAAATACCTTTTATGTGTATATTAATATTGTAGTGATATCCGACCCCGCATATTACGGGTTTAATTAAGGTTATATTCCAGGTATTTTTAACGCGCACATTTCGTGTTATATATTTAATAACCCTTACAAATAAGCGGGTTATTTAACGCAAATATTATTTAAAGAACCATACCTTATTAATTTACCATACGCGGTGGTTTCAGAGACTATCGCGTTTGAAGATTCAAACTCTTCAGCTGTATAATTAAATTAGTACATATTAGTAACGAATTTGACACGAAGGCGAGAATTACACCTATAACTATTTATCTCAGATTTTCATAAAGATGTACATAAGTTGCTTTTTAAATTTTAAATTGCTTTATATCTGAAGTAATGTCGGCAATGGCTTTCCATGGTTTAATGGTTACCAGGTTTCAGAGTTGATTTATGTCAGTTACGAGAGTAAAACTTACAAATGTATTTCTCGGCTGTATAAGTTATATCGCATGTCGGGAAGTTGTATTAACTAGGCCTTATATCGTTAATACGAGTATCATTTCATATATAAAATTTCATGTTTGTTTTTTTCGATCGTATCATATGCGCTTCCATACTCATCTAATCGCGATAGCACGTTGTTAACTTATTGTTTATATTTGCGAGAATTAAAGGTATAGCGCAATTATTTTTCGCGCGTATTGCACTCGTCAGACAGATAAATATCCAGATAGAAAAATATTCGTCGTCCGGTACACTAAAATCTACATGTAATGAGGACGAAGCCGCGTCCTAGTTGCTAGCTAGTTGGCTATATTATTTGTATTTCTTCTTAACCTCCAAGAAGTGTATTAATATTTATGGAATATGATTTAACATATTTTCAAATTAACTATCTTATATTTTTCTTTTATGAGCGTGTAAAAAACTAATAAATTTATATAGTAATATTATTCCTTTATTTAATTTATAAAAGCTAAGTTTATAAAGTTCGAAACCACAAATAGACACTTCGATTTTATTTATCTGCGTGATTGTCAATAAAAAAGGTTATTCACGTCAAAAAGGATTTAAAGCGAACCATACATTCTACGTCACGTGACTCCCGAATTTACAGCAAAATCACTGCATGTAATCACAGTATGCACAAGCGGTAATACTAAGGTCAACTACATACGCCCACAGTAAGTACTAAGGACGGATCTACCGTTGTGGTCACAATGGGCATGCCTACAAACTAATGGACGTTCGCCGTCACACACACGTCTAGTAAAAAAATAAAAAAATATTAAAAAGTCCCTGACGAATTGAAAACCTCCTTCTTATTTGTCACATGTTGAGAGATTCATAAAGTAACTAGTATAATTACGTTTCGCCTGTTGAGTGTGAGAATCTGAAGCGTAACTTATCTCACAATTTTGCAAAAAATAGAAAATTAAGGAAAACTTAACGAATATATACATTTTTTTTAATCAAGCGCAATTGACATTACGGTCAGTCGTTTGACGATTTTCTCAAATGACAGATCGTGCTCGACGTGTAAACGTCGTTTTGAATTTAATTGAATCGATGTATAGGTATATCATAGATCGGACATCTTGGCGTAGAGGTCACTACAGCTGATTGAAGCGCTAACGGTCGCGGATTCGAGCCCCGCTCTCGGCAAATATCTGTATTGGCCATACGGATGTTTGTCGTGGTCTGGGTGTTTGTGTTATTGTTGTGATTGTTTCCGGACCCCCGACACAAGGCCACGAGACCTTAATAGTTGGGTATTATGCGTTTATAGGTTAAATACTTTTATATTATTTATTCAAATTCGAACTGAATGTTCATACTTAAGACATGACAATGTCTGTCAGATCAACTAATATAAAATTAGTCTTATAAGTGATTGCTTCTGAAATCCTACTCGAATAATATGTATTGTTACCTTGACTTGGTTCCACTGTCCTAACGTGAATGGCCTTTCATTGTTCAAATTCATTACGAGCTCAACGCTGGGCTCTCAAAGGATTGAATAATTAATTAGTGAACAGTTCACTGATGGCAGCGGGATTTCACACGTTTAACGAGCTAATCGTACTGAATCCATGTAGAATTATATAAATAACACTATCTGATATATGTGTATATTTTAAAAATTATGCTTAATATATATGAAAAATATAATAAGTTTGAATTAGAAAAATATACAACTTTTGAATCGTCAAGTTTTACTAGCGTATAAGAACTACGATACAACTGAGTATATTCGGCAAAAAATACCTATTATTTATTATATTTAAAAATTTCGTTCCTAAAATTAGAGTCAAGATAATTTGAAGGTAAAAGCAAAAGGAGAAAGGAGGGCAGAGACACTTGTATGAGTAATCGGGGGCGGTATTGTGAGCTTTCAAAAAAATAATTAAATATAAATTTTTATACGCGTGTAATAAAAAAATTTATATTATGTGTATCAATATAAAGAACCAAGACATAGTAAATTACTTTCCTTGCAAAATTAGCATAAAAAAACAGCTTGTAATGTTCCACTTTTGGGTAAAGGCTTTTCCAACACTATCAAGTATTATAAACAACATAGTTACTAAAAAAATTAAAATGCCCACTGCTTAAATAAAAAAATATTTATACAAATTATTATTGAGATGTAAGAGTTTGTTGTTTTTAAACTATGTTGGCGAGTAACCCAGATGATTGGTTCGGAGCGTGTCTTTTGCAGAAGCCCGTTCAATCAGTCATTGATTTATCTACATCGATTTGGTGGATGATGGCGGAGTGCCCGTGTGCCGATAGCAGACCGCATATTTAGTTGAAACTGGAAAAGGTTTAAAAAATTGGAACTTGTATAGTTGTGCGTTCTTTGAGATAGAAATTTTTAGTGCATTTAGGTAATATTGTTCTTCTGAATTTAATATATTATTTCGACCTTTTATTTATTTATTTTTTTTTTATTTTGTTTTTATTAAAAAAATAATTTAACCTAATTGTAAAGTTACTTATCGTCGTAATAAAAATAATTTTATTTTAAATCTTGTGAATACATTTACATATAAATACAGATCCATAGTTTTCTTTATTTTATTAATAAGAATTATATAATATAAAGAATAAGCGCCTAGTTTTTAATAAAAGTTCAAGTTTCTTGCAAGGCTATCACATGTCAATTGATGTAGTTCCCTAACATAATTTTATAGATATGCACTTGAAACTTTATGAGTTTCAATAATAATCTATTTGTGTCGTGTTGTTAAGTAGTCATTTTACTTTCTTATTTGAGAAAAAAACTGCATAATGTTACACATCCATAAGTGTTATTTTAAGTACACGAAGTAAAAAATATAGCATTTAAAATGATATATTATTAATTCTAAATGGTGTCTATAAAAAAAAAACATGTAGTTTTTTCGCTCTTCTTTAAGTCGCTAATTATACCCTCAATATTAGAATTTCACTGACGTAATAGCATATTATTTTTTTATTATTTTAAAAAATTAACATCCATCCAGATTTTATAAACAGAAATATTATTCTTATCTTTTATCTGACAAAATTATTTCTTTTCTCTTTATTTAGTTAATTTAAATTGAGTTTTCAATTTTGTTTAAAGTGTACGCCAGACCGCTACGTTCCGCTACGTAACATCCGTAGCATTCTCGTAGAAAGCTACGTTGTTGAAATTCGTAGCACCTAAATAGTTTTGTTCTATATAAATAAAAAATTTGACCACTGGAAGGTGAACGAAATGAATAGATTGTCTTTATTATTTTTTAAATTCATACTATATATAATAATTAAATTGATACAATTCGATACGGCACTATGGAGTCTAAATATTATTGTTTTAGTTTTATTATTCTGATTTCGAAAATCATGTCAATTGTCTTGTTGGGTCCAAGATACTCTGATCATACTCAATCGCTAGCTAGTTGCTAGATAACGTCGTCAAAAGTATTTTGCATTTTAGGTATCATAATCCATGAGCTTAAATGTATGTATCTATATTATAATGTGCTTATTTCATTAATACCGTGAAGGTATTTTGTGTAGTGGTAATTAGTGAATAATAGCTATATACGGTATTATATTTGTGGTACCAATTAAACAAATGACTGCGATTTCTTTAATTATGCAAATTATTGGCTGTGAGCCGCGCTCTCACCCGCGGTCATTTGTGGAAAAATTATATTTATATAATGTTTGACTTTCCCACTTGAATCGGATATTTGTTATTTTATTGGCTTAAATTATGGTCTCGTGTAATTCTCTTTTTTATTTATTGATTTAAATAAATAAATTTTAATTTTAAACTGTGAGTGAAAAGTCTCGTCGAAATCGGCGCAGGCATTTCAAAGATTAGCGGGAACAAACGCACAGATAGGCAGACAAAAAATTTAAAAAATTGTGTTTTTGATATAAGTACCGTATATAGTTTCAAATGAGTTTAGTTAAAAACTATTAATTATAAATTACAAACAAACACTTCATTTTAATTAATTTGTATAAACTATGAAAACAAATTGCACTAACTTATTTATGTTCGAGTTTGCTCAGGTCTAATTAACGTGATGCGATATCTGTGAGAGGATCAAAGGATGCGCAGAGATCATTACGGAGCGACACTGACGTTGTGGCACAGGTATAACGTTGCTCTTCAAATACATAAGGACTCTCGTGTCCTTTGATGTACATAAATCGTGTTCATATTAAACGTAAGCCAGAAACTGTCGTTAATTAAAATTATGAAGGAAAAAATTCAATGAATTTTTTAATTATAGAATTTAGTATGTGAATACTTTTATTTATACTAAACGAACTTCTGTTAAGTTATCATCGTCGTCTATGTACATTAGCAGTACCGGAGTAACCATAAATGCATTACTAGTCTAGAAAGGAACAAAGTTTAGAGGAGACTAGGAAGTAGAGAAACGGACGGGTAAGGGGTTAGGCTTATATCTCTCTAACTCACCTTACGAAACACAGTTATTTACGACAATTTTCTGTAAGAATACTAACCGGTCGAACCACCTTCTATACAAGATGTCAATGGGCTTTAGCTAGGCTAAAGCCTCGTTTCACTGTAGCATGCGTAAGCGATCTTGTGGCTCTAATAGGACGTTGAGGACGCCGCTGGGTTTTAGTGGGTAATCTGGCGCATCTGTCAACAGGAATCTCACATACCTGTCTGAGTTATTTAGCGAGATGCATGCCCTAGCGAGAAAAAGCCTCTGACTGTGGTAAAGCCTTAATTAGGCTTTTATTTTATCACAGTAGAGCTAATCTCTACTACAAAATAGACTATACCGCAGTAAGTTCGAGGAGGTAATAATACAAATAACCGTGCATATTTTTTTTTCTTTTGATATGTACAATCATTGTATATTGTATATAATTTGATATGTAACCATATTCAAGCAAGTTTTACCGTGTTCAATTTAATTTAGATATAAGTAGTAAATAATATAATGAATAAAAGTCTTAATGTAATTTTACTTAAATTTAAATTATTTTTGTTCATGTTTATTTCAGTTGTTTTTATTTATTTTTGTTACTTTTTAATATCATAATTATTTATTCTTTTTTTTCATTTGCTTATACTTATATTTATTCCTGTACTTTTTATTATAATTAGCAAGTACAAGTAGTCTTATAAGTTTACTTGTGTGCATGATGAGTTAGCCTGTTATAATAACGCATCACACTCAACGGCCCCCATTAAGATCTCATGACTTTGTGTCGGGGTCCGGAAACACTCACAACACTAACAAAACCACCCAGACCACGACAAACATCTGTATGGCCAATACACACGTTTGCCGTGAGCGGGGATCGAACCCGCGACCGTTAGCGCTTTAGTCAGTTGCAGTTGCAGATCATTGCGCCAACGCGTCTGTCAAAATCTACAAAGCGGAACTCTGTATGGTTATTGATATTTTTAATTAACGTTGTAGGAATGTTTGTATATCCGTTGGATTCCTATTTTAAATAAATAAAATAATAGTAAGCTGGGTCGGACGTTAAAAGTGAAATATAGAAAGATAAGCTTACGCAAAACGAGAGCTTTATTTTCCTATTTATTCCGTGAAGTCGACACGCATGGGATGCGGAGATTTATAAAGTAAATCGAGCGAGGTGTTCGCGTCGCGCTGATGAATGTCGCGACGACAATGCCAAAAATAGGATTGCTACTTTTATTGCATAGTGCCCCTCGTAATATGTATTACTATGTGTATAGATTTACCATGGAATAGCAAAAATGTTTCCAATATTGTTTGTTTTTGAGGTGTAAATAATTTTATTATAACTAAGACTTAAAAATAAACCGATTTAAATACGCATTTTGGTTAACTTGGACAACACACTTATACCAGTTATTTCGATTTTAAAACCGAACCGCAGAACGAGCATGTGGGATCAATATGGGAATATATGCTTTCAAACAAAAAATAATTTTCTAACTGAGTTACGAGGTGATTATTTTTTAAAGTTGTTTGAAGATAGATGTACATATGTAAAATTATGCAACGTGATACAAAATATGTAACATGTGTGTTTGTCTATCTTTAATATTGTTTAATGTCTCGGAAAGGCATATAGGTCTCGTGGTTTATATTATACTAGCTTTTGCCTGAGACTTCGTCCGCGTTTTCGTCGTTATCCGTAAAAAAAAGTAGCGTATTGCCTTCCTCAGGGTTCAGTGGTTTTGATGTGACAGACAGATTAACTATCGTACTTTAGTATGAAAATATAATATGTCAATCCACAATACTTGATTTTTATGATTTTTTTATTAAATAGATAATAATGTTAACTTTAAACTTTTAAACTTTTAAATAAGGGACGAGTGAGAGTATTATAAACGTAAGAGTAAACAAATATAATCAGAATACTCCGAACTGCTAAGCTATCAGGAGTTACACGTGTTATTGTGAGTCAACCATAAAAGATAGACATATGCTGTTGCGGGATATTTTTTAGAAAATTTTATGTAGAATATTTCCGTCATACACGATTTCTATATAACTTTAACCATTAAGGCTGCATACGCGACGGAAGTTTAAAAATTGGAGTAACGTCTCCCGTTTTCTCAAAATTTGCCTTTACTTTAACCTGCCCAGGAGTATGAAGAATAATTGTAATAAGTTTCGTTAAAATCCGTCGAGTAGTTTTTGTTTCTATAAGGAACATACAGACAGACAGACAGACAGACAGACAAAAATTTTACATTTTTGGCATCAGTATCGATCACTAATCACCCTCTGATAGTTATTTTGAAAATATATTTCTTGTGCAGAATTGACTTCTCTACAGATTTATTATAAGTATAGAAGAAGATAACTTTGGTAACGCATAAATATAAATAATAAATAAATAAACGCATCACACTCAACGGCCCCCATTAAGATCTTGTGACCTTGTGTCGGGAGTCCGGAAACATACACAACACTAACACAAACACCCAGACCACGACAAATATCCGTATGGCCTATACAGACATTTGCCGTGAGCGGGGATCGAACCCGCGACTGTTAGCGCTACAGTCAGTTGCAGTGACCACTGCGCCAACGTGGCTGTCAAATATATTGTAAGATGGATGTACATTGTACTTTTCCCTGCCAAGGCGCTGATAGTTATAATATCATACAACTGTTTACGTTGTGAAAAATAATACATTGCGTTGAAAGTTAAAAAACGATATTTAAAAAAAGTAAATCCAGTATCGAGTAAATCAAACTCAAACAAAGCAAAACTGAGGTGAACCAGACCAAAACATAACGTGTTTAACAGTAAACAGAGCTTATCATGAATTTTCGATACGTTTTAATGTGTATCTTTGCATAATTAATACGTTATTAACGATAGAATGGGAATTAATGAAAAAAATATGTGAAATATTTAAATAAGTGCAATAATCCCGTGCAGAAATTTATGCTATGAAAAACTGAAATTGGTATATTATTTTATGTAAAATATATTGTTGATTTAATGAATAATAATAGTATAATAAGTGATTAAATTTTAAAATAAAAGCGCACACAAAAAAACTTAATTTTCTTATTAGTATTTATTTATTTATTTTTATTTATTTATTTATAAAGGGTTACCAACAAGACACACAATCGTTACATGGATAAAAACAAGACATCATAACATATTTATAAAAAGGCGCCTTAATTATAGGTAACACTACATTTACCATATCAACGAAATTTAATATGTAAAAAGTGACAGAATAAAATAAAATAAAATTATAGTTAATTAAATTAAAATTAAATAAGCCTAAATTAAATAATATAAGTCATGAAAGAAAACATAAAATAAAACAATAGAGACAAATATACTAATCAACGAAATAAAATAATAACTATTCATGCTTGGTAAGTAATAATGACCGTAAACATTTTTTAAATTTAATATTGTTTACACCAAAAATATCAATATTGGAGGTTTTTGACAAACAGTTATATGATCGAGTTATTCTAGTAATGGGGGCATTATGTCCTAGGTTCGATTTAACTATTTTACTATGAAACAATGAAAATTTATTAGATCTTGGCAATCTTAATGGTGTAGAAATATTAACAAGGGAAAGTAAATAATTAGAATCAAGGATACCGTTAACAATTTTGAATAAAAAGAGATTATCAAGTAAGTGCCTTCGATCGGAGAGGGAATTCATTTTAAAATATTTAAGTCTATCGTCATAACTATGAATTTTTTTAGCAATCCTACAATTATAGGAAAGATGCCACAGAAAACGCTTTTGAACGTTTTCCAATCTCTTAATATATATATCATAACGAGGGTTCCAAACAACGCTGCAGTATTCCAAATTACTACGGACTAGTGCATAAAATAAAGTTATTTTAGTTTCTGGCTTTTTAAGTTCTTTGCAGTTGCGTAAAATAAATCCAAGAGATTTGAGGCTTTTCTTACAGATATAATCAATATGAAGGTTAAAACGAAGTTTCGAATCAATAATAACTCCGAGATCTTTAATGTGGGTGACTTCTTTTAAGGGGATATTATTAAGCTCGTAAAATCTATTAAATGTGGAATGTGATTTTGTAAAGCGTATAACATAACATTTATCAATATTTAGATACATACAGTTTGTTTTACACCAGGAAACTAGGCGAGTTAGATCACTCTGTAAAAGTTTTGCATCATTAAGGTCAAGAACACATCTAGATATTTTCAGATCGTCTGCATACAGATAAAATTTGGAATAAAGAAAATTACTGTCAATATCATTAACAAATATATTAAATAGAATAGGCCCCAAGACGGAACCTTGTGGAACACCAGAAAGAGCTTTAAAAGGTGCAGATTTATAGCCATTAACTACAACAACCGACTGTCTGTCGCTAAGGTAGGAGCTGAACCAATTTAGAAGATGGCCTGTGATCCCATTTATGGCAAGTTTATTGAGTAGGATGATATGGTTTACTTTATCGAAAGCCTTGCTGAAATCAGTATATATAACGTCTACAGGCTTTCTAGAGTCTACCAAAGTTGAAAGGTCCTCAATAAAAGAGACAAGATTCGTACAAGTTGATCTATTTTTTAAAAATCCGTGTTGATATTCTGAAAACACGCGTTTAAGATGACAGGTAATTATAGTACATATAAGTTTTTCAAACACTTTAGCGAACACAGAAAGAATGGATATAGGTCTATAATTTTTTACTGATTCCCGATTACCACTTTTAAATAATGGTACCACTAAAGCATTTTTCCAAATAGAAGGGAAATAGCCAGAGGACAAGGATTTATTAAATATAATCCAAAGAGGGTATGCAAGTTCAGAGGCACAACTGACAGCGAAAATAGACGGTATACCGTCTGAGCCGGCACCTTTGTGGGGGTCCATTCTTTTTAAAACTTTTAATATTGCATCCTCTGTGAGAGTAATGCTGTTGAGAAAATTGGAAGAAGAGTAAAATTCCGGATTATTGTGATTCTTAGATAAGTTTGAGTCTGCGTTATAAACAGACGAAAAATGACTAGCGAATAAATTACATATATCATCCCCTTGAGTTGCAGTTCTTCCATCTCGAGACATTGTATTAGGATAAGTATTTTTAGTTACTTTTTTCTTTTTGAAAAAAGACCACAATAGCTTAGGGTTGCTTTTAAATAGTGATTCTAGTTGCGATATATAGATTCTATAACATATTAATTGAATATCCTCACATCTCTTTCTTAACAATTCAAAAGACAAAAGGTCGAGTGGATTTCTATTGAATTTTATTAATTTAATCCGATACTTATATTTTTCGCGCAAAAGATTAATGAGATTTTTTGTAAACCAAACCGGATATTTTACATTGGATGGTTTTGATTTTGGCACGTATTTAATTATTATTTTGTGAACATAGTTGTAAAATATGTTAAGCATGTCGTCAACAGTGTCACAAGCCTCGAGTAATGTGTTCCAAGTTATAGTACTAAGTTCTTTTTTTATTTTGTCATAGTCAGCTTTATAAAAACAATATCTTGAATTATTAATATTCAAAGGTAATTCTCTACTAACAGCGAAATTAAAAGAAATTTGTAAAGGAGGATGGTATGCATCAATAACACTCAAAGGGCTTTTGCTTAAGTACAGGTTTGAAATATTAAAATTTGTAAGCACTAAATCTAAAATCTTATTCTTCATATTTAATATGTCATTATTTTGTTTAAAAGAGTGTAATGATATTAAATCAGACAGCATTTGACTAAAGACACTAGTGCTGGGATCAGGTTCTGAATTACTCCAAGAAATATTCCCTATATTAAAATCACCAATGATAAGTACATTCTTAATATTATTATTATCTAATACACGGTTGACGTTCTCTAAAAAATGTTCCAAAATATGTTTTTGGACAGGAGAAGGAAGATATATTCCACATATTAATAACTGCTCTGATTTGCCGTCGACATTATTTAAATCAACACACAACCATATATCTTCGCAATTAGATTCGCAACTAGTCAAACGTCTAGACTTAATGTTTTTATTTATTGCTATTAAAATTCCTCCTCCATTTTTATTGCCATGAAAGCCACTGGATTCACGATCCCTTCTATATACAATGTAACGGACATCAAAAAGTTCAGAATCAAAAACGCTACTATTTAACCATGTTTCAGTTAGTATTATAATGTCGTGGTCACTACATACGACATTACCATATAGCTCTATTGTTTTAGTTCTTAGTCCTCTAACGTTTTGATAGTATATATTTAAATTACTGAATGTAATGTTTATAATATAAATGCATTAAAGACAATGTTACTTTAAAATAGAAGAAAAAAAACAAATTAAACAATATAAGATAAAAACCAATTAATGCAAGTTATCTAGAACAGACTTATCTTTAACAAGTATGTATTTAGATTCAGGTGACTTCCTTAAGAAAATTTTTCCATCACGAATCCAAGTGAACTTGAATCCAAGTTCTTTTGCCTTTATCCTAGCAGCTGCATGTAGCGATTTATTTTCAGGTGTAAGATTTTCAGCAACATAGACTGGACAGTTTCTCATATCAGCAATACCTAGATGGCTAGCATTAAGCTTATCTTTTGGATTCAATTTGTTAAAAGTAATAGAGGCGGCAAGAAAACTATCTCTCAACCGCGGACTACTAAAGCGGACTAGTATTGAACGCGGACGGGCATTGTTGTTGTTCATTTTAGCCACACGAGTACAGTAATGGATATCCTCGACTTTTACTGGGCATTTGATTATATTTCCTAATTGTTGCACTAAATTCGAGATATTTTCTGTCTTGTGTTCAGGAACACAGTTAATATCTATGTTATTAGATCGTGATTGTTGTTCCATTTGATGCAGTCGAGCAGTTAATTCTTTAGTGTATGTGCGTAAAAAGTCACTCTCTTTTCGTAGGAGCATTAACTCATTTTTTTGTGAATCGTATTCCTTTTGTAATTTATCATAATCATCACTCAAATATGTAAGAGTTTGTTCAAAATTCGCTACTTGAGATTTAATTTGGCACAACTGGTCATTCAAAACACTGCGCAATTCTTCTCTTATTATTTCTCGAATACTTTCGGATGATATACATGTGCATTGAGTTATGTTATGAGATTGTTTGTGGCGAAGTGTAACATTATCAGTATCTTGCACAGGTTTAGGTGCCGATGAGGTAATGCGGATGGGAGTGTTGGAATTATCACCGCCTTTAGGTTCATTACAACGACATGATGGACAGACCCACTCACTTTTAAATACATTTGATAGACTTTTAAATTTTTTCAACGTAAAATTTAAACATGCAAAGTGGTACTTATCAGTGCAACGGGAGCATTGCATCACACCTGAATCACCCACAGCTTTTGTACAGCCGGCACAATCATTAGTTGACATCGTGGATATACTCCAATTAAATACAATTTTATAGTTTATATAAAACACTTAAATATTAAAAATTCATTAAATTTATCACTTTTTTGCTTTAATAATATGAGAGAAAAATTAAAGACGTTGCTATAATGAAAAGTAAGTATATTTTGAAAGCTGTATCGGTATTATTCTAATATAGACAGGTAAAATTTGTTTATAAGTTTGTATGTAGGGAGTTATCTCCGAAACTACTGATCCAATTTAAAGTTTGGGTATAGGCAATATTAAATCACGCTACGGCTCATGGGAGCAAAGGAATTATAAGCGCGAGTAATAATGCGATAGTCATATAGTTTTTTTATAAGCAAAAAAAATATCAGTATCATTTGATACCATTTATACACAAAGTATTATGAAGGTGATCTTAAAGTATACTTTTTAAACTGAAAAATATCATGTAAGTGAGAAAGATCGAAGGTGTTCTTCAGTAAATTTTCCGGCGCAGGCAGGCAGGAAGGCTCAAACGAGCGCCTTCCGGTGAGATACGTGCTCCGTGAACATTGGACAGGTGCTTTCAATTAAGTCGTTCTCTGTTATGTATAGCGATACATGTTAATTTTTATTCACGCTGTATAAAATGTTCTACTGTTTTTTTTAACGTTCGTTTAAGAGCTTTGCAACTATGCAACTATTATTGAATGAATTAAAATAAGTAGTGAGTAGTTCATTGAGGTAGAGCCTAGCTGTGGCCTAATTACTACAGCTCATATACGGGCTGGCTCGACAGGGCAGTACCTCACTTTTGACGGACAATCGGCGTCAAATTTTAATATATATAATTCAAAGGAGACTGACTGACATAGTGATCTATCAACGCAGAGCCGAAACCACTGGAGGGATCGGGCTGCAATTTGGCATGCAGGTAGATGTTATCCGCTAAGAAAGTATTTTGATTATTTCTGCCCCCAAGGAGATAAAATAGGGAATGAAAGTTTGTATGAAACTTTGTCAATTTTAAACCGATCGGGATGAGACTTTGAATGCATAAAGCCACTATGACGTAGGCATCACAGACATCGCATACGAAGTCGCGAGCATCAGCTAATACCTTATACACTTCCTTTTCGTACTCCATGTTTCCTTTTATCTCTTATTATTAGTTTAGCTGGTTTTAAAAGAGTTACTATCGAGTTTCTTGCCGGTTCTTCTCGGTAGAGACTGCATTCCGAACCGGTGGTAGCTTTATAAAAATTAAAATATGACATGTAACTTGACGATTCGAAAGTGCTGTTAAAGCCCATTTGAATAAAGTATATTTTGAGTTTGAGTTTGAGTTTGAACGCATTTCTGGTTCCTCTGGTCTGCAAATGTCGTTGGGCAGCGGTAAACACTTAACATCAGGGGTTTCGCTGCTCGTTTGCGAGCTATTTCACGTGAAAATAGTAATAAAAATCTGTCAAGTGCGAAACGTACAAAAGATAATTTTCATAAATAAAAAAACACTACTTTATGCCTATTTTATGTGAGAGTGTCATGTTTGGTGAAGTCGGCGGGTCTAGCTAGGTTCTAGATAGTGTATCCGCAGAAAGACTATGGGTTATTTCATAATCCTTATAAATAATATAAACGTGAAAGTTTGTATAGATGAATGATTTGTTACTGAAGAAATTTTGATAAAACTTTACAGAAATAACGCGGGCGAAGCCGAAGGCGTATACTAGTGTTTAAATATTTACTTTATACAACACTTCTACAAGTATTTTATATAACGGGTCTTATCGCGATACTGACAGACTAGTCAGCTCGTGACCACGACGGATGTAACTTTGTCGAAACGTGGGGCAATAAAAAGGTACTACTACCATTAGTTATCGCGATAAAACCCGTTATATTAAATATGAATAATATAAATCGCGAAAGTTTAAAATATATAACTTACACACATTTTCGAAAAAACAAAATACATATGAGTTCAAAGGTAAACAGAAAGATTGTTTTAAAGTTTAAAATATGGACAACGTAAAGTGATAATAAAAAGAATATTATTCTTTGTAATGGTTCATTACACTTCAACGGAGTTCTAATAAAACCCATTCGTTACTTCGTTCTCGGGGTGTGGTTGGCGCGCTCGTTTCGTTCGTTCCCGCAATCACGATTCATTCATTGACCTTTAACTAATCTAGACTATTGTTAAATATTAGTTTTACCAGAACCAATAATTATATTCTATATAACATAGTAAAATGTATTGATTAATAATATGTTTTATTTAAAGTTACTATATTATATTTAAATTAGATATGTATAAACTAAATAAAAAATAATTCTTTATAATCATGTCTTTTATTATCGTATTCATAATTAATTTAACTAATCAACTTGGAAAATAGAGGCTTTTAATATCAATAGAAAGTGGAGAAAAGCTGTAACAAGAATTTCAAATAACCAACTGAGTTACGGCCTAGATGTAATACTCTCAAGGATTACTATTTCAGCTCTAACACAGTATTGCTCGGGGTACCACACTCTCACAAGATCAGCAAAGAAGTAATTAATATAGCTGAGTTCTGGATAGTGAGTGAGAGAGCCCAACGTCCTCCTTTCCTTAGTTCCTATTTGCGTTCATCCCTATTTATTGTTAAGCTATGGATACTCTGGTGCTGCAATCAGATGGGCCGCCTGCGTGTTTCCTTCAATTTTTAATAAAATAAAATATTTGCCAAGCCAAGTCGGGTACGAAATTCACGGGGTGCTAGTTGATTTTTAGAAACATTATAAAAAACAGAAAATAGGTCTATATTTCCATTGAACTTCGTTATTTTATCAATGTACTTACAAAACTAAACTAATAAAAAAACACAATTGAAACCTCTGTTTCATAGAGTTTTCTAACGATACGTAATAAATAGTTGAGTTAATCTACGAGTAGTTTTCATTATCACGTCCACTGCACTGCGGTTACCTTAGTGATGTGACTCGAGTCGATTTTCAATCGAGCGACTCAAGTCAATTTATAGACTTTGTTAAAAAATATGGTCAATTGACACGGTTATTGTTGAGTCATTTGAGTCATTCGAGGAACTTAAAACATCGAGTGACCTTAGTGGGTCGTTTTATACGTATAATTTGTACTGCGCTGTACCCTATTATTATACCTAGGTATAGTAATAGGTATAAAATAAATAATATTAACTGGTCCTTGTGGTTTCATTCATTGACCTTTAATTTTATATTTACTACTTCGCTCCTGTGAGTCGTAGCGTGATGTAATGTAGTCTATATTTTTTCTCAATAATAGAGCTATCCAACGCAACAAGGTTTTTTCAAATTGGGTAAGTAGTTTTAGTGATTACCCAGGAAATACAAACTTACAAAAAAATATATTTCTTTATAATATTAGTATAGATTATGGCTAGCACCTCTTTGGCAACATTTTTGAAATCGGATTAGTCGTTTCAGAGATTACCTCTTACACACAAACGTACTAACTTTACCTCTTTATAATATTAGTATAGGTAAATGGCCCAGTAAAATTCATATCACCTGCAATAACTGATTTTATTTTTTTCGGTTTATGGCTTTTCCTTTTTAAACTAACTCAACATTGGGACGAACAATACAAAATAATTGTTTAAATCTATGGACCCTATTTCAAGGTGACAACAGTTTCTATACGGCTCGGGAAAGTAACAGACTCCCACAGAAAGTCGGTGTAACACTGTTATAGTTTAAAAAGTTCTGTGGTTTCAACGGTGAGTGAGCCAAAGTCTTGGGCTAGTGTAATTTAAAAAACGCAAATTATTTTAAACTCGAATATAATACATTGAAGTATTCCATATTTATTATTTAATTTCATACTACACTCGTGTCTCAATGACTCGGAAATTCAAGTACCGTGAAAATCGATTCAACTCGATTTGCAAAATCGTATTCGCATCACTAAACTGCCCCGCTGGACGTAAGCCGGCGCCAGTTAAACCGAGGCCATTCGTTACTCGATAATTAATAGTCACTAGCGTTCATTTTAACATAAACAAAATTGATTAATAGCGATTATCGGTCCGATATCGAACAAGTGGTTTGTAGAATATTTAAAATTATATTTTTGTTAGTTCGCCTTCGATTAAAATATTGGTATTGTGTTCTTAAGTTCTTGAATTACGCAATGGTTTTTATTTTCCAGCGACTTCAAAAAAGGGAGAGTGTAAATTATGATATTTTTTATGTTCATTACCTCGGAATTCCATCATGTCTTAACGGATTTTGAAAGTTCTTTGAATGGGTAAGCTTTCAGGTTCCATAAAATTTACATCAAAATCGGTTTAGTAGTTCAATTTTTAAATAAAAATAATAGGAATTTATATGTCATCCAAGCAACGTAATGAATGTATTTTGCTTATAAAGTCGGTCTATTTAGAAATTATATATAATAGTTTCTATTATGTTATAATACTTTTCACATGAAAATGTTTTCATCGTTATTGTTAATTGATGCTTGTATTGCAATTGAATTTAGGATGTTTAACCGAATTAAAAAAGGTGTGTATGTGTGTGTACACGTAAGCTCTTCAGTAACTATCAACACGTGATCCGCGCTTGCTGTAAGCAACAGTTCTGTGTAAATATCTGTCGGTTATATGTTTTTATAAACATAATTTTAATTTTACAAGTATTATAGTAAAAGATATTTATTGATTAGTCTATATAGTTAGGTACGTTATAGATATTATATATAAAAATTGAAATGTGTATGTAAGTTTTGTTGAAACTAGGCAATCTTAAGTGTAGCGAATTATGTGAAATTTAATAGATATCAGGTGAACACAATATTTTTTTGGATTTTCTGCAAAAGTGAATTGTTAATTATAAATATAAATGTCCAACCTACTGTCTATTCATCACGCAAAAGGTTTGTGGAACATTGTCTTAAAGCAAAATTCGTCAAAATATATCTATGATATATCAGCTTTTACGCATCCACACACTATATAATAACACCTCATCCTTCAGCTGTGGATCTTCTGATGCTACAAATCTTCGTGATAGTGGTCACTTTCAACTGACTTCAAAGAGGAGAAGGTTCTCAATTCTTAACATATGTTTTTTTAATGTTTCTTACCTTAGAATTCCGTAAATTCTAAACCGATTTTGAAAATTCTTTTTTTTATTCGAAAGGGTTCAGATTAGTCGCATTGGTTCAGTAGTTTAGCTTTTAAATCAATATAACTAGAATTAGTATGTCATCCAAGCAAATGATATTGCACATTTTGCTTATAAAAAGTTATTTTTTTTAATGAAGATATGTATGTGGTATAAGGTATAAATAAAACACATGATAAACAGAATCATCGTTTTAATTCTAAGGGAGAATGTTATCTTACATTAGAACTCAGTTCCGTAACTGTATTAGATTACAAACGTTGAGATATTAATATTTTACAGTCACCAAGTGCAGAATATTATTTACACAAAAAATCTTTGAGCCGTTTCATTATTAGGGTCCGGACGCACTTGTACGAAGATATACTGCCTTACTACAAAAGATTTAAACAGACGTTAAACGCGTGTTTAAAAAAATCCGTACTACAAATCCGCGTCTAAACACAGTTTTGAGTTAAACATGCTTTAGATTAACATACGTTTAACATTTTATCAATAAGTTTTTTTATGAGTTTATTCGCTGTTAAGTAATTTAGATAATATTTTAAGCAATGTTTAATTTTTAAACACTGTCTGTCATACTACAAAAGACGCATTAAAACCATGTTGAACACTAAACAGTGTTTAGTTAGACACGTGTTGGACATGGTTTTAATGCTCCTTTTGTAGTGTGACAGATAATGTTTATCATTTGCGCACAACGATTTCAACTTAACCTTAAAGAGCCTAATGTATTTTGAGTTTGCGTATTTTAATGAGCCCAGTGAATAACAACGAATCTCACGTCTTATACAGTTTTTTATAACGTATTACACAGTCGTATAACGTTTTATAACGTTAGATTCATTGTTCACGGATTTTCAACTCTTGTAATAATATGTCGTCATACTATCTCTCCAGACATCAATAAGGGTTGCTAAGTAAAACTCCAGGTTGCTTTTATATCAGTCCCATTAGCAGTATGTATTTATTTTTTTAGCACGCTGTAACTGAAATAGCTTGATTGGTCAAACATTCAAACATGCTAGGTGTTATAAGGCTGGTTTTAATAGCTATATCATAATAGTTGTTCTGGCTAACTTCGTAACACTTACGAATCAGTAAATATTGTGTTAGCTTATTATCCGTAACTTTTTTTTGTGAATTTTTCTAATGTTTATGTTAGTTATTCTGCTATTAGTTGCAGAGACAAATCCAATAAGCCAAAGATTATAAAAATCGGTTCAGCCGTTCTTAAATTATAAATTGTGTAATTCGGGTTAACTCTTCTTTATACATATAAAATAATAAGATTTACTTATCGGCCTTTTATTTTTTTACTTCGGTCTTATGGCCCAAAATAAAATATTACTTGTTGTACTAAAATAAAAGACATAGTTAATACTTGAACGATCACTTCAAACATTTTGTCATTGCCTGACGTAGACTAATAACAAGACGTCAAAATACGTCCCATTGAGACTTTTCCAGGTCTTCAAATGTGTGTATCTAAATACACGAGTGTGTGCTGGTGATATGTCTATTTTATTATATATTAATCGTTCCCTGTCCTTCATTCTAACATATCAGAAATTTCGTTTATGTGGTTCCGCATACTGCTGAAACACTATGTACCAAGCAGTAACGTAAACTTCTTACTACAGGAACATGATATACGGCTGGTATTTAAATATCATTGTATGTCACTACAGTTTGTAAAACCGACTGCTAAGTCTGTACATCTAGTAGAAGTGTTGATAGCGTAATTTTTTAACAGTATTTTTGACTAATTTTGCATACATTGACAAGCAGCGCCTCTAGCGGAAATTTCACTAGTCAATGTATGGTAGAATACCGATCGAAAATTACTTTATCCAAAATTATAAATGCTCGTATTAGTTGTTTTGATTATTCGACTACGAAAAGTAGGGGACGACATGTTTTTTTTTTAATTCCGCGTTTAATTTCATTGGATCGTGCAAGTGTGTCCGGCCCTTCATACATACATACGAGGTGCACAGAGAAACATGAAACTAACAACAAAACTTAGTTATTACAATTGTTCATAAAATGTATTTATTCATATAATCGAAGTTTTGTACAGTTAATGAGAGTAACATTACCTCTTATTTTGCTTTGAGCAATTAATTCTTAATATAATATATAATTGTAAATATACATAAATAATCACTAGAATATCTGAACACAAGAACACGAACAGGAAATTCACTAGTTTCATAAATAAATTTATTTTATTCCGTTTACAATAATCTTGTAACGTTAAAAATATTAAACCCTATAAATAATATATTCGTAAACAGAGGAATTGGTATTTCTTAAGCTTTTTTTACAAGGAATGTAAGGTTATAACCGTCACATAACGGACACAATATGACAGACGTTAAAATTACTTGATTTTACAGTTTCATAAAACTTTCTAGGAAACCATATTGTTCTCATAGATAAAGTTGAATAACGTCATAAAGCGGTCGCTTAATGACGGCTACCTTTAGAAACTCGAGCGGGACGATATGTGATAATCAACTTTAGAGATTCTTTATAACGGAAAATGTACGACGATGTACAGAGATATACTCTGGCGAGGAGGGCGTGGGGGTATATTATAAAGACGGCCCCTCATAACATAATTAGTTATATTTCTTCTTCTGATAAGAATCGAATTATTCTTCTGCTAACAATTTCTGAACATGAAATACTCTTTTAATAAATTATCAGTACATATTATAGATGTCTTTACAATATTCGAAAATACTGCCTGTTTTTATTCGAAAAAACAATAAGTGGGGCATACATTTTTTTATGGAATTTAAAAGTTGTTTTGGTGATATCACAAAATATAAAGATGGCTGTGCGTAATCTTATGAACCACAACACAACAGTATTTTAAAGGGGACGAAAACAATTTAAAAACCTCAAAACAAAAATATAATAACAAAACTTTCCATCTCACAAGTACTGCTTTAACACTATTTGTTAATAATTAACGATTCTCTATGTCGTTTATTTTCAAACGGTTATTGGTATTATTTTTTCGAGTGTTATTTATAAATAAAAATCTCACACACTATACATATTTATTTAAATTCAGACGTACTTCAAAACAGAAGGTTAAGACCCCTGCATACTACAGATTTTCTATCAGCCGATAGTTTGGTAAGCTGCGCCTGAGTCGGTGGATAAAAAATAGTAGACCATAATAACTTATACTCTATTAAATAATCCACCTCATTACTACTCGACAGTCCAAATTATAGACAATTGTGTAAATAAACTTTTATTAATAATTTGTATTAGTGTCAACAACACACGCTGGATTGCATCATCATATTGATTAAACCCGGTTAAAGTATAAGCCAATAGAAAAGCTGTAGTCTGGGTTGTAATATTAATTTAGTATAGTTCGGGATGGATTAATCTAATAACTATAGCGCGCCGCGACACCGCTGTATGGCGTACAAACAAATGACCAACAGAACCAACCAGTTACTTAAATTATTGCTGGCGTTGCGACTCAGCGTGGCGGCCATCTTGTCACCTGTGAATAGAACCATCAATTAATTCAAATTCAAAATATACTTTATTCAAATAGGCTATTTACAGCACTTTGGATCGTCAAGTTAGAGGTCCATTGGTTATAGATTTTTTTAAGCTACCACCGGTTCGGAATGTAGTCTCTACCGAGAAGAACCGGCAAGAAACTCGATAGGTAATCTTTTAAAAATCATTCATACATTATGTATTTTTATAGCATTTTTTTTTAAACCTGTAAGAACATCAACGCACCTTAGATCCACGCCTCTTTGTCGTCAAAATATTCTTGTATGGTATAATATGCTTTATTTATTAAAGATATTTTAACGTAGGCTTTAAACTTATTAAGTGGCAAATGTAAAACTGTTTGCGGGATTTAATTGGCTGCGATAAGCAGTAATGTGTAAAACCACTAAAAGTTGATTTTGGAGATATTGCTGTATTCGTATAATGCGTCACATATTTAACATTATTCAAATTTTTTTAAAAGTCATCTAAACCAAATAAGTGTGAAAAAAGTTTCTTAATATAGTGTTTTCCATATTGATGTCTGTTCTATATTTTCCAATATATAATACTCGCATAGATTAAAAAAACTTATCTATATACTAATAATAAAATTCTAGAGGGTCGATGTCTGTACATGGAAGATATATGAAAAAAAATCTCACTGGGGGCCTTTACCAACGCAATAGAACCCAAAACAAAGATTTTTAGAATTCTTATCTGTTTGTCTGTTTGTCTGTTTGTCTGTTTGTCTGTTTGTCTGTTTATCTGTGCGTTTGTGCACGCTAATCTCAGAAACGGCTTATCCGATTTAGATGCGGTTTTCACTAATATATTGTGGTAAGCTTCACTTAACATTTAGGGTTTGTTTCATGTCAATCGGTTCATAAATAAAAAAGTTATGTCAATTTAAGGGTTCACGTCGAACATTATTTAGTACTTTTTACTAAATGCATGAAAGTACATACATATATACAGTACTTATATCAAAAAATACATTTTTTAATTTTTGTCTGTCAGTCTGTCTGCCTATCTGTTTGTTCCGACTAATCTTTAAAACGGCTAAACCAATTTTGATGGTACTTTTACTTGCAGTTAGCAAATGTTATAAGAAGTGACTTAGGCTTACTTCTATTTTAGATATTTTTAATCTATACATATAAAAAAAATTCCAACGGGTCGCTGTCTGTACATAGAAGATATATTAAAAAAAAAAAAAAACAAATTATTTGGGCCTTTACATACGCAATAGAACCCAAAACAATAATTGTTAGAATTTTTGTCTGTTTGTCTGTTTATCAGTGCGTTTGCGCCCACTAATCTCATGAACGGCTTATCCGATTTAGATGTGGTTTTCATGATTATATTGCAGTAAGGTTCACTTAACATTTGGTGTTTATTTAATTTCAATCGATTCATAAAAAAAAGTTATGTCAATTTAAGGGTTCACGTCGAACATTATTTTGTACTTTTCACTAAATGCATGAAAGTACATACATATATACAGTACTTATATCAAAAAATATATTTTTTAATTTTTGTCTGTCAGTCTGTCTGCCTATCTGTTTGTTCCGACTAATCTTTAAAACGGCTGAACCAATTTTGATGGTACTTTTACTTGCAGTTAGCAAATGTTATAAGAAGTGACTTAGGCTTACTTCTATTTTAGATATTTTTAATCTATACATATAAAAAAAAATCTAACGGGTCGCTGTCTGTACATAGAAGATATATGAAAAAAACAAATTATTTGGGCCTTTACATACGCAATAGAACCCAAAACAATAATTGTTACAACCTTTGTCTGTTTGTCTGTTAATCAGTGCGTTTGCGCCCGCTAATCTCAGAAACGGCTTATCCGATTTAGATGTGGTTTTCATGATTATTTTGCGGTAAGGTTCACTTAACATTTGGTGTTTATTTAATTTCAATCGATTCATAAAAAAAAGTTATGTCAATTTAAGGGTTCACGTCGAACAGTATTTTATGCTTTTCACTAAATGCATAAAAGTATATACATTACTTACATCAAAAAATCAATTTTTTAATTTTTTGTCTGTCAGTCTGTTTCTTACGACTAATCTCTGAAACAGCTGAATCAAATTTGATGGGACTTTCACAAGCAATTAGGGAATGTCCATTAATCACGTGAGGTCCAGAAAGGGAGAGGAGATGGAAGAAGAAATTCACGAAATATAACAAAGTCTAAAAAGTTCTTCAAAACATGACGTATTTAATGGCTAATATTATAAGGATTAACTTTAGCTACTTTTTTAATATGTTTATTTTAATGAATACGTAAAAAAGAGAATTACGCGATAACAAAATATTGTAGAAACCAATAAAATAGTGAACAATTTCCGATTTAAGAAGGGAAGGTATAATCTATATCTATATCTATACTAATAATAAAATTCTAGAGGGTCGATGTCTGTACATGGAAGATATATGAAAAAAAATCTCACTGGGGGCCTTTACCAACGCAATAGAACCCAAAACAAAGATTTTTAGAATTCTTATCTGTTTGTCTGTTTGTCTGTTTGTCTGTTTGTCTGTTTGTCTGTTTATCTGTGCGTTTGTGCACGCTAATCTCAGAAACGGCTTATCCGATTTAGATGCGGTTTTCACTAATATATTGTGGTAAGCTTCACTTAACATTTAGGGTTTGTTTCATGTCAATCGGTTCATAAATAAAAAAGTTATGTCAATTTAAGGGTTCACGTCGAACATTATTTAGTACTTTTTACTAAATGCATGAAAGTACATACATATATACAGTACTTATATCAAAAAATACATTTTTTAATTTTTGTCTGTCAGTCTGTCTGCCTATCTGTTTGTTCCGACTAATCTTTAAAACGGCTAAACCAATTTTGATGGTACTTTTACTTGCAGTTAGCAAATGTTATAAGAAGTGACTTAGGCTTACTTCTATTTTAGATATTTTTAATCTATACATATAAAAAAAATTCCAACGGGTCGCTGTCTGTACATAGAAGATATATGAAAAAAACAAATTATTTGGGCCTTTACATACGCAATAGAACCCAAAACAATAATTGTTAGAATTTTTGTCTGTTTGTCTGTTTATCAGTGCGTTTGCGCCCACTAATCTCATGAACGGCTTATCCGATTTAGATGTGGTTTTCATGATTATATTGCAGTAAGGTTCACTTAACATTTGGTGTTTATTTAATTTCAATCGATTCATAAAAAAAAGTTATGTCAATTTAAGGGTTCACGTCGAACATTATTTTGTACTTTTCACTAAATGCATGAAAGTACATACATATATACAGTACTTATATCAAAAAATATATTTTTTAATTTTTGTCTGTCAGTCTGTCTGCCTATCTGTTTGTTCCGACTAATCTTTAAAACGGCTGAACCAATTTTGATGGTACTTTTACTTGCAGTTAGCAAATGTTATAAGAAGTGACTTAGGCTTACTTCTATTTTAGATATTTTTAATCTATACATATAAAAAAAAATCTAACGGGTCGCTGTCTGTACATAGAAGATATATGAAAAAAACAAATTATTTGGGCCTTTACATACGCAATAGAACCCAAAACAATAATTGTTACAACCTTTGTCTGTTTGTCTGTTAATCAGTGCGTTTGCGCCCGCTAATCTCAGAAACGGCTTATCCGATTTAGATGTGGTTTTCATGATTATTTTGCGGTAAGGTTCACTTAACATTTGGTGTTTATTTAATTTCAATCGATTCATAAAAAAAAGTTATGTCAATTTAAGGGTTCACGTCGAACAGTATTTTATGCTTTTCACTAAATGCATAAAAGTATATACATTACTTACATCAAAAAATCAATTTTTTAATTTTTTGTCTGTCAGTCTGTTTCTTACGACTAATCTCTGAAACAGCTGAATCAAATTTGATGGGACTTTCACAAGCAATTAGGGAATGTCCATTAATCACGTGAGGTCCAGAAAGGGAGAGGAGATGGAAGAAGAAATTCACGAAATATAACAAAGTCTAAAAAGTTCTTCAAAACATGACGTATTTAATGGCTAATATTATAAGGATTAACTTTAGCTACTTTTTTAATATGTTTATTTTAATGAATACGTAAAAAAGAGAATTACGCGATAACAAAATATTGTAGAAACCAATAAAATAGTGAACAATTTCCGATTTAAGAAGGGAAGGTATAAAAATAAATAAAATTGATGTCTGTTTGTAATTTTAAATAAATGCATATTAAAGTATACACGGTACTTACAACAAAATTACCAATCTTAAAATTTTTGTCTGTCTTTCTGTCACTCAATTTTTTTCGGCTAATATCTGAAACAGCTGGACCGATTTTGACGAAACTTTCACTGCTGAAAGCTAATGTAATAAGGAACAAAATTGAAACCAATGAAAAAGTGAACAACATCTAATTCAAATATTGAAGATATATGTATATTATATAAATATAATAATTTGGAAAATAATATATTTACTGGGTAATTTTTTTACTGGATATGATAGACCAAATCCGAAACTATAAACAATAGCGAAAAATAATTAAAGAAGTAACAGAGCCGATTTTAATAAAAAATAAAACTATTTCATTAGTTTTTTGAAAAATAAATTCTCCTAGCCAGAAACGAACACGTTGATTTTGGAAAAAATTAACATTCTGTATGATTGCATCATCTGATACTGTCACATATTATAAGAATCAACTTCAGAGAGGTATTATTATATAGTTAACTGCAACAAAAAGAAAGGGCAAATTTTTTACAGAATTCTATCAAATTCATACATTAATTAAATCTTTTGTAATTCTTCAAAAAAACGATCATACCTAAAAGTGAAATTTTTAAATTATAACGGGATGTTGTAACACTAATAGCGGGTGAGTACAATAGCCGAGTCCAGTGAAATGTAGATTTTCAATAAATTGATTCATCTTTTTAGGAATTACACATTGTATCTACTTTGTATAGCTCACATAGAAAAAATAGACAAACATAAAAGAAGTTACTGTGAGTTATTCATTTTATATATTTTTGATATTCTTTACACTCTTCCTTACTTTAGTAGGTGACTAGCATTTTGATGCAAATAAACGAATCGTTCGAAGTTATGCAGACTTTTTTTCTAAACTTACCGGGAGCCGTGATTTAACCCACATATTTGATATATATATTTAATATATATAGAATCGATTACTTAACTTCTAATTTATGTATAGATTTAATGTTATTTTGTTAAAAAATAAATCTTTTCCTAAAACTTTCCAAAAGTTGATTCTTACAAGTGACACTATTAGGTAGGTGGTGCAATAATAGAGAATGTATTCTTTTTTTTTTTAATTAGTGGGTTTAATTCCAGGTCAGGAGAATCATGAAATTAAAAAAACTTATGATGCAGTTTTAGATTTCTTAAAATCGGACACGAGACTCCTTTAAGTATTTTTCGCGATTCCTTAAAGTTCCGGATATGGCCTATCAAGCCCAGTTAAAAAAGTCACCCGATATATAATACAAGAAAAACCTCGGCGAGAATATACTGGTATACAGTCGAAATTTTAAAGACTAGCACAAAACACTTTTCTTCAACATTTATAGTGAAAACCGTGGAGGAATATCTGAATTAGAGTCTGCTTATAAATACAACCAGAAAGTTCCCAAATCCAAAGTAAGAAGCTCCTTTCTTGAGCAGCACCGCAGACTATTATAACCTTGCTTTGCAGGAGACATGCCAAGCATTCTGTAATCCACGCGAACGAAGTCGCGGGCACAGCTAGTTATAACATAAAACTGTTAATTATGCTAAATTTGCTTTTAATTTATTAAACCTTCTAACAAAATAGAAAAGAAAAGATGGATATATAATTCTTATAACTACATAATATATATGTATATATAATTCTTAAAACTATGTTTTGAAGAACAGGTTTAACATGTTTAGAGACCATTTTCTCAAAATAAAGTCCGTGTGGCTTGACATAGTCCAATTTATGTTACCATATTTTTGTATGCTCGCTTATCGTGACACTGTGGCTAATGTTACCAGTTAGACAGCGTGGGTTAATTAATGACACACGAAATGGTGTCAAACATTATCGTGTACTTACATATTTTATGAAATTAAAAATGGTATATCATTATTATAGATGTGTAACGTTCATATTACTTGACGTTAAAAAGTTGCAACCATTTCCTACTTTGACAAGATCGTAAATTGACTTGTTGGCTCAATTACATTCTCGCCTATCATACTCAGTCATTGGCTGGTCGCTAGGCAACGTCGCTTAAAGTGGGTGGCATTCTGAGAACTATATTTCATTCATTCCATGAACTGAGAACACATATACGGTTATATTATATCACTGCATATGTAAAATTGAAAACGTGGTGATGGGTTCATGTTGCAGCGATTTTAGTCGACGGCGATTCGTTAGCGACTTAAAAGTCGGTGCATATATATATATATATATATAGTTATATAATATATTTATGTTATCCACCGAAAGACATTCCTAATAATTTAATTTTAATATCCACAAAGTCTATACTATATAACTCAGTGCATATCGGTTACATATTTCAAAGACATGATATTGCACTCCAGACGACACGAACACGACTCGGGTGCACGTTACTCGATGAACGTATTACTCAGCATAAATTCTGATACGATGTTACAATTGAACTGGCAGTCTGTGTTATCGTGATTAAGATAATCATCTGTGTTATACAACATTTTACTAGCTATTAAAAAATAAATCAAAAATATGACAGTAAATGCATAGGTGATGCAGCTTAGTATAGAACAAGACGAAGCCGAGTGAGTTAAGGTGTAATAGCAACCTTTTATGACATGGCATATGCCTGCAGGCTCGCATGACGAATTAACAAATTACGGCCAAAATTGACTCTTGGAATTGAATTTAAAATTCACCTTTTTGTATTAATTTATTTATGTTATAGTTTTCTAAATCTTACGGAATTTAAATGTGTTCGACTATAGATAGACGGAACTTTCATAGATTTTTAGATAATGGAAAAAATCTCAATATTTGTAGTAACATTTTAATATAATATTAACATATGGTAATCGCTATATGTGTGGTATAACATGATTATAATACTCCACGATCTTAAGTGACCATAAAATGTTACCTCCAACTTTGGGTATCGAATCGCCGCCTAGTAAGTTTTACTCTAAGATTTAGATACTCACTGCCCTCTGAGACGTAAACGTAAATGTGCGCGGGCTCGGTGTTGGCGGCGCGGCACGAGTAGTTGCCAGAGTGCGCGGGCGCGGCCGAGCGGATGGCGAGCGCGGACTGCGTGCGCGCGCCCGGCGCCGTCGCCACCGTCACGCCGCGCGCCGCGTCGTAGTTGATCATGCGCGCGTTGTGGTACCAGAACACGTACTGTGGTGGTACTGGACTCTGAACAGATGTGCACTTATTTTAGACAAGCTATCCCCTTATAAGTTACAAGTCTCTAAAACCTTTCACAGTTGATTGTCGTCAAATCTGTTCTTACTGTTCTAAGTCTGTTAGTCTTATTTTTCCGAAATGAAGAGTGGGTGAGTTCGATACCTACTTGGGAAATTAGTTTCTTTACACGTGTTTGTTTTTAAATCTACGTCTTATGAGTGCACCAGGTGTGTCTCAGAAAATAGGATAAACTACTGCTCCAGGTCTAAACAGAATTATCTAATGAGAGGTTATCGTAGGCGGAGCTAAAAAAGCGGAAGATTTGCGAAGGTCAGACCCATAGCAATCGCTTTAATATTATAATATACTAATACATATTGAGTAAAAGTGTCACCTTCTCAATTATGCAGACGAGGTTAATTGTGGAGCCAGCATCCACGTGGTACTCGTCAGCGCCGAGTATGAACGCTTCCGGCACTACGATGTGCAGGTGGACGAGACGAGAGAGAGTCCCTGACCCTGTCGAAACCTAGATGTCGAAATATATATACAATTCGTCGAATAAATCCTTGTATCAATAAAATTATGTAGATGTCTTTACGGTTTGCATGTTTTGTTCTTCCGTACGCAAACATACTCGTAGTAATACAAATAATATATATTACATACCACGTACGTATGAAGTGTTAATACATAAGTTTTAGAAATGTTTTTTTTTTTAATCTGGAAAACCGTTGAAAGAGGCTACGAAGTGTGAGGAAGATCAATAAAAAAATGGGGTTAGTCGCGTGTCAACTCGTAAGTCTTAGGAATTAATAATGTTTTTCTAAGGACGTACAATAAAAAGTAAAATCTATACATATAATACGAAATTTATAATACCTGACACTCATAAGTCCCATTGTCGCGTTTTTGCACATATTTTATTTGTAATATCCAGTCGTCCGAACCCTCGCTGTGCAGAACCTGAACATTTAAGAAAATTGAGTTTTGAATTAAATGTTAAAACAAATATATTTTTTATAACTTAAAGACTAGTTTATATACCTGGAATCTTTCATCGTTGGTGTACATGAAAACACCAGAGCTGATGATGTGCCAATCACGTCTTCTGACCCATGACACCTACGCATATAATAATTGATTACACGAAAAACTTCAAATTATGACTAAAAATTCTTATATATGGCAAAATAAAAATAGGATAGGGATTATACCTACGAGCACAACTAAAACAATGCAAGAGTCCGTAATCTAATAATCATTTTCAGCTGAAGCCATATAAATGCAGACAAAAAGCTGTGAATCCTACTAAATAACTATAGTATATTAGAATTCGTTTTAACTTGTTTTTTAGTGCGTTCAGAGTTTTTCTATATATCACCTGAAGGCTCTATACAGAGATACGAATCTTATTATTCTCCAGTGGAATCTAGCTCATTATATGCTATTAAATGTTTTATCTAAAACTATCCAGCTAGTAAATAAGTTATTTACTCCTCTTTCACCAAGATTTCGCACGGGACAGTGAAGGAAAGCAACACCACCGAGCTGAACAAGAATGTCTTCCTGAGTATTGTTTATCGTGGGCTCCCGACGCAGGGCCTCCAGCGAGGAGTACCAGAGGTCTCGCCAAGCTGGCACTCCTGCTGCTTCGGCCTCAGCCTGAGCCGCTGCATCTATCTCTGCTTGAGACATCTCCGTGTGCGTGATTTCTGGTACATTTTGAATGACTTCTACAGCGGCCGCCTCGCCTGCCGAGCGCCGGGCCCGCTCTATAACCAATAGTTGAAGTAAAAGCCTCCTGTTAAGGGCATTAAACACAGACATACTGGTTTACTGCTAATAAACGGATATGACACATTTCGATTTTTTTTTCTGATGGACAAATGATATCTTAACGATAGTTTCCTTCGCTGCTGAGCGTTTTAGTTACGAAAACTTAGAGGTTCTAGCATGGACTTGAAACTGTGTTCTATACGCGAAGAAGAAGAACTAAAGGACTAAAAAATAAGGATTACCGGCAGTGCCAGCGGGCGAGAGTAGCGCGGCGAGAAGCGTTAGGGCGAGTGCGGCCGCCATCCGCCGCCGCTAGTGGCTCGTTGTTGGGAACCTGACAGTTTGGATAAATGCAGTTTTAGAGAAAATAAAATGACACTATCATTTGTTAGTATATACAATGGTACACCCAAAAGCCCTTTATCACTGGGTACTATATCCTTTCGCCAGTAGTACTTATACCTGTTACGTTATGCTATACATGTTATGTTATTATATGTTTCCTTGGTGTACAATAATGTATACTTTCTTTCTTACTATTATATATGCAAAAAAGAGAAACTTTAATATTTACAAACCATAATAATTTCTGTGCACGTCCACGTGGAATGCAAAGGTTAAGGTTAAAAATACAGTCCTTTTTAACCTTAACCTTATTAAATCGTAATAAGAAATAAGTCGGTATTTTCACAGAAGAAGTGTTATAATGGCGGATGTCCTAACAAAGAATAAATATTATGGTAGAGCCTAATTACTGCCTACCTAGCAGCTACCGTCGATAGTAGCTCGTATACTGGTTGACTCGGCCGATAAACGAACATGAAAAATTGTGGTGAAATGTATACAGACGCATCTCGTAAGGTGATTAAGAAAGCTAGAAGCCTAACCTTTTTCGCCATTTCATTTCTTATTTTCTATCTATTTCAATCCTTATTCCTTTCTACGTTGGTAACATATTTGTGGTTTCAATGGTGCTTCAAATGTCCACGGGCGGCTCTGATCACTTAACGTCAGGTATTATCTTCCTGTTTAGCCGCTATTTTATAAAAATATCGGTAAAGCATGAGTCGGGTATAGAAACCTCGGCGTGTATATTGTCCAATAGTACACAAATTACTTACGTTTACATACCACTTTTTGCGTCTTTTTGTTTTATCGGAATTTATATAGGAGATTTTCTATATAAAGCAATTTCTCATTAATTCTCAATCCTCCTTAAAAATAACATTCTCCGCCTAGAAAATCGGAATTGCGACTCAAAGGAGGAATGCTGCTAGGATTCCGCGCGAGCGTGATTTGTACAGTAATTAATGAATTGTAAATATACAAGATTCTCTGTTTTGTAAATAAATTGGAAAAAATAAAGTGTAAGCAAACTTAAGATGAAAAATATACTATATTTTAAATCTTTGTTTATTAAGTCATTGAGTAAGGATCGTGTTTTAATAAAATAAACACTGATAAAAGTTTAACCCGCTTATTACTAACTCTATTTACCAATAAGACTTATATAATTACTAAATACTTATAATTACATAGCCTAACAAATTTACTCCATGGATTTGGAAAGGGTTTAATGAATTGAAATTCTCTTGTAAATAATGTAATTACAAAGAAATCATTTCATTAAATTAAATCGTGTAATTTAATTTACAATTCGTGAACCATAAATTTAAGTAGAATGATTAATTAAAACGAACTGATATACCAGGGAGAATATAAAATAAGGTTTATTTAAATACTGCTCTTATTAAAAAATGCATAGTAGCATTGGGTATTGCTCACTATAATATATAACTAATATATACAATATATAATAAGATATATAACATATCTGTTATACTGAGCGATATGGCTTTTCGGTTTTGATCGCATGTTTGTATCGTTTGTCATTACGTTAATGTAATCATACAAGACTTAAGTAATTAATAAAAATTACAACAACAAACTACAATTCGCATTTTCGAAATCGGTTAAACTGTAAATACAGCATGCAAGATGTCACAAAGTTTCAGCAATTTTGACAGTTTACGTCCGCCATGTTAAGTTTTTGCTGACGTCACATAGCCTATGACATTTCGAAGATGGATACGAATAAAATGACACTTTACAAACGCGCGAAAAACGGGTAATGTTCCTTCTAGGTCCGTCGGGTATAAAGACACAAAATTAGGTTCTATCTTAAATTATCAGGTTATGACTTTCAGGGTTGTTCGTTAGATAATTACGAAACTTTAGACTAGAATTATTTCAATACGAAGATTAATTATTAATCATTATCAGGTGTTTGTAATCAGCATCAGAAATTAATAAGGACAGACACTCAGCCCTATAAGCAAATATTTATACAAACATTGTTTGCTTTCCGAGCAGAAATCAAACCGAACTGCTGACTAAATACTAAATAAACAATTCGAACGGCCAAAGATATCGCCTCTCGTTAAATAATTTATTATAATATAAATATTTGAATAGTTACAATCTCTAAAATGTTGACAACAACTCAGTTGTTTTTAGCTTAGAGCGAATGTGACCTATAAATTAATTGGTAGAGGACCTATAATAGAATTCTAGAGGGTGCGGGTTCAGAACCCGCTGTGTCGCAATTTTTAACGACTTGAAAATAGAAGGTGAATATGTGTAACTCGTAAATCAATCGATTTTCTCTGAAATGATTTTTTCGGTATTTAAATGAATAATTTTCGTGATGATTTCCGGAGATAGTGAAACATTTTGAACTGTAAATAACCTGCAATTTGTGCAATCGTATGTCTATGTAACAACAGTTCTGTTTGAAATCGGTTATATTTATCCACAAAAATAATAAGTTAATAAGATGATATTTAAAATCTAAAAATATCAAAATGGATATTTTTATTGACATTAAGAATAAAGTCGAGATGGTCTAGTGGTTAGAATACGTCGATATCAACCGATGATCGGTTTAAATCTCTGCTATCAAGCTAGCACCGCTGATTTTTCAAGTGCTAAATTTAACAAAAATGTTTAAATTCATCTCAAACTCGGCGGTGAAGGAAAACATCGTGAGGAAGCCTGCATGTGCCGGGAGAAATTCTGATACATGTATATCCACCATCCCGCAGTGGAGCAGCGTGGTGGATTAAGCGTTAAACCTTCTCCCTAATAGGAGAGGAGGCCTTTGCCCAGCAGTGGGACATTTACAAGCTGTTAATTTACTTTTATTTTACTACTTTTAGAAATCTTATTAATGTTGTATCGCAATACCTCCTATAAATTCTTGCAAGAAAGACAAAATAAACGTATACCTAACCACATAGATAGAGTATCTAGAAAGACGTTACAGTGCATTTATATTGCACAATAAAGGAATCTCTATATAAGATCGCGAAGGAACATTACAGCTGTATGCAAGGCACGGAGTACGTTCAAAGGTCGATAGGTAAAAATACTTCGCGACTATTTGTGTTTTGAACTTTTGCGATTTATATTATTCATGAAGATATTTTTAACGGGTCCTAACGTTATTTGAAATGTTATTTTTGCCCGACGTCATGACAGAGTTGTAACGGTCATAACGCAAGTCGAAAATAAAAGGTTTGTGATTATTTATGTAAAGTTTTTATGTAGTTAAGTTAAAAACGAAAATCATTACAAATATTATAAACGCAAAATTTGTATGGGTGTATGAATACTTTTTCTTCCTTCATGCCAAAACTACTGAACAGATTTTGATGAAACTTTACATAATATAATACAGAATACTAAAATATAGCACAGTTGTTAACTAACTCGCACTGAAGTTTTCATTGATCTTAATTAAGATATTATAGCGCCAAAGTAAATGTGTGTACGTTATTGTAATCTCTGTTTAATAATTTATATACTATTCTAAACTTAACGCGGGTGAAGCAGTAGGCGTACTAGTAAAAAAAGTATAGGATAAACTTAGATTTCCATCAAAATTGGTTCAATAATTTGATTTTTAAATCCAAGTAACTGGAATAAGTATGTCACCCAAGTATACAAAATTACGTATTTACTTTTAAACTATATTTTTAAAGAGATATTTCGATGAGAAATATTCGAAGAGAAATATTTCGAAGAAACCTAAAATTAAACGAAGTCAAAGAAGTAAGTAAAAAATACATAAACGATTAGAGGTACCGTTCATACCGCCTACTCAAACATTCAAACAAATATTGAGGATAAAAATAAATATTTATCATTAGCTTAAGTGGATCTTAAAAAAAACTGTGTAAGTTGGGAAATTGGTATAAAAACATAGTATTATTTTCGTCATGATATTTCTTTAGATGTAAATCCTGCAAACCATTATAAAAAGTTCCAAATTTGACGTTTGTGTAACTTCGATATATTCTGGGATAAATATACTTTTCAATTTTTAGGTTACTTGTATTCAATTCGCATTTGAAGTCGGTTTATTTATTATTTATTTTGTTTAACATTAACATTCAATGATTTATTCGAGTACGACAGCCAAAATCGTATAGAATTGGCTTTAAAGCAGAGTTATCAAATAAAATAAAAATATGCTTTATTCAAGTAAGCTTTTACAAGCACTTGAATCGTCAATAAAGAAACAAAAAAAACTAATTAATTAATTTTCCACCGGTTCGGAATGTAAATTCTACCGAGAAGAACCGACAAGAAACTCGATAGTTACTCTTTTAAAAATTTATCTGTGAACAACTGTATTCTAAAACGGGAATTTCATTTAAAACTTTTACTCTCGTAATTGATATAAATCCACTCTGTAACCTGGTATCAGTTACCTAGGTAGCCTTACGAAAGCTAAGGCTATCAAAAAGGAAGGCTTTAGCAGTAAATTCTTTTAGGTGTAAAGCAATGACAAACAACTTCTAACAAGACAAAACTTATTAAATTATAATTTAATTCACGCTTAATATTCGTGAAGTAATGTTTAATATGAATACCTTGAAAGGAGGCTCTTGTTCCGCAATGGAACAATGACTGTTGCGAGTTTCACAACAGTGTGTCGGTGTGTAACCATGACCGGTATTAACATAGAACTAGCCAGGAGGCTTATCACGTTGATCGACCGCTATTGTAATGATATACACTTTGATAGTTAATCTGTTTCGTTTGAGTACAAAAATCAGATATCAACTGTCAAAATGGATCGCGTTGAGATAGCGATAGCTCACCGTTATTAGTTTTGTGTGTTGCAGCTTCACAGACTTTCATTTCGTTATATCACCAATTAACTGTTACATACTGTCATGTCATGTCAAATGATCAATTAAATTCGTAAATAATTAAGTGGACTATTTAATATTTAAAAAGTAAAAATCCCGACGAACTATATATCTATCTATATTAGAAAATTAAATCTATTTTGTACAAGACTTAAGTAATTTTAAAAATTGAAATTCGATTGCCTATTCATCTTCCAATTTCAAAATAGGTGTAGTCGCATAAGCTACAGAAGATCACAATGGAACGGATATATGTACATAGTACAAACATATGTGTAATGTGTGTACACAAAGAACTACACTCCTCCTGGGTTAGTCGGGTAAAAAGATAAATGGTTCTGACAAAATTGTTATTCTCCGACTATTTCGGAGTTGATGCCACATTTAAATATTAATACAGTATGTTATTTTCATAACCAAAGCCAATCTAACGACACAGTGTTTGTTAAACAACAAACATAGATGGAATATATGATTTGATGGAGAGAAAATAATAAACACACGTTCAAAACAGATTGTATTTAGGAAGGAACTGAAACACATTTAAAGAAACGGTTGCGGATTTAGAAGGACTTTGGTTGGGAGGAGGAGCCTTGACTTATATTGTATCCAGGATTGTAGTGTGGTTGAGGTACTATTGACTCCAGGATATTAGTTGACTAATATTGGTTCCAGGATTTCAAAAATTGGTTGACGATAGACTTTGTCAAGGTTAATACGAAAAACCTTAAATAGCACCCAATATTTCGTCAATCGGTTAGGAACGACCAGATCATCGGGTCTACTGGGGTTACGTTAATAGTTTTAATATCAGAATTAAAATATTTATTTGTGTAATATTTATTAGGGGAGTTTCTATAACAATCAAACTATTCTTCGAAGTGCCAAAGACATATTCAACAATTTATTTTGTCCTCTTAACATGCAAATCATGTAACTCGATTACAAAGGCAGTCATTTCAGATATAAAATTCAATTTATATGTATATCTTTCGTGGGCAGTAATAACTTGAGTGATGGAGATCGGATGGTCCGCTCCCCTGCGCCATGAAAGTGCGGCTGAAAGCGCCAATTTATAATGTTGAAGACAACCACTTGAAAGGTGTACTTTGCGCGTTGAATGTTTAAAGTCGATTGAATTATAATTTATTACCTTCAAATACAAACTTTAATTGATATTGTATTTTCCTAGATTTTCGAGATTACTTCATCTATACAAATAAACAATATTGCTACAAGTGTTTTTTTGTAATCAAATTAACACGACATACATATAAAAGTATATATACGTACCTATATCAAAAACACAATCTTATTTTTTTTTTGTCAGTCTGTTCCGGGTAATCTCTAAAATGGCTTGACCGATATTGACGGGATTATCACTTGCAAATAGCTAATGTATAACAGTGGAGTGACTTAGACAGGAGTGACTTAAGCTACTTCCATTTTATTAGAAAATAAATTTTATGTAGGTATTTATTATTTTTCACAGACAAAGTCACGGGCACCATCTTGTCTTTAAATATATTCTATGAATAAAAAACTTAACGATAATGATTATACTGACGTAATTCAAATTTATTAACTACATTAAAACATCCTTTGAACTTTCCATGAATAAATAAATATAAAAAAATAGTTATGTTTAAAAAAAACTAAACGGTTTTAAATCAGGTATGTAAATTTTTATCATCACGAATTTTCAAATATCTGCTATTTAGTGATCGCTTTGCCGTGTCGTCGCTGTAATTGAATATAAAAGTGTAGTTCATTTGAACATGTTTTTATGATTTTATACCTATTTCATATTAAAGTATATTTAAAAAATATAAATGCATTAATTTATTTCATTGAATTTGTCATTTAAATTAATGATGCAATTTGGTCATTTCGAAAAGTATACTTTTCGGGCTTTAATTGCGTTTTTTTTTAATTTTTAAAAATATTTGTCGATATGTAATGTTTATATAACAAAATCTAATATACCTACTTATACTAATCAAGCACGGTAAAGGACCGTTGAAACCGTAAAACTGACATATGAAAAACTAAATCATTCTACAAGAAATATTAAAGATAAATATCAGAATTGGAAGAAAAATATTTTCATAAATAGATACGATAAAGTTTTATGAATTATATCGAAATAATTTGATATCGAATAAAGAAGACAAAGTGTATCCGTATCTGTGTTCGATATAAATGTTTCATATTTTGTTTCAGGAGTTAAGGATCAAACAAATCCGTCCGACCCGTTGAAGCAAAAGCCTTCACATACAAGTAGGTAAGGCTGCGGACACATGATGTGATTTACAATTTATTTTCATAATTCATATTTAATATAACGGGTCTTATCGCGATAACTAATCCAGTCAGTCAGCTCGTGACCACGACGAATGCAACTTCGTCGAAACGTCGGGCAATAAAAAGATATTATCTACTACTAGTTATCGCGATAATATCGTTATATTAAATATGAATTATGAAAATAAATTGTGAATCGTGAAAGCTTAAAATATATAATTATGTTCATAAAATATGACATTTTCTTTAGAATTGATATCTATACTAATATTATAAAGCTGAAGAGTTTGTTTGTTTATTTGATTGCGTTAATCTCAGGAACTACTGGTTCGAATTAAAAAATATTTTTGTGTTAGATAGTTTTTTTATTGAGGAAGGCTATATATAGGCTATATTACATCACGCTTAGTCGAGTTAAGCAGTCACCATAAACGCGAGTAAAACCGGAAGGGACAGCTAGTTATAAATTTATTTATTTATTTAGACACACAAACAGAATACAATCAAAAGATCCTATAAAATTGACACTCTAAATACAATTTTAGTTAGATTATATGCCTAAACACGTGTACACGGCATGATCATTACAATAGTCTAGGGCTATTTTTACAGAAATTATTAACTTCTTATAAATAAAAATGCTCTCTACTTATGAATCGAGAATCTTCGTTATGTATTTGAAAATAAAGATATCTTCACGGTTCCGTCACAATGCAAATTAATATTTTGTGTATCTTTCAAATTAATTGTAGTTTTCCTAAGAACGGTGACCAACATTGTATAAACACTAGAAACAATTATAAACTTGTGACACCTAGAACACGTCTTCATAAAATCAATTCATCTTTTTGGGGCTTGGTATTCGCATATAACCAAATCCGGTAAACAATTTTACATATGTCACATAATCACTTTAAAGCCTATTTTAAAAAATCTTTAATAGATTAAGCATATTATACGATGCAAGACTAGATAAGATATTTTAACGACGAAGAGGCGTGGATCTAATATGGGTCTAACAGGATATTAAAAGTGAACTAATAAAAATACATTATGTATGTAAACGAAATGATTTTAAACGGAATATTATCGAGTTTAAAGCCGGTTCTTCTCGGAAGAGATTACATTTCTAACCGGTGGTGGCTTTGTAAAAATAAATAAAACTATTGCAAAGTAAAGTAACTTGTTCAGGAAGTTTACATTTTTAAACAAAATTTAAAGTGTCTATTTAGGTATAGAAAATTGTAATATATAGGTATAAATGTTGCATAAAGACTACTCAAAAATTAAAAAATTAAAATTGCACGGTAATGATTGAAAACGACACAATATGCTTGAATTAATACCAACTCGTCACTCATATAAACTATTGTAATTAGAAGTATTATGATTGGTCGATTGATTATAACGCGACAGGTAAATTGCAACATTAATGTTAGAAATTAATTTTAACACTTTGATGCGACGATATTGTGGACGCTGATAAGCAATACTCCGTCAAGCCACACGGACTTTATTTTAAGAAAATGGCGTCTAAAGATGTCAAACCTATTCTTAATAGATTTGTTTGAAGAAATATCTATCCATCTTTTCTTTTCTATTTTGATAAAAGGTTAAATGTCTTAAAAGAAGATTTGTATATTCAATGTATTATGTGGTAAAAAGTTTACCAAATATTTGAGATTATTGTATAACGTACGAACGAACGTATTTAAAATTCGAAACATGAAATTAAGAAACTTTTTTCTGTCCTTTTTAGTTTATATGAATTAAATTTTTTTGATGAACGTTAAATCAAAATACATCAATGTCTTTGAATTTGACTTTTTGTGGGTTGACCTATTATTGTTTATCAGCATCCATATTGTCATTACATGAATTCACATAACCCGGGAGGAATAAGGGGGAGGGTGAGAATCCGTTTTATTTCAACAATTTTTTATGTACATTAAGCGAAATATTCACCAATTTTAACAATTTCAGTGAGCGCGATGTAAATATATATCTCAAGGTAGTAAGTAATATAAATCTTATCAAGATTATATAGGAATCGTAAAAGTTGAAGAACAGAATTCCACAAGACAAATTCAAATCCCTTGCAACTAATACTATCTTAGATAATAAAATTAAGACTTTAAAAATAAGCAACCGACTTCAAAAGCAGGTTACGAAATTTCGATAACGTACTTATTACAGATATTTTGTTTTAAAAACTAAACTAACGATATTGTCACACTAAATTTAAATTTTGAATTCTATGGAACCACTCGGTATATCTTTTCGAAGAATTTTCAAAATCGGTTAAAAAACGTCGAAGAACATATGCTACAAAACCTCCTTTTTAAAGGATTTACATTTTACTAGAAACTGACAACTTTAAAGATAGTTGAAGACGATTTTATTTTTCGAAAAAAAATAGAATAATCTTATATCATGTCTGTAATATAATTTTCTTTTTGTTTTTTATCTAAGTGTTGTAAAAGGTTAATACTAAACGAAAAAAGAAAAAGTTTTGTAAAACTCTAAATAAGGTTACGTATTTCTTAAAGGCTATGTGTACCGCAGTAGAATGGAAGAGTGACTAATGGTACGTACCGCAATTTCGCCGCGACGCGAGATGTTAAGACGAGAGCCGGGGACGGCGTGTCCTTGCATTTTTAACCGACTTAAGAAATGAGGTTCGGTATTTATATCTAAAGATTAAAATATAAGTTGGTGACACTTTAAATTGACTGACTGGATTATTGAGAACTAGTTGTCCCTTGCGGTTTTACTCGCGTTTTTGGTTACTGCTTCGCTCCTATGAGTCGTAGCGTGATGTAATATAGCCTAGCTTTCCTCAATAGATAAACTATCTAACACATAAAGAATTTTTCAATTCGAACCAGTAGTTCCTGAGATTAGCGCTTTCAAACAATAAATGTTCCATTGTTGAGCAAATATCTCGCTCTCCTATTAAGGAGGAAGGTTAGAGCTTAAACCGCTCGAGTTCCATCCACCACGTGTTGGCGGGTACACGTGTATCAGAATTTTTCCTGACACGTGCAGGTTTCCTCACGATGTTTTCCTACGCCCCTGAACGCAAGGTGAATTGAACACTTAAAAACACATTGGTGTTAGCCGAAGTTTGAACTCGTGATCATCGGTTGAAATTGGCGTGTTCTAACCACTAGGGCAGACGACACGCGCTAAACTGCTTTCGCGTGCTGTACGCGAGAGCCGGTAACTTGGATAAACTTAGACCGTGCTTCGTACCGCGTGACACTGGGAAGGATACGCCTTATTGGACATATATTTGTCAACCGATTTAAAAAAGGATGAGTTTCTAAATTTATACTATATAATTTTTTCTTTTTTTAATGTTAGTTATTTCATAGCTCCGTCATTTCTTATCCTATGTCAAAAATATATTTGTTTGAAAGGTTATATTTTTGGATTGTTTCTAAACAAATTTTATCGAAATTGGTTAAGTAATTTGGTTATAAAATCAAAATTAATCGTTGTCCAAATTTTATTTAAATCATGTTTCTTAAAGTCTTAGTTATATAATCTCAGTTCGTAATACTTGACATACAATTACCATTTTCATACATTAAGTTTTGGGTCTCAAATAAATATAGTTTAGTAAAAGTAATTAAAGTAACTATACATATGTATATTGTGACAAAATATAATAAAAAGCGTAATCCGCCACGCTGCTCCATTACAAATTGGCAGACATAAGAATACGTGTCTCGGAATAGTTCGCGACACATTCGTGCACAATGTTTTCCATTACTGTTGAGCATGATATGAATATTAAAGCAAAACGTTACGAGAAACTAGTATTGTTAGAGATTTGTGAATTTGTGACTACCGGTTATCTGTGTCGCTGGCTTTGTATTAAATTAATTGAATTCCGAAATTAATATTTCTTGTAAATTACAAAAACGTTTTGTACTTAGGACTTCGGCCGTTTGTTTAAACTTTAATCTCAAAATATATTGATAGAACCTTTTTTAAAATTGTAGATTATGAATCACATAATAATATGAAACTAGAACTATTTATTTTACAAATTTTAGACACATTTTTAATTTAGTCACTAAAATACTAGCATGAAATGTGTTCTGTTCCCCGTGGTCACGACTCATACAAATTTCGCGGCTTTGTCCGTGTAGCTCGTTGATAAAATCTAGGCCATATGTATAAATTATTTTAATGTAGGTATTAGCTATATTACGGTAATATTTCATCTAAATCTGTTTAGTAGTTATTGCATGAATCAATCAAACATCCATCTACATATCTAAACACCCACCCATCCTCACAAACCTTTGTATAACAATATTAAGGTACAAAAAGTAAACCTATTATTATTATTAAAGTAAAAAGTAAAGTAACAGCCTGCTCATGTCCCACTGCTGGGCAAAGGCCTCCTCTCCTATTAAGGAGAAGCCTTTATTATTATTATTAATGTCTAATTATCTAATGACGGCTGGATGTCTATTTACTCTCTCTAGGATAGATTACATATTTTTTTGTAAGTAGTGGCTAGCAATCGAGCAAGCAGGGCACATTATGTTAAGTGATGACCGCCGCCCACGGACATTTGTAGCTCCAGAAGAGCCACAATTGTGTTGCCAGCTTAAGCATAAATAAGGGATGAAGAGAATAGGATGTAAGGTAAGCAATGGGGGAGGAGTTTAGGCTTCCAGTTCTCTCAAATCAGTGTGTATATATCTCAAGATAAGAATAAGTTCTCCGATAAATAAAGTGCGAACGTATGTACGAAATATACTGCCTTACTACAAAAGATTTAAACAGACGTTAAACGCGTGTCTATTAAATCCTGTACTACAAATCCGCATCTAACGATAGTTTTGATTTAAACATAATTTAGACATGGTTTAATTATGTACGAACTTACGCTTAGGTTTTTTTTTAATATATGCTTAAAACATATTTTAGCTGACAAATATAACGTGTGACATTTTATTAACAAGTTTCTTTATAATTTGACACGCAGAATAGCAATTTTGACAACATTTCAAACAATGTCTAATTTTTAAACACTGTTTAGCTAGACACGTGTTCAACATGGTTTTAATGCGTCTTTTGTAGTATGACAGATAATGTTTAAATAAAAATTATTTAGACGAAAGAACTATGTGTTTCGGTGGAGGAAAGGATTTTTTCTTGTCTAATTATATCCTACTCTGTGGTTTTATATTCGTAAAATATATTTTGCTCTGTTGGACATTGCAGACAGCTATTGCAGCGCCACCTATCGGATCAAATTGTCAATCTAGAGATCCAACTACATAAAATCGATCCAACCATTTAGCTTAGTGAAATACACGGACTAAAGCAATAAACTTACATATGTACATATACATATGTATGTAAAGATAAATTATAATTATAATAATAAAATCTCTCTTATAAATATAATTTACGAACTCGAGGGCGTAAAAATTGTAACATATTTCGAGTAGAAAAATAATTTCATAGATTTTTACATAAATGAAATTACATAGGTGATTGTCAAAAATAATTAAAAATGAATTAACATCTAAACCGACTTCCAAATATGGAGGAGATTTAAAAACCATAGGGAACTTTTTTATATATGTCGGACGTTTTTTGTGTATATTGTCCGATTACGCAAATTTGTAAGGCCTATTTGGTTAACTATTTGTTTGTTTAAAATACTATACTCTCCCACTGGTCCCATAGAATTTTCCCATACATTTTTAAAATATAAATAACTGCAATGTACATACATATCATCCAATAAACGAAAATACGTACTTTGCTATTGAAGTTGGTTCTTTTTTTAAAAGTTTTATTAAGAGACTAGCTGTGCCCGCGACTTCGTTCGCGTGGATTACAGAATGCTTGGTATGTCTCCTGCAAATCAAGGTTATAATAGTCTGCGGTGCTGCTCAAGAAAGAAGCTTTTTACTTTGGATCTGGGAACTTTCTGGTTGTTTTTATAAGCAGTCACTAACTCAGATATGGTATTCCTCCACGGTTTTCGCTATAAATGTTGAAGAAAAGTTGTTTTGTGCTAGTCTTTAAGATTTTGACTGCAAAACAGTAAGTTCCCACTAAGTTTCTTCTTGTATTATATATCGGGTGACTTTTTTTAACTGGGCTTTGATATTTATATGGCCAAATCCGGAACTATAAGGAATCGCAAAAGATACTTAAAGGAGATTCGTGTCAAATTTTGAAAAATCTAAAACTGGATCATATTTTTTTTGATTTCATGATTCTCCTTGCCAGGAATAGAACCCACTAATTTTAGAAAAAAAAATACATTCTGTATTATTACACCACCAATAAACTTGTAAAGATCAACTTTTGGAAAGTAATAAAAAGTGACAAATTAAAGGAAAAGATTTTTTTACAAAACAACATTAAATATATACACTAATTAGAAGTTAAGTATTCGATTCTACATAGACATAATAAAATATGTGGGTTAAATCATGGGTTCCCGTAGGTTTAGAAAAAAAATCTGCATTACTTCGAACGATTTGTTTATATCGCATCAAAATGCTGGTCACCTACTAAAGTAAGGACGACTGTTAACAATACAATCGAAAATATATAAAAAAAATCAGCCAAGTGCGTGTCGGGCCACGCACAATGTAGGGTTCCGTAGTTGTCAGAATTGTCAAGATCGGTCAAGCAATCTTCGAGTACCTATTTTCGTAAAAAAGTTTACGACGAACTGGGAATTTCCTTTTTTAAGTCAGTTTATACAAGATACGTACTTACAATTTTAAACCTTTTATTATTATAACATTATTTTTAATTTATCTTTATATTTCAAGACTAAAATATTTTTAATGTAAAATGAATGTTTGAATATGAATTATACTAACGATTTTGAACCTTATATGTTCGTCGATTATTTATTATTCTAACACTTGTAAAATATACTTAGCGCCGATAATTTTCCTTCCTGATTAGCGCCTATGAAATCTATGGAGATTTGGTTGAAAACTTCATAAGCGCGATTCAGAATCACTCGCGACATGTTTTAGTGATACATTGTTTATACCTTATTTTATATTTTATTTTAATTTAAACTTATCAAATATTTATTTATTTATTCATTTAAATTCATATATTAATTTAAAATTATTAATATTTACATAATGTGATGCTTTAAAAAGTGAAATATTTATTTTTACTTAGATCATCCATAACTCGATAACCATAAGAACCCACATAGCCGTGATAATTTTCCTTTTAAATTCATTATATGTACCACTATTGTGAATTTTTTCATATTTTTAGACGCAGCAGTTAAGTGGCTAGAGGGGGGGGACACTTGACTCTAAGAAAAATTGACACTTCAAAGCTTAATATTTCGGAAAAATGGTTTTCCCACACCTATAACATTTTTAAAAGACCTATCTAACGATACCCCACAACATGGGATAAATGAGAAAAAAAATTTTTGGTCTCTCTTAACACATAGGGAAGACACCCTGAAAAAAAATATTTTTAAGATTTTATTGTACGACTTTCTCGGCGTAATTCATATGTATACTCATACCGAATTACAGCTTTCTGGTATTAAGGGCTTCAGAGCAAAGCCGCGGACAGACAGACAGACAGACAGACGGACAGACAGACAGACAGACAGACGGACATGGCGAAACTATAAGGGTTCCGTTTTTTACTACGGAACCCTAATGAATAACTCACAGTAACTTCTTTTATGTTTGTCTATTTTTTCTATGTGAGTTGTACAAAGTTGATAGAATGTGACGTTTGTTTTGGTCCTGGTTACCTATTCCGTTACCTAGGTAGGTTTAGATAATTCTTAAAAAGATGAATGAATTTATTGAAAATCTACATTTCACTGGACTCGGCTATGGTACTCACCCGCTATTAGCGTTAAAACATCCCGTTATAATTTTAAAATTTCACTTTTAGGTATAATTGTTTTTTTAAAGAATTGCTAAAGATTTAATTAATGTAAGAATTTGATAGAATTTTGTAAAAAAAATAGTCTTTTCTTTTTGTTGCAGTTAACTGTATACTATTACCTCCCTGAAGTTGATCCTTATAATATGTGACAGTATCAGATGATGCAATCATACAGAATGGTAATTTTTCTCAAAATCAACGTGTTTCAACGTCGTTTCTGGCTAGGAGAACTTATTTTTCAAAAAACTAATGATATAGTTTTAGTTTTTATTAAAATCGGCTCTGTTACTCCTTTAATTATTTTTCGCTATTGCTTATAGTTTCGGATTTGCTCTATCATATCCAGTAAAAGAATTACCCAGTAAATTTATTATTTTTCAAAATTATTATTATTTATTAACTTTCCTATTTGAATCAAATATTATTCACTATTTCATTAGTTTCAATTTTGTTCCACATTGATGTTGACAGATAGACAGACAAAAATTTTAAAATTGGGAATTTTGTTGTAAGTACCGTGTATACTTCCATATGCAAATGCGTATGCATATGAAAGTATAAAGTATTTAAAATTACAAACAGACACATTAATTTTATTTACTTGTATACCTTCCCTTCTTAAATATGAAATTGTTTACTATTTTATTGGTTTCTCCAATATTTTGTTATCGCGTAATTCTCTTTTTTAATTATTGATTTAAATACATATATTTTTTAATAAAAGTAGCCTAAGTTAATCCTTATAATATTAGCTATAGGAGCTGCTGTAATGTTTTTAAGAACTTCTAAGACTTAGTGATATTTTGTGATATATTTCTTCCATTCCCACTCCCTTCTCTGGGCCTCACGTGATTAGTGGACATCCTCTATCTGCGAGTGAAAGTCTCATCAAATTTGATTCAGCTGTTTCAGAGATTAGTCGTAAAAAACAGACTGACAGTACCTGATGTAAGTACTTTCGTGCATTTAGTGAAAATCACAAAATAATGTTCGACGTGATCCCATAAATAGACATATCTTTTTTAGCTGGCACAAACGCACAGATAAACAGACAAACGACAAAAATTCTAACAATTATTGTTTTGGGTTCTATTGCGTAGGTAAAGACCCCCAATATTTTTTTTTTCATATATCTTGCATGTACAGACAGCGACCCGTTAGAATTTTTTTTCATATTTATAGAATGAAAAAAAAAACTTAAATAGAAGTAAGCCCAAGTCACTCCTTATAACATTTGCTAACTGCGAGTAAAAGTACCATCAAAACCGGTTCAGCCGTTTCAGAGATTCGTCGGAACAAACAGACAGACTGACAGACAAAAAATTTAAAAATGTATTTTTTGATGTATGTACTGTATATACTTTCATGCATTTAGTGATAAGCAGAAAAAAATGTTCAAGGTGATTCGTTAAATTGACATAACTTTTTTATTTATGGACCGATTGACATAAAACAATGCCTAAATGTTAAGTGAAGCTTACTACAATATATTAGTGAAAACCGCATCTAAATCGGATAAGCCGTTTCTGAGATTAGCGTGCACAAACGCACAGATAAACAGACAAACAGACAAACAGACAAACAGACAAACAGACAAACAGATAAGAATTCTAAAAATCATAGATTTGGGTTCTATTGCGTTGGTAAAGGCCCCCAATAATGTTTTTTTTCAAATATCTTCCATGTACAGACAGCGACCCTCTAGAATTTTATTATTAGTATAGATGACATAAAACAATGCCTAAATGTTAAGTGAAGCTTACTACAATATATTAGTGAAAACCGCATCTAAATCGGATAAGCCGTTTCTGAGATTAGCGTGCACAAACGCACAGATAAACAGACAAACAGACAAACAGACAAACAGACAAACAGACAAACAGATAAGAATTCTAAAAATCATAGATTTGGGTTCTATTGCGTTGGTAAAGGCCCCCAATAATGTTTTTTTTCAAATATCTTCCATGTACAGACAGCGACCCTCTAGAATTTTATTATTAGTATAGATTTAATTTATTTTTAACTACCTTACAAGACAGCATAATTTGTTCTCTCCTGTTAACAGAATATACGATGAGAGCTTTCGCTAACTTGAGGCGGCTGCCCGTCTGCTTGGCTTGCTTAATTGCCGAATTGGCTTTTAATTACATTCCTTGCCGCTCTGCGAAATTTCTGTTTAAGTTTATTTTGATATATTATTTAATTTATTATTTAAATTATGAACAATGCCCAAAATAATTATAGTTACATCTTCGCTCCTATGAGTCGTGATGTGATGTTATATAGCCTTCTTATAATCTTCTTCAGTAAGCGGGCTAACCACCGTGAAAATATTTTTTTTTAATCGGTCCAGTAGTTTCGGAGCCTATTCAATGCAAACAAACGATCAAGTCTTTCCATTTCATAATATTAGCCTGGATTACCTATCCTTTTTGTTTAATAAACTATACATACATTATAAAATATGAATTTTATTTTAAAATAATATTCAAATTCCTCGTAAATATTCCATATCATGTTTTATAATATAAAATTACAAAATAAATTATAATCTAGTAGAACATTTTAAACGACGAAATTATTAATACTCAAATAAAAAGTTTTTAAATTAAAAACAAAATCAAAACTTTAAAAAATAAGCGTTCAATAATATAATAACTGTCATAAAGACAAAACTTATTCCTCCTCCTAGTAAAAAATTGCATAATAATATCTACAAACTTATTTATTAGGTATGAATCACATAATTGTAGCAAAAAAAATACACATAATATTAATTAATAAAAATTATAGTTACATGTATCCCGTGCTTAAAAAGTACTCCAAGGTCAGTACTGAATAGTCATCTCACATCTCACTCCTAAAGCCCACTTCAACCAATCACATGACTCAAATAAAACTTCACTGCACAGTTCACACTACACTTGCAATTGTACGTGACACGCGAGGGTTCGTAGTCGCGTCTCGTAGTCGGAAAGCTCGGTCACGTGACTCAGGTCCTACCGCGGCGAGGAGTGTGGCGCGACTGAAGCCGAACACGGTGACGAGCGCCTCCGAAATTGTACGAGCGCTTAGCCTGAAAATGTAGGCCGGGGGACGATTGACTGAAATGTGAGGCTTTCGTTTCTTTGATATAAAGATTTTTATTAAAAGTTAATAAAATTAGAACATCGAAATGCGTGATACGATTGGAATATTTTGTGGTTGTTAATATATGAGTATTTTAACGTATAATATATGACTTTCCTTTTCTTTCCACTTTGTTCTAGTTAATATACTAACATTTATACAATTTTTGATCTTACAAAAACAAACAAACGGTTACATATTACGTTCACTACAAAGATAATTTTTATTTCAAATTAATGAATTTTATATATAAATACAACAACCATAAAAAAATCCTAATTTTCCTATTATTTTACTATTACATTTCTATAGAATAGATAGTAAATAGTAAAATCGTCTCCTGCACTACGAAATCGTCCTTATCGACTATACAGCTGTATAGTGCGGAGCGAGCGAGCTTTAGGCCGCGGACCGAGGAGCCGTGGGGAAGGGGAGGGAGTGTGACGTCACACGTACATTATGCACAGCGTTCAGCGTAAAAGGCCGCAGGCAATCCAGACGGTTGCTATTTGGAACAAAATTTTTAAAACAACCAGCAATTTACATATGAAAGTTGGCTACAGCCTTCGAGGTCATCTCGCCTTCGCATCGAGAGAATATTTAAGAAAACTAAGTTATAACCAGAACTTGTTCAACAAAGTCGCGTCACAAAGTCAACTTTGAGACTTGACAGTTGAAACTATACTTCATATTTATGATAGTTTCGCTCTGAAATATACTATCTGAGACAGTTTCTAGGACATTGTTCCCATAAAAAAACTAATGTTCGTAAACATGATCTTAAATTTATTAAAGATAAATTTTTTAACCAACATAAAAAATTACCTTTTTTTTCATAATTTTTTATATATTTTTATGAGTATTTTACGCGAATTATTTTTATACTTTATTATTTGCTTAAATCTCAAGTGTGATTGTATTGAAATTTTATAGAATTAAATAAAATAAAATAATTAATTTAAAATAATGTGAATTCCACGAGTGACTTTTATGTCAATGTATTCATGTCTGCACACGTGCATAACTCATTTATGTTAAAATGTATTGGATTTAAGTTATATTTTACTGTTAGACGTTAATTTCGTTGTTACCTTTTTCACGATTGCGTAGAAAATTGTTTTTAGAGTTCATGTTATTTAAAATAATTAAATTTAAATGTAAATATTATTATTTACACCAACATTGACCCGTAATGTTTTCTAGTTTTAAGGTCTTGTGTTTACACGTCGTACATATTTTGCACATTATATACTTATTATGTCAAAGAGCCTCAAGAGGGAACATCGGTTCGGCTTTGTCGCTGACGCTAGCAAAACTATAACAAATGTATCAAAGCTTTGTTTGGGAGATTTGTAGGTCACTAAAATGTGTACAGAAAAGTTCGCGCTAGCTTCCATCTATCTTTATAGTCATACTAATTTTTGCTTGCGATTCCGCTCGAGTGAATGTAGATTTCGTTTTAAAATATTAAACATATAAGCAAGATACATAAAATATGGCCACCTAAAACGATATACCTTTCCGATGGTATCAATTATTTAAAGAGGTTAGCTCTCTCCCTATTATAGTAAAGTCGCGATGTCGTGGAACATCTGGAAGGTGTAATTTTTTTTTAAGTTTTTATATATTAAGAATAAGAAAGAGAACACTAGACTCGTGGCTACCCCAGTGGCACGTCGTGTCTTGTCTTAATGTTTTTTCCTAATCTAGTATTTATTTTTATAAATACATTAAAAAAAAGGTTTTCAAAACATTTTTAAATTGTCAACTTTGCAACTTTATCTCTGTTGTAAACCTACCACCAAGTCTGTTTAATTGTTGTAATGATTCATCAATTTATTCAACGAAGTCTATTATAATATAAAAAGGGTAAATACTCACTCGGTTCGGCGAACGAAAAGATCGTTTCGCCGTTGATAAAAATCTATTGTTTAGTATATCGTTTTATTAAAAACCTAGGGATAAACCTTTACCCTCGCGAAGACGAAATAGGTTGATAGGTATATTTGAAATAAGTTTTTGAAATTATTAAAATATAAAAGTCTAGCAGCAGTAATCACTTTATCTTTTCAAAACTTTAAAAGTCTTTTATAAGGTTTTGAAATATTAGCTTAAAGTTCTTACAAGGAGCTTGAACCCGGAAAACTCATAAAAAATTTACCTTCATAGTCTCGTAAAGAAAAAGTCTTAGAAAGAAAGAACTGAAATGTTCCAGAGAAATGAAAAAAAGAACTAGCCTTTTTGAACGACGTTAGTAACTTCCTGACGGTTTAACTCACACGTATAATAGGACTGTGTGTTGTAATCGTATTTTTACATAAAATTACATTAAAGAAAAATTTAAATAGTTTAATTCTGAATTTCTTGTACTAGAAGTAAAGTAAGTATTAAAATCACGAAAGAAAAATTAAAATTTTAATGTTACTAATTATACATTTTGAGTACCTGTAAACATTATAACTGAATTTAAATTTATGTGAATGAAATTCAATTTCCGAATGAACGCAAGCGCGCCACTTCGGAACGATCGCACCCTTTGGCTCATTCTTTTGTCTATATTTGTAATTTTTAGGCGAGAATTACATTTGAAAGTTATATTCTCGTAAGTGATATAAAATAACTCTGTAACCTGGTAACAGTTACCTAATTAATCTTTCGAAGACTATGGCTGACAAAAACAAGGTAAGAACAGTAAATTCTTTCAAGTGTTTTCTTTCAAGTCTTTCAATAAATGACAAAGCCACTAAACATAGATTTGAATTGAATTGAAGCAAAGACAAAAAATGTATAAGCCCTAGGATAAAGTTTGTATGAAAAAAATACTTTACTTTAATAATGGTACAGAAAATTAAGCTTTGGGTTAAAACATTCCATTTTCGTATTATGAATTATTAAGATTTTACTAGCTCCTTTTATTTTTAAATATTACGTCTTAAATATTATTTTATTACACAAAAGTATCATATAAGTGTAGAGTACATTTGTGCACATGCGGAGTAATAGAACACCTAAGACTAGCTTAGAAGACTATCGTTCGAGTGAGCAGCGCACTCAGATAAAATAATTCTTCCTTAGGGAATAATTTAAGCATTCTAAGCTCGGGACGTGGCAAATCGAAGATAGTATTTCTCTCACAGTTATAGGAACGTTATCATAACTTGACCTAGCATGTAAGGTGCCTAATTTAATTTACCGTTATATTTAACACTTCATAGATAAAATCTTCTGCATGCTGTAAGAAAAATAAACTTAACGATAAACGTGCGTAATCCTCTTTAATTCACGTTATTTCATTTTCATTTTACTTAATATTATATTAAAAATTCTTAGCTTAAACTATTCTCAGCTTTAACAAACTTTTGTTTTTTTTTTTTAATGTTTCTATGTCCCAGGTATATTATATAAATAAATAATTTGCGATTTTAAAACATATAATTGTATTCATTACTAATATTATATTATTTATGGTAAGGAATGTCATTAATAGTCGTTTTTTTTAACTCAAATAGCGACCTGTGAATATTTACTATGACACACGTAATACTCAGACGACACCATTACAGTGAGATAGGTTGAGGCTAATGGTGATTGGTATAGATTAAAAATATATTCATTGCCACAGATAATATTGATCACAACAACATTAACATAAGTTGTTGTTTATTAAGGAGTCTTATTTTTTCATTTCGTATAGCGTTTACTAAATCTCGATTTTTAAAAGGAACTTGTTACGTCTCGAGTTTTCACTCATGTTAACAAGTTTTACCTCTTTAAAATATTAGTATAGAGTAGATGTTTCCGCGAATTAAGCCTAAGTAGCAACTTCGTCGCGTATTTTAATCACTTCACATTTTATTTTCGCAACAAAAAATAGCCTTATGCCTTAGACTATACCTCCTCCTCAAACGTATAATGCATCTATATAGCAAAATACATTATTATTGGTTCAGCCGTGGTTCAGCGTGAAATCGTCATTAACACGCAGACAGGCAGAGTCACTTTCAACCTTGTAGAATAAGTCTGGTTTGTTATGTATTACTGAATTAAATCCATTACATATAAAAAATACTTGTTCTAAAAAGCAGACATTTCTTAAAGAAAAAGGCTATTCAAAATAATTTTTAACGCAGTCTAAGGTGCCACATGCAAGTATTTTCAAGATGAAAAATCATCGTTTATATTGCAATCGTTAAAAGAAGTATTTTCTTAATCCTATTCACTTATTAATCATTGCACTTTTCAAAAAAGTTGAAGTTTTTTAGGAGGGATTAATAAGAGTTTGTCTCTCCTGAAAAGTAATAAAATTTAAGTTACGTAGTTTTGCTAAATAAGCGACGATATCTAAAGTGAAAATGTAGAGTGTATATATACATGAAAGCTACATGTAGCGATATATTAGTACATACTCTAAATTTAATGTATTCTCGTCTAGAAGCTTTAAAATTAAACGAACACGACTCCCACTCGCGCCAACTACTTATCAGTTTTAATAAACGTCAAGTGAAATGTTAATTTTGCGGGCGAAAGCTGCAAAGTGAAGGCGTCGGGGAGATTGAAGACATACAGAAACGGCCCCTCGCGACCGGATCGACGGCAACTTGTAATTACTTCCAATGATTCCAGAAACCTTACGAAACTTAGATAGACTTGTTACTTTCTATAACTAATTTAAACCGGATTGATTGCTTCTGATAGTCTGAGAGCCAGCGGCGTTTAGCGATGCTTCAATGAACATTTATAAATTTACTCAGATTTGTGCACTGACACCTTACGCTTGCCGATGTTTATTATTTGTTAAGGTAATCATAACTTTTGCTATTAGACTTTCATATAGATTTACGTAAGTTGATTCAATTTAAATCTTTGATTAATGACTTTTAGTTGTGCCAATTAGACAAACGTTATTTCGTCTATGTCACGTGGAGAAAATATGATGGAGATTGTGGGGTCGAGAATACAACCTTAAATAGATTTTGGAAACACCCCAAAATAGTGTTGCGTAAGTTGATCATCATTGCTTTATATCTGAAAGAATTTTCTGTGAACGGCTTGTTTTTGATACACAGTCTTCGTTACAGAATTGTTTTATTCTAATTACATAAGTATTATGATTAAAAGATTAGTTCGTGTAATAAATGTAACAATCTAAGATTAGTTTTTGAACGTTACGTTGCAATTCTGCCGAACATTTTGAGCATTCGTCTGCAAAGTTGTTTTACCAATGCCGGATAAAGCGATCACACTGTTTGGTGCGCATCGATGTTGCACATTGTACTACGGGTGTTACATTTTTTTCTTATAGGTATAGGAACTGTAATGCGCAGTTTTTTTCACTCTCTGATTCTATGAACTATATTAAGTCTTTACATAAATAAGATTTTTTTTAAAGAACCGATCTCAAAACTAAAATATTTTTTCATTTACTTGGATCATTTACTTATACCAGTTATTTTAGTTTTAAAACAGAACTGCTTAAGCGATTTTGTAAACAAAACCTATGGGATCAAATCCTATTTTTAAAATTGGATATAAACATAAAAAAATATACGCTGCAAATTGAGAACCTGATTATTTTTTAAATACAACGAACACTATAATCCAACAACACAATAAATATTCATAACGAGGTGTAAAAACTCGTCTGCAGTTCTTAGCCCATAACATCTAGCGAGCCGGCTGTCTTCTGTAATAAAGTTTAAATGATTTTAGGACAAAGGACTTGATTAGATTTAGGGATAAGATTTGACAATGTTTAATACAAAGGATTTAAGTTGTGACACTTTGGGCGCACATGACACACGGTGTGTAAATCTTGATAAGCCTGCGGTAATCTCGCGATTGTAAGTTGTATGATATTATTATAACCTATTTTAGAGCAGAGATGATTTAATATAAAACAAGTTGTTCTTGGCCAAAAGTCTTCAAGTAGTCTACACCAATATTATAAGGAGGAAAATGTGTATTTTTAGATGTTAGTAATTAATAAAGTTAAAAACTGCTGAGCCAATTTCAAAAATTCTTTCACCATTGAAAAACTACATTCACTCCGAGTAAAATATATATTTAATGTTAGAAAAAAATACATCAAATAAACATTTAAATAAATGTTAAAAAGATTTCAAGAACTCTGTCCACCCGTGCGAAGTCGGGACGGGCCGTCAGTATTTAATATTTTTTTATGGTTATTGTATAACTTTCGGCGTACAATTCGGTTACATCGCGCTTCCATTAACATCGCATTTTCACAGGAAACGTGTATTTTGTCGGAAATAAAACTATTAGGCTGTATCCTTTCTCTAGACTGTGTATGTAACAAATTTCATCGGTTTAGAAGTTCAGGCGTGATTGTGTACCACATAGAGAGTTACTTTCGCATTTATTATATTAGCAAGGATTACATGTTAATTCACTCGTGGGGAAATGACATTAAACTTTAAACATCAAAGCAAAACTTGCGGCACAGCGGGAATGAACCCGCACCTTCCTGCATACCGTGCCTGTGCTTAATTCTGAACTAGCTATGGGCCGCACGCTCGCAATGTAAGTAGGTATGTATGTATCAAAAAAGCTTTTATATTCTATTATATTTTATGTATAAAATTACAATATAATTTTATATATACAAAAAAGAAAACCATAAATATTTTCAAATCATAATAATTACTGTACAAATCAAGTCCGCGGGGAATGGTGGCAAGAATTATATTGTAATTTTATTATAAGCTGTGCCCGCGGGTTAATACCGCGTTAATTTGACGATTTTTTTTATATAAGTTTTACCTTACCAACTTGAATCGATTATTGGTCACTATTTTATTGGTTTCAATTTCGTTTTTACGCAATCCTCTTACTTACTTATTAATTAAAATAGATATATTTTTTTTAATAAAAGTAAATTACTTATTATAAGATTAGCTACCTATGAGTGAAAGTCCCGTCAAAACCAGTGCAGCCGTTTCAGACATTAGCCGGAACAAACAGACGGACAAACAGACAGACAATAACTTTAAAAATTGTGTATTTGATATCAGTACCTTATATACTTTTCTATACATTTAGTTAAAAGTTATTAATTTAAAATTGGAAACAGATACTTCGATTTTATTTTCTGTATAAATGTATATATAACTTATTTTATACACAAGTACACATGTGTTAAATGTTTGCTAAAGGTTGCGCGGATTTTCAGTCTACGAGCGAACGCGACATGTTCCCACGAGGACGCCTATCTCAGTCCGCTTTTATGTAAAAGCTTTAAAGCGTATTTTAAAAAGTTTCGCGTAGGAGGCTACGCGTCCGAAATACGAAAATATGTATATGCTGTAAATATGAAATTAATCAGGATCGCAGCACCATTTCACACGCCTTTATTTTGTTGGGAATGCGGAAAAAGGAATATTTTTTCCTTATTTACCACTCGCTCTGTTTAAAAAATATTCGTATTTTGTTGTTTTTTTGGGGAAATGTGTAAAATATACGCTTGTTGAAATAATAACGTGCATTGTGTAAATTATTTTACGCTCATTAGTAATGTTAAGTGGTCACCGTCCCATGGACATTATTGCAGTACCAGAGAAACTGCAAATGCGTTGCTATTTATATATGGATACTGATAAGCAATAATGTGTTAACGCACGAAAAGTCAAATTCGGAGAAATTGATGTATTCTGATAATGCGTCGCGTATTTAATATTATTAAAAATAATTTCAAGTTATCTAAACTAAAAAAGTACGGAGAAAAGTTTCTTAATTTAACGCCCCGAATTTCAAGCTCGTTCGATATTTTGCAATTTATACAATAATCTCAAATATTAGAAAAACTTATTATTAGATGACGCATTAAATATATCAATCTGCTTTTAATTCATTATATCTCTTAACAAAAAAATGATATATACGTCTTCAAACAAATTTATTAAGAATTGGTTTATCATGTTTAGACACCATTTGCTCAAAATGAAGTCCGTGTGTGGCTTGACACAATATTGCTTATCAGTGTCCATATAAGAAATAAGGGAATAGTGAAGAAAGAAATGAGGCAGGCGGTTAAGCTTCCAGCTCTCTCACTCACTGTATTAAACGCAGCTAGCGTATTAACTCTCACTCACTGTATTAAACGCAGCTAGCGTTAATACGCTAGCTGCGTTTAATACAGTGAGTGAGTGAGTGTTTGCTACTTAATGCCGATTTTCTGTGAGAGTGAGGTACTTCCCAGTCGAGCCAGCCAGTAAACGAGCTGTAGCCAGTCATGCTATAGTTAGACGCTGTCTGAGACATTTAAATTTCATTTAATTAATTACAAATATGTGGGCCGATTTATTTAAATAACTTTTGTATTCTTCTGTGTATGTCATTAATCTCCGGCCTAAAAATGAGTGTTATAAGTTTTACGTGGGTATCTGATTGTCTGTTTGTGGAATCGTAGTTCCGTAAAGAATTGACCAATTTTGATGTTTTTTTTTTTAAACTGATCTAATCAAGACGGTTCTTAGATATAATTTGAAAAGATCTTTTCAGAGGTTTGAAGGTTATCAGCTTTTTTCTAGTTGTTGAAGGGATCATGGAGCAGCATCCACAACTCTTCTCCAACTTACAGCAGAAATATCCTGTTAGAGCTCGTTAAAATAGTTTCAATGAGTAGGTTATCGATATTTTTAATTATCAATATTAGATTATTACATATATGTATGATATAAATTTTCTTTTTTTTTTCTCTTTTTCTGTTTTTACTAAAATTGTTTAATTAAAAACATTTCTTTTCTAAGGACGTTCTAGTGTCAACTGCAGTTAAGTGATCAACTTACTGCCTTATATTATTTCAATTCATATGTTTTACATTTGCTTAGAACATCGTTATTTATAAAGCAATTTGAATTATTTATTTATTTAAATGAGTATACATTCCGATTGTCCTATAGAATTTTCACCAAAATCGTTTCAGTGTTTTGGTTTTTAAATCAAAACAACTGCAATAATTGTCATCGAAGTAACCGTAAATACGTATTTTGCTTTTAGAAGTCTTATTATTTAAGTAAATTTTATGTAAGTTTAATCATTTTGTTGACTCCTGTAATCGTGCGGTTTCACGCTCATTATATAACCGCACGTGCATTAATAAACAAATAGAAGCTAAATCGAGGCAAAGCGCCGTTCGTGCACGAACACCCTGAGAGACGCGCTTCGCTGCGAATACCTGACTCAAATTCACCTCGCTTTGAATTGCTAATTGCGCTTATTATTCACTAAATTAACGCGCCTGCATAATATTTCACTTCTTTAGCATAATTTAGTAATGCAATTACATAAGTGTATGTCCGTGAGGGTTATTAAGGAAAATATATCACGGGCATAAGCGTTAATCATGTTTGAGATTAATGTGAGCTGGCCTTACTCGGCGTCACGGCCAGCGCGGCTGTTGACTTGTGGACGTTGTTAGCTGTTGCTCGCGACTTCGTGCGAACTTCGTTTTTTGTAGTATACAAATTTGAACATCCCGCTTTTGGTGAAAATTATATGAACGTGTTATTTATAACTAAGACTTAAAAAAAAGGAACCAACTTCAAAGGCATAGTATTGAATTTCGTTATGATAAACATAACTTCGTTCGGATTTCGTTATATTTATTTCAGCTACTTCGATTTACAAATCAAACTATCAAACCGATTTTACAAAAATTCTATAATGCCAAACATAAGGTATAATTTCACGCTTTAAAATAAAAAAAATTCAAAATCGATTCATTAATGACGGAGTCGTGAGGTAATAAACATAAAAAATACAAATACGAATTGGGAACCTACTTTTTTTTAAAGTCGGCTTAAAAATTGGTAGTTATAGAAACTCGTTGTCTTAGATTTTCGCGATTATTACTCATTGAAATAAAACTATTTTAAACGGATTTAAATCGCGTATATTAATTATTTTTATAGACTCTACCCGTGACCACGAACGCTGCAAAGTGCTCGAAACGTCGGGATGATAAAAATAATTAATATACGCGATTTAAATCCGTTTAAAATAGTTTTATTTCAGTCATAAAAACTGTCGATAGAAGTGAAAACTTCGAACAATGAAATTTTTTGCATGACGATGAAACGAATCCATAATCCATAAGATTTTCTCCAAAAAATCGCAAAACGCGCGTAAAGAAATTCCCGTTTCAACAATATTTTTTGTGCTATTATTGAAAAAAGTTTCATTTAAACATCGTCCTCCTTTTCTCCTCTCAAAATGAAAACTTCTGAAACTTTCTTTACATTATACAAACTAGCATTCAATACTTTCGCTATGGTTCGTAGTTATTAAGGTTTCCTTACTGAGTAATAGAGTGATATTTAGCCTTTATAATTGTAATGCTGTGGAGTTATTGTATCATTTCATGTTAATTGAGTGTGCACACGAATAATGGAAGGCGATCGCGTTTTTATGTCGACTACGGATTTCATCGTTCGATAATAGTTGCCGTGTTAAAGCTGCCGTTAATTGGATTCGGTTTTTATTGTAAACTAGTTGCCCCTCGCGGTTTTACTCGTGTTTATTGGTACTGCTTCGTGCCAAGAAGTCGTAGTGTGATGTTATATAGCCTATCCTTCTTCAATAACCGGACTGTCTAACGCAAGAAGAGTTTAAAATCGAATCAGTAGATTTAGAAATTACTCTCTACATACAAACTTACAAATCAAATTTACCTTTTTATATTATAAAAGAGTACTTACTTACAAAGAAATTTTATATAGACTATAAACTGTATACTATATAAGGTTAGGTTAGACGTAAAAACGTTACAACAAAAAAAGAAAAACAGTTCGAAACAAACAAAGTTACTGTCATACTTATATTATAAATAACTTTGGATTTTGGCAAATTTTATTTAAAAATAAGTATGGGAATCACACCAAGCTACAGGTCAAATTATTTTCGAGATCAAAACCAGATAAAGGTATACATTGTTTTAATATTTCTTTTAATATTCGATGATATGTATTCTATTACAATTTTGTGACTTTAGTAGACAGACAAGTACTTCAAAATTCTATTTATATTTTGATTAATATCTAAAATTTTGTATCATTTTTATTGAAAAGTTTTATAAACAGGGCCACTACAAATTGCAACATACTAATAAAGTTTCAAAACGCAAAAGAGATTGATAAAAAATTTACAATAATCTAATACAGTATTTATAACTCTAGTGTGTGGATTGCAGACCAAATTTATTCTTCAAAAATAGTATAATTAAAATATATACTCATCCCCACGACGTTAAAAAACGTCCGAATTTAACGTTACTTTACAAGTGCAAGCTTTATAGTTTCAAGATGTTATTACGAGTAGTATGCGTTTAACATAACTTTAAACGGTATATTAAAATAGCCTTAATGTACAATTATATATTATTATACGAAAAATATCGTAAGTAAAAAGTATTTCGTCGTAGAACACTTTGAAAACGTAAAATATATTTTTAAATAATTCAATTTATGTACTGAAAGGTGATCGTCAAGTTCGACAGAGCCGACTAAACGCTGGGCTGGCTAGATGAGAATATTGAAATACATAATATGTGAGCATAATTTAGAAAAGTCGCGATTTTGGAATTATTTGCGGGACAATTTAAACGTTACCGTTTTTAAATGTTAAAATTAGGACCCTGTTCACCGAGCTCAACTTGGTTTTATTTGGTTATCGAGGTTTTTGGATTTTTGTTACATTTAGTGGTAAAAAACGATTGTAGCAGTTTTGATTGCATAAAACGTTGCTAAAACGATGTTTCCTAAAAGTGACACCTAGCGTCGTCGACTTATCTCCCCTGAAACGCCATGCGCTCAGAGCGTTCAGAGAAATATATATCTGAATACAAAATAATACATATATTTTTTACCTTCTGTTTTGTTTAATAATTACCAGATGCTGTCTGTCGCTAAAATGGAGGGACAATCTAAACGAGTCCCGACCATCTGGGAACCTCACTAGACGCGAAACTGGCTGAATGACTTGCCATGTCTCGCCACCGAAACGTTTTAACTTTTAAAACCCATTTAAACACGCTAATAGATGTTTCACTTTAAAACTTTGACTATTTTTTTCTTTAAGACGTTCCCGGCAAATTAACAAAGAGTAGAATTATGGTACAGAAAAGATGAATAGTGGTGAACAAAGCCTCTTTTCGAAGACGAAAAATTGTCGTAAAGTTTTTGAGTAAAATTTTTATTTTTCTATATCGTTTCCTATATCGTAGTCTACCCGTGACCACGAACGCTGCAAAGTGCTCGAAACGTCGGGATGATAAAAATAATTAATATACGCGATTTAAATCTGTTTAAAATAGTTTTATTTCAATTTTATTTTTCTATCTTGTTAATTGATAGTCTCCTCTAATATTATAAAGGAGAAAAACTACTCGACCGATTTGAAAATTTCGCTTTGTGTTGGTTAGCCCGTATATTTAGATAAGTTATAGGCGATATGGCATCACGCTACAACTTACAGGAGCGAAGCAGTGTGCAAGTGAAACCGCGAGGGGCAACTAGTCTTCTATACTTATAATAAATCTGTAGAGAGGTCAGAAGAGAGACAAATATATTTTCAAAATAACTATCAGGGGGTGATTAGTGATCGATACTGATGCCAAAAATGCAATCAGTAAAATTTTTGTCTGTCTGTCTGTCCGCCTGTCTGTCTGCCTGTCTGTCTGTCTATATGTTCCTTATAGAAACAAAAACGACTCGACGGATTTTAACAAAATTTAGTACAATTATTCTTCATACTACTGGGCAGGTTATAGTATACTTTTTATCACGTTACAATCAAGACGAGCAGAGTAGTGAAGGGAAACTTTGGGAAAACGGGAGACGTTACTCCAATTTTTAAGCTTCCGTCGCGTATGTAGCCTTAATGGTTAAAGTTATATAGAAATCTACATGACAGAAATATTCTACATAAAATTTTCTAAAAAATATCCCGCAACAGCATATGTCTATCTTTTATGGTTGACTCACAATAACACGTGTAACTCCTGATAGCTAAGCAGTTCGGAGCATTCTGATTATATTTGTTTACTCTTAGGTTTATAATACTCTTGCTCATCCCTAATTAAGAAAAGTTAACATTATTACCTATTCAATAAAAAAAATCATAGAAATAAAGTATTGTGGATTGACATATTATATTTCCCTACCAAAATACGATCTGTCTGTCACATCAAAACCACTGAACCCTGAGGAAAGACATACGCTACTTTTTTATGAAAACGACGAAAACGCGGACGAAGCCGCAGGCAAAAGCTAGTACAAAATAAAGTTCTTTAGCACTGTTCGAGCTTCATATTAAAATTGTATCAGTGGTATTATATATACATATTAAATAATGGGCTCTTATGAGGTGATTCGTAGTATAAGCTACAATTACGCTGAGTTTCATTATTCATTAATCCTTCCGACGATGGCCGCGTGAAGCGAGTACAGATACAGGGAGATTATTTTTTAAATTGGTTTCTGGTGTCGAAGATAATTATTATGTCTACAATTTTTCAATTATTCCACGTAGACAGTCATTATCAAAATGTTATTGTTTAAAGTGTCAATTTGTAAAAAACTGGAGTGTAATAAAAAAATATTTTTATCGATACCGATGTACATTGGTGTAAAATATTCTGCGTTATCTGTGCTTCTGCGTATCTGAGTATCTCTGTGTTCATCTGTGGTATCTTAGCTTTCAAAGGCATGGACAAATTTTGATGCAGTTTTTATTTGAAAGCTGGTGTAACTGAGACGGTTCTTAGTTATAATTTAGGGATGTTTGAAGTTTTGTTCAGGCGTTTCAAAGCTTGCAGCAGTTTTCTAGTTGTTAAAAGGCTCTTCTAAAGGGCAAGTTCTAGTGGTCTAATCAAATGAAAATTGATTATACTATAAATAATATCAAAAGAACATAGTTGAGTAAACTTGACCTGATGCAACAGCATTATCTGGAATCAGAAGGATGCAATCACCAACTTACAGCAGAAGCATCGTGTCGTGGCGCGTTCAAATGGTCTCAATGAGTATCCGTATTTATTGTGTAAAGTAGATTAAAATTTTATTGTATTAAATTAATTATTATACTATTTTAAAGGAAAATGTACATTTATTAAAAAAAGAATAATTACAATCTGGTAATTACAAAATAAACGAACTTAAAAAACAATAAAATTTTTGTAAATCACAAAATGATAGTTAAAGAACACCTTTCCAAGCTATGTAAGGGATAGCGAGGTGATGGGCGGCCGTCCACAACGCGCAGCGTAGCAATGTGGCAATCGTTCCTGTGAACGAATTGACACCTGCTTAATTTCACACTATCGTGAATTTATTACTGAGCTCATTACTGATTTTAATTAAATAGTGATCGTGTTAATGTAAAAACTGATACTCATAAAATTAATGGAATTCGCTGAGGCAAGACTCAGGAGTTAAATCATGGAATAATATATAAATATGCTTATGTTTTCGTTTTAAGACGTCATCGAATAAATTACACCACAAACTGAACTTTATTTATGCGGTCTCATTTCTAGAAATTGTATATAAGTTATGTGTTTATGTCGTTGCAGTGCTATATAATGATTATATCTACTGATGTGGTTGTCGAATAAAAACGGCCCGTACTACTGTTTCTACTTTGCCAGTTTTTATCCTTTAGGGATATTCGCTATAATAATAGTCACAAAAAAATGTGAAAATTCTAATTATTCAATTTTGAAATATTTTGTGACTTTTGGCACTTTTGGCCCGTTAGTACTCTTTAATAGAAAACCCTAACAACACTTCGTTAGTTAAACATTTACAGCTGTATGGATGAAATACGTATGTAAATATAAAGAATATCTAAAATACTGTTTCTATCACATTATCATATAAAAGCATACACAAAGTTCACGATGCTCCAAGCCGCTTATTTGTCAAAGACTGGCTCGTCACGCGCCTTTGTTCCTGCCGCGCTGACAGACTAACAGTCCAAGAGCTAGAAGCTGCAATGTGGGACGTTTTTAACATTCTGAGCCTTTCCTTATTGTGTCCTAATTTTTTTTTTTAATGGATACTTCAGAAATAAAATATGTTATTTCGTTTACTTCAATTACATACTCATTCCAGGTAGTTTGAGTTTAAAACCAATATATTACAGCGATTTGATGAAAATCAATGAATGGCGTATATTTTATATAAGAATGAGCTGGCAGAACAATTACCTGATGTTAAGTGATCAGCACTGCTCATTTGCAGCATCAGAAGAGAGACAAATGCATTGCCAGTTTAAAAAGAAAAAGGGGATAAAATGTAATCCGAAGTTAAAAAAAGGAATTTGGCTTACTCACCGAACCAAACCCAGAAATAAAAGCCCACCACGCTGATCATATGTGAGAATGTGTTACTATCCCGGTCGAGCCCGCCTGTGTGCGAGCTGTAGTCCATGTATGTGGGCTACATTGAGATTAAACTATTAATTCTGTGTAACATTCTCCTAAGACAGTAATCAAATAGGGATATGATAAAATGAGTCTTTCGGAACTAACGTATTCAAATTGCTATTGCTTGCTCTCAGCTCTCAGTCCACTTCACGTCACGTGTCACTCTCGTCTCGTCACGTCTCGTGCAGCAAAGCTATGCAACATTGCCGCTTTTAATACAGTAATGAGAGGATTTTGTATTTGTGCCAGTGTCGCTTTGTCACTTGAAAGAGAGTGTGCTGGATTTAATCAACAGTTACTTTATATGGAGATATTTTTAGTGTAGCAAATGATGAATAATAAAAGTGAGTCAAGGACGCAATAGTAAAGTTTTCACTGCGAGTCAAATCTATGCATAATAGCTATAACAATTTGAATTACATTTTTATAATAGATGTATTTTATACAATTTCATACAAAAGTTTTGAATGCATTTTTATTTTTTATTTTTATAGTAGATATTTTTTTTTTAATTATTTTGAATTGTGTGCCATATGTACATGCATATGCGTACACACATACTTACGTGTATGTGCAGAAATCACGTTGAAACCATAATCTATACTTATAATAAATCTGTAGAGAGGTCAATTCTGTACATGAAATATATTTTCAAAATAACTGTCAGGGGGTGATTAGTGATCGATACTGATGCCAAAAATGCAATCAGTAAAATTTTTGTCTGTCTGTCTGTATGTTTCTTATAGAAACAAAAACTACTTTTCATCACGTTACAATCAATAGGAGCAGAGTTATGTATAAAGGGAAATTTTGGGAAAACGGGAGACGTTAGTCCAATTTTTAAGCTTCCGTTGCGTATGCAGCCTTAATGGTTAAAATTACATAGAAATCATGTATGACGGAAATATTCTACATAAAATTTTCTGAAAAATATCCCGCAACAGCATGTCTATCTTTTTATAGTTGACTCACAATTACACGTGTAACTCCTGATAGATTAGCAGTTCGTAGAATTCTAATTATAATAATACGTTTATAATACTCTCACTCATCTCTTATTTAAAAAAGTTAACATTATTACCTATTTAATAAAAAAAATCATAGAAATCAAGTATTGTGGATTGACATATTATATTTCCCTATTAAATTACAATAGTTAATCTGTCTGTCACATCAAAACCACTGAACCCTGAGGAAGGAAATACGCTACTTTTTTTCGAAAAACGAAGAAAACGCGGACGAAGTCGCAGGTAAAAGCTAGTATTAAATATAATCAAAATGGGCACTCATACGGAAATATTAAAACATCCAACAAAATTTTCGCCATCAAAATACTTCCTTTACTTCGTCCAAGAAAATAAAAACGACAACTTTGTAGTATTTAAATTCAACAAGCCACAAGACAATAAGATTACACGTAAGAAACATAAAAATATAATAAGAACAAAAGTTTTTAATGCATTCTGGAAGAAATAAGGACAATATCACAGAATTTCTTCAGAGACCGCGCAGACTAGATTATCCCTGCGTCTATCATTTACGAGTATAATACTTGGATACCCTGTGTCTGTAGTGCGATAGAGCCGAGTCTATCCAGCGAATGGGGACCATGATGGCCTAACTAGATCATGTAAATCTCGATCAATATATACGTACTAAGTTCTTATGTGAAGTCTCAGGTTATAAAATAACTTGTGCTAGCACTTTTGGGTTTTAAACTACTAACATTGTATTTATTCACCTTATAATCAGGGATTAAAGAGTTATATTAGATCTTAACGAGGGCCGTTGAGTGTGATACGTTTATTTATTTACATTTATTTATATTAAAACTGCATGTGTCCGGAGAAGTTCTTCGGCTGGCGTGTCTGCCAACGTGTACCGAATAAGCGTTAGGGATATCTGTCTCCTGCCCATTATTGCAAGATTTGGAGATTGTGGAGGATTTACAGCCTGTTACTTTAATGTGATATACTATGACTGATATTTAGAAAATCTCCAGATATTAACAAACATCTGTTAAGTCTACTCCTACTTGTCAAGACTTACAATCAAATTCGGGACCGTTACAAATACAATCAGTAACGGTGTCAACTGCTTAACGAAAAAATCGACATCTAAGTATAGGAATTCCGTAGTCTGCGAGGGATCTTAGTTGACATAGCTCGTTGCCTCAGCCCGTGCGCTCGTGTCCCGCGTTACGAGCTCGTCTCATTATCATTCCGTTTGATAAAAGATAAACCACTCCCTGTGGGGATGGAAAAAAATTTCATTTAAGTTTTTAAATCGACTTTCATTTGGATAAAATTTACATTTTCTGTTAAATGTAATGTGTTTTTTAAATAAAGAAATCTCTTCACACACAATCGTGTTCACGTTGGGGTTATGTGATTTTTAAGTTTAAAGACTAAGATTTTTGGGTTAAAAGTTTTGCTGCTCAGAATACGTAATGTTATGAAAGTTATAAACCGAGATGACTGAGTGATGGACGTTCGAATCTAAACCGTTGGTGGCGCGTTCCAATCAGAGATTACAGTAAAACTTGAAATAATAATGTACTGGAAAGTTTAAGTGCTTTCTCATTTATTTTCATAGTTTAAATTGATCCCGTGCTCGCTGGTGAATAACATCGTTAAATTTCTAAGACATGAACGACCATGCGTATGTTCTGATATTCAGCTGATTAGTCTTAATAACACCTTCGACGCCGAATCGAACAAGGTTGTCTCGAATTTACATTTCTCGTCTCATTTAACGTAAAAAACGTCAATTTGAGATGTCAATAAATTATCGGCTAATATTGATAAACTATTAGTATCAAAATATCCTACTTTTCGACAAAAAATGCTGTATCAGTACAAAAACTTCAGAAATCAACTGTCAAAATGTATTGTGTTTAAATGTATTTTGTGATAGCGATAGTTAAACGTACCCTGCTGGTCATCATGCTGATATGAATTTTGAAAGACACTATAGCAACCTATCCGCAGGGAAGCAGCGTATTTGAACAAGATTTGTTGCCGTATCCTTAACAGAAAATACCCATTAGTGGAGCACATACAAACTCTTATTTAGCCTTATGTACACGTATATAAATAAAAATAAATGTTTGTAAGTTTGTCTTTCAAGCGTTCCGAAACCAATGATCGGATTGTGATGAAACTTGGTAGGGTTCTGGGGACGTCATGTGGGTTCCTGGCCCAAAGAAATGTTATACTTTAGGTGCTGGAATAAAATCTTATTGGTCATGCGAGTAAAAAAATATTTTATAATTTCGCCGACAATATTTATTTTAAATACTCTTTTTTATTTTACAAAGAAATAGCCATATCAAAAAAGTTCACTAGCCGCATTACACGTGCGAAATGTTAATTGTGCAAAAAGATAGGACTCATTTCTAAACGATAACTTTAAAACTTTATTTCTTTCATTTTATTTTTACGTCCGCTCTGAAAAATCTTTGCATTTTTAATTTTTCCTCCGGACTCGCGTTACACGGACCTCAGCTTAGCTCGAATTTAATTGTTATGACTTTTGTAAGGTACGTTTATATATATTATTTTATATAAAGTAATTCTCTATAGAATATAAACGGATTTGTAGTACTTAGGTATATATTTTGTGTATTGTATTTTTAAATTTATATATATGTAAATCTAACTCGGAAATATTAATCTCGGTACACGTTTATTTTTATATTTATAGAAACGAAACCCATCCAATGAACATGATAATTTATAATATTATACATTCTTAAAAATGTGCTTCCTACTAAATACCTATCGTGCATCGGAGAGCATAAAGCTGTTGACCTTACGGGCTAATTGTACTACTGTTGTTTAACACTAAATGCTACCAAAGCATACTAAGCGATGCTATTCGCATTAATTGTTGAATATAGTGACTTTGAACATCATCACCTACATCAACACCCTCCAAAAATGACTCAAAACTCAAAATATACTTTATTCAAATGAGCTTCTAAGCACTTTCGAATCGTCAAGTTACATGTCATATTTTAATTTTAGATTTTTATAAAGCTACCACCGGTTCGGCATGTAGTCTCTACCGAGAAGAACCGGCAACAAACTCGATAGTAACTCTTTTAAAATTGCGTATACGTAATGTATTTTTATTACATTTTAATTATGTTATCCGGATAGAAAATCAACGCGTATCAAATCCACGCCTCTTTGTCGTCAAAATATTCTTGTATGGTATAATATGTTTTATTTATTAAAGATTTTTTAACGTAGGCTTTAAACTTATTGAGTGGCAAATGTAAAACTTTTTGTGGGATTTTATTATAGATACGAATACGAAACCCCAGAAACGATGAACTGACTTTATGAAGACGAAAGTTTGGTATGAAAAGTTTTTTCTTCTAGTGTTTACACAATGCCTGTCACTGTTCTTAGGAAAACCATCACTATGTTGAAAGATATATAAAATATTAGCGTAAACACCACACACACATCTACACCAATAGTATAAATGTGAAAGTAACTCTTTGTTTGAGTTACAAAACAAAGACGTGGAGTATGAACCTAATGCCTTATGCTTATTATTATTCACATCTGTATTCATTAAAACACCTTATTCCATAAGGAGTTATTGCGGAGTAAATTAACGTGTAATATTCGATAATTAAATGTAATTGAATATACAATGTCGAGGAACTTTTATGCAATAGCTAGCAGCAGTAATTACAGTGGGAACGTGCACCAGCCGTCGGGACGGCGGCGCGGTGCTCGGTAATGGAATGCAAACAACGCCTCGGGATATCGCTGCTGGGACTTGAGGCACGCGGCAGGCTTACGACAATATTGTCGCAGCGTTACGTTGTTTTTACGCGACTTTTCTAACGTATATATTTAAAATTTTCACGATGTATACCATTCATATTTAATATAACGGGTCTTATCGCGATAACTGATGGTGGTAACACCTTTTTTAATGCCCGACGTGTGTCAGTTTTAAATGTGTGAGCTTTTCTAACGTACTTTACAACTTTTTACGGTAGAATAACTGAGTTGCGAGACTTGAGCATTTTTACAAGTTATGTTTTTATGGCATGTATAATTCTTTAGCACGTCTAAAACGTTTGACGGATTTTAATATACGAGGTGTCATTAAATTCCTTTTAGTTGTGAGAGTGACATGGGAGATATTGTTTTCCACAATATCGTCGTGGACGGGAAATATTGATCTGCAATATCACTTATCCGATTTCGAACCTTCTTTCACCAATAGAAAGTTACATAATAGATATAGGTAAAATATTTGTAACACTTTCTTTGGATAGTTTGGTTTTTAATTTTTTAATTAGTTTATTAAGTCTTGTTGTAGTAGTTTGTTTAATAATCTCACTTGAAAGACCTATTATGAACAGACCGTTTAGGTTTAGAATTCCATTAACGATCAAAGCCTATTGGTAGCGATAACATGAGCACAATTTTTTTTTTGGCCGCAATTGTAGTAATGACTTTGTTGGATAATAAACTTACTATTTTAATACTCGGCTTGAAACCGACAAATTGACTGACTTCGATGTGCTTAGAAAGGCACCCATATACTTAGTGATGAATAACTTTATTTGGTTTTAAAAATGAACACACATGTTGTTAAGAAAAATCTCTTTTAATACTACATCAAAATTCACACAAGCTTATAGATTGACAAACAGACTTAACGTCTCTACAATATTAGTTTGGATTATAATTTCAAATTATTACATAACCACTCTTTAGCAGCCTGAAATAGTTGCAAGGGTGAACATTAATGCAACCCAGAGTAGCCACAAATTCCTTGCTAGATAAAAATTAATAAGGGGTAAATGGGAATACGAAGTAAGGCAAGAAATTGGGGAGGGGGTTAAGCTTCCGTCTATCTCAATCACTGGACGAAACAGAGCTACATAAACTACTTCACGCCGATCATCTGTGTGTGAGTGAAGCTGTAGTCTCAATACATCGTCGGTTTAGACGTGGTAGCTCGTACATGCAAGCTGCCGAACTTTACAGGAGATACAAAAATATTTTTTTTAGCTAATCATAATGAATATGTTTGTATTTTTAAATGATTTAGATTTTAGATATTGTAAGTTTACTGAGAAAATCCATTTTTACCAATTGTTAGTTACGAGGTACGACTTATAGAGCGACGTTATATGGACGCTGATAAGTTATACTGTGTCAAGCCACAAACTTCATTTAGCGAAAATGGCGTCTAAAGATGTAACACCTATTGTTAATGAATCTGTTTGAAGAAGTATATATAAGTAGTATCCATCTTTTCTTTATCATTTTGATAAAAAGTATTATGAATGAATAGCAGATCGGTTAGTAAAGAGTTTTATCTAATAATATTTTTTTTATAACATTATCACATTATCCAAAATATAAAACACACTTTATATTCTAAACATTAGATTAGGAAACTTTTTTCTGTATATTAGGTTGAGATGACTTGAAAATCAGAATACATTAATATATGTAAATTTGATATTTTGTGCGTTGCCACATTATTGCTTATCATTACCCATACAGTGTTAACATAATTTCCCGATCACGACGCGTCTCTCGTGTGCGCCGTCTGAGACGTCCCCGCTAGTAGTGTGTACCGTGCCGGCGATATTACCTGCCGGCCGTTGCTCCTTATTACCCACTTGTTTGCGCGCGCGGCGCACGTATCGCGATGGTATTCTCATTACGACGAACAAACAAACTTTATGGGTTCGTTTTGATTGGGATTCGATAATATTTACTCGCTGACAAATCGACCGGAGATCGGGGCTTAACTGTTCTCGTGTTTGGTTTTTATCTGTATTGTTTACTGAAATGAATGTATGGACCCTGATAAGAATCCGTTATACCATACGGATTTTATTTTGAGTAAATGTCTTCTAATAAATTTGTTTGAAGCAATATCCATCCGTCCTTTTCTATTTTAATAAAACGAGATTTGTATAAAAAAAAATTTTCAAAAATATGGATTATTGTTTATTATAAAAATGGAACATGCTTTTATATTCGAAATATTAAATTAAGATACTTCATCTCCGAATGTGACTATTTGTGGGTTAACACATTATTACTTATCCGCATCCATATGTACGTATCGCTTCATTTATATTCTCGCTGTCAAGGATCTGTATTGTAACATCTTGTAAATGTCCTGCCGCTGGGCAAACGCCAGTTTCTTCTATTAAGAAGTATTATTCAATTCAGCTTCACTGCAGTGGGCGGATATCAAATATCAGAATTTCTCGTAACACATGCAGATTTCCACGCGATCGCGTGAAATCGACGTATTATTATCACTAGGCCATCGCCGCTTGTAAATTGGAGTTAAATTTGGGATAGAATATATATATATATATATATATTTAGGGTTACGAAAGTAACTTGGAACCCTTATATTTCACCATGTCTGCCTGTCCGTGGTTTTCCTCAGATATTATAATAAGCTATAATTTGACATGGATTAGTAAAATAAACTCTACATACCGTGTGAATTTTTTTCCTAATAATATAATATATTTTAGATGTGTAACCATTATTACAAATTGGGGATCGACTGCGAAACTTTTGTATATGTCGTATAAAATAATGTGATAAAAACATGAAATAACAAAGAATATATTATAATACAGCGCGCATTGCGATAGCCCGCGGCCGCGCGCGGTAACGAGCACAACAAGCTCGGGGTTTAGTTCCAACTTGGTCTCTGCGAAGTTTGCCAGAACCCTTACAAAGATAAGTTTTAAATAACTCATAAATATGCCGAGAGAAGTTAATGAAGCGATCCTCGGAAAGTTACATTTGTATAGAAAAACTTCAAATAATTTCCTTGGCTTTATTAAAAACGTACTATGTTTTAAAGTTGTTGAATTATTTCGTTCATAGTTTAGGGAGACTGTTATTCACTTCTTCTTTTCATTGATATAAAATTTCTCGAGATTTCGTTTATCATTAATTGTTGGTTTACACTTCGATTTTCTCGAATGTTTCTTAAGAAAAAAAAAGTTGTGAATGTTATTTTGAAATTTCAATTCTTTATAATATAGAATGTAATTTATTTTTGTAATTAGACAATAAGACGAAGTGTGGCGGGTTTTTATCGTAGTGCGGAGAATGTCTTAGGGGATGCATAAAATATCAACACATTATAAATTATGTGTATCAAGAAAGACTTTAACAAAGTTCTTATTAACCACATAGACTCATAGATCATATATATATGTACATATATATAGCTCATGAATATTGTTTACGCGCATAAGTTCATTTAATTTTAAACGTTTTATTTTATTGACTTTTAGTAATATAACGCAATTTAGTTACACAACTATTAGTTCCGCTTCCTATTTATACATATCCCTTTCTCTCTCCCCGGATGCGTCTCAGGAAGAAAAGGACGCCACGCTACGCTAGGCGCTAGAACCGACGCCAGCGCCGAATAGTTTCAGTTACAAAACCTTCGAAAATTAACGCGACACGAGTCGGCACCGCTCCCGCGAAATAATTACTTAACCCGGGTTAAAAAGGACAAGAAACCTAGAAGAAGTGATAAACCAATGCAGTGCAGTTTATGTACAATCAGGAACACCGAGAACTGTTAAATCAAGAATTATATAATTTGCAAGCCGCTAAAACCTATGGAGGTTACCTTTTTTCAATTGTTACGAGACGTATTCTAATTTTCCTATATATGTAAAACCGTCCCGCACCCCATACGTTTAACGCACCAATTATTAATAAATGATGTTCTTTTTAACACTGAAAATAATAGTGTCACATTTTTGTAACGCTAAAATTAAAATTTTTAATTGATAAACCACTTACCAAACTGAAAGGTAAAACAAAACACCTAATACGATAAATAACGAAGCCACGTTAATCGTGTTAGAATTTATAACCGAGTTGTAAAGTTGGCGGGACCGCCGCGCGCCGCGCTCCTATAATTGCGTTAAGTTTAACAGCGCGACGCCTACGCTAAATTAATATTGTTATAGACTCACTTGGAGCCATCCTTGGGAGGTGATATGACTCAGTAATTAAGACTTAAAAAAACAATCACCTTTAAAAGCAAAATTCGTAATTTCGTTTTCTTCCGGTAATTATGATATAAAACTAAACTATTTAACCAATTATGATAAAAATTCTATCCAACCACCAATAACCACCAACCAATCTGAAATTATACTCGTCAAAAAAAACATATATTTTTTAATTGGTTAAAAGTGATAGTTTATAAAGTAACTCATATTAAAAAAATTACAAGGAATTGAGAAGCTCTTCCTTTTTGAAATCAGCTGAAAATAGGAAATATTCTATTTTTATTCCACTAACTAACACTGAAACAAGAAGGGTAATGTTTTTCGCGCACACGTACATACATATGTATGCACGTTCTATGGTGGCCCCTATGGCTTGTTGTATAGAAATGAAAAGTTGTCGTATATTTAGGAAAGTGACAATGTTTTTGTAACAAGATGCGACGTTTCATTCGTCTGTTCACTTGAAATCATTCCAATTCTGACCTTATATTAAGGCTTAAATTATGTTGATTTGGATACGAAGTCGGAATAAGAGCAGAGTTAATTTTTTAAAGTATGAACAAGCTTAAAACTGCGTGTGTTGTGACACATATACACTAGTAAGGTATATACAATTGTACAAAACCAGGCCTGCCGTAACCGAATGTGCAGTGAGTTCACCGCACACGGGCACCCTTTTACAGAAGCGGCAAATTCGGCAAACTCTTGTCTTGGCTAGTTTTCATATATGAATTATAGCCTTCGCAAGTTCTAAACCTTCAAGTATTTGTCAGTTCTTATTTTATAATTCCGAAAATTGGGATTGTTGGTAGAAACTAGCGATCGAACATAATAATTTGTAGGTAGGTTTATAAAAACTAGCCAAGACACACCTTAGGCCACAATACATTATCTTATGTTATAAGAAGATATGATATGCTATACTGTTACTTGTAAATACATTTCAGGTCTGACCATTGAACTTGGCGCCCATTTAGATCTCACTTCTTTTGTCGTTGAAGTTAACAACCAAGGCATTTATCATAATACTGAACTTGGTTTTCATTTCACATTTATGTTTTTGATTGAATATGATTTATCGCCATCAATGTTTTGAACTGGAAGGATTATTTGCAGGAAGAATATGTAATTCGAGTGTCGATATTCGTAGTTTTTGCAAGATTCTGTTGAGTAGGGACGGACTATTTTGACGTTGCTTGTAGTGTTGTTAAAAGTTTGGGGCGACATATTTGGTTTCGCACGCTGATATTTATATGGCTAGCAGCGGGCCTGTACATATTTATATATTGGCTGTTAAGTCTCGTTAATTTTATATTAGCTATATCGTGCTACATTTCAGCATATTCTCAGCTCTATTGTTATTGCAACTTTATTTTAAGTTTACTATCGTTCCCATAATAATTAATATATTTTTAATGAAAAGCGCATATTAAATCCTAACTTTAATATAGAGCGCTTTGAGTTTGTAAAGTTCTCCAGGTTTCATTCATATTATTCCAGTAATTTTTAATTAAACTAAAAAGCAAATATTCAAGCTAGGATTGAGTAAAATAGATATAAGTTTTCTTTAATACGTGATGCCACTTAAGAGTTCAGATACTATTTGATGCCTTAATTAAATTAGTATTAAAATTAATGAATAATTTTATTATAGACACAGATGTCCCTCGCCGTTTCACTCGCGTTTCTCTCATATGTTTCGCTCCGCAGTGTAATAGAATATAACCTATAGACTTCTTTAATAAAAAAACAATCCAGCGCAAAGTTTTTTTCTTATCAGGTCAGCAATTTCAGACTCTACTCCTTGTATATACACTTACTACTTGTATATAACAAACTTATCAGCAAATTTTACCTCTTCATGAAATTAGCATAAAAAATTACACCATTTCAATTGTATTCAGATTCAATTTAATAAAATATCAAAATGAATTGAATGTACAGTATATGTAAACAAACACAAAAATAAGCAGTCATTTCAAGAATATTGCCTGCAACGTCTATGGCCTTTACGCGTTTGTCAACATTGGCGTTGCGTCGCCCGTCCATATGAGACCCATCGCTTACTTACACGATTCCACTCCCACACAGCAAAATAATGAAATTTATAACTTGTTTTTGAATGTTCATTTTTTGCCGCGCGGGAGCGGGGTCGTGTAAATGTGCGATGACCTTAACACGACCTCATACGTTTTACAAATGCGGCGGGTATGTAAACGCCTTTATTTGAGCTCTCTCCGCGTGTCGCATTGCGCTGCACGTAGTACATTGCTTCGGAATGTCTCGCGCTTGATTGATAGTCCTCTAGCGATTCCGCAAAGCAAGTTCGCTTTCTATTGCCATAATTGCAATTCTTGCTCGGTCTTATAATATATTTCTCTTCTCTTTCATACTGAAATATAAATGTCAAAGTAATTTTAACTTAAATTAACAAAACTAATATCGTATAATTTCTCTGTTATTTTCTAAAGATCAAAATGTTATTCTGATTTTAATATAGGTTCTGTTGGGAGCTAGTTTGAACTTTATAAATAGAACAAAGACACTTCTATGTCAATGAATACTTCTATACTAATATTGAATTAGAAAATAAGATAAGCCAAAATCTTGAAAAAATTAAAATCAGTAATTTCTGGTTGTACAGAGTTCACTAGGTCATTTATCTAAATTAATTTTAAAAATAAATAAAGTTTGTCTCGACTGACTCGATCAGAAAAAAATATAACATTGGTACGAAGCTACTCTATATCAGAAGGACAGGGTGTATGGTTTTGTTTATATGTTCTATATTTTATGAGGTATAGTTAATTAAAGTAACAGCCTGTAAATGTCCTACGGCTGGGCAAGGGCCTCCTCTCCTTTTAAGGAGAAGGTTTTAGAGGTTACTCCACTACGCTGCTCCACTGCGGATTGGCGGATATACAAGTGTTACAATTTCTCTCGTCACATGCAGGTTTATTCACGATGTTTTCCTTCAACGTTACACGGGACTGGTAATGACGAGCAAACCATAAACTAAACGTGCCAAGGCGCAAGAACAATTTAGTAGCAAACAATCTAAGGTCCAGCCTTATTATATGGATGACTAGAACGTATACAGGCTGGCTCGAACAGGACCTCTCGCAGACCATCAGCGTCAAGTGGCTAATATAGCCGTGGTTCGTACAAATGAGACAGCCGGAAGCTCAACCACACATCCATTCCTTTCCTTATTTCCTATTCCCTTTCATCATCTATGCCTTTTCATCTAGCAACGCATTAATGGCGCGGTGTTCTCTGGTGCAGCAAATATCCATGGGTGGGGGTGTTTAACAGCGGTTGCTCGTTTGGCTAATGTTTATATATATAAAAAATATAAGCCGCAAATTATGGTTGGTGACAAATAACCAATCTATAACTGAAGAAGTAAAATGATTGTTTACACGTGTATTTTTCTCATGAAACGAGATATACATACTTATTTACATTTCGAGAAAATCGCGTTTAAAGATATCAAACCTATACTCAAGAAATTTTGTTTGAAGATGTATGCCCCACCTTTCTTTTCTGTTTTTTGTAAATTTATATTGAATTAGAACAGATTGGTATAATTAAAAGTTTTATCTAATAATAAGTTTTTCAAATATATTAATTACATTATTGTATGTATATGCAATATACAATATGGAAGGCACTTGAAATTCGAATTTCAATTAAGAAATTAAGAAACTTTTTTTGTACTTATTTAGTTCAAATGACTGTAGACGCTGTAGAATAATGTTAACTAAATACATGATGCACTATCAGAATATATTAATATTTCCAAATTAAACATTTTGTGGGTTGACACGTTATTGCTTGTTAGCATCCATATATACAGTAAGTCTTTCGATGTTGAAATAGTGCAATGAACATTTATATTCTAATAGTAGTTACGTAAGAACAAACGAATATTGTAATAATATTTTAGACAACAAAGATACAAAAAAAGGTTTTTTTTTGCCAACGTTTATATATAAATTTTATTTTATTATAAAAAAAAAGGTTTTACAAATCAACATTCTAAATATGTATTATTTTATCTCGCACCCAACCAAATTGTCCAATTTCATTTTGAATAAAGGTTGCGTCCCAAAGCGAGTTCCTAACAAACGCACGCCAGCCGCATCAAATCATATTAATGGTATTTTTATTCCGTATCACGACACGACGGTGACATGTTCCGCTCGAATCATGGCGCGGTCTCGCCGTAAATATTGTCAATTTTATTATGTTCATATTAACCCGCTTGCGTCAGCTTATGCTTTGGTCAAACAGCGGGCGGGGCGGAGCGCGACGCGGACGCGCTATAACACACTTGCGCAGGATCTATTAGCGACGTCTTAGGGAGTGACACTTGAATACACAAAATGCGATTTTAACGAGTGATTTGAAATTTTGGAAAATGTAGAAATTCCTTCCGACACATGAACTAAAAAAAGTTCGCGCGAAAACATCTTTTGGTCACTTAGGCCACATCAATTATGTGTCAATTGTTTGTTTTGTTAGCGCTCCGAGCAGCATTGCGTTCGATCATGTAAGACCGGGTAAGTATCTATGTGACGCGATCGCCGCCCGGTCGAATGCCGAACGCAATAGCTCTGTGTGAAATGTTCTATATTAATTTGTGTATTACAATCGCTAGCGTCAACTCGCTGTCCCGCACCGTCTACTGTTTGACCGAGGCTTTAGTTCGAGCCGCTCACGGAAAATGATACTTTGCGCTCCAATGCTCATGGGATCGAATTATATATCTTGCTATAGTAATAAACCTTAACGTTTGTGCGATATTTCTTTCTAGGAAAACTAAAAATTGATGTAACACAAATGTTACGAGGTTTTTTCCTTTCTATGACATTTGCGCCGTCGTGACGAAATAAACGTGTCTTTTATCAAATCGGCCTACGCGTTTGGGCTAAATAGTACCATAAAAGTACAATTCCACATACATACATTACATACATAAGCTGATAAACACATTACTGTCTTTTGCGTAGCGCAGTCGGTTAAAAATGGCGGCTGGCGCTACGAAAAGTATTTATATGTAAATTATCCTTAATCACAATACTAGGTATAAGTTTCTTTTACGACACTAGTTTTGTGTTTTCGTGTTTAGAGAAGTTATAAGATTTAGCTGTAAATGTATCTAAAAGTAAAAATGTAGTATTGCCAGATTTTTAATAAAAAATATTTAAATATTGTAGCTCAAATAGAGTAAACAAATTGCGGATATGGAAACCTGTACAGACTTGACTTTTAAACATAAACAGCCAATAAAATGAGTAATAAATACGACCCGAGTGTACCTCTTGAGGTATACGAATACAAATTTAATAAAACTACTACACGAAATATTTCATCATCATACTTCATATATCCATATGTATTTCATAATATTAAAGTCGACTTTTCAGCGATGTGAGTGAGGATGCGTCGGGAGTCCCGCGGGAAATATGTCGGGACGGTACGCTGCTGCGGTTTGCAGGCGAAGTGCGCTAGTAATGCGACTCGAGTCGATTCGATCGAGTGACTCGATGTACAAAAGACGATTGAAGTCCTAATCCTAAGGCGAGAATTACACTTGTATGTTTTACTCTTCTAAATATATATATTTTAAAGGTGACTGACTGACTGACATAGTGATTTGTCAACGCACAGCCCAAACCACTGGACGGATCTGGCTGAAATTTGGCATGCAGGTAGGTGTTATGATAATGGTATACGCTAAGAAATGATTTTGATTAATTCTTCCCCTTCCGGGATAAAATATGGGGATGAAAGTATGTATGAAACTTTGTCAATTTTAAACTGATCGGCCTAAGCTTTGCATAAAGCTACTATGACGTGGGGATCGCAGACATCGCAGACGAAGTCGCGAGCACCAGCTAGTGTAATATAAAACAGCTCTGTAACTTGTTACCTTCCTTAGTTTGTTAATTACACTTTCATCTCTCAATTATTCATTCGGTCTCCATCAAACAAGATTTTTTTAACCAGAAACAACTTATTGTTACCGACGCATAGAAAAATAATTTTTAGACGGTTGTTTGGTGTAACAAAAAATACTAATGTATATAGTTTGTGTCCGTGTCTTCGCTCGCTTTAATAGGCGAATATCGTTTGCATTTGAGTTGCCTCGAAAGTCACACTCTATTAGCGATATCATTTTTGAAACATTCTAAAGAAAATTAAATAGATTTGAACTTTATTTAGCACTAGCACTGCCCCGCAGCTTCGTCTGCGTATACTTAGGAATTTGATACCTAAGAACCATTCAACCCTATTTTTAACTCCTTACCACATTTAAGGAACGTTTATGCAAAATTTCATGTTTTTAGATCCAGCGGTTTTTGCTCTGCGTCAGTCGATCAGTCAGCGCATATAATTATATAACACTAGTTTCAAGCTTAAATGAGCTTTGTAAATAAAAGTTATTTTGCAACTGTTATATTTTATTGTCATGTGTAACCAAAGTTTACTGTACTGACTTTTGATTAAATTAAACGATAATTTCAACGAGTGATTTGATAAAATTATAGTGATTTTAAAAATCGAGTGACGTCAAAACGACATCGTACTCCAGTTACATCACTAGCACACCTGCTGGTATGCACGTACTAATAAATTATAACCCGCGGTAGATGTGCCACAGGATGGAATATTTTATAAAACTTTTTTACAATTACATTTTAGGAACAAAGCGAGCATTAAACTACGCGTAGTTCGTTCTGACTCTAAGATATATTTACAGCTTTGACAGACGTTCCTTAAAATTTGGTAAGGTGATGTTTTCTGATATTTTTTTAAATAATCTCATGCTCCAGCAAATGATAAATTCTTAGTAACAGCTTGTAATTGAGCAACGCGGACTTTACATACCGATTGTTGTTAACTTCAGATACTTTTACGTCCCGTAGTAGAGCCTAACTTTAGCCCACTAACTACTGCTCGTATTCGTCATCATCAGTGTCCTGCCTGGTGGGCCTCCTGGTTTGAAACCTATTTTCATAAACAATAGCAAGAAATGAAGACAACACTAAATAAGTTATCTATTTAATTCAGCTTTTTTTGCCTAATTAGAATTTTACAATATCTTTAGGCGACGTATTTTTAAATTCATTAGAGAATTTGATGATCCACGCGGAAAGCTTTAGACCAGCCGTAGAGGAGCCTTGGCTGATGGATGGTTTGAAGTGTTAATTTTATTTTTACTTTTAGACGAAGTTAATAAATTAGTAGGTATTACGCTTTTGCAATTTATTCTTTTTAAAGAACTTTTACTTATTAATAAACCGCAACTTTCAAGGGCTCTTTCATTCGCAATTTCTCGATTGAAAAAAAGAATTAATCAATGTTTAAAACTAATTAATTATTATTCATTGAAAACATTTTTCAGCTCCTGACGGGCTTTTAGGAAATTGCTTCGTTTATAACTTTATGATTTTGCAAGGTTTATAGATGAAGCTGAACATTTTATAAGAATAATGTTTTCATTATCACGTCTATACTAATAATATATAAAGGGAAAATTGTTTTCGCGTTTGATAACTCCTTTTTTTTAGAAAAATTATGTATGTAATGTGAGGCTGTATTACTACGACTCATAGAAGAAGAACCGAAGCAAAAGAAGAACCATTAACGCAAGCGAAACTGCGAGGGGCAGCAAGTTTCAAATAATCATGTATTATATGTCCATAGGCTACACCAGAGTTTGTTTCTATGCTTAATTCAAATGTGATTAATGATATTATAATTTAATATTGCGGTCATCGTTTTGTATTTTATCTTTGAAAATCATTAACCGTAAATTTCAGCTAATTGCTCTATTAATTATTTGGACTAGCTGTGTGTTAAAAAGGGCTATTTATTTTATTGCCATATAATCTTGAAAGCAACTAAAAGGTCGATTAATATCATAATTCTGCTAATCATAAAAATATTATGCCAACGACCTTGTACGTATCAAATTAATAATACACTTTTTCTATTCAATATGTAACATCCCGTATGGTCTAGTGGCTAGGATACCTGGCTTTCACCCAGGAGGCTCGGGTTCGATTCCCGGTACGGGAAAAATAATTGGTCTCATACTTTTATTATTTTTATAGGCTTGGTATAGGAATGTGTTCGTTAATGAGAATTATTTAGCTGAACTGGTATTTAACGGATCGTGATGAATATGGTTTTTCTATTAGCATATTAAACAACCATTACAAGCTGTCTATAAATAGCAAAAATTTTGTTAAAATACATATATAAAAGCGAAAAATTACTCAGAAATCTCAGAAACTATAAGTGATAGAAGTTTCAATTTTGTATGGGGGTTCTTTTAAGGACGTAGGTGCTCACTAAGACGGGATTTTGCAAAATTTGACTCCTAACGGGAGTTGGAAGATTGCATGAAAGTCTTGTGATGAGCGCGAGTGAGACCGTGAGGGGCCGCTAGTATAATATATACAGCAAAAAATTCAAGTGAGTGCCTCTTCGATTTCAGATTTCAATCGAAACTGCTCATCGTCTATGTAATTGTATAATATTTTAGACGCATTTCCTACCGTGTTGTCGGTTTTAAAGCGAAATCCGCTTTTTAAACAGCCCCATACAATCATTATATAACTTCAATAGAAAAAAACTTGATTCATGTTGTTGCGCCTTCCGTTTAATTATATTTAACCGTTTTAAAAACCCCACGATTTCACAGCATTCAACGTAATACCGTACTAAACGTTCTCATTAAAAACGCCCTTGTAACTTTAATTACTGCCGGCGACCCAGTTCCCACAATGAAAGGGTACGGAGCGGGATACATACGTGTTGTTTATTTTATCAGGACGTCGGTTGAAGGCTGTAATATTCGCCTTGATTGATAAAATTTCATTACAGAACCCACGCCGCCGCTATTCATCAAACACTGGCTTTTGGGTTCGGAAATATAGAGACAAACGTGAAACAAAAAATTGAACAGAAAATATTTGTAGGAGTTTTAGGAGCTTTTTTCAGGTCTTTTTACATTTTATATTCAGCAAATGTCTTGAAAAAATTATACACTATTTTCTATTCAATAAATATTTGTTATGTATTGATTTGTTTGTTGTTTAAGATATTATTTAAATAAATTTATAGAAAAGAAAAAAAAGGTGTATTTTTAATATTATTAATTTAAGGTACAAAATATGTTTTAAAATTAACAATTAAGTGTTGATAGCACCACACAGTCCTCTCTCGAGCCGATGTTGTCAATACAAGCAATATTTCAATTTATAGTGTACTATACAACTATAACCTGCCTAAATACCTAGTTTTCTAGACTCCACAACGTTCAATTATGTTTAATAATATTGTATCATAGTCGTAGAACAAGAATGTATTTTTTTAATAACACATTTCATTATAATTATTTATTCACCATTATTTTCATATTGATGCAAAAAGACACGTTGAATAACTTTGTTTAATATATTTTTGGTAAACATACATATATTTCTCACGCACTTTTATTTATTCTAATTTTACTGAGATTTTTTAAAGGACTTGCTGGAATTACTAAAATGTGATTAATTAAATTAACTTAATTGTTTATTAAAGTGTCATTTGATTAAGTGTACACTTGCGATATAAACATAATTATTTTTTTAAAGATTTCATAAGCGTAATTTCGTTTACTTAGATAACATATTTATTCCAGTTATTTGATTTTGAAACGAAACTATTGAAGCGATTTTGAAAAATAGAAATTGAAATTCTGAATTTCTGAAGAAATTTTCAGTAAACAATAGACGGAGTTCTTATATACTAAACATATAAAACATACACTACGAATTGAGAACCTCCTCCTCTTTAAAGTCGGTTATTAAACAAGATAAATTAATGTATATACATACATAAAATCTTTTGTTTACTAGTAACATCGCATACGTAGGAGCAACAATTTAATTGTAAAGTCGACTGATATGATAAAGAAATTATTTAAAAAACAATAAACTAAAATAACCTTAAATTAAATTAGTTAAGTTCGTCGTAGTTTAATAAATATTTGTCTAAAATAATGAAAATGTGCCGTGCGGCACTTATAAAAATTATTCTGTTTTAAGGAAAAATATAAACTTGACTACATACTAAAAGCCGCAATAAAAACAGTATTACTCCTCGTTTCCCGTACCGGGAATCGAACCCGAGCCTCCTGGATGAAAGCCAGGTATCCTAGCCACTAGACCATACGGGATACACGGAAAATCTTTAAAAAAAAGATTCACTTATGTAGACTAGCTAACCATCTAATGGATAAAAATAATAAATATTTGTTCCTATCGTTGCGTCTGTTCATCAGATTGCGATAACACTTCGTCAACTTATTATTTGCACGTTAAAGCAGCAGATGTCAGGTGACAGATCGTGTGTCGTACCGGTAAATGTATTCTACAATATTGGAAGCGGAGCCGCGCGGAAAAGCTTTATAATTGTGGCTATCTTGTTGCGTCCTAGGTGCTTATTGTTGAATAAAACATCGAACGTCCAATCTAAACCCGATGACACAATAAAATTTTGTTCTGATTTCTCTACGAGTAGATAGAAAGTATATATATAATCAGACAAATAACAAGATGGATCTTTAAACGATGGACTAGGGAGCACATCTTACTTCTATCACAAATGCGAGTTTATGTGGCTGAATGTATGGATAGACGTTTGTTCCTCTCTCGCGCAAAAACTACTGAGTTTGGAGGAAACTTTACTTAAAAATAAAAATATAGACTTGTATCAATAAAAAAAAGTTAATTTTTAGCTGGCAAACGAGCAGATTGGACACCTGATGTTAAATGACCTCCGCCGCCCATGGACATTTGTTGCAGCAGAGGAGACACAAATGCGTTGCCGGCTTAAAAAGGAATGAGGGACGAAAGAAAATAAGTAAAAGTATGGGGAAGGGGAATATGCTCCAGCTCTCTCACTCACCGTACGAAATGCACCTGTATTAGCTACATTACACGGATCTTCTGAGATAGTGAGGTGCTATCCTGGTCAAACGAGACTATCCGAGTTACAGCTAGGCTCCACCTCATCTTCATGTACTAAACATTATACATCTTCTAAAATATCTTTAGTCTATGCGAGTTGTTATAGTTTCAGCCAATCAAGTTTTAACGCTTATCGTCTAAAAGATAATTATCTCGCTTAAGCCACTACCTGCGGAGTACGTAGCGACTGATAAATGCCATTATGCTCAGATGATTCTCCGCTCACAAGCGATTACGTTCAAGGTCTCAAGCTTGTTAAGTTTCTTATGATATTACGTTAGAACTGGGTCGGAGGTAATATTAAATGAGTCGAAACTTGCTGCGTAGTGGCTATTTTTAGGGTTCCGTGCCCGAAGGACGAAAAAGGGCCCCTTTTACTAAACCTTCGCTGTCCGGGCGTTATGTAGTTTTATCTCATGAACCTTAACACCGTGGAGGGCTGAAATTTTCACGAAATGTATATTTCTATGGCCGCTATAGCAAGATATAATAGCTACATATAATGGTAGCTTCATTATTGATGTAATTTTTTTATGTATTAACGATTCCAATGTGCGTGTAAGAGCCTACTTGAATAAAGTATATTTTGACTTTGAACCGGTAAAGTGCGAAATTGTAACGTACTTGAAGAGTTATTTATGACATATTGTTATGCGTTTCTTTTCTAAAGTGAACTTAAAACGTAAATAAAACTAACTGTCATGAAAATTCGTAAAGTGTGCCGTTGAAATTATTTTTTTTATATATTTGAATAGTGAGTGCCCGTCTTGTTTCTTTAACAAAAGAATTTAATACGTACATACTGTGTGACGCTACGGCGTCGAACTCAAATATTTAATTAGCTGAGGTCAATCTAATACTTATCGAATGCTATTTGTTATTAATATTTTTCATTTTCAAGTCAGAGATCAGAGACCTAATGATCCTGCTTCGCTCCTGTAAGTTGAAGCATGGTGTAATATTGTCTATAATCTTCCTTAATAAACAGGGTAATCAACGGATTATTTTTTTCCAAATCGGTCCAGTCTAGTTTCGGAGCCCATTCAATGCAAACAAACAATCAAAACTTTCCTCTTTATATTATTAGTGTAGATTCACGGATACTCTCAGCTTTGTAACTTTAAAGTTTGAGATGTATCTCTATAAGTCTCACGCGGAAATACAGGGAGTTGCTGATAAACATGTTATTCTATCTTTAATTAAATTAAAGGAATGAAATGAGCATAACTTTTCAGATCCTCGCTGTAAGCATCGAACAACTTTGCCTTTGCGTATTCAGAATTTACATACGTTTCAACATTTGCGAATAAAATTCAACTAAAACTATTTAGGTTGTCTTAAAGTTATATAATTTTATAATTACTCAATACCAGCGTTTGTTTGCGGCTTCGCGATTTTGTTACGATGGACGAGCGTCCAAATTTTATTTTTATGGCCCGTAAGACTGGTTCGCTTGCTATTGGAAGGTAGCTATTCTATGCCTATAATCTTCTGTTACGTTTATTTTTTTCTTTTATTATTGCTCTGTTACCTTATGTACTCGCAAGTGAAAATGATACAGTAACAAAATTATGTCTAGATTAAATAAAAAGTATGGCAACGCATATGACATGAACAATGACAAAGTTCATTTTAGAATTTCATAGTCATCTAGGAACCCTTATAGTTTCGCCTTGTCTGTATGATAGACACACATGGCTATCTATTTACGGTTTAATGTAAGCTTTAATACTAGAAAGCTGTAATTTAGTATGGATAAACAAATATACATATTAATTCTGCTGACAAAATGATAAATTAAAATATTGGAAAACAAAATTTTAGAGTAGCTCATTTACACGTAAAATGGGGATGAATTTTTTTTGTTATAAAGAAATACCTAGCAATTTTTCATTTTATATAATTATCATATAATAAAAAGCTTATCCAATTACGTAATATGATTTCCAAGTTTTGTAAAAAATGTGTTAATTACACTTCATTAAAAGTTAATTGGCAAAGTTATAAGTTAACAAAACATCATTAAAATAATATGAAAATGTAAAATTATACCCGTCGAGGAGTTGGTGTCGCGTTTCAAGAGGGCTGTATTGTTTTACTCGGCCGGTGAGCTCTATGTTGTTATTGCTTCGGTCAGTCGATACGCACCATTGTTTCGAAGCAAGTTACGTAAACAAATAACGCAAACGAACCGAACGACACGTCGCTGCTTTCCGAGAATATCGTTACTACTAAAAATGATGAATTGTCAAGAGTGGGCTTTTTAAATTTGTTTATTAATGTGTTGGTGCATAGCTGCAAAATTTAAACGAACCTTTGATGTTGTAGCAACTCTTTTCACGATAAAACATGAAATATTTATGATCTTTTGACATACTTCGTTCTATTTGTTAGAATTTTGAGTTATTACGATATTCGTGCAAACCAGAGAAGTCTTTCGATTCGTTTGTGTTACCTTGGTTTTAGATTCCAACAAGCGTTCAATATTAACATCTGACTCACGCTTTACCGATTTCATTATTAATATATATTATTTGTTAGAATGGTTTTTATATTCCATTCCTATTTAATAATGAGAGTGCGATTGTGTATGTGTCGACGTAAAGTTCGGAACCACTTAAGCTATTTTAATGATCATGTCGTGTACCGTTTGATGGGTAAATTAATTTATATGGCTATATGTTATGTATATAGCGTGTTATTTTATAACAAAATCCACATTAGCGCGAGCGAAGCCGGGAGAAAAAACTAGTACCACATATTCTTTGTAAAATTTCTTTATAGTAGAACTTAGCCTACTCATATACGGGTAACCACACTTCTAAAGTAGTTAGTATAACAGCATTTTGTACAGAGAGGGAGCTAACGGAAAGCCACCACTTTCCCTAGTCCGTCCATTACTTTATATTCCATTTCATTTCTTATTCCTTTTAAAGACAACGCATTTGTGGCTCTTTCTTGTTAATGAAATTATTATATTTGAAAAAAAAAATCAGAATGCTTCATTTATTTATTTAAAACAAAAACAGTACTTCGAAGTTAAGAACGATATTATAATATGTAAAGTTGAAATATTTATTTACCTTAATGAAACATAATTTTCATTTATCAAAATAAAATACAACCTCAAACTCTGTTGATCCTAATGTTACAAATAATGTTAGTAAATACTCTATTAATATTTACAGTAAAGTAATGAAACGAGATTCTAATTAAAATAAAATCACAGAGTTCGTTGAAACCCGACCGCAGATGGTATAGTTCTAGAAATTAATTAATTTCATCAAACGAAAACTCAGACCAATTTATAAATGATTAAAGTTGTAAGTCGAGTAATTAATAACCGTGACGACTGCCAGGAGCCGGCAGACGGCGGCGCAGTAATATATAGATGTTTCCTGAAGCGACACGAGACGTCGCAGCTACAGAAAACTAACAACATCGTTGATTTAGTTTTTTATTTATCTACTTTGTTATTTTTAGAATTTTGCTCCAATGTGTAAATATTATTTCCATCCGTAATCCACACGTTCTGTTTGTTTCTCTGACTTTCTCCCTCTGTGTCTTATTACAGTATATTTTAGCGATATTGCATAGAATATTTCATGTTACAGTTTTTATAAATAATAATTACAAACATTAAATTTTGTGACCAAGTGGGTATGTTTGTTAATTATTTATGCGAAATGACGAAAATCAATTATAGTTCGGTATGGAAATAGTTTATAACAGAAATTAACACAATGTCTTTTCAATCTCACAGGTAAACCAGTTGGTCGCGTCACGATGGAAGTAATACTAATGAAACGTCGGAAAAAATATAGGTACGTTGATATTTTTTTTATCCCAATTAGTACCGTCATTTTACTGGTGGGTAATTATGTAAAACTATCACTATCAATATATACTACACTTTGACAGTATGATTTAATGGACTGTAGAATGTAGCATATCGTCAGTGAAGTGCTTAAATGTGCGCAAGTCAAAATCAGCAGCTTTTAAGGAAAGCGAAAAAACTGCATTTACACAGACACCATTTAAAAAAAAGTTTAAAAAGTTTCCTAAAAATATATTTGACCTAAATAAAAATAATTGAATGTCAACAATATGCTATAGAATTTTCCTCATAGTCTTGTCATAACGTAATGCCATTGAATTTAATTCTATGACGATTTATAAATAAAAATAAAGCCTATATTTTTCAAAATTAAAAAACAAATTGTCTTTCTGTAAATCGAGAAGTCGTATATAAGTACTCGAATGTATTATTAAAATATTTGGAGCATTTGAGTGAAGTGGACAACGAAAAATAATTTGATTTATTTATATAGGTAAGTCACGATTTTTAATATTCAAATTTGATATAATGAACTGAATAATCCGAAATCCGCGTAACGTCAATTTTTAGGACGCCATAACGAAAAAACTTACCCTTATAGGCACAATAAATACTGAGTGTTTATTCACGCCTACTAGAAAAACTATATGAACGTAATCCAAAAACTCACGTTTTTTCCTGATTCGTTATACGTGAAATGCTCGACACGCTAAAATATTTTTTCGAATCACTCTGTATGCTGCCATGAACGTGTCATGGTGAAACCACTAACGGAGTTTTAATGAAATCCAGTAAATTCGTTCCTGGAAAATGAGAAGTATTCCAGGCGTAGTAATAAAACTTAATTTGCACCATCAACACGTAATAGCCGTGTTCATCAGATGTAAACATTTCTATACTCCTTGCAACATTAATAAGTAATATGCTGTATTAATGTTTCTTTGTATACAAAGGAATGTATTCGATAGGAACGGAATCTTGTCAGACACGTTTCACGCTCCGGCCAACGTAATTTACGCAATATAATAATTCTTAGGCGAGAATCACACTTATAAGTATTAAAATCGACATTCGTGTTACACAACTCCGTAACTTAGAAACAATACTTGGGTAACCTTACGAAAACGAATTTATGAAAATCTGCGAAAAAAACTTACAAGTGTAGTTCACGCCTTACAGACGCATACTATCTATATCTATAACTCTATATTATAGCTATATTACTATATTATAATTATTTCAAGTTAGTGAGTTTATTTGTTTAAAAAAATTAAACTCAGGAAGTCATTGTTTATGTTATTAAAAATATGTTTGTATTTAATCAATAATATGATTCAACGACTTATAGAAGCAGAGCAATACTCCACAACATTACGACGTGGGTGCGCAAAAAATTTAACGCATGCGAAGCCGTGAGGCAAATCCAGTTGTAATCGAATAGGCAAAATACAAACTATATTTGTTTAAAATATTTTTTAAATCATAAATAAATGAATTTATTCCATTGCTACGAGAGCTACAGGTGCTACGGAGCTACGAATATTGTGTGCTACGAACACTACAATATTTTGGCAAAGCGAATACATTACGTGCGAAACAAAACGCAATGCAGCGGAAATGTCATGCATATGCGAGTATTTTTCGTACTATAACTACGGACATTCGTTGCTTTCAATAGATTCGTGAAAATTTGAAGCAATATCGTGCAGCTTAGTAATGCTCACGCACTGGCTTTCTATTTTCGTATTGAAATTGAATATTAGTGTTCGAGTTTCATCGCTCTGAATAACGTCCGAATTCAACAACTAATGGATCGTTGGTTTTCATATGCTACTAGAAACGACTTTTTTTTTAATAAATATAATTTTACTTGCTACGAAGTACAGGATGTATATTGTATTCGTGAAAATTTTTAGATTTCTGAATTATAAACAAGACATTTCGTCAAGTACATGTCGGGCCACTGACAATATTCGAACTTCCATAAAATTACATGGTCCATAAACCTGTTTTATACTATTAATATCGCGGAGCTAAGCCGCGGACAGACAGACAGACGAACACAGCGAAACCATAAGGATGATACTTTTTTAAATATATGTATGATCTTACATAAACGTTACGTTGCAAAACATGCCGCATCTCTTAACGCTAAAGTGTATTCGAATCTTAAGGCCTTTTTGTGGTGATACCTGTCACTGTAAAGACGGCTACGCAGTATATCAAGTTACAACAGACGACCTTGTTTAACCTTTTTCAACGACGTAACCTTAGTTTGCGATGTATAATCATTTCGCAAAATCCATTGCGCAATATAATCCATATAACAATTCTTTAACTATATTCGACGTGTAATGCACGCTTAAAATATTATTCTCACTTAAATTAAATGTCGCACAGTTTGTTTCAAGGACATACTTTAGTCACGAAACGACAAACTTACCTCTAAAATATTTTCAAGAAAAGATGTGTTAATTATTTTCGTGAATAAAATGAATATTATTTTATCTCTTATATACATTTGTGATTATTGTCTAATTTATTTTTATAAGCGAATCTGAAAATATTGGTTTTTTATTCGAGAACCACATATCAGTGCTGGTGTAACCAATAAAAAATATATTGTTTATATGCATTATATTGCGCTGCTACGACGAAATCCGTAACAAAAACTATTAAGGCAAATAATATCGATATTAAAAAATAAACCTCGAAAACCAACTCACTGAGACAATTCCAACGAGCCCCAACATGATACCTCTGCTGTAAGTTTTTAAAGAATCGTATATCCTGATGATTCTGATAAAACCTGATGCTGAGCCTGCAGGTTATGCAATTATTTTGATATAATTTGCAGTATAGTAAATTACAATCAGATTAGATTAGACAAGTAGAATTTGCAAAAATCAAAACAATTAGGCCAGAGCTGATAATCTTGAAACGTCTTAACAGATCTTCATGAAATTTAGGTAATAACCAAATACATCAACTTTCAAACAAAAACCCGTTAGGCAGCTACGATGTCACAAACACACACAAAGATACGCGATCAAAGCAGCGAGTATCGGCTAGCAAAAAAAAATTCAATTACCTTTATTGAATACATTTTTATGAATAACGAATAGCTCTTGTAAGCCGTTGAGCATTTTAATGAAATGCCATTGTTATAAGTGAGGTGGATCTATTGTACGTGCGGGCGACCTTGAGGCGGGCTTGTGGGTTAATTCCGAATTCCATGGTTAATTGGACTATGCATCATACATAGTACTGAAATCTGCGTGTTGATGAATATTGGGGTATTTGAATGGGTAATGTTTGACGCAGATTTATTAAAAGTTAATTTTATGTCACAATACGAGTGATGCGACGGGTTATGTCATAAATTGGTTGTGTGAGTAATGAATGACTAAGTATTTTTATATTTTCTAAAGCTATAATCTGACTGCGCATTCTAAGGTACGCGCGAAGTCACTGAAATGCATTGTCCGTACATGCAGCCACACGTATAGATTAAAAAATCTGTTTGGCGTTCAGTATCGGCACAGTCTATACAAGCTTTTGACAAGTTATGATTATACGCATGCTTAAGGTGACTGAGTATGGATACTCGAGAACGTGCAGTCTACACGCGGCTTTATATAACATACGCTTTACTTCTCAGGCGGATGTTGATGTGTAGATACAATTGCCTGAATACATTATTATTTCGAACATATTTCAAAACGTATTGACATAGATTCACAATGTTATCTGTACCAATGTATTTTTTTTGTTTATCGTCTTATTTTTTATAAATGAACCCTCTTGGTTAATTTTTTAATATAAACAGCTATTGTTGAGTTGTAAAAGTATATTTTATTAATTTTAAGTAGCTAAGAGAAATATTATTTAAATGAAATACATTGCTGAATATTTGACACAAATATGTACAATCCAACTCTATAGTAAGGTTATGTAACTTTTATGATAGACACTATAAAAATGTTTACAGATATAAAATAAAAACATTGAACGACATTATCAAAACAAAAACTTTTAGAAACAGCGAATATCAAGAAAGCATGAATAAAAGAATAACGTAAACAAATTTATCTGTAAACGAGAATTTAGAGGGTAATTAGGTATACTCCGGACCGCCCCGGCTCGGCGAAAGTTGTTTCAAGAAAGTACATGAGTGGCTCGTTCGAGAATTTTATCGTGATCATCACAATAACTTGGATGCGAAAATTTTTATTAAACTTTTTTTCTTATTTGAGTATAAAGTGGAATTTCCGGATGGTTTTTTTTTTAGGTGACAAAGTTGTATAATGTTCATAAAGATAGAAAATTATGACTGAATGTTCTAAAAATAATAGAAATGAAAAGTATATATAAAAGGCAAAGGACGAAACAAAATTAACTCGTATACACTCGTACTCAGTCTCTCCCTGACACGCTGTCAAAACGATATGTGTAGTATTTAATTATGTATGAATTGCATATATACTCGTACATATCCACACTAATATTATAAATTCGAAATAATAGCTCCAGGTCTGTTTTTTACGTTTTTAGAGATTGGAGGACATACATCGACTACATTGTGTAGCGAAAATAAAACGTATAGGGGTGAAACTGGGGATGAAAGTTTTAACGCTAAAAAAACTCAGAGGACCATCTCGTTTACTATAAGGAATAGTATGGTTTACCATCTCATTTTTGTTAACAGTCTTAAATAAATTCATTTTAGTAAATGTGCTCATTTTTAGGTTTTATTTGACACTGCTCAAATAGTATACTTTTGTTATTTTCATAGGATCGTGTCTTATGACATATTGCTGGGCAATGCCACAGACATTGATACTATATTCATTTTGCAAAAACGAGCCATTCGAGCTATTTATAATCCGGTGCTCAAGACTCTCATCGGGATATATTTAAGAAGGAAGGTATTTTCTCTCGTTTCAGGTATTATTGCGTCACAATATATTAAAGTTAATATTTTATATCTCTTTCAAAATAATGGTTGATTTCTAAAGAACAATGACATACATTGTATAAATACTAGGAGCGAAAATAAACTTGTAACACTTAGTTTTCCTCTTCATAAAGTCGTGTATCGTTTTGGGGCTTGGAAGTGTGTGGAAGTGGCATTTATAATAAAAACCCTCAACCAGTTTTAGTTTTTAGTTAACGAAAGTGCTTATAAAGCCTATATTCATAAATTATATTGTGAATTTGTATTTATAATATCTCTCATATGCACTTGAAAATTGTTATTATCTATATATAAAAATCAAAATTATCTGGCTGACACATTCACTGACTGATCGAACAACGCAGAGCCTAAACCACTGAGTTTAGAAACATGAAATTTTGCACATACGTTTCTTAAATGTCGTAAATGTGCACTGAGGAACGATTTATGAAAATCCATGCCCTGAGGTTTATAAAATAGGGTTGAAAGTTTGTTTGGTATCAAATTGCTAAGTATACGCGGGAGAAGCGGCGGGGAACGCTACTGAGTTATAATTACTACGATACGTTTGTGAAAAGCACAATAAATTTTGATACGGAATTGCTTTTTATTGTTAAAATATATATATTCCTTTATACTCCGGAATTTATAAAATAATTAAACACAGACAATACCACGCAAATTGCCAGTATAATAAATATTGTTTTATATCTGTGAGTAAAAACAGTTTATCAGCGGCCTCACTCCAGCCGAGAGGTCGCCGCGGAGGGCCCTCGAGCGCTGATTTTATTATTGTACCGCGCTTTCAAGCGACACTAGACAGCAGACAGTAGACACTCGTTTATATGACACTCTTGGTTGCTGCTTAAAGTCCCCACAGAGTAATGTAAATGACACTAAATTAATACAACTTTGCTTATTTAAATTTTATTATTTTCGATTGAGGTTTGTCAACGATTAAAAAGAAAAGTTTTGCTCCTGAATTTTTATTTGAATATTCTTAATATTTTCGAGTTCAAAGGGAAACTATATGTCAAAAAAGTAAGCTGTATGCCGCGGCTTCACTTGCGCCAAAGGTTTTTTTCACAAAATTTGATTCCCGTTTTACGGTGGGTTGTTATTTTTCAAAAATCCATTCTTTGCAGATCTCGTCGCTATGAGAATTATTTGTGCGCCTGATTTGACGCAATCAATTGGATTGGTTTTAAATGTGTGTCGATCGATGCTTCAATCAGCCAATCACAGTAACCTTCGTTTCGGCACTTTTAAACAATCTATAATTGAATAATAATAAGAAGACATTAGATTCATTTTACTCTTTTTAAATCTGATCAATACATACAAACAAAATTAGAAACATGTTTTACCTCTTTATAATATTAGTATAGATTAACAATATACATGGAACCAATCATATATATATATTTTTTGTATATTTTTATAATAGAGTATCTATCTATCTATCTATCTAACGATATGAAACGAATTTTAAGAATAATTTTAAAAATAAAAAATTAGTTAATACTAGCAAACATTAATTCTGCTTAGAATTGAGAATCTCCTTGATTGGAGTGAACTAAAAATAATATAAAAGGGAGATTTTTTTTAGAAAGTATACAAAATTTAATTCGATATTCTCACAAAATCTCGGACCGACCTTCACCTAAATATTTCTCGCTTCGCCCAACAGCCATTGAGAAACATCTCGAGAGATTGTCGCTAGATGAGTTTGCGCGAGTCAACTAAAAGCTTTCAAAGTCAAACTTAGCGTTTAAAAGAAGCCGTGAAAATGAGAAACTATTATTTAATTTGAGTCTCTACTTTTAAAAGTCTTTTGTGTATTCACTTCAGAAGATTGTGCCGAAGACTTTACCGTGAGGATGCTACGTTAGTACGATTTTCATTAAATTAAGGAGTTTCTGCTAAATTAACGTAGTCTGTTTGATCTTTTCAATCTCTGTCTCTTGCTCCAATTAATATAAATTAACTATAATATTATAACGCTAGTAAAATTTATTGGATTTTTTATGGCGCTTATGGTACAGTATTATAAGTTTGTGATTTCACGTTTTAAACCGTTGACGGTAGTTAAAAACAACTTTTTAACCGACTTCGAAAAGGATGAGGTTCTATGTTCGGCTGTATGAATTTTTTTATGTTTGTTCATCGATTTTTCCGCCGCTTGTGGACCGATTTTCAATTTTTTTTTGTTAATTCTTGATTTGATCTTTGTTTACTTACGTGACCTACTTATTCGAGTTTATTCCATTAAACCACCAAACTGCCAAAACGATTTTGATGATAAGCAGCTCTAATCTAAAGTATATACCTAATATAATTAGTATATATACATATAAGTATAATTAGCTTTTAAATAACAGAATAATTTTCAAATATTTTAGTTTCGTTATCTCGAGAAATCATTGATTTACTTTTTAATATAACCTTAAATTTAATCAAACACTATTTTTAAAGAAACTATTTCCAATGAAAGTCAACAAATAATTCAAATTTAAAATACACTTTATTCAAGTAGGTTTAAAGAGTTTTTAAAGCATCAAGTTACAAAATAGTCTTTTAAGTATAAAGCTACATATACGCATCTAAATTTAATCCTTATTAGGATTACAGCAGCAAGTGTGATCTCTGCCTATGCAAATGGCAATTAAGTACAGGAACGATCAAGCTCCAATACACTGTAATCTGGCAGCCGTGTACACCGCGCACGGTTGTGTGTGAACTGAATTAGAATACATCGCTCTTGGACACAAGATTACCGGTTATGTTAATTAAAATACGAAATAAAACGGAAAAAAATACATTCGAATATTATAAACCAACTATCCCGGCGTACTTTGTACAATTTCAATTACAATGTTTTTTATAAATGTATAAGAGAACGTATTTTCTTTATAATTTTTTTCCTCATAAATTCATCAAGTATTTTAATAGTTATATATTTTAAACTTTCGCGATTTATACCACTCATATTTAATATAAAGAGTCTTATCTCTTACTTATACTTTTAATCTTATCTAATACTTTTTTTATTGCCCGACGTTTCGACTAAGTTGCATTCGTCGTGGTCACGAGCTGCGTCAGCTGCGAATACGTCGGTAAAAGATATTACTACCCTTAATTATCGCAATAAGACCTGTTATATTAAATATGAATATTTTAATAGTGATTATGTTATTCGAAATAGAGACAAATAAAATAAACAAATCAAAGATCATTAGAATTGGTCCAGCCGTGCTCGAGTTATAAATGGTGTGACTTATACGACTTTGTTTTATATATATAGATGTTAAAGAAGCTTCGTCCAACTATGTGCCTATTTGTTTTTATTATGTTTTGCCGCCTAAATTGTTAAACCGATTTTGTTGGATTTTAGTAAAGATATACAATTACACATTATAAATAAATTCATTCACAAGACATGTCTTGGAGAAGGACATACCTACTTTTGTCAAGTCAATAAAACGAAAGGAGCTGAATGAGGAAAAAGTTTTACGGAAAATGCATTTTTATATTATAAGCTATTCAAAAAATATTTTAAGCAGACGACATCATGGAAAGCAACTAGTATCAAATCAATATCCCGTTGAAAGTTTGTAATATTTTTCCTTTTCACTGAACTTCAAATCTCAAAGGGAAAGTTACGTTTACAGTTCAAGAAGTTATAAAACGACGGTTCAAGCCATTTCTTATATATATGTATACATATAAGAATATATAAGAAATGGCTTAACTATTAAATAGATAGATCTATATATATATATATATATATATATATATATATATAGAAGACCAACGACTTAATACTTCGCCTGTCAGGTTTCTCAATTATTAATAATAAAAAGATTATACTATTCCAAAAAATGTTATTAAAATTTACCAAAAAATACTTATTGTTTTGTTTCCTAGGAAAACGTCGTCTGCCATTTAGCGGCCGATTTATGTCTTCAGATAACATCTCTCAAACTTTATATCAGATTTTGCTATGAAAATAATATGAAAATACATTTTGACGCCGAAAAGCCAAAGAGTTTTCTTTCTGTTTTCCAAGAACGACGTTGCCTGTCATCTAGTGGCCGGTTTTTGTCTTCGTATAGAAACAATATGACCCGGTTTCCTAAAAAGCGTCATCTGACACTAAAAGATCAACGACTTTTTAGATACCTGTAATTGATCCCAATTTAACAGCCCGCAATTCTAAGAAACTAAAGCATAAATGCCAATAATTTTACAGACCGTAATTTTACACGAAAACTTTTTGAAAAAAAAAAACAAACCGATTTCGAAACGAAATTAATATTTATTTACAATATTTTGCACACTTTAAACAAAATTTTAAAATATTTGAAAATCAGTCCACAATTGTTGATTTATTCATTGTTTAATTTTATTTTTAATTTCTCAATCGCGTGAATAAAATTAAAAAAGAATACACACATTCGAACATAGAACCTACTCCTTTTTGGAAGTCAGTAAAAAAAGCATTGGGGAGCAAAATCGTCCAAGTAGACATCATCGTTAAAAAAAATCAAAAAATATATTTTCTAGTAACGAAATCATGATAAATGTTATTTTCAATACGTTCGAATGTTTTGTTCAAACGTTTTCTGCCTTTTTTTAAGGTAATGTTTTAGAATTGTGAAATTTATTTGTTTATTTTATAAGTTCATTCATATTTCAGCGTTTGTTGCAATCGTGCTTGATGATATTTACTGTGTGTTGAATTTTTGTTTCGCGTTTTCATTTTTACTGTTTATATTTTTAAACTAATTCATATAAATAAATAATTAATGTCAATTAAAAAAGTCGTTGGAAAGGTAGAAATCGATATTAGAATTATGTTAATTGCATTACACTAAATATCAGCCACCTAATTGAATATAGATTAATGTAATTATGATTAAATCAATATGTCACTTTTTGCTTTTTTTACGCGCAAATTCCACTCGTATTACCTCCGTAACCTTATCTAAGTATGACTTTCAATTAAAAGTCACTGACAGTAAGATGTTTCGAGATTAAAAGCAATGGTAAACATTTTATGTAAATCTTATGTACATAGGTATATCAATGCGCAAAACTTAGAACCATTGTCACTGTGATAAATATTTAGTATTTCAACATAAACAAATGCTATTATAAATTTCAGGAAATTGCTAACGCGGATAAAGCACTTTTCAGGAACACGTTTCAGGTGTGAAAGAAAAAGGAAGTTTCGTCCGCGCGGCGCTCATATTTTGTTTCTGAAATTTCGTTTCTTGTAGCGCGATATTGTCGTAAAATGTGAAATTCTCGCGTGAAAGTTTTTAGAACGATCGTGTCGAAACCAGAACTTTGAATACGGTAAATATTATTACATACAGACACGAGGAAGGGTCAACACATACCCACGTTGCTACGTTACATCGTGGCACGATGCGACGTCGCGTCGTTGCTTTTTTTACGATGAACGTCGTCGATTTGCAAGATGCGTCATTGTGACATTTCAGAACGCCTTCCTTTGCGATAAAAATAAACTGAATTTTCAAGATCGGTAAAAAAACGTCGGAGTAGAGAGCAAATAAAACACAATAAATTCAGAACCTCCTCTTTGTTGAAGTCGATTGAAAAATTATAAATTCAAAAGAGTTTTTTTTAACCATTACTCAAAATCATCGATGTTCAAAATATAGATACATGTTTCTATTAACTTTATTTTTATTTTTTCCTTATTTGACTGTATAACTATTATTATTTTAGCTAATAACGTAGCAGCTTAATAATTTGGTAATAAAATCAAAGATTTGTGGTGATAAACCTCTAATTCAATGTACATTTGCCTTTCTAAGAAATCGTACTCGTGCCAGGAGGCGGTATACTCAAGGTCTATAGCAGCAATGATTTTACCTTCGACCTTTCATTGACTCATATTAGTTTTAAAAGTAAAATAACAGCTTATTCTTTATCAAAATGTATGTAAAAATATTCCAGTGTATAATTCGTTGTGGTACAGCCTAGCTGTAGCCGCTGACTACAGCTCGTATATGGACTGACCTGACTGAGGACGTACCACACTCTTAAAGAAAATTACCCCAAAGTAGCCAGTTTATCTGCCATTCGTATGGTGAGTGAAAGAGCCGGAAGTCAATCCTAATGCTTTTCCTGCATCCGATTCCCCTTCATATATTATTTAAGTTTAAGTCAGTAAATCATTCCTGGTTCTTATCACGTGAATCGCTTTTTTATTTATTTATTTATTTCAATGCTTTATTGTACAATACAAAAGTATTAACAAAAGGCGGGCTTAATGCTACTGCTTACTATTTATCTTTATTTAAAAAGTTGTCACAAAAAAGCAATTATGCCACTCTATACATTATTTTAAAATAGGCATATTTATCTCATTCTCAAACCGAGCCTCACAAGTTTGTACAGAGCTCTGGCTCCATCCAAGGATAGGCCAAAACACTATTTACTCCACCGACTTCGTGAGTTATACTATGAGACACAGATACTTCGTACTGGAAATTTTCATTCCGAACGCATTCCACCAAAATGTGATATACATACGTGAACCGCTTGCTTGTTTGTCTGCTAATTTCTTAGAAAAGTGAACAATAAAGTATTTGTGACTGGAGGCAGATCTTCCCTATCATAACATTATGGAAAAAAATAACCCTTACTTTTCACTCAGAAATATTATTTATAAGACAACTTAAACATGGTTTATATTTATTCAACCTTTTGACAATGCGATACAAAGTGCACGAAATAGTTCATGCAAAATAGAATTACTAAAATTTTCCTTTAACTTAGCTACGATTTTGTACTGAAATTTGTTCCCAAAGATGTCCGCGAAACACAGTTTTTCTCACTTTAACCTCGCGTAATTAATACCGCAACACTTAGATTAATGTCCGATCGATCTGAGTGTTGCGACAAAAAAATGCCAAAAAAATATTGCAATTTTAAATGTGATACTTTTTTATATAAAAATTGCTGGCACACGATGGAAAAATAAAATACTAGACACTTGATGCGAAGTAATAAATATTTTTTCGAAGTATATGGACAGTTTTATAAAATACTAGGTGGTGCCGCGACGTCGTGTGCCAAAAATTAAAAAAAAGACAATTTATACAAAAGAAAGTAACCTTAGTTACTCCTTATAACATTAACTTTTAGTGAACTCCCGTCAAAATCGTTCCAGCCGTTTTAAAGATTAGCCGGAACGAACAGACTGACAGACAGTCAGAAAAAAATTTTTTCGTTAGTAGTACCGTATATACTTTCATTTAGTGAATAGCTATTAATTTAAAATTACAAACAGACACTTCAATTTTGTCTATCAGTATGGATAACTCATCTATGTATATTTGTGCGTTTATATATGCATATGTGTGTATCGGTTCAAAAAGTAAATAAAATTAATGGTTAAAACAAATCAATAGGTACCACAAGCGTTCTAGAAAGACGAACGTTAATATAATTTACCCCATGCGACGAATGGCATTCCTAAATCACGTTTATGAAGTCACTTTATTAGCTCGGTGCCGACCATCGAAGCCAATAAAGATCCAATCGGCCCCACTTGTCTGGTGAACTGTGTTAGGTAATATTACTGTTTGTGATATCGTATCTCGTATGAAATGTTCATGAGATATTTGAACGGTTCTTGATGAAACGAGCTGATTATTTCTGTTATTAATATGTGTAATGTTTGTCGACGTCGCAAATATGAAGGGTTATGGATATTGTATATGATTTTGATTTGTTAAATAGTGTCGTTGAGGATAACTAGGAGAATATTGCGTCTGAAGCTGAATATGATGTGATGTCACGGCGCCATATTGTTATATTTATTACAGATTTTTCGTCTGCATAATAGTACTTCTATTCCATCTGACATCTTGTCAACTTATTTAAAAAACAAAAGGTTCTCAAATTCGTAGTTTATTAATGTAAGGCAATTATGAATTGGCATTCCATTTTCATTTTCTATTCAAAATGCTTGATACAGATTTAGACAAACTATTATTTGGACGCTGATAAGCAATACTGTTTCAAGCCACACGGACTTCATTTTGAGAAAATGGCGTCTAAAGATGTCAAACCTATTTTTAACAAATTTGAAAAATATATATCCATCTTTTCTTTTATTTTTTGATAAAAGGTATAATGAATTAAATTAAGACTAATATATTTAATATATTATCTACTAAAAAGTTTTTCAAATATTTGAGGTTATTGTATAAATTGCGAAATATGGAAAACGCTCTTGAAATTCGAACCATTTAATTAAGAAACTTTTTTCCGTACTTATTGAGTTTATATGACTTCAATTTTTTTTTAATATTGTTAAATAGGTGATGCAGTATCAAAATACATCAATATCTCAGAATTTGACTTTATGTATCAGCATACAGCACCCATTTAATCCAAAAAAGGTAGAAATACAAGCGAAGAAGCCCAAACACTTCTAAACGTACAGTCAATAACTAACATATTAGGAGTATCAGAAGATAAAAGCATTTCATTATCTCCGCTGCAGGTCATTGACATCCAGTTACGTGTGCTCGTTACGTAAATCCTTGCATTTAATTAATGAGCAAAATGTCGACATTTACGAAACACGTTTAATGTATTCGCGCGAAGAGTCGCGATAGCGGACGATACGAGTTATAATTACCTGCCGCGGTCCGACCGCTGCGGCGAACAAATAAATTGGATAAATATTGATGTACATTTTAATTGTTACGTCAAACTTGACGAGGGTTATTGATATCTATACATATAGGTATATAATCGCTTGTCCTGACTGACTGACTGATTCATCAACGCTGGAGCTACAAACTTGAAATTTCGGCAGTAGGTGCCTTTTAAGTTATAGGCATCCATTAAGAGGTTTTTTTTTTTTTAAATCTACCCCTAAAAGGGTGAAAAGGGGTAAAAAAGTTTGTAAGCAAAATCTTATTCCGTGATCTGATTAACTTAAAACTTTGAGACTTTTATTTATTTAAGACAAGCTCCATACCTCGGCTCCGCACGGATGTACTAATTAAGAAAATGAAAACAAATTTTTCCTTTACAATATGACCCATATATTTTCAACCCAATTTTTTCACTTTTTTAAATGACTTTTAAAACACTTTATTTCATACAAACTTTCTATTGATAGTTACAAAGACTATTGTTCATTATATAGATAACATTATAATGTGTACTGTTTTGTTATGTTAATATCTACACTGGCGATTACTTACCACTAGGTAGTACATTTGCTATCATAAAAAATGTATTTAATTCTTAATATTTTGGAAATTGAAATTAAGAATACAATGAAAAAGGTAAGACTGATGTAATAAATTAGCTCGTAGCTCTTACTCTAGTAGGCATAAAGGCTATTATTATAAATCACTGTATTTCACGCGGAGGTTAGAGCCAGGCCATACCCCTGTCGATGGAGTGTAAACCGCATTAGGACGGAACGGGTTTAAGCTGCGGTCACTTGTGAATGGCACTGGATTTTCTACTGCCTATTATAGTCTAAATTTTGAAGAAAAGGTCAATTTAGAATGTTTTATTCGGACCAACCACCTATTAACATACCATTTATACATTTACTAGTGTATAAAACTAAATCAGTCGCACAGTAGTCTTGGATTATTTCTAAATGTTTGTTAAACTGAGGTAGAGCTTAGCTGTAGGCTACTCACTACCGTCTGGCTCGACCGTGGCAGTTCGTCACTCTCACAGAAGATCGGCGTAGCAAAAATAGCTGCGTTCGGTAAGTGAGAGAGCCGGAAGCCTTACCCCTTTCTCGAAATCGTTTCCTTACGTCCTATTCTCATTCGTCCCGTATTCTTTTTTAGCTGGCGACGTATTTGAGTTCTCTAGTGCTACAAATGTCCATGGGTGGCGGTGATCACTTCACATCAGGTATCCCGCCTGCTCGTTTGCCAACTATTTATATGAAAAAAACCATAACTCCCTTATTTTAAAAAGATTTTTAAATTTCTTTTTTTTTTTTAATTTATAAAGTTGGCCTTTCAGAATGATCGGTTATTAATGATGCAATAACGATTATGAATGATCAACATAGAATTTTTATCAAAATTGTTTATTACGCTACGTTGTCAATATTTTTATTATTCGCTAGTGTGCGAGACGAAGGTCTAATCCTTCCGCTTAATTCCTTTTCCCTTCACCCCTTCTTAAGCCAGCAACTCATTTGTGGCTTCTTTGGTGCTGCAATGGGCGGTAGTAATTACTTTACCTCAAGCGACCCGCCTGCTGAGTTGCTCGTTAATTACATGCGAAATCGGGCCACTTACATACCACATGGGCGTATATCAAAACCAAACATACTTGAAAATATGTTGTTTAGTTTGTATTAATAACAACAGAACTGTTTTCAAGCGCGGAATGTAAAGTCTATGTTTCAATCCAGAATATTATCTGTTTCATTTTTGAACGCCACTCGTATCCGTTGAATCGTTACGACTTAAAAGAGTAAAGGAAATAAACAGGAGTGTCATAAATAAAGTAGTGTCAGTAAATTCCTTCAAGTGTGAAGCAATGACGAACAATTTACGTAAATCCTTATGAAAATCTGAGAGCTAAATTTCTAAGTGTAATTCTCGCCTTCTAATACAGGTGAGTGTATGAAAATAAAGTAATAACTGCTAAAATATCACAACGAAAGATTTAAGAGTCACTTGAGCTCGTATTACTCGCGTCCTCGAGGCGACGAGCCCTCGCAGCATTTCCTTGTTATACGTTATTTTTCTTTCAGAAAGTATTCATTATTTTCATATTTCTATGTTTTTTCCTCGTGGCTTCCGGGAAAACCCTGTTTATTAAACATCTCTATAATCCCCCATGTATCTAAGGATTCTATGAGGGTATAATATATGTGAAAGTAGTTCTATATGACATTCTTTCTTTGTGTTCAGTTTTTACGACTATTCTATTATATTAATAAAGTTGGGTATGCATAATATTGAACTCAAAAAAATTAATAGGTTACCAATAAGAAACTAAAAGACTTTCTACGCAGATGGAAACATTTAGAAATCATGGCCATCAAGCAGGGGGTCGCTTGATCACGCGCACATTAACATTTGCAACAACAGAGGTCCAGATTCATGGCCTGTTTAATAAGGATTGAGGGATGAAGGTATTAAATGAATAGGAAGTAAGGATAGGAATTGGGAGAGAACTTAGACTTTCGGTTTCTCTCGTTAGAAATGCGACTATTTTAGTTATTTCACGCCATTCTTCTGTAATAGTATGGTACGTCTCAGGTTAAACCCGTCCCTATATTAGCTGTAGTCAACAGACTATACCGTTATATACAAATAATACTGAAATTAGTTATAGCGGTTTTATATTAAAGAAAATATTTGAATACAGTCTTATGAAAAACAAAATATAGCAAAGCATTTATCAACAAGAAGCTTTAACCATAATACACGCTTAAATAATCCTCGACTATTTCTGAAAAACATATAGAAATCAGTGTGGAATATATGAAATTCTTTATAAAGTCAAAAGAGGAAAGAATTCCTAGAATAAATATTTTTTCAGGATTCAGTGATATAATGAACAAATAAGTGAATTAAAAATCACTAGTAACTCCGTTGCAGCAGTTTTTCATTTTAAAGAAATTTCTGATACGAGTTATAAATTCGATAAAAAATGTACCTTTATGCGATATTATTATTCCTTTATGTATGTTCTTTTACGCGATTGTATTGCGAAATTTAAAATTCGTTAAAATTTATATTGATTTCTTGTCAGGTAGATAAGTCTTTCTTGTAAAATTTAATGGTCTTTCAAAAGGAGTGAAAACATCGTGATTGCGGAACGCGAAGTTTTCATTCGACCTCTTTTAACGTAACATATTTACGTAAAAAGCTTTTGTAACATAAAGAATTGTATTGTAATGGAATAATAGGTTTAATTTACTTTAAAGTTTATTATTCATATTAATTCAATTTATTGGATAGCTTTTAATTCTTCTCATCTACCAGGCGTCCTACAACGCCTTACTTTTTAATCAAATTGAACATAATATTGATAATTACGATGATCTATCTCTTTCCATACCCCAAACCTTTTCTAATTTAATCAAATCGCGCGGAACACAAGCGTGAAATATTCTGTAAACAATATTTTTTGCTGAGGGACTAAAGTACACAATTCGATGATTAAATACTAACACGGCTAAAACGGTCTTGTATCCGAAAACTCACCTAATTAACAAAAAAGAGCTGAATATATTTTCGATTAGGTAATTGGTAAAAAGAGATAGAAATTTAGGAATATATTATTTAATCGAAAAAAAAAACTTTAAGGCTTCTCGCTTCGCACTTGTATGTTGTGCTTACAGTCTTTTATAAACATTTATACAAAATGATTATCATTGCATATGAAATATTTTTTAATGTTAGTGACTTATTTTTGGCATTCATAGCTTGCGTGAGGTTACCTTTTTTTTCTTGTTTTCGCTGAGCTAATATTCGAAAAGGCACCCGATTCCTGGGAGGAGATCGGGTTGTGCGTAAGGTAACCAAGCAAATATCACCAAGTTACAGAAAATTGATTTGAAAAATTACTCATTTGAAAATTGCTATATATTTAACTGTTGTCTCGCTGCAATGACGGCATTCAGAGATATAACAAAGAAGGTAGACGAATTAAAATCCGCGGCCAAACCCCTGTGCAATATGCAAAGATGTATGTATTTTTCTGAACCTCATTCGGTGCGTACGTAATATTTTATTCTAAAAGCCCGTTCACATTCAATTTTAATTTCAATTCCGCTCGGGATTTTTTTCACTGTATATGGGTCAAAAACCAGTACAATAAATAAAAAAAAAATGAACGCTGAAAGCTAAAACAGCGAGTGTAATCTGCAAATGTCAAAACGGCAGATTTAAACAAGTCGGGGAAATGGCGCCGAATGAGATATGGAGCTCTTGACTCGCTGCCGGAGCGGAGGTACGGGATTTTATTTAACGTATAAATTCCACTGGACTGAGAGCTGCCAACATCGAAAAACACCTCATTTCAACCGACTTAAAAAAATTGAAATACTTAGATCATAGTGTATACTTTTTTAAATGTTTGTTACCTCAGAACTTCTTAAGCGATTTAAAAAAAATGTTAAGAAGACTGAATCTTTATTTGAATGGGTATATTTTCAGTTAGTTTTTATAGATTTTTTTTCCGAAATCGGCGTAGGAGTTTAAGAGCTTAAATCAAAATAACTGGAATAAGTATGCCATCCAAGTATTTGAATTTAATGAAATTGTGTATTTTAATTTTGAAGACGATTTCTTATTTTAAAGTTAAGACATTCAGTCACTCAGTCAGTTCGGGCTGGTCAGTTTAACATATAGTTTTTATATTATGACCTAAGTATGCTGCCCATGTCGTGACATCTGGGTGCTTGCTGCCATGTCAACCAGTAGAAGACGTATCTAATTGTTCTCAGTATCAATATGTGATGTCGTAAAAATTAACGTCGGCTTTTAGTTGCAGACACCGACTGACTTTATAAATGCAATGTCTTTCACGAGCAACACTGTTCGCGTTCTGCAACTATTGTTAAGGCACAATAATGGCACTTTTATACAAGTCGTTCGTTGTTAAACTCCTGCTCTGTCAAAACAGCGCGATACTCATTCGAACTAAATGGCTAATTTTATAGCACCCAAGGCATATTTCCTATATTTATGTAATATTAAAAAATATTTTAAAACGTAATTATAGAGTTTCTTACTGGTTCTTCTCGGCACAATCAACATGCCGAACTGGTGGTACTTTTTATTTTATTTTGAGGAATGTTCTCGTGAGTGTGTGTAAAATAAATATATTTATTTTCATTAAAAAAAAATAGACTTGTATAAATGACTCGATAAAAACGTTACAAGCTCCTAGACCTATACCTGATGGGAGATGAATGTCCTTTTTAAATAATGAATAAATGAATTTATTTTTGTATTTATATTTTTACGATGCACTTTTCAATTCGTAAAGGCAATCGGAAATTCTTCTTTGATAACGCAATCCTCTTTCTGTTGTGTAAAGTTTCGCTTTGCAGTTTCGTTTATTCATTTTTTTGTTGGCAAAGTGTCGTTTGTAATAAAAATGTTTAAAGTTAAACTCTGAATGCAATTTCGTAATCAGTGATTTATAATGTTGATCGCAGCATACAAATGATTTCCTTCAATTTATTTAATTACTAGCAGTTGCTTGCGGCGTTGCCCGCGTATATTTTGCAATTTGATGGAAGTGATTCAGAAAAGTGATAAACTACTCGTACTGCGTTTTGTGTCTTGCATTTCAATGTTACCATCAAGACATATGTGTATAAGTTTGAAGTTAATACGACCAAGGATATGATTTTGCATACAAACATTTTTACCCCTTTTCACCCTTTTAGAGGTGAATTATCAAAAAACCCTTTCTTTGTAGATGCCTACAACTTAAAAGATATCTACTGCCAAAACTTTAAGTTTGTAGTCCTAGCGGTTGAGGCTCTGTGTTGATTAATCAGTCAATCAGTCAGTCTGTCAATCAGTCAGGACAAAGAATTCTATATACTCGTATATGTATACTAAGATATGTATAGATAAGTAATTTAGTCATATAACACATTTAACTGCGTTTTCTTTTCTTAATTACCATAAAGTATTTTAATGTTCAAGTTTTAAATATCATTTCCAAATTGTGTCACAATGGGGAACCCTAAACTATCGTATACCATGAATGTACTTATTAAAAACAAAATTACATTTTAATAATTTAAATACGTGACTATCGATAAACATTAATAGTGAAGCATCGTTGATAGATTGAGACACTACCCGTCCACTAGATAGTCTGTTCCGTCAGGGATATAGAAAAGTCATAGAATATCTTCCATAAATAGCTTATAGGCGGACGTCCAACGTAATACAATCTAGTATTGTAAATGAACATAAATACACGAAAAAGAAGCTGCCACGTACACACAGAACGCGACCACAGACGGTTTAATACCTATTCAAAGTATGTACTTTGTTTAGCTCAACAAGGGCCAGGCTGAAATTGCATTACGACCGCAGAATACAAAGGGCTGAGGGCTACCCTCGTCACGCGCCGGATCGTACGCTATCACACGTCTGGTACAACAAAATACCCTTGTATGTTAGCGAAATTCATTATTATCCGACTAAGAAGAAGCTCAAAAAGGTAATGTATTTTTCCTTTTCACTGGAGTCAAATATTTGTTTTGCTTTGTTTTAAACATCCCTTCATTAAAATTTATTGCGTCGGTTTTAAAAACCACAACGCGACGTCACATCTTGGTACGCTGATATGATTTAACCGATTTTTACAAAAGGAGGAGTTTCTCAATTCCTCGGTGATATTTTTAATATATGTTCGCCAATAACTCGAAATCGGGTTCACTGATTTGGTTAATTGTATTTTTTGTATATATAAACCATTGCTCCCAAAAATTTTTCATCAAAATCGATTCAGTAATTTGATTTATATATCAAAATAACGGGAATAAGTATGTTATTCAAGTGAACGAAGTTATGTATTTCATTTGATTTTGAAGTTGGTTCCTGTTTTGTAAAAAGTGTTGTTCGTTTGGACGTCGTAGACTTTCACGACATCGCATCATGATTGGTTCAGCCGTTTAGCCTTTAAGTGGACTTATGTAATGTGATCTGTTTCTAATGATCTTTACCTTGAAAAGGTTATCTGTTGGTGATTTCTGTTAGAGGTGTTCTGTGGTCAGACTCTGTATGGTACATAAATATAGTAAGCACATCTATATTCCTATTTCGTGTATTTAATTTCTGTGTAAAAGAAATAGTGTATTGTGGTTATAGAAGTTTAATGCTCGCAACATTTACTACTAGCTGTCCCTTGCGGTTTCCCTCGCGTTTATGGTTACTGCTTCGCTCCTATGAGTCGTAGCGTGATGTAATATAGCCTATAGCTTTCCTCAAAAAATAAACTATCTAACACAATAAATAATTATTCAAATCGAACCAGAGATCCGGAGATTAGCGCGCTCAAACAAACAAACAAACTCTTCAGCTTTATTGATACTACCACTAACGTAAGTAAATACGTAGTTATTTACTTAAAAGTTTTGATTAATAGGAATATAGGTTTCGTTATTAATAGCTACAAAACATAATATATTTTGCATCCAAATTAAAATCAACTAATAATAAATGAAATATAATATTTCACGGATTATACAAATAATGAATCATTGCGAAGCGGCTAATAAATAAAGTAATTGTTCCCGAGATAAGCTGTAAGCAGACAGGCGAGGACGGGCGCGTATAAACAATCATACCAGCAAAATATTAAAGGCGAGAGAAAAACAAGTTCATAAAGGAAAATTGAGGAAATCGCGTTGAATTATCGTTGTGACGTCCCGCAAGATTCCCTTTTACCTATTTAGTCTAATATTATGAAAGATATAAATCACTGTACTCCTTTATTTACTCAAAATACGCGCTTCCCGCAACAATTTGATAACGTTTGATTAAATTGAGAATACTTATTATTCATATCTGTCAAACGTCTCACTATTTCACATTGATACACTTTTTTAAAATTGTCTTGTCTATTTCAGTATCAAAGCCTTGGTTTTACAAGTTATAAGTTTAGCTTTTTGATGACATCCATATTTTAAATGCGTTTGCGGAAAAAAAATTTCATTATCACTATAGTATCGCCATTACTAAACGATCCGCCCCAGTTACCACACGCAATATTTTTTACATCCTTCGCTATATTTAATTAAATTGGACGGGTAGGAATATACGAGGTGTGTAGTAAGGGCGTATGGAATATTAAATTGATATCGGGATAAAATAAAGCTGTCTGTGCGTAACGTTATTTATCCTGTTTTATCCGGATAAAGAGATGGTATGTAGGCTACATTTAAAATTTATTTAACCCAAATAATATATGTACATTGCAAAGTTAGTGGTATGAAATTAACTTTTTAGGGTTCCGTAGTAAAAAACGGAACCCTTATAGTTTCGCCATGTCCGTCTGTCTGTCTGTCTGTCTGTCTGTCTGTCCGTCTGTCTGTCTGTCTGTCTGTCCGCGGCTTTGCTCCGAAACCCTTAATACCAGAAAGCTGTAATTCGGTATGAGTATACATATAAATTACGCCGAGAAAGTCGTACAATAAAATCTTAAAAATATTTTTTTTTCAGGGTGTCTTCCCTATGTGTTAAGAGAGACCAAACATTTTTTTTCTCATTTATCCCATGTTGTGGGGTATCGTTACATAGGTCTTTTAAAAATATTATAAGTGTGGGAAAACCATTTTTCCGAACGACGAACTGTTTCCGAAATATTAAGCTTTGAAGTGTCAATTTTTCTTAGAGTCAAGTGTCCCCCCCTCTACCCACTAAACTGCTGCGTCTAAAAATATGAAAAAATTCACGATAGCGGTACATATAATGAATTTAAAAGGAAAATTATCACGGCTATGTTGGTTCTTATGGTTATCGAGTTATAGATGATCTAAGTAAAAATAAATATTTCACTTTTTAAAGCATCACATTATGTAAATATTAATAATTTTAAATTAATATATGAATTTAAATGAATAAATAAATAAATATTTAATAAGTTTAAATTAAAATAAAATGTAAAATAAGGTATAAAACAATGTCTCAATAAAACATGTCGCGAGTGATTCTGAATCGCGCTTATGAAGTTTTCAACCAAATCACCATAGATTTCATAGGCGCTAATCAGGAAGGAAAATTATTGGCGCTAAGTATATTTTACAAGTGTTAGAATAATAAATAATCGACGAACATTTAATGTTCAAAATCGTTAGTATAATTCACATTCAAACATTTGTACGAAAATAGGTACTCGAAGATTGCTTGACCGATCTTGACAATTCTGACAACTACGGAACCCTACATTGTGCGTGGCCCGACACGCACTTGGCTGATTTATTGACATTAATTTAATGTGTACACATCGTGTTATACAATGTTTGCGTCATGAAGTTGATACATAGTAAAACTTGACAAATGAAACTATTGGTGAAATGAACACCGTGAAATAAAATTAATAAATTAGTCTATGAAGGTACATTTTATGACAAATGGTAATTAAATATGTATTGGTAGATGACGTATTTTACGCTACATTTAAGCACTCAGAAAATATGATTATTTTTGTGATACGTGTGATTGAATTGATTGCAGTTCATTTCTATATGAATATATTTTTTTTTTAATTATTCGATATACTAGTTCGATTAAAACAATGCTTATGTGTAGCCTGTGTATAATTTATATTTATAAATAAGTAACATCAAATTCTAAGGTTATAATTACAAATAATTTGTATTACAAACCCGTGAAAGATCTGAAAAACAGTAAAAGCTGTGTCGTTTTGCAAAAAACTTTGCGGTGGTAACACGTCACGGACACATTGAATCAACAGCCTCTATCGTCACGTGTATGGTAGGTTTAAGGTAAAATTTTATTCCAACAAAAATACGGTTAATAAAAGTGGACCCGGTCGAAACTGTACACAGTAGCTAGTGGCCAATAAACCGTTTACCCGCCGCCCCGTTGAAATACAGCCAGCTTTAAATTTTAGAGCTTTGCTTGAAATGTAACGCAGTCAATGTTTAGCTTGTAGGATTTAGCGGACACTGGCGAGCAGGACCAGTGCTCGTTCGAATGTACTCGTATGCAGACTATTGGTTGCTCAGTATTTTAATGAAACAAGCTATTAAAAGAAAACTGAGTTTTGGTTATGGGTAACTGATTAATTTAACTGCTTAGATTATAACAAATACTGTGATGTATGTTGTCATGTAAAAGTTTTTAGTTATACTGATTTTATTGCATTTGTGTCGCAATTAATAAATGAAATCGCATTTTTCTTGCATTTATAAGTAATCGCAGAAGTCTAAGAACGAACCTACTACTGAATTTTTCTCAGTTTGAACTTTATGCGAGCATTACTCGTATGTTTTATTCTCGTAACTGATAAAAAGCAACGTTGTACAGCTTCCTAGGTAAATTTGCTACCTTAAACGTATAGCTTATGTAAGATTTTACTTAAGCGGTAAGTTTTTAACATAAGTTACTGACGAAAATTACGGTACTTGCAAGTGTCAAACAATTATAAATAATTTATTTAGGTTTATTTCATGTAAGTCCGTGAGCAAAACTTACATTACTTAATTTTTTCGCAAACATGTTTAATTACAGTTCTCGTACTTACTACGTTCATTACACATTGCTCTAGCATCGTTCATGTTCGCATTTAAAAACGCAGACATAACTATTAGCAAGCTTACAATTGGTCAGTTTTCTTTTTCACACAAAACAAGTCGTTAACAAGTGGAACAGTTGTCAAATTCACAAGCCATTGCGATACAGCTGGCCGTTACAAAGAAACTTTGTCCCTTAACACATCGCAATTCAAAATAGAAGCATTGTAAAAGAGTCCCGCCCGCCTCCCTCCACCCTCGCGAGAACATTAACATAGGCGAATCTGAAATCCTACATGGGCTTTGTGACAGGGACATGCTTTTAACTTTATTTATGTGAGTACCGAATAGGATGATGAATGTATTTTATATCTATTTCTTTCGTTCTGTAACTGTAGCTGTTTGATGGATTCTAAAATGTGATGGAATGATAACATGATTATGATACGGCGTCGTTACATTTATTTTAGATTTCTATTACACATATGAACATACATACTTTACAACAGCTGGCAAACGAGCAGGCATAACACCTAATGTTAAGTGATCGACACTGCCTATGCACATTTGCAGCAACGGAGGAGGAGAACAAATACATTGCCAGCTTAAAGAGAAATATGGGCTGAAAGGAAATGGGAAGTATGGAAAGAAATGGGGAAAGGGTTAGGCTTCGGGCTTTCACACTCAAAGTAACGCAGCTATCTTAGTTACTTCTTGCCAATCTTCTATGAGAGTGTGGTGCTGCCCCGGTCGAGAAATCCTGGATATGAGCTGTATTTAGACTACACCTAGGTTCTACCTCACCTAAAAATATCCTGACATCGATCCAATCGAACGTTAGATTGATCGTGTATTTTTATCGGATTGAAAGTTATAAAGATTTTGATATTCTACAATCCTACCCGGCCCGGCTTCACGCGAGTTTAAACCGAAGTATTTTCCAATGCAAATATTAAAATTCAATTCATGCTAAGCCAAGGAACCCTCTCACCCGTATACTTACTCGCTCTTTCTCAAACTCCTACTTGGCCTGAATGATTTGTATATATCTTTTAAATATAGTTTTAAATAACGTACGAGGCGTGGGGGAATAGTATGAAAAGGCTTTAAAACATCAAATCGTTTTACATTTATGTCATACATATAAAGTCTATGTAGAGCCGAGATGGTTCAAACCCCGGCTAGCAGCGATGTGTTTTCAAGTGCTTAAATTGTGTTTAAATTCATCTCAAGCTCGGCGGTCAAGGAAAACATCGTAAGGACACCTGCATGTGTCGGGAGAAATTCTAACACATGTATTTTCGCTAACCCGCAGTGGAGTAGCGTGGTGGATTAAGCTCTAAACTTTAAAAGAAAAGCCCAGTCCAGCTGTGAAACATTTACAGGTTGTTACTTTACTTTACACACATATGAAAATTCCTTTTATAACTCAAATTAAGCAAGATTTTGTCTTTCTTTGTAACCGTTGACAACGCGACTAATTCTTATTTAATTAATCGTAAGTTTTCAGGCAGAATTTGTTTCAGAGTTTGACAAAGTTTTATGATTTTTCTCTTTAACATAATTGCTTCAGAAGTATTCCTTATCCCAGTTCACATAATTTTCCGCGGAGTTGAGAGTAAGTTTAAATGATGTGCCGCTGTAGAGCTCGTTAGAAGTTCACAGCCGTCGGCGGTGACAGTATTTGTGGTTACTTTTAATTATAATTCAGACTGACTTGTGTAATATGTTTATGAAGAATGATATTTGCCGAAAGCCTTGAAGAATATTAGAATGCAGGGCGATCGCAGAAGACAATTAGAAGTTATTCTTTCAATTTTTAAGTATACGATACTGGAAGGTTATTGCAACACGGAGCTATTGCTATTGCAACGCGATACATTTTGATTGTTAAATAATTTTGTTTTATTACAGTGATTAGCCTGCTGTTGTTTCGAAAGGCTGTCGCTGTACGTACTTGTATTTTGTAGGTATTATTTTATTTTCAAACAATTTGCACTAATAATTTGTTAACAACAAACCCATGTTTTGTTTAGTTGTCTAGCTAGGAGCGGTACAGAAAGAATCAACACAGATTTCTACAACAGATATAATTTGAAAGTTATTTTTATGTATACAATAATCACAATAATCTGGCAAATAAAATAATAAATTTTAACTAACGTTAAAAATCTTATACAATAAGTAGAAGATTGAGGCAATGTTTCAAAACATTTAATATTCGAATAAAATATCCTCATTGAAACTTCTGGAAAAAGTAACAGATGTTTCCGGCCAATAAGCCGCTAGCCTTAATTAATTTCTTTGTTCAAATTAAAATTGTCGAAATAATAAGCCGAGGTTTGAGAGGGTAATTACGGGACAGTCTCCGCGGATTCAAACGGCTTGAGACCTTTCCAAGAATTGTAATGAGTCGCCGCTGAAATGATCATTTTTCTTGGAAATCTTGTGCTGGAGAATAAATTAAAGATACTTTCAATTTGCAAATGTGTAATTATTTGGAAATATTAATCAAAGTGTAGTATTATTTAATCATCAGAATATATTTGAAAGACATCCCGGAGGGTTATTACATGGAGCTATTGCTAACGTTACCCGACACGTTTTCTCGTCTTTATCACGGAAACGTTCTGTGGAACCTTTACAGAACGATACACATTTCAGCACAAAATTATTCGACCCCCGAAGAGCACATTAGGAAACTATCAGGTGTCTTGTAGGTGGTTATCCTATAGATTGCTTTACAAGTACCTAGCAGTTTTGTCGATGTCGATATTGTACATGGATGTTGGCAGCGTTTGCAGTCTCACAGAGTAAATATTTGATATCAATCGTTTGACTGATATGATGCGAAACCTTTTGCAATTTTATTGAACGTCAAATTGCATTTATTACGACTCTATAGCAATACTTTTAAAGCTAAAAATTTGGTTTGTTTGAACGAAATAATCTGAGGAATTACTAGTCTAATTAAAAACTACTAACGACATAATTAATCTATTAAAATGTAAACAGCTGCTAAAGCGCAAATAAAACAGTCTCAACTGGTACATACGAATGTAAAATAAGAAAGGTACTCTGTCTATCTGTATGTATGACTATTTGTTTCTTATGCTATTACGCCTGGAGGTTGGTTCTGGGAGAAGATCATAGGCTAGTTGTTATTGTGATAATAAAACGTAATAGTAATAGGAAAATAGTTTTTAAAGGGTGATGTCTCAGGGACCAATTAGTATAATATTTTTTTGATGTCTTTGCCTGTTTTATCTTTTTCTTTTTTGTACCTACGTTGTGTAAAATATCTATCGACAAAATAAAACGTACCATACAGTACAGCATCCTAGCATGTAAATTATGTAAAATGACTGTTTGGAATATTTAATATGACACTGCGGTAAAGGAGATGCTTCCGAGAGAATGGTCCGTCGAGCGGCGATACACTGTGTCTTATTATAGTCGGTGTACCTTCTGAATGTGCGTGAATTATGTTTAATGTCTTTGTCTTGTGAGGACTGTATATGTTTACAATTACTTCAACATAAAATTAATTTTCGGAAGTATCGGATAACATTGGCGTTTTTACCCCAATATACTCTTATGTTAGTTTGGTTTGCGCTTTAAATATTCTTGGGATAAATTAATGCATTTAGAGATATCAGCAAGGCGACGTACAGCTAAATCGGTTAAGGTGTGCCATTAGAGAAAATATTACACTTGATAGGAAATTATTACATTCTACGGTAATATAAGTATAGGCTTGAAATCAAATGCCAATCACTCGGTTACTTATTCGTATTTTTTTTTTAGGTTTTGCTAGAGTATTATTGTTCTCGTTCAGATCGAAGTCGTATTTTATATTGTACTGTATTATGATTTCGTTACTAAAAATAAAAAATTACATTTCAAAAATGAAATAGTGGAACGTAATTAAATTTCTCTTTTAAAAGTAGATTGACTTTAAAAAGCAAAATTCGCAATTTCGTTTATTCGATGACATTTTTATACAAGTAATTCTGAAAACCAAACCATGGAACCGAATACTTTTGTGTGTACAAGATTGTGGACCGATTTTCAATTTTTTTTTTGATTGAAAGGTTATACTGATCTATAGACATGAAGATCTATAGATATAGGTGGTCTCATTGTCTTCAGGTCAGGATCTGATGATGGGATCCCGGAGAAATCGAGGAAACTCCTCAAATATTATTGGTACACTTATACCGATTTAGGTATTTTTATAGTAACTTAAACATTTGCCTTCAAAAAGTCACTTTGGCGAAGTGGAACTGATGGTGAAGACCACAGATGACCACCGGAACTACTCAATAACAGGTATTTCACGGCTTGCGATTCGATGATTTCGATAAAATTGCTAAACAATTTACCCTCCTCACAATCCATATAGTACTCTGGAGCTGACGGTGTGACACCAGGAGAACTCCTAAATAATTAACAGCCTTGCATGGACAAAAGTTATATTTTGTTGACGACAATTGATGACCAGTTGGCATAAGGCTATTGTAACTTAGATAAATTACTTAATCTTACTATATTCGTAGCCCAAAAGTGTAAAATATTGTTTTTACAAAAAATAATCTAATAGATATAAACATTCTAAGTCGACGCAAATTACACGTAAAAGGCCTTACTTGGCGCCTACTTTGGCTGTTTTACTAGGCACCGACTTCAAAATGTGGTAGAAAACATTTATTTTTTGCCTTTAAGTTAATTTGTATCTATTAGATTCGTTTTTGAAATCGGTTTATTTATTTTGTAAAAAAAAAATCATTAATTTATCAGTTAAAAAGTTGACATTATCACTCCGCAAGTATAGGTATGATCATATAATATAATTTAACAGTAAATGTGATATCTAGCGCAAAAAGAATTTTCTAAATCCAACTGTTACTTCTTAAAGTTCATGTGGTCAAACAAACAGACATTTCAGGTTTAAAAATATGTCCACAGATCGTAAAAGATTGAAATTTGTTAAACAAATGTTCAAACCGAGATGCAATGTAACCGTCCGTCGGTAAAATGCTAAAACGTTCCTACGATTGCTTTTAACGTTCCTCGGAGACGAGCGAGACAGTTAAAAGAGGCCATTCACGCACAGACCGGCTTGTAGACGATAGTGGGCGACAAGTATCGATTTGAATAGCCCCTACCTATCTCACTTATCTTGAAGAGACGTTAAAGCGTCGAACGTTTATGCTTAAACCAATCACGAACTGTGATCGTATTGCTGTGTGTTCGAATGTGATTGCGAGTCGCAAACCGAACCAAACAATCAAATGTACACAATCGAACTTGCCGTAAAAGATCATAGTTCGTGAGGTTCAGGCGAACGTTAGTCCATTCTGCCAAACCAGAAAAGGAATCAGTCGCTAAATTACGTCAACCAAAAGTTAAGTCAGTTCGTGCAGTTTTACCAAGCACAACGTTTTACGGTTAACGCTAACAAATTTATGCAGCATAAATAATAATAAATTTAGGACATTCCCAATCAACTGTAATAAACGAATACCTAAAATATAAACGTATAAAATTAAAGAAAATCACAATTAAAATTCGCACAGACGACCATAGTCCGTGCGATCGTCCCAACTTGAATGGAGCCTTTTAATGTCTTCGTAGATGAGCGAGACGGCTAAGTGTAATGCTTCCAAAGAACACTTCCTTGCTCATTGAGACCGCTAATGGAGGATCTCTTTTTAATAGTAAATGTAATAGCTTTAAATGTTCTTTGTACAGGTTTTACCCATTTTAAAGAAACAAAAATTTGATTTTCTGTATTGTAAAACGCGGAATACTTATAACTCGAGGAATATTATATTACATCTAGCTATGGCTAGCGGTTTCAACCGCGTTAATTTGAGAAAGAATTACATATACATTTAGTTAAAAGCTGTTCATTTTATGTTACAAACAGACACTTCAATTTTATTTATTTGTATATTTTTTTTAATGTGACGCAGATTGTATCGTCGCACTAATGTTTATTTTTATGTTCATTTAAACTTTTCCGTATTCAATAATTTAGTATGAATTTCTCACACATGTTCACGATGCAAAGGAACAGAAAAAGAAATCGAAGAACTTGATTCAGACTGCACACGAGTATATGTAGAACTGGAATGCACTAGATTTCGTGCACTAATAAATAATTTAAAAAGTAGGTCATTATAAGAATTACTCAATAATAGTTTTTTATATACATTTATAAAATGCTAATTATGTCTTGGTTATATTGATGTTAATAAAATAATTAACTTGATATTTTTCAATTGCACAAAAAATATAATAAAAATTCTTTGAAAAAATGCTCATATACGTAAAATGTTGAAGAAATTTTATCTAATATACTAATTTTATGTGACAAGCAAGTAAGTCCTGTAGAGAATTGACGCCGAAATTTAAGTTCTAAGGTTATAGCGTAAACTGACTTAATGTTGGCAACACAATATCGGTTACGTTGAAACAGGTCATGCGAATGTCAAATCGCTTGCAAACGAGAATTATTCTGTCTATCCTTTCTTTCGATTTTCCATCCCAGTGTCCAGTGCGGGATTATATATATTTTATAAGAAGTTCCTGAAACATAATAAAACAATTATTTATAATAACGAGCTTAAGCTAAAATCATATGACAGAAATTAACTGTACATAGTCGAGGGGCACAATCGAAAAAACTAATTCAGTTTATACACCCCGGCCGGGGTGGATAAACATACACGCGATTCCGGTTTTCCCCCTTAGGGTAGATACTTTTGGAAGGATGAACGGAATCGTCCGCAACCGATCATAACATTCACTAGATCTTATTAACAATGAACATATAACGCAACATAATACTACTGTTGCGTACATTAGTAGAGATTTGAATAGTTCTATACCTTACAAAATAAAAGCAAATATTATTAAATATTTTTAGGCCTTTAATCTTCAAAACCATAAAATAGACAAATAGTTACTTTCATACGTGAACAGTACATGTATTTTGTTATCCCGAGTGGAAAAGCAATGAAAATGATATTACGACATCTCCCGCGTCTACTCGGCGAGTCAAAGGAACCGTTCTATTCTCGACACACATTCTCCTCGTCTGCGCCGCCCGCCGCGAGCCTCGTCGCAGTACAGGCTTATTGACATTCTTGAAGGTATCACAAGCGATACTTTGCGATTCTCGGTGTGTTTCACTTTTGGCGGAAAACGTGTGGTTTACATTGAATGCTGTGAAAATAATATTTATTTCAAAAGATTCATATTAAATGTAGTATGTAGTATACGAGTTATTTGCGTTTTGAGTTTTGAATGTGATTTTGATAGTTTTGCGAGTTAAGCTAGACGCACTGAAGTAGATCTGTTACATTCATTGGGTCATTAATGTGCAAATTATTTATTTATTGTTTAATGGCTTTTGCCTTTTACAAGATTTTTTTAATATTCTATTTGTTTTTTTTTTGTGTTTTGGTAAGTTAAAAATGATTTTAGTAACTAACAAAGTGCTTGACAATTATACCTAATGTACTCATTTTGGTGAAACGAATCAACTTATGTCAAGTAACTGATTTCATTATCTAATATTTAATAACTTCAGCGGTATATACCGTCGATTTCACCACCATTATATTAACTAAACAAATAGTACAAGTACTGCAATTAATTTAATAAAATTAAATTTATCGGTTAAATAAATCACAAAGCACTTGCTAACACAAAACAATTGAAACAAAACATCCTTAATATTGGAAAAATAACAACAGCGATTCAATTCCAACTCGTTCAAAAGCCATCAGTAGGAGTTAATTGATTTCGGAAACGTGCGCGGAACAATTTGTGAAAATGAACTCGATACCGAGTAGACATTTGCAATCTCCATACAAACAAACAACCTCTGCAGTCGCGTGACGCGTGACGGCGGCGTCACAAGTCCAAAGTGGCTCGAATCAACGCAAACATTGAAGGCAATTCTCCTATTAACGTGCAAACAGTGTCGTGACTCACGGAATCATAAACAAAAACTTAGCACACAATTAGAGTTAATACTCATAGATATATATTCACGTAAGCGGTCCTTTGTTTACAATAATAACGGGTCCATGTAAATAAAAATAAATATTTGTATGTTTATTCTTTATGCGTTCCGAAACCGTTGGTCAGATTGTAATGAAACTTTGGCAGTGTTCTAGGAACGCCCAATTCTTAGTATTTCACTTTATTAATTTATTTTTAATTTTTTGTTTTACTTCAGACACTGACATATGCAAGTATTATAGTTCTTACGATATAGACAAAACAAAAGTAAACACAGATTAAGAAAACAAATAAACACATTTTAACCGGCTACGAATTATCCAGCTCTTTGTAGCACAAACACATTTTTTAACCCTTTGGGTATAAAACCATTAAACTATGACGATAAAAATGAAAGACCCTAACAAAACGCTATCATAAGAGGAACAATTTTAAATTACTAATACTATAAAGTGTAAAGACTATATACGCTCATTGTTCAGCAAATATCTCGTTGTTTCCTTGCAAAACACAGGTAACTATCATTTAACCTGCAATTTCGCCCGGCGACTGAATATTTAATTACTATTTGTATAATCACGACGTCATATTACTGTATTAGCATTTTCTCGGTTATACCTTCCCACCGTGCCGTACTTTCGTTTCGATAATATTATTTTATGCGACTTCAACTATGAATTTATATCTACGCTTTTAGCTCGAAAGTATCTTTACAGCTGTTATTAGTAATAAAATTAAATATTCTCAATAGAAATTCAATTTTAATCGTTTTTAATAATATTATGACGATGTCACATTATCCTAATAGAATTTTCGTTTTTTTTTTCAATATCAAAATCAAACCACACATTCTTTATTTAAATAGACTTTCACACGCATTTTCGACTGATCATAACAAAGAAAAAATGTTTAAAATAATGAAAAACTACCACCGATTCGGAATGTAGATTCTACCGAGAAGAAGCGGTAAGTAACCTGTGTAGTAATATAGATCACTTTAGCTATGGCTATATATTAAAATAGAGCGAATTAAGTACACTGGTACATGTGATAAAATTAGTATTCCCACCAGCTCGAGGTCTGGATATTAGCCCAGTCCCGGGGGACTATTACTTAGCTATCTCGCAGCCCATCTGCGGCGCTGCGGGGACGTTAAGTTAGGAAAGCGTTTACGTTATTTAGTTTCGACTATTTACATTTCGAGTTGGATTGTGGCGAAAACTGTTTCTAGTTTTTCAATTTTATTTAAATGTGTCAAACATTTAAGTGGGAAATTTATTTGTGGCGTTATTTGGAATTTATAAAATAAAATTATAATAGAAAAGGATCTTATTATAATAAAGGGGTAGAATACAAATAGTTATGTATATTGTATGAATTTATGCATCTAAGAGTATTCATACTAATATTTTAAGAGTGACCGTGTCACTTTGTGTTCGGACGTTTGGAGCCCTTTTGTTATTATCGAAAGGTATGAGCAATATCTACTGGTCTAATCGACTCAAAATTTACTATACTATGAATGATATGAAAATATACAAGTAGTAGTTGCAATTTTTTAAAATTTATATATATATCTGCTAATTCGCATTCCAGCATCATGACAAATTAACCTAATAAACTTCTCCTTAATAGAAGAGAAAGCCTTCGCCCAAAACTGTTACATTAACATTTTTTTTTATTATTAAATTAAAGATTACATAGGCTTACAGCTGCCCATGCGCTTTTTATTTCACGCTTTAATCAATATGTATAGCTTATGTACACCGCTGTGTAGCATTTTTCCTAGGAGAAACAAGAAAAAGAACTAAGGTACTTTTGCTATGTTAGTCTCTAAGTAGAGGTGTGGCTTCAAAAATTACGGGCTTTAAAACGTACCTGTGCATAAAATGATGATTTCAAAAGCAAGAAATAGATCGTTCCGACATTATCAAGAAAAGAGAAGCGTTCAACTTAAACGAATTTCGTGCGGTGTGAAGTTTGATCGTTCAATCGTGAGCCTTGGCTGATATACAAACTATCAAAACTACTCATCCCATTTGCAGTATTCCGTGTTCACTCACGAGTATCAATTTGGATCGTCTCCACTACTGCCCCCGCCGCTACTCTAATTGCGGTAGCTCGGTGTTGAATATTAATAGAGTTGACTGTGCACTTTTAAAGTGCTCAAACTGAACATCACGAATTAAAGCCTTAAAGCGTTTACCGACTGCACTACTTTTAATTGGCTTTGCAAGTTTTATAACATTAGGTTTTTTAGAAATTTATAGAATATATTTAATCCTGTTTTTGTTAGGTACTATGGATTAAGGTCAGGCAAGCTTTAAATTAGAAATATACGAAATCAAATTGCTTAAATAGGCACTTGAGAATTGTTGTATAATAATTTTATCTTTTTTATTTTATGCAAGGCTACTTTCCACTGAGAAGAAGTTAAGTAACTACCTTTTAACCGACAACAAAATAAGAGTAGCTTTCTCATATTCATGCTTCTATTTAACAATGTTCGTACATAAATAGTATTTATTTGGAAACCATTTTGACCACTTGTTTTCTTATTCAATACTAGCTTCCGCTCGGTTTTACTTGCTTTTATGGTTGCTGCTTCGCTCCCATAAGTCGTGGCGTAATGTTATATACCCTGTAACCTTCCTCAATGAATGGGCTATTCACCTCAATACGAATTTTTCATATCGGGTCATTAGTTTTAGAGTTTACACGCTATATGTAAACGTACAAACAAATTTTACTTATTTATAATATCAGTATATATTTATTAAAGCCGAGATGGCCTACTCGTTAGAACTTGTCGCTGATCAGATGATGTCTCAACCGATGATCGCGGGTTCAAACCCATCCCAGCTAACATCACTGTGTTTTCAAATGCTAAATTTGTGTTTAAAGACATGTCGAGCTCTGTGGAAAGGGAAAACATTGCGAGGAAACTTGCATTTGCCGTGAGACATTCTGACACATGTATATCCACTAACCAACACTTGAGCAGCGTGGTGGATTAAGCTATAAACATTCTCATTAATAAGAGAGGAGGCCATGGCCAGCAGTAGGACATTTACAGGCTATTACTTTACTTTAATTTTATATATTTATCATTATTTACGATTCCATTTAAATAACATACAATTTCACTCCAACTAAAATCGATGATGTTAAACGAAAACATAACTACGGTAATATTTCATGAAACACAACTCTGAAAGGAGAACCTGAATAGTTAAATCAATTTCGATCTTAATATAATTATTTCCAAACAAGCGAATTTGTTAACAAAGGGTCGAATAATCCCCGAATATATAACTCGTAGGCTGGTCCCGGCTCTGGGAGTGTTATAACCGAGTTACTCGCTAATCATTTTATTAGTAGCGGCTCGAGATAGCCCAGCGGTAGATATCTTCATCAAAGTTTTGGTTTAAATTTTTAGGAGTTAAATTTTAATTTATATTGCTTTATTCAATTCAACTATTTCAGACACTTTACAAATCAAATTTACGTTCTGATTATTTTATACCTTGGGTCAACCGGGGAATCACCTCACACTCACAGGAGAACGGCGTGAAGTAGCTAATATAGAGGTGTTTCGTACTGAGAGAAAAGCCTAACACGGAGGGGGTGGGGGGGGGGGGGTCAACATCCGTTGTCTGTAAATATGTAAAATCTTTTGCGATAATTAATATTAATTTTTTCCTGCTTTTTAGACTTAATATTACAAAGAAATATGCGATACATATTTTAAAAGGTTTTGAAGTTTGATTTTAGCACAAACATGGTGTCTTTGTCTTTGAGACTTCATTTTCTATGTATAATAAGTATGTACATAAAATTTACATATCGTTTAGATATATCAATAGATGGGATACTTGAATAACACTTGAATAACTTGCAATTACGGGATGTTAAAAGTAAAGTTAATTTTTATTTTCAAAATCGGTTAAAAACGTCGAAGAACATATGCTCCTCCTTTTTAAAGGATTTATATTTTACTAGAAACTGACAACTTTAATTATAATTGAAGACGATTTTATTTTTCGAAAAAAACACAATAATCTTACATCATGTTTGTAATATTCTTCTTTTTTTGTTTTTTATCTATGTTTTGTAAAAGGTTATTACTAAACTAATATAAAAGAAAAAAAGAAAAAGTTTTCTAAAACTCTAAATAAGGTTACGTATTTCTTAAAGGCTATGTGTACCGCAGTAGAATGGAAGAGTGACAAATGGTAAACGTACCGCAATTTCGCCGCGACGCGAGATGTTAAGACGAGAGCCGGGGACACCGATATTATTATATATATGGTAGGTTAAGAAATACGGAATAGTTTTGGAAAAAACCGAGAAATGACGTCAACTGTATGACGTAACACTACGGGCCAGCAACCTGGTTACCCATCATGAGTCCTTCAGAATGGATGAGAGATGATTTGGGTGAGTATCTTCGTCCTTACGTTAATGGTTCTGAAATTACGAACACGAGTATTCGTGAATTAGTTGCACTAGATCCTGTCTCCACTTCTAGATTTATTGATGACAAGTTTAAAGCTATGTTAGACTTCATTATGTCACCCAATCAATACCTGCAAGAAAAATATTGTCGACTAACAGTTGACTTTACTATATTATACGCAAAAAAACGGGTTATGGTTAATGATTATAGTCCCGCGATTTGCTAGCTTGGAATGGCAAAACATGCATTCAATATGTAGGCGAATAAACAGCGATTTTAAATTATTACGTCACTAAATATACCAACAAAAGCGAGAAATCTCACGTTGCCGATATGTGTCAAGATATAAATTCTGTAAAATCTATTAGAAGCCGCCTGCTTAACATTGGCCTTGGAGCTTTATCTAATAGAGAGTTTGGCGCTTTGAATGTGATATGCCCCGGCTTCGCACGGGTACACAAACACACACACACTCACACACACACACAGACACACACACAGAAACACACACAGACACACACACGCACGCACGCACGCACGCACGCGCGCACGCACGCGTACAAAAAGTTATAAAAAGGTATTGAACCCGTCCTGAATATAAAGTAATTTATTTATTTTGATAATGATTAATACCAAGATACAAATAAAGAGCCTTTTCAAGCGGCGGCATATGAATTAAATTTTTAGAACAAAAAACCGCTTACTGTGACATAACTATAATGTTTAGACATATGCTGTCCCGACACTTTTTGTAGATAATGATGAGTTCTGCAAAGTCGTAGTAAATAATTTTGTTCTATCATCAATAGTTTTCGCAGCGCACGCGACGTAAGGAATTTTTCAGGTCATTTTTTTACACCTTGGGTTATATTATTAGAGTTTTAGTAAGGATCCCTAATTTTTTTTTAATATAATATAGCCTATGTTACTCGGGGATAATGTAGCTTTCCGAAGGTGAAAAAATTTTTGAAATCGGTCCAATAGTTTCGGAGCCTATTCATTACAAACAAACAAATCTTTCCTCTTTATAATATTAGTATAGATTCGTTAAACTAAGAACATCTTATGGTGACCAAATCAATAGTAAACATCTTTTGTTTTAAATTAATAGATTGACTTGGCCATCGCATGAAACCACCGTAACTGTGAGTAGACGGTATAATCCGACAGACGAAATTAGGCCCTTTGACTAAAGAGAGTTTTTCAAACGGTTTCGTCTTAAGTCGACCTCGTGTTCCTCAATAAAACCGTAAAAATTGTGAAGATATCCGAAAGGAGACATTTTCTCAGCAGTCGGGCGACAGGCTGAAAGCGTATATCTCTCGTATTTATACAAAAATAAATATTTATAGCGCGACGAAATTCAAAGGAGGCAACAAAGCGTCGGCGATATTAATGGTTTTTTATCAGCGAATGGATCAGTTTATTGTCTATTCGGTGTCGATAGCTGCCATTTTTCCATCAAATTTACATTTTTATAACGCTGCGTATCTCAATAATTTAAAAGAAATATTTTTATTCTAGTTTATTATTTTATATTAGATCTAAAATTAGTTTATCTTCCTTTTTAAAACGTCGACGTTAATAATTAAGACTTAAAAAAAAAGTAATCGACTTCGACTTCAAAATTTATGTAATTTCATCATACTTATTCCAGTTATTTTTTGGATTTGAAATAAAACTACTAGACCGATTTTGATGAAAATTCTATGATACCAATATAAAGTTATACATCTATATTCTTTCACATAAAAAAGTAAAATCTCTGCCAAATCCAAATTCACTGAATCGAAATGTTAAAATTAACAAACATTAAAATAAACAAATAAAGTGTATGTGACACTACGATTTGAGAACCTCCTCCTTTTTAAGGTTGAAAGTGGTTATTATCAACAACTACGAGTACATTGTAGATGCAGATGTTGCTACTAACTAATATTGAGAGAGTTAATATTTGTTTGTTCGTTTGTTTGTGTGATTGAAGTAATCTTTGTAACTGCCGGTCCGATTTAGTAAATGCTTTCACCAATATAAATATTATATTCATATTTCGGAAAGACATGCAGTATGTTCATATGCTTTATATTTTTCAAATATAGTTAATTTTAAAGAGTCCAGAAGAGAATAAATAATTAGACATTTAAGTCATTTTTTCCATCTTTTGTAAGAAGATATCGTCACGGTCTCTTGATATCAACAATTGGTCGCTAGGCAACTCTCCGAATCACGTGTATATCAGTCCCATGAACACTAATTGCTACTAAACTGAATTCAATGCGGGCATTTCGGGTCGAATGGAGCAAGTACAGTTTTATAGTGTACCTTTCAAATGTTATATCGATTTTCTGTCTTTATGATGATTACTTCCTAGTCGTGTTTGATGGTATGTCTGTTTTAATGAATGTTTAATCTCTATGGGCCGCTTGAAAATTAACAGCTCTTTTATACGTGATGAACGGATCTATACAATGGATATTTACTTGTTATTCATACACATTATAATTAATTTTATTGTTATGAAGTGAGTTTTGTGTATTAATTAAAATAATTTATTGTTTCAAATAAGCATTTAATTGTTCATTTAACTTATATCTCGTTGTATTTTAATGAAATCAACAATAATACTACGCACAATGACCTAATTTTATATTAAGTTTACCTTTACTTTTGGCTTTGCTCGCATTAATGTAAATTTTGATTTAAAAAAAGTATGATATATGTATATAATGTATACTTGTATATCTACACTAATATGAAAAGAAAAAAAATGTTTTAAGTTTGGATGTAGGGATAGTCTCTGGAACTACTGATTCGATTAAAGAAATATATTCTTGCGTTGAATTGTCCGTTTATTGAGGAAAATTAAATAGGCTATATTACATCACGCTACAAGTCATAGGAGCGAAGCAGTAACCATAAACGCACGTGAAACCGCCAGGAGCAACTAGTATTAAATATAGTACCTAAGGCTGTCTGAAATATTCTACTTTTCGAATGGTAACGTTATTTTAATACAGTCGTTCCGGAGTTTACTTCGCACATACAAAAGTCGCTCTCCCTTTAATATCGTGGTACAGATCATATAATTTTTCTTTAGAGTAGAAATTCGTACAATGAACAGAGATTGAATATAATACACTTTGGCGAAACTAGAAAACAAAAATTTTAAATTTTCTAAAAGTATACATATAATGTAGAGTTTATAGCGCACAAGTCGGTTTAAATAATGGAACAGATGCTGCGATAGCAACGCTTACAATGGAGGGCTAGTGGGAGAAATTCCTAACGAGTAACAGACATATGTACACAGACTAAGAAAATTATGTGTGACTCATGAACAGAATCAGATAAATTTCGACGCTTTTTTTACTGTAGTGGATGTTGTGAATGATATTTATCGATTGTCGGAGTGCAAAGTGAAAATTTTAGACGTAAAATGCTTTTAAGGGAATATTAAAAAAAAATTAGCTTTTCTAGCCGTTTTTTAAGTCGAGATGGCCTAGCGGTTAGAACACGTCGATCTTAACTGATGACCGCGGATACAATCCCGGCTAGCACTGCTGATCTTCCTAGTGTGTGTTTAAATTCATCTTATGCTTTGCAGTGAAGAAAACATTGTGAAGAAACCTGCATGTACCGAGAGATATATATATCCGCCAACCCGCAGTGGAGCAGCGAATTTAGCTCCTAAAACCTTCTCCTTAATAGAAGAGGCCCTTTCCCAGCAGTGGGATATTTACAGGCTGTTACTTTACTTTTTTTAACAGCTTTTCCACGCGGCTTCGCTCATGTTACTGTAAACTACACAAGCGCTGTATACTATAAGTTTATTGCACTACGCTTATATCCTTTCCTGTAGTGCATACAATAAGTTGTCAAAGTTTATCGCTATCGGATAAACGGTGGAGCAGCGCATAGAATACCAAGACACAGTAGAACAAATATTGATTTTTATATATTAAAAAACTTCTAGTTGCTCGCCTTCTGTTATGTGTTGTTTATCATGTGGTGTCTAACTACGATGTTTAAAGGCAAATAAAAGCCTAAGCCAGTAAGCGTCGATTGTCTAGACAAAATCGATTATAAGTTTTTAATTATGTTAAAATGTCTTGTTATTATTAATTGTTCTGTGCCTGGTTGGAATTCAATTCCGATGGAAGATATACAAGAAAAGTACAAACAATATCTAATACGAAAGTTTCGAAATACAAAATCTCTTTGAAAGCGCAGTACAATGTAGGAATATATTAAAATAAAACGCTACAGCCTAGAGCGTACAAGTCGTTCTGAATAATGGAACGGCTCCCAAGCAGCTGCGAGGCTACAATGGCTGTCGACCGAGATATCTAGCCAGCGAGATACGTATTGAGATCTTTCCTGTGTAACCGACACTGGCAGGGCAACAGCAGAGATGTTTCAAATTTCACATTATTGAAGTCTAAAAATAATGGGAATGTTTAACATCATGCTCGCATGATGGCTAAGTATTTCTCTTAAGGAATCGAACGCTGGTTCAGTGAATAAATAATTATCGTATCCTTGATTAGCTGCTTTTACACGACAGATGTGTTTTCGATGTCAGCTTGTGTTTTCACCCGACTGCGCGATGCAAGGGCGGGTAATGTTTATCAGTCTATGTATGTAGGGTTTGTACCTTTGTGGCGCTATTTAGACCAGATGCGTTGGCCAATTTTGATAATTGATACGTCGTTTAATTCATCATAACGGCGCGAATGTAAAGAAAAAATGTTAATCAACGAACTGTGTTCAGTTGAATAGACATATGTATTAAAAAGTTTTTATGTTTCTTGTATAATTTTTTCATCAGAATTACCGTTTAGAATCTATAACGATTATCCGTCTGCCGTATGCCGTCATGAGCGATTTAAAAGTGTCTTAAAGCTTATTTGAACAAAGTATATATATTTTTATTTGAATTTAAATATGACTCCTATCACTAGACATCTAGTGGGTGAAATCGTTTGCGCGCGTCAAAAACACGCCGCTTATGTAATGGTACTAAGCGATTAGGTTTGTCGTGCTTTCACGCTTTATAACTTTAATCGCGACAGTCATGTTTGGCGCCCGGTTTGACATGGTTGAGCTGGCTCTACATCAATTAAAATTACTTTGTTCGTACTTAAGCCACGTGTAAATATGTTGACCTAATAATGATTTAATTTATATTAATCTAGAAATGAAAGAGTTACCGATTGCTTTCGATTAAATTTGTCTCAATTATAAGGTCTTTCGCTATGTACCTTTATTTTGTAATAGCTTTAAAAATATTTTTATTATTTTAGAGAATTAATAAGACTCCTCTAATTGTAACATTTTATTGTTGTTTTTTTTAACTGATACCAATATTACAACATAAGGCGAACCTTTTTAAATTTTTGCTTTCACACTTTCATTTCAAGACTTATGTAAGTTATTACTCATTGCTTTACAACAAAAAAATTTCCTGTCAATGCCTTATTTTTGACATTCACAGTTTTCGTAATTACTTAGGACGTAACTCTTACAGTTAGGTTACACAGTTGTTTTACATCAAAAGTAAAACTTACAAATGTAATTCTCGCTTAAGAATGAAGACTATGTAATCATATTCAGCTTCCCGTCTTAACTAATTATGTGAAGAAGTCCTGACATGTGATGACGAAGTACTCCGCAGCTGCTTGTTCTAATTAATAGAGTGGCTTGTAATGAGCTTTCCTGTACTTGAGAAAAGTCTTACTTAGCTATAAGATAAATTATGTTAAATGCATGCAGCGTACTACACATACCTGCATTAAGCTATATAATATAAAAAAGAAAAGTGTTTGTACACCATTTCATTTGATCTTTTTAGAAGTTTGAACGTTATCAGCTATTTTCTAGTCGTCGAAAGGATCTGAGCAAATAGTTTCGTAACCTAGACCGGATGCTGTAGACTTATCTGGAATCAGTATGAATCACAACTCCTCACCGACTTACAGCAAAAGTATCGTGTTGGCACTCGTTGAAATATACGTTGGTTTTAATGGATAGTCATTTTTTACCTATTAAACGAACAGAAGTTGTAGGTTCAAAATTTTTATGAAGTTAAATAATGAACAAAATAATTTCGATAATTTTTAGGTTAAAAAATAATTCTTACAATATACTTTAAAAATCTTACTAGGTTTTGTACGCGGCTTTTCTCATAGTTATGTACAATTTATTATTTTAACGGACTATCTGCAAGTTATTTTACTTAATTTTAAAACCAGCACTTGTTATGTATGAGTAGTATCCTAGGTCTTTTTGTGTAGCTCTTACAACGTGTGTGCTAATTTTATGACGAGCGATTACTTGAGGCGTAAAAATGAAACAAACAAGTACACAAACTCACATTTGAATTTCGAATATCAATTAGAAATAACTTCACAATTATTAATAATCATTTACTTTTATGACACGTGTAAAAATTAAAGCAAAAAATTAGGAGAATTCGTTTCAATTGAAGGAGGTGAGCGAGCCGGCAGCCGCAGCACACAGAACTTTAAATTAATGCGAGCGTGGTGTGTGGGAGGTCGCAGTTCACGCGAGCACGGAACGTAGAATATGAAATTTATAACCGTAGAAAAGTTTTGGTTTTTATGAAAACTGTACTTTTAACTCCGTGCAAAAAGTGCTACAAGTTGGTAGCGCTTGTGTGGTCTCAAATATTAATACGACGTACTGTAGCGCCGCGGCGCGGAACTGCGGATGCACTGATTTGAACGTAGATTTTTATCTAAAGTCCATCTCGATAGTTTTTTGATGTCATGATTATGATATTGTATGTAAGAAGAGCTTAGATTCATTATAATTATGTAAAATATAACTTTTAAGTAGCGAGTAAACGCTCAGGAATGCCACCTGATGTGTTTACCGTCGCCGCGTCGCCCAAAATATTTGCAGCGCCAGAGAAGCCACAAATGTGTTGCCAGGTTTAAGGAATTATGTAGTTTATCCGACCGTTGAATAACCACAAATTATAGCTACGGAACACCGTAGATGGAAGCTGGTTTAGCTCTCAGTTGCACCTGTGCGATGGAGAATATCTGGTCGCAAGTAACTGATTACCAAGTTTACGAGTGGGACGATGGTTAGTGTACCGTTTTTAAAGCAAAATGTTCAGATTTATGACATGAATACCCGAATCAAAATTGTATAACTTTCCTCCAGCCGTTAAGCTAGATATTGAAGTAGCATTTTTGTAGCATCTAAATTGTTTCCATTTGCATATTTTGCCACGGCGCGGCGCAAAATAGGATTGCATCGAAAATTTACTTTCGCAATATTCTGCTGTAGCGAAAATCCTTTTAAAAATATTAAAATTTTGTGCACGCAATATTGCAATATGGTGGGAATGACTGGTTCCGTGTTTAGGGCGCCGCGGCCCCGCCCGCGCGTCCCCGCCCGCGCGTCCCGCCTGTAATCAGCCGCGTATGTTGTTTTGCATTCTATTTACAACCTGGAACATATGTAAAATTTATTGACTAGCTTTAGCTTTTTTAATTTTACTATGAAAATGGGAGAGCTTTTGTTTTTGTTTTTTTATTTAGTTTATCCAAAAAAGATCACGACGATTCTCGTTATATTTCATTTCATCGCCAAGCAATGATAGATTTTAAATTTAAAAATTCAGCTTTTATAAATCTATCGCTGTTATGATTAGTTCCCGTGAACATCACTTCAAATCTCCACGATCTATACGAGTCACTTCGGCTCAGTTCTAAATATGACTATTTAAAGTATTCTTTATTCTGAAAGTGCAGAAAGTTCACCACAAACTTAAAACAGACAAAAAGCTTGAAATGTTTCCTTTATAAATATCCCGACACGTTAATAGTAACAAGCAGGCGGTGATAGCAAACCTGATTTACATTTAATCATAATATATTCATAGGCCAGGGGCCGGCGGCTCTTAACGAGATTTAAGACCGTCCCCGGGCGGTACTAGCCGACGAAATTGTATGCTACTTGATCGTAACTGCAAGCTATTTTATATAACGATATTTTACTGTGTATGGCTTTGAGGATAGAGTTTAATTTTAGAAAGTTATGGAGAATGAAAGAGCTTAAATTATTTGGAATTTCAGGCACAGTAAAGCAAATTGGTTCGCATCAACGGATTTGTAAGATCTACTACTGCTCGACGTAAATAATTTACAAAATTGTGTATACATACTTAATACAAGACTTTTTATAAAGAAACCGACTTGAATAACTTATTTCAGTTATTTTCATTTTAAAATCAAACTACTCAACAGACTGAATTAATATTGTATGTGAACAATAGAACTTTAAACCAAAACAAAATCAAATTAATTAACCAAATAAATCAAGCCGTCTTCGAGTAATCGGGCACATACATACAAACATTCACGACGAAATGAGAACCTCCTCATTTCTTGTCCAGTTATGGACGCTCACACACCGACGACGTGAAATAACACTAACCTATGCATATGTCTATACATTACTGCTAAAAACAAAACACGGTTTCGGCCAGCCAGTGGAAATATAATAATGTTGAGAATAAGGCTATTTCCTCGTGTAAAAGTCAATTAATCTTCCTTGTAGCTAATGATATGTGAGAACGGTCCCGAGTCAGGAGTCACTACCGTCAATTAATCACAAAGGGATACTTATGAAGACAAAATTGATTAAATCAGTTGTTATTTCGAGAGTATGAAGGTATGAATTTTGCAGTTTAAATTTAATTGACGTTGTCATTGCGATGAGGCCTTTATATGTTACGATAAAGAAAAATGAAAAGCAAACAGTTCTTACATAAAAAATATTCTGTATTGCTTCATATTTATTTTTTAAATAAACAATAAATATTATGTTTATTATTATATTCTAGCTCAATAAATGACGCAGTTCTTATATCTTTCCTATAATTTGTATACTGCGTCATTTATTTACTCTTGGGCATCAGCCTTAGTAGCAGTAGCAACAGTAACTTTTGTAGAGATACGGTGAAAGCACAAATATAAATGATGATTTTTTTTTATTATTAAATAAAGAAATACATAACATGATATATTTCATATACCTTTCGTATCGTAAAAAATTAAATATTTTATTGAAAATTAAAAAAAAAAACTTTTACAAAAATTTACTGATTTCAAGAACGAATTTAATAGATACAAATGAACTAAAAGATAAAAAATAAATATTTTCTACAATATTTAGAAGTCATGTCATGTGAGACATTCGAAGTCGGCGTCAAGTAAAACCTTTTACGTGTAATTTTCTGGCACTATATTAATAAATAAACTAAATTCTTAACCTTCATTAACATCCAAACAAAATATAACTATTTCCGTTGTTTAATTCCCACGGCCATTGTTGAGATTGTTACAATAGGATTATAGCGATGTAAGTCAGCGGCCGGCAGCTCCTGCGCCGCGCCATAACTCCTGGCACTTGTGCCGCCGCCCGCAATATACTGATGTACTTCAGGCGAAGGTTCGGGGAACGTATTAAATCTCGTTTTAAGCGAGATTTCTGAGAATCTCATTTCAAACATTCCAAACTTCAGAATTACCGATTTCGAGAAGTTTCTATTGTTGAATTAAAAAGTGAATAAATAAAAATTGTAAATTAATATGGTATAGGTGAAGAATATTTTGGTTTATATGCTTAGTGTATAAACAAAACAATAAAAACGATAACAAACGTAATCACAAAATATCTTTTTTTAGAATTAATTGTATTGCCGGAATTACTTTTTATATTTTTTTTTGTTCACAGCTGTCGATTAGCATCCCCAACTCACTGTTTGATTTACGAAGAATCTGTATTTTAAAGATCTTTAAATTGCCATATATCTACAAATTGTCATTAATTTGAATAAATTACAGTCTGAAGTTCATCGTGTTTAACACATATCCATTATCCAAAGAAAACAAAAAATAACGTAATGAAAGTCTTGACGTTCCGCGAGTTAGATGAATTACTAGATATATATCTGAAAGTAGATAAAAATCTACCAACTTAAAAAACGAATGAATAACCATAATCATTGTTAAAAATTGTTTCTAACACTGAAATATTTCTGGACAGTTTCGCGGAGTTTAGAACAAGTCATTGAGAAAGGCATAACAGAAACGAGACCCTTAGGTAAAGTTCCATTGTGATTATTACAATGATTGGAGAGTGGAAAGACTTCCGAACTTTTTGTTCGAGTTCTGAAGAACGGCAACAAGTATTAACTTTGAAACGAGTACTCGGTTTAAATGATGTTGGACTTTGAAGAAAATTGTATTTGTCTTTTTGATTTTATGTTAATACAAATGGATTTGACGGTAATGTTTTTATTCGTTTAGGCGAAAAATAAATGTATTTAATTGTATTGTTCCCTACTTTTCGGGAAAAGTTTAAGTTCTAATTCGAATTCATTTGTATAATTATTTTGCGACGTTTCTATTATTATTTTCGCATCAGATGCTCAGTTAATTCCTTGAAGTTGTGGAGCATATCTGCATGAGAATCAAAACCTGTAGAGTACTACCCGTTGACCTACTATCGTGTTTGGCAAAAAGCTATCTATAAATCCATATGTACATATATATGTCTTATAGCATAAGGGAAAATAGGAAAACCGTAAATTTGTAGTTACATCAGAGAAATATTGTTTTTTGAGATTTCAAATTTATTTTTTGTTTTATATCTATTGAAAATGATAGCACATCAAACAACCTAATGTAATTATATGTAGAACTCCTAAGCATTAAAGTCGATTTTTTTTCAAACGCGTAAGAAAAAAAATATTAACTTATATATAATTTCGGCACAGGTCACGGTAGACTCAGTCGAAACCTTACCTGAATAATGAAACATAAAAATTAAAGATTTAGAGTCGACGACTTATATCCGCAAAATTCGGATTGTCGAGTATTTTGCTAAATTCTAATGGCAATGACAGACAAATCGCCTGTCATTTTGTACGGGATAGAAAAAAAATATTTTAGAGTTGTAACGTTTTTTTAATTATAATTTATCGATAATGAGATATTTATATAAATAAAGAATTAGTCGATCTGTTTAATATTATAATTTAAATATTTACTTTTTTACATTTATTTAAAAACAATAACATAATATACTGACTTTCTTTAATTAACTGATCTTATTAAAAAATTTTTATGAAATTATGAATTATTTACGGGACAAGATCAAATGTACATATAATTACTTCATTAGGGCTTACATAAAAAAGGGAAGGATAATTTAAATAAGCATAACTCAATATAATAATCGATATCGATATTTGCCAAATGGAGCAAATACTATTGGCTCCCATTATTATAGTATGTTTTGCCATTGAAATTATTATAATTATGAACAGAATTGTGTGGTATTATGGCTATGGTATTATAAATGACATTATAAAAGCTTCAAGTAAGTATTGTTCAAAAAGTGGCCAAACTCCAATGCGCTCATAATATGAGAGCTCACGATGATTTAGTTTTCCAAATGAGTATTAAAGGTAGGCGATGGATCAGCTAATGAGGATGATGATGACCGTATTGAACTGCCTCTGCTACGCACTGTAGACGATTCTATTGGTATGTCCCTTGACAGAAATGATTATTAAAGTAGTAAGTACTTTCCTACCTTTTCCTTCTGCCCGGCCTCCAAAGTAAAGAAAAGACTGAATGCTTGAAACAGAAAAGTTTTCAAAGAGTAAATCTTAAAAGCTATTTGTTTTGTTAAGTTACGTTAGTTTATTTTGAAAGTTGAATTATAATTGAAATAATTTATTGAAAAATTTTCGCAGTTTTAATTTACTATATTTATTAAACACAGTGAACAATTCTATAGGAATCAACGAATTTAATATTTCTTGAGAATTTCTACCTACATTTTGTACCTACCTCTGTATAATGAGTCACATTTCACCCGAGTGGAGTCGGGTTTTGATGTAGTTTTATATATTGTTGTCTCATCAAATATTTATAACATTCCCAATGGTTACGGCTTGTTAAAGTTAAGGGGTGATGCGGTACGAGGTGAGAGAAAGGGGAGGGCGCGGGGAGGTAGCAGGCCTATCAACACGAGCTCGCTTCAGACGAGGGGCCGCCGCGATAAGCACCCTTTGACGCTGATGTTATTATTTGCGATTTCTCACTTTCAACTACGGCCTTCGCTCTGAACGATTCGAAATGCCATCAATTTAACCGACATTTCTACACTTTCTACTTTATTTCATTTACTACAAGAACATGATGCAATAAAAATATACTTTTGCAAAAGAACATGTAGTATTAGAAAAAATTTAACACAAATATATAGACTACATACATAGATAAAGGTAGCTTAACCACTGAATTTTCTAACAGATTTAGGAATAATATAACAATAAACTTGTATTATCAAATATATCCATCCAACTCAATGAAAACGCTATAATTTACTAACGTTTAATCTAAACAATAATTATTCTTAAAACTAAAACATTAGTTTGATGTTTAAAACGTAACATAATCGAAATTTTTGCAACTCAAAGGAAATGATGTCGAGGTCGTGTCAGCTAAAGCCAAAAAACTGCAAGTACCTTCACCTAAAAAAAAATGTATACTCTTTATAAGGAAAATATATCCATTCCTCATTTTGTCCTAAAGAGACTTGTATAACTTTTTCAAAATCACTTGAAAGTAATTTTATCCGTTGTCATAGCTAAAAGTTTGTTAGAAATTAGGTGAGGATACCTTAATAGCCTTAGGAAGTTCTGAGTGAGGGTCAACTGGGCGACTGTCACTAACACCGGCAGCAGTCTCTGCGTACGTATCTTCGCAAATTATTACCTGGGAGGTGTTCAGGTTGATACTGTATACGTTGAAAAAGTAACGAACAAACAATACAACCAATGTTTCGAACATTTAAACTTTCACATTTATAATATTATAGCTAAAACAGTTCAGGAAGTATTTAATGTTGAATGTATTTAAAAAAAATATTTCGAACTTTTGTTAATGCTTCTGTTAATTGTAAACATCATTTGTTAATTCTCTACAATCGGGTAAAGTTTCGATCTAAGTGAGAACGAAAATACAAATCTTAATTAGCCACGAAATTCCAGTCTCAAGGGTTGCCTGAATTTAAGTCCATAGACTTCGGGGAAGATAATTATGGAACACCTGATGTTTGATCCAATTGGTCATCATAATTCATTCCTTAAGTATACTTAAGTATACTTAGTGTACTTTTTTTACAAAACACATTACAACAAAATAATTAACACAAAATAAACAGAAATAATTACGCCTCTCAGTCTTTGCAATATTAGTTTCAATTGAAAGCTAGAGCGAAGTTTCATCTCGGCTATCGGAAGTTTGCACAAAGGCTCGAGATTGACAGCGGCCGCTGTTCACAGACTGGACCGACAATTTGAAAAGGCAAACCTCTGGAATTTCCATCCAGTTTACTGCAGTGACACATAGTATGAAATAATGATAGTGTTATTTATCTGTACGTACATATATACTGTCATTATAATTATAGCCTAACGCCTTGTGTATTGGTTTAATGTGCCTACTCTTAGAAACTATCCAAATGATTTTAAAGTGTTGGTGGACTGCAGCATAATAACCAGCGCGGACACTGAAACACTAGGCACAGCTATCAAAAAAAATTGCAATACGCTGATTACTTTGACTACATTCCCGAGTAAATAATTCTTTTAATATAAAATACAATAAAATGTACTTAACATTTTATATTTACCCAAATACACTAAGACATTTAATTTATTATAAATAAATAAATAACACTTTCATAAACCAAAAGATTTCACGTTTTAAACGGTTATCGAAAAACCCTGTTTTGACACATTGTAATTACTTTCTGTCTCTCTTAATTAAGCTTTGTTCCAGTCAGCTGTCACAAAATGTTATAAAAATACTAAATAGATTTCAGAGGGGAAGGCGTTCGACCTCTGGTAACCTCCGCTAAACGAAAGAGCTGTAAGGCTGTGAGGTGTATTCGGAACGCTGCGTCACGTCGCCCCGCGCGGCTACAATGGCCGATATGTCACGATTTACATTTAAATACTGAACAAATATACATTTTCATATGTATTTTTTTGATATTTTGTTAGGAAAAATACGTTTGTACGAATAGAGGACGTGTTAGCAGATACTTACCATAAAACTACATATTTATATTTTATGTATGTACCTTAAAGCAGCTTACTTTTTAGTTATGTAAAAGTTTAAGTGCAGATTTTTTAATAATCATTTTTATTATCGGTGGAAGTTCAAAAAAACAATATAATGTTTTAACTTTTACATACTCGATTAAATTAATTTCATCGAAATATAAATACTACCGATTTCTGGAGTAAATCATCTTAAAGTAGGAAACGAGCTGTCTCAATATTGATTTCAGTTCGAATTCATATCGTGGCGCTCAATTTCACTATCATAGTTGGCAGTGGAATCACAACTATCGCCAGTATTGACAATAGCCGGCTCCCATGCGCTGTTCTCGACAATTAAATTGGTATCAGCCGCAGACACTCCGCCACTATTTCCTGCCTTTCAGCCGGTGCTCTAATTGCGGTCGCTGGGGTTACAAATTAGTTGGCGCTCGCACGGGGCGCTTCGAGTGTAACTGTTAATTAGCTGTTTTAATTCGGTTTGTTATTTTGGTATCATTTTGTTAGCAGTAATTTAAGGTTTGTCGAAATGTTTTACTTCATTATGAAACAGAATTAGGAACTTTCCCTTTAGTTTGGGGTTCGATCGTTGTAGAGTTTCGTGGTAGTTTTTATTTCCCAGGAAAAATAAATAAATAAAAAGGAATTACGTATAGCTTATATATTTCTTTTAGCGTTTATGTAATCTACGAAGAGTTTCATTTGAATGTACGTAAAAAAAATCAATTTTAATAAAAAAATCTTATTTATTTAATCACCAATGATAATAAATTAAATAACTTAAAAATATATTTCATGTCATAAAGTCGTTACAGATTTGAACCACCTTTAATTGCTAAAGTTTTGGTTTCTTATACGCAATATGATATTTATACGCAATATGACGGACGTAAAAAAATATTTGATATTATCGTCTAAAAAACGCTTCCTAGGAAACCATGCCAATTTTTGATCATTGACAATGTTTGAATGACATCACTAGATGTTACATAACGCCCACAAAATTATTTCTTTTTCTATTGCTTACACGTGTTACTTATCATAACAAATTTTAGTATCTCATTAATTTTCTGGTGAATGTGAATATTTTTATCCTAACTTATTAGGGATTAGGACGCAGTGAGTCTATTTAACGACCTAACAGACAGAATGTGAGACATTAAATTTTAATAAATGTAGAGAACCCAGTAGTTTGTTAAAAAAAAAATAGGGTTTTAATCATAAGTCCTTGAACTGCAGTAAAAACTGCGAATTATAAGACAATATTAAATAATAATTTATTTAATGTTCCTAGGCCTAGTAACTTATGTGTCGCATTGAAGTTAAGATTCATGTCTTAGTACGCCACCTGATCAAAACGAAAGACTTGCACGATCCCACAATTAGTCTGATTTAATGAATAGCACAAATTTCACGAAAGCAAAGTCACAGATAGAAGCCAGTATAATTTAATCCATATTAGTGTAGCTATTGTGGTCTTAACGTGCATAATATATTGTTTTGGTTACACAGCCATTGCTCCAAGTTCACTTCAGTGTGTTCGTTAGATTAAACAGCTGTTACCACCATCAAGCGGCATGGTTAGTGCAGTCGTAGCGTTACGAGCACGTGTACGGACATACGTGGAGAGAATCACAATGACTATGCATATCAGCGCTCATACTCAACAGTGATTTACTTTCATTGCACAGACTTGCGATGTAGTACGAGTGAGATTTATTATAAACTATACTTCTTCAATATTTTTTGAAATATTGTCATTACTTAATCAATTAAAACCGTAGTTTAACTAATCACTGCTCGTCATGAAACATATAGTTAGCTCAGGATTAACTTAACAGCAATTTTTGTGAAAGACAATATCAATCGAGGCCCCAGCTAGTGAGGTGAATATGGTACAATATGGATCTAAAATTTTCTTCCAACAAAGACTCAATTAACATTGACTTGAGATCTAACGGCAAAAAAAGTTATGTAATTATTGACGGGTTCTTTTGTAGATGAGTCAAAGCAATTTAAACATTCAATGGAATGCAATTAATTTCCATATATCTTTCATTTGTCATCAAATGAATTCGTTAACACTTACATAGTTTTGTCTGAGTATTTAGTGAGTCACTGTGTGTATACATATACTCGAATGTCCTTGATTTGATTCCCTGAGCTTTTACTGTTGTATGTTGCCTATCTTGGTGACTTGGTTTTATAAATATTCTTTGTTGGCCAACGCTTAGCGCACATTTGTTACAATGACTGATGTATTCTCAGACAGAACATCTGGATACTATCGGAAGTTGGACGCTCAAATCCTAGAAAATATTAGATAGAATTTTTATCTTGCTCTGAGAAGGAAACCATTTAGGAGATAAACTTTTGTTATGTTGTGTAAAGAAAACCAATTTTGGAATATAACTACAGTGAAATCATTTTCAAAAAGTGTTTTTATACTAGTTAGTCATTTCGTTTATTCTTAATGATTTGTTGTTTTATATGTGTGTAATATTTTATTTTAATATATTTGTATTGCTTTATTGTTGTAATAATTGTACTTCACTAGTGTTAAGCTTTTCTTATGTTCTAAAGCGACATATCAAACAAAATGGCATGGTGACTGCGCGCTGCCAAAAATCCAAAAATGTAATTATTTTAATTGTTTAATTTGAATACATTCGGTTTCACGCAGTCACGGGACGCTGGCCTCGTCTGCGCAACAATAGTCTTCAAAGAGTGGAAAAAATATTTTCTGATGTCAATGTATCTCGTTTATGTAGTAACCAAAACATTAGTTGCTTTCAATTTTGAGACCATAGCATAATCGAAACTAAATCTAAAATAGGGTAATTTTATATAATTATTGTCGTTTGAGTTATGTTTTTCGTTACGAGTAATACATTTTGAAAGAAGGAATACATTGTGGATTGTACCTCGTCTGTCCAGGCCTTGTCGTTCGTTTTTCTACCTTGGTTTTAGTCTGAGGTGAGAGAGTGGGGAACTGAAAACTGTCAAATTGATAAAAATTTGGTTCAACCAATAATTGAGATTGAATAATTTTGGCTACGCCTACGTCGGTAATTCATTAAGTAAACGTGTAAAAACAACATATTTCAATTTCCATCAATCAGTAAAATACCCTCATTTGCACGTTTTCAGAAAAAATCGGCTCGACGAGCTCTTGTGATGGATGAGAATCAATTTGCAACGTAAGCTCTTGCGAATTGCTGACGCTGAGTGTAGGTAACGGATTGATGTTGCTATGTTTTAGTGGTCTGGAAAAAACTTATTTCATCAAATTATAATGTCTAACTCTTATTTATATTACCTTAAAAGTATTAAATGAAAATGTGGTGTCATTATTATCTTTTTTTTTTACTTTAAATTTAAATCATAACTAAGACCTTAGTGCTCTGATTATTTAGAGCGTTTGATCGATTTTTAAATCCACGATTCACAATTATATATGCTCTGTAGCGTAATGGGTCACTGTTTTCCATCATTGTCTCCACGCACTTTAAAAATCAATCAGTGTTGCAATGTACCATAGCGTTAGTGTTTTATTTTTAAATTCCTTAACTTCTTCAGATAAAATTTAACATTCATATATCAAGTGACACTCACGACGTATCGCTTGCAACCCATGCCACGTACAAGTCCCAAGCTTCCCAATCGCTTATCGCTCCACACGTCATGGCAATTCAAAATGGGTCCCTTACAAATGGCATGGCAAATGCCAGACCAGTATAGAGTAGTGTTTTATATGGATGTTCTGCCATTTGTCACGACGCAGCGCTGACCGAACAAACTCTTCCAATACATTTACCACGTGCAGTGCTCCAGGCCACAGATGAATGCTTCAACGATTTTGATCATAAAGACCATTCTTCGAACATATTATTAATACGTTAACGTGTAATTACATAAAAATATATTACACACAAAAATTAACAATACGACACTTTTTTGGTGATTTCACAAAATTTAGAGGAGAATAATTTTCGGACTTAGAATTGACGATCACCTGAATCTTAAGGTTTCACATAACATTACTGGTATACTTGGCTTATCGACGTTATTTAATCATGTATGGCATCAGCTTAAAATAAAAAGTACACCAATGACTTATTCTCCACGATTACACGCTTTAATTAAAATATTTTAAATCAAATTTCTTGTAAAAATTGCTTGACATCATTGGCTTACGTTCAATATTGCCTCGTGTTTACCATTCATCTATAACTACGTGTATATAATTCCGAAAACCACGTACCGTGAACAATAAAAGCGCGTTTGATAAAACGATATTGAAGGCTAGAGAGGTTCGCCATACATAATGTATAGGCTTCGTGCGACGTGTCAGCATCGAAGCTTCAAATATAAAGCATCTATCACACTTGCGTGGCCAGATGGAGCGAGATCGTCTGTGATTCTACAGCTTTATGACTTGAAGACATTGAGACAATACATAATACGTCTACCTTTAATTTTCTAGACTTCAAAATATAACGACTTAAAAAGAGTGTACATCAGATATTTGGAGTATCGGTGCTTCTGGCTACAAAATACGTACTTTTTTTGTTTTTTAAAAAAGATAGTTGGCAAACCAGCAGGCGGGACATCTGGTGTTAAGTGATCTCCGCCTCCTTATAGACATTTTTTGCACCAGAGAAGTAACAAATACGTTATCGGCTTAAGTAGGGAATAAAAGAGAATAGCAATCTATACATCTTGAATTCTTCCAAACAAACAACATCTTGAATTTAAGAGCAACAAGAGTTTAATGTTACGATATATTTCAATGTTTTATTTAATCTACAATAATTCATTTATTATACATATTTCATACACTAGGATCATAAATCAACACACTAAAAGCTAGTTATAATTTCAGCGTTATTTAGCGAAGCTGAAACCGAAAAGAATATATTACCTCGTATCACCCGTGGCACATGAATGCATAAGTTCAAAACCATATATTGCGAGCGACAATTTTAGACTGTATGTGTACAATATTCACCCAACTATTCATACGTTATATGTTATTATAGGTTGGAAACCAAATTCCAGTCACAGTTGGCTGTGAACATTTTATTTGTCTTTCGAAAAATAAAACTTTAATCGAATTAGATGTTATTTTGATTGGAACGGCCATAAGACTATTGGTTTGTGGGTCAGCTGAACGTTAAATTAGCGGGAAAGTTTCAGGACATGCGGTGCTGCCAGCGATAGCGGACTGCACCGTGGCAATATTTCTCCTCCGAGTGACCGCCTGAGCTCAAGTTGGTGTTATCTGATTTACTTGTTCGCTGTTACAACTACGTACAATGTTACAAATACATAAAATACCTTTATAGTTTATTTCGATATTTTAACAATGTTTTAGACGATTCGGGGAGTAATTGGGTTTAATGATTTTAATCTCCGGGCCAACGCATAACGTCGTTCAAAAGATGGATTCGGTGCAACTTTTACTATATAGGCATTTAATATGAATAATTTATGAGTAATTTTTATAAATAAAAATGTGGTAATAGTATTTAACGGTTTTCTTCTTTCATATTTTGTTTTATTTTAAGAATTTCTAAAACATTGTGTAATTTTGCGTAAATAAAATAAATTGCTTTTCATTCAGCTGACCGCTTAGCGCTAGTACAACTTAATTTGTAATTCAAGAAATATGGTATAATAAATATATCCAAAGAGCGCATGTAAGGACATTATCCCATACTCGTAGAGTTTGTGGAATTGTTCATTAAGTCGACCCAAATGTAAATTAGAAATTTCGTATGGAGGACTCTTTCGAGCGGGATAAACTTTAGAGAGAGCGTGAGGAGGGAAAAAGGTTTCAAGATTGATGTTTTTATCAAGACCGTGTAGCGATGCGCGCTGCGCAGATTGGCGATATTGACTGCTTACATTGGATTTCCATTTAACGGGAAATTTCTTCCCCTTAAAAGCGGCGAGACTTCCAGCGTTTGATGAGTTTATTTTTGAATATTCTTAAGTCGATTGCTTTTGAGTGTTTCATAAATTACGCAATTTCAAAGATCAGGGGATTTACAGTTTTAGATTTATTCATTTTATTTCGGTTGAGACTTTTAATTTTGAAATTTATAGAATGTAAGTATTTGTAGTTAACATATTAAAAATTTCATTAACTACATCAAGAAATTAAAATTATGAAAAACAGTGAAACTGTGATGTTAACGTTTAGTAATTCAATATGTAATTTGTGCACAAATGAGTATTAATGATCAAGTTTCTATAAGACGCCTGCCTACAAATCTATCTATAATACCATAACATGATAATAGTGTTCATATATGTATAATTCATTTAACACTTCCCATACACGTGTACAGATCCGCAGTATATTTAAGTAAAAGAGACAAAACAACGTTGTATGTAATAAAGTATTTGAAAAAATCCAATTTTGAACAAAAGCTAGCAAAAGTGTAAAACCATTTTGAATGTTTATTGCAATAGTTATCCCCCTCTTCCAACCCACCGCAGCCTCCACTATTCCATTTCCTTTTTGAGAAAGCTGATCTGCTACAAAGTGTAAAGGAACTTCGAGATTCATTGAACGCAGTAAAAACACCACTCGGCTTTAGCATTTGAGATAATGCTGTGCAGGAATAAAACCTCTTACTTTCTTAGATTTTAATATACGGCTTATAACGGAAAATTTGGTTAAAATGGATTTTTTGAATGGGAAAAATATTTTGTTAGTTATTCATGTAGTAAATAGAAACAATTTTAACTATCAATAAGTTGATTATATTGATTCTACTGCAAGTCAAAAGTGCAAATTAGCAACTTTATAGGAGTACGAGAACACTGTATTAAATTACTAGTAAGACCTAAAGTAAATAGTACACCATTTCAAAATAGTTTGTAATTAATTTATGGACACGTTGTTTATATTAAATTATGGTATTTCTAAATGTGATATTACAAATTTTGATTTATGCAGAGTTAAAAGTTAAGCTACGGTATGTACATTTCATTTTCCATAAATGTATATTATTAAATTTATATATTTATTCTATGGACAACTTTTGCTAGTGGTTAATAAAATTGGAATTGGAACATTTACAATTTTACAACTTTAATATGAGAGCAAATAAATACCCGAGGGATATTGGTCTGAGATTTCTAATGTTTCAAGTTTTCAATTTATGAATAGTGTTGACTTTTTGATGAGTTATTTAATATTTTAATACATATCGATTTATTTCTTTTTTATTTTGACTGAACAAGCGATTTTAAAATGTAATACATTGTGGTGTTTGTTGTAATAATTCCTATATTTGGAGTATTATAACAATTTTTTTTTAAATGATTTCTGTAGAGCTCATACACCATATACCTATCACATAAAAGAATAGGTTTCTTAGGTGTCCGCTATCTGTAGGTCTTTTAATCTGACTGTCAGCGGACTATATCTCATGAACTGTAGTAGATAATAAGTTGAAATTTACACAGAATGTGTATTTCTATTATTTTATATAGCTCTTGTTGTAGCTCTAACGCTTGTTTATTAGATTTAGAGCATCTAGATCAACACTAATGTATATTTATTATTATTATTCTTATCCGGAGTTAGTTACTTCCTTTAAAAACTTCAAGATCTACGTCCGTTTATTAAAACTTTACTAGGCTATATTACATCACGTTAAAAATAAAGGAGCGGAGACGTAGCCATAAACTCTAGTGAAACTGAATAGACACAAGCTAAGGGAAGAAAGGAGCCAATGTACAATACACGATTATACACATACAGCACATTGTATATTAAGTGCTGCCTCTCCGCCCATCAACGAGAAGCTCAGCTTTGATTTTCAATTTGTAAACAATGGGACTACTATCGTGTGACGAATTTATTATTAATATTAATACACTCTGGGATTGCTTGATCCGTCTGCGACGTGCGTGTTGTAAAGTGTGATAGGTTTATTAATGTTATTATTAATAGTGTTTTAATTTAAAAATAATTTATTGTATAGCAGAAATAATAGTTGCTATGAATCTTAAAATATGATACAAATAATATATAATGTTTGCATATACCTACCTTTTCTTAATCAATTGATTTCATGTACAATAGTGTGGTAATAATCAATACAATTAATGATAATTCTATTCGCATGATGTTGTTATGGGTCGTATCAATTAAAATTACAAATTCACAATCACGCACTAAATTTATTGCCAAAGTTCAGTTATCACAGATTCGTTGAGCGCCAGGAGGGTTTCGCGTAAGAGATCTTAGGCAGGCACCCTTCCACACCTAGTTCGGCTAGTCGTCGGTGATGGGATTCTCATTGACTTTCCGTAACAAAGTTGGCGTTTCGCTAGGCTGGTCAAAAGATAATATAACCAGTTTACAATCTTTTATAATTGACTTTCAACTACATGTAATCGAAATCTACATAATAATAAAACTCACCCCTTGCAATAAACGTAAGAACACTATCACATTTCATTACTTAACTCTTAAATCCAAATTACAGTTATTGTCGGTACACTAATATTTCTTATTTAAGAGACACACGACCGAACAAAGAAAGTACATGACTTCTAATGAGCCATCACCGGTACATATTTAAATTACATATTCATGTTACATTATTATCATCTAAATAATTTTAACTTTTGATAAGGATTTGAACTCACAACTCTTGGCGACATCGAAGCTAAACCATACGGTACACGGCACGGTGTATACATACAAGTTCCTAACAGTTGTCATATCAATGTATAAACTAATCAATCTATGTTTCACTTTATCTGCCGTTAACCCTTCAATTCTTTGTTTTCCATTTTTTGAGTCCCGTTTCCGTAAGTGCCTTTGGGTTTCTATTACAAAGCCTATTATATTCTGTTCGTCTGAACTAACTTTAAAGGACTATCCTTTGAATCGTAATAGTTACTCGCGTTGTTACCAATTTTAGTTTACAGTAAAAGTACAATTGCATTGAAAAACTATATACCGTAACATAAATACATAGATTACCAATTAAGGTAATGATAGAGTATAATGAAACTTGTTAAAATGAATAGTAAATCAAGCATTAAATACAGAGTTTAATATGTATATTTTGTGTATATATGGACGCTGATAAGCAATACTGTGTCAACCCACACGAACTTTATTTTGAGAAAATGGCGTCTAAAGATGTCTAACCTGTTATTAATAAAAATGTTTGAAGAAGTATATATCCATGCTTTTTTTTCTATTTTGTTGAAAATTTTCATGAATTAAAAGCAGATTGACTAGGAAATCTAATTATACGTTTTTCAAATATGTGAGATGATTGCATAATCCAAAATATGACACATACTTCAATATTCTAAACATTAAATAAAGAAACTTTTTTCATTACTAAATAAGTTCGGGTGACATGACATTTTTTTGTATAATGTTAAATATGAAAAGCATTATCAGAATACATTAATATCTCTAAATTTGACTTTTTGTGGGTTGACACATTTTTCCTTATCAGCGTCCATAAATGGTTTAGAAAATGTATTTTGCAATACATTGATAATTAATAAACAGCAAAAATAGTAAAGTTCCTGCGTTCCATAATTAAGACTTTTAAAAAATCAACTGATTTTAAAAGCAAAATACGTAATTTCGTTAACATGCGTGAGATACTTATCTCGGTATATTTGATTTTAAAACTAAACTACTGTACCGATTTTGATAATCTATGGGACCAGTCTGAAAGTAAACAAAAGAATTTTTAAATCGGTTAAGAAATAAAAGAGTTCTGAGGTAGCAAACATTAAAAAGCATAATCTACGAATTGAGAACCTCCTCACCTCTCTTTGAAGCGGGTGAAAATACAATCCAGCATACTGTTCAGTCGTAATGAAACGTTAAATCGCCACCAAATTATCGTCGTCAAGTCGTTAGACGTAGTAAAAATGTGTATGAGATATGTCATCAGCCCTGGATGGTGTTTCAATACACACCCTAAGAAAACTTGTATCACGTCTAAATTTCAAATCTAAAAAGTGTATAAATATTATAATATTTAAATACCGCAAATTTCTCACGCCAAGTTACGAGTTGCGAGTTGAGATATGATTCACGGCGGTCAGAAGTTTCGAACCGACTCAGGTAAGATTTGCTCCGATCCTCCCGGGAGAGCAACTTCTCTTACTTGTTCGAATTGAATATCTGAACATTTCACGAGAGTACAAAAGTTTTTGACTAAAGTGAATCATTGTATCTGTAAAATTAGTCAGGTTATTCTTGCACTAATTTAGAAAATTCTACTTATTTATTTAATATTAAAAAGAAACTAATTTAACATATCATTTAACGTTTAATGTGGGTGAAGGGGCAGTGGATCACAAGGGAAGTGGACTATAACAAGAAACTAACAAAATTCTGTTTATCGAAAGATAAAGTTGTTATGTCATTGTTGATATAAAAGATCTTCGGTTAGGTATTTGTAGGTATCGCAATCTAGTTTTGTAGGTATCGTATTATTTTATGATTTTTCTTGAATCACTCTGAATAAAAATTTAAAGGTTACCTACGATATATTAATTACTAAAGAGAATATTTCAACAAGTCTCAATTTGAGAACAGTTTAAGCTAGAATGCCGACATGAATGTAATCTGCAAATGTCAAAATTGCAGATTTGGGCCACGCTTCGTCAGTGAAACATTGTACTCACTTAGTGCAGCTCGAGCGGCGTGTAGTGAATTGTTCCGAAAAGCGTAAAATTTCCACCAGAACGTGTGTTAGTGTCCGAAATTTAGAACACGAAAATCTTAGAGGATTGAAATGCAACTGGCCGGTGTAGCTTCTGTAGTGTGAGTGGGAAACATATGTATGTCCGAAATGCGAAATCGTGTTTTACGTGTATTTATGTCTTTATAACTCGTAACTAACACGACTTCTTACAAAAATACATGTAGTCGAGGACCTAATTCTGTCTGTCGCGTTGGGCGGCTCAGCTGGCAATCACAGGCGTTACAGCTTTGATATTTGTCAACTGCAATATGTAGCTGCGACCGCTTTGCTACTGCACCAATATCAAAGTTCTAAATAATTCGGCAGGCGAAATTTAGCCCCCTGACAACACTTACTATCACAAGGCTGAAATTAGTATACGTTGAAATACTTTAAAGTTTTAACTAAATGTTTTATTTTTTTGCTTATCGAAAGGTGTTTCCGTTGAAATATTCCTGATTGACTTAATAAATTGTTTACTGATTATTGCTTTCAATTATTCGGATCTGTTTAAAGTCGTTTTATTCGATATAATATTACCGCGACAGCGAAGCGCGCCCGCTATTTATTTATTTTATGAAGTTAAATAACAATATTAATATTTTCATATTTATATAAAATAATTCAGGTCGAATAGCACGAGAGCGACGTTACTTTAAGCAGATGCACTCTTTAAATAAAATTTATACATTTTAGTAAACTTTCAGAAATTTAACAATGTTTCGCTATAAGAATATAATAACGAAAATTTTCAGTGAATTTTATGAACAGAGCAATGTATAATTACGCTCAGCTCAAAACTACTGAATAAAACATTTACAACGTTAAATAATTTAATACAGATATCATTGCGATTCAAACACGACTGCGGCCTGCGCCGAGTTTACACATATCATTTAACGGGAGCTGATTTATATCGTCGGGCTATATATTATCGCCGTAATTCTCGTATAAATCGTCGGCGGATTACCATCCGCATTGATATGTTAAACAGTTTTAATTCCAACGCTTTGTTAGCGTTATGCTGAGTTAACACACGTTCGTTATCTTCGTTTTGATTAACATACAATGATTTTACTGCGTGATGATATTTATTAGCTTCTGATTCTAGTCTAAATGTTTCTGTTTCTCTAAAGTGAGTGTTACACTTTTTAAGTTTTAATCTCGTATAAAACAACTATGTGTTCCAGTATCAGTTACCTAAGTAGTACTGCAGCAATTAATGTGAAAAATAACAACAATATTAATATACACCCTTACAGTAAATTTTTTCAAATTTAAACCAATGACAATCGACTTTTATAAATTTTTATGAAAGTCTGAGAACAAAACTTACAATGTTCGCCTTAGAAGATCTCTCTACGCTAGTAGAAATATCGTAAATGTCTAAACGTAACAAGACATTAAGTTGAAAAAATTTAACAACTAAAAGCCATCAAAACAAAAATTGAATTGAATTGAAAAAAAAATAATTTCAAACTACCTTCGTGCTATATTTTATTATAATCTATTAAGCGTTTGGCGGTGAAAACTCGATAAAATATTAGATTTAATTGGATATAAAACAAAAAAATATTTGTAGTTTATATTTAAAACGGACAATACAATAAAAATAGACGAATGTTTAAATAACTCAATATAATAAATTGCCGGACGAGTAATTAAATTATGAAATGTTTTGTTTTTGACGGCGTTAATAAAACGTTTGTGATTTTGTAAACGCAAAAATATTTTAATTTGAAATACTTAATAAGTCAAATATTTATTTCCAGCGGTCTCGATATTAATTAAACGATAAAATTCCATCAACAATATTCATCTGGATTGTATAATAATTCTTGAACGATCTCGCCATTATTAGTGGGATATTTTATTCAAAGAGATCTCCGTCAGTGGATTATCCTCAAAACAAAGACAATCGTTCCTTTGTCAAGATTTAATTCCACTTTATAATTACAAATGGCCGTCATTTTATTACGACCGCTTCCGCCGTATTTGTATTCTCTTTGAGTTTTAACTTTTTAAAGCGAAAAGAAAAGTAAATAATTTTCGAATTTTATTTTGAATTTTGTTTACAATTGACGACGACGAATAATACCACCGGTTGTCTCAGTCGCCATTGCAGGCGCTGCGGCGATGATGAGCAGGTGTTATTCCCTTTCATGACTAAACTATATTTGTTAACAACCATTATGTTTAATATATGTATATACAATGTTTCCAAATTTGGGGGACATTTGCATGACATTATATCTCCATCTGTTTAGATCGTGGGGTTCAAGTGGATGTAGTATACTTTGATTTCAGGAAGGCATTTGATAGAGTAAATAATGATATCTTGTTAACTAAGTTAAGTAAAATTGGTTTTGCTCCTAACCTTCTACGGCTTATATCACACTACCTGCGTGATCGTAAGCAGTTTGTACGCCTCGGCCTGTATGAGTCAGGGCAGTACTATACGCGTTCTGGAGTAAGTCAGGGCTCGATATTAGGTCCTCTTCTTTTCTTGATAATGGTCAATGACCTACCTTCGGTGCTCAGTGAAGTCAAATGTCTGTTATATGCAGACGACTTGAAATTGTACTGCGAAGTAAAATCCGAGGCTGATTGTGTCGCTCTTCAAAAGGATGTTGACGCTGTGAAAGCTTGGAGCGCGGTCAACGAAATGGATTTTAATATTAATAAATGTTCGATGATGACTTTCATACGTAACAAGCATCCAATCCATTTTAACTACAAATTAGGTCAAAACCCGTTACCTAGGGCGGCTCTTACAAAGGATTTAGGTGTTATGTTTGACCCCAAACTAACTTTCCATAGCCACATATCTGCGCTCGCCGCAGAATCTTTTAGGCGTCTGGGATTCGTGCTGCGCAATACCCGTGAGTTTCATGACCGCCGCACTATAAAGCTCTTATATGATTCGCTAGTACGAAGCAAATTGGATACCAGCTCTTGTATCTGGAATCCATACGAAAGTACCTATGCTCTCCTATTAGAAAAGGTCCAAAAAGCTTTTCTTAGGTATTATCTCTACCCAACTAATTTTTTGCTTGGTCACTTAGGATTCAATTCCCTTGAAACACGACGAGCTTTTGGCCAGCTCGTTACTATTTGTAAGGTTCTCACTGGTAGAATAGATTGCATTGAGCTACATAACAAGTTGTGTTGTTTATTTGCGCCTAATAATTTTAGTCTACGACAATGTCGCCGCCGTAAGCTCTTCTTTATCCCCTCTTGCCGCACAGTATCCCGTGCTCGATCTCCCTTACCGCGCACACTGTCTGCATTGAACACCCTTTTGACAGAGACCCCTCACTGTGACATATTTGCAGATCATTGGAACATTGTTGTCAATCAATGTTTGCAGTTTTGTGAACGATATAATTGTACTATGTTTTTAAATTGACACTCTAAAAATCAAGTGCGCTATATAATTATTATTAGTTTCATTCTGCTTTGTATTTAGTGTATGTAATTAGTGTTTTGTTTGTGCATTTATATAATTTTCTTAATTTAATAATTAATAATTAGTGTAATTGGATATTGTCCGTTCTAATTATTTCAATAAATAAATAAATAAATAAATAAATAAATGACATCTAGTAAGGGTTGTTGACTGGTTTAGTACAGTCATTCGGAAATTTTACCTGGAAATTTGTCCGGAAGTTTTGAAAATTGGTAATTTTACAGATTTTGACATTCTTTTTTCAAATTTCTACATTGCCGCCTCGTATCTTTTGCGGACGCGCCACCATAGCCTTGCCGTTTCAGTTGGTTCGAGCTTCAAGCAACAAATGACTGTACTATTATATACATTTACTTTTCAAGATCTCGGGATTATTCGAATTTAATATCATATTCGCTAGTTATATAATATACAGGATTTAAGAATATCCGTATTTAAGCTTCTTTATCGTGATGAGTTTTCGCTAAATCCATCCGAATATATGAATTTCATATAAATCGTTAGACCCATCGTCGGGTAAACAAAACATTATTCTAATCATTCTATGAAAAAAGGGGCTATAAATCAGTCTATGCAAAGACAAAAGCTAATACCTTGACAAACACTCGCCTCGAGATTCACTATCAAAATGTAAATTTCCAACAAGGCAATTTTGATATATTGGCCATTAAAGCGTCCGACTGCGGGCAGGTATCGCCTGCTTGAGCTGAACTCATCGGGTATGCATGGCCGGCGGCGGTTCCTAACGAGGTTTACTGCTGCACTGCTGCACGCTGCACTGCTGCAAGTTGCGGTACTATTGCTCGTGTAATGCGACGTTACGTTGATAGCTTTGTGTCTTGGTCTAATATTTCCTTCAAGGAGAACTGCTATTTACATAGACATTTAATTCAGTTAGCTCACGATTGCTTTGCTTTCGGTTTGTGAATGATTCTATAGCTGTATGTGAACTATAGCGTAATATATAGATGTCTGAAAACAATATACTAACCTAACTTAACTTTTCTTACTTTTTATTAACTTTTATCCCTTATTCGTTTTTAAGTTGGCAACGTATTTGAGGCTTTTCTGGTGCTGCATATGTCCATGTACGGCGGTGATCATTGAACGTCAGATTTTCCAGCTATTTTTAATCTCTTTGCCCTGGTCTTGTTTGTGTGCCATTTTTAAATGGAAACTTCGTCGGTTTGTGTTGTACGAATAGTTTTGACTAACTCAATGTGTTACTGTACACTGTTTGTTACAACAAACAAAAATAAAATAGAATAAAAAGAGCAGCCATCAGCAGTGGCCAAGCAATAAGCCTACTGCCTATTATAACACTTTTCAAATATCTTTTTTCAAATTTGAATACAAATAGTCATTCATTGTATGTATTCATTGTTTCGTTTTAATGATTGTCATGTTTGCGGTCGTTTGTTCCGGTGATCTGTTGCGTCAGCATTAAGCAAAACATTCCGTGTTTAACGTCACCACAAATTAGACAAAAGGGATTATACGAACATTGGTTGATCGTTGACGCTACTAATGATTCTATGAGCGATGGCACGTTTATTATATTTATAAAATACATTTGTATATATAATGCATATTGTTAAAACGAACTTTTAGTTCATTCAGGTCTTACTTGATATGCCATCAGTGCCATATCATGTAAGACGTACAGCCTAGCAAGCGCTCCTATAGACGAATGACACTCGAACGACACTACCCTTGTTACGTGAACAATTTTGTTGTTTGTTTGCCAAAAGCTATCCGCATGTTCATTTTTTTTATAAATATATGATAAGTAAACAATAGTCAATATTTTCTTGAAATAGTAGCGTTTCTTTTTTGAACCTTTCTTCTTTTAGAAAAGATTAACAATCTGATCACTTAATGATAATTGCCCTACATGGAGGTTTGCAGCACTAGAGGAAACGCAAATGCTTTTGCAGCTTAAACAGGAATAAGATATGAATGGGAATAGGGCGTAAGGAAAGTCAAGGAGGAATTAGAAAAGGGATTAGGCTGCCCGCTCTTTCACTAATAGTACGAGACGCAGTTCTATAGCTGCTTCACACCGATTTTCTGTGACAGTAATCTCTTTGTTACTGAGTATTGTACTAGAGTCAAGACGGACAGTTGGCAGACACGCTCGACGCTACGCGTCAACGCGTTTATATCTGAGTACATGGCGACGGTTGTTTAGGTTCCTTCCTCGACTTTACGTAAATTCGACCGGCTTAATAACATCATTGAAAAACAGCCTTTATAAAATTAAATATTTACACGATAAACATACAATTTAAAAATTCTTTATAATATATCCATAATCTTAATGTAATATAAAAAATTATTACTTACAAATAAGAATGTGTACTTAAGAATGAGACAGGAATTGAAATAAATTGCTACACAGTGTTATATTTTAACGTCCTTCAAAGCGCATTTTTGGCACGTGTACGCTCGTATTTTGAAACGCTGACACTGGTGTAATCACTCGATAGTGCAGTCGAGTGATACGAACGTTTGTACGCGTTGAAACACGCCATTCGCCATATGTTTAAACACCTCAAAACTATTCAAATCATTTCTTTGGTTAATGGCTTTTAGGTGTGCCAAATCTTTAAACTAAAAAGAGAATTAATATTACTTTGACAGTTTATTAAATGAAATTTCGTAACTTCAACCAAGACGAATAATTTATTATGTAAATTTTATTTTACATGCGTAAAGCAAAGTTATTTTGATTCAAAATTACATTAGAATCATAATTATTTTACCTAAATTTCTTGTTACTCGGAACTAAGACAATAAAGTTATCGTTATTAATACCTACAACTTCTGTAATTCTCATGGATTTATAGCTACGTTGTACTAATATTACTAATCGTTATATTTAGCTCCCTGAATAACAAAATTTCTGACGATAGAAAAACAAACGAATGAAAGAATAAGGAGCATTTAAAAATATAAAAAAGACTTATAGTAAAAAAGTTTTAAAAACAAGCTTTTATTTAATCACGCTAAAAAGAATAAAAATAAGTTTTCCTTTAAAAGTTTCCTATCAACTTATAATATATTATATACCAAAATTTTAGATAGATTGGAGCAACAGAGTTTACTGCCATGAACACTTTGTAGTGACGTCATTTTATTTGTCAAGTTATTCTTAACAAGTCCTTTCATTCAATACCCATATTGTGGATTTAGGATGACGTCATTTTCACCCAAACTAAACGTGTGTATAAAATTTCAGCTCAATTGTTTGAAAATAACTGGTTCAAAATTAAGTTGCAAGATTCCACCCAGACAAAACATACATTGCAAGTTAAATAAAAGCTTGTAAAAAGAATGCTTATGCTGAGTTTTTTGAAGAAAAAAATTTAACTGTCAGGGGAAATCTTTGAAAAGATACCTAGATCGGGTTATGTGATGATTTATCCTCACTGAAACCTTTGCGATGGCCTTCCTAAGCACGGGAATAGAGAGGTCGCGGGATCGCTTGCACATGCGCATCCGATGCCCCTCCCGTGCTCTTGTGGCTGGCGGAGCTCGTCTCAGGAGGGCAGTGTGGTCTTGCCCTCCTCGCACCTCTCGCTGGTGCGTACGGCAGTCCAAGGCCATCCCGGCTGCCGTCCTCCTCGGGGCCGTATGAAAATGGATGCGTGGGACCCCCATCTTACGCAGCCATGGCCCGAGGGCGCGCCCTATTTATTCTACCCCGAGCGCTGGTGGGGTTAGGAGGCCGGAAGGACGATACCTCAGTCGTCATCGTTGGGCGTCTGATCCTACACAGGTATTCTCCAAGGGAGCCGTGACCGGTAACTACCTGAGTAAGTCAGAAGGTGACTCGTCGCTTGAGTCGCTTGAGTCAACAAGAAGTCTCATGTAGCTAAAATAGTTTAACTGATTTTGAAGTACGAAGTATTAGCATTAGACAGTCGAGTTTTTATTGTTTGATTTCCAAGACCATATTCTTTTTTTTTTCTTTGTGTTTTATAGGTCGATCTAATTACACCTCATGATTACTTTAAATTACATTAAACCGTTTAAACTACAGAGAGTACCATAGAAATAAATCTTCATACATACATATTACATACAAACATTTAACTTTGCCTTCCTTTTAGGGTAACTGGGCAAAAATAATTTACAGTTAACTTAGGGTTTTAAGTTGAGTGTAAATTTATAATTAGTAATTATTTATCGTCATATGTGTACAGTGAAATAAGCTAAAATAGCAATAAAAGTAGAAAACCCGTCTCAATCTTTTATTGATTATCCCGTCCTTTAATGTTTATTCACGTGTTAGTTTCCCAGCGATTCTTGCGAGCGGCGGAGGAGACGCTCGGCCTACTTCTAACCCGCTATTGAGGGCTCGCACCTGCATCGCGTATGAATGTGCTCCATTTATCGAACCAGAAATAAAGATGAACCCATTGTTGGTATATCGATCTATTGAAGATTTCTCTTGGATTTTTAATCTACACTTATATTATAAAGCGTACATTTTGTTTGCTTTTGTATGCTATAACTCTATTGGTTTTCCCATTATAAAACTGTACGTTTAAAATATCCGAAAACAACGCAGATAAAACCATAGGTTATTCATATTAATGTGAAATGATAAATTAATTGTTTCTCAGTCGGTATAATAAAGTTTATGTATTATAATTATACAAGAATTATTCACTAGCATTCATATCCGTAACTTCACTAATTTCATAGTCCATTACGACAGAACTTTATCGCGTAACACGACGCGGGAAATGCCTCTCATTTATATCGTCCAGTCCCTTCGGACTCCTCCGAGTAATCAGTGCTATTATATGTATGTTGAGAAAAAAGTACATAAATCTTTTTAAAAACAATCCTGGGTTAATATAAGACGTCATTGTATGTTTTGCTGCCGTAAATTAATTAATATAAGAAAAAATAAATGTAATGTATTATTAATTTACTTTAAATTAATTATTTATTAGAATTTTCATAAGATTGTGTACGCTTATTTATATAGTAAGGTCATTCAGGTGTAATATAAGTATATTGCTTACACCCGTTAACAAATCTTACAAGTGTATCGCTCGCCAACACTCTGATATTAAACCATTACTGCTGTTACTTTTGTTTTTTGTTAACGCAGGGGAAATCTTCAAAAAGATACCCGATTCCTGGGGATAGATCGGGTTATGTGGCGATGTATACCTATTAAAACCCCTGCGATGGCCTTTCTCAACACGGAAATGGAGAGGCCTCGGGATCGCTTGCGCATGCGCATCCGCTGCCCCTCCCGAAAGTAAAAGCTACTGTTACTTATGTAGATTTTTTTTTAAAGTATTCATCAAAAAATTTAAAAGACCAATCTTGTATGAGTCGACTGACGAGTTGACGAGAGACAAGACGAGTCGAGTTGTGGGAAATTTACATACATCTGGCAATATCAAACATTTAACAATATTACATTAAGGTCTTCTAAGGTACCTACCAATTCAACAGAAAAGCTGCATATACCCAGTAGGGGCAAATGAATTGGCTAAAAATAAAGTAAACTTAAGGATTAAAATGTGCAGTGATATTTCAATCATATCATTTTCTCCTTATCTCCCTCAGCGTCACCTCACTAAATCACGTCGCTGACCCTTTCTTTAATAACCCAATTTACGGCGGCCATTACTGCCACCGGAGGCCCGCGGCATATTTTAACACGATCGTTTGTTCCGTTTCATTGGCTTTGTTTGAGTTCGATAGTGTCTGCTATTTATTCGTCCTGCTTCAGTTATTTTAAACGATTTTTTACGGGACACATGATTATTTACACTTAATTGATGGGTACCATCTATTTGTGCCTTTTGGTTTAATTCACGTGTGTACACAGAATTATAAAATTATGTGAGTAGATTTTTAAGACTTTGAAACTTGAAAGGAATGTAAACTTGAATTAACCTTCTTTGTTTCACAAATCCATTATTGTTTCTGCAATTACCACAATATTTAAATAGTTATCAGTATCTATAAAGAATAATTGCCGTTAACCTTTGCTAAACAATCCAGCAACACAATGTGACATAACAAAGAATAGTTCATACTGCATCAAACAATATAATCAAAGCATTTACTGCATACTCCAACAAGTGTGCAGTCGAGTACGCGTGCAGCGCCCGCGGCCGCGCCACAATGGCTGCTAAGCGCCGGCCGCGGCGTCAAGTGATGTTACAATCTGAAGTAACCAACGACAATTCACGCTTTGTTCCACGAGATGAGGACGTTTCAAAAAGTCTTCACAGTGTCATCGTCTTTTATTCGCTTTCAAATATATACTTTTTACACTTTATTCTATTATAATTTCAGAAAGTTTTTATTCGTTGAATTTGTGTTTAATTTTACGGATTTAAGGATAATACGCATTTATGAAGAAGTGATGCAGTGCTGTTCGAACGCTTGAAATGCAGTTCTTTACGAACGCGTTGTTAGGAATACAGAAATTAATATACTTGCAACGGATGGGTAAAAACACAGTTACTCATATTATGCTATTCTTTTATTTACATGCGACATGTTACATTTACTAGGTTCCTTTTATTTTGGACTAGTTAACACGCGACTATGTCTGCGTAGAATGTTTTTTTTTTCGAATAACCTATTTATCCAAGAAATGATGACTTTTTCATACTTTCGTCCTTTACTCCACACCCTTAATTTTTTTGTGTCACGACAAAATGTAGCCCATATTTTTCTCCAACGTCTATTCTTTACATATACTAAAAATCATCAAATATTTTCGTGAAAATGTACCAAACAGACGGACAAAGAGTTGTTTTCACATTTATAATATCATTGCTATATTAATATTACTACGCGTTTACACTAATATGGATAATTATTTACAAAACTCAAATACAGTTACTTTACGAATAAAATAAAAAAATCAGCAACTTATCAATATCTGGGCTAGAGTAATAAGCAGACGAGGGAGCAACCGGGAAAAATGCTTGGTAGATGAGGTACAATTACTTTACAAATTTAAATATATATTTGAATATATTCAAATTGCGTTAATGTTTTTGTTAAACGTCCTCCGAGAGCACCGGTATAATCTGTGGAAGAGCTTAGTGTAAAGGGACTCAGTAGGACAGCCGTTACCTTTTTGCGCTTATCCTTCTTAAAACTAGGGTCGCGTAATACGCAGATGTTTTTTACATTTTAAGTGGATAGGTCTGTTTCTCTGATAAATCAGGCCAAAAATACAAATCACAAACAAGTACTGTAATAGAAACAAACTAATTAGATACAATTTTAACGCGACTTATTAATATTTCTTCTGCCTCGTAAATTGTGAACTGGCTGCTTCTCTCGGTTTCACTCGCGCTTATGGTAACTGCATCGCTCCTAATAGTCGTAGCGTGATGTAATGTAGCAACCTTCCTCAGTAAATAAACTATTTAACCCAGAACTACGAAATATATAATAACCGTTGTACTAAATAAGTGTTCGAATCGAATCAGTATATTCAGATATTACCTCCTACATAAAAACATAGCCTCCTTATAATATTATAGTGAATGTAGGAGTGTGTTTTTCAGAGATTCTTATAACAATTTCAGTTATGGTTTAGATGATTCATCTTCTCCCCCAAAGACTTCTAAAAGGACCGGTTCGATGCGGCCTGCACCCAGGGTCTTCCTACGACCTTAACAAGGTCGTAGGTTCAGTAGAATGCTTAAGTATAATATATAAAGGTATTATATTTATATATTTATAAAGGTATTATTTATATTATTATCGTTTTGGAAGCTCAACTTAGGCTCAACTCAGTTGTTGTAAAGATTTTAAGTCAAAACAAATTTTAATTTCAGGCATTCAATCATTCAATTTAATTCAATCAAAATTGAAAATTAAACACACTATAAAATGAAGTTAATGTATTGAATAAAATACCCTTTAAAAACTTTGTTATTGTTAAGCTAAATTGGTTATTTGATATAAAGTTTTTGAAGCCGAAAAAATTTTCGTTTCATTGTTTTATTTTAAAAAAAAAAACAGTCTGAAAAATTGCACGCGTAAAATTTTCATTACTTTATAAAACAATTATAAGGACAAGAAGCGTCAAATAACTCACTTTATGGCTTGTCGTTCGACTGAAACGCCGCCTTAAATAATTAGAAGATTAAACATAAATAAAAAACATTTATTAAGTACACTCGCACGTACATGTTTGTAATGTGTTCACACGGACCTTTATCTATTGATGGATCTTTATCTATAATTATGACTGAAACTTACTTATTTAACTTAGATGACCTGAAATTTTTTTGAATAATGTTAAATACATCAGATCACATCTATATTTTCGAATTCGACTTTTTGTGGATTGACACATTATTGTTTATCAGCATCCATTTCATTTCAGTAGATCCTATACAGACGGAGGGTTAAGACGCATCATCATCATCAAAATAACGCATAAATACGACAAAGAGTTCGGGATGTATGAGGCCGATATAGAAAAGATTATACACACAGTGGTAGATCGGTGTGAAGTAGCTAATAGCGTTTCGTACTCTGAGAGCTAGAAGCCTAACACTTTTCCACATTCCTTTCCTTACTTCCTTTATCCTTTCAACCCTTCAACCCTTATTCCTTTTTAAACTGGCTACGCGTTTGTGGCTCCTCTGGTGCTGCAATGGCAAGGGCGGCAGTGGTCACTTAACGTAAGGTATATACAGACAATATGCCAAAATGTAGCACAGCATAGCATAGAATTGGCGGGGCGTGACAGGCGACATATAGATAGAATAGCATTCTTATTGACGTAATCTGCGTCGTACCACACTAAGGTCCTTATTTGCTCTGTACTGCGCGAACCGTTTAATCCTTCGTCGAGATAGGTTTAAGGTACGCTTTGTTCCCAAGCATGCATACGTCTTGAAGGTATTTAATTTGAATAATTTTCCCGGAAGCTATAAAAAAGTTAAAAGGTGGCCGTGTCGTGAGCGCTCATTTTTATTAGTTTGAAGCAGCTTGTGACCAACACGAGCTAGAAACCAAAAAATATTATTAGAACTAAAGGGTAGAAGGGTTGCTAGCAAACTGAAAAAATATTTACGACGAAGATTGATACTTATCGTCTAAGAATACAAGAAACATCAAGTATTTATCACGTCATTAACAAGCCGTAATCAAGAATTTCCTAAAAAAATAACTGTGAAAGATCTTTTTTTAATAAGAAATATTTTTTATTTTCTTTAAGGTATCTTAGTAAGTACTATCTTAAATCATTTACCGTGTATTACATACAGTTCTCAAGTGCTGTCCTCGGCTTCGCGGTTTGTTTGAACAAGCGGGAAGCCGCAACGTTGGAGCGGAACCTGCGGGTTGCGGGTGAGTGGGGAAGGCGTGCAGGGGGGGGGGGGTTCCAAGTACCTCTTATCTCAAACGGCAATGCAGACACAAGAACCTCTTAGGTCGGCGCCACACATGAGCGCAAATATGAAAAACTTTGACGAATATATTTTTGGTATCCAAATAATGAGAGAAATCAAATATTCACGAACTTTGGCTTTACGTGATGTTTACGGACTTTACTGAACTTCATCAAATGTGCGGCGTTGGAATCATATTAGCTTTAGCTTTATTTTTCAGGCAAAAAATTGTTGGATCAAGGCGTTTATTCACTAGAGTTCCCCGTGAAATGTGAATGTGTATCCACATTGCAAAGTATATAAGCAAAATATGTTTATTATATATTAGAAAATGAAACTAAAATAATGTATTTTACTTATTTACGTGTCAAAAATGGAAAAATAGTATTGTCACATTTTTTGTTTGTCATGAACATTAAAGTCCGACGCAGTGATAAAATGAATAGCATTTATATTGTAAACATATGATGACGTTATTTTCTTAGAATCGAAAAGGTTGTTTATAGAATAATGAATAAGAATGTAAATGTGTATGATTTAAACAAAAACCAGTTTATTTGGTACATTTGAAATAAACAATAAACCTATATCTTTGTAATTATATTTATTCCTGTTAATGATTTTAATGAAATGTAATACAAAGGTCGTTTAAACCTTATAGAATTTTATATCAGGGCTATATGAGGGGAAAATTAATTAAAAATGAGGGCAATATAATTAGACCTCAAGTCACTCCTCAACGTATAATCGCAACTCTCTGGCTATGTACGGATAATAGTTTTTGGACAACGCGAGATGTATACTAACAAGCTTATAGGTGTCTGGCAGACAGGGATCCAGCGATGGAAAAATGAATATTTCTGTTTAAATCCAAATAATGAAGCTAAGATTACAATCTACTTTCATTAATTCGCCAACAAAAGTAAAACACAAAATCTAAAACTGAATGGTTTTAAGTTCTTCAAGTGCATTTTGACGACAAAATAGCGCAGTTGTCACTGGAACTGACTAAAGCTTAACGGGCGCTGATTTGATTGTAATAACTGTATTGGCCAGATGGACGTTTTTCGTGGTGTGTATTGTTAGTGTGTTTCCAGGTCCTCGGTACTGGATCATGTTGTCACATGACTTAATGGGGTCCGTTGAATGTGAAGCATTCGTTATTTATTTATTAATTAATTTGTCTTTTCTAATTATTATAATCGGATGGACAATATCCGGTGAAGTAGCGGTCCGAAACTAGTACCAATATATAGTAACTTTAACCGCATCTGTGTGATTAACAAAGTTAGTTATGAATAACAAAACATTGTTAATCTGTACAGTAAACGAGTTAGAAGCGAGCGCGCTCCGTATTGTCACGTTATGCAACAACGCGCCGAGTGGCGGGCGTTACTAGGAATTTCATTAAGTACCGTAGAATCTATCTGTATCTAAAACACAATGAAAACTTTGAGCGGCTTAAATTAAATATTTTAAAAAACGTGTCCCGCCATTCGTACATATTAAAACAAGTAAAATTTAATTGTTTAATTTATTGTTCATACGCAGTGGCGTGCACAGAGTTTTTAGACAGGGTATGCAGAATATTTTGAAAGCATATTTACCAAAAATATTCACTGCATGTTTCTTGAGGTATTTGCAAAATTCATAATATTTACAGTAAAAATGGTCGTAAGATGTGCGTGTACAGAACCATAGAGAATTTTTTAGACTTTTTAATTAATTGTAAATTAAATCTTCACGTCTATATTTCAGTAAAATGATATGAATCATAGTGTTTTTTATTGAAATTACCATTGACTTTATCTTTAGTTCATATTAATTGCAAATGAATCACTTGACCTCGATCACTTTTATTATCACTGAAAAATACTTTAAAACATTCAACACACTTTTTATTTTCTGTACAGACACAAGACCTGAAAAACTTTCAATGATCACAGTTTCTATTTTTCACACTACTTTCAAAATGTTAAATGCCTTAGACCGCAAAACGAATACAAACAATAATAATGGCGACTTCTAAGAACTCGCGTCCACAAGAAAAAAGTATTCAATTCAATTCTTTGGTTAATGGCTTTTAGTTGTGCCAAAGAATAAAGTATGCGACCAAAATTAATAGTCCTTTTCTTATATGGTAATCAAATTAAATATAAAACTTTTCAAAATTCGCATTACCTTCTTCGGCAATTTTACTAATTCATCGTCTTATAACGTGAAAAAGACATTCCCCTTTTCTTATTTGTGTGCGTAATATTATCGTTGTGTATCAAATATTTATAAGAACGCACACATAAATATATTCGCATGCCTACGAGTCCTATTGCAAATCATAGTCCTATGCTGCAAATATTCACGCAATGAGAAATAATTAATTTGTGTCTATACCGCTAGTACTTGCGCAGAGTGGGCAGCGCAAGAAATACGAACACAGGAATTATCGATGATACATCAAACTACCACCGTAAATTGATAGATGGCGTTAGTGGTATAATATTAGACATCACTATAAAATATTTATTTATTTATTTATTTATTTATTTATTTAAGAATCTACAACAAAAGATACACTTTATACAATTATCAACAAAATAGTGGAAAATGTTACAAAAAATTGTGCTCTTTCAATTATAGGAGATCACAGTTTGCTAATTTTATGTGACTAAGCAAAACATATGTAATTAAAAACTAACAATAAAAATGAAAAGAACAACTACTAGAAATTAAAAAAAAAGGAAAGGAAGGGTATGTAATAATACATTAAAATTACCTAATAATAATGACAAAAAAACAGCAGTGATAATTATATATGTATAAAAATATCAACGAACTGCTTTTGCGAGACATGTCTTGTAATTATTTAATTTAGAGTTGAATATATCTAACTCGGCATGTTGTTTTTAAAGCATGTTATATAGCCTGCAGATTCTTGGTATAGCAGCGTAATGCCCAAGGTTCGTTTTAGACGGGGGGATGTAAAACACTAAAAATTTAATTTTTCGAGGTATACGAGAAGGTATGTTAAACCGGAGTAATTGTAATAAATCGCTACAATCGATTTTTGAATGTAAAATTTTGTACAATACTGTTAAGTCCATCATCCACCTACGGCAGTTTAATGAGGTCATCTGATAATATTTAAGCCGTTCAGTGTAGTTAGATAGTTTCTTAGCCAAATTGTCTCCGTAGGAAAGATGGTAGAGGAAACGCTTTTGAACGCTTTCTAATCGTTTCACATAAATATCGTAATATCGTAATATGGTTGTATATCGTAATATTAAAATAAAATGCTGTTTTACTTGTGTACGATTTAAATAAATAAAGAAAATTATGCATTATACATGTATCTGAGTCACTTAGGGTAGGCAGTGTCTTTTTGTCTTTATGAACTGTTTATACACGCCACTGTTTATAAATCCGTAATCGATTTTTATAATAAAGCTAGCTGTACCCGGAATCTTCGTCCCTACTAATCACAACCCAATCAACGATTTCGGAACGCATAGAGGATAAACATACACACATTGATTTATATGCTTTATTAATTATTATAAAGTGTACAAACAATCACTGACATCTCCCGTATAGATGTTCAAAGTGGAGCGTGATTTCGACTGAAAATTAATTTAACAGATCAAACATGGTGTTCTGTTTACAACACCTGACAATTCACAATTGCTAACATAATCTCGTGCATTTTCATAGGACTATTATCATTATAATAGGACTATTCATAGAAAATATACGTAAATTTATTGAAATATACCGATCCCGAATATAACTTGACCAATCGGAACAAGACCAATTACGCAAGAAAACAGAAGCTGGATAAATTAAAATCTTACACCAAACAAAATTTAAGACAATATCACAAAGAAATCGCTACATCCTAAGCAAAATTCTAGAAACAATCACAAATAAATATGACCCTAATAAAATCCTAGAGTGTATGTCATGAAGATATTGCTCCAACCTAAGCAAAATTCTCTATCTGAACCTGTCTAGTTGTACTGATCGTTTATACTACGAAATGTAGTACTAGTATTAGCGACAAAATAACTAGTAAGGAATGTCATCGACCCGAAGGGCTCGTCCCGGCCGCAGTAAAGGTTCTCCGATCCTTTAATCCCGCAGCGAAGTCCGGACGGATAGTGCCTTGTAGACGCGGCGATAACTCCGAGTAATTTGTCAACATCCAACTTTGTAAGCTTATTGAGTGCAGTTTTACAGGATTTATAGTCTTAGTAAAAACTTTGTAATAACTTAATTTAAATTCTGTGAAAGTTGTTTATTATACTTGAAAGATTTTTAAACATTTTGTTGTGCTTACACGGTACAACGTTGCTATATAATGTTATCGTTTTTATGTAGTTTCAACTTTGTATTAAAATTGCTTAAGCCCTCTAAATGTTATCGTATTTTTCAATATTAAACAAATATTTTTCGTATGTATGTATGTAATATAAAAACTTTTAAAAAATTCGAAGTCGGCAAAGAATGCAGAATTCCCTCGAGTTCTCCATAATTTTAGCATCAGATCCTAACCTGATGACAATGGGGCTAATCTAGAAGTATACTTTTTTAAACTAAAAAAAACACATATAAAGCCGAACGTATAATCTCCTCTTTTTTCGATGTCAGTTAAAAAATTAAAACATCTCATATCAATGTGTCTGGCTGCAGAATTTCCAGTAAAAGCCGACGAGGTACACGCTCACTGTTGTGTCAAGTCAACAGGGTCTTACCGTAATTTCATTCCAAATACTTTTACACGTTGGAGGTGTTCGTGAAGAGTCTTCGACGCGAGCACTGCAGTGCATTGTCGCCGATCTAATAACAGTAATGCAGCTAGTCTCTAAAATATTAAATTCATGCAGCGTCCTTATCATCCACCTTTCTTTAAAAATATCGTTCTACTAAAATAATAAATACACTTACGTGTTGATAAAAACATAATTTCAACATTGCATGCTAACGCTAAATTAATTAACGAGTGTAGTGCTTTTATATTTCATATATATATTTTATTTCAGCACAGCGAGTCTTCTTGAAAGCGGTCACTGATGAATAGTTTTAACGTTATAATGCGATGAAAAAATTATGTGCATTAAATGTGCCCCGACTTAATTTGTCTTAAAGCGCTTTTGAAACATTATTTTTATTTCAGTTTCGCTTCGAACTGAATGGTTAATATCGCAGAAAGTTCATTAGCGCGCGGTGATCCCGTTATAGAATTATATTGCTAATTGCTGCCAAGATAGTAGTGAGAACTCGAAACTGAATAAAAACTCCGCGAACTCGCAATTCAATACGAAACTTCATTTGATATTTCTCATTTTATTGCGACTATTTTATCTTAATGAGCGCGCTTTCAGCACTACGAGAAGGTGCAAAAATTTTTCTTACAAAAAGAGTACACTGTTATAACTAAATCTTTTTACTTAAATATCATGATTATTATTATTAATTGCAAAAATTGCGACGCAGCAAGCTGGCAGCTGAAGCTCTGCCATTACGTGGAATCCTTCTTTCATAATTTTAATGTGATGTTCGTTTCAAACATTGTTTCTATACATGTTATTCACACGAAATAATCAAACAAATAACTATTCATTGATTGACAAATAATAAACCTTTAAACATTTTTCGCTCTTTTTGCAAAATAAGTAAAAAATAAATGACGTCTTATTTTACTTGCGGCGTTACACGTCTACGAAGTACTCGTTAAAGCGCGGCGTCCGACAAGTTTTTCATTCAAGACTCATAACACTATATAACATGTTTGTGGAGGCCGAGCATGGTCGATAAAATCGCGACATTAACGGCGGCCATTTCCCTAATTGATCATTTCCTCCGCGCGCCCGCGCCCCGCGCCGCGCCCGCTCTCGCCCGCTGCGATGTTTATTATCACAAGATTGATATTATTATAGTTATTAGGGGGCTTAAAATTACTACCTGCTTTCATGACGCGTAAATTTTATGAATAACAAAATGGCTCGTATTCCTCCAGCGCGGCAGCAGTCCATATTACGTCTACGCTAATATTTTACTAATTAATGCGCAAAAAAATACTAAATTAGAATTTTTTAGCCGTTGCTTTGGATTTTTCCTAATTTTCTTTTTTCCTAATTAGTCCTGTATTAAAGTGAATAAAAATATCAGCATAGTCGGGACACTTTTGAGATTTTGCACGTTATCTCACGGCAATATATATTTGTGTATGCCAGTAAGAGTCTGTATACAGAAAGCAGAGATTTTTATTATATTTCGCACTATTTTGAAATTTACTCAACACGTATTTGTATAGGCCACACGGATGTTGCTTGGTTTTTCTATTTGTGTAGGCGTTGCGTGCGACGCTGGGCCCTCGACGCAGGGTATTGTAATTTGGATCAGTGAGCTGCTGTGAGCCGCTTACTATTCTATATTAATTTATAATTTTTATTTCTTATTAATTAATAGTTTACAGAATATGAAAATGAAGTATTTACTATACTTAATTTTCATATTAATTCTTTATTACTTCAAGACGAAGGCCTGAACAGATTTTTTTGATTATAGCTAAGAATCATCTCAGTAGATTAACTTTAAAGTTAAAAAAAGTGCATCTAAATTGTTCCATTCGTCAGAGACTTACGGTTTTACAGACATACACACAGATACGGCATCACACTTATTGTTGGTTAAAAAGGGTGCATGGTGAACTGACGACTGACTAACGACGACTGGGTAAAACGCTCAAAGTTACACGGGCGATCATTTTAATGATATTGAAATGAATGGACTGGAAGTGGATTTATTTTTGTTGCTCGTGAACCATTGGCGCCGAACGCCGGCTTTAAGACAATGAGCAGCTGTCTATGAATTGTTTGTTTTCATTGCATAGAAGAGCCGTCGTACATAACAGACTAGCTGATGATTTAAGCTGTTGTCTTAGTCGAATCCTCAATCAGTAAATGTATTGTAGTCAACGCCGGATCGAAATAACACGCGCTCTTGCGTACCTAAATTATTCTACTGACAACATAATCGATTATATATTATACATTTACTCACGATCGATTAGTGGAATGTTTCTAGTCTGCGAGAGCTGTAAATATTTTACAGCTACGAGTAAATAAGATTCTTATATTTGGTCTTAATGATCATATCAAGAATTGCGACATTCCAAGAATGCATTCCATAGCTCAATTGGCACATTATCTAACACGTTATGCAAGTATAGGCTAAAGCCTTGCTGTGTCTCAATCTTTAATCGACAACTTCTTTCGATTTTTTAATGAATATATGTGTATAATCATTTTCTTTTCTTCTTTTTTTTTTAATCTTGCACACCTGCCTATAGTAGGTAGCTGGCAGAAAATACTTTTAGTATTAAACTCACCTGTTGTACGCATATTGTGCAATAAAGTATTAAATAAATAAATATATATACTTAGCGATTACTCGAAAATGGTCAGACTGATTTAGATTAATTCTTGTTTTTTGTTTGAAAGGGCATACCCTCCCAGTGGCCCCGGCAGCAGTTTCAGCAAAATCGATTCAGTAGTTTGGTTTTAAATGAAAACAACTGTAATGTATTAGCCTTTCAAGTAAACGGAAGTAGACAGACACGTTGGCGCAGTGGTCACTGAAACTGACTGAAGCGCTAACAGTCGCGGGGTCTGAGTGTCTGTGTTAGTGTTCTGTGTGTTTCCGGACCCCAACACAAGGTCATAACATCTTAATAGGGGACGTTGAGTGTGATGCGTTTATTTATTTATTTTAAACCGAATTACGTAGTTGGTTTTAAAGTCGTTACCCTTTTTTTTAAGTCTTGTGATGTTTAAAACACCTTTTGTGGATATAAAAAATGACGACATTAAATATAATAATTATTTTATCAAATTTGGGTTAACTTGGGACACATTTCCATACAAATTTAAAACTAGCTACTAAGAAGGTACTAGCTAGGAAGAAGGGAATATACAAGTATTCATAAATATAACTAATAGTATAACAAAATACAAGTCTGTACATTCTAGAAACATTCTCGTAAAGCTGAAGAAACTCCCTCGGGCTGCGGAACATTTCGTTAATATTTGACATTAAACCCGCAGAACAAGCCGCCCTCGCGCGACGCGTGCGGGTACATCCATTTAATATGTTGGATGTATAACTAACAATAAGTAGCTTAGGGAAATGGTTTACTTCTAGATATATTACACTACTATTACTAGACGTTTTAGCTTACATAATATTATTTAGATATATACGAAACTACAATTGTTGAATTTAAGATATGTGATCATAACGTTTAATAACATATTATTTATATTTAGCATTATTGGGCAGAATGCATTAATGGCTTGCTCGTCAACTACAGAAAAAAAGAAAAACAATTGCGCGCCAATTTTGTTGTCAAGAAGAGTTAAATTTGTAGTAATACTTTTTAATAAAATTATAGTAAATGAATTAAAAATAAGTTATAAGTTATAAAAATCACTTAAATTATTTACTAAAACTATTATATGATATGCAAATACCCAGCCATAACTAAAAGTTCCAATACAATATGAAACATAGATGAAAGGAGGTTGGTGCTCGGCATAATGGCACATTAAAATTATATATTAAGTAATATGTTATGGACTATTAAGAAATAGATACAGATTTGATTAATATAAGCACATTAAACAATTAACGAATCGTAAAACTGGTGACAGTGGAAAAAGCCAATAAACGCCCGACAAGCGTTTGTCACTCCAGCGTGCACTGCGTAGCCGCTTTTCGCCGGAGACTAGTTCGACTACAATTCTACTACATTCCTTCCTTTACTCTCTATTCCTCTTCACCCTCGTGCCTATGTAACCTGTCAAAGCATATCCTCAAAAAAAAAATTGTCCGAAGAACTTTTAAATGCAATATGATGTGCAATATCTTTACATAATATACCTCTCGTTTTAATTCAATCCACTCAAAAACGCGGCGAACATACAAATAATATTGTAACAGTGGAAATTAGGAGCATACACGCAAAAAGTCAATATGACTACGACCGAAGCAAAGTATTCTGCTTTTTCAGAAGGTGCGAAATATGAAAAAAGCGTGTGAGCCACTGACTCAAACTTTAATAAAAAAAGCACGAATTTTCAAGTATTGTCTTTTTCAGGGATTGGAAAAAAAGTTTGGGGACTTGCGACTCAAAATAATAGAAATCTTTTTATCCTTAGAAGGCACGTTTATATTATTTAAAAAAAATGTAAATACAAGTGCATTTTGGTATATTCACCATATAAATATTTCTGAAAATTCAAATTTTCAGACAGACAGCAAGAATGATAACAATTTTTATGCATTTGTATCACCTCCTTGTCTTGGAATTTCCTTGAAGTGACTGAGTCAAAACAATACTACCGGTACTGAGTTTGATTGGGATGATTCAATTTTATTTCTGTACAATATCAAAGTAACTATACTACAGCGCCCATTATAAATAGTAGACGGTTTAACGCATCAGACGGAATCAGGTCCCCTGACTTAAATATATATTTACATACGCTCAAACAATTTTAAATACTTACTCTTAAAAGAATCACGCTGTCGTAGGCCGCCCTTGGCAAATTGGCAACGTCGCATTTTAAGCAAGACAGGTGCCTTTGGGGCCTCCTCGGACTTCTTTAGATCACGGTTCTCGACTTAACTTTAATAAATGGGTTTTGATTATCATGTTTAGGCTCAATTTAAAATTGCCATGAAATGAACATCGAGTATAAAATTTAATCTCTCCAATAAGATTGTGAGTTTATATAAAATACAAAATTTAACTTACATATATTTTGTAAATTAAAAAATGTGATATAAAAATCAAATTTTATTCGACTTCAGGTTTAAGGGTAAATTTTTTTAGGAAGTTGGTAACACTGATTTATTATCTGAATGGATTAATTTCCGTTAAGGACTTGACACGTACAGAAGTTGAAATACGTACTGCGTGTGCGTGCCATAATACCTATTTTCTTTATAGTGAACGAGTTTTGCTAACGATTTTGTTTAACATTATGATGTGGGCAGTTAAAGTGAAATAAGGAATGAAAAGAAAACAGTGACTTTAGTAACGGCCACCATATTGTAGATACATACTCAAATTTTGTGTTATTGTTGCTGTGTATATGTTTTAGTGGATTATTTGTTTTTTAAATAATAAGTTAAGTGTCTATGTGTTGCCGAATCTTCACCGAGCTCACCGCACACGTAAACAGGTACCTATGTTACTTATTTATTTCGTAATTATTTATATTGAACAACATAAGTTCTGAATATTCGTAGTAAAAAAGCCACTGTTACCAAAACAAGACTAATATATGCATCAAATATATAACTTATAAATTATAATATATTAATTAATATCCAATTGAAAATCGTGTATCCAATTTATGTGAGATTAATCGCAATAGTAACTATTAAAGAATTGGACAAAATTAGATCCAACAGTATAATTTATTGCTATTTAGGGTTCAGAAGGTACCAGCCTCCGCTAGCCGCCAGCGGACTGTATCTCATGTTCATAATATGTAGAAGTTGAAATTTTCACAGTCTTTATAACAACAAAGAATCACACGAATGATAAGTATTATTTATTGTTGCTATATTGTTTATTTTACATGTGTCACTATTTTAAAAGGACATTTTGTTATACATATCTTGTACCATGTTACGGAGCCTTTCATGTACCAGTACGACTCGCACTTGACCGGTATATTGTTACTTTTTTTTGCTAAGCTGAAAAAGACGTCCCATGTTTCGTTTCTTATAATTAATGTAGGTAAGTAAGGTGGCATTACCAATTTTATAACGTTTAATATACTATACCATAGGTATGAAATACACACTTGTTTCACATTTTCGATCTGGTGTAGCGTTTTCTATAAAAACCTTATATATAATTGTTTTGTAGGGACATATGCCGCGGTTTCAGTGCAAAAGTAATATCAGCCCCACTAAATGAAGCCTGTAATTCTTTGTCTTTACCGCATTGAAAAAAGATTTTTGATACTATTTTTCTTTCTTCAAACTTCGTGTAACAAGAAAAGTTAGCCGACGTAAGCCCGTATTATCTTTTATTGCATAACGCCTGACTTTATTACACCTCGACTTTTACTTCACTTATTTATAGCCTGCCTCCTTGTTAGCAAAAAATAAAAGTTTTTGTCCATTGTTATACTGATCGCTGGCGATTTGTAAGTTAGTAACGAAATTTTTATATTATTGTTCAAGTTCATCTAAAAACTATTAATTTGTTTAATTAAACTTTTGTGTGAAAAGTTCCTATTTTCGTTTCATGTATTACGTATGTGTTGTGTTACGTATTTATGTTTTGTATATTTTATAAGAAATACCTTATAACTTAAACGCAATTGAAGTGAAAGTGGCTGACCTGTTAGTAACCTTATTCATTTTATTATAAACTAGCTGTGCCCGCGACTTCGTTCGCGTGGATTACAGAATGCTTGGCATGTCTCCTGCAAAGCACGGTTATAATAGTCTGCAGTGCTGCTCAAGAAAGGAGCTTTTTACTTTGAATCTGGGAACTTTCTGGTTGTATTTATAAGCAGACACTAACTCAGATATGGTATTCCTCCACTCAGATACGGTTTTCACTATAAATGTTGAAGAAAAGTTGTTTTGTGGTAGTCTTTAAAATATCGACTGCAAAACAGTAAGTTCACACCGAGGTTCTCCTTGTATTATATATCGGGTGACTTTTTCTACTGGGCTTAATAGGCCAAATCCGAAACTATAAGGAATCGCGAAAGATACTTAATAGCGTCTCGTGTCCGATTTTGAAAAATCTAAAACTGCATCATGTTTTTTTTTTATTTCATGACTTTCCTGGCCAGAAATAGAACCCACTAATTAAAAAAAAATACATTCTGTATTATTGCACCACCTAATAGTGTCACTTGTAAAGATCAACTTTTGGAAAGTAATAGTAAGCGGCAAATTAAAGGAAAAGTTTTTTTTTACAAAATAACATTAAATCTATACATTAATTAAGTATTCGATTCTACATAGACATAATCAAATATGTGGGTTAAATCATGGGTTCCGGTAAGTTTAGAAAAAAATGTGTGTTACTTCGAACGATTTCTTTATAAATTGCATCAAAATGCTAGTCACCTACTAAAGTGAGGAAGAGTGTGAACAATACAATCGAAAATATAAAAAATGAATTACTCACAGTAACTTCAAAGTTGATAGAATGTCACGTTTGTTTTGGTCCCCGTCATCTACTCAGTTACTTAGGTGGGTTTAGATAATTCTCAAAAAGATGAATCAATTTGTTGAAAATCTACATTTCACTGGACTCGGCTATTGTACTCAACCACTATTAGCGTTACAACATACCATTGCTAAAGACTTAATTAATGTAAGAATTTGATAGAATTTTGTAAAAAAAATAGCCTTTTCTTTTTGTTGCAGTTTACGGTATAGTATTACCTTACTAAAGTTGATCTTTATAATGTGTGAAGGTATCACATAGTGCAATACTACAGAATGTTATTTTTTTGCAAAATCAACGTGTTCGTTTCTGGCTAGGAAAACTTACTTTTCAAAAAACTAATGATGCAATTTTAGTTTTAATCGGCTCTGTGACTTAAATTATTTTTCACTTTTGCTTATAGTTTCGGTTTGAATCAGATATTGTTCACTATTTCATTGGTTTCAGTTTTGTTCCTTATGAAATTGGCTTTCTGCTAGTGAAAGTTTCATCAAAATCGGTCCAGCTGTTTCAGATATTAGCCGAAACAAATCGAGTGACAGATAGACAGACAAAAATTTTAAAATTGGTAATTTTGCTGTCAGTACCGTGTATACTTTCATATGCATTTATTTAAAATTACAAACAGACACATCAATTTTAATTATTTGTATAGATGTATACCTTCCCTTCTTAAATCGGAAAATCTTTACTATTTTATTGGTTTCTCCAATATTTTGTTATCGTGTAATTCTAATATTTAAATAAATATATTTTTTTAATATAAGTAGCCTAATTTAATCCTTATAATATTAGCTATAGGGGCTGCTGTCATGTTTTTAAGAACTTTTTAGACTTTGTGATATTTTGTGATTGTTTTCTTCCATTCCCACTCCCTTCTCTGGGCCTCACGTGGTTAATGGACATCCGCTAATTGCGAGTGAAAGACCCCTCAAATTTGATTCAGCTGTTTCAGAGATTAGTCGTAAGAAACAGACTGACAGTACTTGATGTACATAAGTACTTCCATGCATTTAGTGAAAATCACAAAATAATGTTCGAAGTGACCCCATGAGTTGACATATCTGTTTTAGCGGGCACAAACGCACAGATAAACAGACAAACAGACAAAAATTCTAACAAATTTTGTTTTGGGTTCTATTACGTAGGTAAAGGCCTCTAATATTTTTTTACATATATCTTACATGTACAGACAGCGACCCGTTACAATTTTTTTCATATATACATGTAGATTTAAAAATATCCAAAATATAAGTAACCCCAAGTCACTCCTTATAACATTTGCTATCTGCAAAAAGTACCATCAGAACCGGTTAAGTCGTTTCAGAGATTAGTTGGAACAAACAGATAGACAGACAGACTGACAGACAAAATTTTTAAAAATGTATTTTTTTATGTTAGTACTGTGTATACTCTCATGTATTTAGTTATAAACACAAAAAAATGTTCAACGTGATTCCTTAAATTGACATAACTTTTTTATTTATGGACCAATTGACATAAAACAAACCCTAAATATTAAGTGAAGCTTACTATAATATATTAGTGAAAACTGCATCTAAATCGGATAAGCCGTTTCTGAGATTAGCGTGCACAAACGCACAGATAAACAGACAAACAGACAAACAGATAAGAATTCTAAAAATCATTGTTTTGGGTTCTACTGCGTTGATAAAGGCCCCCTATAATATTTTTTTTTTCATATATCTTCCATGTACAGACAGCGACCTGCTAGAATTTTATTATTAGTATAGATAGATATATCTTCCCTATTTGAATTAGATGTTGTGCACTATTTCATTGGTTTCAATTTTGCTCCTTATTACATTAGCTTTCTGTTCAGTGAAAGTTTCGTCAAAATAGGTCCAGCTGTTTTAGCTATTAGCCGTAACAAACTGAGTGACAGATAGACGGACAAAAATTTTAAAGTTAATAATTTTGCTGTCAGTACCGTGTATACTTTCATATGCATTTATTTTAAATTACAAACGGACACATCAATTATATTTGGACGCTGATAAGCAATACTGTGTCAATCCACACGGACTTCGTTTTGAGAAAATGGCGTCTAAAGATGTCAAACCTATTCTTAACAAATTAGTTTGAAGACGTATGTATATATTCATCTTTTTTTAGGGTTCCGTACCTTAAAAGGAAAAACGGAACCCTTATAGGATCACTTTGTTGTCCGTCTGTCTGTCTGTCTGTCTGTCTGTCTGTCTGTCTGTCTGTCTGTCGGGATGTCAACCCTTTTTTCTCAGAAATGCATAGACGTGTCATGTTGAAATTAATATCATATACTCAAGTCTACGATGACATGCGGCCGTGAAAATATTAAAGTTCTAAGTCAACGCAATCAAAAGATAATGGAAAATATGTCGTATATTTTGACCATTTTATCGTTTTCGCAAGGGAATCAAAACCTATAGGGTACTTCCCATTGACCTAGCACGATGAAATTTGGCAAGAAGTAAGATCTTATGGTACAAATAAAGGAAAAAATCTGAAAACTGTAAATTTTTGTATGTATGTTTGTCTGTTTGTAAGTTTGTCTTTCAACCTTTTTCTCAGAAACGCGTGAAGGTAACAAATTTTTATCAACGTCAAGTACTCAGAGTTGTAATTACTAAGAGCTGTGAAAAAATCAAACTTTTAAGTTAACGCAATCAAAAGATACGGTCATTTATATCACATATTTTAAGTATGATAGCGTTTTTAACGTTTTCGCAAGGGAATCAAAACCTATAGGGTACTTCCCATTGACCAAGCATTATGAAATTTGGCCAGGAGCAAGGTCCTTTAGTATACATAAAGGAAAAAATCCGAAAACTGTAAATTTCTGTCCGTGTGTCTGTCAGTCTGTACGTCTGTCTTTCAAACTTTTTCTCAGGAATGCGTAAATGTATCAAGTTGTAAATTGATCAAGCGGAAAATGTATTAATCATAGAATTAAAATTATATGTACTTGTAACAAATTAACATAGAAGTTGACCATGGTCAAAAAAACAATTTTACAAACACTGAGAAGAAATTTGTATCAATACGAAAACATTAAAAAGCAGCAAACCTTTATAAACAACGCAATGCAATCTATATATCGCAGCTAACAAAATGATAGCGCGATGTAGCGTACAGCTAATGCCATCTATTACAACATTATGACATTAACTGTGATATAATTCTGCTCGATTAATATTTTTTTTTATTTTAATTATTATTTAAACGCGCTAAAAATAATAAAATAAACTTTTCATTTAAAAGTTTTATCGTCGATTTATAACGTCATTACATAATTAACGTTCAATGTAAGAGCTTCACGCGATTTAATTTAAGTATTGACTTAGTACGAAAATTTTAAAATTAAATTCAAACAGATCGAGTTATTTAATTTACTTATTTATCTACATATATAAGTCTTCTATTTATTAGTAATATAATTAGTTATTTATAAATAAACAATTAGTTTTGTTCGAATTATGGACTAATTATTTTCGTCTTGGCAACACTAATATATATTTTGATATTTTGATTAATAATGTAAATCTTAATATTTTACGAACGTAGTGCAGGGGTAGTGGAGTGTAGTAGAATATAAATAAAAATAAAACGAGAGTAAAATATAATATAATTATGTTTTTAATGTCAAAGTCAACAAGTTAGTTCATTGAAATTGTCAAGAGATGGCGCTGAGTATATCCTGAATCGCGCTATAACTTTGCTTTTTTGAAAGTATAAGGTGTATTAGTACTTAAAATAAAATCTTGTGTTTCCATGGATTCCATCCATGATTGTGTTTTAAATTAAAGTGCTCCTAAGTAGTTTCAAAATAGTTTTGGGACGTGATCCATATTTACATAATATTTGATTATATTTAAGCGACTTCTAAGAAGGAGTGTTTTCAATTCGACCTTGTATTAATTTTTTTTTATGTTTGTTCGCCGTTTACGCCGCCATTTGTGTACCGATTTTCAAATTTTTTTTTTTTGTTTGAAAAGGTATACTTCCAAGGTGGGCCCAATATCTTCAGGTCAGGATCAGATGATGGGATCCTGGAGAAATTGAGGGAACTCCTCAAATATTATAGGCAAGCGTATACCGATTTAGGTATTTTTGATAGTAACTTATGTTGGAACTGATGATGAAGACCACAAATGGCGTAGATGGGTTAGTCTTATATAGATTTCTATAAGTTTGTACGGAACCCTCGGTGCGCGAGTCCTACTCGCACTTGACCAGTTATTTCTATTTTGATAAAAAGTATATTGAATCAAAAGCAGATATATTTATTTAATATTTTATATAGTAATAAGTTTTTAAATAGTTGAGATTATTTTATAAATTGCAAAATATGGAACGCACCTGAAATACGAAACATTGAGTTAAGAAACTTTTTTCCATACTTATTTAGTTTAGATGACTTGAAATTTGTTTGGATAATTTTAAATAGGTGACGTAGTATCAAAATACATCAATATCTTAAAATTTGACTTTTTGTGGGTTTGACACATTATTGCTTATCAGCATCCATTTATATGTATAGATGTATAACCTTCCCTTTTCAAATCAGAAATTGTTCACTATTTTATTGGGTTCTACAATATTTTGTTATCGCGATTACGCAATAGCAAAATATTAAGAGAATTATCTCTTTTTTACTTATTCATTAAAATCAATATATATTTTTTTTATAAAAGTAGCCTAAGTTAATCCTTATAATATTAGCTAGGTCTAGGGGCTGTTCAATAATCAAGTAATGTTTTTAAGAACTTTTTAGACTTTGTTATATTTCGTAATTTTTTTCTTCCATCCCCTCTCCCTCCTCTGGGCCTCACGTGATTAATGGACATTCCCTAACTGTTAGTAGAAGTCCCATCAAATTTGAGTCAGCTGTTTCAGAGATTAGTTGTAGGAAACAGACTGACAGACAAAAAATTAAAAAATTGGATTTTTTGATGTAAATACTGTATATACTTTCATGCATTTAGTGAAAAATACAAAATAATGTTCGATGTGAACTCTTAAATTTACATAACTTTTTTATTTATGAACCGATTGAAATGAAAAAATCACTAAATGTTAAGTGAAGCTTACTGCAATATATTAATGAAAACCACATCTAAATCGAATAAGCCGTTTCTGAGATTAGCGGACACAAACTCACAGATAAACAGACAAATATCTAACAAATTTTTGTGTTGGGTTCTATTGCGTAGGTAAAAACTCCCAATAATATATATTTTTTTATATATCTGTCATGTGCAGACAGCGATCCGTTAGATTTTTTTGTACGTATCGATTAAAAATATCTCAAATAGAAGTCAGCCTAAGTCACTCCTTATAACATTTGCTAACTGCAAGTAAAAGTACCATTAAAATTGGTTCAGCCGTTTTAAAGATTAGTCGGAAAAAACAGATAGACAGACAGACTGACAGACAAAAATTTAAAAATGTATTTTTTGATATAAGTACTGTATATACTTTCATGCATTTAGTGAAAAGTACAAAATAATGTTCGACGTGAACCCTTAAATTGACATAACTTTTTTATTTATGAACCGATTGACATGAAACAAACCCTAAATGTTAAGTGAAGCTTACCACAATATATTAGTGAAAACCGCATCTAAATCGGATAAGCCGTTTCTGAGATTAGCGTGCACAAACGCACAGATAAACAGACAAACAGACAAACAGATAAGAATTCTAAAAATCTTTGTTTTGGGTTCTATTGCGTTGGTAAAGGCCCCCAGTAAGATTTTTTTTCATATATCTTCCATGTACAAACAGCGACCCGCTAGAATTTTATTATTAGTATAGATTTATTATGTTAAAATAAATTTATTTTTGTTATTTTTGAGAAGATTTTCTGCGATTTTTATAGTTCGCTACTAAGTTCTATTGAATATATTAAAAAAGGTATTATTAAATATTTTACGTAATATTTGAAAGTTACATGACGCAATCAACTTTGTCTCTACCGAATAACCCATCTACTCGCTGAGGATACCCGAAACTTTCACGCTAAACGAAAACTATAATTATTGTCGTTTGCGTGACATTCACAAGCGATTCACTATTACAGAATTTTGTTCACGAACATAAATTACATTTGCCATTTCTATTACTTAATTGGTTTTACTCTTATGCCTGAAATCGAATCGTTTCTTTATATATGTAAATTTACTAGCAAACGAGCAAGCAGGACATCTGATATTAAGTGACCACCGCCGGAACCGGAACAGAAAGGAAGGAAAGGAAGGGGGAGGGGTAAAGGCTTCCGACTCCCACATTCACCAAACCGAACGCAACAATATTAGTAATTTTCGTGGATTTTCTGTGAGAGTGAGGTGCGACCCAGTCGACTCGGTCCGTATATGAGCTGTAGACAATGGACTACAGCTTGGATCTATCTCAGTTGCTGGTTATCATGTTCCAGTAGCTCGAATGCAAGTAAACATTTCAAGTACCTAATAGTAATTTTCTTAAAATTTTTAGCAACAATATCAATTTCCCACATATTTAAAACCACACGAAATATGTTTACCTTAAATTGGCTAAATCAACTGATCACTGTTGTTTCAAAAAAAGTTTTGTCTTCTTTTTTTGCTTTTATTTTACGTTATTTATTAAAACACACCTCTTACTTAGCACGAAAAAGCTAATCGTAATGGAACGAGGCGTGGCTCAGCCGCCAGATAAGACAGAATAACATTATTAGCAGGAGCGGTCGGCGCGCGGCTCGAGCGTCCGCCTCCTTCGTCGAGAAAACTATGCTATGGAACTTTTTATTGGTCCTATTAAATCTCAAGTTAACTTCGCGAAAAAGCAGATGGTTTATACTGTAATGATTTTGTTAAAAGATTTTTTCTTTTAAAAACTTGCAACAATTTTTCAATTGTTTTTAAGCGTTCCTCGCAAAAGGTTTTTAACTCGCCTGAATGTTTTAGTCCTAATAATTTGATGTTCAATTCGTAAACGGATCGATTCTATTTTAGTAATTAAGAGGTAGTAAAACGAGACAGATAAAGTAATTATTAGTAATGTTTGTTAAAAAAAAATCATAATGATCTTTTTAACTTTTTTTTAATACGTATTAATTCATGTCGATATGTTATTTCTTTGCATATTATTTTCGTAATTACGTTCCCTATTGAAAGTTAGGAGTTAAATGAGTAATGATAAGTTAGTTTTCAACTGTCTCGGTGATAAATGTACATACTTTAGAAACAAGCGTAGCTCGAGTAATGTAATTACTCCAAATTGTCCAACACGCTACGAATCCTTATAAAATTAACTTTATCATTTGTAAAAGTAACGTGCAGTGGACGCAAACGTTTCTAGCCGACTTTAAAAATAAGGAGGTTCTCTATCCCACTTATCAGTGGCGTGCACAGAGTTTTTAGACAGGGTAGGCAGAATATTTTGAAAGCATACTTACCTAAAATATTCACTGCATGTTGTTTAGGTCATTGCAAAATTAATAACATTTACAACAAAAATGGTTGTTAGTTATGAGTATACTGAACTATACAGAATTTTTTAGACTTTTTAATTATTTGTAAATTAAATCTACACGCCTATATTTAATAATATAGGCGATATTTCAGTACGAATAATATGAATCATAATGTTTTTTTATTGAATTTACGATTGACTTTACCTTTAGTTCATTTTTATTGCAAATCAATCATTTGACTTCGATCACAACACCTGAAAACTTTCACAGATCACAAATTCTATTTTTCACACTATTTTCAAAGATAAAATGTTAAATACGAAAGGGCACAATTTTGCTGGTAGATTTATTTAGCTGATATTCCAAAATATACGCGGCCGTAGCCGCGAGCAACTGCTAGTTGGTCATAACTAATCTAGTCGTTGTAAAAGGTACGTTGTAACGGCAAAATTAATATGCATAACGTTTATTTCGAAGTCGATTATATTTTAAGTATAACATAAAAAGATGTGGAACAACTTTTATAATTGACACTTGAATAAATGTTGCATACCATCCATTTTCCACCTCAGTCAGGCTTCCAAATATTGACACAAAAAGTTTTTGTGGCGACTAACTCGTATATGGATTGTGTCGTAATAAACACGGTGTTTTATTCATTGTTATTTTTTGAAACGGTTTAAAATATACGAACGGCGAAAATTTCGAATGTTTTAGTGGCCGGTAACAATAGCTTTTGTTTTGTTTTGTTGGGAAATTGAAAATCAATGTTTAATTTATAAATCTGGAGTATTTGTACGTTTAGTTTATTCAACGATCGTTAGTAATATTGAATTAAATTTTTTATTTTATTTTTATTTTCTCTAACTGTACCGGCGTACGTTGCAATGCCACCTAAAGTATATAGATTTTTTTGGCGAATAACTCGCGTGGGTGTCCCCAGAACACCCTACCGAAATTTCATTACAATCCTGTCAATGGTTTCGAAGCGCATAGAGAACAAGCATACAAACATTAATTGTTATTTATAGTGTGGATGAAATATTAAATATGGAATATATGAAATATCCATACGGAGGAAAAGAGTATTTAGATTTATAATATCATAGCATAAAATGAAATATTTTGCTTAAATGATGTTTTGCTTCAGCCCTCGTTCACAGAATAAAAGTTCATCTCAACAAACGCATGTAGAGCAATATTTCCTCCGACTAAGACTCTAAGGAAAGGTAAAAATTCTCACGGAATAATTTAGCCAACTAACGCGGCTCCCACTACGACGCTCGCAGCGAGAGCACTGAAGGAACGCTTTTTGCTTGATTAATACGAAACGTATGCACGCGAGAATACTTTTTCAATCTCAAACGTTTTAAAAGTTAAAGACTCTTTCAAAACAACGCTCTGTTAAAATGTAAAATACTGTATCTTTTATATTCTAGTGTACTATTTTGTGATCAGATGTGTATGTATTTCATAGGGCTAATTATGCCATGAGGTTTTTATCAAATCAAATCAAATCAAAATATGCTTTATTCAAGTAGGCTTTTACAAGCACTTTTGAATCGTCAATACAAAAACAAAAGAAAACTAAACACTAATTAATTTACCACCGGTTCGGAATGTAGATTCTACCGAGAAGAACCGGCAAGAAACTCGATAGTTACTCTTTTTAAAAGTTTTACGATGGGTACATACATTTATGAGTTACAAACATATTAAATACCCTGTGTGAATCCAGCTTATACTAAATCCATGCATGTTTATCATCTATATAATCTTGAACAGAATAATATGCTTTAGCTACTAAGGATTTTTTAATATGTACTTTAAATTTATTTTTCGTAAACTGTAACACTTTTTGCGGAATTTTATTATAAAAACGAATACCTTGCCCCAAAAAGGTAACATTGACTTTGCGGAGTCGAAACTTCGGCGTTATAAGTTTATCCTTTCTTCTCGTGTTAATACAATGCCTGTTACTGTTTTTATCAAAAGAATCAATGTTGTTGTGAATATACATAATATTATTGTAAATGTACTGCGATGCAACCGTAAGTATACCAACTTTATTAAAAACATCTCGAAGGGAATCTCGAGCTCCTAGATTATAAATACCACGAACAGCTCTCTTTTGCAAAATGAATACAGTATTAATATCTGTAGCGTTACCCCATAACATCAATCCATAAGACATGAGGCTATGAAAATAACCAAAATATACCAATCGAGCTGTATCAACGTCGGTTAGTTGACGAACTTTCCTAACCGCGTATGCTGCGGAGCTGAGTCTTCCCGTAAGAGATGCCAAATGGGAATTCCACTGAAGCTTCATATCCAAGGTAATTCCCAAAAATACTGTTGTATCGCTAACATCAAGGATCTCACCATTTAATATTAAATTATAAGTTTGTTGTTTTACATTAGGTAATGTAAACACTAGACATTTAGTTTTTGTAGTATTTAAAACTAGATTATTAGTGGTAAACCAACCATTATGTTCAGCATGACAGTTGAAAAAACAGCTGTTCATAAAACGGGTTTAAGGGAGTTAGAGTGCTATATTTCATGAACGTATGGTTCAAGCGAATGTTCCTATTCATATAAAATTATTTTCAAAAGGCATAATATATAGTCTACACAATAAATAATGTCAAGGTTACATAAAAGGAAAATGCTTTTTTATTAATACTTTTATCGTAATCTAAAATAATAAAAAATTCAAAATTAAAAAAAACTTCCGATGATCTACACACTGAGGCCATTCCAACGAGCCCCAGCCCGGTACCTCTGCTAAGTTGGTGAGAAGTTGTATTTTCAGCTACGTCCAGATGAAGCTGAAGTAGATCAAGGTAACGCTACTATGCTGTTTTGATATCATTCGCAGTACAGTAAATTTCAAGTCGATGAGAGCTGTGGAAGTTCTTCAGATTCTTTCAATAACCACAAATGAGCTGATAACCAATCTAAACAGATCTATATAAATTACAGCTAAGATTAATCCCGGTTACATCAGCTTTCAAAGATAAAAAAAAATCATTCGTTAGGGAGCTACAATGCACAGACACTCTAAAACTTATCTCGTTTTTGTCGAGGGTTAAAAGGGAATTCAAATGAAATATATATAATTAGGCATAAATTCATGTTTAAGAAACATGCACTCGCGGGAAATAAAGAAATGGAGTCAGTTTTGGCAACCGCGGGCGACGTGGCGGTGATTGATTGCTGAAGGGATTTCGTACCAATAATGGTCCATAGAACCATTTCTAACAATCTCTGCAAGAAAATCGTCGTTTATAAATAAATAATATATATTTTTTGTTGAATATTTTAGGGAAACATTTGTAAAAAAACATTTTCGGTTCTTCTGCATTAAGTCGCATAGCGTTATAACGTTTTGCGTTCGATGTTTTTGTAGTTGTTCTTAAAAAAAGGATGATGATTGGTTAAATATTAAGGGCAAATTAACACGCTTTCCCACTGCTAGTTATCAGCACGCAAAAGTTCTTTGCTGGTTGGCTGGGTAGGGAGCAATATGTAATAATCCTCGAAGTTTTTTTAACATCACCATTTTTGGAACACACTTAGGTATTTAATAACGTTTTTTAATGATATTAACATTAACCTTCTTGATTCAAACCTAGGTATTAACTAAGCTTCAATTTAAATTGTTCATTTAAAACATAATGTTGGCACAATTAACAACAAACGCTCGACGTACTCAGTGTTAACTAGACGCTTAATTATTACTATTGTCTTTGTATCGGTCTCGAAGTCGGGAGCTACTTGGTGTTCACCTTTGGCATATTATATCAATTATTTGTGGTTATTGAAGTGAAATTTCATTTATTTTGAACTTGTGACAAAGTCATTCTCATTTTGAAACGTTTCAGTTTCAATCTGTTTTGTATTTATTACATTATTTTGGATATACAATCAAGTGTAGATATTTCAAACGAACACCATATCATGCGTTGCAAATGATCGTAAAAGATACACAAAAGTATTCATCTGACTTTCAGTAATATAATATTAAAATTAAATGCGCAACCAGGTAAAATAAAATGCTTTGCGTTACGTATTTCTGCTATAACTTCGCAGTGTTGCTTTGTTATATTTATTGCTCATAGTAGCACTAATGCTGTCACGAATGTTGTCCTTAATAAAAATAAGTAAGGATATGCCTACGACGCATGCGCGGGTGCGAGCGGTGACGTCGCTTAGCGGGGGTTACGCTGGACTGGGGATATAATTTGCTGCTATACACGTATATGTAACTATATTTAGAAGAATTCGTGCATTCGAATTGTTATTATGGCTACGAATGTCAAGGTAGTGAACATATAATAGCATATGATATGTTATACACGGTCGTATAAATAACGCTCAGAGTGTAGGTGACAGCTGTCGCTAATGGCGTGCCTAACATTTCACCCCTCAATGTAACCTGATGAATGTAACGAACTTATTAAACAAATAGAGTTTGTTAACTATTAAATTCCTCTATGTAGTTTAGATTCGTTTATTGTTTTATTTCGATGTATTTAATTCACAGCTGAAATTCTATAGTTGAAAAATGTATATTTTAATTGACTGTGAATTTAAATTGTAGCATTTGATTTATTTTCAAGTGGTTGACTGGCGTTAGCAATTTACCAAATGACAAAGAAAATATATTGAAGATATCTTTATGAAATCCCTAAAGAAATTTTAAGACGTATTTATCTTACAAGCCCCAATGGATCAACGCGGTGGATTAAACGCCAAATCCCCTTAACAAAGAAGGCCCGCTCAGAATTAAGATACAGGATATTATTTTAATATTTTCTTCAAGCTTCTTTAAAGTCTTTTATAATGATTGTGAAATAAAACCATATCGTTAATAATATAACGAGCACAAACTACTTAAGTATTTTGAAAAAAATATATAAAACTTACAAAAATCATTTTTGAAATTGGTTGGTAAGAAGAATATAGAGTTCAAAATTATATCAATATATCCCGCCGACTAGCACGAAATGAATTCAGAGTGGTATTAATCAATTTAAACCTAACGGATCAAATCCACGTCTATACCCGCGAAAGAATCTTCACTCCCGATTTAAAGAGTATGAAACAATAAATCATTGCGACGAGGTGGGACGGCGCCACTGCACCAATACGTAGCAGACAACATCGTTACACGATGAATTATAAAGCCCCAGCTGCCTGCGCCTCGGTGAGCCCGCCCGCCTCGCTGCTTGATTAACTTTTTGCTTGTTTCAATATGAAATTAGCCTCCAGCAAATAGGATTGATCTCGAAATATTCGCATTGAAGAATATTGGAGTAACGGTTAGCGCAATTTTGTACTTAAAAAATTTTTGCTTCGACATGACTTCTACTCCTTTTATATATTACACTTTACGTTATAAATAAAATACAGCCGTAATGTTTCTTTCTAATTAAAACGTCGAAAGTAACTTTTATTTGTTATAATAACCCGTTTTGCTGCTGACGCTCGACCTGACCTGAATTAACATAAATGCTTCTTAAAATAAAAGTACTTAGAAAGCCTTGAGTAATTACTGCAAACCTATATAATATACAGGGTGATTCATTCAGATGGGTCAGTAGGGAGAAATCTGAAACTATGAGTGCCTTTCAACAAATTTATTTAAATCTTACAACTTTAGATGTCTTCCTACTAACCCATCTCATTGAATCATTCTGTATTGTTTTTTTACTTTACATTTACCTATACAAACAGACAGACACAAACAATAGAATTTGGTATCGGCGTTATTTTGACTACTTATTCGAGTAAAGACAGCGACAAGTTCTACAGGAGATTAAGGTTTTCGTAGCTTGCATCGCCCGTGTGAACTGTTTCAGCGCCAACGCCCGCGCCGCTGGCAGGTGGAATAATAAAATATTTTTAAAGCAGAATCACGCTGCCCGTAATTTATCAAGCCTGTCTGCTTCCTCCATTGAAATATTTTGTCGATTCGTTTTATGTGTGTGAGCCTTCGCATTCATTTGTTACGTGACGTGACTAATATGTTGATATGTTTCACGCAACTTACAACGGTGAAACAATTAACACGTTTTTGAAAAACTATTCGTTATATTATTTTTTACAAAGCAATATCTGAGTACAAGTTTTCTTTTAATTAGACTAGGAAAAGTATAATGTGGATGGGGATCAGCTGGCGCATAACGTACTTTGTGAAGGGTAAGAAAGTGAAATGTCAACATTAACAGCCTTAGCAAATTATTATTTTGTTAACGCTGACAATTTCATAGAAGGAGATAACATGAACACATAGTAATCGTCTTCTAAGCAGTGGTTAGACGATTATCGCAAATCGTTTAATTTTCGAAAATATCCATCTTGGCACAATATTTGCGTGACTAATTTAATGAGTTGTAAAATGCCTTGATAATTGCATTCAACTTTTACCATTTCCTAGTGAAGGTAATTTATGAAGAAGAGAAAAAACTGAAAATTACCCAATTCAATAATGTATTTAACACGTACTTTTTAACACATACATTGACTACATCTGAATTTGATGATTTCGGGCTTTAAAAAGCCAAGCCGGCATATGACATTTATGGTGAAATGATGATTAAATGAACGTAAAAAAAAGAAAAATATTTAGGGTTTAAAAGAGTTACTCAGGTACATTTCTACTTTTTGTTCTAGATATTAATGAATTCCAAAACTTTTATTATTAACAAGCAGAATGATTTAGAAGTTAGATTGGTGCAAATATAAATAACGGACTGTTTTAACAATAAAGTTTTAAATTAGAGTAAGCGATATATTCGATTGTTTGCCAAACATACAATATTGACTTGCACTGATTCGGTGTGTTTATTTTGCATGTTTGGTTTTCTAACTCGAAATAAATTGTTTGTGTGAAATTTGCTAAAAGCATTTCAGAATGATGATAAAAAATTGCAATACGATATTTGAAACTTAACGGTCGCTCGTTGGGCACTCTACTAATAAGTACTTACTCCCTTCCCATATGAATATCTCTTTAAGCCATTTTTTTTAATTTTGTTTGATATTTTAAACATTTTCTTTCATATAAACTTAGTTCTGACCATTACCAACACAACAAAAAAGGTGTAGCCAAATTAGTGCAAATGTTCTGAAGTAATGCTCTTACGTACATTCGGCAGTTGATTTTTATTTATACAAGCTATATTAGGTTATATACTTGATGTTACTGATCAACTCCTAGGACCTATGCACTACCAGAGGGGACAATAATATGTTCCAATGTCGGAAATGATGATAGGCCCAGCGTCGGCCCAAGCCAATCCTTGGTAAGCTTGGCCCATGGCTGCACTTCCGCGTTGATCCAAACTTGATTAAAGTCGGGGAAGAAAACTAACGCTTAGACTTAATATACAGTAATGGTCAGGGCGTGGATCAGCATCGAATAGGTTAACAAAGACCAGGCTTGGTTAATCAAGGCCGGACCCGGTCTTGAGCCCACACCGAATAGCCGAGGCTCCGTTAACCGGGGCTGGCAAAATACGTTAATTACTTTAGCCGCACTGTTCACTTGAAAATTGTAATCACTCTTTTAAAATTACTTGTCCAATTTTTTGGTGTATGATTTATGGGTCCATTTGGTTACATCATATTTAACCAAGTGTTTTGTGTAGAAATGGCAGACATTTATTCACGTAGTAAGTGATAAAATCCCGTCCTTACATTTTGACTTGCCTACAAGCACTGAATTGATATGTGTATATATAACTGTCTAGATTCTCTGTTTCTATAAAAATGTTACGTACACTAATGTTGAAACTGGAAAAGGCGTGTGCCAGTGAAACAATTCTGAAATTAGGGCGTCGTCAGTCACCACTCCTACGCTGTACTAGTTTTGCGCATCGCGACTGTAATGACAACGGCTTTTATCTTCGTCTAACACGAAACAATCGATCGTATTTTTTGTAATTCTTATATTTGAGAAAATGTGTATGTCTTGGACGGAATAAAATCTTAATAATTTTCCAGAAAGTAAGGTGTTTTTAATACTACTTTTTATCCATCTCTGCTCTATGAAACCTCCAAATAATCAATACGTTAAAACAAATATTTATTAAAGTAACTAAATCGGAACCATATTTGCTTCTTCACGCATCTAACGAATTTTTTTTGATAGATTAAAAACTTCGTACACTAAAGTTCGTTGAATGACAAAATATAAAAATAAACGTACAAGTCCATGATAATGATTTTAAATCATAATTATAATAAAATTCCGCAGAAAGTGTTACAGTTTACAAAAAAGAAATTTAAAGTACATATTAAAAAATCCTTAGTAGCTAAAGCATATTATTCTGTTCAAGATTATATAGATGATAAACATGCTTGGATTTAGTATTGTTTAGGGTATTTAATATATTTGTAACTCATAAATGTATGTACCCATCGTAAAACTTTTAAAAAGAGTAACTATAGAGTTTCTTGCCGGTTCTTCTCAGTAGAATCTACATTCCGAACCGGTGGTAAATTAATTAATTAATTAGTGTTTAGTTTTCTTTTGTTTTTGTATTGACGATTCAAAAGTGCTTGTAAAAGCCTACTTGAATAAAGCATATTTTGATTTGATTTGATTTAATATTTTATGATCCAAAAACGACATTCTGAACAACTTATTAAATTTTCCTAATCACAATTAGTTAAATTTTCCTCAATCATCTTGTTTGCGAGTAATTTGATGAAAGTTGGTAAGTTTCGTCGTCACGTAGTCATTTGCGAATAGAAATGTTAGCTCGATGTTTCTTGACAAAATTATCCTCACTTTAATAAAAGTTCGTATTTATACAAGAGACGCGCTCTTTCCGCTACGGAAAATGTTTGCAATTTGAGCGTCATTTATTTTAGCCAACTTAAGAACACGAGAACACCTCGATTCGGCAGATTTTTAAGTGTATTTATGCTATTGACGATTGTGCAATATAATACCTTATTATTAAAGTCGCAATAGACTTTAATAATAAGGTATTATATTGCATATAATTTATTTCTCCATCTTTTATAGTTTTGCAAGCATTTGTTAAAAAGCACATAGATTAATTTACTTCGATTAGTCGTTACCAAAATGTATAGAATATCAAAAGTAAATAACCATAACTCTACATCATAAATATTTATCCAGGTTATATGTTGCCAGCTTACACTTAGTGGACTCATCCCTTCATTATTCCACCTTCCGGCAACTACTCGCAGCGCGGAATTCCGCAGGCATGTAGTTGATACAAGATATTCCAAGCATTCTTACTGAACGTTTTGCGATCCTTGTACAAGGTACTGGAATTTTTCTTTGCATCTATATTTTCGAAAAAGTAAAAGTTATGTGCGTGCTTGAGGTTTCTTTCAAAACTAAGTATAAGCTTTTATTATATACCGCTGTTGAGTCAGAGTTTTTTTCGTTAAGGAGACAGATTTATTTCACTGTATTTCTCCTAACACATACCGGTGTCTTCAAAACGTTTATTTTATATAATGTATAAAAAATATATATTATTCCTACTTAAATTTTATTCAGCGCTCTCTGATGGAATCTGATCCATTTCTTAGTTCTCCCATCCTTTGTTTGTTCGAACTTTTTAAATAATGAAGCGGTTCAGCCGAGGCGAACAAAGTGCTGGCTATTGATTGCTCCAATAAAGAACGCAGGTTTCTTTGTAAGTAGCAATGATGCTTAAAACAAAAAGCGTTGATTCAAACCAGACAAGAAAAGTTATATTTTGAATATTCGCTCGTGTAAATGTACACGAAACGGTGGAAATATCTTTTGTCGAATATTAAAAATACGATTAGGTTAAAATGTACTGTTTAATAACCGTCTAGTTTATTTATTATCGTTACAATATTTTAACCGTTTCTGAACGGAAAAACACTTTTTTTATAAAAACGCTCATTCGTAGAAATAAATAGCACGTCACGTTCAACGGTTCGGATATCAAGATGCGATGGGAAGCACACTACACCCAGACCATAACAAGTGTCCGTAGGGCTTAAACCATTAGCAATTAGACGAGTATCGTACACTATTCTACGAACAAAACTTTTAACCAATTTATATTAAGGCGCGGTAATCGCTACACTGATATTATTGCACACACATTTAAAATAATTTAAGAATAAGAATTTATTTTCAAAATATTGTTTTTTGTGATGTCAATCAGTACGCCGTTAATTATTTCTAGCACTTTAATAAGACTCGGTACGATTATATTTTAAATAAACATGACTCATGACTTGATCATTTTTATCCTGAGAAATAAAATATTTTTCGTGGTAATGTTTTAATCATGTCTCCATGCACACTATTGAAGTCACCAACAAGGCGGCATATCCAATATGCAATAGCTAGTGAGAATTAATTATTAAGACGAATCGACGTAATAGATTATTGGAAAATTTAATTAATCACTTCCCTATGCCTGTCAGCAACAACGACCGAAATAATTACTTCCTGCGACCGCTCGAGCCTCAAAGGATATGTATAATCACAGGTATAATTCAGCAAATGAGATGAATTCGAAGTGACAATGCGTGGGGCGGCGCGACTCGCTCCTGTCGCCGGGACAGCGCCGCGTTCTTTGTTTTCTGAAACAACGTTTACTCTCGACCTGGTTCCATTCGTAGCGAGAGTGCAAACATAAGATTTTAATTATATCTCTCGTACTTACATACTCATTAACATTCAAATGTATCTTAGAATTGTATACAATTCTGATTGTTCATTGAATTTTGTTAATTTAATTATGAAGTTTTGTTAGTAGACACGAGCTTTTAGCTACGGCTTTGTTTACAATAATATAGGTTTTATTATGCCGGACGATTGTCTGATTGACGAAGCAATATTTGCATTTATAGGTATTGGATTGATATGGACAGGTATTATATTATATTATATTGATCGCAAATTGTTGCAATCGGGAAAACAGTGTGGCAACGAAAAAAATACGAATACAGTCGGTCAGTCCGTTCACGCACAATTTTACAAGTGTACCATTTATTCTACCGAAGAAAACAAAAAAAAATAGAGAAACTACCAATCGTATAATTGTATGTATACTATTAAAGCTCATGTGAGCTATCCGATTCGTTCGATGAATTGATGCAGTCGATTATTCGAGAATAATATCATCTCTGTTGCATCCCATTCATCGTCGAAACGAGATCAAGACGCATTACCAAATGTAAATTGTATTTGCATTCTCTATCGATTGCGATCGTCTCTCGATTGCTTTCAGTAACGACAGGCATTGTTCATTTATTATTACGATATCACAAAGCATATGTTGCTTTTGAAAATATTAAGCAAAACTTGTTTTAATCAGGAGAGTTTTCGTGCAATAAATAATGTTATCTGCTTTTGAGTGTTAATTCGAAAATTTTGAATTGACATGATTACTTATTGAAATATTCGCACACTGTTGTTTTGCTGCAGTCTACGGTGTTTGAGAAACTACTCATATATTTGGCCCCTCACCATCGCGTATTGCCATCATACCGTTATCACTTTTATCTAATGAATACGTTATTATACGATTCAGGAAAAAAAAAACTATTACGTAGCTTGAGCAAGAACCGTTTCCTCTGTCGAATGTAATTAGTGAAAGGGGATACACACTAATGAATAAACGATTAGCATCCTCTGTGAATTCATAATGAGTTACCGGTTCTTATTTAAATATTTACACAGAAACCCAATATCGTCATAATTAACTACTTCAACATTACAATTATTATAACACGAGATTTAGTTATTTATTAAAAATAGGTGTTCAACGGGGATCAATTTTAGGTCCTTTTTATTCTATATATCCATGATCTTCCATTTTACGTTATTATTATTCGTGAAATTTTATTGTATCCTAACGACACTTCTATTATTTTTAAAGTTGATAGAAATAAATTTAATTAAGACGAAGCGTGGTCACTGATACGTTTGTTTATAACTATTAGTTATTTAGTTTCAGATTTTCAGATGGCCAAGTCAATCTATTAATTTAAAATATAAAAGGTTTTGATTTCTATTTGGATATTATAAGATATTGTCAGGTTAACTAATTACGTAATAACCTAAGATAGAAGGTCCCTTAAGTAAGGACTGAATAAATTAGTCGACTTGGTTTACATGGATCTAACAACTTTTTACGGTAGCATAACTGAGACTTGGGCATTTTTTACATGTTATGTTTTTTATGGCATTATGTATTACTGTTAAGGCAGCCATGCAAATAAGCTCTTTATATTCTTACTATAGACATACAAGTACACTGGTTAAGTGACTGCAAATATAACTTTTTAATCCTATATATTTCTATGGCAAAGCAAAGTTATACATACAGTTGTTATATCTAGAAAGCTGGACCGAAATTGCAAAATATTTGAATTTTTCCTTGAGTTATACACTAAGCTCTAATGGTATTCAAAACTTGAAGCTTCTATGTCTGCTGGAAGTACCATAGAATTTTGATGATCGGACAGTCAGTGGGTGACAAAATGTGGAAACTTTGAGTAGTTATGATTCTCAAACTACTAGTTCAAATTCAATGAAATTTTAAATATACCGTCTTTATACAAAGCCTGCATGGATACTAAAAATTCAGTTTTCTAGCTTTATTCACAACTAAGTTATAGGGGGTGGAAAATGGCTCGAATTGCATCGAAAAAAGAGTGTTACGGCTGTGCCGCTTTTTTTGACCGACTTAGAGAGGGCACTGCCGTGCCCTCAGATAAAACACCACTTGCATTTTCAATAAAAAAATGGAATAAAAAGTATAAAAGTATAAAAAGTCTTTAATAGTTCAAACTTATTATTCTGTGCACATTATATAGATGCATAAAAGTTACTTGCGGCTTCGCTCGAGTAAAATTTGGAATTTGATAGATGCAATTTAAAAAACTGTTAAAATCATTATCTAATTAGCATTGGTATAAACTACTTGAAGAAGCGTGGCTACTTTACACTTAATTAACTTCAGCTATTATCCGGCTTCCAAAAAAATAAGCAGGCTCTGTTTTGTTGTATTTTATTTTTTTCTCGATTTTGAAACACTGCCGCCGGTACAATAAAAATCACATTAAATCTGGTGCAGTGTGATTACCTTTACAGGCATTTACAACTTATCTATTAAATGTCCAACGCGCCTATATTTTTTATATCATATTTTCTCTAAATTCTCAAGATTGTTATTAATTAAATAATAAAATAAAATATAAATGTAATTTATTAAAGAACATATAAGATCCCATACGAATACATCAAATATAATATATAACATGGAAGATATCGATTATTTTTATTTTAAATACAGACACCTTGAACACCTGAATAATCTATGATACATGTATTTAGTTATATATTCGAGTAAATATTAATGCTCAGTTTATGATTAATCGGATATATTATATTAATCGGATTGGAAGAAGTAAATACTCATCAGCTCTTTTCTATTTTGATAAAAGATATAATAAATTTAAAGCAGATTGGTAATAAAAGAGTTTATCTAATAATAAGGATTTGAAATATATAAAATTATTGCTTATGGCCAGATATGCAACGTACCTCAATATCCGAAACATAAACTAGAACATTCATTCGTTCTAATTTAGTTAAGGTGACTTGAAAATTTTTTGGGTAATGTTGAATACGTCACGTATTTTCAGAATTCTTCAATCTCTCCGAATTCGACTTTTTGTGGGTTGACGCATTATTGCTTGCCGGCATCCACGTATAGATAAATAATGATGCGTGGATTTAATATATGCTGGATGTCACACAGGATGTTTAATAGGTATAATCTTAGTGATTTCTAGTTTATTTATTATCGTTACAATATTTTAACCGTTTCTGAACGGAAAAACACTTTTTTTATAAAAACGCTCATTCGTAGAAATAAATAGCACGTCACGTTCAACGGTTCGGATATCAAGATGCGATGGGAAGCACACTACACCCAGACCATAACAAGTGTCCGTAGGGCTTAAACCATTAGCAATTAGACGAGTATCGTACACTATTCTACGAACAAAACTTTTAACCAATTTATATTAAGGCGCGGTAATCGCTACACTGATATTATTGCACACACATTTAAAATAATTTAAGAATAAGAATTTATTTTCAAAATATTGTTTTTTGTGATGTCAATCAGTACGCCGTTAATTATTTCTAGCACTTTAATAAGACTCGGTACGATTATATTTTAAATAAACATGACTCATGACTTGATCATTTTTATCCTGAGAAATAAAATATTTTTCGTGGTAATGTTTTAATCATGTCTCCATGCACACTATTGAAGTCACCAACAAGGCGGCATATCCAATATGCAATAGCTAGTGAGAATTAATTATTAAGACGAATCGACGTAATAGATTATTGGAAAATTTAATTAATCACTTCCCTATGCCTGTCAGCAACAACGACCGAAATAATTACTTCCTGCGACCGCTCGAGCCTCAAAGGATATGTATAATCACAGGTATAATTCAGCAAATGAGATGAATTCGAAGTGACAATGCGTGGGGCGGCGCGACTCGCTCCTGTCGCCGGGACAGCGCCGCGTTCTTTGTTTTCTGAAACAACGTTTACTCTCGACCTGGTTCCATTCGTAGCGAGAGTGCAAACATAAGATTTTAATTATATCTCTCGTACTTACATACTCATTAACATTCAAATGTATCTTAGAATTGTATACAATTCTGATTGTTCATTGAATTTTGTTAATTTAATTATGAAGTTTTGTTAGTAGACACGAGCTTTTAGCTACGGCTTTGTTTACAATAATATAGGTTTTATTATGCCGGACGATTGTCTGATTGACGAAGCAATATTTGCATTTATAGGTATTGGATTGATATGGACAGGTATTATATTATATTATATTGATCGCAAATTGTTGCAATCGGGAAAACAGTGTGGCAACGAAAAAAATACGAATACAGTCGGTCAGTCCGTTCACGCACAATTTTACAAGTGTACCATTTATTCTACCGAAGAAAACAAAAAAAAATAGAGAAACTACCAATCGTATAATTGTATGTATACTATTAAAGCTCATGTGAGCTATCCGATTCGTTCGATGAATTGATGCAGTCGATTATTCGAGAATAATATCATCTCTGTTGCATCCCATTCATCGTCGAAACGAGATCAAGACGCATTACCAAATGTAAATTGTATTTGCATTCTCTATCGATTGCGATCGTCTCTCGATTGCTTTCAGTAACGACAGGCATTGTTCATTTATTATTACGATATCACAAAGCATATGTTGCTTTTGAAAATATTAAGCAAAACTTGTTTTAATCAGGAGAGTTTTCGTGCAATAAATAATGTTATCTGCTTTTGAGTGTTAATTCGAAAATTTTGAATTGACATGATTACTTATTGAAATATTCGCACACTGTTGTTTTGCTGCAGTCTACGGTGTTTGAGAAACTACTCATATATTTGGCCCCTCACCATCGCGTATTGCCATCATACCGTTATCACTTTTATCTAATGAATACGTTATTATACGATTCAGGAAAAAAAAAACTATTACGTAGCTTGAGCAAGAACCGTTTCCTCTGTCGAATGTAATTAGTGAAAGGGGATACACACTAATGAATAAACGATTAGCATCCTCTGTGAATTCATAATGAGTTACCGGTTCTTATTTAAATATTTACACAGAAACCCAATATCGTCATAATTAACTACTTCAACATTACAATTATTATAACACGAGATTTAGTTATTTATTAAAAATAGGTGTTCAACGGGGATCAATTTTAGGTCCTTTTTATTCTATATATCCATGATCTTCCATTTTACGTTATTATTATTCGTGAAATTTTATTGTATCCTAACGACACTTCTATTATTTTTAAAGTTGATAGAAATAAATTTAATTAAGACGAAGCGTGGTCACTGATACGTTTGTTTATAACTATTAGTTATTTAGTTTCAGATTTTCAGATGGCCAAGTCAATCTATTAATTTAAAATATAAAAGGTTTTGATTTCTATTTGGATATTATAAGATATTGTCAGGTTAACTAATTACGTAATAACCTAAGATAGAAGGTCCCTTAAGTAAGGACTGAATAAATTAGTCGACTTGGTTTACATGGATCTAACAACTTTTTACGGTAGCATAACTGAGACTTGGGCATTTTTTACATGTTATGTTTTTTATGGCATTATGTATTACTGTTAAGGCAGCCATGCAAATAAGCTCTTTATATTCTTACTATAGACATACAAGTACACTGGTTAAGTGACTGCAAATATAACTTTTTAATCCTATATATTTCTATGGCAAAGCAAAGTTATACATACAGTTGTTATATCTAGAAAGCTGGACCGAAATTGCAAAATATTTGAATTTTTCCTTGAGTTATACACTAAGCTCTAATGGTATTCAAAACTTGAAGCTTCTATGTCTGCTGGAAGTACCATAGAATTTTGATGATCGGACAGTCAGTGGGTGACAAAATGTGGAAACTTTGAGTAGTTATGATTCTCAAACTACTAGTTCAAATTCAATGAAATTTTAAATATACCGTCTTTATACAAAGCCTGCATGGATACTAAAAATTCAGTTTTCTAGCTTTATTCACAACTAAGTTATAGGGGGTGGAAAATGGCTCGAATTGCATCGAAAAAAGAGTGTTACGGCTGTGCCGCTTTTTTTGACCGACTTAGAGAGGGCACTGCCGTGCCCTCAGATAAAACACCACTTGCATTTTCAATAAAAAAATGGAATAAAAAGTATAAAAGTATAAAAAGTCTTTAATAGTTCAAACTTATTATTCTGTGCACATTATATAGATGCATAAAAGTTACTTGCGGCTTCGCTCGAGTAAAATTTGGAATTTGATAGATGCAATTTAAAAAACTGTTAAAATCATTATCTAATTAGCATTGGTATAAACTACTTGAAGAAGCGTGGCTACTTTACACTTAATTAACTTCAGCTATTATCCGGCTTCCAAAAAAATAAGCAGGCTCTGTTTTGTTGTATTTTATTTTTTTCTCGATTTTGAAACACTGCCGCCGGTACAATAAAAATCACATTAAATCTGGTGCAGTGTGATTACCTTTACAGGCATTTACAACTTATCTATTAAATGTCCAACGCGCCTATATTTTTTATATCATATTTTCTCTAAATTCTCAAGATTGTTATTAATTAAATAATAAAATAAAATATAAATGTAATTTATTAAAGAACATATAAGATCCCATACGAATACATCAAATATAATATATAACATGGAAGATATCGATTATTTTTATTTTAAATACAGACACCTTGAACACCTGAATAATCTATGATACATGTATTTAGTTATATATTCGAGTAAATATTAATGCTCAGTTTATGATTAATCGGATATATTATATTAATCGGATTGGAAGAAGTAAATACTCATCAGCTCTTTTCTATTTTGATAAAAGATATAATAAATTTAAAGCAGATTGGTAATAAAAGAGTTTATCTAATAATAAGGATTTGAAATATATAAAATTATTGCTTATGGCCAGATATGCAACGTACCTCAATATCCGAAACATAAACTAGAACATTCATTCGTTCTAATTTAGTTAAGGTGACTTGAAAATTTTTTGGGTAATGTTGAATACGTCACGTATTTTCAGAATTCTTCAATCTCTCCGAATTCGACTTTTTGTGGGTTGACGCATTATTGCTTGCCGGCATCCACGTATAGATAAATAATGATGCGTGGATTTAATATATGCTGGATGTCACACAGGATGTTTAATAGGTATAATCTTAGTGATTTCTGAATGTATGATTTTTGTTGGTTTTGACGATTCAAAATTGCTTTTAATAAAATATAGTTTGATTTAGATTTTTGATTGACGAATTTTTTAATTTCGAATTTCAATCGCTACTAAAAATTAAAATTTTTCTAAAATCATTTGAGGTTTTAGCGTGAGAATACATGTTAAAGAGTTTTTTTATATACAAATAATTTGTAAAATTCGCAACACCGCTCATCAATCAGTAAATACCCCTCAATGTAGTAAAAAAATAGACGCGAGGACTCCCGGACCCCCGGACCGCAGTAAATCAATTTGCAGCGTAATCCGGCTATCAGAGATTATTTCTGAATGCTCTGTGTCGGACATTAAAACATCAATATCAATGCTGAAATTCTTAAAAAATAAAATGTAGCGAAACGAAAGAGTAAACTTTTAATTTCAGAGTGGTTTTAACCGCCGACCCTAACGATGTGTGTTGTAAGTTAGACGTGTGTATCTGTCCGTCTGCACTCGGCGTCGCAGCTTCCTAACGAATGGACTAACTTTGATGTGTTTTTTTTGTTTGTAAGCTTACAAATATTATCGGGATGGTTCTTAACTATAATTTATGAAGATCTGTTAAAGTTGTTGAAAGGATCTGAATAAATTTCTACTAGTCTAATCACCTCGAAATTTACTGTACAGTAAATAATATTAATATATCATTGTTGTTATTCCTGACCTAAGGCTGCGGCGTCATCTGTAACAAGGAGGCTACACAACTCCTCACCAACTTATAGTAGAATTATCGTGTCTGTACTAGTTGAAATAGTTTTAATGAGTAGATTGGCGATTTCTTCTTAAATTTTATTTTGTATCGGATACTATCACCAAAATATAATGGAAGTATTTTCTAAATCAAATCTAAACCAAACCAGTCAATATGACCGAGGCCGGGGAGGACTTCTTATACAAGAATTATTACGAAAAAAAACCTTTTGCAACGAGATACTTCCTTTCATATTGAGCAAAAAATGCGCCAAACGCATTTGATAAAACAATATTGAAGCGACGAGCGCGCGTCATACATAATACATACGCGCCGCACGATATTAGATCCTATAGTTTAATTGGCTGTCGAATGAGTCACACGACAAAAATGTCGGTAACTGCGTACGCTGGGAAGTTACTTTATTATGTAGCCCTTCAATATTTTTAGTAACACACAATTGTAATTATCTATAGGTGTACCTTTTTTAACCGACTTCGCCTTTTCGCTTTTTGTGGGCCGATTTTATTTTTTTGTTTGTTTGAAAGGGTATACTTCCAAGGTGGTCCCATTGTAATTAGGTCAGGATCTGATGCTGGGATGGGGCACATCAATACCGATTTTTGTATTTTTGATAGTCTCTCGTCATTTGCTCTCGAAAAACTACATTTAATGAAGTGGAACTCATGATGAATACTGGTTGCGATTCACTGATTGCGATTCGATTACTTCAATATGATTCCAAACAATTTATATTCGTTACAATGCATATATGAAGTGGACCTGATGATGCGATACCAGGAGAACTACTCAATCATTCAGCCCTGCATCGGGAAAAAAAAATACTTTGTAAATAGTGATAAGCAGTTGAGATTAGGCTATTGTAACTTAGGTGCGATCTTAATATACTTGTAACTGACAAGTGTAAAATAAAAACTTAAAAAAAAAAACAAACCGATTTCAAAACCAAAATAAGTACATATTTTCTATAACAACATTTTGAAGTCGGTGTTAAGTAAGACGTTCGAAGTCGGCCCCAAGTATAAAGCTCTTACGTGTTATTTTCTGGCAGTTCAGAAGGCAGAAGTCGGTTTGTTTTTTTTTTTTTTCAAAAAGTTATTATTTTCGAAAATTGCGAGGACGGAAGAGTATGAAATTTTGCACACTCATAGTTCATATAGAGAAGAAACGAGGAATGCTATTTTTTTAAACTGTATAAAAATACATTTAATAAATAAGAAACACTACATACACTGCCATGTAATTGACACACATACACACGTATACTCTTTTGTTAATTGTTAAAGTTGCTTATTTTTATAGTTTTTTTTAATGCACTGTACACCACATGATTTTTATACATAAGCATGCTGTGTTCATATCAAGAAAGTTGCGATCTACTCACACACAAATTTGTATGTTGTTAATATTATTTTATGTTTATAGATTGTAACTAGTTTTATGAACCAATAAAAAAAAATATATGTAGGCAAATTGAGAATAGAACTTAAATAATAATATTCCAATTTATAATTTAACTTACTCTGTAGAATTTCGAACAATAGGCGACCACTAGTAAATATAAAATACATAATTATAGGTATACAAGAACCGGACAAAATTCTGGGAAGAAATAGATTCTGTTGGTTGCTGGGACTGATAGAGTTCAGTGCTCAGCGTCGGTACTTGTAGAATACAATATTATTAGCAAATAGTTGATGGTTATTATTAATTCAATATAAAGGTAGTTGTTATTAATTTAACATATAAATTTCCACATCACCGGTTCCAACTCATTCGTGTCTGAAGAACAAAACTAATTAGCAACTTACTTAGCTATTTATTAGTTGAGTTTCTAATAGGCGACTATTTGATACTAGTAGCAAACTTAAATTATTATAATTTGCATTACATTCAGATAACGAACTTTTTAATAGAAATTATAAAAATGAAAATGTTTAACTTTGAATGAAAATAAGCCGTCCCAGTTTTTTCAAAGTTCATTTAAAGTCATTTTGCACATGATCTTACAATGCAGACAATATTTATTTTCAATTAAAATGTTTGATAGAATAAATATTATTAATTCAATTATTTAAGAAGTATTATTATCTACAATAATTGCTTACAAATATGTTTCATCAGCTGATCCAACACTGATGTAGACGTTTGGGTGTTATTATATACTCAACAGTGTCCTGCCCAAAAGCAGGACCGCCTGCTGAGTTCAAACATGAATCTAAACCACCTAGGAACCTTTTCTAACTCGCACAGACAATCACCAAAATCAGTCCAACCATTTAGGAGTTAAATGACAAACACATAGAAAAAATATAGACGTAAAGATTTGGAACATTTTCAAAGAAAAAAAAATGACTTCACTAATTTAACGCAATTCGTCTGCCTTGTGTCGCATCAGCGAAGTAGACTTTTCAGGCGTGGTTCGCTGTAACAACGTATCATTTCTTTTCACTTTCTAGACTCTTGCTAGTTTCATGTGGTAAATACAGGACAACAAGGTCAAGTTATGTATATAATGCTATCGCAGTCAATTATCAAGTTAACAGTTGCTTTAAGAAAATTAAAACTTATATTGCTTAAGCGACGGCACAGAGACATATTGTATGACTGTAGATCAATAGTTACTGTTTCACAACACAAACAACTTACCATAGTTGAGGATAGGATAAAATTGATGGAAAATAAAAAACTACCTCACATAATATACTGCTTATGTCAATCGGGATAGAAAAAATATTATTATATAAAAGTATTATGTAAATCAATTAATGCGTAAATCTGGAATATAAAAAACAAACTGTACTTTTACAACACTGAGAAACTGCGAGTACGATTATAAATAGATAAATTATCGCATTCAAGTGACGCGGACGACTTCTGATCCGCGCCCGCTCATTGAGGGGAACTTCAATGAGGAAACTTTCTCCATTCCTTCCTACTCCGTACCGCGTAACTTCAGGCGACACTCAATTATGTATTTTTTTAATTGTAGTTGTATAAATATATTGCGTGAATTCCTCTTTTGGTTTTGAAATTACGTAAATATGATTCAGCAGCAATAATAATGTGTGTACAAAAATGTTGCAAAAGGAGATAAATATCCTGGACTGACATTATCACAATTTTTCATTATAATTTTCTTAGATATACATGCATCCGGGTATCCATTGAACATATTTTATTATGTAGTATTTTGTTTATCAGACTGTAGTATGTGTTAGTTTCGTTGTCTTGACACGTCGTTTGACACGTCATAACGACCCAAATGTCATAGAAAGCATAAAAATTTAGAAAAACCAAACTTTTGGACGTCATAATTTGAAAAAAAAAAAGGAAACAACATTGACGAAATTTGTCTAATAGGGCTGTTTAAGTGTTTAAAAATAAGTTTTAGTAATTACTGCCGATTCACACGAATAGACTTTTAGCCAAAACTGATATTAATACAACACTGCTGTCAGATGGTCTTGTTACTTGTAGAATCATTTATGTTATAACTTTATTCTTATTACCGTATCCTCATTAAAACGACACACTTGTTCATCATTTCATGAGTCATTAAATAGGAACCAAAGTTCCCTCAGTATAGATATTAACCCACAAGTGCGACATGGCGCAGTCTTGGCCGAGTGACCAAGTTCAAGTTTGTGCTGTGATTTATTGCGCTCCACTCACGGCGGCTTGGATTGTCGAACTGATTTTAAATATAACAGCAACTTTTAATAAACATGTTAATGATAAATGCTTATTAACTGAATATATGACAAGAAGTGCAATGCAACCGACAAATAAAACCCCTTTTGTAAGATAATTATTGATGCTTGATGCTTTTCTAGATTTAATTATGGTTTAAGCTTGTAAACCATAAACATTTACGCTTCAGATATATAAGATAGATAAATAATTATAAAGAGAAATTAAAAAAAAATCCAGTTCCACTACTTATACGCTACAGCAATAGTGCTCTCTATACTGATAAAATAAGGTTAAATCCATTGCAAGCCATCCATTTATATTAGAGTGACATTTTGATTAATTACCTAGTATTCTATTCTAACAACTCTAAACGAATATATTACATCACCCTGAAAAAAACGTTAAACAAAATCTCTTTACAAAAATCCGAATACGCGTTGTTTCTACACGAGAGAGAAAGGAATAAGAAAGAGAAATAAATTATTATTTGTAATTGCTCTCCGTTGGAACTAACTGTAAATTCTACGCCATGTGAATCGAAACTTAATTCGTATCTTGTTTGTTATGTCCTCTTATCTCCAACCCTCCGTCCACGCTCCCTCCTCACGCCGCTCCCGCATCTCCGAGAGACGTTAGCACGCTCGGCTGCTGCGCCAGAATGAGCCGTGATTTAGCGCGCGAGCTACACGTGCTACAGTCCGCTTGTATATTTCGACGCGGCTGCGATAATTCTATTGGAAGAGAAAGCTGCTAAGCACTTCTTTTAAATTGCAGAATTTTATTTTGTTTGATTTTCTTGGAAAATTCTAGAAACTGTAATGGTTTTTATACTCTTAATTAAATTTTTTCATAACAATTAATTTCTCTTTCTCTTGGAGAGTAAAAATTAGTAGAAATAGATAGAATTTTTTCTTTCATTAAAATAAAGAGCCATAATAAAAATATTTTATTATTAGTATCACATATTTTCACGAATTACCATCTCGATTATTCAAATTTGAAACAGAAAAAAAATCGGTTTATTCATTAGAATGTTACGATGTTATAAACAGACACACAAATACATAAGTCGAAATTATAACATCTTCTTTTTTGGCCGAGGGTTAAAAATGAAATCGTTTGATAGAAAAATAAATTATTGTCCTTAAGAGTACCTTCGCTGCGAAGCTTATCAGCCTCGGAGTTCTCACAGAAGCGGAATCAAGTCGAGATTGATGTCACTATATCGACGCATAAATCAGAATTATAAGGCGATGAGGCGTAGATTGGCGACGGTGATCCTGCTTACATCGGATTTCCATTTAAGAGAAATCTCGACCTCCTTAAAGTACCGAGCAGTTTCCGATCCGTAGTGCTGGTTTTACTTATAAAAGGTTTTTACACAGAATTATTTGCATCAGTAAAAATATAGGTATTTTTTCATGTCGCTTATTTTCCTTCTTTGGTTACATTGTCAAAATACTTGAAACACAGAGACGAGAAGAAGAACATGCATTTTCATCCCGAATATTGGTTTAAAATAATAATGTAAATAGCGCGCGACGGTGGTCCGCGCTGCCCATGGATATTTGAAGCACTAAATGAACCACTAGTGTGATGCCAACTAGAATGGAAAAAGGGATAAAGAGGAATAGGCAGTAAGGGAAGAAGTGGGAGAGAGAAATAGACTCTTTTACTCACCGTAAGCAAAAGAAAGTTTATTAGCTACTTTACTCCGATTTTCTATGAAAGTGTGGTACTACTGCGTCTAGTTAAAATAACTGTAGTGACTCTCAATCCCATTCCTCTTTCATAATTGAAGGATTCAATATCCCATGCGCTTGTGTTCGCTTCGGGCTCGTTTTAACCACTTAATTATTAACTGGATTTGTACAACGTGAATGCTGCTGGAGGTAAGCGAGCTAAGAAATTAGATGGCTAGTCTCTCAGCGATAGTGCAAAATAAAAGCGAGGATATGAGGGAGGGACGGCGGGCGTGTGGAGAGTGCGGGGAGTGCGGGGAGACAAGGCGGGATAAATAACGGTCGAGCGATAGCGGCGGTACAGCAATATTTACTTTGAATTAATTAGTTGCAATGCGAGGTTCGCCTTCGAAATAACAACAGTAATTGGATAACCTGCACTGATATTATTTATCCATTAATTAATTAGTACTAATAACCGCTAAGAAATTAACAGAACATTTGTTATATACCATTTTATGGTTTAAGTTTCGGATTCTCAGGTGTTATACAATGCGTTAGAAGAATATGTTACAGTTAATCAACACGTTAATAAAACTAAATTCAAACAAGTAGCACTAAAATTATCACTGCGAAAACAAGCTGGTCGAAATTTAATAAAATTCTATAACTTCAGATATTTTACAGCAGTTTAAATTGATACGACGAGCGTCGCGTCTGAACCGCGCTCTGACGGAGTACAGGATTTTAAGACTCGCGAGGGCCACAGCGGAGCAATTTGTGGGAATTGTCACATTAGAAACTATTTAAAAAATATTCACTCTTTGTATTTTTTAAATCAATCATTAGAAATAAAAATGATAGTATTATACTCATGTATGAAAAAACCCTAACAAGGTATTTAAATATTTACTAATCAAATGTCGACGTGATACGTAAATTAATGAAATTGCTTATAACTTATGACAAAAATTTTTTCAAATAAAAAAATACGTTATTTAAGTAAGCCTTTACAACCTCTTTTAAAGAGTTACGTTGCAAATCAGTCACATTCTCATATCCTTACACGTAAGGTATCGTATGCAAGCTGTATGAACACTCGGCCGCATCGTCTATGATCCAGTGGATGGAAAGAAGAGCTAATCGTGATTAGTGAACTTACCGTATTACTTTCCGTAGACTTTGTATAGTAATAAATAAATTCTTAAAATTCAGCTATTTTAATGACATTTCACTTATCACTTTATTAAATTAAACGCAGGTAAGTGATATTTTTTATATTTCTCTAAGCTTCTTTTATATCACGGGTAAACGTTTAGTATGTTCTAAACGCACCCAAATTATTCTTTTTCGGTTACTACGTTCCATATTACACACCGCCACTTGACATGAGAGTTTATTCATCTCTGTTTTTTAAATTATATACCTACATTTAACGTTTAATTTAATAAGTTTGTATTTAATTAGATTTTGCATAATACAAATCAATATAATTTGACTTGAATACTTGTTACATAAGTTTTATATAATATTAAACGTTCATATCGTAAAATTGTCTATCAGAAATTCTTTTATTAGCTTACATGTACTTATTCTACTATACATTATAATTATACACAAACTTTTATTATTAGGTTTTAAAATGTATGGGAAGTGGGCATTGTTTTTTGTAGTCTAACATTAATTTTTACTATTCTGAACGAAAATAACTGGTCAAGTGCGAGTAGGACTCGCGCACCGAGGGTTCCGTACAAACTTATAGAAATCTGTATAAGACTAACCCATCTACGCCATTTGTGGTCTTCATCATCAGTTCCAACATAAGTTACTATCAAAAATACCTAAATCGGTATACGCTTGCCTATAATATTTGAGGAGTTCCCTCAATTTCTCCAGGATCCCATCATCTGATCCTGACCTGAAGACAATGGGACCACCTTGGAAGTATACCTTTTCAAACAAAAAAAAATTTTGAAAATCGGTACCCAAATGGCGGCCTAATCGGCGAACAAACATAAAAAAAAATTAAATACAAGGTCGAGTTGAAAACACATTATGTAAATATGGATCACGTCCCAAAAACTATTTTGAAACTATTTAGGAGCACTTTAATTTAAAACACGATCATGGATGCAATCCATGGAAACACAAAATTTTATTTTAAGTACTAATACACCTTATACTTTCATAAAAAAAAAGTTATAGCGCGATTCAGGATACACCTAGCGCCATCTCCTGACAATTTCAATGAACTAACTTGTTGACTTTGACATTAACAACATAATTATATTATATTTTATTCTCGTTTTATTTTTATTTATATTCTACTACACTCCACTACCCCTGCACTACGTTCGTAAAATATTCAGATTTACATTATCAATCAAAATATCGAAATATATATTAGTGTTGCCAAGACGAAAATAATTAGTCCTTAATTCGAACAAAACTAATTGTTTATTTATAAATAACTAATTATATTACTAATAACCAGAAGACTTATATGTGTAGATAAATAAGTAAATTAAATAACTCGATCTGTTTGAATTTAATTTTAAAATTTTCGTACTAAGTCAATACGAGTACTTAAATCAAATCGCGTGAAGCTCTTATATTGAATGTTAATTACGTAATGACGTTATAAATCGACGATAAAACTTTTAAATGAAAAGTTTATTTTATAATTTTTAGCGCGTTTAAATAATAATTAAAATAAAAATTTTTATTAATCGAGCAGAATTATATCATAGTTAATGTCATAATGTTGTAATATTGGCATTGATGGCATTAGCTGTACGCTGCATCGCGCTATCATTTTGTTAGCTGCGATATATAGATTGCATTGCGTTGTTTATAAAGGTTTGCTGCTTTTTAATGTTTTCGTATTGATACAAATTTCTTCTCAGTGTTTGTAAAATTGTTTTTTTGAACATGGTCAACTTCTATGTTAATTTGTTACAAGTACATATAATTTTAATTCTAAGATTAATATATTTTCCGCTTGATCAATTTACAACTTGATACATTTACGCGTTCCTGAGAAAAAGGTTGAAAGACAGACGTACAGACTGACAGACACACAAACAGAAATTTACAGTTTTCGGATTTTTTCCTTTATGTATACTAAAGGACCTTGCTACTGGCCAAATTTCATAATGCTTGGTCAATGGGAAGTACCATATAGGTTTTGATTCCCTTGCGAAAACGTTAAAAACGCTATCATACTTAAAATATGTGATATAAATGACCGTATCTTTTGATTGCGTTAACTTAGAAGTTTGATTTTTTCACAGCTCTAAGTAATTACAACTCTGAGTACTTGACGTTGATAAAAATTTGTTACCTTCACGCGTTTCTGAGAAAAAGGTTGAAAGACAAACTTACAAACAGACAAACACACATACAAAAATTTACAGTTTTCAGATTTTTTCCTTTATTTGTACCATAAGATCTTACTTCTCGCCAAATTTCATCGTGCTAGGTCAATGGGAAGTACCCTATAGGTTTTTTAATCAAAATTCCCTTGCGAAAAAGCTAAAATGGTCAAAATATACGACATATTTTCCATTATCTTTTGATTGCGTTGACTTAGAACTTTAATACTTTCACGGCCGCATGTCATCGTAGACTTGAGTATATGATATTAATTTCAACATGATACGTCTATGCATTTCTGAGAAAAAAGGGTTGACATCCCGACAGACAGACAGACAGACAGACAGACAGACAGACAGACAGACAGACAGACAGACGGACAACAAAGTGATCCTATAAGGGTTCCGTTTTTCCTTTTAAGGTACGGAACCCTAAAAAGTAAAATAAAACACGTTCCAGACGCGTTAATGTAATTTTGTTAACAGACAACATAATAAAAAAATCCTTAATACATTTTTTTATATTATTAATACATATTATAATGAATATACTTAAATTCTTAACCGGCTTGCGGCTATATGCTTAAAGTTCACAGCCATCGGTCTTGCGCGACATATCTATGTATAGACAATAATTGCGATTTTAGCCAATATATATATAAAATTTTAATGAATTATTTACATTTGAAGCTTCTTCTGCATTATTGCAATCATTGATAAAAACCGTATGAAATTCAGTCTTTGAGTTCGGGGAGACTAGCACGCGGCAGGTCACTTTGCTTGCAGTTTTAAACCACTTATTTAACTAGTTTGTTTGTAACAGAAACCAAAAACGAATATGAATTCCAGTCCATAGTGTTACAATTTCAATTTTTAACTTTATGTCAAAAGTTTTGTATATTTATGCGTCTAAATGTATGTTATAAAATGAATAATACGCAAAAATGTTAACCCGTACACCGGCCTAGCGCTCCGGCGACGACTTAGGATTTACGGGCCAACGCGTCGGATCTCTTGTACCACGTGTAATAGGGGACGAAATATTCTTCCGAAAAATTATTTTGCTCATAATCTGGTGTCTTGCACTCAGCACTTCCTCAAAAAAAATCCTTATGTTAGTAGAGATTTATATAGATATTAAACGTAATGTCTAAATAATAATGCTATGCATATAACTTTTTACTTTAATATTTATGAGGCGTCTATGGTTAGGTATTAATATTTCTATTTATCCATGTGTTTTTGAGGCAAGCTAATATATTGTAATTTATTAAACAGTAATGAAGTTATGATTCCAGTCTATTGACATTGGCACACATTTCGTATGACTACAATAACTGCGACAAACAAATAATTAATACAAGTCAAAAGCGAAATTATTCTCGGCTCTCAACCGTTTAAACAACAAACTCAATTAATCATCTCAATTCTAAACTCGATGTACCAAAAATTTGCCTGAACTTCGCGACAAAGTTACCATTCAATTATTTATAATTATTTTAGTTAAGTGTAATTAAACTAAAAGTAAAGAACTTCATTATATTATTGATTAAATCTTGATAACGTTATCGATATATGTTGTAATATATTTTAATATAGATAATATACATATAACACGCGCGTCTTTACCGATGGTTGCGAGTCCAAATCCGGGCTAGCAATACTTTTGGGTTTCAGTGTCTTATAATCGTTAACTATCATTATTACTTTTCAGTGATCAACTATACTGTCGCTCACGTCATTATCAGTTAGAACGTATCTGAAAAATATTCTTAAATTTCCCACGAGTCTCTTCGACGGATGTTATGCACAACTTATCTATACTAATAATAAAATTCTAGCGGGTCGCTGTCACGGAACATGTACATGGAAGATATTTGAAAAAAAAAAAATATTGGGGGCCTTTACCAAAGCAATAGAACCCAAAACAATGATTTTTAAAATTCTTATCTGTTTGTCTGTTTATCTGTACGTTTGTGCACGCTAATCTCAGAAACGGCTTATCCGATTTAGATGCGGTTTTCACTAATATATCGTAGTGAGCTTCACTTAACATTTAGGGTTTGTTTCATGTCAATCGGTCCATAAATAAAAAAGTTATGTCAATTTAAGGAATCACGTTAAACATTTTTTTTTGTGTTTATAACTAAATACATGAAAGTATTTACAGTACTTACATAAAAAATCTAACGGGTCGCTGTCTGTACACGTAAGATATATGAAAAAAAAATTATTGGAGGCCTTTACCTACGCAATAGAACCCAAAACAAAATTTGTTAGAATTTTTGTCTGTTTGTCTGTTTATCTGTACGTTTGTGCCCGCTAAAAAAGATATGTCAACATATAGGGTCACGTCGAACATTATTTTGTGATTTTCACTAAATGCATGAAAGTACTTACATCAAGTACTGTCCGTCTGTTTCTTACGACTACTCTCTGAAACAGCTGAATCAAATTTGATGGGACTTTTACTCGCAGTTAGAGGATGTCCATTAATCACGTGAGGCCCAGAGAAGGGAATGGGAATGGAAGAAAACAATCGCAAAATATCACAAAGTCTAAAAAGTTCTTAAAAACATTACAGCAGCCACTATAGCTAATATTATAAGGATAAAAGTAGGCTACTTATATTAAAAAATATATTTATTTTAACCAATAAGTAAAAAAGAGAATTACACGATAACAAAATATTGGAGAAACCAAAATCTATACAAATAAATAAAATTGATGTGTCTGTTTGTAATTTTAAATAAATGCATATGAAAGTATACACGGTACTTACAACAAAATTATCAATTTTAAAATTTTTGTCTGTCTATCTGTCACTCAGTTTGTTTCGGCTAATGCTACACCGCTGGACCGATTTTGATGAAACTTTCACTAACAGAAAGCCATTTTTATAAAGAACAAAATTGAAACCAATGAAGATATATTATATTAATATAATCATTTTAAAAAATAATATATATACTGGGTAATTTTTTTACTGGATATGATAAAACAAAACCAAAACTATAAGCAAAAGCAAAAAATAATTTAAGTCACATAGCCGATTTTGATTAAAACTAAAACTGCATCATTAGTTTTTTGAAAAATAAGTTTTCCTAGCCAGAAACGAACACGTTGATTTTGCAAAAAAATAACATTCTGTAGTATTGCACCATCTGATACTGTCACACATTATAAAGATCAACTTTAGTGAGGTAATACTATACAGTAAACTGCAACAAAAAGAAAAGGTTATTTTTTTTACAAAATTCTATCAAATTCTTACATTAATTTAAATCTTTAGTAACGGGATGTTGTAACGCTAATAGCGGGTGAGTACAATAGCCGAGTCCAGTGAAATGTAGATTTTCAACAAATCGATCCATCTTTCTAGAATTACCTACCTAGGTAACTGAGTAGATGACGGGGACCAAAACAAACGTGACATTCTATCAACTTTGTACAACTCACATAAAAAAAAGACAAACATAAAAGAAGTTGCCGTAAGTAATTCATTTTATATATTTTCGATTGTATTGTTCACACTCTTCCTTACTTTAGTGGGTGACTAGCATTTTGATGCAATTTATAAACAAATCGTTCGAAGTAACGCACATTTTTTTTCTAAACTTATCGGAACCCATGATTTAACCCACATATTTGATTATGTCTATGTAGAATCGAATACTTAACTTAATTAATGTATAAATTTAATGTTATTTTGTAAAAAAAAAACCTTTTCCTTTAATTTGCCGCTAACTATTACTTTCCAAAAGTTGATCTTTACAAGTGACACTATTAGGTGGTGCAATAATACAGAATGTATTTTTTTTAATTAGTGGGTTCTATTTCTGGCCAGGAAAATCATGAAATCAAAAAAAATATGATGCAGTTTTAGATTTTTCAAAATCGGACACTCCATTAAGTATCTTTCGCGATTCCTTATAGTTCCGTATTTGGCCTATTAAGCCCAGTAGAAAAAGTCACCCGATAAATAATACAAGGAGAACCTAGGTGGGAACTTACTGTTTTGCAGTCGAAATTTTAAAAACTCCCACAAAACAACTTTTCTTCAACATTTATAGTGAAAACCGAAGTAAAAAGCTCCTTTCTTGAGCAGCACTGCAGACTATTATAACCTTGCTTTGCAGGAAACATGCCAAGCATTCTGTAATCCACGCGAACGAAGTCGCGGGCACAGCTAGTGTTTAATAAATACAATTAATCCGTCCCCGCTGCAGCACTTTTTTAGTTGTTTCGTTTTCGATGTCTTTTTTTTATAATTTTTTTTTAATATACTTTTAAGTTACGAATATAGTAAGGCAGTACGGGACAGTTTGTTATTTACCTAAGTTACAATAGCTCAATGTCGATCGCTTATCACCATGCAGGCTTGCTTTTCCCGACGCAGGGCTGTAATTATTAAGGAGTTCTTCTGGCGTTACACCATTAGCTCCAGTTTACCGTATACATTGTTACGAACATAAATTGCTTAGTAATCATATTGCAGTAATCAAATCGTAACCCGTGAAATACTTGTTATTGAGTTGTTCCGGTGGCCACCTGTGGTCCTCATAAAGTGAAACTTCACCAAATCTTGGTTTCCGAGAGCAAAATCGTGAGTTACTATCAAAAATACCTAAATTGGTATAGGTGTGTTCATAATATTTGAAGAGTTCCTACGATTTATCCAGGATCCTATCACCAGATCCTGATCTTGAAGCATACAATTTCAACAAAGGTAAAATAAAATTGATCCACAATCGGTGCAAAAATCGGTAACCAAACATAAAAAATTCCTACAGCTGAACATAGAACCTCCTCTTTTTTCGAAGTCGATTTAGAATTAGGTACGCTACTTATAAGCCAAGAATGCCTTAAACAATTTTTATGATCTTTTATGTGTTGGATTTGTCTCCACCGCGAACAGCAAAAAGAATATCTAAAATTAAATATTTCATTTAATTGGAAAAATTCCCCAAAAGATTTTTTTTCAAGATAATAAAGAAAAAGAAATTTTTATGGTGTATAACTAGCGGTACGCAGTTAGCTCGGTCAGCTAGTAATATTATATAATGAAATAGTAGTTACTGATAAATATAACAAATGTATAATTTTAAGTAAATTACAAAACACAATTGTATTCTAACTATATTTGATTAACATTAAAGTAATCATTAATTAATTGTAAAATAACAATGTGAACAATTTATATTATAATTGAATTAATAATTTAACTTATTTTAGGTAAACAATTGTCACATATAATGAAACTATCCGGACTGTTAGTGCGTGGAATATTAATTATTACAGCTTCTCTAATCGACTAGCTCACTCCCGCAGCTCCAACCGTGTTGATGGCGGTCAACCATACTTAAATAATTGATTCGTTTAATAAAGATTGAAAGCTACAAGATAGATTGATATTGATTCTTCTTCTCACCTTTGAACAACTTTCAAAGTGTGAGTGTTGATTATTCGAAAGAAAGTAGTTTATTTTTAATATGTACTTTTATGAAAAACTGAACCAAATTACGATAAAACCAATAACCACGCGAACGAAATCGATTTCACGGATCGTGCTTAAACATTGATTGATCATTCAATTTGTATAATTGTGCAACGATGGGTATGTGAATCAAATTTAAATTAAACTTATATGTTAAAATAATATAAACATGACAGGACATCTTAGCATCCGACTATAAATTAAAATGTTTTGTTTCAATGACAGCTTTTGTATAATAACGTAAATTAGTTCGTGTGAGAGCTCCGAGGAGCTATGTACATCGGGCTGAAGAAGTTGCCGTCGCGTCGTTTCGTACCCGCCCAGTGCTTTTAGTACGAACTGGTTCTAGTACACTTATCGTTGTTCACGTTATTATTTCAGCCTATTATCATTTTGTTATTTGTATCATATCAAAATATGGATACTGAGATCAAGATACGTATCAGATTTTTCAACTTAATGATGCTTCCAGCTTAATACTGAGATGACTGCAACTTCTGTATTTTACTATCTTTCTTCCGTTGTGTTTTGTGTATTCATAGTCATTAATATAATTAAATCTGTTTTCTCAATTTTAATATCCATAACGCCTAGGAGGGTACCATAATTTTGTAGCAGTGTAATATTGGTATATGAAATCTACTAAGCCACTAATGTCAAGCGGCGCAAATACGAAAACATTGAACATTGATTTTCGTATGTGTCGTTTGCCGTAGAAACCATGAGGTCTTGGGGAAAGGAAGCAAAAAAGTTTTACAAAGAGCTGTCGAAACAAAAGGTGATCGAAGGGCTGGCGGCTACCTTGGTCAACATATTAGTCTATTCAAAGAGCTAATGCTTCCAGTGTTTTGGGCACCTTGCCTCGCTGTGATATCGATAGTTACTTAGGCTTAATATAGTTATTTAAATTTAATATTTTTATTTTTCATGTTTTTAAGCAATAGATTGCACTTTACGTCAATATTTCTCAAAATTGCTTGCAATTGGCGCGCGAACTACGCTCTTCTACGGTATCGCTCCGCATCGGAGGGTATAAATGCTTCAATGTGTTCGAGCTCGTTGCTGGCAATAAGCGTTCGCCGTCAGGCAGTTTGCGCAAGAGGCAACTTACTTATTCCGACAACATTATAACAGCCGTTTGAGAAAATTTCATCGTCATTATCACGTAGCTCCTGAGGGTAACGTTCTGACATTTTCTATTTGCATTTAGAAATACATTCTTGAATAATGTTATTGCGTTCGTTAAAAGAAACTACAAACAGGTATCGTTTCTTTAACATGATCAATGTGGAGTAAATAATATCTGTACAGTATAGTGATGTTGAATACATAGTCTCGCAATCGATAATTGATAGATCAGGAAATCAATATGAGTACCAGTGAGAGCACTGGTAGGTAAAAACAGCTAATCTTTGATTTAGCATAATCATATTGATAGTATTTGCATTATCGATAGTGTCACGGCTATTAGATGGGATACTGTATATATTGTCGATACTATTGTAGAATATACTGATGGTGTTACAGTGTAACTATTGCATGTTATCAATAGATATATTGATATGGACAGTACAACTGGGCCAACAAGGAGAACTACTGGTACAAAACGAAACATAACCAATCGATTTATCATTTATTGAACAGTACTCGGCTATCGCTCATTTTCGTTATCATTTTTACGTGACAAGATGTCTTAAAACTTTTTTCGCAAATCATATTTACGACCCATTTAAAATAGAATTTTATTATTTGAAAGCATACATTTAGTTATACTCTGTATAATTCACTTAATTCTTAAATCATTAATTCAGTTCAATCGAACCTTGTTACAAATTAGAGACAAATCAACTGTAGCTCGCTCCAAGGTTCGCGTTAAATGAAATTACAATCGTCGAAGGTGCGGCATTGGCGGTACTCCGTGTTCCCACATTTGAATATTGAATTGGATCACCTCCTCTCACACCCGCTCACTCCCCACCACCACCCCCAGGTCCGCACAAGCTCCTCTCGCTCTTCCTTTCGCGGCTTCAGCTGCTCTAATTGCGGCGACTCGATGTTGATTACACGTAGACCAAGGACATCGGTTTCTGTTATGTACTTCAAAATGCGTAAATAAAACCTTGAATATTGTTTTGTTGGCTTCTATGAAGTGTGTGCTAAAATATATTTATTATAATAATATTGTAACCAAATCTAAGGAAAAAAGCACGCGCACGAACTAATTAAAACACTTTAATTTCATTTAAAACGAGTTTTATTTTTATTTTATTAATGTTATTACTATATTAAAACAATGCGCTAACATTTTTAATCCTTAATGAATTCTTCGAATATTAGTAAAATAAAAGAAAATCTCTGTAAGTAATAAAGTTCATCCGAGAACATAATGTATAATAAACGATTAGGCTCCCGTGCTAACGAAGTGGAACAACTTCAATAACATTAACGATAATTAAATAAACAAGAAAGAAAAACTTTTTTTAAATGTTTTATAATTGAATGTTTTAATTGATATTAAAGAGCGAAGAATTTTATGTAAAGAAAATGTAACGAAGTCATTATAAAAACTGTAATTACTTTCCTTCGAGCTCGTCAATAAAATTCATTTTATTTGCTACGAATAAAAGAGCTATTGCTTATTTTACACAAAAATCGCAAAGCCTCGAGTCGCATGTAGATATTTATAACTTATTGGCTTCTGTCCGCGACTAGGCTAGCTATATTTTCACATAATTATTTTTTTCACATAAATATTTTATAATTTCAACAATGAAACTTTAGTTATGGATAAATTTTTCTTGTATTCATGTTTAATCATAAAGTTTATATTTTATGAGGTATTACCTTTTAAGTGTGCGCTTGTACAGGTTGTATTTAAACGACACGTCGGACTGACTAAGCGCCGCGCTCGTATGTCATCGCGAAAACAAACAACACGCGCTCAGTAATCCATTAACTTTTACACCTGGAATTTAATTACGACATGATACTCGTATACTTATTTAAATACATAATAATCATAGTAGATACAATTATTAAATAACATCTCCACGACTTGGCTGCGAAAGCAACAGTACGTCTAGTACTAGAATTGCCGAATAAACCTATACTAATAATAAAATTCTAACGGGTCGCTGTCTGTACATGGAAGATATATGAAAAAAAATATTATTGGGGGCCTTTACCAACTTAATACAACTCAAAACAATGATTTTTAGAATTCTTATCTGTTTGTCTGTTTATCTGTGCCTTAGTGCACGCTAATCTCAGAAACGGCTTATCCGATTTAGATGCGGTTTTCACTAAAATATTGTAGTAAGCTTCACTTAACATTTAGGGTTTGTTTCGGTCCATAAATAAAAAAGTTATTTCAATTTAAGGAATCACGTCGAACATTTTTTGTGCTTTTTACTAAATGCATGTAAGTATATACAGTACTTACATCAAAAAGTACATTTTTTAATTTTTTGTCTGTCAGTCCGTCTGTCCATCTGTTTGGTCCGACTAATCTCTGAAACGGCTGAACCGATTTTGATGGTAGTTTTACTCGCAGTTAACAAATGTTATAAGGAGTGACTTAGGCTTTCTTCTATTTTAGATAATCTTTAATTTATACATATAATAAAATTCTAACGGGTCACTGTCTGTACATATAAGATATATGAAAAAAAAAATTATTGAGGGGATTTGCCAACGCAATAGAACCCAAAACAATAATTGTTAGAATTTTGTCGGTTTGTCTGTGCGTTTGTGCCCGCTAATCTCAGGAACGGCGTATCCGATTTAAATGCGGTTTAACTAATATATTGCAGTAAGCTTCACTTAACATTTAGTGTTTGTTTTATTTCAATCGGTATATGTATGTGAAATTAAGGGTTCATATCGAACATTATTTTGTGCTTTTCACATCAAAAAATCCATTTTTATTTTTTTTCTTAAACGGCTGAATCGAATTCGATGGGACACTCACTCGCAATTAGTGGCTGGGACTGTGGGGAAGGGAATCGAAGAAAAAATCACGAAATATCACAAAGTCTTAAAAGTTCTTAAAAACATTACGTGATTAATGGACAACCCCTATAGCTAATATTGTAAGGGTTAACTTAGGCTACTTTTATTTCAAAACATATTTAATTTAATGAATAAGTAAAAAAGAGAATTACGCGACAATCAAATATTGTAGAAACCAATAAAATAGTGATCAATTTCCGATTCAAGAAGGTAAACATCTATACAAATAAATAAAATTGATGTGTCTGTTTGTAATTGTAAATAAACAGCTTTTATATAAAAGCATATGAATTTGTCTGTCTATCTTTCAGTCAGTTTGTTCCGGCTAAAATCTGAAACGGTTGGACCGATTTTGACGAAACTTTCACTAGCAGAAAGCCAATGTAATAAGGAGTAACTTAGGCTACATTTATTTTAGTTTTTTTCGTTAATTAATAAATAAAAAAAAATAAAATTGAAACTAATGAAATAGTGAACAATATCTGACATACACATATATATTTACTTGGTGATTTTTTACTGGATATGAGAGACCAAATCCGAAACTATAAAGAATAGCGAAAAATAAAGGAGTCTTAGTTTTATTGTGATAAAAACTAAAACTGCATCATTAGTTTTTTGAAAAATAAGTTTTCTTAGGCAGAAATTAAGACGTTGATTTAAAAAAAAATAAACATTTTGTATTATTACATCATCTGTTACGATCACATATTATAAGGATCTAATTCAGAGTAATAGCATACGGTCAACTGCAACAAAAATAAAAGGATATTTTTTTACAAAATTCTATCGAATTCATGCCTTAATTAAATTTTTAGTAAAGCTTTAAAAAATGATCATACGTAAAAGAGAAATTTTAAAATTAAAACGGGATGTTGTAACGCTAATAGCAGGTGAGTACAATAGCTGAGCCCAGTGGAATATAGATTTTAAATAAATTAATTTATCTTTTTAAGAATTATCTATACCCACCTAGGAAACGGAGTTGGTGACGGGGACCAAAACAAACGTCACATTCTACAAACTTTGTATAGCTCACATAAAAAAAATAGACAAACATAAGAGAAGTTACTGTGAGTTCATCATTTTATATATTTTTATTGTAGTGTTCACACTCTTCCTTACGTTAGTAAGTACTCGTAACTAGCATTTTGATGCAACCTATAAACAAATCGTTCAAAGTAATGCAGACTTTTTTCGAAATTTACCGGGACCTATGATTTAACCCACATATTTGATCATGTTTGTGTAGAATAGATTACTTAACTTCTAATTTATGTATAGATTTAAAGTTATTTTGTAAAAAAAATATTCTTTTCCTTTAATTTGTCGCTTACTATAACTTCCAAAATTAGTGGGTTCTGGGGTGGGTTCTCTGGCTAGGAGAGTCATTAAATAAAAAAAAAACTGAAATGCAGTTTTAGATTTATAAAAATCGGACACTAGACTCCTTTAAGTATTTTTAGCGATTCCTTATAATTCCGGATTTGGCCTATCAAGCCCCGTTTAAAAAGTAGTCTGATATATAATACAAGGAGAACCTCAGCGAGAGCATACTGTTTTACAGTCGAAATTTTAAAGACTAGCACAAAACACTTTTCTTCAACATTTATAGTGAAAACCGTGGAGGAACACTAAACTACTGGACCATTTTTGATGAAAATTCTATGGTTTGTCTGAAATTATACCAGTTCAATTACATAATAATTTTCAAAATCACTGTGTTTTAAGATACCAACAACCTCAACCTGTTTTGAAGTCGATTGAAAACTGTCTTTTATTATTATCTTATCGAAATTAAAACACTTTTTATTAAATTGTTATCAATAATATTGCAAGTAAAGTAATTCTGAAGAAACGTTTGCGAATTTTTTTCGCTTGTGTATTTAATTTTTGCACAAAAAATAGTAATTTCCAGTACATCACGGCGCCGCCAGCGTCGAAGCCTTTGTCAGGCATTTTATTTGTTTCCCCTTTGTCAGCGTGCCCATGAATCCTTTCATTTTGTGTACTGTTGGCCAGATTACCTTTTTTTCTGTGGAAAATTATGAAAATAACATTATCTTATTATTTCTGGTCAGCCAGTTTTTATTCTAAAAAATACTTTACTTTGGGAAAGCTTCTAATTATAAGGTATACGAAGTCTATAGTAGTGTCTAAGAATACGAGGTGCTCAGATTTTAATTTTTTTTTAAGGAAGGGAATATAATCGTAAATCACCATAACATTAAGCCTCCAACGGTTCTGACCGAACCTGGTAAGAAAAATCCGTAATAAAGCGTCACATCAAATATCTGAAATTGTAAGAAACGTATGATGATATAACGTGGTTGTTCAATAAGAGAAGCCTGTAACTCGTCGCGTCGCGGGCACCGGTCGCGAGAGTTATGACGTCATCGGCCGAGCTAAGCGTAGGGGTGCCATCTTTTAGTCTTTATAATGTTACTAATGATAAATTCGCTTTAGCTCCACAGCGTTGAGGGGTTTTTTTGTGTTATTTATACCGGTTTTAAATGATAAACAATTTTTAATTTTTTAATTTTACAAAATCAATTGTTTCCACCAAATCAGGTAATAAATAAATACATAAAATTATGAACGACAAACATAACAGATTAAAGATAATAAATTATATTAATAAATATCAAAAGAACCCGACATCAAAAGCAATATGCGCAATGTTATTTGCTTGGATGATATGATAATTCTAGTTATTTTGATATATACACCAATCTACTAAATTGATTTTGATAAAACTCAATGGAAGCCACAAGAACCAATCTGGAAAAACCCTTGACATAAAATTACGAACAAAAAACATACGATGCTCAAAAACGATAAACAAATAACGCAGTAACAATCCTTTAAAAACGTACGCTACGCATTAAGAATCTTTCCCTTTTTGAAGTTTGTAACCCACAAACTAGATCGCGCGTGCGGCTTCACCTGCGTTAGACGTTGACAAAGGCCTATCTATTATTCTAACTAATAAATTATGTGTATACTGTAAAGTTTTATCAAAACCTCATCTGTAGTTTTTGCATGAAAGGACTAACATCCATCCAAACATACGTCCTTAATTTTTTTTTCATCCATACTCTCAAACTGTTGCATTCATAATAGTAGTACGATAGTTAAATTTAAATAGGCTAAAATGTAGAAGCTACAGCGCAGCCCTGCTCACCGACAGCTTCGAGTAATAGTAACGCTTTTTCACGTCAATTTACACTTCTATTTGTTTGAAGTAGAAAGCGTTCTTATTAATGTTATAAACTTTCAATAACTCCTATTTTTTGCTTTATTTTCTGACTTTCATTAAAGAGATTCTTTAATAAGACTATGTTTTTTTTTGGATCTATGCTATACAATATACATACACACATTTATTAATCATATAAGAATACATTATCGTTATTCTTTTTAACACGCTTTTATTAGCTTCACTTGTAACTGTGTAAGAAAATCTTGGAATCTTAATTTGACCCGCTTCCTGGTCTTTGATTAGGATGAAATTTTGCTCACGCTCTGAATTCTGATGACAATACACGACTAGCTAAGAAACGTCATTACAAATCCAATATGGCGGCCTCCACAAGATGGCGAACTGGCTGTTTGAAATGAACTTCAATGATATGGGTATCAAATGAAAGGCTTTGCTGTCAGGAATACGAAAAAAATTGTCACGTGACTTATACTAAATTAAGTTTGAATAATAAGACGACTAAAAAGTATAAAATAAAAATAATAGTTAAATCTTAAAAACACGCCTTTTGATGAAAGACCTAAAAAGTGGAAAATAATTTTTGCGAAAAGCGTGGGGAGCTCCATATGTCAGATCTTAAGAAGCGCTAACTACGAAAACGAATTTATTGTTAGTAGTAAAATCAATAACAAGTACACAATTTATCAGGGATTAAGAAAGACTACCTTTAATGTTTTTTATTTATGCAGAATCAGCTGTGAGACTTAAAGCAGTAAATGAAAGGAAACTATTCGTGATACCGCTGCTTTGCACTCGGGAAGGGAAGTGTCTATTATATGTTAAGCTAAACAAAACACTTGCACCTTTTCTCGTTTCCTCGAAAGCGCGCTCATTGAGATAAAACTTTAAGAATGAAATGAAAACGATAAAGATAGACTTGCATATTGAACAGCGAGTTTTCCGAGTTTTTATTAGTTTTACGTTTCAAACGTTTTCTTAGCTGCAGCTACGAGCAGGCTCGTATGATTGTAAGAGTACTGTTATAACAGCTTTATTCTTTCATATTTTACTAAGAAATTTAAACTGTCTCATATAAATTGATAAATACGCCTTTCGCTACTTTAATTTTAGAAATTTTGAAGAAGTTTACTCTATTTTTTGCCTTTTTATGAGTGTTTTTTTCATATTAAAAAAATAATCGTTTCGAAAAATAAAAGAAATTTTCAAATTAGTTTTGCTAATTGCATGTCATAATCTTATATGTTGTGTAATATTTTTTCAACAAACATAAACTAGAAGTACGATCATTTAGCACACATTATATATTGTTTAGAAAAGAAAAGCAAATCTCGTGTTAACTCTATTACCTCGGGTCCATTAAGCGAGGCGCGTTACATTAAGCGTATTTATATGCAAAGATAAAATAACTATTAATCTTAAAAACCTCTTAACGGCGCTCTCTATAAATTCTATTCCATCGCTAACGTTTTTCCATCTGAAAATTTAAACTGACATTATGGGTTTTATTGAGCTCTGCCTCGAACCCGGAGCGTTCGGGATAACACCCACCGCTCTCATTCCATTTCGGTTACATTAAGGATAATATCGACCACGTTCCATACATAATTATCTGTTTAGTTTCTTTGTATCTTTATTGACACACTTGTAAGTATATATCTTTTTGAAGTAACTTTAAACCTTTGAACATGACAAAATTACACGAATGAAATGCTAATAGTTAATAATGTTCTTTTATAAAATCCAAAAAGAAAGGAGCATGTAAATTCATTGGGTACTCCACACTGACTTTACCAAAAAACTTGTCATCAAAGTCATCTTAGAAAATTAGATGTAGATCAAAATTAAGCTATGAGAATTATAGGCGGCTTTATAAAGACGACTCCTGTCCATGTCATGGAAAGTGAACTTTGTTTACAGCCCTTATCTGTTCGCAGACATTTGCTAGCTGGTAAGTTTTGGTTGAAATCCAAATCTTTTCAAAATAATAAAGTTGTAGATTTACTTGGTAAGATATGTGATTCAAATGAAAGTCAAAATTATTGGTGTAATAAACGAAAACCGTCTCTGATTGTAACACATACAGAATTACAGACTATTCTCATTCAACGTAGTTGTCAACTAGAAATGTTTTCTTTAGAAACGTGGGTTAGTAATATTGATGCTAATAAATTTATTAAATGTAATATTTTAAATTGTATTGTATTAGTTAATCAATTTATTAATAATGAATATATTGATCATTATCAAATATTTACCGATGGATCAAAAGGAGGTAAGTATTCAGGAGCGGCTTTTTATGATGTGCAAACAGATAACCATATGAAATTTCAAGTAAGTCCAAATCACTGTATTATGTTTCTAGAATTATTAGCAATCTCGGAGGCATTGGCATATATCGAATCTATTAATTCCCAAAATTTTGTAATCTTAACGGATTCTAAAAGTGCACTTCAGCACTTGATAAAGTGTACCTCAAGTTATCGAGGTATACCGGTAGCATACACAATTTTAGACCAATTGTACAAATAAAATAAAATATTTGAATCTGTTTTTATTCAATGGATACCGTGTTATGTTGGAATTACTAAAAATATAATTATTAAAAATAGATATATGGTATAGAACGATGTAACCGCAACCCTGGAATATACCCTGGATTGATAATGGTGGTTTGAGCCGCCGTGATCTTATTATTGCTTTAAGACTTCGTTCCGGCCACCTTCCAATAAACACTTTTGCCTATTTAATTAAAAAAAAGAATCATCTCCCAATTGCACCGAATGTGGTGTGATTGAAGATATTTATCATATATTATTGGAATGTGTTCGCAGTGAGTCACTCAGACATGACATTAATGTTAACTTAAATACTACTGTGACTATTGCACACTGTATAAGCTTTTTGGCATCTCCTACATGTTATGAAGCAAAACCAATGTATAAATTAGTTAATATGTTTTTAAAATTAAAATAATTGTACAATGTCA